>CM057343.1:309541515-310823844 GCA_030015575.1 Agapanthus africanus | reverse complement strand
AGTGGTAGTACAGTTTCATTTTATATGTACATTTGATATTGCGGGGCGAGCGTCCGACATGTGGACTGCCGTCACTGCCTGTTTGTATTATTCTTTTGGGGCACGACCGGGTCGAAGTCGATGTACCCGTTTTATGTATATTTTACTTTCTGTACTAGGATTACCCCGCGGAGGGGTGCACGGATAGCCGGATTCTAGAGGGCAACGGGCCCACATCTCATGGCATTGAGACGGAGGGGGCTTCACTCTAGAATTGGCGGGCTATTCGCCGCACTCGTAGAGGGTATAGGTTGACCCAGGAGGGGTGATTATGAAAAAGATTAACTAAAGCAAATGGACCATGGTTGCAATAATACACCCAAAACCATCATTACTAATCCTATCATGATAAAGTTGATGGCACAAATGACTTGACCATTTTCATAACTCAAGAATTAAAAAGAAAATCAAAGAAGAGTGTAGACCTCTCTTGAAGGTCAATGGTCAACAAGGTCAATGGGTCAACAAAGTCAAGAGAGATCTAAGTGGTCAAATGGTCAATGCAATTAGCCATCACAAATCTATCACTAAAAGGATTAGTAAACGATGTCTTCGGCTCATAATGGTTTTGACCAAATGAATTGTCAAAACCCTAATGAGCCTGCCACATTACGGTTTTGGCTGAACCAACTGCCAAAACCCTAATGGGGCACCTCCTCCTTCATCACTCCTCAAAACTGTGCATACACACCCGCATCCGCATTCCGTATAATGCGAATGCATAGAAGACAAAACAAATCGATCTGTGCAATACTAGGATCTGGCTTAAACTAAAGACCACTAGTATTGCCTGCCCGAACAGCATACGTACACAAGTGCACGTAAGTGATCGTAGCCTTGCCGTAAAACCATACAGCCTCTACACGTTTCGCTCAGTGCAGGGAAACTCTCTGTGTGGAACTCTAAAGACTTGACACTATGCTAGCAGTGGGTTTAACCACAGACCGCAAGCGGCACTAGCTGTACGTAACGGTCCCCAGGTAGATGTCGATAAGAAGGCCGATGAGGTAAACCCATCCGAACTCTTACTGAGCCTGTATGTGACAATCTCCGTACAATCCGGTCTGTTCGTCTGATACATCGCATGGCGGGCCTAGGGGTGGTGAACGTCAGTCCCCTAATAGCGGTATAAGTCGTGTCGGAGTGTAGCCCAGAAGACCCTGAGATAACACTGGAAACCTACCAGTATATCTCGCTTGCCCTGGCCAGGGACTACTCGTGTAATGGCTCTCCTAGACACAGCGCGATGTCAACCCCTAATACCGGGAGAGACGAATCCTTTCTAACCGTCACTGCCTCCAAGTGCTTCGGGACTGCACCCAACTACTACCTGTTTGCACGACTCCTTTGAGCCATGGTAGGGTAGTAATCTAAGTACAGTGGGAACACACTCGAGGCGAAGTGACAGTGTCAAGTCAGCGGACTAAGCTGTACTCATGTCACCTGGGAACTGATAACTGACGATAGGTATAATACCAACCAACAGTCCCCGACGAGTCCTGTCCAGTGTACTCGTAACCTAACGAGCATCCGCATACTATCTCCAGTACGACGTACTGATGGCTGTGGGACAGACCGTCTCCCCTGCTGGGATGAGAAGCGCATACGCTAGTCTAATCCGGAGTATCGATGCCCTGTCTCGATAGTCCAATGACTAGGGATCTGTATAAGGATGTGCTTATAGATTACCCAGCCCCCACAAGTGTGACTGCCATCATAACGCTGGTAATCAAGCAAAGATCCTAAGGGCTCCACTAATATGTATATAAGCGATATGCTAAAAGAAACACATGCACAAATTGAAGTAGATACAAACCAAGTAGCATACTACCATTTTGAGCAAGACTGTCAATACAACTGTGAATATCCCAAGCTTCCATTAAGTAATATACAAGCTATTATGATACAGTAATGGCCTCTAGGGCATATACACTAACAATCTCCCACTTGCACTAAGGCCATGTACTGGCGTATCGAAGACCTATCATCTCGATCAGCCGCTCGAACTGAGTCTGGGGTAGGGCCTTCGTGAGTGGATCTGCAGTGTTATTCTCCGAATTTACTCTCTTCACCTCGATCTCCCGGCGATCTACGATCTCCCTGATCAGGTGGTACCGCCTCAAAATGTGCCTGGACTTCTGATGGGACCTGGGTTCCTTCGCTAAAGCTATAGCTCCGTTGTTGTCGCAATACAGCGGTATTGGATCAACAATGGTAAGAACCACCTGAAGCTCCGTGAGGAACTTCTTTATCCAGACAGCTTCCTTTACGGCATCGCAAGCAGCTATGTACTCCGCTTCCATAGTTGAGTCAGCAACGGTCTCCTGCTTGGAACTCTTCCAGCAAACCGCCCCTCCATTGAGGGTAAAGACATAACCCGACATGGACTTGGAGTCATCCTTGTCACTCTGGAAGCTGGAGTCAGCAAAGGCCTCGATCTGGAGGTCTTTTCCGCCATACACCAAGAACATCTCCTTAGTCCTTCTCAGGTACTTGACAATGTTCTTTACCGCTATCCAGTGTTTCTCCCCTGGGTCCGACTGATACCGGCTTACAACGCTCAATGCGTATGCTACATCTGGTCTGGTACATAACATCGCATACATTATAGAGCCTACCGCAGAAACGTAGGGTATAATAGACATGCGATCCCTTTCCAAATCAGTCTTGGGAGACATCTCTTTGGAAAGGGTGATTCCGTGACAAGCCGGTAGATTACCGCGCTTTGAATCTTCCATACTGAATCTTTTCAGTATGGTGTCAATGTACCTGGACTATGAAAGTCCGAACATCCTCTTAGATCTATCACGATAGATCTGGATCCCTAGAATGTAGTTGGCATCGCCCAGGTCCTTCATGGAAAACCTCTGCGACAAGAATCCTTTGACTGACTGTAACATAGGAATATCATTTCCTATTAGGAGAATGTCATCCACGTACAAGACGAGGAATACCACAGTTCTCCCTACAATCTTACTGTAAATGCATGGTTCATCTGGGTTTTTGATAAAGTCGAATTCCTTGAAAGTATCATCAAAGCAGATGTTCCAACTCCGCGATGCCTGCTTAAGTCCATAGATGGACTTAACAACTTGCACACTTTACCGCTGCTCCCACTCTGAATGATCCCTCTGGCTGATCAATATAGACGCACTCTTCAAAATTTCCATTTAGGAAAGCCGTCTTTACGTCCATCTGCCAGATTTCATAATCGTGGAAGGCAGCAATGACAAGAAGGATCCGAATGGATTTCAGCATAGCCACTGGAGAAAAGGTCTCGTCATAGTCCAAACCAGGTCTTTGACGAAAACCCTTTGTAACAAGTCTAGCTTTATAGGTCCCAACCTGCCCATATACACCAATCTTCTTTCTGAAGATCCATTTGCAGCCTATGGGTTTTACCCCTTCTGGAGCAAAGTCCAAAGTCCAAACTTTGTTGGTGTACATGGACTCCATCTCGGCCGGCATTGCATCCAGCCATTTTACCGAGTCGCCGCTCTGAATGGCTTGCTTGAAGCTAGTAGGCTCACTATAATCCATAGTGCAATCTTCTCTATCCCCGTCTATGAGAAAACCATAGTATCTCTCGGGCGGATGAGACTGCCTACTACTCCTGCGGAGTGGCGCTGGGATGTCCGGTTCTCTTGAAACTTCTGGTTCTTCCAAGCTTTCAGTAATAGCTTGTGGTTCTGGAATTTCTTCCAGTTCTACTACGCTCCCACTGGCTTCCTTTTCTAAAAACTGATGTTCCAGAAAGTGGGCATGGCGAGAAACAAAAACCTTTTGTTCCTCTGCGTAATAGAAAAAATACCCCCTGTAGTTCTTTGGGTATCCCACAAACTTACACAGTACTGAGCGTGCCTCGAGCTTGTCCGCATGCTGCTTTTTTACAAAAGCCGGATATCCCCATATCTTCAGATACTTAAGATAGGGTTTCTTCGCACACCACATCTGATATGGTGTGGTAGGCACAGTCTTGGAGGGAACCTTGTTTAAAAGATATGCAGCTGATTCTAGTGCATAACCCAGAAGGATCGCGGCAACTCAGCCTTACTCATCATGGATCGAACCATATCCAATAGGGTTCGATTCCTCATTTCCGATAAACTGTTGTGTTGTGGTGTGTATGGAGGAGTAAGCTGAGAGAGAATTCCATTCTCTTTTAAGTAGCCCAGAAACTCGGCACTTAAGTATTCACCACCTCGATCAGATCTCAGTGTCTTGATACTTTTGCCTGTTTGTTTTTCAACTCCATTCCTGTATTCCCGAAATTTCTCAAAGGCCTCGGATTTGTGCTTCATTAAGAAGACATGCACATACCGAGAGAAATCATCTGTGAAAGTAATGAAGTATGAATAACCACTTTGCGCATGTGTAGACATTGGACCACACACGTCACTGTGTATGAGTCCCAAGAGCTCGCTTGCTCTTTCTCCGTGTCCAGTGAACGGAGTCTTTGTCATCTTTCCCATGAGACAAGATTCACAAGTGGCATAAGACTGGTACTCGAACGGATCCAAGTTCCTTCTTTATGTAACTTTGTCAACCGTGTCTCATTGATATGACCCAGTCTACAATGCCATAAGAAAGCCTGATTTAATTCCGGAGACTTTCTTTTAAGTGTGTTCTGGACACTGAAGACCTGAGCTTGATTCAAAACGTATATACCGTTTTTTAATGTACCTGACCCAATCAGTACTTGATTTAGGTGGATGTTTACTACATCGCTTACAAAAGTAAAATCATATCCTTCCTTAGATAGTAAGGATACAGATATGATGTTACATGTCGCACCTGGTACATAAAAACAGTCACGCAGAATCAATATCTGCCCAGTTGTCAGTCCTAGATGATATTCCCCTACGGATTCAGCATACATGCTCATTCCGTTAGCAACCCTGAGAGTCATATCACCTTTCCTAATAACCCTAAGGTTTCTCAGAGCCTGTAACGAATTACAGTTATGAGATCCTGATCCGGTATCCAATACCCAGGAAGTAGGGTTAACTGACATACAGTTCTCTATTACAAACACACCCGAAGCCGAAGCCACAACATGCTTCGAATTCTGGCTACTGGCTTTGCAAGCCCTGCAATTCTTCTGTCCATGTTCATTCCCGTAACAATAGAAACATCCCTCTTTTACTACATCTATTCCCGAAACTTCTGCCCTTCCCTTTCTTTCTACTTCCCTGGTTTCCTTCAGGGTAGTAGGTAGAGACTGTTGAACTAAGTCAGCATCTGACCCGTTCTTCAACGTGGTCTTCAGGTCCGTGAGCTCAAAAGAGCTGGTCTCTGTAAGGACGTTGCCCCCTACAGATGACCCGATAGCCAACCTCTCTGGAAGCAATTCGTTCGAGGTCTCATATCTTGCGATACGAGATTGCTCTCCATATAAATCTTTGTTATGGAGGAAGATAGAAACTGAGTCTATCTTCTCGTGCTGCTTCTGGTATGCACCATCAACTGAGGCTAACACGAGGCACTTGGCTTTCGCACAGTCTTTTTTCCGATGTCCTATGGATATGAATATCCGTGACAGGGGAGCTGGACCTGAGACGGCAGGGGTTGGATCAGTCAAGAGGTGTCCCAGCTTGTCATGGGCAATAGACATCTGGACAGACCTTTGCCAGTCATAACAGTCAGATTCAGTCATTTTATTATCTAGATGTAACCTAGGTGCGGTCACTGGGTCGCTGCAATTAAGAGAGAGAGATGAAAACACTTAGCATGATGCTCTTGCAAGTTTAGATTGGTTTTTAATTTATCTAAACAGGATGGCTCCCACTGTCTCTCGAATCCCTCCTCAAACCATAAAGGAAGAATTAGTCAGGATCAATCTCACCGTACAATTCTTGCTTAACCATTCAGCCAGGCCAGTGTCGGTACTTCGAGGGAGGTTTTCCAACGCTTTCGCGAAGTTCCTTAATTAAGTAACCTCTTTTCCCTGTGGGCGTAGCCCCGCTAACACCTTTCTAGACACCTACTTGGTTTATAGCATTGATCGTTAAGTGAAATAGTTCCCGAGGAGTAGCATATACTCACAGTAGGATCAGGATCCAAATATCATCGCGTGACAAAACTGAAGGAATCCTACCAGAATCATCACACTCCAAATGGTATGCAGCGCTAGCAAGTTTCAGTACTTTTGAAACTCCCGATGTGGATTTTTTCCCCATGCTCTTATGACCTTGACGAAGGCCAACATATCATAAGTCACATGTCAAGTTCTACCCGTCATTGTCCAGGTTAATTTGAACCCACCCGTACATACCCTTGACGAAGGCCAAAATAGTAGTACGACTGTCCCAAACCAACGCATCTATCTATGCTACAGATAAATATTCAGCAGCTACCGATCACTATGCCTTGGCGAAGGTCAAAATACATAGCTTGAATACTACTGAATATTTAACCGAAATAACGGAGGGCTACGAATGGTTTTGGCGAAACCGTGAACGTAGTGAACTTGATATAATCGATAGAACGAGATAGCTTTTTAAAAGGAGTGGTTCAAGCTCCGTGTTTAAAAGCTGGTTTTTGAAAAAGAACCGAGTGGTTTTGAAAGTGTTCCAACGACTTTTACTTGGTTTTTTTTCTTGCATTAATTCCAATGCGTCACATCATTTAATCCTACCATTGCAGAAAACAACCAAAATATGGTGTACGCTTATGCCATCCGCATTCGCCACGGGGCCCCGTCATCACCCGTTAGGTTACTTAACTAACGACAGAGCGGAGGCTGGACTAGCGCGGATGCAAAACATAAGCAACACCTAAATAGTTATCATATATAGATATATAGCAATGATAGTCAATCCAGATCACAGATGAACACTTTGGATATACTAGGAATCCGCGATTCGTTCGAGCCTACAACGAAAAGCGGATTACACGGTCACGATGAATAGCTAATACCCCACCTAAGACCCCTATGGGTGCGGCGAACTACCCGCCAAGTCCCCGAAGCGAAGCAACCTCCCTCAACGACGTGAGTAGGCCACTCGGCACTTCGAGATACCCGGTAGTTTGTGCACCCCACCATAGGTCTATCCTAGGAGCAAAAACAGTAAAAAGAAATTATACAATGACGGCTACAACCCCGACCCGGTTGTGCGGCCATACAAATAATATTACATCAAATTACATATTACATGAATGAAAGAAAAAAGAAACTCTCATCTCACATCCACCCCGGCTATTCATCCGCGACAATCCACCGAGTTCATATACACAAACCATCAACATTACAGATCACAGATATGTATAACCCCCACTAATCGACGTATAGCGATTAGCGGACGTTCAATACATATATCACATCACAGATAATATCCATTAGCCAAAGTCTACGGAATATTGATCAAAATACGGATTTTTAACCACCCCAAAAGTCAATTTGCTCTCTGGAAAATCTGGGTAGAAAAAACAAGTCTTAAAAATCCCAAAACAGCCAAACTAAAACACTGCACAAAACCCGATCCACTGCCGAGTTAAATCGGCCGCGGAACCGCGGCGGTTTGATCGGATCACTGGATCGTTTTTCTGCAGTGTTTTTACAAAACCCTGGGACGATTTTTCATATATTTTAAATCACCTTTTGAGCAGTATAAAAATCGACAGAAACTTGAGGTTTTGCGGACGTGTTTTGCGACTTTTTCCCGATCGATATTCTAAACGCTTTGCTAACTTACTAGTTTATATTTAGCTAGGCTCTGATACCGCTGTAAGTCCACGTTGCTCATGGGAAAGATGACAAAGACTTTTTTCCTCCTCTTGATTTCTTCTTGTTCATGTGAGAAGAAAAGAAAAGCTCTCATGGTTGCTAGCTCCTCCTTCTTCCACCTCTTGATTTCTTCTTTTGATCTCATGTGTTGAGAGAAAAAGATCCCACAAAGACAAACACTTCCATATATCTCTACTACACAACCTAGGGCATCTTGACTAGCGATCGCGTTGCCCTAGTTGCCTCGGCTCGAGGTGGAGCTCGGTGTACATCTCTCGGGTGGATTGTCTTCGACTCAAGGAGGCCGCGGAGGTTAATGGCGTAGCTTTAATACCATTGTAAGTGCACGGCGGCGCCCCGGCCGTCGATCCGACGCCGGAAATGCGGAAACGAAAAACTTTGCGAACTAGCAAACCGGCACCACCGCGCACAAAAATCCAGGATCGGGCCATTAACCTAGCTACTAGCAAAATAAAGGATGGGTAGAGAGTTATACCAAGCGATCTGTGTCCTTTGGTCTTCGTCTCCACTCCGATCTCCCGCGGAATCTCCGTCCGTCACCTTCTCGTTGGAAAGGGCACCACGTAGCCGGATTCTTTTACGGGCTCCCACCTCTGGACCAAGGCAACTCGGGCGCGAAGTTGGCTAGCCGACGCGTCCAAGATTTGCTGTAGATGTAGTGTAGTAGGCTATGTCTCTTTGGGGTATAAAGTTGCCTTGATGGAGGAATTGAGGAAGAGAATGAAAAGAGCAATGAGATATGAAGCTAGTCTTTTGCAACCATAGAATGAGATGAAGATAGAATAATTTTCCCACTCCTAAAATCTCACCCCTCCCCAATTGTGGCAGGCCTCCTTTTCCAAGTGGAGAAGAATGAATGAGAAATCCCCAAAAGCTAGAGAAGAAAAGGAATGAATATGTGAGAAAATGGTCACACCAATTACTAATCTAAATCCTCTCACAAACTATCACCATAAATGCAATGGAATAGACTAGAAAAGAATCTCATGATGAAGGAAGCCATAATCACAATAAACCCCCTCCACAATAAGTTATTTGCAAACTTGCAAATAATCCCCTCCATCAGAAAGTCCGGCCGTGAAGGAACAAAGGAAAACCGGCCGGAACGGAATGCAAAATGGCAACTTCAGAAAACTGATCCCGTAATAAATTACAGGAAAACCCCACGACTGTATATACATACCCGCATTTGTATTCCCACTGAACACAAATGCAAAGAGACAAAACTACACAGTCTAATACTAGGATCCGGCTTAAGCCAAAGCCGGCTAGTAAAATCCGTCCGATCACGATCCGTGCAATACCGCACGTATCTGATCGAACCCTGCCATATCTCCATACGGCCTCTATAGCGTTTCGCCCGAAACCTGAGTAACTGTGTGTGGTGGACTCTAAAGACTCGTCAATACTATGGCTGTGGATTTAACTACAAGCACGTCAGAGGTATCAACCATACGTGACGGGCCACCAGCTATTGACCAAAGGGGACGTCAATGAGCGAACTCATCCTGATACCCTACTGAGCCTGTCAGTGACAATATCCGTACAGTCCGGTCCGTTCGTCTATGAGCATTGCATGGCGGGCCTAGGGGGTTGGTAAAAGTCAGACCCCCAATAGCGGTACAAGTCGTGTCGGAGTGTAGCCCAGAACACCCTGAGATACTACTGGAATACCTACCAGTAAATCTCCTGCCTTGGCCAAGAACTTTTCATGTACTGGCTCTCCTAGACACAGCGCGACCTCACCCCCAATACCAGGAGAGACGAACCTCTGCAGATCCGCTCACTGCCTCCATGTGGCTCGGGACTGTACCCAACTAAAACCTGTTTGCACGTCTCCTTTGAGCGTGGTAAGGTAGTAATCAAAGCACGGTGGGAACTCACACGAGACAAATGACGATCTCAGGTCGATGAACTAACCTGTACACATGTCACGAGGGAACTGCTATCTGACGTCAGGTATAATACCAACTAGCAGGTTCCCGGCGAGTCATGTCCGGTGTACTCATAACCCAATGAGCACCTGTATATATCTTAGGTGAACCAACTGACACCAGTGGCTTGTGAGACCGGCCACCGCCCCTCGTCGGGGTCTCGACTGTATACACTAGTCTACTCTGGAGTATCGATGCCCTGTCTCGAAACTCCCACGACTAGGGACCTTTTAAGGATGTGCTTATAGACTCCAGCTCTCACGTATATGATCGCCCTCATACTACTGGTAGTCAAGCAAGAATCCTAGGGGCTCTATCAATGTGTAATAGCGACTCGTAAGGTCACCTAAAGCAGTACGCGATGATGAAGATAAACAAGATAGCATACTATCATCTCGAGTAAGACTATCCTACCGGCATAGGTCCTCCCTCAATCATTGCAATCACGTTCCTGTGATCCAATAATAGACTCTGAGGGTACTATATCCAACACTTTCGATCGAATCAACAATTTTCCAAAATTTCCCGTGAAAGCTCAACACTTGAGCAGTATTAAAAATACCCACAAACATGCCCCAATACAAATGGACCAACCGTAGAAGGGCCGACCTATGTCTCACACATGGCTCCGCAGAACCGCCGCTAAATGGCCTATTTGGCCGTGGTTCCGCGGTCATGTTGTCGAGATTAGGTTTCGTTCTTCTAGAGGGTCCATAAAATTATCTGGAAGATTTTCTGAGGATTTTTAATGAGAAAAATTCCAACATTTTGAAAAAATTCCAGAAAGCGGGCAAAGTCGGGTTTTCGGAGTACGTTCAAACTTTGAAGTTCGCCCAGACAACTCTTAATGCTCTAGCAAGGCTCTGATACCACTGTAGGGTTCTTTAGCACAACCACAATGTTTCATAAGGCATCAAACATGCTATATTTAAAAAATATAGTGTGCCAAACAACCCTAACCTAGGATCTAACTAGAGATTTAGGAGCTAAATTAGAAAGTAAACAACTTTACAACTAAAAGATAACGGAATACAACCTTTGTAGACCGGTCCTTCACTTCAATTGCTCCTTGTAGTTATCCCTTCACTGCGATCTTGGAACTCCAGGACTCTAGCATGGCTTCTCAAGGTGAAAGGAGAGATCTTGCTTGAAGTCTTCGAAGCCGAAGATGATATATGTCGAGGAGACACTAACTCAAGCTACTACTTCACTAATGAGAGATTAGTGAAGCTAACACCCTATAATAAAGTGCTAATCGAGTAGGGGATGATGAAGTAGGAAGTGGGTTCACTTTAGTTTTATTTTTCTCACAATATTTTATCACTTTGGAAAAGAACTAGCAAGATTTTTCTCAAG
Organism: Agapanthus africanus; assembly: GCA_030015575.1. Taxonomy (NCBI): domain Eukaryota; kingdom Viridiplantae; phylum Streptophyta; class Magnoliopsida; order Asparagales; family Amaryllidaceae; genus Agapanthus; species Agapanthus africanus. The sequence goes on along the minus strand of CM057343.1, from coordinate 310,812,768 downwards.
GATGAAGAAGATGAAGTAATGAACTACTGAGGTGAGAGAATCAACCATGGGTGAGTTTGTATCATATATCTAACTCTTGTAGAGAGATAACCATGACTAAATTATAATGGTTAGGTAAATAAATATCTTAAGTAAAACAAAAATGAGTGGACTTAGTCAATGCATCCACAAGCTTCTACAAGCTTCATGCATATGAGCAATTATCCACTAATTTGGATTTACTTTAAATATTTAAACCCTACAATATAATTAGTATGGTAGTCTCATACACCCATGTAGTGTGTATCAACAACCATGACACAAAATAAAGCACAATTAATATATATCACATATATATTAAGTGTGCACATGTGAGAAAATAAATGCTTAGGTGAGCTAATATTAGTTAACGTAAACTAGTATATCAAATATACAATTATACACTAAATTATGAAATCAACACTTGATTTAATAATCTGGCTATATCACATATAACCGACTAATAATAAATGTGACATCTTATCGAATCAACACTTGATTCGATAATCCGGCTATATCACATATAACCGACCGATACAAATATCGTGAGAATAGAATGCGGTATCACATACTCGCATTATTCTCGGTCCCGCACATATCATATATGTGCTCCTACTTCATTTTGCCTGAGCCAGTAAAAGCTCTATGTAGGACTCTAAAGACTCGTCAATACGCCGGCAGTAAGTGATGATCACATCAAGCACCCATAAGCCGTCAGTGATACTAGCTGGACGTAACGGCTACCCGGGTATTGAGCAATCAGAAGATCAACAAGCAAGCCCGCTCTAGCTCCTGTAAAGCCTGTCAGTAACACTTCTGTACTGTCCGGTCTCTTCGTCTAAGATGTCGCATATCAAGTCTAGGGGTGGTAAACGTCAGACCCGAATTAGTCAATAAGTCATGCTGATTTGAGGCTCATAACGAGTCGAGAAACTACTAATAACACTTGCCAGTAAATCTCTAAATCAGCCCTGGCCAGGGACTTCCCTGTCATGGCCAATCGAGCACAGCGCAACATCAACGCCCAATACCGGGAGAGAAGAAATCCCCTCCTATCGCTCATTGCCTCCATGAGACTCGGGACTGTACCAAAAAACCACCGTTTTGCACGTCCTCTTGAACGTGGTAAGGTTGAAATCAAAGCACAGTAGGAATCACACAACTCTATGACGATCTCGGATCTACAGACTAACCTGTACCAGTGTCACCAGAGAACTGCCATCTGACGTAAAGTATAATATCATCTGGGAGATCTCGGCGAGTCCGTCCAGTGTACCCAGTCTCCACTGAGCACCCGTATACCATCTCTGATATCAAACACCAATGGATATGGAATCATCCATCTCCCATCTCATGGGTCGAGAAGCATATACACTAGTCTACTCTGGTATATCGATGCCCTTTCTCGATACACTTACGACTAGGAACATTAAAGGATGAACTTATGGACTACCATAGCCCTACTTGTATGATCTGCATCATAATCCTGGTATTCAAGTACACATCCTAAGGGGTTTACCAACATGTAAGCATAAGACAGTATCAATAGACAAGTAGACATGTTAAGATAAAGAGTAACCAGATAGCATACTATCATGTCGAGCTAGAAATTCCTCTCTATATATGTCCAAGCATCAACTAAAATATACATCATATGTACAATAATGGCCTCTAGAGCATACATACAACTAACACAGTTGTCATAAGATAGAGCGGAACCAACGTTCCCAAGCCCAGTTCAATAAGTGGGTTCGGTCAATACATCCATATTATTATCTTGATTAAGGCGTGACTGTTAGGAATATGTATGCCCTAGAGGCCATTGTTGTATATTATAGGGGATGCTTCGACATATATATAGATGACTTTCTTGCTCGACATGATAGTGTGCTATCTGGTTGCTCTTTATCTTAACATGTACACTTGTATTATTATACTGTCTCTCTTATACATGTTGATAAAGCCCTTAGGATGTTGGCTTGACTACCAGGACTATGATGCGGATCATATTACTGGGACCTGGATAGTCCACAAGCACATCCTTTAATAGTTTATAGTCGAGGGGATATCGAGATAGGGCATCGATATTCCATAGTAGATTAGTGTGTACATTTCTTGACCCTGTATGGAGCGATGATTGATCCCATAACCATTGGTGTTTGACATCAAAGATTGTACATGGGTGCTCATTAAAGAATGGGTATACCGAACAGGACTCGCCAAGAACTCCTAGATGGTACCATACCTATCGTCAGATAGGCGTTCTCGGTGACACCGGTACAGGTTAGTCTGTAAACCCGAGATCGTCATAGTATCTTGTGTGGGGCCCACTGTGCTTTGATTTCCACCCTACAATAGCTCAAAGGAGTCTTGAAAATAGATGGATTTTGGGTACAGTCCCGTGTCACATGGAGGCAGTGAGCGATAGGAGGGGTTTCCTCTCTCACGGTATAGGGAATTGATATTGTGCTATGCTCGATTGCCTATAGCAGCAAGTCTCTGGCCAGGGCTGATGAGATTTAATGGTAAGTGTTATCAGTAGTTTCTCGAACCGTTATAGACCACACATCGGCATGACTTATCAAGTTACTGGGGTCTGACATTTCCACCACCAGACTAGATATGCAATATATCAGACGAAGAGACCAGACTGTACGGTAAGTGTTACTTATTGGCTTCACGGGAGTTTGAACAAGTTCTCTTGTTAATCTTCTATTCGCTCAATACTTGGGTAGCCGTTACGTCCAGCTAGTACCGCTGATGGCTTATGGGTAACTGATATGATCATTACCTACTGCTAGCGTATTAACGAGTCTTTAGAGTCCCACACAGAGGTTTCCTCGCTCAAGCAAAACGAAGTATGGCACATACGCTAATATGTGCGGGAGCCTGATTAAATACGTATATATGATACCGTATTCTAATCTGGCAACATTTGATATCAATTATGTTATATGTGATATAACCGGATTATTGAATCAAGTGTTGATTTTATAATATGATATACAGATAAATGATATTAGTCGGTTATATATGATATAACCGGATTATTAAATCAAGTGTTGATTTAATAATTTGATATATTTATATATTAACTAATATTAATGCTCACTAATTATTTTCTTCTATTAATATATATTTATATATATTTATATATGTATATATTTATATGTATATGGATTATCTATTTTGGAAATATATATATGAGGTGGAAAATGAGGCGATTTTTTGGGCATGGGTGAAGCATGGCTCAAAACATTTGTTTAATGGTTTGTGATCACTATTGAAGTATGGTTCATTATTTGTATTGTGAAATAATGGATGCTTCAATATGTGAGATGATCATTGAGCCATTCTTCACTTGCTCACTATCCTAGCTCATTTGCTTGCTCTCTCCATTTTCTTCTCCTTCTTCCTCCTAGCCAAACCCATACATGAGTTTTGAACCCTAGGGCTTTTGACAATTCTAAGTGAGCCAAAACTCCTACTTCATCAACCTACTCTAAACTAGCACTTTAGATTAGATTGTTTCATCCGCTAATACTCGATTAGTGAAGATGTAGCTTGACCTAGAGAGACTACAAGGTGGATCATCTTCGGCCTCGAAGATCGCAAAGCAAGCTCGATCCTTTTTTCAAGTGGAGCCAAGAGGATTCGTAGGGACTACTACTCGGAGCTTCAGAAGTGAAGGACATTGTCTACAAAGGTTGTAACCTCTTTCACTTAGAGTAGAACTTGCTTTATTATCACTTAAACCCTAATACTCTTGTTAGATTCTAGGTTAGTGTAGCTTAGCAGCCCAAGATTTTTTTAAATTGCATACTTGGTGATTGTATTAATCTATTGGTGGTGCAAAGACACACTTTCATGGTATCAGAGCCAAGCTAGAGGATTAGACGATGTATAGAAATTAAGAAACCGAAACAACTTCGAAAACTGTAAACCCAAAACCCTAGTTTCTGTTGTTTTTTAAAAGTTCACTAAAATTTTTTTAAACAAGTGAAGAATGCTACATGTGATGTTACTAGAACACCAAAAAAAATGAGCCCCAAATGATAAATTCTGGCCGGCCGCATCACCATATTTCCTGGCCTAGCCGGCCCCCACAAAGTTTTTTGGCTCGTGTTTTGTTTGGTGTTCTGGTGTGTTGGCTTTAGGGTTTCAGGTTATGTTTGTTTTTGCCCATATTGCATGTGATGTTATCTATTGTATTGGTGCAATTCGGAGTGTTTCGAAGTCACAATTTAATATCGTTTCGGGTTTAAGTTATGATATGTGATGCAATAGATTGAATCCACATTAATTATTTTTGTGAAAACTAGTTTTTTATTGGTAAATATAGCATTTTAGTCTCGTTTGATCGGTTGCCACGGAGTTTCGATTCGGATCAAAACTCTGTCATAATCGTGTATCGTACACGAACACTCGCCGGGAAACACTACTAGATAGCCATGACCCATAGCCCCGACCAAGTGACTGTAGGAGAACCCCGTTGCCAAAAGCGTCCACTCGGGTGCTCGCAGCCACGGTGTTCCGCCTAAGAGCACTTCGTCGACGGCATCAGGGGTGCGGCCATCTACTAAAGTTCCCGACGAGCATTCGATCATTTATCGGGAATCCTGTTGAATTACCTGACCAGTTATTGAAAAGTGTTTTCAATTCGAGACTAAAATGCAAGGTTTATAGGGTTAGGCATGAAATTCAGAATATGTGATATTCCGGGTTTATGATTTCTAAAGAATGTGCGGATTCTAACTATTGTAGTTTTCATTTCTTTTTTGCGACCGTAAGTGTAATATGTGGGGTATCCCCGATCTCATTGCTCTACGTTAACGACATTCAGGATATGCATATTTACTTACGTTGATAACATGTGATGTTATAATGATGCTGTGATATGTTATATTGGATCGTCATGAATGAATAGACGAGGGTCTTTGCGTGAGATGAGAGTTTTTCCATTTTCATTCCTGTAATAAATTTGTATGTAATATTCTTTTATTAGGACACTTCCGGGATGAGGATGATGTCACCATTGATGTATGTCACACCCCGCTTCCCAAAAGAAGGAGAAGGATGACGTGGCATGGTCTGCAACCTAACTGTATTGAAGGTGCTCTATTCAATACAGTTACGTTAAGCGTATGAATATTTAACATGCAGGATGTGTACCAAAACAAAAATAATAAAAGCGAAAGGCATTTATTTCCATTAACCAAACTTTATTACATCCCAAAAGAAAGAGTAAAATAAACTAAATAATTTAATTACATCGAGGAGAAAAAAAAAGCCCTAAACATGTGGGCAACAACAAAAATTAAATCTAGCTAATCTTCCATCGTCCAGTCTGCATAATCTTCATAAGTTGACTTCACACCTTGATCCTCGCCATAATAATAATTCTTATCTGACGGACATTCCAAAGATAGAGGAAGAAAAGGATGGTCCGTCAGCGAGTTATACTCGGGTAGGATTTCCTCATAAGGAAATAGGAGTATAAAAATGAACATGTGTATATAAGAGTATGATGTATGCATGCAGACATAAAGTAAAAGGTGTAAATGTTTGAAATGCACAACTTAAGACATTTTGAAGAAAGGTATATATGAGCATGAGTATGTTGTAAGTTATATGTAGATGAGTAGTAGGAAGTATAGGTGAAGGTAAAAGTTCGTATTAGTTTGTTAAACAAGGGTCCGGATACTCGCGATTATTCCGTTGTGGCCACGGAACAACAACTAAGGAAGTGAAATGTACCGTTTCACTTCCCGGGATCATGATCGAGTAGTAGGGGAATCCGAGTTCCGAATTTTCTTGCCTAATCAAACTACCCATCCCCGTGATTCAGCATAAAGGTTCGGACGAATTAGAGTTAGTGCGTATATCTCTAGGTATGGAATTTCCACATTGTATAGTCATCAACATTTTGGACTGGTCACCCGGAATATCGGGATCTTCATATTTGTATAGTCGTCCATATTTTGGACTGGTCACCAGGAATATCGGGATCATCATATTTGTATAGTCGTCCAAATTTTGGACTGGTCTCCCGGAATATCGGGATCTTCATATTTGTATAGTCGTCCATATTTTGGACTGGTCACCCGGAATATCGGGATCTTCATATTTTTATATTCGTCCACACATTGGACTGGTCACCCTGCCTGCAGGGATCTTCATAAGAAGTATTCCATACCTAGGTCCGCGCATTCTAACCCTAGCCGTATCATATGTCAGGTATGTCATAAACTGGAAATTTTTAAAAAAGTATTGATCTCATTTAATATGGCCTTCCACCACCACTCGTTTAAAGTTCGTAAAGTACTTCGTGTCATCTTAGGGAATGCTTAATAAAAAGAATAACTATCTTTTATTACCTCTAAGAAAATCATGAGGTTTGGAATATTTATCATTTTAGAAAAACATAATGTTTTATGGAAAAATATCCTTTCGATAAAAGGTTGTGGTGTTTATTTGAAAATCTTTTGCAAGAGATTTTTATAAGGACAAGTTGCAAGAGGTTTTTATTTGAAAAACTATACTACTCCTAACTGTTCCAAAGGATAAGTTGTTGTTGGATATAGTGCCCTCAGAGTTAATTATTGGATCGCAGGCATGTAATTGCAATGATTGAGGAAGGACCTGTAACGGTAGGACAGTCTTACTCGAGAGGTTTGTATACTATCCGGCTTGTCTTTATCATCGTGTACATGCTTTAGGTGACATTGTAGTTCACTATTGCACGTTGATAGAGAATAGTATGCTACCATGGTTTGTCTTTATCATCGTGTACTGCTTGAGGTGACCTTACAGGTCACTATTGTACGTTGATAGAGCCCATAGGATTCTTGCTTTACTACCAACAGTATGATGGCGATCATATACGTAAGAGTTGGGTAGTCTATAAGCACATCCTTACAATGGTCCCTAGTCATGAGAGTTTCAAGACTGGGCATCGATACTCTATTAGTAGACAAGTGTATACAGTCGAGACCCCGACGAGGGGCGGTGGACGGTCTTACAAACCATTGGTGTCAGTTGGATCACCTAAGATGTATACAGGTGCTCATTGGGTTATGAGTACACCGGACAAGACTCGCCGGGAACATGCTAGTTGGTATTATACCTAGTGTCAGATAGCAGTTCCTTGGTGACATGTGTAAGTCCACAGTAGCGCCCCGGCTGTCTAACAGATGCCAAATGCGGAACAAAAACTTTTTACAAACTGGTGCTATCGTGTACTATAACCCGGATCTGCCATTAAAGTTAAACTAACAAACTACAACGTGGATAGAAATGTTATACCAAACAATCCGAGTCCTTCGGTCTTCAACCATCAACTCACGCTTTGTTGCGGCTGCTCCGATCTCCTTGATCTCCAGTCTTCTCGTCCAGGTGGCACCACGTCGACGGATCTTTAAACGGGCTCTCGCCTCTGAACCGAGGCAACTCGGTCGTCAAGTTTGCTAAAAGAGACGACTAAGATGATGTAGAGAATGAGTAGAACAATTTGTCTCACTTCGTCCAAAGCTATGGACGTACGGTTAATGAAGTTGCCTTTTTGGAATCGGGTAGAATGAGAATAGAGTATACTAATTTCCATGAATCCATAACCTTAATCTTTTTACAAGCAACCATTCTCCTTCCCAAAAGAGGGGCCGGCCACTAAATAGAGGAGGGGGTGAGTGTAGGAACCAACAGAGTGACCATTAGCACTAATACAAAGGAATGAGTCACAAAGAACACCTTGCATAATCATTTAATGAACTAATGAATCATCACAACACATCATCATATAATTAAATGAACAATTAACGCACTAAGCCACCTCACCATCCAAGTCACCATCTAGAACCTTCTACAACTACGACTCACCTCATGACTCACCCTCAAGAAGAAAAGATAAATCCGCATTTAACCGAATGTTAAATACGGCCGATAGAAAACTGGAAACTGGCAACTTCCAAAAGTGATCCTGAAACGAATTTCAGGATAACCCCGTAACAGTATAAACATACCTGCATTTGTATTACGATCGAATACAAATGCAACTGAGACAAAGATATTATATCTACACAGTATAATACTCGGATCCGGCTTAAACCAAAGCCCACCAGTATTATCTGCCCGAAAAATGACACGTGCGAAAACGCACGTGCATTTTCCGAACCCTGCCATAAAACCATACGGCCTCTACAACGTTTCGCCCAAACTTGGGAAACTGTGTGTGGGGGACTCTAATGACTCATCAACACACTGGCACTGGGTATAACCTCTAGCACGTCATAGGTACGAGCTGTACGTAACGGTTGCCTATGTATTGATTGGAAGGGAAGCTGACGAGCGAACTCATCCATAAACTCTACTGAGCCTGACAGTGACAATATCCGTGCAGTCTGGTCCGTTCGTCTAAAGAGTATCGCATATCGAGTCTAGGGGGTGGATAAAGTCAGACCCCTAATAATGCGATAAATCGTGTCGTCATGAAGCCCATCACCACATAAGAAACTACTGATCCAAATCAGTAATTCTCCACTACCTCGGCCGAGGATTTCTAGTGATGGCCACCCGTGCACTGTGCGACATCAACCCCCAATACCGGGAGAAACGAATCCCCGACGATCCGCTCACTTCCTCCATGTGGCTCGGGACTGTACCCAAAAAATACCTGTTTGCACGTCTCCTTTGAGCGTGGTAGGGTAGAAATCAAAGCACGGTGGGAACTCACATGAGACAAATAACGATCTCAGGTCGACAAACTAACCTGTACACATGTCACCAGGGAATTGCAATCTGACGATATGTATAATACCAACTAGCATATTCCCGGTGAGTCCTGTCTGGTGTACTCATAACCTAATGAGCACCTGCATACATCTTAGGTGAACCCACTGACACCAATGGCTTGTGAGACCGGCCACCGCCCCTCGTCGGGGTCTCGACTGTATACACTAGTCTACTCTGGAGTATCGATGCCCTGTCTCGAAACTCCCATGACTAGGGACACTTTAAGGATGTGCTTACAGACCCCAGCTCCCACGTATATCATCGCCATCATACTGCTGACTGTCAAGCAAGAATCCTATGGGCTCTATCATCATGCAATAGTGAACTAAAGCATGTATACGATGATAAAGACAAACCAGATAGCATACTATCATCTCGAGCAAGACTGTCATATCGGTATAGGTCCTGCCTCAATCATTGCAATCACGTACCTGTGATCCAATAATTGACTTTGAGGGCACTATATCCAACAATCTCCCACTTGTACTTAAGGCTAATTATTGCGATGTCGCATACTCACAGCCCGTGTGATACCGAACACCCAACTCCTCTGCTAATCAGTTTCACAAAGCTAGTTTGTAAAACTCTTGTGCTCGAGAAATAGCCTCAGTGAGTGGATCCGCCCTGATGTTTCTTTCTATGTCTCTCTTAATCTCAAGTTCGCGGAGAAAACCATCTCCCGAATTGAGCAATACCTGTCTTAGAATATGTCTGAATATCTGATGGGACCTAGTTCATAAATGAACTCCAAATCCAAACTTCTTAGACTGTAGTGATCACTGAACCTAATCAGTATCCAGCACCATGCCTCCCACAGTATCCTCTTGGACCACCTGTCCATAATACTGTCCCTCGTCAGAGGGAAAACTATAACTCTGACAATCACTATGTCATCCTTGTCACCTTTGAAGCCAGGAATGATAACCGTCTCCCGAAGGAGGCTGACGTCATCAAATCCGTAGAACATGCACTTATGTTCTAAAACTGCTTCCTTATGTTTCTCCAGGATTGGATTAATATAAACTTATCGCATCAAGTGCAAAAAACAACATCTGGTGTGGTACTTGACATCTCATGATTGACTCAATTGCCTAAGCCAGTGATCTGCCAATCATGCACATCCATCTCTCATTTAGTCTCTAAGACACCTTTAGAGAGGGTGACTCCATCACCTGCAGGTATACCACCATACCAGGAGTCATCTATTCTAAAATACTATTAGAATACTGTCAAAGTACCCACATTGGGAAACTACCCAAATCTAGATCTAAAACCATAGATCTAGTAACCAGAATGTCTGATATTATATCCATGTCCTTTATGGAGAAACAACTGTGTGACGACCAAAGTACAACCGATCGTAGTATAGGAATTTTACTTCATACTCTGTGTATGCCATCCAAATACCAGGACATCACACCCTACTACCTTCTTAACAGATCCATCCCCTATTCTGATGAAGTCAAAGCCATGACTGTCTCATCAAAATTAGATGATCTATCTCCGCTATAATTGCTGAAGTCTATAAATAGACATAAGTTACTTGCCCACTATGCTTCTGCTACTCTCACTGACTACGACAACCCTCTGGCAGAATAATATATACGTACACTTCTAAATATAGTTTAGAACGACACTATACTTAACCTCCTGCCGGGTCTCATAGCCTGGAACAACAATAGTGTCAAGTCTTGGTAAACAAGAACCTCCCTGTCACCGTTCTTGAGGCTACCGGAGTACCACTCGGGTGTCTGAGGTTACCCACCATGTCTGCGAAGTGGCTATTGGAATGTCAAACCTGATTGAATATATAGGTCCTATTAAATTTTCCGTAATCGTTTGCGGTTCTGGAATCACTTCCAGTTCTACTATACTCCCACTACTGTTTTCTGAAAAAAAATCCATTTTACTAAAACTGTGGCGAGTCAAGAACAATATCACTATTGATCTTCCAGATGGTAGAAATGTCAACCCTCGTCAAAACCAGGGTCAACCCACAAACCGCCATTACAGAAACGTGCCTTGAGTTATCCAGTGTCTGGTTTTAAGCATAAGCTGGACAACTCCCCTTACCTTAACATCGTTAAGATATGAACCATTCTATATACAATATAGAAATAGAGGCACTAATTTAATTGGAACCAGATTCAAATCATGCAACTGTCTCCAGTGCATATCAACTTAATGGAGAGAGGCTAATCAGCATTACTCAACTTAGGAATACATCCAATTATGAGTAACCCGAAAGAGAAACAAGTTTCTCAAAACCGTTACTATCAATTGAATACCAATCACAAGAATCTACATCCTCGATTTCTTTGAAGAATCCCGATACCTGGTTCTCTACTTTATTCTTTTCCCCTTAACTTCTCAAAACTTAGACATTGTATTTCTATGAAACACTTGTCTAAAAACTAGAGAAGTCACAAGTAAACAGAATATAGTACGAGGACCTACCCCTTTGTCCTGACGGACACTGGACAATATACAATACTCTGTATAAGTCCGCTGAGTTTGAATAACTCAAAACCTGTGCATCGTAGATTGAAAACTGTACCCAGGCGATTTCCTCAAATATCACCAATTATAACGAATTCCGATATAATGAGGATGATCACCTAATTCCCAATAACTTACTCCTACTCATCATCTGTAAAACCATACAGATATGAGAATGAAACCTGATGAATACATACCCTGGAGTAAGTATCTAATCGGAAAATCAGTTTTCCTTTAACAATGCACTGAAACATGAAAATGTTTCGTAGGGGTATCCTGGTATTCCTAGTAATGCCTCTTCCATAATCAAATTCATGACTATAATCGTATATTTCTTTGCCATCTCTCCAAATCCTTTTATTTGTCTTTATTCATTTCCTTCTGTACACCATCGTTAGGCTAAGTGGTTTTCTTCCTTCCCTACCGTTCGGCACCAGCCTATGGTTTAGAAGAAGACTATCCAGTAAGCATAATAGGTGTACCCTCCTAAACCAAGGAGTACTCGCAACTTGAGAGAAGGTGATGATAAAAGACAACTGAATAATACCTTATTCTTTTAAAGGTGAAATAGGAGTGGCGATGAAGTACGCGGTTTGGTTGTGAATGATAACAGTCGCAATTTACTTTGCCCTCTTTCTAATCCCTTTATTTTGTCTTTAGTTATTACCTTCTGTACACCCTACTTAGGCTAATTGGTTTTCTTCATTCCCTACCTTTCGGCACCTGCCTATGGTTTGGAATAAGACTATCCAATAAGCGTAATAGGTGTACTCTCCTAAACTAAGGAGCTCTCGCAACCTGAGAGAAGGTGATAATAAAAGACAACTGAATAAACCAATTATATTTCTCCTGAACCTGGATCCATCATCGAAGAAGTCCCTTCGAGTTCGTATATAACCATACGATGGATCTATCCAATGGAAGTGGATGTCCGTAGTAATACGGGGTGTTCTGAGAAATACAAAGGGTAAAAGAAGGAGTGGCAATGACTTATGCAACTTTAGACTATCCAAAAGCCAGTATTTTAAGAAGGTTCGGTCAACTTGGTCAGAGTCATAGTCTAGGGTCGGTCAAAGGTCGCTGCTAAAGAGAGAGAGAGAAAAGAAACACTCTGTGTGCACTCTAACCTAGATCAGAATGGTTATCACTTTATCTAATCAGGAAACCTCCCACTGTAACGTCAAATTCTCCTCTAAACCTGAAAGAAGAATTAGTCGGGATCACCCGAGGAGTAAACCAATTCATCAGTGGGAATCGGGATCCAACTATCATCGCATGATAACTTGATGGAAGCCACTCAAGTTATCACACTCCAGAAGGTATGCGCATACTTGGCAAGTTTCTTTATGTTTGAAACTCCCGATGTTATTTTTGCCCCATGCTCTTATGACCTTGGCGTTGGTCAAAATATCATAAGTCACATGCCAAGTTCTACCCATCACTATCCAGGTCAATTTGAACCCACCTGCACATGCCCTTGACGTTGGCCAAAATGGCAGAACGACTGTCCCAAACCAACTCATCTATCTATGCAACAAATGAATACCCAGCAGCTACCAAACACTATGCCTTGGCGTTGGTCAAAATACATAGCTTGAATACTACTGAATACCCAAAAGAAATGACGGAGGGCTACGGTTGGTTTTTTTTGGCGAAAAACCTTTAACGTAATGATCTTGATCTCGTTGAAGGAACCTGATAGCTTTTTATAAAAATATAGTGAGGAAAACCTTTTGCTAAAGAGGTCACTCCCGGTAAAGGGATCTCGGCTCTTTCCTCGTAGAATGAGGTGCAGGATATTCTAACTGAATACCGCGATGCACAGCAACTTGTAATCGACTATAATAAAGTTATTACCCTGATGCAAACTTCAGCCCAAGGGGTCTCTCCCGGTGAAGGGATATCAGCCCTTGCCTCGTCGAATGAGGTGCAGGATATTCTAAACTGAATATCACTATGCAAAACAAAAAGAAACGTCTTTGTAATAATACTTTTTAAAATTGGTTCCAACAACATCAAATATAGGTTTGTTTTACTTGCATTGATAAGAATCAACGCAGTCCCATCAATCAATCATACCAGAAAAGAACGAAAAATAAAATGTACGTATATGCCATCCGCATTCGTCACTGGGTCCCGTCATCACCCGTTAGGTTACTTAACTAACGACAGAGCGGGGACTGAACTAGCGCGGGTGTAAAACATATACAACATCTAATAGTATATATACCAATATAAAATAATCGCTCCAGGCGTGATAATATGCAACATTACAGAAAAGTAATAAGCATCACAGAACAATACAGATAATCTGGGATCCCCGGGTTTCACAGAGCCGCTACCGAAACCCGACGTTCCCCTGGTCGTGTGGATAGCCTATGCAATGAAAACCTAGACCCCTACGGGTGCGACAAGTTACCCGCAAAAACCTGAAGCGAGGCAGTCCCCTACAGCAAAGTGAATGGACCACCCGGCACTTCACGGAATCCGGTAACTTGAGCACCCCTCCTTGGGTCAACCTGTACCCCCTACGAGTGCAGCGAATAGTCTGCCAATTCTACAGTAAGGCCCCTCTGCCTCTCAAATCCATGAGATATGGACCCGTTGCCCTCCAGAACCCGGCTATCTGTGCACCCCTTCGCGGGATAAACCTAGAACAGAAATAAAAATATATACAATGGGTACATCGACCTCAGCCCGGTCGTGCCCCAAAAGAATATTATACAAACAGGCAGTGACGGCAGTTTACATGTTAGACGCTCGCCCCGCAATATCAAATGTACAAATAAACCCAAACTGCACTACCATTGCAGACTGCTATCCACCACAACAAATCCGCAACATCACAGCACAACACAGAACATCAACGCGAATGTCACGTTCGCAAATTCGTCTAAAAGAACTATAGCAATTAGACGCAATTTACCGCTCAAATGACATTCCCGGTCGGAGATATAATGTAAATACTGCATACTAACAAGTTTAAAATTTCGATCGACAAAACTTCCCGAAGTGGGCCCCACAAACATCTACTGTACAGTAACAAAATATGGGCCCAAAAGAAATATTCCAAAAACCACAATTTGCTATGTAGAACATACTGTAGAAATTTGGATCACTGTTCCCACAAAAGCGCGGCGGATCCGCGGCCAAACCCTAGTTTGGGCCGCGGATCCGCGGCCGTTTTGTGGGATTACGTGACCAAATTTCACCAGTTTTCTTAGAATCGCCTGCACAATTTTCTATGATATGCAAAATAATTTTTAGACCCTTTTAAAAATCGACAGAAAGTTTGAACAGAAAAAGTGTAGTTTTCGAAAATCGGTTCAATCGATATTTTAAACGTGTTAGCACAAGTTAGTAAAGCTTAATGGCGAGGCTCTGATACCACTGTAAGTCCATGGTAGCGCCCCGGCTATCTAACAGACGCCAAATGCGGAACAAAAACTTTTTACAAACTGGCGCTATCGTGTACTATAACCCGGATCTGCCATTAAAGCTAAACTAACAAACTACAAAGTGAATAGAAATGTTATACCGAACGATCCGAGTCCTTCGGTCTTCAACCATCAACCCACTCTTTGTTGCGGCCGCTCCGATCTCCTCGATCTCCAGTCTTCTCGTCTAGGTGGCACCACGTCGACGGATCTTTAAACGGGCTCCCGCTTCTGAACCGAGGCAACTCGGTCGTCAAGTTTGCTAAAAGAGACGACCAAGATGATGTAGAGAATGAGTAGAACAATTTGTCTCATTTCGTCCAAAACTATGGACGAACGGTTAATGAAGTTGCCTTTTTGGAATCGGGTGGAATGAGAATAGAGTATACTAATTTCCATGAATCCATAACCTTAATATTTTTCCAAGCAACCATTCTCCTTCCCAAAAGAGGGGCCGGCCACTAAATAGAGGAGGGGGTGAGTGTAGGAACCAAGAGAGTGACCATTAGCACTAATACAAAAGAATGAGTCACAAAGAACACCTAGCATAATTATTTAATGAACTAATGAATCATCACAACACATCATCATATAATTAAATGAACAATTAATGCACTAAGCCACCTCACCATCCAAGTCACCATCTAGAATCTTCTACAACCACGACTCACCTCATGACTCACCCTCAAGAAGAAAAGATAAATTCGCATTTAACCGAATGTTAAATACGGCCGATAGAAAACTGGAAACTGGCAACTTCCAAAAGTGATCCTGAAACGAATTTCAGGATAACCCCGTTGTTAGTTATATGTATGCCCTAGAGGCCATTACTGTACACTGGATGTATATTGTAGTGAATGCTGGGACATATATAGGTAGGACTTTCTTGCTCGACATGATAGTACGCTATCTGGTTGCTCTTTATCTTAACATGTATAATTTCTGTCTCTCTGATTAGATGTTGGTAAAGCCCTTAGGATGTGTACTCGACTTCCAGGACTATGATGCAGATCATACTAGTGGGGCCTGGGTAGTCAATGAATACATCTTTCATTGTTCCTAGTCGTGGGAATATCGAGACGGGGCATCGATATTCCAGAGTAGAATAGCGCATATCTTCTCGACCCATGCGATGGGCAATGGATGATCCCATATCCATTGGTGTTTGACATCGAAGATGGTATGCGGGTGCTCAGTGGAGACTGGGTACACTGAACGGACTCGCCGAGAACTCCCGGATGGTATTATACCTCACGTCAGATGGCAGTTCTCTGGTGACACTAGTACAGCTTAGTCTGTTGACCCGAGATCGTCATAGAGTCTTGTGTGTCTCCCACTGTGCTTTGATTTCCACCCTACCACGGCTCTACTGAGTCGTGCAAACAGGTGGTTTTTGGGTACAGTCCCGATTCACATGGAGGCAATGAGCGATAGGAGGGGATTCGTCTCTCCCGGTATTGGGGGTTGATGTTGCGCAATGCACGACTGGCCATAACAGGAAATCCCTGGCCAGGGTTGCAGTGATATACTGGTAAGAGTTATCAGTAGTTTCACGAATGTTATGGACCTCACGTCGGCATGACTTATCGAGCTATTGGGGTCTGACGTTTACCACCCCTAGGCGAGATATGCGACATATCAGACGAACAGACCGGACTGCACGGTAAGTGTTACTGGTTGGATTCACAGGAGTGTGAGCGGGCTTGCTCGTCGATCTTCTGATCGCTCAATACCCGGGTGGCCGTTACGTTTAGCAGACCGCTTGCGGCTTGTGGGTGCTTGATATGATCATCATCCGCTACCGGCGTATTGACGAGTCTTTAGAGTCCTACACAGAGGTTTCTTGGCTCAAGCGAAACGAAATAGGAGCGCATATGAGATATGTGCGGGACCGAGAATAATGCGTGTATGTGATACCATATTTCATTCTCGCGATGAATGTGTCGAATGGTTGTATGCGATATAACCTAGTTATCGAATCAAGGATTGATTCGATAAGCCGATACATTGGATACTAGCCGGTTATATGCTACATGACCGGATCATTGAATCAAGTGTTGATTTAATGATTTAATGCATAATTATATATTTGATATATTACTTTTCATTAACTAGTATCGGTTCACTTTAAATGGATTTTCTCGCTCGGATGTGCACATTGTATATTTGATATAGTTTTGTGCACATGATTGTATCATGTTTGATGATGCATACTTACTTGGTTTGTGTAAAGAATTAAACCATGGTTATTTAAATGGTTAGGGTTTTGGTTTTCCTTATTCATTTATTTATCTTTTTCATTTATTCTTTTTGGAAATAAAATAATTGGCATAAGAGGTTAATGGTGGCTTTCTTTGTTTGTTCATGAACTTTCATGAAGCTTTGACTTAGTTAACCATTCTTGTCTCTTGCTTAACCCTAACCATCATAACTTACCATGGTCTATTCTCTACAACTAACTAAGGTTAAGATTATGATAAGTTTCCATTTTTATTATTCTTTTAATAAGAACTTATCATAGCACTTATCTTCTTCTTCTTCTTCCTCACAAGAAGAAAGCTTTCTTCATCAATGGTGATTGATGTATTTGAGTGAGAAATCCAATTCTAAAGTGAACCCAACTCCTATTTCTTCATCCTCTACCTCTTGCCAAGTAGTATGGGGTGTTTCCTTCACAAGTTTTCATGGCTTGGTGAAGGTGGAGCTTGATCTAGCGATGCCTCGACGTAGATCATCTTCGGCATCGTCGTCGATGACCTAGCCCGTTTTTCTCCGATGAAGCCGACGCTAGAGCCCAAGATATGATTTGGACAGCGAGGGGACTTCATCAAGGAGCTTAGGAGGTGGTGGAACGGATCTACAAAGGTTGTAGCCCCTTTCCTTTAGCTATATTTCCGTTTACTTGCTTGCATTGCCTATTTATCTAGCTAACGATCCGTATTAGGGTTAATAGGCACTTGTAAAATTTCAATTGGCCATGTTTGATCACTTGTGATTCTCCATTAGAGTGCCTAGGAACCTTACAGTGGTATCAGAGCCTAGCTAGAGCCTTAGGCGAAGTCCTGACGGAATTAGAAGTCCGAACGACCCGAAAACCCAACCCTATATATGCTCTCTGTACATTTTTTAATTTCGGGGATTTTTCCACATTAAAAATATCCAGAAAAATCAGCAGGCTAATTTAAGAATTACTGTGAATTTCGACGGAGTAATTTTATCAAAGAGCCGCGGATCCGCGGCACGAGCATGGCTCGTGCGGCGGTTCCGCGGCAGTGTTGTCGTTTTGTGTATTTAAATTTTCACAGTAATTCTCAGTTTTCTGTTCTGGTTTTCCTGGGAATTTTTAATATTTATTCAAAAGTTGAATTTTCTGGGTTATATTGGGGACTCGGTGTATTCGATCGGACTGTCTAATTTTTGTCGGTGTGCTTTTCCGGGTATTTTTAGATTATGTTAAAAAGTTCGACCGGATATAAATACCCACTTTTTCCCCTGCCGGGAAATTTCCGATTGTTGGATTTTTCCGTAGTTTAACGACGTTCTAAGTAGTGCAAGTAACGCGATGGCCCCTCTAGAAGACAACAAACCTTAACTCGATTATGTGACCGTCTTGAACTGCCCTTTGAACCTTCGGGTTTGGGGCAGTACGGCGTGCCACATGTGAGGCGTTGGCTTGACCCTTCTACGGCTGGACCGTTGGTACTGAGGCACGAACTGAATGTTGTTAGACTTATTTCATGTGTTGAGCTGTATCGGGAAAACTTGGGTGTTCGATTGTTCGATCGAAAAGTTTAGCATTTTCTATTTATCCGGAATGTGATACAATAATTAGAATTCACAAAAAGTTATGAAATAACGGAATGAATATTATAAACGTAGCAGTTTAGTCTCACTTGATCGGTTGCCACGGAATTTTGATGTGATCAAAAGTCCGTCGCAATCACGTAGCGTACGCGGATACTCGCCGGGTAAACTTAATAGACAGCCTCACTCCATAGCCCCGACCAAGTGACTGTAGGAGAACCCCGTCGCCGAAAGCATCCGTTCGGGTGCTCGCGGCAGCGGTGTTCCGCCTTGGTGCACTTCGTCGACGGTATCGGGGGTGCGGCCGCCTACTAAAGTTTGCGACGAGCATTCGATCAGAATGTCGGGAATCTTGTTGAATTGCCCGACTCGTAATTGAAAAGTGTTTTCGATAATGAGACTGAAATGCGGGGTTTATAATTGTTAGGCATGTGATGTCTAAGTAATTCATTTGGTCAGGCATGCGATGTCTGAGGTGGTTGTGGATTCCAACTGTTGTAGTTTTACACTTTCTTTTCTGTGACCGTAAGTGTAATATGTGATATCGCCGGTTTCGTTGCTATATGTCAACGACAATTGGGATACGCATATTTACTTACGTTGATAACATGTGATGTTATGTGTTGCTGGATATGTTATATTGGATCGTCGTGTTTGAATAGCCGGGGGGGTTTTTATGTGAGATGAGTGTTTTTCATTTTCATTCATGTAAAAACTTGTATGTAATATTCTTTTATTGGGGCACTTCCAGGTTGCGGATGTTGTCACCATTTGTATATTATTTACTTTTCTGCATTAGGATAGACCCAAGGAGGGGAGCACAAGTAACCGGGTTCTGGGGTCCAGTAGGAGACCATCTCGAGGAGTCGAGTCCGGGTCTCCTAACCCTAGAATTGGTAGGGTTGCTTGCCGCTCTCGTAGGGGTCTAGGGGTGTGGGATTGGCTATTCATCACGACCGTGGAATCCGTGTTTTATACTGGCTCGTATTGAAAACACGGACGTCCTAGTATATCCAATATTTCATATGTTTCTTCTGCTGTGATTTATCTGTGATGAGATCATGTGATGTTCTGTGACAGATATTATATATAGTATATATGATATATTATATAGACGTTGCTTATGTTTTACACCTGCACTAGCCCTGCCTCGCTCTGGCGTTAGTTACCTAACCTAACGATGCAGACGGGACATCGAGGCGAATGCGGATGGCATAAGCGTACGTTATATTTATCTGTGATGGTTAGGTGGACTTAAATGATGGGATATTCATTAATGAGATTAATGAAAGAAAATAAACCTAATTGATGTTGTGGAATCGAATTTCAAAATAAAACAGGTAGCTACAGTTCTTGCTTTGCATCGCAGTGTTCATTATAGAACATCCTGCACCTTATTCGATGAGGAAAGGACCGAGATCTCTTCACCGGGAGTGACTTCTTTAGCAATAACTGGAAGATGCTACAACCCTCGGTTTGTCTTTGATCGCTTCTATAGTTTCTGCTTTGCACAGTGATATATATGATATATCCCGCACCTCATTCGACGAGGAAAGGGCCGACGATCCCTTCACCGGGAGTGACCCCTTTAGCAAAACTAGAAAAGCCTCGAAAACATTCCATTTAAAAACCATTTGATTCCGCAACGAGATCAAGTTCAAAGCGTTAAAGGTTTTCACAAAAACCAGCCGCAACCCTCCGTCATTTTAGGAAATAGAGTACTTAGTATTCGTGCTGTGTTTGTTGACCATAGTCAAGGCACAGTGTACGGTAGCTAAGTGATGTCTTCCTACACCGCATATGATGCGATTAGTTAGGACGGTCGCGTGACTTTGTTGACCTTAGTTAAGGGTCATGTGGGTGGGTCTAATTAATCACGAAATGACGGGTAGAACTTGACTAGTACTTATGATTTGTTGACCATAGTTAAGGTCATAGGTGCTAGGGGTAAAAACCTTTATCGGGAGTTTCAAGTGTTGAAACTTGCAATGAGATTGCATACCTTCTATGTGATAGTTGGATCCCGATACCCACTACGAGTAATTGTTACTCCTGGGAGAGTTTTGCACTTTACAATTAGCCGATCAAGTAGGTGTCTAGAAAGGTGTCAACGGGGTTACGCCTCTGGGAAAACGAGGTTTACTGTAATTAGGTCCGTGCGAAAGCACGGGGAACCTCCCTCAAAGTACCGACACTAGCCTGGCTGAAAGGTTGGCGAACTTGTAGAGTGTAATTAATCCCGGCTAGTCTTTCCTTTTAAGGTTTGAAGGAAGATTTGATAAAAACAGTGGGAGCCATCCTGATTAGATAAAATATATAACCAATCTGATCTTGCAAGAGCGCACGCAGAGTGTTTTCTTCTCTCTCTCTCCTGGTAGCGACCATATCACACCTTAATCAAGATAATAATACGGATGTATTGACCGAACCCGCTTGTTATACTGAGCTGGGGAACGTTGGTCCCGCTCCAACTTATAATTGTTATAAGACAGAGCAGGAAATTGGGGAATACCAGAATTCCTATGCCGCCCAAACGAAGAAAGTGCATATGATGCATCTCCTTCGGGTGTGTTCATTACAAAGAACTGTTTCTCAGTATCCTCTGCATCCTGGGTATATGATACCGGATCAGGATCCCAGATATGTAATCTGTTACATAGGGCTACAAAAGGGTAGAAAAACTGAGAACGGGTGATAAGTTTCATGAGACAGAAAACGGGGCAAGTGTTGCAGCCAAGTCTGTTGGTCACTGTCACCCTGTATTACGAATACATTGATTCTGAACAAATGCTATTAGATACCGAACCTGATATACAAAATCATATCAGTCTCTTTATTAGTAAAGAAAGGATATAATTTTGTATTGATGGATAATGTTTTGAACACTTCCTATATCAAAAGTTGATCGGTTCAGGCACGCTATCTAAAAGCATTGACGTTCTAAATCAAACTCCAGTTCCTAGTATACAGAACACACACAAGAGGAAGAGTTCAGAAATGAACGAATCCTTCTTGAGGCATTGTAGACTAGGTCATATCAATGCGACCCGACTGGCTGAAGTTACATTTAGATGTATATTTAAATCGTTTTGAATTTACATCTTGTGAAACTTGCCAGTCATGTCACAAAGATAAGATGACCATAGCTCTGTTTATTGGAAACAGAGGAAGAGTTGGTAAACTCTTGGGACTGATACATGATGATGTATGTAAGGTCTCCTGTCTACACATGCCAGGACTGGTTCTTTATACTTCATTATATTCTCTGATAATCTCTCAAGATTCAGTCATATGTTCCTGTTGAAACATATATCCGAACCTTTTGAGGTATTCACAGAATATAAGTTAGAAGTAGAGAACCAAAATACGGGTATAAGTATTATGTCCTATGATGAGATCAGGGAGGAGAATACTTGTGCATAGAATTCCTGGACCATTCTAAAGGAGAATGAAATTCTCTCTCAGCATTACTCCTCCGTATACACCATAGCACGATGGTATATCGGGGCGGGGCAATCACACCCTATATTATAAGGTGTGCTCTATAATGAGTACTACTGAGTTACCTGTTTCCTTTTGGGGTTATGCACTTGAGAAGTTGCATACCTATTGAATTAGGTTTGAATCAAATCAGTGCCTACCACTCCATATGAGATATGGTATGGGAAGAACCCATCTCTTAAGCGAGTTAAGATTTGGGATTGTCCGTCCTATGTCAAAAGCAAAATCCGGACAAGATCGAGGCAAGATCAGTTCTGTAGAATTGGAAAGGTTCCAGCTGTACAAAACTGCTAATGATTTGACAAAACCAAAGGATTCAATAGTTTCCGACGAACCTCAGCCTCTCCGCCGATCTAGTAGGGTTCCTCACCCACCTGAGAGATACCTCGATTTCTCGATGACAGTGGGAGCGAGGATTGCATCATGAGATGATGACCCAACTAGATTCGAGCAGGCCATCAAGAGTAGGGACTCTGTAAGAATGGCTGGATGCTTAGCGATCTGAGATGGAATCCACATACACCAGCAAAGTATGGACTTTAGCTGCTATATCTGAAGGGTTAAATCCCCATCAGGAGCAAGTATATCTTGAGAAGATTACTAGGTGTAGATGGAAAAGTTGAGACTTTCAAAGCTAGACTTGTTAAAGGTTTTCGTCATCAACCAGGCACGGATAATGATGAAACCTTTTCCAGGGACTATGTTTAAGTCCATCCAGATCCTATTTGCCATGGCTACACACCATGACTACGATATCTGGTGGTTGGGTGTCTTGACTACTTTCCTAAATAATGATTTAGAAGAGAATGTCTATAAGAACACAGCCAGAGGGCCTCGTAGACAGTGGGAGCAGCGGGAACGTGTGCAAGATGCTTTATAGGATAAAGCAGGCATCGCGGAGTTGGAATATCTGTTTTAATGAAATAGTCAAAGAGTTTGACATCATCAAAATGGAAGATGAACCTTGTATGTACAAAAAGGTAGTAGGGAGTATAGTGGTGATCCTCGTAGAGTACGTGGATGACATACTCTTGATAGGAAAAGAGTTTCCTATACTACGATCGGTCGATCTCCTATTATCATATGGATTCCCCAAATAGGATCAAAGTGATACCTCCTAAATCCTGAGTTTTCATCTATGAGATAGATGTTAGAGGATGCTAGGATTCTCACTAGATGAAGTGAGATGGTATCAATCGATCCTGGGGAGAATCACTGGAAGAGTTCCAGGGTGATAAAGACGACTGAATGTCAGTCACAGGCGTTGTCTTTACCCTCAGTAAAGGGACGGTATGTTGGAAGAGTTCCAAGCTAGATACCGTGGCAAACTAGACGATAAAGGCTGGTAACATCGCTATTAAAGATACTACCAAAGAGACAGTTTGGGTGTATATTGGTTCATAGGATGAACTAGGTTCCTACCATTGTGTGACAATGGAAGTGTGGCTTCGACCCTGGAACCCTGGTCCCATCAGTGACCCAGACATATTCTGAGGCAGCATCACCTGATCATGGAGATAGTTGATCTCCAGGGTGATCAAGGTTAGGAGAGAAGACTCAGAGGACAACACGGCGGATCCACTCACGAAGGCCTTTTCCCAGAGAGAGACTCATATGGGATGGTTGAGTATTAGATACTGCGACCACTGCTACAGATGGCCCTAGTGCAAGTGCGAGATTGTTAGTTATATATATGCCCTAGAGGCCATTACTGTACACTGGATGTATATTGTAGTGGATGCTGGGACATATATAGGTAGGACTTTCTTGCTCGACATGATAGTACGCTATCTGGTTGCTCTTTATCTTAACATGTATACTTTCTGTCTCTCTGATTACATGTTGGTAAAGCCCTTAGGATGTGTACTCGACTTCCAGGACTATGATGCAGATCATACTAGTAGGGCCTGGGTAGTCAATGAGTACATCCTTCATTGTTCCTAGTCGTGGGAATATCGAGACGGGGCATCGATATTCCAGAGTAGACTAGCGCATATCTTCTCGACCCATGCGATGGGCGATGGATGATCCCATATCCATTGGTGTTTGACATCGAAGATGGTATGCGGGTGCTCAGTGGAGACTGGGTACACTAAACGGACTCGCCGAGAACTCCTGGATGGTATTATACCTCACGTCAGATGGCAGTTCTCTGGTGACACTAGTACAGCTTATTCTGTTGATCCGAGATCGTCATAGAGTCTTGTGTGTCTCCCACTGTGCTTTGATTTCCACCCTACCACGGCTCTACTGAGTCGTGCAAACAGGTGGTTTTTGGGTACAGTCCCGATTCACATGGAGGCAATGAGCGATAGGAAGGGATTCGTCTCTCCCGGTATTGGGGGTTGATGTTGCGCAATGCACGACTGGCCATAACAGGAAATCCCTGGCCAGGGTTGCAGTGATATACTGGTAAGAGTTATCAGTAGTTTCACGAATGTTATGGACCTCACGTCGGCATGACTTATCGAGCTATTGGGGTCTGACGTTTACCACCCCTAGGCGAGATATGCGACATATCAGACGAACAGACCGGCCTGCACGGTAAGTGTTACTGGTTGGATTCACAGGAGTGTGAGCGGGCTTGCTCGTCGATCTTCTGATCGCTCAATACCCGGGTGGCCGTTACGTTTAGCAGACCGCTTGCGGCTTGTGGGTGCTTGATATGATCATCATCCGCTACCGGCGTATTGACGAGTCTTTAGAGTCCTACACAGAGGTTTCCTGGCTCAAGCGAAACGAAATAGGAGCGCATATGAGATATGTGCGGGACCGAGAATAATGCGTGTATGTGATACCGTATTTCATTCTCGCGATGAATGTGTCGAATGGTTGTATGCGATATAACCTAGTTATCGAATCAAGGATTGATTCGATAAGCCGATACATTGGATACTAGCCGGTTATATGCGACATGACCAGATCATTGAATCAAGTGTTGATTTAATGATTTAATGCATAATTATATATTTGATATATTACTTTGCATTAACTAGTATCGGTTCACTTTAAATGGATTTTCTCGCTCGGATGTGCACATTGTATATTTGATATAGTTTTGTGCACATGATTGTATCATGTTTGATGATGCATACTTACTTGGTTTGTGTAAAGAATTAAACCATGGTTATTTAAATGGTTAGGGTTTTGGTTTTCCTTATTCATTTATTTATCTTTTTCATTTATTCTTTTTGGAAATAAAATAATTGGCATAAGAGGATAATGGTGGCTTTCTTTGTTTGTTCATGAACTTTCATGAAGCTTTGACTTAGTTAACCATTCTTGTCTCTTGCTTAACCCTAACCATCATAACTTACCATGGTCTATTCTCTACAACTAACTAAGGTTAAGATTATGATAAGTTTCCATTTTTATTATTCTTTTAATAAGAACTTATCATAACACTTATCTTCTTCTTCTTCTTCCTCACAAGAAGAAAGCTTTCTTCATCAATGGTGATTGATGTATTTGAGTGAGAAATCCAATTCTAAAGTGAACCCAACTCCTATTTCTTCATCCTCTACCTCTTGCCAAGTAGTA
The DNA here is from genome assembly GCA_030015575.1 of Agapanthus africanus. NCBI lineage: Eukaryota > Viridiplantae > Streptophyta > Magnoliopsida > Asparagales > Amaryllidaceae > Agapanthus > Agapanthus africanus. Next base: position 310,787,182 of record CM057343.1, on the reverse strand, counting down.
TGGGGTGTTTCCTTCACAAGTTTTCATGGCTTGGTGAAGGTGGAGCTTGATCTAGCGATGCCTCGACGTAGATCATCTTCGGCATCGTCGTCGATGACCTAGCCCGTTTTTCTCCAATGAAGCCGACGCTAGAGCCCAAGATATGATTTGGACAGCGAGGGGACTTCATCACGGAGCTTAGGAGGTGGTGGAACGGATCTACAAAGGTTGTAGCCCCTTTCCTTTAGCTATATTTCCGTTTACTTGCTTGCTTCGCCTATTTATCTAGTTAACGATCTGTATTAGGGTTAATAGGCACTTGTAAAATTTCAATTGGCCATGTTTGATCACTTGTGAGACTCCATTAGAGTGCCTAGGAACCTTACACCCGTAACGGTATTAACATACCTGCATTTGTATTACGATCGAATACAAATGCAACTGAGACAAAGATATTATATCTACACAGTATAATACTCGGATCCGGATTAAACCAAAGCCCACCAGTATTATCTTCCCGAAAAATGACACGTGCGAAAACGCACGTTCATTTTCCGAACCCTGCCATAAAACCATACGGCCTCTACAACGTTTCGCCCGAACTTGGGAAACTATGTGTGGGGAACTCTAATGACTCATCAACACACTGGCACTGGGTATAACCTCTAGCACGTCAGAAGTACGAGCTGTACGTAACGGCTGCCTATGTATTGATTGGAAAGGTAGCTGACGAGCGAACTCATCCATAAACCCAACTGAGCCTGACAATGACAATATCCGTACAGTCCAGTCCGTTCGTCTAACGAGTATCGCATATCGAGTCTAGGGGGTGGATAAAGTCAGACCCTTAATAATGCGATAAATCGTGTCGGCATGAAGCCCATCACCACCTGAGAAACTACTGATCCAAATCAGTAATTCTCCACTACCTCGGCCAAGGATTTCTAGTGATGGCCACTGTTGGAGATAGTGCCCTCAAAGTCAATTATTGGATCGCAGGTACGTGATTGCAATGATTAAGGCATGACCTATACCGATATAACAGTCTTGCTCGAGATGATAGTATGCTATCTGGTTTGTCTTTATCATCGTATACATGCTTTAGTTCACTATTGCATGATGATAGAGCCCATAGGATTCTTGCTTGAGTACCAGCAGTATGATGGCGATCATATACGTGGGAGCTGGGGTCTGTAAGCACATCCTTAAAGTGTCCCTAGTCATGGGAGTTTCGAGACAGGGCATCGATACTCCAGAGTAGACTAGTGTATACAGTCGAGACCCCGACGAGGGGCCTCTGGTGTCAGGTCTCACAAGCCACTGGTGTCAGTAGGATCACCTAAGATGTATACAGGTGCTCATTGGGTTATGAGTACACCAGACAGGACTCGCCGGGAACATGCTAGTTGGTATTATACATATCGTCAGATAGCAGTTCCCTGGTGACATGTGTACAGGTTAGTTTGTCGACCTGAGATCGTCATTTGTCTCGTGTGAGTTCCCACTGTGCTTAGATTACTACCCTACCACGCTTAAAGGAGTTGTGCAAACAGGTTTTAGTTGGGTACAGTCCCGAGCCACATGGAGGCAGTGAGCGGATCGTCGGGGATTCGTCTCTCCCGGTATTGGGAGTGAGATCGCGCTATGTCTAGGAGAGTTATTACACAAAGCCCTCGGCCGAGGCAGGAGAATTACCGGTAGGTACTCCAGTAGTATCTCAGGGTGTTCTGGGCCACTCTCTGACACGATTTATACCGCTAATGGGGGTCTGACGTTACCAGTCCCCTAGGCAGATATGCGATACTCATAGACGAACGGACCGGACTGTATGTATATTGTCACTGTTAGGCTCAGTAGGGTTTATGGATGAGTTCGCTCGTCAGCTTCCCTTCCAATCAATACATAGGCAAACCGTTACGTACAGCTTGTACCTCTGACGTGCTAGAGGTCATACCCAGTGCCAGTGTGTTGATGAGTCATTAGAGTCCCCCACAGACACTTTCCCAAGTTCGGGCGAAACGTTGTAGAGGCCGTATGGGTTTATGGCAAGGTTCGGAAAATGCACATGCGTTTTCGCACGTGTCATTTTTCGGGCAGATAATACTGGTAGGCTTTGGTTTAAGCCGGAACCCGGTATTATACTGTGTAGATATAATATCTTTGTCTCAGATGCATTTGTATTCGGTCGTAATACAAATGCGGGTATGTTTATACTGATACGGGGTTATCCTGAAATTCGTTTCAGGATCGCCTTTTGGAAGTTGCCAGTTTCTAGTTTTCTATCAGCCGTATTTAACAGTCGATTAAATGCGGATTTATCTTTTCTTTGGATGAGTGTGGAAGGTTCTAGAAGTTTCTATAAGTGGTGATTAGGATGGTGAGGTGGCTTAGTGCATTAATGGAGCATTAATGTTATGATGACTAAAGGTGATGATTCATTAGTTCATTAATGGGGTTTTGTTTGAGCTTAGATATTTTCTTCTTAATATTTTCTCCTTATGATCACCTCCCCTCTCCTACACTCACCCTCCTCCCTCTATAAGTGGCCGTCCCCTCCCCTCCTCTTTTACACACTCTCATGGTTGCTTGAAAAAAGATTGATATTGTTTTGGACTCATGGAAATTAGATAGCCTCATTTCTCATTTCACCCGATTCCAAAAGGCAACTTCCATAACCGTTCGTCCATAGCTTTGGACGTAACGAGACAAAGTGTTCTACTCATTCTCTACAATATCTTGGTCGTCTCTTTTAGCAAACTTTACGATCGAGTTTCCTCGGTTCAGAGGCGGGAGCCCGTTTAAAGATCCTTCGACGTGGTGCCACCTGGACGAGAAGACTGGAGATTCAGGAGATCGGAATAGCCGCAATAAAGCGTGGGATGATGGTTGAAAACCGAAGGACTCGGATCGTTCGATATAACATTTCTACCCACTTTGTAATTTTTTAGTTTAACTTTAATGGCAGATCCGGGTTACGGTACACGATAGCGCCAGTTTGTAAAAAGTTTTTGTTCCGCATTTGGCGTCTGTTTGACGGCCGGGGCGCTACCGTGGACTTACAGTGGTATTAGAGCCTCACCATTAAGCTATACTAACTTGTGCTAACGCGTTTAAAATTTCGATCGAACGGATTTTCAAAAACCGCAAATTCCATGTTCACAGTTTCTGTTAATTTTTAATGATGTCTAAAAATAATTTTACATATGCCAGAAAATCAAGCAGAGCTTTTATAGAAAACTGGAGGAAAACGACTAACTAAGTCGACCGTACGGCCGCGGAAACGCGGTCAAAGCCTGGCTTTCACCGCGGAACCGCGACGCTTTTGGTGACTTAGTTGCCAATTTTTCTCCTATTATTTCTAAATTGGAAATTGTGGTGTTTTGGTACTGTTCTTTTGGGCCCAGATTTTGTTACTGTACAGCAGATGTACGTGGGGCCCACTTCGGGAAATTTTATCGATCGAAATTTTAAATTTTTTAGTATGCAGTATTTACATTATATCTCCGACCGGGAATGTCATTTGATCGGTAAACCGTATCTGATTGCTATAGTTCTTTTAGACAGGTTTGCGAACGTGACATTCGCGTTGATGTTCTGTGTTGTGTTGTAATGTTGCGGATATGTCGTGGTGGATAGCAAGGTGCAATGATAGTGCAGTTTGGATTTATTTGTACATTTGATATTGCGGGGCGAGCGTCCAACATGTGGACTGCCGTCACTGCCTGTTGTATAATATTCTTTTTGGGACACGACCGGGTTGAGGTCGATGTACCTATTGTACATATTTTTATTTCTGTACTAGGTTTACCCCACGACGGAGTGCACGGATAGCCGGGTTCTGGAGGGCAACGGGTCCGTATCTCATGGCTTTGAGAGGCAAAGGGACCTCACTCTAGAATTGGCAGACTATTCACCGAACTCGTAGGGGGTACAGGTTGACCTAAGGAGGGGTGCTCAATTTACCGGATTCCATGAAGTGCCGGGTGTTCCATTCACTATGCTGTGGGGACTACTTCGCTTCAGGTTTTGGCGGGTAACTTGCCACACCCGTAGGGGTCTAGGTTTCATTGCACAGGCTATCCACACGACCAGGGGAACGTCGGGTTTCAGTAGCGGCTCTGTGAAACCCGGGGATCCAAATTATCTGTATTATTCTGTGATGCTTATTACTTTTCTATAATGTTGCATATTATCACGCCTGGAGCGATTATTGTATATTGGTATATATACAATTAGATGTTGTATATGTTTTACACCCGCGCTAGTCCAGCCCCCGCTCTGTCGTTAGTTAAGTAACCTAACGGGTGATGACGGGACTCAGTGGCGAATGTGGATGGCATATACGTACATTTTATTTTCGTTCTTTTCTGGTGTGATTGATTGATGGGACTGCATTGATTCTTATCAATGCAAGGATAAAACAAACCTATATTTGATGTTGTTGGAACAAATTTTAAAAGGTGTTATTACAAAGATGTTTCCTTTTGCTTTGCACTGCGATATTCAGTCAGAATATCCTGCACCTCATTCGACGAGGCAAGGGCCGAGATCCCTTCACCGGGAGTGACCCCTTGGGCAGAAGTTTACGTCAGGGTAGTAACTTCAATATAGTCGATTACAAGTTGCTTTGCATCGCGGTATTCAGTTGGAATATCCTGCACCTCATTCCACGAGGAAAGAGCCGAGATCCCTTCACCGGGAGTGACCCCTTGGGCAGAAGTTTACGTCAGGGTAGTAACTTCAATATAGTCGATTACAAGTTGCTTTGCATCGCGGTATTCAGTTGGAATATCCTGCACCTCATTCCACGAGGAAAGTGCCGAGATCCCTTCACCAGGAGTGACTTCTTTAGCAAAGGTTTTTCGCCACTATATTTTTATAAAAAGCTATCAGTTTCCTTCAACGAGATCAAGTTCATTACGTTAAAGGTTTTTCGCCAAAAACTAGTCGTAGCCCTCCGTCATTTCTTATGGATGGTCAGTAGTATTCAAGCTATGTATTTTGACCAATGCCAAGGCATAGTGTTTGGTAGCTACTGGGTATTCATTTGTTGCATAGATAGATGAGTTGGTTTGGGACAGTCGTTCTGCTATTTTGGCCAACGTCAAGGGCATGTGCGGGTGGGTTCAAATTGACCTGGATAGTGACGGGTAGAACCTGGCATGTGACTTATGATATTTTGACCAACGCCAAGGTCATAAGAGCATGGGGCAAAATTTATATCGGGAGTTTCTAAAAGAAACTGAAACTTGCCAAGTATGCGCATACCTTCTGGAGTGTGATAACTTGAGTGGCTTCCATCAAGTTATCATGCGATGATAGTTGGGTCCCGATTCTCACTGATGAGTTGGTTTACTCTTCGGGTGATCCCGACTAATTCTTCTTTCTGGTTTGGAGGAGAATTTGAGATAATAGTGGGAGGTTTCCTGATTAGATAAAGTGATAACCATTCTGATCTAGGTTAGAGTGCACGCAGAGTGTTTCTTTTCTCTCTCTCTCTCTTTTGGCAGCGACTTTTGACCGACCCTAGACTATGACTCAGTGACCAAGTAGACCGAACCTTCTTAAAATACTGGCCTTTGGATTGTCTATAGTTGCATAAGTCATTGCCGCTCCTTCTTTTACCTTTTGAATTTCTTAGAACACCCCATATTACTACGGACATCCACTTCCATTAGATAGATCCATCGTATGGTTATATACGAACTCGAAGGAACTTCTTCGAGGATGGATCCAGGTTCGGGAGAAATAGAATTGGTTTATTCAGTAGTCTTTTATCATCACCTTCTCTCAAGTTACGAGTACTCCTAGGATTAGGAGGGTACACCTATTATGCTTGCTGGATAGTCTTTTTCCAAATCATAGGCTGGTGCCGAACGGTAGGGAAGGAAGAAAACCATTAAGCCTAACGATGGTGTACAGAAGGTAACGAATAAAGACAAATAAAGGGATTTGGACAGATGGCAAAGAAATATACGGTTATAGTCATGAATTGGTTTATGGAAGAGGCATTACTAGGAATACCAGGATACCCCTACGAGACATTTTAATGTTTCAGTTTCACTGCGCATTATTAAAAGAAAACTGTTTTCCCGATTAGATACTTACTCCAGGGTATGTATTTACCAGGTTTCATTCTCATATCTGTATGGTTTTTACAGATGATGAGTGTGAGTAAGTTATTGGGAATTAGGTGATCATCCTCATCGGAATTAGTTGTAATTGGTGATATTTGAGGAAATCATCTGGGTACAGTTTTCAACCTACGATACACAGGTTTTGAGTTATTCAACTCAGCGGACTTATACAGAGTATTGTATGTTGTCCAGTGTCCGTCAAGACAAAGGGGTAGGTCCTCGTACTATGTTCTGTTTACTTGTATCTTCTCTTATTTTTAGACAAGTGTTTCGTAGAAATACAATGTCTAAGTTTTGAGAAGTTGTGAGTATAAGAATAAAGTAGAGAACTAGGTATCGCAAGTATCGGGATTCTTCAAAGAGATCGAAGATATAGATTCTTGTGATTGGTATTCAGATGATAGTAATGGTTTTGAGAAACTTGTTTCTCTTTCGGGTTACTCATAATTAGATGGATTCCTAAGTTGAGTAATGCTGATTAACCTCTCTCCATTAAGTAGATATGTACTGGAGACAGCTGCATGATTTGAATCTGGTTCCAATTAAATTAGTGCATCTGTTTCTATATTGGATATAGAATGCTTCATATCTTAACAATGTTAAGGTAAGGGGAGTTGTCCAGCTTATGCTTAAAACCAGACACTGGATAACTCAAGGCACGTTTCTGTAATGGCAGTTTGTGGGTTGACCCGGGCTATGTCGAGGGTTGATTTTTCTACCATTTGGAAAATCAATAGTGATATTGTTCTTAACTCGCCACAGTTTTAGTAAAATGGATTTTTTTTTCAGAAAACAGTAGTGGGAGTATGGTAGAACTGGAAGTGATTCCAGAACCACAAACGATTACGAAAAATTTAATCGGACCAATATATTCAATCAGTTTTGATATTCCATTAGCCACTCAGCAGATATGGTGGTTAACCACAACACCCGAGAGGTACACCGGTAGCCTCAAGGACGGTGACAGGGAGGTTCTTGTTTACCCAGACTTGACACTACTGTTGTTCCAGACTATGAGACCCGGCAGAAGGATAAGTATAGCGTCATTCTAAACTTGTTTTAGAAGTACACGTATATATTATTCTGCCAGAGGGTTGTCGTAATCAGTGGGAGAAGCGGAAGCATAGTGGGCAAGTAGCTTATGTCTATTTATAGACTTGAGTAGATATAGCAGAGATAAGATCATCTGATTTTGATATGACAGTCATGGATTTGACTTCATCAGAATAGGGGATGGATCTGTTAAAGAAGGTAGTTGGGTGTGATGTCCTGATGACATACACAGAGTAGGAAGTAAAATTCATATACTACGATCGGTTGTACTATGGTTTTTACACAGTTGTTTCTTCACAAAGGACATGGATATAATATCAGACATTCTGGTTACTAGATCTATGGTTTTTAGATCTAGATTTGGGTAGTTTCCCAATTTGGGTACTTGGACTATATTCTAATGGTATTTAGAATAGATGACTCCTGGCATGGTGGTGTACCTGCAGGTGATGGAGTCACCCTCTCTAAAGGTGTCTTATAGACTAAAGGAGAGAGGGTAGTGTATGATTGGCAGATCACTTGCTTAGGCAATTGAGTCAATCATGAGATGTTAAGTACCACACCAGATGTTGTTATTGCACTTGATGCGATAAGTTTATATTAATCCAATCCTGAAGAAACATAAGGGAGCAGTTTTAGAACATAAGTGCATGTTCTATGGATTTGATGACGGCAGCCTCCTTCGGGAGACGGTTATCATTCCAGGCTTCAAAGGTGACATGAATGATGGAGTGATTGTCAGAGTTATAGATTTCCCTATGATGAGGGACAGTATTATAGAAAGGTGGTCCAAGAGGATACAATGAGAGGCATGGTGCTGGATACTGATTAGGTTCAGTGATTGATACAGTCTAAGAAGTTTGGATTTGGAGTTCATTTATGAACTAGGTCCCATCAAAGATCCAGACATATTCTAAGACAGGTATTACTCGATTCGGGAGATGGCATTCTCAGCGAACTTGAGATTTAGAGAGATATAGAAAGAAACATCGGGGCGGATCCACTCGCTGAGGCTATTTCTCGAACACAAGAGTTTTACAAACTAACTTTGCGAAACTGATTAGTAGAGGAGTGGGATGTTCGGTATCACACGGGCTGTGAGTATGCGACATCGCAATAATTAGCCTTAAGTGCAAGTGGGAGATTTTTAGAGATAGTGCCCTCAAAATCATTTATTGCAATGATTGAGGCAGGACCTATACCGATATACCGATATAACAGGTACGTGATTGCAATGATTGAGGCAGGACCTATACCGATATAACAGTCTTGCTCGAGATGATAGTATGCTATCTGGTTTGTCTTTATCATCGTATACATGCTTTAATTCGCTATTGCATGATGATAGAGCCCATAGGATTCTTGCTTGACTACCAGCAGTATGATGGCGATCATATACGTGGGAGCTGGGGTCTGTAAGCACATCCTTAAAGTGTCTCTAGTCGTGGGAGTTTCGAGACAGGGCATCGATACTCCAGAGTAGACTAGTGTATACAGTCGAGACCCCGACGAGGGGCGGTGGCCGGTCTCACAGGCCACTGGTGTCAGTAGGATCACCTAAGATGTATACAGGTGCTCATTGGGTTATGAGTACACCAGACAGGACTCGCCGGGAACATGCTAGTTGGTATTATACATATCGTCAGATAACAGTTCCCTGGTGATATGTGTACAGGTTAGTTTGTCGACCTGAGATCGTCATTTGTCTCGTGTGAGTTCCCACTGTGCTTAGATTACTACCCTACCATGCTCAAAGGAGTTATGCAAACAGGTTTTATTTGGGTACAGTCCCGAGCCACATGGAGGCAGTGAGCGGATCGTCGGGGATTCGTCTCTCCCGGTATTGGGGGTGAGATCGCGCTGTGTCTAGGAGAGATATTACACAAAGCCCTCGGCCGAGGCAGGAAATTTACTGGTAGGTACTCCAGTAGTATCTCAGGGTGTTCTGGGCCACTCTCTGACACGACTTATACCGCTAATGGGGGTCTGACGTTACCAGCCCCCTAGGCAGATATGCGATACTCATAGACGAACGGACCGGACTGTATGTATATTGTCACTGTTAGGCTCAGTAGGGTTTATGATTGAGTTCGCTCGTCATCTTCCCTTCGAATCAATACATAGGCAAACCGTTACGTACAGCTTGTACCTCTGACGTGCTAGAGGTCATACCCAGTGCCAGTGTGTTGATGAGTCATTAGAGTCCCCCACAGACACTTTCCCAAGTTCGGGCGAAACGTTGTAGAGGACGTATGGGTTTATGGCAAGGTTCGGAAAATGCATATGCGTTTTCGCACTTGTCATTTTTCAGGCAGATAATACTGGTAGGCTTTGGTTTAAGCCGGAATCCAGTATTATACTGTGTAATATAATATCTTTGTCTCAGATGCATTTGTATTCGGTCGTAATACAAATGCGGGTATGTTTATACTGATACGGGGTTATCCTGAAATTCGTTTCAGGATCGCCTTTTAGAAGTTGCCAGTTTCCAGTTTTCTATCAGCCGTATTTAACAGTCGGTTAAATGCGGATTTATCTTTTCTTTGGATGAGTGTGGAAGGTTCTAGAAGTTTCTAGAAGTGGTGATTAGGATGGTGAGGTGGCTTAGTGCATTAATGGAGCATTAATGTTATGATGACTAAGGGTGATGATTCATTAGTTCATTAATGGGGTTTTGTTTGAGCTTAGATATTTTCTTCTTGATATTTTCTCCTTATGATCACCTCCCCTCTCCTACTCTCACCCTCCTCCCTCTATAAGTGGCCGGCCCCTCCCCTCCTCTTTTACACACTCTCATGGTTGCTTGAAGAAAGATTGATATTGTTTTGGACTCATGGAAATTAGATAGCCTCATTTCTCATTTCACCCGATTCCAAAAGGCAACTTCCATAACCGTTCGTCCATAGCTTTTGACGTAACGAGACAAAGTGTTCTACTCATTCTCTACAATATCTTGGTCGTCTCTTTTAGGAAACTTGACGCTCGAGTTGCCTCAGTTCAGAGGCGGGAGCCCGTTTAAAGATCCGTCGACGTGGTGCCACCTGGACGAGAAGACTGGAGATTCAGGAGATCGGAACAGCCGCAACAAAGCGTGAGATGATGGTTGAAGACCGAAGGACTCGGATCGTTCGGTATAACATTTCTACCCACTTTGTAATTTGTTAGTTTAGCTTTAATGGCAGATCCGGGTTACGGTACACGATACCGCCAGTTTGTAAAAAGTTTTTGTTCCGCATTTGGCGTCTGTTAGAGGGCCGGGACGCTACCGTGGACTTACATCCACCCGTGCACTGTGCGACATCAACCCCCAATACCGGGAAAGACGAATCCCCGACGATCCGCTCACTGCCTCCATGTAGCTCGGGACTGTACCCAAAAAATACCTGTTTGCACGTCTCCTTTGAGCGTGGTAGGGTAGAAATCCAAGCACAGTGGGAACTCACACGAGTCAAATGACGATCTCAGGTCGACAAACTAACCTGTACACATGTTACCAGGGAACTGCTATCTGACGATATGTATAATACCAATTAGCATGTTCCCGGCGAGTCCTGTCTGGGGTACTCATAACCCAATGAGCACCTGTATACATCTTAGGTGAACCTACTGACACCAATAGCTTGTGAGACCGGCCACCGCCCCTCGTCGGGGTCTCGACTGTATACACTAGTCTACTCTGGAGTATCGATGCCCTGTCTCGAAACTCCCACGACTAAGGACACTTTAAGGATGTGCTTATAGACCCCAGCTCCCACGTATATGATCACCATCATACTGCTGGTTGTCAAGCAAGAATCCTATGGGCTCTATCATCATGCAATAGTGAACTAAAGCATGTATACGATGATAAAGACAAACCAGATAGCATACTATCATCTCGAGCAAGACTGTCATATCGGTATAGGTCCTGCCTCAATCATTGCAATCACGTACCTGCGATCCAATAATTGACTTTGAGGGCACTATATCCAACAACATGTGTACAGGTTAGTTCATCGACCTGAGATCGTCATTTGTCTCGTGTGAGTTCCCACTGTGCTTTGATTACTACCCTACCACGGCTCAAAGGAGTCGTGCAAACAGGTTTTAGTTGGGTACAGTCCCGAGCCACATGGAGGCAGTGAGCGGATCGGCAGGAGTTTCATCTCTCCCGGTATTGGGGGTGAGATCGCACTGTGTCTAGGAGAGCCATTACACGAAGTCCTTGGCCAAGGCAGGAGATTTACTGGTAGGTATTCCAGTAGTATCTCAGGGTGTTCTGGGCTACACTCCGACATGACTTGTACCACTTTTGGGGGTCTGAATTTTATCAACCCCCTAAGCCCGACATGCGATGCTCATAGACGAACGGACCGGACTGTACGGATATTGTCACTAACAGGCTCAGTAGGGTGTCAGGATGAGTTCGCTCATCGACCTCCCTTTTGGTCAATACCTGGTAGCTCGTTACGTACGGCTAATACCTCTGACGTGCTAGTGGTTAAATCCACAGCCAAAATATTGACGAGTCATTAGAATCCCCGACAGACAGTTTCTCAAGTTTCAGGCGAAACGTTGTAGAGGCCGTATGATATATGGCAGGGTCCGATCATATACGTGCAGTAGTGCACGGATCATGATCGGGCGGATCATACTAGTGGGCTTTGGTTTAAGCCGGATCCAAGTATTAGATTTGTTGGATTACTTTAGTCTCATCGCATTCGCATTCAGTCGGAATGCGGATGCAGGTATGTATATACAGGTGAGGGGTATCCTTGTGATCTGTCACAAGTTTACTTTAGATGTTGCCGTATTTTTTTTATTGTTGTAAACATTTGGGTTAATGTTTACTTTGGTGAAAATAGTGAGCTTAATTCATGATGAGGTGTGTAAGTGCACGGCGGCGCCCCGGTCGTCAATCCGACGGCCAAATGCGGAAACGGTGATAAACTTTAATTTTGCGAACTTTGCAAACCGGCACCACCGCGCACTAAAACACCCGGGTCGGGCCATTAAACTAGATCTAGCAAACAACAAGACGGGTTAGAGATATACCGAGTGATCCGAGTCCTCCGGTCTTCTCGTCATCGTCCCGATCTCTCGCGGAAACTCCAGTCGTCACCTCCTTGCCGGAAGGGCACCACATCGCCTGTTTCTTTTACGGGCTCCCGCCTCTATACTGAGGCAACTCGGGCATGAAGCTGGCAAGTCGACATGCCCAAGACTTGCTGTAGGATGTGTAGAGTCTATGTCTCATTGGGGTTTTGGTTGCCATGAAGGATGAAGAGAATCATGAACTTTAGAGAGGGTTTTTGAGAATTTTGGCAAGCATGAAAAGGAGATGTGAATTAATCCTTCATACAAAGTTGGGACCTCTCATTTTTCCTCCCCTCTCAAAATGGCCGGCCTCTACCCTGTGAGAATGGTGGAGGGAATGTGAACAAAATGCAAGAGGGAGGTAAGTGTAGGAAAAGAAAGAGGTGACCATAAACAAACATCAACCATACTTCTCACTTTAAAACCATACCCTCTCTAATCACCATTAATGCAAGTGATGGAAGAAAGATGCTTAACATATCATAAAGAAAACAATTGCAAGAAACCCCCTCCACAAATGTTATTTGCACAATTGCAAATAACCCCCTCCATCGGAAAAGTCCGGCCGGGAAAGAACAAAGGAAAACCGGCCGAAACGGAATGCAAACTAGCAACTCCAGAAAACTGGTCCCGTAATAAATTACTGGAAAACCCCGATACTGTGCATACACACCCGCATCTGTATTCCGTCCGGATACAAATGCAAAGAGACAAAATCTACACTGTACTATACTAGGATCCGGCTTAAACCAAAGCCGGCTAGTAAAATCCGTTCGATCCTGATCCGTGCAATACCGCACGTATCTGATCGAACCGTGCCATATAACTATACGGCCTCTAGTACTAACCGTCCGATCCTGATCCGTGCAATACAGCACGTATCTTATCGGACCCTGCCATATCTCCATACGGCCTCTACAGCGTTTCGCCCGAAAACTGAGTAACTGAAAGTGTGGTGGACTCTAAAGACTCGTCAATACTATGGCTGTGGATTTAACCACTAGCACGTCAGAGGTATAAGCCAATACGTAACGGGCCACCAGCTATTGACCAAAAGGGACGTCGATGAGCGAACTCATCCTGACACCCTAATGAGCCTGTCAGTGACAATATCCGTACAGTCCGGTCCGTTCGTCTATGAGCATCGCATGGCGGGCCTAGGGGGTTGGTAAAAGTCAGACCCCCAAAAGCGGTACAAGTCGTGTCGGAGTGTAGCCCAGAACACCCTGAGATACTACTGGAATACCTACCAGTAAATCTCCTGCCTTGGCCAAGGACTTCGTGTAATGGCTCTCCTAGACACAGCGCGACCTCACCCCCAATACCGGGAGAGACGAACCCCCGAAGATCCGCTCACTGCCTCCATGTGGCTCGGGACTGTACCCAACTAAAACCTGTTTGCACGACTCCTTTGAGCCGTGGTAGGGTAGTAATCAAAGTACAGTGGGAACTCACACGAGACAAATGACGATCCCCAGGTCGATGAACTAACCTGTACACATGTCACCAGGGAACTGCTATCTGACGTCAGGTATAAGACCAACTAGCATGTTCCCGGCGAGTCCTGTCCGGTGTACTCATAACCCAATGAGCACCTGTATACATCTTAGGTAAACCAACTGACACCAGTGGACTGTGAGACCGGCCACCGTCCCTCGTCGGGGTCTCGACTGTATACACTAGTCTACTCTGGAGTATCGATGCCCTGTCTCGAAACTCCCACGACTAGGGACCTTTTAAGGATGCGCTTATAGACTCCAGCTCTCACTTATATGATCGCCCTCATACTGCTGGCAGTCAAGCAAGAATCCTAGGGGCTCTATCAACGTGTAATAGCGACCTGTCAGGTCACCTTAAGAAGTACACGATGATAAAGGTAAACCAGATAGCATACTATCATCTCGAGTAAGACTGTCCTACCGGGATAGGTCCTCCCTCAATCATTGCAATCACGTGCCTGTGATCCAATAATTGACTCTGAGGGCACTATCTCCAACAATCTCCCACTTGCACTCAAGGCTAATTATTGCGATGTCGCATACTCACAGCCCGTGTGATACCGAACACCCAACTCTTCTACTAGTCAGTCTCACAAATCCCGTTTGTGAAACTATTGCGGTCGAGGAATAGCCTCAGTGAGTGGATCCGCCTAGACGTTTCTTTCTATGTCTCTCTATATCTCAAGTTCGCGGAGAAAGCCATCTCCCGAAATGAGCAATACCTGTCTTAGAATGTCTGGATGCCTGATGGGACCTAGCTCATAAATGAACTCCAAATCCAAACTTCTTAGACTGTATCGTCAACTGAACTTAATCAGTATCCTGCGCCATGCCACCCTCAGTATTGCCTTGGATTACCTGTCCAAAACACTGCCCCTCGTCAGAAGGAAAACTATAACTCTGACAACCTCCTTGTCGTCCATGTCACCTTGGAAGCCTGGAGTGGTAACCGTCTCCTAAAGGAGGCAGCCGTTATCATATCCCTAGAACATTCACTTATGTTCTAAAACTGCTTCCGACTGTTTCTCCAGGATTGGATCAATGTCAACTTATTGCATCTAGTGCAAGAACAACATCTGGTGTGGTACTTGACCTCTCATGATTGACTCAATTGCCTAAGCAAGTGATCTGCCAATCATGCGCATCCCTCTCTACTTTAGTCTATAAGACACCTTTAGAGAGGGTGACTCCATCACCTGCAGGTACACTACCGTGCCAGGAGCCGTCCATTCTAAATACTCTTAGAATGCTGTCAAAGTACCCTGATTGGGAAACCACCCAAATCTAGATCTAAAACCATAGATCTAGTAACCAGTATGTCTGATATAATGTTCAAGTCCCATGTGGAGAAACCACTGTGTGACGACCAAAATATAACCGATCGTAGTATAGGAGTTTCCTTTCCTACTCTGTGTATGTCATCAAAAACCAGGACATCACACCCTACTACCTTCTTAACAGATCCATCCCCTATTTTGATGACGTCAAACCTATGACTGTCACATCAGAAATAGATGATCTATCTCCGCTATATCTGCTTTAGTCTATAAATAGACATAAGCCTGATGTCCACCAATGCTTTCGCTGCTCCCACTGACTACGACAACCCTCTGGCAGAGTCATATAGACGCGCACTTCTAAAGCTAGTTTAGAACGACGCTATACTCATCCTCCCACCGGGTCTCGCAGCCTAGAACAACAGCAATGGCAAGTGTGGGTAAACAAGAACTTCCCTGTCACCGTCCTTGAGGCTACCGGAGTACCTCTCGGGTGCCTGAAGTTACCCACCGTATCTGCGGAGTGGCCAATGGAATGTCAAATCAGATTGAATCTTTAGGTTCCTTATCAAATCTTCAGTAATCGTTTGCGGTTCTGGAATCACTTCCAGTTCTACCATACTCCCACTACTGTATTTGAAAAAATCCATTTTTAATAAAACTGTGGCGAGTTTAGAACAATATTTCTATTGATCTGCCAGATGGTAGAAAGTCAACCCTCGTCATAGCCTGGGTCAACCCACAAACAGCCATTACAGAAACGTGCCTTGAGTTATCCAGAGTCTGGTTTTAATCATAAGCCGGACAACTCCCCGTACCTTAACAATGTTAAGATATGAACTGTACTATATCTAATATAGAACCAGAGGCACTGATTTAATTGAACCAGATTCAAATCATGCAGCTGTCTCCAGTGCATGTCAACAAAATGGAGAGAGGCCGATCAGCGTTACTCAACTTAGGAATGCTTCCAATTATGAGTAACCTGAAAGAGAAGCAATTTCTCTTTATCATTACTATCAACTGAATACCATACACAAGTATCTACATCTTCGATCACCTTGAAGAATCCCGATACTTGCTACACCTGGTTCTCTACTCTATTCAAATACCTATAACTCCTCAAAACTTACACCCTGTGTTTCTACGAAACACATGTCTAAAAACTAGAGAAGTTAAAAGTAAACAGAATATAGTATGAGGACCAACCCCTCTGTCCTAATGGACACTGGACAACATACAATACTCTGTATAAGTCCGCTGAGTCTGACAACTCTTTCACTGTGTGTCGTAGGTTGAAAACTGTACTTATGGTTAAGAAGAATTACACCGCTGTTTAATGCTCCTTACCTAACCATCCACTGATATAGGTAAATGTCATCGACATAATATCAAAAGGTATATCTCACTCTATGAAAATAGACGTACAGATATATCAATTTGAAATTGGTGCACAACAGCGGATATTCAAAACCAAAAATTTGCCGACCGGCAAACAGCCCAGGTGATCTCCACAAATATCACCGATTACAACGAATCCCGATATAATGAGGATGATCACCCAATTCCCAATAACTTACTCCCACTCATCATCTGTAAAACCATACAGATGTGAGAATCATACCTGGTAAATACATACCCTGGAGTAAGTATCTAATCGGGAAATCAGTTTTCTTTTAACAGTACACAGTGAACTGAAACATTGAAATGTTTCGATGGGGTATCCTGGTATTCCTAGTAATGCCTCTACCATTATCCAGATTCACAACTATAACCGCATAATTCTTTGCCACCTCTCCAAATCCCTTTATATGTCTTTAGTCGTTACCTTCTGCACACCTCTTAGGCCAAATGGTTTTCTTCCTTCCCTACCGTTCGGCACCAGCCTATGGTTTGGAAGAAGACTATCCAATAAGCATAATGGGTGTACTGTCCTAATCCTAGGAGCACTCGCAATGCGAGAGAAGGTGAAGATAAAAGACAACCGAATAAAACTTATTCCTATTTCTCCTGGACCAGAATCCATCCCTGAACTGGAACAAGTTCCTTTCGAGTTCGTATATAACCATACGATGGAGTATCCAATAAACTGTGGATCTTCGTAGTGATACGGAGTGTCCTGGAGAAATACAAATGTGATTTAGGATTGGCGAAGAAATAGTTGGTTTGGTCGTGAATATCAGTCGCAATTTACTTTGCCCTCTTACTAATCCCTTGCTTTGTCTTAATCTTAATACATTCTGCACATCGTTTAGGCTAATTGGTTTTCTTCATTCCCTACCGGTCGGCACCAGCCTAAGGTTTGGAAGAAGACTATCCAATTTGCATAATAGGTGTACTATCTCCTAAACCAAGGAGTACTCACAACTTGAGAGAAGGTAAAAAGGAAAAGACAACTTAATAATCCTATCCGTTTTCTCCAGAACCGGAAACCATCCTCGAATTCCTTCGAGTTCGTATCTAACCATACGATGGCTTTGTCCAATGGAAGTGGACGTTCGCAGTAATACGGGGTGTCCTGGAGAAAAGGGTAAAAGTAGGAGTGGCAATGAGGTCTGCAACTCTGACAATCCAAAAGCCAGTGTTAAGAAGGTTCGGTCAACTTGGTCACTGAGTCATAGTCTTAGGGTCGGGTCAATGGTCGCTGCCAGAGAGAGAGAAAAGAAACACTCAGCATGCACTCTAACCTAGATCAGAATGGTTACCAATTTATCTAATCTGGAAACCTCCCACTGTACCTCAAACTCTCCTCCAAACCTGAAAGAAGAATTAGTCGGGGTCACCCGAGGAGTAAACCAACTCATCAGTGGGAATCGGGATCCAACTCTCATCGCATGATAACGTGACGGAATCCGCTCACGCTATCACACTCCAGAAGGTATGCGCATATCTGGCAAGTTTCAGTTCTTTTGAAACTCCCGATGTGATTTCTGCCCCATGCTCTTATGACCTTGGCGTGAGGTCAAAATATCATAAGTCACATGTCAAGTTCTACCCATCATTGTCCAGGTTAATTTGAACCCACCCGTACATACCCTTGACGTAGGCCAAAATAGTAGTACGACTGTCCCAAACCAACGCATCTATCTATGCAACAGATAAATACCCGGCAACTACCAAACACTATGCCTTGGCGTGAGGTCAAAATACATAGCTTGAATACTACCGAATATTTAACTGAAATGATAGAGGGCTACGATTGGTTTCTGGCGAAAACCTTTAACGTAATGAACTTGATATCGTTGAAGGAACGGATAGCTTTTTAGAAAATATAGTGACGAAAACCTTTCCTAAAGAGGTCACTCCCGGTGAAGGGATCTCGGCTCTTTCCCCGTAGAATGGGGTGCAGGATATTCCAAATGAATACCACGATGCAAAGCAAAAGTAATCGGCTATAGTGAAGTTAATGCCCTGACGCAAAATTCTGTCCAAGGGGTCACTCCCGGTGAAGGGATCTCGGCCCTTGCCTCGTCGACTGAGGAGCAGGATATTCTAAATGAATACCACGATGCAAAACAAAAGTGAACGTCCTTGCAATAACAGCTTTTTGAAAAGTGTTCCAACAACATCAGAATAGGTTTGTTTATCTTGCATTGATCCGAATCAATGCAGTCCCATCAATTGATCACACCACAAAGAACGAAAATATACTGACGTACGTATATGCCATCCGCATTCGCCACTGGGTCCCGTCATCACCCGTTAGGTTAGCTAACTAACGGCAGAGCGGGGACTGGACTAGCGCGGATGAAAAACATATACAACATCTACTAATATATATACCGATATATAGTATTTCGCTCAAGGCGTGATAAAAATGCAACATCACAGAAATGTACACCATCACAGAACAATACAGATATCTGGGATCCCCGGGTTTCACAGAGCCACTACTGAAACCCGACGTTCCCCTGGTCGTGTGGATAGCCTGTGCAATGAAATCCTAGACCCCTACGGGCGCGGCAAGTTACCCGCCAAAACCTGAAGCGAGGCATCCCCCTTCAGCGCCGTGAATGGACCACCCAGCACTTCACGGAATCCGGTAACTTGGGCACCCCTCCTGGGTCAAACTGTACCCCCTACGAGTGCGGCGAATAGCCCGCCAATTCCAGACTGAAGCCCCCTCCGTCTCAATGCCCTGAGATGCGGGCCAGTTGCCCTCTAGAACCCGGCTATCCGTGCACCCCTCCGCGGGGTAACCCTAGTACAGAAAGTAAAATATACATACAACGGGTACATCGACCGCAACCAGGTCGTGCCCCAAAAGAATAATACAATCAGGCAGTGACGGCAGTCCACATGTCGGACGCTCGCCCCGCAAAATCAAATGTACATAATACAACCACAACTGTACTAGCATTGCATCCAGGCTATCCCTCACGACCGATCCGCAACATCACAGCAAAACACAGAACATCAACGTGAAAATCACGTTCGCAAATCCGTCTAACCGGGCTATAGCAGTTAGACTGGATTTACCGATCAAGTGACATTCACGGTCGCAGATATAATGTAAATACTGTGAAATAATGTGTTTAAATATATCCAATCGATCAAAAATTAACAGGTGGGCCCCCAAGCAATACTGTAGCACTCACAGAAAATCTTGGCCCAAAATTAATATTCCAAAACCCCTAAAATTAGCCCAGAAGCCCACTGGAGAAATTGGACACAGTGAGGACACTAATGTGCCGCGGAACCGCGGCCCAAGGGGGGATTTGGCCGCGGTTCCGCGCTTCAGTCGTCGACTCACTGTGTCGAATTTTCCCAGTAGTCTTAGAATTTCCAGTACATCAATGTTTTACAACCTGAAAAAATTTTCGAGACCAAAAATTTTCAACAGAAACTGATGCTAACAAAAAAGTAGATTTTGGAATTTTTGTCGATCGGAAATGCAAAACACATCAAACGAAGCTAGACGAAGTTAATGGCGAGGCTCTGATACCACTGTAAGTGCACGGCGGCGCCCCGGTCGTCAATCCGACGGCCAAATGCGGAAACGGTGATAAACTTTAATTTTGCGAACTTTGCAAACCGGCACCACCGCGCACTAAAACACCCGGATCGGGCCATTAAACTAGATCTAGCAAACAACAAGACGGGTTAGAGATATACCGAGTGATCCGAGTCCTCCGGTCTTCTCGTCATCGTCCCGATCTCTCGCGGAAACTCCGGTCGTCGCCTCCTTGCCGGAAGGGCACCACATCGCCTGTTTCTTTTACGGGCTCCCGCCTCTATACCGAGGCAACTCGGGCATGAAGCTGGCAAGTCGACATGCCCAAGACTTGCTGTAGGATGTGTAGAGTCTATGTCTCATTGGGGTTTTGGTTGCCATGAAGGATGAAGAGAATCATGAACTTTGGAGAGGGTTTTTGAGAATTTTGGCAAGCATCAAAAGGAGATGTGAATTAATCCCTCATACAAAGTTGGGACCTCTCATTTTTCCTCCCCTCTCAAAATGGCCGGCCTCTACCCTGTGAGAATGGTGGAGGGAATGTGAACAAAATGCAAGAGGGAGGTAAGTGTAGGAAAAGAAAGAGGTGACCATAAACAAACATCAACCATACTTCTCACTTTAAAACCATACCCTCTCTAATCACCATTAATGCAAGTGATGGAAGAAAGATGCTTAACATATCATAAAGAAAACAATTGCAAGAAACCCCCTCCACAAATGTTATTTGCACAATTGCAAATAACCCCTCCATCGGAAAAGTCCGGCCGGGAAAGAACAAAGGAAAACCGGCCGGAACGGAATGCAAACTGGCAACTCCAGAAAACTGGTCCCGTAATAAATTACAGGAAAACCCCGATACTGTGCATACCAACCCGCATCTGTATTCCGTCCGGATACAAATGAAAAGAGACAAAATCTACACTGTACTATACTAGGATCCGGCTTAAACCAAAGCCGGCTAGTAAAATCCGTTCGATCCTGATCCGTGCAATACCGCACGTATCTGATCGAACCGTGCCATATAACTATACGGCCTCTAGTACTAACCGTCCGATCCTGATCCGTGCAATACCGCACGTATCTGATCGGACCCTGCCATATCTCCATACGGCCTCTACAGCGTTTCGCCCGAAAGCTGAGTAACTGAAAGTGTGGTGGACTCTAAAGTCTCGTCAATACTATGGCTGTGGATTTAACCACTAGCACGTCAGAGGTATAAGCCAATACGTAACGGGCCACCAGCTATTGACCAAAAGGGACGTCGATGAGCGAACTCATCCTGACACCCTACTGAGCCTGTCAGTGACAATATCCGTACAGTCCGGTCCGTTCATCTATAAGCATCGCATGGCGGGCCTAGGGGGTTGGTAAAAGTCAGACCCCCAAAAGCGGTACAAGTCGTGTCGGAGTGTAGCCCAGAACACCCTGAGATACTACTGGAATACCTACCAGTAAATCTTCTGCCTTGGCCAAGGACTTCGTGTAATGGCTCTCCTAGACACAGCGCGACCTCACCCCCAATATCGGGAGAGACGAACCCCCGAAGATCCGCTCACTGCCTCCATGTGGCTCGGGACTGTACCCAACTAAAACCTGTTTGCACGACTTCTTTGAGCCGTGGTAGGGTAGTAATCAAAGTGCAGTGGGAACTCACACGAGACAAATGACGATCCCCAGGTCGATGAACTAACCTGTACACATGTCACCAGGGAACTGCTATCTGACGTCAGGTATAAGACCAACTAGCATGTTCCCGGCGAGTCCTGTCCGGTGTACTCATAACCCAATGAGCACCTGTATACATCTTAGGTGAACCAACTGACACCAGTAGCCTGTGAGACCGGCCACCGCCCCTCGTCGGGGTCTCGACTGTATACACTAGTCTACTCTGGAGTATCGATGCCCTGTCTCGAAACTCCCACGACTAGGGACCTTTTAAGGATGCGCTTATAGACTCCAGCTCTCACTTATATGATCGCCCTCATACTGCTGGCAGTCAAGCAAGAATTCTAGGGGCTCTATCAACGTGTAATAGCGACCTGTCAGGTCACCTTAAGCAGTACACGATGATAAAGGTAAACCAGATAGCATACTATCATCTCGAGTAAGACTGTCCTACCGGGATAGGTCCTCCCTCAATCATTGCAATCACGTGCCTGTGATCCAATAATTGACTCTGAGGGCACTATCTCCAACAAGGTGCATTAATTATGACATGGACATGCTTAGTGACTCATGGTCTCTTTTCTTGTGCTAATGTCACTTTAGGATTGATTTAATGTGTTGAATTGATTAGAGGAGAGAGAGAGGGCAGCCATATGGCTAGTGTTTGCTCTTGTATTTTCTCATTCTTACTCTCATTTTATCAAAGCAACACATAAGAAAAGAAAGGCACTTCTTCTTCTTCCTCTTGCTTCTTGAGCTCACCATTTCCATGAATGGCAGCACCTCTAACCTCCATCCAACTCATGGATGCAAGAGACAAAGTGATCACAAACATTCTCTACATCACCTTGGACACGTCGGCTAGGACACTTCGTGCCCGAGTTGCTTCGAATGAAGCGGGAGCCCGTAAAAGGAATCGATGATGTGGTGCCCCCTTTCCGACGAGGAGACTGAGACCGGAGATGCCGCGAGGAGCTTGGGATGGTGGCCAAAGACCGAAGGACACGGATCGATCGGTATAGCTTTCCAACCCTCTCTCTAGATAGCTAGTTGTAGGTTAATGGTTCGATCCAGGTTTTAAGCATACGATAGCGCCGTTTTTCTAGTTTGAAAAAGTTTTCGTTTCCATATTTTGGTCTCGTACAGACGGCCGGGACGCTACCGTAGTCTTACATGGTATCAGAGCCACGCCATTAACCTTTACTAGCTTGCTCTAACGTGTTTAGAACTTCGATCGAACGAAATTTTCCAAAACTGCATTTCCAAGTCATCAGTTTCTGTCGAATTTTTCTTGTGGTCAAAAAAATTATTTGGTATGCTGCAGAAAAATATGCAGGGTTTTCTAAGAATTATGAGAAATTTCGGTAGCACGAAGCTACAGTGACGCCACGGAACCGCGATCGAACCCTTGTTTTGTCCGCGGTTCCGCCGCTAGTTTATGCCTTCTTTGTACCAAAATTTCTACAATGCTCTAAGTCTTGGAAATGGGGTTTCTGGTATTTTTTGTTTGGGCCTAGATTTGTTTGAGTACTGGGTATTGTGCTTGGGTCCCACTTCGGGAAATTTAGTCGATCGAAAATTTTAAACATGTTGGTTCACAGTATTTACATTATATCTGCGACCGTGAATGTCATTTGATCGGTAAATCATGTCTAATTGCTATAGTTCTTTTAGACGGATTTGCGAACGTGACATTCACGTTGATGTTCTGTGTTGTGCTGTGATGTTACGGATTTGTCGTGGTGGATAGCCTGGATGCAGTGGTAGTACAGTTTGGTTGTATATGTACATTTGATATTACGGGGCGAGCGTCCGACATGTGGACTGCCGTCACTGCCTGTTTGTATATTATTCTTTTGGAGCACGACCGGGCTGAGGTCGATGTACCCGTTGTATATTTTACTTTCTGTACTAGGATTACCCCGCGGAGGGGTGCATGGATAGCCGGATTCTAGAGGGAAACGGGCCCGCATCTCATGGCTTTGAGATGGAAGGGGCTTTACTCTAGAATTGGCGGGTTATTCGCCGCACTCGTAGGGGGTACAGGTTGACCCAAGGAGAGGTGCTCAAGTTACCGGATTCCGTGAAGTGCTGGGAGGTCCATTCACGTTGTTGAAGGGGGCTGCCTCGCTTCAGGTTTTGGCGGGTAACTTACCGCGCCCATAGGGGTCTAGGATTTCATTGCATAGGCTATCCACACGACCAGGGGAACGTCGGGTTTCAGTAGCGGCTCTATGAAACCCGAGGATCCCAGATTATCTGTATTGTTCTGTGATGCTTATTACATTTCTGTGATGTTGCATTTTATCACGCCTTGAGCGAATATTATATATTGATATATATACTAGTAGATGTTGTATATGTTTTGCACCCGCGCTAGTCCAGTCCCCGCTCTGTCGTTAGTTAAGTAACCTAACGGGTGATGACGGGACCCAGTGGCGAATGCGGATGGCATATACGTACATCGTATTTTCGTTCTTTTGTGGTGTGATTAATTGATGGGACTGCATTAATTCTGATCAATGCAAGCTAAACAAACCTATTCTGATGTTGTTGGAACATTTTTCAAAAAAAGCTGTTATTGCAAGGACGTTCTCTTTTGTTTTGTACAGTGGTATTCGGTTATGAATATCCAACACCTCAGTCGACGAGGCAAGGGCCAAGATCCCTTCACCGGGAGTGACCCCTTGGACAGAAGTTTGCGTCAGGGTAATAACTTCATTATAGTCGATTACTTTTTGCTTTGCATCGTAGTATTCAGTTGGAATATCCTGCACCTCATTCTACGGGGAAAGAGCCGAGATCCCTTCACCGGGAGTGACCTCTTTAGCACAGGTTTTCGCCACTATATTTTTATAAAAAGTTATCCGGTTCCTTCAACGATATCAAGTTCATTACGTTAAAGGTTTTTCGCCAAAAACCATTCGTAGCCCTCCGTCATTTCAGAAAGGTGGCACTTAGTATTCATGCTATGTATGTTGGCTTTCGTCAAGGCATAGTGTATGGTAGCTATTTGTTACTTTTCTGCTGCATAGATAGATGCGTTGGTTTGGGACAGTCGTACTACTATTTTAGCCTTCGTCAAGGATATGTACGGGTGGGTTCAAATTAACCTGGATAATGATGGGTAGAACTTGACATGTGACTTATGATATGTTGGCCTTCGTCAAGGTCATAAGAGCATGGGGTAAAAATCACATCGGGAGTTTCTAAAGAAACTGAAACTTGCCAGATATGCGCATATCTTCTGGAGTGTGATAACGTGAGTGGATTCCATCACGTTATCATACGATGATAGTTGGATCCCGATTCCCACTAATGAGTTGGTTTACTCCTCGGGTGATCCCGACTAATTCTTCTTTCAGGTTTGGAGGAGAATTTAACGATACAGTGGGAGGTTTCCTGATCAGATAAATTGATAACCATTCTGATCTAGGTTAGAGTGCACGCTGAGTGTTTCTTTTCTTTCACTCTTTGGCAGCGACCATGGCCCGACCCTTGACTATGACTCAGTGACCAAGTTAACCGAATCTTCTTATAACACTGGCTTTTGGATTGTTTGAGTTGCAAACCTCATTGCCACTCCTACTTTTACCCTTTTCTCCAGAACACCCCGTATTACTACGAACATCCACTTCCATTGGATAAAACCATCGTATGGTTATATATGAACTCGAAGGAACTTGTTCTAGATTCGAGGATGGTTTCCGGTTCTGGAGAAAATGAATAGGACTATTCAGTTGTCTTTCCTTTTTACCTTCTCTCAGGTTGCGAGTGCTCCTTGGATAAGGATGGTACACATATTATGCTAATTGGATAGTCTTCTTCCAAACCATAGGCAGGTGCTAAACGGTAGGGAATGAAGAAATCCATGATGGTGTACAGAAGGTAATAAGTTAAGACAAATAAAGGGATTAGTAAGAGGGCAAAGAAAATTGCGACTGCTATTCACGACCAAACCAAGTATTTCTTAGCCAATCCTACATCACCTTTGTATTTCTCCGGGACACTCCGTATCACTACGAAGATCCACAGTTTATTGGATACTCCATCGTATGGTTATATACGAACTCGAAAGGACTTGTTCCAGTTCGGGGATGGATTCTTGTTCAGGAGAAATAGGAATAAGGTTTATTCGGTTATCTTTTATCTTTACCTTCTCTCGGGTTACGAGTGCTCCTAGGATTAGAAGAGTACACCCATTATGCTTATTGGATAGTCTTCTTCCAAACCATAGGCTGGTACCGAACGGTAGGGAAGGAAGAAAACCATTTGGCCTAAAGGGGTGTAGAGAAGGTAATGACTAAAGACATATAAAGGGATTTGGAGAGATGGCGAAAAAATATACGGTTATAGTTGTGAATCTGATAATGGAAGAGGCATTACTAGGAATACCCGGATACCCCTTCGAAATATTTATATGTTTCAGTTTCACTATGTATTGTTAAAGGAAAACTGATTTCCTAATTAGTCCTTGCTCCAGAGTATGTATTTACCAGGTTTGATTCTCACATCTGTATGGTTTTATAGAAGATGAGTGGGAGTAAGTTATTGGGAATTGGGTGATTATCTTCATTATATCGGGATTCGTTGTAATTGGTGATATTTGAGGAAATCTCCTGGGTTGCTT
Organism: Agapanthus africanus; assembly: GCA_030015575.1. Classification (NCBI taxonomy): domain Eukaryota; kingdom Viridiplantae; phylum Streptophyta; class Magnoliopsida; order Asparagales; family Amaryllidaceae; genus Agapanthus; species Agapanthus africanus. Next base: position 310,760,909 of record CM057343.1, on the reverse strand, counting down.
GCCGGATGGCAAATATTTAGTTTTGAATATCCGTTGTTATGCACTAATTTTAAATTGATATATCTGTACGTTTATTTTTATAAAGTGAGATATAACTTTTTGAAATTATATCTATGACATTTACCTATATCAGTGGATGGTTAGGTAAGGAGCATTAAACAGCGGTGTAATTCTTCTTAACCATAAGTACAGTTTTCAACCTACGACACACAGGGAATGAGTTATTAGACTCGGGGGACTTATACAGAGTATTGTATGTTGTCCAGTGTCCATGAGGACAGAGGGGTGGGTACTCGTACTATATTCTGTTTACTTGTGACTTCTCTAGTTCTTAGACATGTGTTTCATAGAAATGCAAGGTCTAAGTTTTGAGAAGTTATAGGTATATGAATGAAGTAGAGAACCAGGTATTGCAAGTATCAGGATTCTTCAAGGTGATCGAAGATGTAGATACTTGTGTATGGTATTCAGATGATAGTAATGATTAAGAGAACTTGCTTCTCTTTCAGGTTACTCATAATTGGAAGCATTCCTAGGTTGAGTAATGCTGATCGGCCTCTCTCCATTTAGTTGACATGCACTGGAGACAGCTGCATGATTTGAATCTGGTTCTAATTAAATCAGTGCCTCTGTTTCTATATTGGATATAGAATAGTTCATATCTTAACAATGTTAAGCTACGGGGAGTTTTCCGGCTTATGCTTAAAACCAGACTCTGTATAACTCAAGGCACGTTTCTGTAATGGCTGTTTATGGGTTGACCCGGGCTATGACGAGGGTTGACTTTCTACCGTCTGGAAGATTAATAGTGATATTGCTCTTAACTCGCCACAGTTTTAATAAAAATTAAATTTTTCAGAAAACAGTAGTGGGAGTATGGTAGAACTGGAAGTGATTCCAGAACCACAAACGATTACTGAAAATTTGATAAGAACTTAAAGATTCAATCTGGATTGACATTCCATTGGCCACTGCGAAGATATGGTGGGTAACCTCAGGCACCCGAGAGGTACTCCGGTAGCCTCAAGGACGGTGACAGGGAGGTTCTTGTTTACCTAGACTTGCCGATGCTGTTGTTCCAGACTGTGAGACCCGGCAGGAGGATGAGTATAGCGTCGTTCTGAACTAGCTTTAGAAGTGTACGTGTATATGACTCTGCCAGAGGGTTGTCGTAGTCAGTGGGAGTAGCAGAAGCATAGTGGACAAGTAGCTTATGTCTATTTATAGACTAAAGTAGATATAGCGGAGATAGATCATCTATTTCTGATATGACAGTCATAGGTTTGACTTCATCAGAATAGGGGATGGATCTGTTAAGAAGGTAGTAGGGTGTGATGTCCTGGTATTTAGATGACATACACAGAGTAGGAAGTGAAATTCCTATACTATGATCGGTTATACTTTGGTTGTCACATAGTGGTTTCTCCACATAGGACTTGAATATTATATCTGACATTCTGGTTACTAGATCTATGGTTTTAGGTCTGGATTTGGGTAGTATCCCAATCTGGGTACTTAGACAGCATTCTAAAAGTGTTTTAGAATGGACGACCCCTGGCATGGTAGTGTACCTGCATGTAATGGAGTCACCCTCTCTAAAGGTGTCTTACAGACTAAAGGGGAGAGGGATGTGCATGATTGGCAGATCACTTGCTTAAGCAATTGAGTCAATCATGAGATATCAAGTACCACACCAGATGTTGTTTTTGCAGTAGATGCAATAAGTTGATATTGATCCAATCCTGGAGAAACATTCGGAAGCAGTTTTAGAACATAAGTGGATGTTCTAGGGATATGATAACAACAGCCTCTTTTAGGAGACAGTTATCATTTCAGGCTCCCAAGGTGACCTGGATGACAGAGTGACTGTCAGAGTTATTGTTTTCCCTCTGACGAGGGGCAGTATTTTGGACAGGTGGTCCAAGCGGATACTGAGGGAAGTATGGCGCAGGATACTGATTAATTTCAGTTGACGATACAGTCTAAGAAGTTTGGATATGGAGTTCATTTATGAACTTGGTCCCATCAGATATCCAGACATATTCTAAGACAGGTATTGCTCATTTCGGGAGATGGCTTTCTTCGCGAACTTGAGATAAAGAGAGACATAGAAAGAAACATCAAAGCGGATCCACTAGTTGAGGCTATTTCTCGAACGCAATAGTTTCGCAAATGGGCTTTCTGAGACTGATTAGTAGAGGAGTTGGGTGTTCGGTATCACACGGGCTGTGAGTATACGACATCGCAATAATTAGCCTTGAGTGCAAGTGGGAGATTGTTGGATATAGTGCCCTCAGTGTCAATTATTGGATCGCAGGCACGCGATTGCAATGATTGAGGGAGGACCTGTACCGGTAGGACAGTCTTACTCTTGAGATTTGTATACTATCCGGTTTGTCTTTATCATTGTGTACATGCTTTAGGTGACATTGTAGTTCACTATTGCACGTTGATAGAGAATAGTATGCTACCATGGTTTGTCTTTATCATCGTGTACTATTTTAGGTGACCTTACAGGTCACTATTGCATGTTGATAGAGCCCAGAGGATTCTTGCTTGACTACCAGTAGTATGATGGCGATCATATACGTGAGAGTTGGGTAGTCTATAAGCACATCCTTAAAGTGGTCCCTAGTCGTGGGAGTTTCGAGACTGGGCATTGATACTCCATTAGTAGACTAGTGTATACAGTCGAGACCCCAACGAGGGGCGATGGGCAGTCTCACAAGCCATTGGTGTCAGTTGGATCACCTAAGGTATATACAGGTGCTCATCGGGTTATGAGTACACCAGACAGGACTCGCCGGGAACATGCTAGTTGGTATTATACCTAGCGTCAGATAGCAGTTCCCTGGTGACATGTGTACAGGTTAGTTCATCGACCTGAGATCGTCATTTGACTCGTGTGAGTTCCCACTGTGCTTTGATTACTACCCTACCACGGCTCAAAGGAGTCGTGCAAACAGGTTTTAGTTGGGTACAATCCGAGCCACATGGAGGCAGTGAGCGGATCGGCAGGGGTTTCGTCTCTCCCGGTATTGGGGGTGAGATCGTGCTGTGTCTAGGAGAGCCATTACACGAAGTCCTTGGCCAAGGCAGGAGATTTACTGGTAGGTATTCCAATAGTATCTCAGGGTGTTCTGGGCTACACTCCGACACGACTTGTACCGCTTTTGGGGGTCTGACTTTTACTAACCTCCTAGGCCCGACATGCGATGCTCATAGACGAACGGACCGGACTATACGTATATTGTCACTGACAGGCTCAGTAAGGTGCCAGGATGAGTTCGCTCATCGACCTCCCTTTTGGTCAATACCTGGTAGCTCATTACTTACGGCTAATACCTCTGACATGCTAATGGTTAAATCCACAGCCAAAGTATTGATGAATCTTTAGAGTCCCCCACAGATAGTTTCTCAAGTTTCGGGCAAAACGTTGTAGAGGCCGAATGATATATGGCATGGTCCGATCATATACGTTCAGTAGTGCACGGATCATGATCGGGCGGATCATACTGGTAGGCTTTGGTTTAAGCCGGATCCTAGTATTAGATTTGTTGGATTACTTTAGTCTTATCGCATTCGCATTCAGTCGGAATGTGGATGCAGGTATGTATATACAGGTGAGGGGTATCCTTGTGATCCATCACGAGTTTACTTTAGATGTTGCCGTATCTTTTTATTGTTGTAAACATTTGGGTTAATGTTTACTTTGGTGAAAATAATGAGCTTAATTTATGATGAGGTGCATTAATTATGACATGGACATGCTTAGTGACTCATGGTCTCTTTTCTTGTGCTAATGTCACATTAGGATTGATTTAATGTGTTGAATTGATAAGAGGAGAGAGAGAGGGCAGCCATATGGCTAGTGTTTGCTCTTGTATTTTCTCATTCTTACTCTCATTTTATCAAAGCAACACATAAGAAAAGAAAGGCACTTATTCTTCTACTTCTTCCTCTTGCTTCTTGAGCTCACCATTTCCATCAATGGCAACACCTCTAACCTCCATCCAACTCATGGATGTAAGAGACAAAGCGATCACAAACATTCTCTACATCACTTTGGACACGTCGGCTAGCACACTTCATGCCCGTGTTTTTTCGGATGAAGCGGGAGCCCATAAAAGGAATCGATGATGTGGTGCCCTTTCCGACGAGGAGACCGAGACCAGAGATGCCGCGAGGAGCTTGGGATGGTGGCCAAAGACCGAAGGACACGGATTGATCGGTATAGCTTTCTAACCCTCTCTCTAGATAGCTAGTTGTAGGTTAATGGTTCGATCCGGGTTTTAAGCATACGATAGCGCCGTTTTTCTAGTTTGAAAAAGTTTTCTTTTCCGTATTTTGGCCTCGTACAGACGGCCGGGGCGCTACCGTAGTCTTACAGTTGTGAGATCATCAAATCGCCACTTCACCACCAATTGTGGCCAGGTAAGCACAAATAAGGAAAGGAGGGATCCGCTCACGAATCACCGTGAGACGGGCCTTTTAAAATTACATTTCTCACTCGTCTAGCCTAGGCACCACAATGTCTAGTTTAGATAAACAACCGATGCCTACAACCTTTCCTTTTTCCTAGATTGGTGTTATTTGAAAATTTCCTTTTAATAAGGTACTAGATATTCCTTCTGAAAAGATATCGTTATACGGATTATGATCCTTGTGGAAAATGGCCCTTCAATAAAGGTCGAAGTATTTAAATGAAATTAATAATTTTATGAAATCATAGTGTTTTAGCTTCGGGGTAACATTTTAGAAAATACGTTCGTTTTGGAAAAAAAACATAAGACGTTATTTAGGTTTAGTATTATCCCCTTTCAAAAGGTGAAGGGATTTAACAAAATTATAGTAGTTGAAGAAAAAGTGTAAGTAAAATATATGTATGTCGTATCTAAAACGTTTATTTCACATATCTTATCTCTTATGGGTATTTTAAAAAAATATAACGTTTTAATTAAACGAGGGTATTTTGTGGAAGTGACCTATTTCGATATCACATGATAGTATGGGTAAGAGTGGGTATATCAGAGGTGAATTGACAATTCATGGGTTATGACATTAAGCATATCAGAATTTAGGTAGTATGAGAGTGCAATATATTTTTGCGTACAGAGGAAATTAAACACCGTTTTAAAACATGGGTTAACATTATCATCATTGAGGGTACAAGAAATAGGCATGCACGAATATTATAACATCATTTTAAATAGGGGTTGATGATTAGAAGTTGGAAATAGATTATTGAGAAAAGAAGAAGGCGACAGAAAGATGGGAGAGAGGCGGATCCTACCTTTTGTTTGAGTCGGATGCCGATGGGTTGAAAGCGTAGGCTTGTACAAAATTCTCAATAGCTCCGCGCTCAGATTTTTCCTTGGTGATTAGGTGGAGTCGTAGCGTCGGCGTCGTCGATAGGAAGGCGCTGGTATTTTTTTCAGAATATTTTGAGTTCTGAGGAATAAGAAATCAATGTTTGAAGTGCGTATTTATAGGGTTTTATTACCAACCATAAAATCCAAAATTTCAGTTAAAATATACGAAAATCCGTGCCGCCGATGATTGCAGAATCATCAGCTGATGATTGCCGCCACTGCCTCATCGCATCAGCCGTTGGATCAAGATCTAACGGTCTGGATCGCGCCGCCATTCCCACCGCCTCCTGCCATGTGCCCTCGTGGAGGGGGATCACGCGGTTTCGCGTGATACCCACCACGTGGGCGCCGCCGCGCGTTCTGGGCCGTTGGATCTTGTATCCAACGGTCCAGATCAAAGGGATTAATTTAATTTTTTTTAATAAAAAATAATAACTGTTTATTATTTTAAAAATTGAATTTGGTTTTAAAAAAATTGTTAAAAATAGTTTAAAATACAGGAAAATTATGGAAAAAAATTCAGAAAATATATTTTATTATTATATTTAGTATAAAAATAATTTTGGGCTAAAACAAAATAATATATCCATTCCTATGGTTTAAGCTAGTTATTTTGATTATTTAAAATCTAGTTTATCCTTTAAAATATTTTTAATTACGAATTAATTATTTCAATTGATAATAAAAATGTGTCGGTTATTTTAAGGCATTATAAAATTTTATTAAAACATTTTAAGCCTAGGAAAACAATAAATAGATTTTAGAAAATTCCTTTAATATTTTTCTATCAATGAAACACGTAAATAATTTATTTGATACTAGAATTTAAATAGAATACATTTTATTAATTATTAGAAAATACGGTCGTTACAATCTACCCTCCTTAAAATAATTTCGTTCTCGAAATTTCAGAAGGTAGGTCAAGAAAAGAAAAAAATCACCAAGAAAGGTTTATCGTGGTTAAAATTTTGGGTCTTGCTCTCTCTTCCGTGTATGTCTGCCTAGTAGTTCTTTCTCCAGATAACTCTAGCCAGCTAGATTGTCTTGTCCCTCAAGGTTTCATCCTTCTAGTATCCCGACTGGTTGCTGCTTGTAGATTACGCCAACCTTTCCATAATCTCGGAATGATCAAAAGTATGACTAGGGTTGCCAGCATACTCTCCAATGAAAGTAGCAAAAGTAGGCTATAAACAAACCCACCATCTCCTTCCAAGATGTTAAACAACCGATGAGTTGTGGGCTGATTTTTCTGAGCTCGCTGCATTATATCACCATCTCCACTCCACAATTATGTCAATCTTACAAATTCTCCATCCTCCGGGTCGTCCCAACCGATCGGCACTTCTCCTATATAAAACTTGACCCCTCTTTTCCGCTTCATGTGTTTCAACTATCCGTGTCCTCACGTTCTCCTTAGAGTAGTGTTCTATATCTTCAAGATGAATATTACCATCGTCGGTTCTAGATCTGGATAGGAATAGTTGCTTTCACGAGTCTTTAGTTGCCTTAACGCATATGCAACTATATCACCGCGCTGTTACATCACACCACCAAGTCTCTTCTCCGAAAAATCATTGTGGATGTTTAAAACTTCTGGGTTTGCTAAGAATTGCAAGAATGGTTGTGGTAGTTACGATCTACCCTCTTTAGAATAATTTCATATTTGAAATTTTCAAAGGAGTAGCCATTACTAGGCATGGAAATCAGTAACGCTGTCAGGATTCCTCTTTACTACATGTGTCGCTACCGCGGGTTGGTGTATCACTTGATCCATGGAAAGTCTCTGAAGGGTTTAGGTATAAGGAATTGGAAATGTAAAATTAGTAGTTGCTTACAGATAGAAAAGTTTGGAAGTCGAAGGGAGGTTGTGAATTGATGGAAAACTTGCGAGATATTACATAAAGGCAACTAGTCGAAATTACGAAAACTAGAGGAATTATGGTGAGTCCAACTAAGATTTGTATCGAAGGATAAATATGAATGGTATTGAAAGAAGGGTTGAGAAAAAGAAAGAGTACCTCTGTTGTCTTTCCACGTGGCATCAGCCTTCTCGGCTGTCATGGTGAAGGTCTGGCGTTTGAGTCCATTCCTCTGCGCTTGCTGAAAAACACGCTCCTGTGATGACAAGGGTGGTCCCTATGGTGATGCCCCTTGACCGGTTGGTTTAGTAGCGGAAAGTGGCCGGTTTCCCTGTGTTGGTGCCATATAGTTAGCCGGCTTGTTGACGGGGCCTGATTGTCTCCCTCTCTGAGGACAGTCCCCAATAGCATGATCCGGAGACCCACAGACTATGTAAAGCTTGTTAAAAATGCGACAGTCTCTCCTGTAGTGTCCGGCCCTACTACAATGGTTGCATGTGACTGCTGGTTTCCTGAAAGTAGCTGGTCCTGTTGGTCTCTTAGGTTGTTGCCTCCCGTGAAATCTGGAAGATGATCCCTCAAGAATTTGATTGGCCGGTCGCATAATGCCAGAAAAACGGTCATCCTTCCTCATGCGTCTCTGAAGGTCTTCAAAGTTTCGTACCGCCTCTAAGATTTCATCATAAGTCGAAAGAGTAGCAGAAGACATGGAAGACTGCGTCTTCAAGTCCAATCCTTGCCTGAATCTCTTAGCATAAAATTCTGGGGTTGCCACTAGATGATGCGCGAACCGACTTAACCTTGCGAACTCCGAAGCATACTCGTCCACCGACTTATCCCACATGCTCCTTCGTTGGAATTGTATAAACTCTCTTTCCATCCTTAAGTATGCCACGACTGGAAAATACTGGGTATCAAAATGCTGTTTGAATCTTTCCCAGTTGATGGGCTCCTTCAATCTACTTTCCTCTGCCTCCCACCATATCCTGGCATTATCCGTAAGTTGTAGCTTAGCTATGTACACCCATGCGTCCTTTGGAATTTGGACGGCACCGAGATCATTGACTGTTCCGTTGAGCCATTCTTCAGCTTCTAAAGGGGTTTCCTTCCCCGAAAAAGTCTTAGGGTGAAGTGATCTGAACTGCTTCACTCCCACCGAATTTTGAGGAACTGGGGTTAGTTCCTTACTTAAAATCTCTGCTTGCTGCTACCTACTTTCTCCTAGCTCCTGATGAAGGGCAGCTGTCTGCTGCTGCTGTTACTCCAGTAGTCCTTGCATCATTTGTTGCATTGCTACTTGCTGAGAAGCGGCTTCATTCACTCCACTTCCCCTTCGGTTGTGGACATGGTGTTGTCTGGCCATTGATGATCAGAATAGGTTAGGTTACAAATAGGCTAAGGGATGAGACAAGATAATAACTTGCATGGAAGAACAACAATTAATGCAAGAGAGAGACTAATAAGAAGAGCAAGAGACATGAGAGATTTTTGCTCGAAACTAAGATTTTATTATCCAACTTCAATATGGAGAGTACAACCGAAAAGTATGGACATTCCCCTACTATTCTTACATAGTTTTATTCGGCCAAAGAAAAGAAAAAAGACTTATTAATCTCGATTATGGGAGTTCAACAAGTGGTGATAGGTCCTCGAACTAAGAAAGGTACGGCCATTCCTACAGTCCCTTGTGGGGACAACTGCTTGAGTTTCTTCGGCCTCGAGTTCCTCCTCACTCGAAACTTCGTCCTTCGACTCTTCCTCGGCAGGAGCTTCGTTCTCTGATTCCACCTCTATAGGGTTTTGTTCTTTTGCAAGGGCCTCCTTATCCAGATCATATTCTATGGGATTCTCTCCCGCTGCAGGAGCCTCTTTTTCTGGCCCATCCTTTATATGCTCCTCTTCCACGGGATCTTCTTCTTCATCTTCGGAGTTATTAGCTATCACAGGCTCCAGAGTTGCAGTATCGACTTCTTCGTCTTCCGAGTCGCTGTCGGAAATAACCGCCTGAGAGTCTACGACGTCGTCTGAATCTCCAGATGTAGCTTCAAAAGTAATATCGGACATGTCATCCTCGTTGGAAAGATTTGCCATGACCAGAAGGAAAGGTCATGGTCAGGGTACAGAATGTCAAGGAAGGGACAAAGGACATAGGAAAACTATGATATCGGTATAGATGGATGAGATTCACAAATATAATAAGTCGGTTAACGGTTTCATTTTAGCACACAAGATGACCTGCATGGGCCACCATAAAAAGCTGTCACGCCCGGCTTCCCAAAAGAAGGAGAAGAATGACATGGCATGGTCCGCAATCAAATTGTATTGAAGGTGGTCTATTCAATACAGTTACGTTAAGCGTATGAATATTTAACATGCTGGATGTGTACCAAAACAAATATAATAAAAGCGAAAGGCATTTATTTCCATTAACCAAACTTTATTACATCCTAAAAGATAGAGTAAAATAAACTAAATAGTTTAATTACATCGAGGAGAAAACAAAAGCCCTAAACATGTGGGCAACAACAAAAATTAAATTTAGCTAATCTTCCATCGTCCAGTCTGCATAATCTTCATAAGTTGGCTTCACACCTTGATCCTCGCCATAATACTCATTCTTATCTGACGGACATTCTAAAGATAGAGGAAGAAAAGGAAGGTCCGTCGGCGAGTTATACTCGGGTAGGATTGCCTCATAAGGAAATAGGAGTATAAAAATGAATAGGTGTATATAAGAGTATGATGTATGCATGCAGACATAAAGTAAGGGGTGTAAATGTTTGAAATGCACAACTTAAGACGTTTTGAAGAGAGGTATATATGAGTATGAGTATGTTGTAAGTTATATGTAGATAAGTAGTAGGAAGTATAGGTGAAGGTAAAAGTTCGTATTAGTTTGTTAAACAAGGGTCCGGATACTCGCGATTATTCCGTTGTGGCCACGGAACAACAACTGGGGATGTGAAATGTACCGTTTCACTTCCCGGGATCATGATCGAGTAGTAGGGGAATTCGAGTTCCAAATTTCCTTGCCTAATCAAACTACCCATCCCCGTGATTCAGTATAAAGGTTCCGACGAATTAGAGTTAGTGCGTATACCTCTAAGCATGGAATTTCCACATTGTATAGTCGTCCACATTTTGGACTGGTCATCCGAAATATCGAGATCTTCATATTTATATAGTCGTCCATATTTTGGACTGGTCACCCGGAATATCGGGATCTTCATATTTGTATAGTCGTCCACACTTTGGACTGGTCACCCTGCCTGCAGGGATCTTCATAAGAAGTATTCCATACCTAGGTCCGCGCATTCTAACCTTAGCCGTATCATATGTCAGGTATGTCATAAACTGGAAATTTTTAAAAAAGTATTGATCTCATTTAATATGGCCTTCCACAACCACTCGTTTTATTTTCTAAAGTTCGTAAAGTACTTCGTGTCATCTTAGGAAATGCTTAGTAAAAAGAATAATAGCGTTTAATTATCTTTTATTACTTCTAAGAAAATCATGAGGTTTGGAATATTTATCATTTTGGAAAAACATAATGTTTTACGAAAAATATCCTTTCGATAAAAGGTTGTGGTGTTTATTTGAAAATCTTTTGCAAGAGATTTTTATAAGGGCAAGTTGCAAGAGGTTTTTATTTGAAAAACTAGACTGCTCCTAACTGTTCCAAAGGGCAAATTGTGAGATCCTCAAATCGCCTCTTCACCGCCAATTGTGGCCAGGTAAGCACAAGTAAGGAAAGGAGGGATCCACTCACGAATCACCGTGAGATGGGCCTTTTAAAATTACCTTTCCCACTCGTCTAGCCTAGGCACCATGAATTCTGGTTTAGATAAGCGACCGATGCCTACAACCTTTCTTTTTTCCTAGATTAGTGTTATTTGAAAATTTCCTTTTAATAAGGTACTAGATATTCCTTTTGAAAAGATATCGTTATACAGATTATGATCCTTGTGGAAAATGGCCCTTCAATAAAGGTCGAGGTATTTAAATGAAATTAATAATTTTATGAAATTATAGTGTTTTAGCTTCGGGGTACCGTTTTAGAAAATACGTTCGTTTTAGAAAAAAACATAAGCCGTTATTTAGGTTTAGTATTATCCCGTTTCAAAAGGTGAAGGGATTTAACAAAATTATAGTAGTTGAAGAAAAAGTGTAAGTAAAATATATGTATATCGTATCTAAAACGTTTATTTCACATATCTTATCTCTTATGGATATTTTAAACAAATATAATGTTTTAATTAAACGAGGGTATTTTGTCGAAGTAACCTATTTCGAGATCATTTGATAGTATGGGTAAGTTTGGGTATATCAAAAGTGAATTGACAATTCCTGAGTTATGACATTAAGCATATCAGATTGCAGGTAGTATGAGAGTGCAATATATGTTTGCGTACAGAGGAAATTAAACACCGTTTTAAAACATGGGTTAAGATTATCATCATTGAGGGTACAAGGAATAAGCATGCATGAATATTATAACATCATTTTAAATAGGGGGTTGATGATTAGAAGTTGGAACTAGATTATCGAGAAAAGAAGAAGGCGACAGAAAGAGGGGAGAGAGGCGGATCCTACCTTTTGTTTGAGTCGGATGCCGATAGGTTGAAAGCGTAGGCTTCTAAAAAATCCTCAATAGCTCCACGCTCAGATTTTTCCTTAGTGATTAGGTGGAGCCGTAGCGTCGGCGTCGACGATACGAAGGCGCTTGTATTTTTTTCAGAATTTTTGGAGTTCTGAGGAGTGAGAAATCAACCTATTTATAGGGTTTTATTACCAACCATAAAATCCAAAATTTCAGTTAAAATATACGAAAATCCGTGCCGCCGATGATTGCAGAATCATCAGCTGATGATTGCCGCCGCCGTCTCATCGCATCAGCCGTTGGATCAAGATCCAACGGTCTGGATCGCGCCGCCATTCCCACCGCCGCCTGCCACGTGCCCGCGTGGAGAGGGACCACGTGATTTCGCGTGGTCCCCACCACGTAGGCACCGCCGCGCGTTCTGGGCCGTTGGATCTTGTATCCAACGGTCCAGATCAAGGGGATTAATTTAATTTTTTTTAATAAAAAATAATAATTGTTTATTATTTTAAAAATTGAATTTTGTTTTAAAAAAATTGTTAAAAATATTTTAAAATACGGGAAAATTATGGGAAAAATTTCAGAAAATATATTTTATTGTTATCTTTAGTATAAAAATAATTTTGGGCTAAAACTAAATAATATATATGTTCCTATGGTTTTAGCTAGTTATTATGATTATTTAAAATATAGTTTATCCTTTAAAATATTTTTAATTACGAATTAATTATTTCAATTGATAATAAAAATGTGTAGGCTATTTTAAGGCATTATAAAATTTTATTAAAACATTTTAAGCCTAGGAAAACAATAAATAGAATTTAGAAAATTCCTTTAATATTTTTCTATCAAAGAAACACGTAAATAATTTATTTGATACTAGAATTTAAATAGAATATATTTTATTAAGTATTAGAAAATATGGTGGTTACAATGTATATTATTTACTTTTCCGCTTGAGGATAGACCCAAGGCGGGGAGCACAAGTAACCGGGTTCTAGAGTCCAGTGAGAGACCATCTCGAGGAGTCGAGACCGGGTCTCCTAACTCTAGAATTGGCAGGGTTGCTTGCCTCTCTCGTAGGGGTCTAGGGATGTGGGTTTGGCTATTCATCACGACCGTAGAATCCATGTTTTTCATTACTGGCTTAATTTAAAATACGGACTTCCTAGTATATCTAATGTTTCATATGTTTGCTTCTGCTGCTTGAGTTCTGTGATGTGATCATATAACTGCGTGAGATGGATGCTATATATATATGATATATATAATAAACGTTGCTTATGTTTTGCACCCGTGCTAGTCCAGCCCCCGCTATGCTGTTAGTTAAGTAACCTAACAGTGCATGACGGGGCCCTATGGCGAATGCAGATGGTATAAGCGTACGTTCTATTTTCGTTTTTTCTGTGATATTTAGGAAATATAAATGATGGGACGTCATTAATGAGATTAACGAAAAGATAAGAAACCTAAAGATGTTGTAGAATCAAACTTTTCAAAAAGTTAGCTCTAGTTCTTGCTTTGCATAGTGGTATTCCTTGATGAATATCCAGCACCTCATTTGATGAGGAAAGAGCCTAGATCCCCTCACCGGGAGTGATCACTTTAGCGAAACTAGCAAATGCTATAACCCACTCGGTTTGTTTTGAAAACTACTCGATTTTAAAAGCGGAGCTTAAACCACTCATTTTCAAATCACTAGATTCTACAACGACATCAAGTTCATTACGCTAAAGGTTTTTCTCAAAACCAGTTGTAGCCCTCCGTCATTTCAGATAAGTGCTATTTAGTATTTATGCTGCGTTTTTTGGCCTCCATCAAGGCGTAGTGTACGGTAGCTGATTAATACTTATCTGCAGCATATGATGTGATTAGATTAAGGTAGTCGTACGACCTTGTTGGCCTCCATCAAGGGTCGTGCGGGTGGGTTTAATTCAATCACGAAATTACGGGTTAAACTTGACTAGCGGCCTATGGTTTGTTGGCCTCCGTCAAGGTCATAGGTCGTTAGGGGTAAAAACAGATATCGAGAATTTCAAGTGTTGAAATTTGCAATGAAATTGCATACCTTCTATAAGATAGTTGGATCCCGATACTTACTGCGAGTAAGTGTTACTCCTGCGAGAGTTTTCCACTTTACAATTAGCTAATCCAGTAGGTGTCTAAGAAAGGTGTTAACGGGGTAATTCCCCTGAGGAAACAAGGTTATTTAATTAGTTCCATACTAAAGCATAGGAAGACTCCCTCGGAGTTCCAATACCTCCCTGGCTGATCGATTGGCGAACTTGTAGGGTGTAATTAATCCCGTCTAACTTTACCTTTTAGGGTTTGAAGGAAGATTTGATAAAAACAGTAGGGAGCCATCCTGATTAGATAAGATTATAAGCAATCTAATCTTGCAAAGAGCGCGCGCTAAAGTGTTTACTTCTCTCTCTCTCTCCTGGTAGTGACCATGACACGCCTTAATCAAGATAATAAAATGGATGTATTGACCGAACCCGCTTATTATACTATCATGGGGAACGTTAGTTCCACTCTATCTTATGGCTGTCATAGTCTGAGAAAGGAATAGAGGAATATCAGGATTCCCATGCAACCCAAACGAAGAAGGAGCATGATGATGAATTGTCACGACCCGAATTTAGCTCGTGACCGGCACTTAAATCACGCTACGTCCAAAGGCGTAACGTAATTCAAGTAAGCCGAACCCAGAAATCTAAACCTTTTTAAGAAAATAAAAGAGGTGAAGTTTTGAAAAAAAGGTATGATGAAATCAAATGTTTTCTTAAATGCATAGAAAAGGGAACATGAAAAATGCAAGTTTAATTTACTAGTTGAAAAACATGTTTCGTCTTTTAAAAATTTAGGCAGCACCTCCTTTGTATATTTTGATTCAAAACCACATTTACATAATAATGATAAAGGCATCCCTAAGCGGAAGCTAGCTCTTCGCCAAACGGCGGATTCACAACCACGCAAGTCAAAAAATAAGTATACGACGCCCAACGGCGAAGATCAACACCAAAAAGATAAAATAAAGCAAGACATCAAACCCACCAATAGCGATCATATAACCCGTCGCTCAAGTCTCGCAACTAAAAGTCTTGCTAAGTCTAACAACATATACAAATACTAGTTTGATTGATGGAGTTGACTAGATACAATAGGAAATATAAATACAAGAGTGGGCACGATACAAATGTCCCACATACCAAAGCTAATCATCCAAATGTAGCTGTGTGCCAGCGATGCCGCTACTTATCCATGCGGTCAACCTGCAAGAACTGTGGCACAACGGGGGTGAGTTTCCAACTCGTGAGTAGAAAACATCAACAGGCAGAAATCGAATAAACAACAATTTCCTCGGTCAACTATATCATAAAGGTAATACTATGATATCTAGGGTGACCGTAACTACATCTATGCCAACAATATAAACAAGTCTATATGTATATGGATATCATCTAACCATATAATCAATGTATGTGTGCATGTGGATCTCGTCCACGTGTCAACCAATGACACAACAATATCATGCATGTAAATATCATAAAAGCATATGCATAAAAATATGAGGATATAAATCAACGTGTGTCCCTCGTGATACATCAAAATTATGGAACCTGAGTGTCCAGCATCGACACTTGAAACATCATGAAACCCGTGTCCAACATCGACACGTAAATCCTTATATCTCGACTCTGTCTGCGGGATCAGCCCGCGGGCTCCAGCAGAACGGCTCGACCCATATCCATCCCATAACTCCGGCCGGTATCCTCCGGATAACCGCTGAGTCCAAATACTATCACCGGTAGGTTATACTCCCTCTGCCAGGCTCATCGTCTACACTACGAAAATCACCTCTCGCCCCGCGGAACCATACTGGGTCCACCATGTACCCACAGACGGCGCCTCCCACTCTTCGAATCGGGTTTCACATACTAATCTCAGAATCGAGAAAACACATGGTGGACGTCTCGAAATATCATATCAAGAGAAACCGGGTTTTTAAAATAATACATAGTTTCTTTTGAAATAACCACGGTTCTCAAATCCGGAAATCTCATGAAAACAACATATCTCAATGCGTATAGTCATAAAGCATGATGTATGGGACATATAATAGAAATATAAGCATATCCGTATATCATGCATATGGGACAGTAATATGCACATATCCAGGGAAAACCGCTCTTTTAAATGATTTCAGTTTTAAAATATATCCTGCGGTTCCCAATTTCTCCAAAGTAAAATGCAACGTCGTATAAAGGCGTATATGTAACTATAGCAAGTAAATTATGCAAGGTGTCATATCATGATGCAGCAATTCGACTGTGTAGTGACATGGCAATTATCGATGATGAAGTGTGTGAGCCGGCCAATCTGTGTAAGTGTAACATACACATCAACGATAATGGCGTAGGTGTACTAGCACTAGTATATATAATGCAATGAGAATGACATGAACGTGGCATAAAGTAAATCGTGGCCGCAATACTGTAAGGTATACGTATCTAACAAGACCGAGCCGGTGAATCTGTCAATCGGCATCCAGTCTCACTGTTAGTTATATGTATGCCCTAGAGGCCATTACTATACATAGGATGTATGTTGTAGTGGATGGTTGGACATATATAGGGAGGACTTTCTTACTCGACATGATAGTATGCTATCTGGTTGCTCTTTACCTTAACGTGTACACTGATTGTCTCTCTATTACATGTTGGTAAAGCCCTTAGGATGAGTACTTGACTACCTGGACTATGATGCGGATCATACTAGTGGGGACATGGTAGTCCATAAGTACATCCTTCAAGGTCCCTAGTCGTGGCTGTATCGAGACGGAGCATCGATATACCAGAGTAGACTAGCGTATACCTTCTCGACCCATACAGATGGGCGATGGATGATCCCATATCCATTGGTGTTTGACATCAGAGGTGATATACGGGTGCTCAGTGGAGACTGGGTACACTGGACGGACTCGCCGAGAACTCCCATATGGTAATATACCATACGTCAGATGGCAGTTCTCTGGTGACACTGGTACAGAGTAGTCTGTTGACCCGAGATCGTCATAGAGTCTTGTGTGATTCCCACTGTGCTTTGATTTCCACCTTACCACGTCCAAGAGGGCGTGCAAAACGGTGGTTTTTGGGTACAGTCCCGAATCACATGGAGGCAATGAGCGATAGGAGGGGATTCGTCTCTCCCGGTATAGGGAGTTGATGTTGCGCTGTGTTCGATTGGCTATAACCGGAAATCCCTGGCCAGGGTTGCTGAGATTTACTGGTAAGTGTTACCTGTAGTTTCTCGAACTGTTATAGACCTCATATCAACACGACTTATCGAGCTATTGGGGTCTGACGTTTACCACCCCTAGGCAAGATATGCGACATATCAGACGATCAGACCGGATTGTACGGTAAGTGTTACTGGTTGGATTCACAGGAGTGTGAGCGGGCTTGCTCGTCGATCTTCTGATCACTCAATACCCGGGTGGCCGTTACGTTTAGCAGACCGCTTGCGGCTTGTGGGTGTTTGATATGATCATCACCTGCTGCCGGCGTATTGACGAGTCTTTAGAGTCCTACACAGAGGTTTCCTGGCTCAAGCGAAACGAAATAGGAGCGCATATGAGATATGTGCGGGACCGAGAATAATACCAGTATGTGATACTGTATTCTATTCTCGCGATTTGTATCATCGGCAGGTTATATGTGATATAGCCGGGTTACCGAATCAAGTGTTGATTCGATACATTGATACACTTGATATTAGTCGGTTATATGCAGTATGACCGGATCATTAAATCAAGTGTTGATTTAATGATTTAATGTATAATTATATATTTGATATATTACTTTGCATTAACTAATATTGGTTCACTTAAGATGGATTTTCTCCCTTGATGTGCACATTGTATATGTGATATATTTTTTGCACTTGACTGTATCATGTTTGATGATACATGCAAGCTTGGGTGTATGTTTACTTTAAACAATGTTTAAGTGAATGATTAGGGTTTTGTTATATTTTCTTAATTATTTATTTTATTTATTTAATTTAGGGCAAGAAACAAAATGGTGGCATCTTTTGTTTTAACCTTGAAGCTTCATGAAGCTTTGACCACTTTGTCTCTTTCCTAAACCTAACCATTCACCTAACCCTAGTTTATTCTCTACACTTGTTAAACTAACCCAAGGTTGCATTATGATAAGAATCACTTTATTTTCTATTATTTATATTCTTATCATATTCTTTTTCTTCTTCTTTATCTTCTTCAAGAAGAAGAAACCATGATACCTCCAATGGTGCCATGATCAAATGAGTGAGAAATCCAATTCTAAAGTGAACCCACTTCCTATTTCTTCATCCTCTACCACTTGCCATGTAGTATAGGGTGTTTTCTTCATAAGTTTCATGACTTGGTGAAGTTGGAGCTCGAGTTAGAGTCACCTCGACGTAGATCATCTTCGGCATCGAAGTCATCGACCTAGCCCAATCACTTATTCGATGAAACCACCGTGAGAGTCCAAGATTCCGATGATTGCAGTGGAGGGACATCATCACGGAGCTAAGGAAGTGGAGGACCGGATCTACAAAGGTTGTATTTCCGTTCACTTAGTGTAAATATGATTTACATTCATTTAGTTTCGCCTAATTTCTAGTTAACGATCCGTATTAGGGTTTCTCGGCACCGGAAAATTTTGAATTTGGCATGGTTGATGCCTTGTGGATCCTCTAGTGTGTGCTGAGGAACCCTACAGTGGTATCAGAGCCTAGCTAGAGCTTTAGGCGAAGTTAGAAGTCCGATCGAACCCGTAAACCCCAACAAAACCCTTCTTTGTACATTTTTCAATACAGTGGATTTTTGTGAATTAAAAATTCTCAGAAAAATAAGCAGAAAAAACTAAGAATTACTGCAAAGTACGGTCCACTAAGTCAATAATTTGACCGCGGAACCGCGGCGAAACCATGGGTTTGGCGGCGGTTCCGCGGCCAAAATTTACTTAGTCCCTGAAATTTCATATGTTTATTCTTAGGTCCTTTCTTGGCAATTTATTATGGGAATTTTTTAATTACACTCAAGTGTTGAGTTTTCTAGGGTTTTATTGGGGACTCGTTAATTTGATCGGATAATTTAACTTCGTTTATGTTTTTCCGAATATTTTAGAAACTGTTAAAAAGTTCGACCTGATATAAATACCCACTTTTTCCCCTGTCGGGAAATTTCCAAGTGTTGGATCTTTCCGTAGTTTAAGAACGTTCGAAGTAGTGCAAGTAACGTGATGGTCCCTCTAGAAGACAACAAACCTTAACTCGATTATGTGACCGTCTTGAACTGCCCTTTGAACCTTAGGGTTTGGGGCAGTACGGCGTGCCACATGTGAGGCGTTGGCTTGACCCTTCTACGGCTGGACCGTTGGTACTGAGGCATGAAGTGAATGTTTTTTAAACTTATTTCATGTATTGAGCTGTTTCGGGAAAACTTGGGTGTTTGATTGTTCGATCGAAAAGTTTAACATTTTCTATTTATCCGGAATATGATACAATATTTGGAATCCACATGTAGTTATGAGATAACTGAATGAATGTTATAAATCTAGCAGTTCAGTCTCACTTGATCGGTTGCCAAGGAATTTTGATGTGATCAAAAGTCCGTCGCAATCACGTAGCGTACGCTGATACTCGCCGGTAAACTTAATAGAAAGCTATGCCCCATAGCCCCGGCCAAGTGACTGTAGGAGAACTCCTTCACCGAAAGCATCCGTTCGGGTGCTCGCGGCAGCGGTGTTCCGCCTTGGTGCACTTCGTCGACGGTATCGGGGGTGTGGCCGTCTACTAAAGTTTGCGACAAGCATTCGGTCAGGCTACCGGGAATCTTGTTGAATTGCCCGACTAGATATTGAAAAGAGTTTTCGATAATGAGACTAAAATGCGGGGTTTATAATTGTTAGGCATGCGATGCCTAATTAATTCATTTGATTAGGCATGCGATGTCTATGGAGGTTGCGAATTCCAACTGTTGTAGTTTTTGTTAGTTATATGTATGCCCTAGAGGCCATTACTGTACATTGGATGTATATTGTAGTGGATGCTAGGACGTATATAGGGAGGACTTTCTTGCTCGACATGATAGTATGTTATCTGGTTGCACTTTACCTTAACGTGTATACTGATTGTCTCCCTGTTACATGTTGGTAAAGCCCTTAGGATCTGTACTTGACTACCTGGACTATGATGCGGATCATACTAGTGGGGACATGGTAGTCTATAAGTACATCCTTCAAAGTCCCTAGTCGTGGGTGTATCGAGATGGGGCATCGATATACCAGAGTAGACTAGCGTGTACCTTCTCGACCCATACAGATGGGCGATGGATGATCCCATATCCATTGGTGTTTGACATCGGAGATGATATACGGGTGCTCAGTAGAGACTGGGTACACTGGACGGACTCGCCGAGAACTCCCAGATGGTATTATACCTCACGTCAGATGGCAGTTCTCTGGTGACACTGGTACAGAGTAGTCTGTTGACCCGAGATCGTCATAGAGTCTTGTGTGGATCCCACTGTGCTTTGATTTCCATCTTACCATGTCCAAGAGGGCGTGCAAAACGGTGGTTTTTGGGTACAGTCCCGAGTCACATGGAGGCAATGAGCGATAGGAGGGGATTCGTCTCTCCCGGTATAGGGAGTTGATGTTGCGCTGTGTTCGATTGGCTATAACAGGAAATCCTTGGCCAGGGTTGCTGAGATTTACTGGTAAGTGTTACCAGTAGTTTCTCGAATTGTTATAGACCTCATATCGACACGACTTATCGAGCTATTGGGGTCTGACGTTTACCACCCCTAGGCGAGATATGCGACATATCAGATGATCAGACCGGACTGTACGGTAGTGTTACTGGTTGGATTCACAGGAGTGTGAGCGGGCTTGCTCGTCGATCTTCTGATCGCTCAATACCCGGGTGGCCGTTACGTTTAGCAGACCGCTTGCGGCTTGTGGGTGTTTGATATGATCATCACCTGCTGCCGGCGTATTGACGAGTCTTTAGAGTCCTACACAGAGTCCTACACAGAGATATCGCATATAATACGTGTGTGTGATACCGTATTCTATTCTCGCGATCAATGTGTCGAATGGTTATATGCGATATAACCTAGTTATCGAATCGAGAGTTGATTCGATAAGTCGATACATTGGATACTAGTCGGTTATATGCGATATGACCGGATCGTTAAATCAAGTGTTGATTTAATGATTTAATGCATAATTATATATTTGATATATTACTTTGCATTAACTAGTATTGGTTCACTTTAAATGGATTTTCTCACTTGAAGTTCACAAGTTGTATATGTGATATACTTTTGTGCACTTGATTGTATCATGTTTGATGATACATGCTTTTTGGTTAAGTGTAAGGAATTAAACAAAGATTAAGTTGTTGATTAGGGTTTTACTTATTCACTTATCTTATTTATTTATTCATTATGAATAAATTGAAAGATAAATGAATGGCGGCTTCATTTGTTTTTAGTTGAAGCTTCATGATGCTTTGACTTGATGACTTTTTTGTTCTCATCCTTAACCCTAACCATTCAACCCAACCTTAGTCAATTCTCTACACTTAACTAAGGTTAAGATTATGATAAGTATTCTATTATTTTATATTTTCTATTTAACTTATCATAATTTATCTTCTTCTTCTTCTTCATCTTCACTTGAAGAAGCTTGCTTCATCAATGGTGATTGATGAAAACAAGTGAGAAATCCAATTCTAAAGTCTACCCACTTCCTATTTCTTCATCCTCTACCTCTTGCCAAGTAGTAGAGTGTGTTTTCTTCACAAGTTTCTTGACTTGGTGAAGTCGGAGCTTGATTTAGCGATGCCTCGACATAGATCATCTTCGGCATGGACATCGATGACCTAGCCCGTCCATTCTCCGATGAAGCCGACGCTAGAGCCCGGGACTTGTTATGGACAGCGAGGAGACTTCATTGCGGAGCTATGGAGGTGGAGAACCGGATCTACAAAGGTTGTATTTCCGTATCTCTTAGTTAGTTGTAAACTAGTTCTTTTATCGCCTAGAAATCTAGCCGACGATCCGTATTAGGGTTTCTCGGCACCTCTAATTTTTGAAATTGGCATGTTCGATGCCTTGTGAGACCTCACTAGGGTGCCTAGGAACCCTACAGTGGTATCAGAGCCTAGCTAGAGCCTTAGGCGAAGTCTAGACGGAGTTTGAAGTCCGAACGACCCGAAAACCCAAACCCTAATTTGCTCTCTGGACAATTTTGAAAAACTGGGATTTTTCCAGATTAAAAATATTCAGAAAACTCAGTAAAATAATCTAAGAATTACTGTTTAAATTCGAGGGCTTGATTCATTAAAGGGGGCGCGGATCCGCGGCCTTACAGTAGGCTCATGCGGCGGATCCGCGGCCCTTTTGTCGTTTTGTGCATCCAATTCTGCACAGTAATTCTTATATATTATTTCTGGTGTTTCTGGGAATTTTTAATATTTATTCAAAGGTTGAATTTTCTGGAGTTGTTTTGGGGATTCGGTGTTTCGATCGGAGTATCAGATTTTGTCTATGTGGCTTTCCGGATAAATTTTTGAATATGTTAAAAAGTTCGACCGGATATAAATACCCAATTTTTCCCCTGTCGGAAATTTCCAAGTGTTGGATTTTTCCGTAGTTTAACGACGTTCTAAGTAGTGCAAGTAACGCGATGGACCCTCTAGAAGACAACAAACCTTAACTCGATTATGTGACCGTCTTGAACTGCCCTTTGAACCTTCGGGTTTGGGGCAGTACGGCGTGCCACATGTGAGGCGTTGGCTTGACCCTTCTACGGCTGGACCGTTGCTACTGAGGCACGAACTGAATGTTGTTAGACTTATTTCATGTGTTGAGCTGTATCGGGAAAACTTGGGTGTTCGATTGTTCGATCGGAAAGTTTGACATTTTCTATTTATCCGGAATGGGATACAATAATTGGAATTCACAATAAGTTATGAGATAACTGAATGAATGTTATAAATCTAGCAATTTAGTCTCACTTGATCGGTTGCTACGGAATTTTGATGCGATCAAAAGTCCGTCGCAATCACGTAGCGTACGCGGATACTCACCGGGTAAACTTTATTGGAGATAGTGCCCTAAGAGTCAATTATTAGGTCACAGGTACGTGATTGCAATGATTGAAGGAGGACCTATCCCGGTAGGACAGTCTTACTCGAGATGATAGTATGCTATCTGGTTTACCTTTATCATCGTGTACTGCTTCAGGTGACCTGACAAGTCGCTATTACACGTTGGTAGAGCCCCTAGGATTCTTGCTTGACCACCAGCAGTATGAGGGCGATCATATAAGTGGGAGCTGGGGGTCTATAAGCATATCCTTAAATGGTCCCTAGTCGTGAGAGTTTCGAGACAGGGCATCGATACTCCAGAGTAGACTAGTGTATACAGTCGAGACCCCGACGAGGGGCGGTGGCCGTTCTCACAAGCCACTTGTGTCAGTTGGATCACCTAAGATGTATACAGGTGCTCATTGGGTTATGAGTACACCGGACAGGACTCGCCGGGAACATGCTAGTTGGTAATATACCAGACGTCAGATGGCAGTTCCCTGGTGACATGTGTACAGGTTAGTTCATCGACCTGGGGATCGTCATTCGTCTCGTGTGAGTTCCCACTGTACTTTGATTACTACCCTACCACGGCTCAAAGGAGTCGTGCAAACAGGTTTTAGTTGGGTACAGTCCCGAGCCACATGGAGGCAGTGAGCGTATCTTCAGGGGTTCGTCTCTCCCGGTATTGGGGGTGAGGTCGTGCTGTGTCTAGGAGAGCCATTACACGAAGCCCTCGGCCGAGGCAAGGAGATTTACTGGTAGGTATTCCAGTAGTATCTCAGGGTGTTCTGGGCTACACTCCGACACGACTTGTACCGCTTTTGGGGTCTGACTTTTACCAACCCCCTAGGCCCGCCATGCGATACTCATAGACGAACGGACCGGACTGTACGGATATTGTCACTGTCAGGCTCAGTAGGGTTGTCAGGCTGAGTTCGCTCACAGACATCCCTTTTAGCCCGTTACGTATTGGCTTATACCTCTGATGTGCTAGTGGTTAAATCCACAACCAAGGTGTTGACGAGTCTTTAGAGTCCCCCACATTCAGTTACTCAGCTTTCGGGTGAAAAGTTGTAGAGGCCGTATGGAGATATGGCAAGGTCCGATCAGATACGTGCGGTATTGCACGGATCAGGATAGGACAGTTTGTACTACAGGCCGTATGGATATATGGCAGGGTTCGATCAGATACGTGCGGTATTGCACGGATCAGGATCGAACGGATATTACTAGCCGGCTTTGGTATAAGCCGGATCCTAGTATAGTACAGTGTAGATTTTGTCTCATTGCATTTGTATTTCGGTCGGAATACAAATGCGGGTGTGTATGCACAGTATCGGGGTTTTCCTGTAATTTATTACGGGACCAGTTTTCTGGAGTTGCCAGTTTGCTTTCCGGTTCGGCCAATTTCCTTTGTATCGTTCATTGGCCGAAGATTGGTGGAGGAGGGCTTATTTGCATTGTTGCAAATAAGTATTTGGAAGGGGGTCCTTTGCATATTATTTGTATCATGATGGTTTTCATGATGTGCACCATCCCTTGACTTTCTATGCTCATGATGGCTTGACCTTTTTGGAGCCATCATGAATGAGATGATGGTAGTGTGGAGTGTTGGCATAGTTTTGTGATCATGGTTGTTTATGATAGCCATTCCTCTCTCTCTTGCATGACATGAGTTTGGCCTCTCCCATTTTTGATACAACCTCCTCATTTCTCCCTCTCCCCTCACTTGCATGGCCGGCCACTTCCCTAAAGGGGCTGTCCAAATTTGTTCATGTGGGATTTTTGCTCTTTTGCTTTAGGAAAAATCCCACAAGTTCCACCTCCATGAGTTTGTATCATCCCTCCACCAATATGGCAATTCCATAACCCCATATGAGACATAGCCTATACACTACATTCTACAGCAAACCTTGGGCACGTCGACTAGCCAGCTTCGTGCCCGAGTTGCCTCGGCATTGAGGTGGGAGCCCGTAAAAGAAGTAGGCGATGTGGTGCACTTCCGGCGACGAGGTGGAGACCGGAGCTTCCGCAGGAGATCGGGACGACGATGAGAAGACCGGAGGACTTGGATCAGTCGGTATATCTCTCTTCCCCATGTTGTAGTTAGCTAGGACTAATTAATGGTTCGATCCGGGTATTAGTGCGCGGCGGTTTGCCAGTTCAAGTAAAATTTAAAGTTTATCACCGCTTCCGCATTTGGCCGTCGGTTTGACGGCCGGGGCGCCGCCGTGCACTTACAAACTTAATAGACAGCCTCACTCCATAGCCCCGACCAAGTGACTGTAGGAGAACCCCGTCGTCGAAAGCATCCGTTCGGGTGCTCGCGGTAGCGGTGTTCCGCCTTGGTGCACTTCGTCGACGGTATCGGGGGTGCAGCCGTCTACTGAAGTTTGCGACGAGCATTCGATCAAATTGTCGGGAATCTTGTTGAATTGCCCGACTTGATATTGAAAAGTGTTTTCGATTTTGAGACTAAAATGCGGGGTTTATAATTGTTAGGCATGTGATGTCTAAGGAATTCATTTGGTCAGGCATGCGATGTCTGAGGTGGTTGCGGATTCCAACTGTTGTAGTTTTACACTTTCTTTTCTGTGACCGTAAGTGTAATATGTGATATCGCCGGTTTCGTTGCTATATGTCAACGACAATTGGGATGCGCATATTTACTTACGTAGATGACATGTGATGTTATGTGTTACTGGATATGTTATATTGGATCGTCGTGTTTGAATAGCCGGGGTTTTTTATGTGAGATGAGTGTTTTTCATTTTCATTCATGTAAAAATCTGTATGTAATATTCTTTTATTGGGGCACTTCCAGGTTGCGGAAGTTGTCACCGTTGATGTATATTATTTACTTTTCTGCACTAGGATAGACCCAAGGAGGAGGGCACAAGTAACCTGGGTCTGGAGTCCAGTGGGAGACCAACTCGAAGAGTCGAGTCCGGGTCTCCTAACTCTAGAATTGGTAGGGTTGCTTGCCGCTCTCGTAGGGGTCTAGGGGTGTGGGTTTGGCTATTCATCGCGACCGTGGAATCCGTGTTTTATACTGGCTCGTATTGAAAACACGGACGTCCTAGCATATCCAATATTTCATATGTTTCTTCTGCTGCGATATCTTTGATGTGATCATGTGATGTTCTGTGATAGATACAGTATATAGTATATATGATATATTATATAGGCGTTACTTATGTTTTACACCTGCGCTAGCCCTGCCCCGCTCTGCCGTTAGTCACCTAACCTAACGGTGCACGAGGGGACATCGAGGCGAATGCGGATGGCATAAGTGTACGTCGTATTTATCTGTGATGTTTAGGTGCTTAAATGATAGGACTTCATTAATGTGATTAATGAAATAAAAGAAACCTAAGATGTTGTAGAATCGAATTTCAAAAATAAAACAGGTAGCTACAGTTCTTGCTTTGCATAGCGGTATATGTGATATATCCTGCACCTTATTCGATAAGGAAAGGACCGAGATCCCTTCACCGGGAGTGACTCCTTTAGCAATAACTGGCAGATGCTACACACTCGGTTTGGCTTTGATTGCTTTTAAGAGTTTTTGCTTTGCACGGTGATATATATGATATATCCCGCACCTCATTCGACGAGGAAAGAACCGACGATCCCTTCACCGGGAGTGACTCCTTTAGCAAAACTAGAAAAGCCTCAAAAACACTCCATTTCAAAATTCATTCGATCCTACAACGATATCAAGTTCATTAAGCAATAGGTTTTCAGAAAAACCTGTCGTAGCCCTCCGTCATTTCAGATAAGTCCTGTTTAGTATTCGTGCTGCGTTTGTTGACCTTGTCAAGGCGCAGTGTGCGGTAGCTAACCAGTATTTATCTGCTTATGCATATGATGCAGATTGGGTTAGGGTAGTCGTGCGGCCTTGTTGACCTTGTCAAGGGTCGTGCGGGTGGGTTTGATTCAATCAAGAAATGACGGGTTGAACTTGACTTGCGGTCTATGGTTTGTTGACCTTGTCAAGGTCATAGATCGTTCGGGGCAAAATATTATCGGGAATTTCAAGTGTTGAAATTTGCAATGAGATTGCATACCTTCTATGAGATAGTTGGATCCCGATACCCGCTGCGAGTAAGAGTTACTCCTGGGAGAGTTTTATACATTACAATTAGCCGATCAAGTAGGAGTCTAGAAAGGTGTCAACGGGGTTACGCCTCTGGGAAAACGAGGTTTACATTAATTAGGTTCGTGCGAAAGCACGGGGGACCTCCCTCAAAGTACCGACACTGGCCTGGCTGAAAGATTGGCGAACTTGTAGTGTGTAATTAATCCCGGCTAGTCTTTCCTTTTAGGGTTTGAAGGAAGATTTGATAAAAAGCAGTGGGAGCCATCCTGATTAGATAAAATAAAAACCAATCTATTCTTGACAGAGCGCACGCTGAGTGTTTTCTTCTCTCTCTCTCCTGGTAGCGACCATATCACGCCTTAGTCAAGATAATAATACGGAATATTGACCGAACCCGCTTGTTATACTGAGCTGGGGAACGTTGGTCCCGCTCCAACTTATAATTGTTATAAGACAGAGCAGGAAATTGGGGATTACCAGAATTCCCGTGCCGCCCAAACGAAGAGAGTGCATGCTGATGCATCATCTTCGGGTGTGTTCGTTACAAAGAACTGTTTCTCTGTATCCTCTACATCCTGGGTATGTGATACCAGATCAGGATCCCAGATATGTAATCTGTTACATAGGGCTACAGCTAGGTAGAGAACTGAGAACGGGTGATAAGTTTCATGAGGCAGAAAACGGGGCAAGTGTTGCAGCCAAGTCTGGTGGTCACTGTCATCCTGTATTACAATACATTGATTCTGAACGAATGTTGTTAGATACCGAACCTGATATACAAAATCATATCAGTCTCTTTATTATTAAAGAAAGGATATAATTTTGTATTGATGGATAATGTTTTGAACATTTCCTATATCAAAAGTTGATCGGTTCAGGCACGTTATCTAAAAGCATTGATGTTCTAAATCAAACTACAGTTCTTAGTATACAGAACACACACAAGAGGAATAGTTCAGAAATGAACGGATCCTTCTTGAGGTATTGTAGACTAGGTCATATCAATGCGACCCGACTAGCAGAGTTACATAAAGATGCATATTTAAATTAGTTTGAATTTACATCTTGTGAAACTTGCCAGTCATGTCACAAAGATATAATGACACTAGCTCTGTTTATTGGAAACAGAGAAAGAGTTAGTAAACTCTTGGGATGATACATGTTGATGTATGTAGGTCCCCTGTCTACACATGCCAGGACTGGTTCTTTATACTTCATTACGTTCTCTGATAATCTCTCAAGATTCAGTCATATGTTCCTGCTGAAACATGAGTCCGAACCTTTTGAGATATTCACAGAATATAAGCGAGAAGTAGAGAACCAAAATACGGGTATAAGTATTATGTCCTTTGATGAGATCGAGGAGGAGAATACTTGAGCACGGAAATCCTGGACTATTTTAAAGGAGAATGAGATTCTCTCTCGGCATTACTCCTCCGTATACACCATAGGATGATGGTATATCGGGGCGGAGCAATCACACCCTATATGATAAGGTGTGCTCTATGATAAGTACTACTGAGTTACCTTTTTTCCTTTTTGGGAGTTATGCACTTGAGAAGATGCATACCTATTGAATAGGGTTCGAATCAAATCAGTTGCCTACCACTTCATATGTGATATGGAAACGGAAGAGCCCATGTCTTAAGCTAGTTAAGATTTGGGGTTGACCGGCCTATGTCTAAAAGCAAAATCCGGACAAGCTCGAGGCAAGGTCTGTAATGTAGAACTGGAAATGTTCCAGCCATACAAACTGCAGGTGATGATTTGATAGAACCAAAGGATTCAGTAGATTCCAACGAACCTCAGCCTCTCCGCCGATCTAGTAGGGTTCCTCACCCACCTGAGAGATACTTCGGTTTCTCTATGACAGTGGGAGCGAGGATTGCATCATAAGATGATGACCCAACTAGTTTCGAGCTGGCCATCAGGAGTGTGACTCTGTAAGAATGGCTGGATGCTTAGCGATCTGAGATGGAATCCTTATACACCAACAAAGTATGGACTTTGGTTGCTATATCTGAAGGGTTAAATCCCCATCAGGAGCAAGTATATCTTGAGAAGATTATTTGGTGTAGATGGAAAAGTTGAGACTTTCAAAGCTAGACTTGTTAATGCTTTTCATCATCGACCAGGCGTGGATAATGATGAAACCTTTTCAAGTGGCTATGCTTAAGTCCATCCAGATCCTACTTACCACGGCTACATACCATGACTACGATATCTGGAGGTTGGGTGCCATGACTGCTTTTCTAAATGATGTTTTAGAAGAGAGAGTCTATAAGTACACAGCCAGAGGGCTTCGTAGACAGTGGGAGCAGCGGAAACGTGTGCAAGATGCTTTATAGGATAAAACAGGCATCGCGGAGTTGGAACATCTGTTTTGATGAATTAGTCAAAGAGTTTGACATCATCAAAATGGTAGATGAACCTTGTATAAACAAAAAGGTAGTAGGGAGTATGGTGACGATCCTCGTAGAGTACGTGGATGACATACTCTTGATAGGGAAGGAGTTTCCTATGCTACGCTCGATCAATCTCTGCTTAGGATTCTCCATATAGGATCAAAGTGATACCTACTAAATCCTGGTTTTTTGATCTATGAGATAGATCTAATTGGATGTTAGGACTCTCACTAGTTGTAGTGAGACGGTATCAACCGATCCTGGGGAGAATCACTGGAAGGGTTCCAGGATGATAAAGACGACTGAATGTCAGTCACAGGCATTGTCTTTACCCTCAGTGGAGGGACGGTATGTTGGAAGAGTTCCAAGCTAGATACCGTGACATACTAGACGATAAAGGCTGGATACATCGCTACTTAAGATGCTACCAAAGAGGCTGTTTGGGTGTATATTGGTTCATGAGATGAACTATGTTCCTCCCATTGTGTGACAATGGAGTTGTGGCTTATGCCAAGGAACGTCCGTCCCATCAGTGATCCAGACATATTCTAAGGCAGTGTCACCTGATCATGGAGATGGTTGATCTCCAGGGAGATCGAGGTTAGGAGAGTAGACTCAGAGGACAACACAGCGGATCCACTCACAAAGGCCTGTTCCCAGAGAGAGACTTTTTATGGGATGGTTGAGTATGAGATACTACAACCACTGCAACAGATGGCCCTAGTGCAAGTGGGAGATTGTTAGTTATATGTATGCCCTAGAGGCCATTACTGTACATTGGATGTATATTGTAGTGGATGCTAGGACGTATATAGGGAGGACTTTCTTGCTCGACATGATAGTATGCTATCTGGTTGCACTTTACCTTAACGTGTATACTGATTGTCTCCCTGTTACATGTTGGTAAAGCCCTTAGGATCTGTACTTGACTACCTGGACTATGATGCGGATCATACTAGTGGGGACATGGTAGTCTATAAGTACATCCTTCAAAGTCCCTAGTCGTGGGTGTATCGAGATGGGGCATCGATATACCAGAGTAGACTAGCGTGTACCTTCTCGACCCATACAGATGGGCGATGGATGATCCCATATCCATTGGTGTTTAACATCGGAGATGATATACGGGTGCTCAGTAGAGACTGGGTACACTGGACGGACTCGCCGAGAACTCCCAGATGGTATTATACCTCACGTCAGATGGCAGTTCTCTGGTGACACTGGTACAGAGTAGTCTGTTGACCCGAGATTGTCATAGAGTCTTGTGTGGTTCCCACTGTGCTTTGATTTCCATCTTACCACGTCCAAGAGGGCGTGCAAAACGGTGGTTTTTGGGTACAGTCCCGAGTCACATGGAGGCAATGAGCGATAGGAGGGGATTCGTCTCTCCCGGTATAGGGAGTTGATGTTGCGCTGTGTTCGATTGGCTATAACAGGAAATCCCTGGCCAGGGTTACTGAGATTTACTGGTAAGTGTTACCAGTAGTTTCTCGAATTGTTATAGACCTCATATCGACACGACTTATCGAGCTATTGGGGTCTGACGTTTACCACCCCTAGGCGAGATATGCGACATATCAGACGATCAGACCGGACTGTACGGTAGTGTTACTGGTTGGATTCACAGGAGTGTGAGTGGGCTTGCTCGTCGATCTTCTGATCGCTCAATACCCGGGTGGCCGTTACATTTAGCAGACCGCTTGCGGCTTGTAGGTGTTTGATATGATCATCACCTGCTGCCGGCGTATTGACGAGTCTTTAGAGTCCTACACAGAGGTTTCCTGGCTCAAGCGAAACGAAATAGGAGCGCATATGAGATATGTGCGGGACCGAGAATAATACGTGTGTGTGATACCGTATTCTATTCTCGCGATCAATGTGTCGAATGGTTATATGCGATATAACCTAGTTATCGAATCGAGAGTTGATTCGATAAGTCGATACATTGGATACTAGTCGGTTATATGCGATATGACCGGATCGTTAAATCAAGTGTTGATTTAATGATTTAATGCATAATTATATATTTGATATATTACTTTGCATTAACTAGTATTGGTTTACTTTAAATGGATTTTCTCACTTGAAGTTCACAAGTTGTATATGTGATATACTTTTGTGCACTTGATTGTATCATGTTTGATGATACATGCTTTTTGGTTAAGTGTAAGGAATTAAACAAAGATTAAGTTGTTGATTAGGGTTTTACTTATTCACTTATCTTATTTATTTATTCATTATGAATAAATTGAAAGATAAATGAATGGTGGCTTCATTTGTTTTTAGTTGAAGCTTCATGATGCTTTGACTTGATGACTTTTTTGTTCTCATCCTTAACCCTAACCATTCAACCCAACCTTAGTCAATTCTCTACACTTAACTAAGGTTAAGATTATGATAAGTATTCTATTATTTTATATTTTCTATTTAACTTATCATAATTTATCTTCTTCTTCTTCTTCATCTTCACTTGAAGAAGCTTGCTTCATCAATGGTGATTGATGAAAACAAGTGAGAAATCCAATTCTAAAGTCTACCCACTTCCTATTTCTTCATCCTCTACCTCTTGCCAAGTAGTAGAGTGTGTTTTCTTCATAAGTTTCTTGACTTGGTGAAGTCGGAGCTTGATTTAGCGATGCCTCGACGTATATCATCTTCGGCATGGACATCGATGACCTAGCCCATCCATTCTCCGATGAAGCCGACGCTAGAGCCCGGGACTTGTTATGGACAGCGAGGAGACTTCATTGCGGAGCTATGGAGGTGGAGAACCGGATCTACAAAGGTTATATTTCCGTATCTCTTAGTTAGTTGTAAACTAGTTCTTTCATCGCCTAGAAATCTAGCCGACGATCCGTATTAGGGTTTCTCGGCACCTCTAATTTTTGAAATTGGCATGTTCGATGCCTTGTGAGACCTCACTAGGGTGCCTAGGAACCCTATAGTTTTACACTTTCTTTTCTGTGACCGTAAGTGTAATATGTGATATCGCCGGTTTTGTTGCTATATGTCAACGACAATTGGGATGCGCATATTTACTTACGTTGATGACATGTGATGTTATGTGTTGCTGGATATGTTATATTGGATCGTCGTGTTTGAATAGCCGGGGGGTTTTTTATATGAGATGAGTGTTTTTCATTTTCATTCATGTAAAAAACTTGTATGTAGTATTCTTTTATTGGTGCACTTCCAGGTTGCGGAAGATGTCACCTTTTGTATATTATTTACTTTTCCACACTAGGATAGACCCAAGGAGGAGAGCACAAGTAACCGGGTTCTAGGGTCCAGTGGGAGACCAACTCGAGGAGTCGAGTCTGGGTCTCCTAACTCTAGAATTGGTAGGGTTGCTTGCCGCTCTCGTAGGGGTCTAGGGGTGTGGGATTGGCTATTCATCACGACCATGGAATCCGTGTTTTATACTGGCTCGTATTGAAAACACGGATGTCCTAGTATATACAATATTTCAAATGTTTCTTCTGCTGCGATATCTGTGATGTTCTGTGATAAATACTGTATATAGTATATATGATATATTATATAGGCGTTACTTATGTTTTACACCCGTGCTAGCCCTGCCCCGCTCTGCCGTTAGTTACCTAACCTAACGGTGCACGAGGGGACATCGAGGCGAATGCGGATGGCATAAGTGTACGTCGTATTTATCTGTGATGATTAGGTACTTAAATGATGGGACTTCATTAATGAGATTAATGAAATAAAAGAAACCTAAATATGTTGTGGAATCGAATTTCAAAAATTAAAACAGGTAGCTACAGTTCTTGCTATGCACAGCGGTATATATGATATATCCTGCACCTTATTCGATGAGGAAAGGGCCGGCGATCCCTTCTCCGGGAGTGACCCCTTTAACAATAACTGGCAGATGCTACACACTCGGTTTGTATTTTGATAGCTTCTATAGTTTTTGCTTTGCACAGCGATATATAAGATATATCCCGCACCTCATTCGACGAGGAAAGGGCCGACGATCCCTTCACCGGGAGTGACCCCTTTAGCAAAACTAGAAAAGCCTAAAAAACACTCCATTTCAAAATTCATTCGATCCTACAACGATATCAAGTTCATTACGCAATAGGTTTTCAGAAAAACCTGTCGTAGCCCTCCGTCATTTTAGATAAGTCCTGCTTAGTATTCGTGCTGTGTTTGTTGAACTTGTCAAGACGCAGTGTGCGGTAGCTAACCAGTATTTATCTGCTTATGCATATGATGCAGATTGGGTTAGGGTAGTCGTACGGCCTTGTTGACCTTGTCAAGGGTCGTGCGGGTGGGTTTGATTCAATCAAGAAATGATGGGTTGAACTTGACTTACGGACTATGGTTTGTTGACCTTTTCAAGGTCATAGATCGTTTGGGGCAAAATATTATCGGGAATTTCAAGTGTTGAAATTTACAATGAGATTGCATACCTTCTATGAGATAGTAGGATCCCGATACCCGCTGCGAGTAAGAGTTACTCCTGGGAGAGTTTTACACATTACAATTAGCCGATTAAGTAGGTGTCTAGAAAGGTGTTAACGAGGTTACGCCTCTGGGAAAACGAGGTTTACATTAATTAGGTTCGTGCGAAAGCACGGGGGACCTCCCTCAAAGTACCGACACTGGCCTGGCTGAAAGATTGGCGAACTTGTAGTGCGTAATTAATCCCTGCTAGTCTTTCCTTTTACGGTTTGAAGGAAGATTTGATAAAAACAGTGGGAGCCATCCTGATTAGATAAAATAATAACCATTCTGATCTTGCAAGAGCGCACGCTGAGTGTTTTCTTCTCTCTCTCTCCAGGTAGCGACCATATCACGCCTTAATCAAGTTAATAAAACGGATATTTGACCGAACCAGCTTGTTATACTAAGCAGGGGAACGTTGGTCCCACTCCAACTTATAATTGTTATAAGGCCGAGCAGGAAATAGGGGATTACCAGAATTCCCGTGCCGCCCAAACGAAGAAAGTGCATATGATGCATCTCCTTCGGGTGTGTTCATTACAAAGAACTGTTTCTCTGTATCCTCTACGTCCTGGGTATTTGATACCGGATCAGGATCCCAAATATGTAATCTGTTACATAGGGCTACAGAAACGTAAAGAACTGAGAACAGGTGATAAGTTTCATGAGACAGAAAACGGTGCAAGTGTTGCAGCCAAGTCTGTTGGTCACTGTCACCCTGTATCCCAAATACATTGATTCTGAACGAATGTTATTAGATACCGAACCTGATATACAAAATCTTGTCAGTCTCTTTATTAGTAAAGAAATGATAAAATTTTGTATTGTTGGATAATGTTTTCAACATTTTCTATATCAAAAGTTGATCGGTTCAGGCACGTTATATAAAATCATTGATGTTCTAAATCAAACTACAGTTCTTAGTATACGGAACACACACAAGAGGAAGAGTTCAGAAATGAACGAATCCTTCTTGAGGCATTGTAGACTAGGTCATATCAATGCGACTCGACTGGCTGAAGTAATATTTAGAGGCATATTTAAATCGGTTTGAATTTACATCTTGTGGAACTTTCCAGTCATGTCACAAAGATAAAATGACCATAGCTCTGTTTGCTGGAAACAGAGAAAGAGTTAGTGAACTCTTAGGATGATACATGTTGATGTATGAAGGTCCCCTGTCTACATATGCCAAGACCGGTTCTTTATACTTCATTACATTCTCTGATGATCTCTTTAGATTCAGACATATGTTCCTGTTGAAACACAAGTCCGAACCTTTTGAGATATTCACAAAATATAAGTTAGAAGTAGAGAACCAAAACGGGTATAAGTATTATGTCCTTTGATGTGATCAGGGAGGAGAATACTTGAGCACGGAATTCCTGGATTATTCTAAAGGAGAATGAGATTCTCTCTCAGTGTTACTCCTCTGAATACACCACAGCACAACGGTGTATCGGGGCGGAGCAATCGCACCATATTGGATATAACGTGCTCTATGATGAGTACTACTGAGTTACCTATTTCCTTTTGGGGTTGTGCACTTGAGTACTTGCATACCTATTGAATAAGGTTCGAATCAAATCAGTTGCCTACCACTTCATATGTGATATGGAAAGGGAAGAGCCCATATCATAAGTTTGTTAAGATTTGGGGTTGTCCGGGCTATGTCTAAAAGCAAAATCCGGACAAGCTCGAGGCAAGGTCTGTTATGTAGAACTGGAAAGGTTCCAGCCATACAAACTGCAGCTGATGATTTAATAGAATCAAAGGATTCAATTGTTTCCAACGAACCTCAGCCTCTCCGCCGATCTAGTAGGGTTCCTCACCCACCTGAGAGTTACTATGGTTTCTCTATGACAGTGGGAGCGAGGATTGCATCAGGAGATGATGACCTAACTATTATCGAGCTGGCCATCAGGAGTGGGACTCTGTAAGAATGGCTGGATGCTTAGCAATCTGAGATGGAATCCATGTACACCAACAAAGTATGGACTTTAGTTGCTATATCTGAAGGGTTAAATCCCCATCAGGAGCAAGTATATCTTGAGAAGATTACTTGGTGTAGATGGAAAAGTTAAGACTTTCAAAGCTAGACATGTTAAAGGTTTTCGTCATTGACCAGGCGTGGATAATGATGAAACCTTTTTCCAGTGGCTATGCTTAAGTCCATCCAGATCCTACTTGCCACGGCTACATACCATGACTACGATATCTGGCGGATGGGTGTCATGACTGCTTTTCTAAACTGATGTTTCAGAAAAGAGAGTCCGTAAGTACACAGTCAGATGGTTTCGTAGACAGTGGGAGTAGCGGAAATGTGTACAAGATGCTTTATAGGATAAAGCAGGCATCGCGGAGTTGGAACATCTGTTTTGATGTAGTAGTCAAATGGTTTGACTTCAACAAAATGGAAGATGAACCTTGTATATACAAAAAGGTAGTAGGGAGTATGGTGGCGATCCTCGTAGAGTACGTGGATGACATACTCTTCATAGGGAAGGAGTTTCCTATGCTATGCTCGATCAATCTCCGCTTATCACAATGATTTTCCACAAAGGATCAAGGTGATACCTACTAAATCCAGGGTTTTGGATCTATAAGATAGATCTAAATGGATGTTAGGATTCTCACTAGTTATAGTGAGATGGTATCAATCGATCCTGGAGAGAATCACTGGAAAGGTTCCAGGGTGATAAGGACGACTGAATGTCAGTCACAGGCATTGTCTTTACCCTCAGTGAAGGGACGGTATGTTGGAAGAGTTCCAAGCTAGATACCGTGGCATACTAAATGATAAAGGCTGGATACATCGCTACTTAAAATGCTAACAAAGAGGCTGTCTGGGTGTATATTTGTTCATGAGATGAACTTAGTTCCTCCCAATGTGTGACAATGGAGTTGTGGCTTATGCCAAGGAACGTCCGTCCCATCAGTGATCCAGACACATTCTGAGGCAGTGTCGCCTGATCATAGAGATGGTTGATCTCCAAGGGATCGAGGTTAGGAGAGTAGACTCAGAGGACAACACGGCGGATCCACTCACAAAGGCCTTTTCCCAGAGAGAGACTTTTATGGGGTGGTTGAGTATGAGATACTACAACCACTGCTATCAGATGGCCCTAGTGCAAGTGGGAGATTGTTAGTTATATGTATGCCCTAGAGGCCATTACTATACGTAGGATGTATATTGTTGTGGATGCTTGGACATATATAGAGAGGACATTCTTGCTCGACATGATAGTATGCTATCTGGTTGCTCTTTAGCTTAACGTGTACACTGATTGTCTCTCTATTATATGTTGGTAAAGCCTTTAGGATGAGTACTTGACTACCTGGACTATGATGCGGATCATACTAGTGGGGACATGGTAGTCCATAAGTATATCCTTCAAGGTCCCTAGTCGTGGGTGTATCGAGACGGGGCATCGATATACCAGAGTAGACTAGCGTATACCTTCTCGACCCATACAAATGGGCGATGGATGATCCCATATCCATTGGTGTTTGACATCAGAGGTGATATACGGGTTCTCAGTGGAGATTGGGAACACTGGACGGACTCGCCGAGAACTCCTAGATGGTATTATACCTTACGTCAGATGGCAGTTCTCTGGTGATACTGGTACAGAGTAGTCTGTTGACCCGAGATCGTCATAGAGTCTTATGTGATTCCCACTGTGCTTTGATTTCTACCTTACCATGTCCAAGAGGGCGTGCAAAATGGTGGTTTTTGGGTACAGTCCCGAATCACATGGAGGCAATGAGCGATAGGAGGGGATTCGTCTCTCCCGGTATAGGGAGTTGATGTTGTGCTGTGTTCGATTGGCTATAACGGGAAATCCCTGGCCAGGGTTGCTGAGATTTACTGGTAAGTGTTACCTGTAGTTTCTCGAACTGTTATAGACCTCATATCGACACGACTTATCGAGCTATTGGGGTCTGACGTTTACCACCCCTAGGCAAGATATGCGACATATCAGACGATCAGACCGGACTGTACGGTAAGTGTTACTGGTTGGATTCACTGGAGTGTGAATGGGCTTGCTCATCGATCTTTTGATCGCTCAATACCTAGGTGGCCGTTACGTTTAGCAGACCGCTTGCGGCTTGTGGGTGTTTGATATGATCATCACCTGCTGCCGGCGTATTGACGAGTCTTTAGAGTCCTATACAGGGGTTTCCTGGCTCAAGCGAAACGATATAGAAGCGCATATGAAATATGTGCGGGACCGAGAATAATACCAGTATGTGATACTGTATTCTATTCTCACGATTTGTATCATCGACAGGTTATATGTGATATAACCGGGTTACCGAATCAAGTGTTGATTCGATACATTGATACACTTGATATTAGTCGGTTATATGCAGTATGACCGGATCATTAAATCAAGTGTTGATTTAATGATTTAATGTATAATTATATATTTGATATATTGCTTTGCATTAACTAATATTGGTTCACTTAAGATGGATTTTCTCACTTGATGTGCACATTGTATATGTGATATATTTTTGTGCACTTGATTGTATCATGTTTGATGATACATGCAAGCTTGGGTGATGTTTACTTTAAACCATGTTTAAGTGAATGGTTAGGGTTTTTTTATATTTTCTTAATTATTTATTTTATTTATTTAATTTAGGGCAAGAAACAAAATGGTGGCATCTTTTGTTTTAACCTTGATGCTTCATGAAGCTTTGACCACTTTGTCTCTTTCCTAAACCTAACCATTCACCTAACCCTAGTTTATTCTCTACACTTGTTAAACTAACCCAAGGTTGCATTATGATAAGAATCACTTTATTTTCTATTATTTATATTCTTATCATATTCTTCTTCTTCTTCTTTATCTTCTTCAAGAAGAAGAAACCATGATACCTCCAATGGTGCCATGATCAAATGAGTGAGAAATCCAATTCTAAAGTGAACCCACTTCCTATTTCTTCATCCTCTACCACTTGCCATATATTATAGGGTGTTTTCTTCACAAATTTCATGACTTGGTGAAGTTGGAGCTCGAGTTAGAGTAGTCTCGACGTAGATCATCTTCGGCATCGAAGTCATCGACCTAGCCCGATCACTTCTTCGATGAAACCACCGCGAGAGTCCAAGATTCCGATGATCGCAGCGGAGGGACATCATCACGGAGCTAAGGAAGTGGAGGACCGGATCTACAAAGGTTGTATTTCCGTTCACTTAGTGTAAATGTGATTTACATTCATTTAGTTTCGCCTAATTTCTAGTTAACGATCCGTATTTGGGTTTCTCGGCACCGGAAAAATTTGAATTTGGCATGGTTGATGCCTTGTGGAACCTCTAGTGTGTGCCTAAGAACCCTACAGTGGTATCAGAGCCTAGCTAGAGCTTTAGACGAAGTGTAGACGAAGTTAGAAGTCCGATCGAACCCGTAAACCCCGACAAAACCCTTCTCTGTACATTTTTCAAAACAGTGGATTTTTGTGAATTAAAAATTCTCAGAAAAATAAGCAGAAAAAAATAAGAATTACTGCGAAGTACGGTCCACTAAGTCAATAATTTGACCGCGGAACCGCAGCGAAACCATGGGTCTGGCGGCGGTTCCGCGGCCAAAATTTGGACCTAGTCCCTGAAATTTCATATATTTATTCTTAGGTCCTTTCTTGGCAATTTATTATGGGAATTTTTTAATTACACTCAAGTGTTGAGTTTTCTAGGGTTTTATTGGGGACTCGTTAATTTGATCGGATAATTTAACTTCGTTTATGTTTTTCCGGATATTTTAGAAACTGTTAAAAAGTTCGACCGGATATAAATACCCACTTTTTCCCCTGTCGGGAAATTTCCAAGTGTTGGATCTTTCCGTAATTTAAGAACGTTCGAAGTAGTGCAAGTAACGCGATGGTCCCTCTAGAAGACAACAAACCTTAACTCGATTATGTGACCGTCTTGAACTGCCCTTTGAACCTTAGGGTTTGGGGCAGTACGGCGTGCCACATGTGAGGCGTTGGCTTGACCCTTCTACGGCTGGACCGTTGGTACTGAGGCATAAAGTGAATTTTTTTAAAACTTATTTCATGTGTTGAGCTGTTTCGGGAAAACTTGGGTGTTTGATTGTTCGATCGAAAAGTTTAACATTTTCTATTTATCCGGAATGTGATACAATATTTGGAATCCACATGTAGTTATGAGATAACTGAATGAATGTTATAAATCTAGCAGTTTAGTCTCACTTGATCGGTTGCCATGGAATTTTGATGTGATCAAAATTCCGTCGCAATCACGTAGCATACGCGGATACTCGCCGGTAAACTTAATAGACAACTACGCCCCATAGCCCCGACCAAGTGACTGTAGGAGAACTCCTTCGCCAAAAGCATCCGATCGGGTGCTCGCGGCAGCGGTGTTCCGCCTTGGTGCACTTCGTCGACGATATCGGGGGTGTGACCGTCTACTAAAGTTTGCGACGAGCATTCGGTCAGGCTGTTGGGAATCTTGTTGAATTGCCCGACTAGATATTGAAAAGAGTTTTCGATAATGAGACTAAAATGCGGGGTTTATAATTGTTAGGCATGCGATGTCTAAGTAATTCATTTGATTAGGCATGCGATGTCTATGGAGGTTGCGGATTCCAACTGTTGTAGTTTTACACTTTCTTTTCTGTGACCGTAAGTGTAATATGTGATATCGCCGGTTTCGTTGCTATATGTCAACGACAATTGGGATGCGCATATTTACTTACGTTGATGACATGTGATGTTATGTGTTGCTGGATATGTTATATTGGATCGTCGTGTTTGAATAGCCGGGGTTTTTTTTATGTGAGATGAGTGTTTTTCATTTTCATTCATGTAAAAAACTTGTATGTAATATTCTTTTATTGGGGCACTTCCAGGTTGCGGAAGATGTCACCTTTTGTATATTATTTACTTTTCCGCACTAGGATAGACCCAAGGAGGAGAGCACAAGTAACCGGGTTCTAGGGTCCAGTGGGAGACCAACTCGAGGAGTCGAGTCCGGGTCTCCTAACTCTAGAATTGGTAGGGTTGCTTGCCGCTCTCGTAGGGGTCTAGGGGGTGTGGGATTGGCTATTCATCACGACTGTGGAATCCGTGTTTTATACTGGCTCGTATTGAAAACACGGACGTCTTAGTATATCCAATATTTCATTTGTTTCTTCTGCTGCGATATCTGTGATGTTCTGTGATAAATACTGTATATAGTATATATGATATATTATATAGGCGTTACTTATGTTTTACACCCG
Organism: Agapanthus africanus; assembly: GCA_030015575.1. NCBI lineage: Eukaryota > Viridiplantae > Streptophyta > Magnoliopsida > Asparagales > Amaryllidaceae > Agapanthus > Agapanthus africanus. The sequence continues at coordinate 310,719,703 of CM057343.1, read as the reverse complement.
CGCTAGCCCTGCCCCGCTCTGCCGTTAGTTACCTAACCTAACGGTGCACGAGGGGACATTGAGGCGAATGCGGATGGCATAAGTGTACGTCGTATTTATCTGTGATGATTAGGTACTTAAATGATGGGACTTCATTAATGAGATTAATGAAATAAAAGAAACCTAAAGATGCTGTGGAATCGAATTTCAAAAATTAAAACAGGTAGCTACAGTTCTTGCTATGCACAGCGGTATATATGATATATCCTGCACCTTATTCGATGAGGAAAGGGCCGACGATCCCTTCAACGGGAGTGACCCCTTTAGCAATAACTGGCAGATGCTACACACTCGGTTTGTCTTTTGATAGCTTCTATAGTTTTTGCTTTGCACAGCGATATATATGATATATCCCGCACCTCATTCGACGAGGAAAGGGCCGACGATCCCTTCACCGGGAGTGACCCCTTTAGCAAAACTAGAAAAGACTCAAAAACACTCCATTTCAAAATTCATTCGATCATACAACGATATCAAGTTCATTACGCAATAGGTTTTCAGAAAAACCTGTCGTAGCCCTCCATCATTTCAGATAAGTCCTGCTTAGTATTCGTGCTGCGTTTGTTGACCTTGTCAAGGCGCAGTGTGCGGTAGCTAACCAGTATTTATCTGCTTATGCATATGATGCAGATTGGGTTAGGGTAGTCGTACGGCCTTGTTGACCTTGTCAAGGGTCGTGCGAGTGGGTTTGATTCAATCAAGAAATGATGGGTTGAACTTGACTTACGGTCTATGGTTTGTTGACCTTGTCAAGATCATAGATTGTTTGGGGCAAAATATTATCGGGAATTTCAAGTGTTGAAATTTGCAATGAGATTGCATACCTTCTATGAGATAGTAGGATCCTGATACTCGCTGTGACTAAGAGTTACTCCTGGGAGAGTTTTACACATTACAATCAGCCGATCAAGTAGGTGTCTAGAAAGGTGTTAACGAGGTTACGCCTCTCGGAAAATGAGGTTTACATTAATTAGGTTCGTGCGAAAGCACGGGGGACCTCCCTCAAAGTACCGACACTGGCCTGGCTGAAAGATTGGCGAACTTGTAGTGCGTAATTAATCCCGGCTAGTCTTTCCTTTTAGGGTTTGAAGGAAGATTTGATAAAAACAGTGGGAGCCATCCTGATTAGATAAAATAATAACCAATCTGATCTTGCAAGAGCGTACGCTGAGTGTTTTCTTCTCTCTCTCTCCAGGTAGCGACCATATCACGCCTTAATCAAGATAATAATACGGATATTTGACCGAACCCGCTTGTTATACTGAACAGGGGAACGTTGGTCCCGCTCCAACTTATAATTGTTATAAGACCGAGCAGGAAATAGGGGATTACCAGAATTCCCGTGCCGCCCAAACGAAGAAAGTGCATATGATGCATCTCCTTCGGGTGTGTTCATTACAAAGAACTGTTTCTCTGTATCCTCTACGTCCTGGGTATTTGATACCGGATCAGGATTCCAGATATGTAATCTGTTACATAGGGCTACAGAAAGGTAGAGAACTGAGAACGGGTGATAAGTTTCATGAGACAGAAAATGGTGCAAGTGTTGCAGCCAAGTCTGTTGGTCACTGTCACCCTGTATCCCAAATACATTGATTCTGAACGAATGTTATTAGATACCGAACCTGATATAAAAAATCATGTCAGTCTCTTTATTAGTAAAGAAATGATAAAATTTTGTATTGTTGGATAATGTTTTGAACATTTTCTATATCAAAAGTTGATCGGTTCAGGCACGTTATCTAAAATCATTGATGTTCTAAATCAAACTACAGTTCTTAGTATACAGAACACACACAAGGGGAAGAGTTCAGAAATGAACGAATCCTTCTTGAGGCATTGTAGACTAGGTCATATCAATGCGACTCGACTGGCTGAAGTTACATTTAGATGCATATTTAAATCAGTTTGAATTTACATCTTGTGGAACTTGCCAGTCATGTCACAAAGATAAAATGACCATAGCTCTGTTTGCTGGAAACAGAGAAAGAGTTAGTGAACTCTTGGGATGATACATGTTGATGTATGAAGGTCCCCTGTCTACATATGCCAAGACCGGTTCTTTATACTTCATTACATTCTCTGATGATCTCTTTAGATTCAGACATATGTTCCTGTTGAAATACAAGTCCGAACCTTTTGAGATATTCACAGAATATAAGTTAGAAGTAGAGAACCAAAACGGGTATAAGTATTATGTCCTTTGATGTGATCCGGGAGGAGAATACTTGAGCACGGAATTCCTGGATTATTCTAAAAGAGAATGAGATTCTCTCTCAATGTTACTCCTCTGAATACACCACAGCACAACGGTGTATCGGGGTGGAGCAATCGCACCATATTGGATATAATGTGCTCTATGATGAGTACTACTGAGTTACCTATTTCCTTTAGGGGTTGTGCACTTGAGTAGTTGCATACCTATTGAATAAGGTTCGAATCAAATCAGTTGCCTACCACTTCATATGTGATATGGGAAGGGAAGAGCCCATATCTTAAGTTTGTTAAGATTTGGGGTTGTCCGGGCTATGTCTAAAAGCAAAATCCAGACAAGCTCGAGGCAAGGTCTGTTATGTAGAACTGGAAAGGTTCCAGCTATACAAACTGCAGCTGATGATTTAATAGAACCAAAGGATTCAATTGTTTCCAACGAACCTCAGCCTCTCCGCCGATCTAGTAGGGTTCCTCACCCACCTGAGAGTTACTACGGTTTCTCTATGACAGTGGGAGCGAGAATTGCATCATGAGATGATGACCCAACTATTATCGAGCTGACCATCAGGAGTGGGACTCTGTAAGAATGGCTGGATGCTTAGCGATCTGAGATGGAATCCATGTACACCAACAAAGTATGGACTTTAGTTTCTATATCTGAAGGGTTAAATCCCTATCAGGAGCAAGTATATCTTGAGAAGATTACTTGGTGTAGATGGAAAAGTTGAGACTTTCAAAGCTAGACTTGTTAAAGGTTTTCGTCATTGACCAGGTGTAGATAATGATGAAACCTTGTTCCAGTGGTGTAACGTTTCAAAACAATAAAATATTATTTTTGGGAATTTTTATAATTTAATATTATTTTAATGAATATTTTAATATTCTGGTATAATTAAATACAAATAAATGGGGAATTTTTTTGGAAAATTATGGAAAATTCTAAAATAGGGTATTTTATGGAATTATGCCATTTTAAAGTTTTTAAGATTAGTTATATGATAATCTAGTGCTAATCACGATTAAAAATCGCTAACTGGATTTTTAGCTTTTTTTGTGCAAAAATGTGCACATATCATTTTCCACACTTGTTACACTTGTGTTACATTTCTTTTGCCATGGTTGTTCTTTTGGGTTCACTATTGGAGTGTGAAGGAAAAGAAAAGAAAAGGAAAAAGTAAGTGATGATGAGAGAGAGAGACCAAGTCAACCCCACATTTTGAACCATGCTCCTATCATTTCCTCTTCTCATTCTCTCTCCTCTTCCTCACCTTGAGCTGCTGCTGCTCCCTTTCCCTTTCTCTCCCTCTTCATGAAACCCTAGATCCACTATGAAAACAAAGCCAAAACCCCATTCCCACTTCACAAAACTTGCTCCCAAGCTCACTAGCTACACATTGAACCTAGCAAGATTGGATTTGAAGGACTTTGAGCAACTCAAGAATTTTCTTGAGTTGCCAAAGGAGGTAATTTCTGCACCTATTAGAGTAGTAATTCAATTCTTATTGCATCCATTCTAGTTTCATGTCGATATGTTGTCGTTTGGTGGAATTGTGAAACTTTAAGTTAGGGTTTAGGGTAAAACTGAAATCAAGATGAAATTGAGGATGGTGGTGACCTTAGAACCCCTTGTGTGATGCTAATTTGGACCCAAACCTGAACTTGAAACCAGAATACGGATTTATGAGACGATGTCGGAGAAAAACTGTGAATCTATGATCGTAATTAGGAATCTTCTATCACCCCGAGACCCCAAAAATAAAACTGAGTTGAAAGTGAGATGTGCAGGTACCATGGAACCACCACACCAAACCCTAGCCCCCAACTCAAATGTACGGCCGCCAATTTATTCCTTCTGGCCGCAAATTGCGGCCAGAGCAGGAGGGAATTGCTTCGATTTTTGTGCATGGCCATATTTCCTCTATTCTTGACCCTGGGTATGTCTAGTTTTGACTGATTCCATCTAGGGTAAAATCTGGGTTGATTTTCCAATGTTGGTGCATGGTTTACAACTTATTTTAGCATGGATTTTGGTATTTGGTGTTTCGTTCCTGTCGGGTGGCGTTTGGACGTCAACGACAAGTGGATATTGATCGTGTTTGCATACGAGGTTATAGGTTTTTACCTATAGGCGTAGCGTGTGCCGTTTTGGTTTCCGATGTGATTTTCATGTTCTTTAGCGTTTGTGATATCCTTGTAGGTACCCCATGTGATGTTGAGGCAAAGAAGATGAAGATAGCGACATCGGCATTGGCACACGAGAAGCAAGGTGAGTAGATTTATATCTACAGGGAGAAGTCGGGTGGATGGCGTATAGCACCCCCGCAGTCCGTGGTGATGTATACGAATACGTATACACACATATATTTATTATGTGTTGTTAGGATTATTGATGGTAATAATGGTATTATTGGTGATAAGGATGTATTGGTTTAGTATAGTGCGAAACCCTAGAGTAGTGGTTGCACCCACACATACACGTACACATATACTTGCATGCATTCTTTCATTGATCGGTGCGCATATAGAGGTGTGTATATCTACACATGGGTATGGGACTATGTGTTCATATACGGGATTGAGGATGATGCATGGGTTTGAGATGAGTCGATGAGGTTTGTGATGTGATATGATGGTAGTGATACCGGATATGTGATGAGATGAATGTGATATTAACCCGTACCCAGCTATTGGGATGCCGTACGACGATTTACCGTACGAGCTTTATATTGATGTTAGATCCGCACTCATGACTCGAGGATGTTGTATGATATACTTTATCATACGTGATACTATTGAGGCGAGATCACCGACTATATATATATGTATATCGACTCAGATTTAGGTGGTTTCCATACCCCTCCCGATTGACTTGATTGCTGGGTTCGTAGTTCGCATAGTAGGCGTTAGACTAGACCCGATGTCATACCTATTTCAAAACTAACGAATCGGGGATATTTTAAAGATAGGCAAAAGGGATTCTACGGGTATTTTCAAGCGACGCATCTTTTCTTAAAACACCGTAGCCCTTATTTTACCAAAAGCCCTGATTCGTCTTATTTCAAAAGGCAAGGTTGCATGATATATCTATTGAGGCTGGTTCTTTACTGTTGCGTTGATTATTCGATTCCGCATATTCATGCTATTTGCATTGCATCGCTTGTATTGTTGATATATTTCAGTCATGTTGTAGGACACCAGCACCATTATCGATGATGCGTATATTCCACGTACACTTGTTTGCCGGCTCACACACTTCATCATCGATAATTGCCATGTCACTACACTGTAGTACTGTTGCATTCAGTGTATGTTGCTTACATTTCTTTACATGTCGCATACAGCATGCTTTCTGATTATACGCATTGAGATATGTTGTTTCCATGATATTTCTGGTTTTTGGGAACCGTGGGTGTTTCAAAAAAGAGATTAAGTAATTGTTTTAAAACCCGGTTACCCTTGATATGATATTTCAGTGCGTCCACCATGTGTTTTCTCGGTGCTGAGAGCGACATGTGAAACCCGATTCGAGGAGGCGGATGAGGCCGATTGCGGGTACATGGTGGACCCGGTATGGTTCCCCGGGGCAAGAAATGTTTTTCGTGGAGTAGACGATGAGCCTGGCAGGGTGGCGAGTACCTACCGGTGATTGGTTGGACTTGGCAGTTATCCGGAGGATACTGACCAGAGTCGATAGATGGATATGGGCGTACTGCCGGGGCCGAGGGCCGATACCGCAGACAGAGCCCGTGGGCCGATCCGGACTGACGGAGCCCGATATATGAGGATTTACGTGCCGATGCTGGGCACAGTTTTCATGATGTTTTCGAGTGTCGATGCTGGGCACTCCGGTTCCATGATTTTGACGTGTCGCGATGGACACGGATGGTTTATATCCTCATATTATTCCCATGCACATGCTATTTACATGCATGATGGTGATTGTCATTGGGTGATGAGTGGACGGGATCCACGTACATGCAGATTTGATTACATTGATCATACCTCACATTTATGATATGCTATTACCTGAGGCATTGGCACGAGCACTTAGCACTACACTCATGCATAGAGATTACCTTGCCAGTTTTGCATGCTTCAGACTTATTCATATGGAGGTTTATTATATCTGATCGTTTGACTTAGGATTATATCATGCATTCGATCTCTGCTTGTAGATATTTTCTATTCACGAGTTGGCAACTCACCCCCGTTGTGCCACAGTCCTTGCAGGTTTTGCCGTACAGATTTCATTGCGGCTTTTCGGCACATTGCTTCCATTACGGGTGACTTGCTTTGGTAGTTGGGTTCTTTGTATCAGAACCGCCATTGTACATTATTTATTCATTGTATCTAGAAATTCCATCAACCAAAACTTGTATATTGTTTCAGACTTAGAAAACAGTGTTGTATTATTTCGACCGTAGAGTCGCGCTTGTAGTATTACGGTTTTCTGGCTGTTTTGAGTTCTTTTTGGGTTTTGATCCTCGCCCTTTGGCGTTGTATATTATTATTTCTTGCGTGGTTGTGACCGTCGATTGACGAAGAGCTAGCTCCCGCTTGGGGATGCCTTTTATCATTGCATATATATTATTCTTGTTGTACCCCGTTCGGGGCCAGTTTTTACAAAGGAAACTCTGCCGAAATTTTCAGGAAAGGTTACACATTTTAAAAATGCATTTTCGGCTTAGTTATTTAAAAACTTTGATTTTCGAAACATGATTTCCTTACTTCTTAAAACCAGTTTTCCTTATTTACTCTTTAAATGGTTTTAGATTTCTGGGCTTTTGGCTTACTTGGGTCAGATGGGGTCCTATAGACTTCATATGGTTCAAGGGCCAGTGATGTGCTCTTTCGGGTCGTGACAAGTGGCTATGCTTAAGTCCATCCAGATCCTACTTGCCACGGCTACATACCATGACTACGATATCTGGCGGATGGGTGTCATGACTGCTTTTCTAAAATGATGTTTCAGAAAAGAGAGTCTGTAAGTACACAGTCAGAGGGTTTCGTAGACAGTGGGAGCAGCGGAAACGTGTACAAGATGCTTTATAGGATAAAGCAGGCATCGCAGAGTTAGAACATCTGTTTTGATGTAGTAGTCAAATAGTTTGACTTCATCAAAATGGAAGATGAATCTTGTATATACAAAAAGGTAGTAGGGAGTATGGTGGTGATCCTCGTAGAGTACGTGGATGATATACTCTTGATAGGGAAGGAGTTTCCTATGCTACGCTCGATCAATCTCCGCTTATCACAATGATTTTCCACAAAGGATCAAGGTGATACCTACTAAATCCTGGGTTTTCGATCTATGAGATAGATCTAAATGGATGTTAGGATTCTCAATAGTTGTAGTGAGATGGTATCAATCGATCCTGGGGAGAATCACTGGAAAGGTTCCAGGGTAATAAGGACGACTGAATGTCAGTCACAGGCATTGTCTTTACCCTCAGTGAAGGGACAGTATGTTGGAAGAGTTCCAAGCTAGATACCGTGGCATACTAGACGATAAAGGCTGGATACATCGCTACTTAAGATGCTAACAAAGAGGCTGTCTGGGTGTGTATTTGTTCATGAGATGAACTTAGTTCCTCCCATTGTGTGACAATGGAGTTATGGCTTATGCCAAGGAGCGTCCGTCCCATCAGTGATCCAGACACATTCTGAGACAGTGTCACCTGATCATGGAGATGGTTGATCTCCAAGGGATCGAAGTTAGGAGAGTAGACTCAGAGGACAACACGGCGGATCCACTCACAAAGGCATTTTCCCAGAGAGAGACTTTTATGGGGTGGTTGAGTATGAGATACTACAACCACTGCTATCAGATGGCCCTAGTGCAAGTGGGAGATTGTTAGTTATATGTTTGCCCTAGAGGCCATTACTATACGTAGGATGTATATTGTTGTGGATGCTTGGACATATATAGGGAGGACTTTCTTGCTCGACATGATAGTATGCTATCTGGTTGCTCTTTACCTTAACGTGTACACTGATTATCTCTCTATTACATGTTGGTAAAGCCCTTAGGATGAGTACTTGACTACCTGGACTATGATGCAGATCATACTAGTGGGGACATGGTAGTCCATAAGTACATCCTTCAAGGTCCCTAGTCATGGGTGTATCGAGACGGGGCATCGATATACCAGAGAAGACTAGCGTATACCTTCTCGACCCATACAGATGGGCGATGGATGATCCCATATCCATTGGTGTTTGACATCAGAGGTGATATACGGGTGCTCAGTGGAGATTGGGTACACTAAACGGACTCGCCGAGAACTCCCAGATGGTAATATACCTTACGTCAGATGGCAGTTCTCTGGTGACACTGGTACAGAGTAGTCTGCTGACCCGAGATTGGCATAGAGTCTTGTATGATTCCCAATGTGCTTTGATTTCCACCTTACCACGTCCAAGAGGGCGTGCAAAACGGTGGTTTTTGGGTACAGTCCCGAATCACATGGAGGCAATGAGCGATAGGAGGGGATTCGTCTCTCCCGGTATAGGGAGTTGATGTTGCGCTGTGTTCGATTGGCTATAACCGGAAATCCCTGGCCAGGGTTGCTGAGATTTACTGGTAAGTGTTACCTGTAGTTTCTCGAACTGTTATAGACATCATATCGACACGACTTATCGAGCTATTGGGGTCTGACGTTTACCACCCCTAGGCAAGATATGCGACATATCAGACGATCAGACCGGACTGTACGGTAAGTGTTACTGGTTGGATTCACAGGAGTGTGAGCGGGCTTGCTCGTCGATCTTCTGATCGCTCAATACCCGGGTGGCCGTTACGTTTAGCAGACCGCTTGCGGCTTGTGGGTGTTTGATATGATCATCACCTGCTGCCGGCTTATTAACGAGTCTTTAGAGTCCTACACAGAGATTTCCTGGCTCAAGCGAAACGAAATAGGAGCGCATATGAGATATGTGCGGGACCGAGAATAATACCAGTATGTGATACTGTATTCTATTCTCGCGATTTGTATCATCTGCAGGTTATATGTGATATAGCCGGGTTACCGAATCAAGTGTTGATTCAATACATTGATACACTTGATATTAGTCGGTTATATTCAGTATGACCGGATCATTAAATCAAGTGTTGATTTAATGATTTAATGTATAATTATATATTTAATATATTACTTTGCATTAACTAATATTGGTTCACTTAAGATGGATTTTCTCACTTGATGTGCACATTGTATATGTGATATATTTTTGTGCACTTGATTGTATCATGTTTGATGATACATGCAAGCATGGGTGTATGTTTACTTTAAACCATGTTTAAGTGAATGGTTAGGGTTTTGTGAAATAGGAAGATGAATCTTCACTTTTTTGTAGCAACAGGTAGATGAACTACTGGAGAAGGGTTTCATTCGCGGAAGTATGAGCCCTTGCGGAGTTCCAGCCGTATATTTTCTTAATTATTTATTTTATTTATTTAATTTAGGGCAAGAAAAAAAATGGTGGCATCTTTTGTTTTAACCTTGAAGCTTCATGAAGCTTTGACCACTTTGTCTCTTTCCTAAACCTAACCATTCACCTAACCCTAGTTTATTCTCTACACTTGTTAAACTACCCCAAGGTTGCATTATGATAAGAATTACTTTATTTTCTATTATTTATATTCTTATCATATTCTTCTTCTTCTTCTTTATCTTCTTCAAGAAGAAGAAACCATGATACCTCCAATGGTGCCATGATCAAATGAGTAAGAAATCCAATTCTAAAGTGAACCCACTTCCTATTTCTTCATCCTCTACCACTTGCCATGTAGTATAGGGTGTTTTCTTCACAAGTTTCATGACTTGGTGAAGTTAGAGCTCGAGTTAGAGTCGCCTCGACGTAGATCATCTCCGGCATCGAAGTCATCGACCTAGCCCGATCACTTCTTCGATGAAACCACCGCGAGAGTCCAAGATTCCGATGATCGCAGCTGAGGGACATCATCACGGAGCTAAGGAAGTGGAGGACCGGATCTACAAAGGTTGTATTTCCGTTCACTTAGTGTAAATGTGATTTACATTCATTTAGTTTCGCCTAATTTCTAGTTAACGATCCGTATTAGGGTTTCTCGGCACCGGAAAAATTTGAATTTGGCATGGTTGATGCCTTGTGGAACCTCTAGTGTGTGCCTAGGAACCCTACACTCATAACATCACATACAGTATAATCCATCGTACGGCATCCTCTAGTCATGGGTTTGGATCACTCATCATAAAACTCATCACGTACTGTAAATCTTAGACCATTAGGAATCCTATCAACCTATATGACAATGAGGGTACGGACATATCCTCTCGTACGACATATCGCTCAAGATTCACCACATTATATGCATCTATATACCTATATCCCAGGTAGCATCCATAACAATCTCATATCCGGGGACCGGCAAAGCTATTAATCCTTTCATATCGACTCACATCCGTATACCGACATATCAATCCATTCATCATGTCACATCTAATATTCCTTTCATCATATTAAGTCATCTTACATCAAGTCAATTTTATATAAACACATTCTACCTTATACATCAAATGTCATGCTACTCTAAAACTCATACCTATTCTAGTGCAACTGCATATCTATAAATCGTCGTTCACATTCACTTTTCGTATCCTTAAGCTTTCATCTCATATCTCCATATATATGCAATCACTCATATCATCTCTAACCATCTTTTTAACCATATCCCTAGTTTTCTAATCTAGGTTTCTACGATTGTATTCTATAGAGCGGTTTCCATTTAAAATTTGCAGGGGTGCTATACGCCATCCACCCAACTTCCCCCGTAGATATAGATCTACTCACCTGCGGAAACTCCTTGTTCGGCCGTAGTCGATATACTGCGTCGTCTCGAATTCCTCGCGAGGGTACCTATAATTCAACACACAATCGCAATACTATTAAAATCGAATCCGGAAAACCAATACGGCACACGGTTCGCTCATAAGTTAAAACCTATAGCCTCACATACAAAAAAAAAAATAACCCTAGTCGTTAACGTTCAAACGCCACACGACGAAATTCACATCAAATACAAAAAACCAAGTTTCAAAATCGCAAAACACGAAAACAGCAACCTAGGAAAACCAGTCCCAGATTTCACTCTAGGCCACACTAGGGAATTTTGCATATAGGTTGCTCTAGATATCAGATAAGGAACCCATGGACCCAACATCAACATGAGACTCCCCAATGTGGCCACAAATTGCGGCCACAAGGAATAAATCTGTGGCCTGAAACAAGAATGGGGGTCTCGGGTCTTGGGGTTAACTTCTAGGTCACCTGCTGATCTCTCTGTGTTTGCTAAATAATTTTTGGTGGTCTCGGGTCATCCCACATTCCCATACACCATCACAAACTGTCAAATAATCGATGTCGGAAAGTTCTAAGTTCGTGTTTGGGTTATATTTTCTGTTCTTGGTCAGTAAAAACACTACTCAAGTCTTGTTAACAGTCACAACACATCATCAATTCCACACAATTACCCAAACCCTTCTCTTTAGATTTTCCAAACATCACTAGTCTAACAAGTTTAACTATAAACTAAACTAGGATGATAGGAAACTACAAACTAAACTAAATGGAAGTAATTATACCTCATTTGGGCAACTCAAGAAAAACCCTAGAAGTCCAAAGTCTCCAAAATCAAACTTTGATTGGTCCATTGTGTTGCGGTTGAGGTTGTGCATCTTTTTAATGAAGGGAGCCATGGGTTTTTATTAGGATTTGGGGATGATTCCCATGGGTAGAGGAGGGTGAAAGAGGAGGAGAAGAAGATAAAGGAAAGTAATAGGGAGGAAAATAATGGACAACCCCCCCTCTCTCTCTCTCTCCTTATTCTCACCCTCTCACACTCATGCCTCACTCTCTCTCTCTCCAATCATTCTCTTTTCTTTTTTCTTTTCTTTTTAAAGCCAAATCACATAATACCCCAAAACAATACAAAGAAACAACATGTAACCAAAATGAAACATGACATGGTGCACTAGCCATGGAAAACTGTAGAAACACGAATTTGGCTTAATCGCGATTAGCAGTGCACTAATCGGGTTTAATTTTTAAAGTTGCATATAATTAATTATAAAAATGCCAAATCCACTAAATATATTTTTAAACGAATAAATCATTTTAAATCTCCAATTATTTCAAAATTATTGGTATATATTTATACCTTTTTACGAAAACCCCAATTTCGCAAATCGAGCAGTTTTCGCGAAATATACTATTTTAATATTAATTTCCAAAAATAATATTTTATATTTTCTGAAATGTAATATGAATCTTCTTCGGGTGTGTTCGTTACCGAAAACAATTTCTTAGTATGCTCTACGTCTTGGGTATTGGATACCGGATCAGGATCCTACGTTTGTAATTTGTTACATGAGTTATGGAGAAATAGAAAATTGGGAAAGGTTGATATGTTTCTAAAAGTAGGGAACGGAGCAATTGTTGCAACAAAAGCAGTTGGCGAATATCACCTAGTATTACCAAATGGAAATACATTGATTCTGAACGACTGTTATTATGTACCAAAAATGATGTGCAATATAATATCAGTTTCTTTATTACATAAAGAAGGATATAACTTTGTATTGGAGGAAAATGTTATGAACATTTTACTAAATCAAGTGTTGATTGGGTTTGGTACGTTGTGTAATGGTATATACGTTCTAAATCAAACCACGGTTCTAAATATACAGAACACACACAAGAAGAAAAGTTCAGAGATGAACAAAGCCTTCTTGTGGCATTGTAGACTTGGTCATATCAATGCGACCAAGCTAGTTAAGTTGCATAAAGATGGACATTTGAATCCGTTTGAATTTACATCTTATGAAACTTGTGAGTCATGTCTCAAAGGAAAAATGATCAAAACTCTGTTTACTGGACACGGTGAAAGAGCTACTGAACTCTTGGGACAGATGCATAGTGATGTATGCGGTCATATGTCTACACATGCCAGGAATGGTTCTTCGCACTTCATTACATTCACCGATGATCTCTCAAGATTCAGACATGTGTTCCTGTTGAAACAGAAATCTTAAGCTTTTGAGAAATTCAAGTAATATAAGTGCGAAGTAGAGAACCAAATGGGTAAAAGTATTTAAATCCTTCGATCTGACCAAGGAGGAGAATACTTTAGCATGGAATTCTGAGACTATTTAAAAAAGAATGGGATTCTTTCTCAGCATACTCCTCCGTATATACCGCAGCACAATGAAGTGTCGGAGCGGAGGAATCACACCTTTTTAGATATGGTGCGCTCTATGATGAGTGTTGCTGAGTTACTTATTTCCTTTTGGGGTTATGCACTTGGGACAGCTGCATACCTATTGAATATGGTTCCTACCAAATCCGTGCCTACCACTCTATATGAGATATGGAAAGGTAAGAGACCATGTCTTAATTTTATTAAGATATGGGGTTGTCCAGCTAATGTTAAAACGTAAAATCTGGACAAGCTCGAGGCAACGTCAGTTCTATGCAAGTTTGTAGGATATCCCAAACATTCGCGAGGGTATATCTTCTACCACACCGAAGAAAAAAAGGTGTTTATTTCTTGACATGCCACCTTTTTAGAAAAGAAATTTCTTGTGAAAGTAATCAGTGGCAATGAGGTATAACCGGAAGAAGTTCCAGCTACACAAACTATGACTAACGATTTGGTAGAACCGGAGGATTCGATAATCCCCGACGAATCTCAGCCACTCCGCAAATCTAGTAGAGTTCCTCGTCCACTTAAAAGATACTACGACTTTCTCATAGACGGTGGATGTAAGGATTGCATCATGGAAGATGATGACCCAACTAGTTTTGAGCAGGCCATTACTAGTGGGGACTCTGTGAAATGGCTGGATGCTATGCGATCTGAGATGGAATCATTGTACACCAACAAAGTATAGACTTTGGAAGTTTCTCCTGAAGGGGTAAAACCCATCGGGATCAAATGGATCTTTAAGAAGAAAATTGGTGTAAATAGAAAGGTTAAGACCTTCATAGATAGACTTGTTGCTAACGGTTTTCGTCAATGACCAGGTGTCGACTATGATGAAACCTTTTCTCTAGTAGCTATGCTTAAGTCCATCAGGATCCTACTTTCCATTGCTACATACCAAGACTACAAAATCTGGTAGATGGACGTCAAGACCACTTTTCTAAATGGTGATTTAGAAGAAAGAGTGTACATGACACAGCCGGAGGGCTTCATAGACAGTGGGAGCAGCGGAAAGGTGTGCAAGCAGCTAAAATTAACCTACGGATTAAAGCAGGCATCGCGGAGATGGAACATCTGTTTTGATGAATCAGTCAAAGAGTTTGACTTCATCAAAAAACGTAGATGAACTTTGTATATACAAAAAGATAGTAGAGAGTAAGGTTGTCTTTCTCGTATTGTACATGGATGACATACTCTTGATAGGAAATGATGAGCATATGCTACACTCGGTCAAGCTCTTCTTATCACAAATGTTCTCCATGAAACATCTCGGTGAAGCTTCCTACATCCTGGGGATAAAAATCTATAAAGATAGATATAAACGGATGTTGGGATTGTCCTAATCCAGGTACATTAACACCATACTAAAGAGGTTTAGTATGTAAGATTCTAAGCGTGGTAATTTACCCACATGTTCAGGAATCACTCTCTCCAAAGAGATGTCTCCCAAGATTGATTTGGAGAGGGCTCGCATGACAATGATACCCTATGCTTCTGCAGTAGGGTCTATCATGTATGACCAGACTGGATTTAGCTTACGCACTAGGTGTAGTGAGTAGGTATCAATCAGATCCTGGAGAGAAGCACTAGACAGCTATGAAGAACATTCTTAAGTAACTTGAGAAGGACTAAAGAGATGTTCTTAGTATATGGTAACGGTGAACTCCAGGTGGAGTCTTTTACGGATTCGAGCTTCCAGAGAGATAAGGACGACAGTAAGTCGGTCTCGGGTTTTGTCTTCACCTTCAACGGAGGGGAGGTATGTTAGAAGGGCTTCAAGCAAGATACCGTATCAGACTCAAAGATGGAGGCTAAATACATCGCTGCTAACGATACTGCCAAAGAGGATGTCTGGATGAAGATGTTCATTGTTGAACTTGGTGTGGTTCCATCCATTGAGGATCCAATACATTTGTATTGTGATAACAATGGGGCAGTGGCTTTGACCAAGGAACCCCGGTCCCATCAGCGATCCAAAAATATTCTGAGGCGGTATCACCAGATCTGGGAAATAGTTGATCACCGGGAGATCGAGGTCAGGAGAGCTGACACGAAGGACAACATAGCCGATCCACTCACGAAGGCCCTCCCCAGACACAGTTTGAGAGACTTTTTAGAATGTTGGGTATAAGATACTGTAACAACTGGCCATAGGGAAAGTAGGAGATTGTTAGGAATATGTATGCCCTAGAGGCCATTATTGTATATTATAGTGGATGCTTGGACATATATATAGAGGAATTTCTTTCTCGACATGATAGTATGCTATCTTGTTGCTCTTTATCTTAACATGTACACTTTTATTATTATACTGTCTTGTTGGATATAGTGCCCTCAGAGTCAATTATTGGATCACAGGCACGTGATTGCAATGATTGAGGGAGGACCTATACCAGTAGGACAGTCTTACTCGAGAGGTTTGTATACTATCTGGTTTGTCTTTATCATCATGTACATGCTTTACGTGACATTGTAGTTCACTATTAAACGTTGATAGAGAATAGTATGCTACCATGGTTTGTCTTTATTATCGTGTACTTCTTTAGGTGACCTTACAGGTCGCTATTGCACGTTGATAGAGCCCTTAGGATTCTTGCTTGACGACCAACAGTATGATGGCGATCATATACGTGGGAGCTGGGGTCTATAAGCACATCCTTAAAAGGTCCCTACTCGTGGGAGTTTCTAGACTGGGCATCGATACTCCATTAGTAGACTAGTGTATACAGTCGAGACCCCGACAAGGGACGATGGCCGGTCTCACAAGCCATTGGTGTCAGTTGGATCACCTAAGATGTATACAGGTGCTCATTGGGTTATGAGTACACCGGACAGGACTCGCCGGGAACATGCTAGTTGGTATTATACCTGACGTCAGATAGCGGTTCCCTGGTGACATGTTTACAGGTTAGTTCATCGACCTGAGATCGTTATTTGTCTCGTGTGAGTTCCCACTGTACTTTGATTACTACCCTACCACCGCTCAAAGGAGTCGTGCAAACAGGTTTTAGTTGGGTACAGTCCCGAGCCACATGGAGGCTGTGAGCGGATCGGTAGGGGTTCGTCTCTCCCGGTATTAGGGGTGAGGTCACCCTGTGTCTAGGAAAGCCATTACACGAAGTCCTTGGCCAAGGCAGGAGATTTACTGGTAGGTATTCCAGTAGCATCTCAGGGTGTTCTGGGATACACTCCGACACGACATGTACCTCTTTTGGGGGTCTGACTTTTACCAACCCCCTAGGCCCGCAATGCGATGCTCATAGACGAACGGACCGGACTGTACAGATATTGTCACTGACAGGCTCAGTAGGGTGTCAGGATGAGTTCGCTCATCGACCTCCCTTTTGGTCAATACTTGGTAGCCCGTTATGTACGGCTAATACCTCTGACGTGCTTGTGGTTAAATCCACAGCCAAAGTATTGATGAGTCTTTAGAGTCCCCCACAGAAAGTTTCTCAAGTTTCAGGCGAAACGTTGTAGATGCCGTATGATATATGGCAGGGTTCGATCTTATTCGTGTGGTAGTGCACGAATCTTGATCGGACGGATCATACTAGTGGGCTTTGGTTTAAGCCTGATCCTAGTATTAGATTTGTTGGATTACTTTAGTCTCGTCGCATTCGCATTCAGTTGGAATGCGCATGCAGGTATGTATATACAGGTGAGGGGTATCCTTGTGATCCGTCATTAGTTTACTTTAGATGTTGCCGTATCTTTTTATTGTTGCAAACATTTGGATTAATGTTTGTTAATGGAAATAATGAGCTAGAATTTCATCATGAGATGCATTAAATGTGACAAGGACTTCATTAGTGACTCATGGTCTCTTTTTATGTGCTAATGTCACATTATATGATGGTTTTGTGATGATTTGATAAGAGGAGAGAGAGAGGGGCTGCCATGAGGGGGAAGCTCCCATATTATTCTTTTCACTCTCTCTCATTTTATCATACAAGAACAATAAAAGAAAAGAAACCTCTTCTTCTTCTTCCTCTAGCTCATTATCTCCATCAATGGCTTCATCTCTAACCTCCATCCAAGCAATGGATGTAAGAGACAAACTGATCACAAACATTCTCTACAACACCTTGGACACGTCGGCTAGCACACTTCGTGCCCGAATTGCTTTGGATGAAGCGGGAGCCCGTAAAAAGACTCGTAGATGTGGTGCCCCTTTCCGACGAGGAGATCAAGACCGGAGATGCCGCGAGGAGCTTGGGATGGTGGCCAAAGACCGAAGGACACGGATCGATCGGTATAGCTTTCCAACCCTTTCTCTTGTAGCTAGTAGTAGGTTAATGGTTCGATCCGGGTTTTAAGCATACGATAGCGCCGTTTTTTTAGTTTGAAAAAGTTTTCGTTTCCGCATTTTGGCCTTGTACAGACGGCCGGGGCGCTACCGTAGACTTACATGGTATCAGAGACACGCCATTAACCTTTACTAGCTTGCTCTAATGTGTTTAGAACTTCGATCGAACGAAATTTTCAAAAACTGCATTTCCAAGTCATCAGTTTCTGTCGAATTTTTCCTGTTGTCAAAAAATTATTTGGTATGCTACAGAAAAATAGGCAGGGTTTTCTAAGAATTCTGAGAAATTTTCATAGCACGCAGCTACAGTGACGCCGCGGAACCGCGGCCGTACCCTTGTTTTGGCCGCGGTTTCGCCGCCAGTTTATGCCTTCTCTGTACCAAAATTTCCATAGTGCTCTAAGTCTTGGAAATAGGGTTTCTGGTATTTTTTGTTTGGGCCCAGATTTGTTTGACTACTGGGTATTGTGTTTGGAGCCCACTTCGGGAAATTTAGTCGATCGAAAATTTTAAACATGTTGGTTCACAGTATTTACATTATATCTGCGACCGTGAATGTCATTTGATCGGTAAATCCTATCTAATTGCTATAGTTCTTTTAGACGGATTTGCGAACGTGACATTCACGTTGATGTTCTGTGTTGTGCTGTGATGTTGCGGATTTGTCGTGGTGGATAGCCTAAATGCAGTGGTAGTACAGTTTGGTTGTATATGTACATTTGATATTGCGGGGCGAGCGTCCGACATGTGGAATGCCGTCACTGCCTGTTTGTATATTATTCTTTTGGGGTACGACCAGGCTGAGGTCGATGTACCCATTGTATATTTTACTTTCTGTACTAGGATTACCCCATGGTAGGGTGCACGGATAGCCGGGTTCTAGAGGGCAACGGGCCCGCATCTCATGGCTTTGAGACGGAGGGGGCTTCACTCTAGAATTGGCGGGCTATTCGCCGCACTCGTAGCGGGTACAGGTTGACCCAAGGAGGGGTGCTCAAGTTACCGGATTCCGTGAAGTGCTGGGTGGTCCATTCACGTTGTTGAAGGGGGCTGCCTCGCTTTAGGTTTTGGCGCGTAACTTGCCGCGCCCGTAGGGGTCTAGGACTTCATTGCATAGGCTATCAACACGACCAGGGGAACGTCGAGTTTCAGTAGCGGCTCTATGAAACCCGGGGATCCCAGATTATCTGTATTGTTCTGTGATGCTTATTACATTTCTGTGATGTTGCATTTTATCACGCCTTGAGCGAATATTATATATTGATATATATACTAGTAGATGTTGTATATGCTTTACACCCGCGCTAGTCCAGTCCCCGCTCTGTCGTTAGTTAAGTAACCTAACGGGTGATGACGGGACCCAGTGGCGAATGCGGATGGCATATACGTACATCATATTTTCGTTCTTTTGTCGTGTGATTAATTGATAGGACTACATTGATTCGGATCAATGCAAGCTAAACAAACCTATTCTGATGTTGTTGGAACATTTTTCAAAAAAAGCTATTATTGCAAGGACGTTCTCTTTTGTTTTGCACAGTGGTATTCGGTTATGAATATCCAGCACCTCAGTCGACGAGGCAAGGGCCGAGATCCCTTCACCGGGAGTGACCCCTTGGACAGAAATTTGCGTCAGGGTAATAACTTCACTATGGTCGATTACTTTTTGCTTTGCATCGTGGTATTCAGTTGGAATATCCTGCACCTCATTCTACGGGGAAAGGGCTGAGATCCTTTCACCGGGAGTGACCTCTTTAGCAAAGGTTTTCGCCACTATATTTTTATAAAAAGCTATCCGGTTCCTTCAACGATATCAAGTTCTTTACGTTAAAGGTTTTTCGCCAAAAACCATTCGTAGCCCTCCGTCATTTCAGAAAGGTAGCACTTAGTATTCATGCTATGTATGTTGGCCTTCGTCAAGGCATAGTGTATGGTAGTTATTTGTTACTTTTTTGCTGCATAGATAGATGCGTTGGTTTGGGACAGTCGTACTACTATTTTGGCCTTCGTCAAGGGTATGTACGAGTGGGTTCAAATTAACCTGGATAATGACGGGTAGAACTTGACATGTGACTTATGATATGTTGGCCTTCGTCAAGGTCATAAGAGCATGGGGTAAAAATCACATCGGGAGTTTCTAAAGAAACTGAAACTTGCCAGATATGCACATACCTTCTAGAGTGTGATAACGTGAGTGGATTCCATCATGTTATCATGCGATGATAGTTGGATCCCGATTCCCACTGATGAGTTGGTTTACTCCTCGGGTGATCCCGACTAATTCTTCTTTCAGGTTTGGAGGAGAATTTGAGGTTACAGTGGGAGGTTTCCTGATTTGATAAAGTGACAACCATTTTGATCTAGGTTAGAGTGCACGCTGAGTGTTTCTTTTCTCTCTCTCTCTTTGGCAGCGACCATGGCCCGACCCTAGACTATGACTCAGTGACCAAATTAACCGAACCTTCTTAAAACACTGGCTTTTGGATTATCAGAGTTGCATACCTCATTGCCACTCATACTCTTACCCTTTTTCTCCAGGACACCCCGTATTACTACGAACATCCACTTCCATTGGATAAAACCATCATATGGTTATATATGAACTCGAAGGAACTTGTTCCAGATTCGAGGATGGTTTCTGGTTCTGGAGAAAACGAATAGGACTATTCAGTTGTCTTTTCCTTTTACCTTCTCTCAGGTTGCGAGTGCTCCTTGGATTAGGACAGTGCACCTATTACGCTTATTGGATAGTCTTCTTCCAAACCATAGGCAGGTGCCGAACGGTGGGAAATGAAGAAAACCAATTATCCTAACGATGGTGTACAGAAGGTAATAAGTTAAGACAAATAAAGGGATTAGTAAGAGGGCAAAGTAAATTGCGACTGCTATTCACGACCAAACCAAGTATTTCATCGCCACTCCTACATCATCTTTGTATTTCTCTAGGACACTCCATATCACTACGAAGATCCACAGTTTATTGGATACTCCATCGTATGGTTATATACGAACTCGAAGGAACTTGTTCCAGTTCGGGGATGGATTCTGGTTCAGGAGAAATAGGAATAAGGTTTTATTCAGTTGTCTTTTATCTTCACCTTCTCTCAGGTTATGAGTACTCCTAGGACTAGGAGAGTATACCCATTATGCTTATTGGACAGTCTTCTTCCAAACCATTGGCTGATGCCGAACGGTAGGGAAGGAAGAAAACCATTTGGCCTAAAGGGGTGTGCAGAAGGTAATGACTAAAGACATATAAAGGGATTTGGAGAGATGGCAAAGAAATATACGGTTACAGTTGTGAATCTGAAAATGGAAGAGGCATTACTAGGAATACCCGGATACCCCTTCGAAACATTTATATGTTTCAGTTTCACTGTGTATTGTTAAAAGAAAACTGATTTCCCAATTAGCCCTTGCTCCTGGGTATGTATTTACCAGGTTTGATTCTCACATCTGTATGGTTTTACGGATAATGAGTAGGAGTAAGTTATTGGGAATTGGATGATTATCCTCATTATATCGGGATTCGTTGTAATTGGGGATATTTAAGGAAATCGCCTGGGTTGTTTGCCAGACGGCAAATATTTGGTTTTGAATATCCGTTGTTATGCACCAATTTCAAATTGATATATCTGTACGTTTATTTTTATAAAATGAGATATAAATTTTTGAAATTTTGTCTATGACATTTACCTATATCAGTGGATGGTTAGGTAAGGAGCATTAAACAGCGGTGTAATTCTTCTTAACCATAAATACAGTTTTCAACCTACGACACAGAGGGAATGAGTTATTAGACTCAGGGGACTTATACAGAGTATTGTATGTTGTCCAGTGTCTATGAGGACAGAGGGGTTGGTACTTGTACTATATTCTATTTACTTATCACTTCTCTAGTTCTTAGACCTGTGTTTCGTAGAAATGCAAGGTCTAAGTTTTGAGAAGTTATAGGTATAAGAATAAAGTAGAGAACCAGGTATTGCAAGTATCAGGATTCTTCAAGGTGATCGAAGATGTAGATACTTCTGTATGGTATTCAGTTGATAGTAATGATTAAGAGAACTTGCTTCTCTTTCAGGTTACTCATAATTGGAAGCACTCCTAAGTTGAGTAATGCTGATCGGCCTCTCTCTATTTAGTTGACATGCACTGAAGACAGCTGCATGATTTGAATCTGGTTCCAATTAAATCAGTGCCTCTGTTTCTATATTTGATATAGAATAGTTCATATCTTAAACAATGTTAAGGTACGGGGAGTTGTCCAGCTTATGCTTAAAAGTAGACTCTGGATAACTCAAGGCACGTTTCTGTAATGGTTGTTTGTGGGTTGACCCGGGCTATGACGAGGGTTGACTATCTACCATCTGGAAGATCAATAGTGATATTGTTCTTGACTCTCCACAGTTTTAGTAAAATGGATTTTTTCAGAAAACAGTAGTGGGAGTATGGTAGAACTGGAAGTGATTCCAGAACCGCAAACGATTACTGAAAATTTGATAAGAACCTAAAGATTCAATCTAGTTTGACATTCCATTGGCCACTCCGCAGATATGGTGGGTAACCTCAGGCACTCGAGAGGTACTCCGGTAGCCTCAAGGACGGTGACATGGAGGTTCTTGTTTACCCAGTCTTGATACTACTGTTGTTCCAGGCTATGAGACCCGGCAGGAGGATGAGTATAGCGTCGTTCTGAACTAGCTTTAGAAGTGCACGTGTATATGACTCTGCCAGAGGGTTGTCGTAGTCAGTGGGAGCAGCGGAAGCATAGTGGACAAGTAGCTTATGTCTATTTATAGACTAAAGCAGATATAGCGGAGATAGATCATCTATTTCTGATGTGACAGTCATAGGTTTGACTTCATCGGAATAGGGGATGGATCTGTTAAGAAGGTAGTAGGGTGTGATGTCCTGGTACTTGGATGACATACACAGAGTAGGAAGTTAAATTCCCATACTACGATCGGTTATACTTTGGTTGTCACATAGTGGTTTCTCCACATAGGATATGGATATTATATCAGATATTCTGGTTACTAGATCTATGGTTTTAGATCTAGATTTGGGTAGTTTCCCAATCTGGGTACTTAGACAGCATTCTAAAGGTGTTTTAGAATGGACGACTCCTGGCACGGTAGTGTACCTGCAGATGATGGAGTCACCCTCTCTAAAGGTGTCTTACAGACTAAAGAGGAGAGGAATGTGCATGATTGGCAGATTACTTGCTTAGGCAATTAAGTCAATCATGAGATGTCTAGTCCCACACCAGATGTTGCTTTTGCACAAGATGCAGTAAGTTGATATTAATCCTATCCTGGAAAGACATTTGGAAGCAGTTTTAGAACATAAGTGGATGTTCTAGGGATATAATAACGACAGCCTCTCTCCGGGGATGGTTATCATTCCAGGCTTCCAAGGTGACCTGGATGACAGAGTGGCTGTCAGAGTTATAGTTTTTCCTCTGACGAGGGGAAGTATTTTGGAAAGGTGGTGATTGTAAAGATTTTTAGGATGTGTCGGTTTATAGAAAATTGAATAGAAATCACAACCAAAAATATTTGACCGCAATCAACTACGGTGTCGGATGTAGATTGTAAGTGAGTGCGGATCGTCCACAGGGACAGTGTAATAGTTCGTCTTTCGAATTAGATGAGTCGAAACTTTAAAGAAAAGAAAACAAACAATTCAAGATTTGTATTTGAAGTTCAAGAATTAGAAAATCTAGATCTAATAACAAGAAAAAGATAGAATCAAGAATTGATAGTTTGATGATTTTTCCAACCAAATATCAAGAATCGAAATGAGGCTCGTAGGAATCGATCGGATCTATAAATGTGATGTAATCTTACAATTACGTATTCTTATCCTTCGATGAATTGATACTAGATCGATGATGATCGACAACAATTAGGGATTTCTTGTGAAACTAGGGTTTTATCTTATCCCTTGTTCTTTCGTCGATATCATTCACATTCTAGCCTCTAGTAAATTCAAGAAACGATCGTAGATCCCTAATTTCGAGCGATCACAATCAAGAAGGCATCGCAACGAAACTAGGTCATCGATTCTTGAACTTGCTAGGGTTTACAAGACTCGTAGGACTTAAGAATCGTATTAAGATTTGTTACATCATCATTCTATTGATCGTCTCGACTCCTTAACGAGCGGAGTTTTACTCAAACATCACAACAAGAACCACAATCACACATTGAGATCTAATCATGATGCAGGAATTAAAGAAAGCAAGATTAAAGAATTTCACCTTTTATTTATATCAACAATTTCATTACATTCGCTCAAGAACTACAAGAGGAAGAACTCGATAGTCGATTTGGCTTCGCTCGGCTTCGTGAGTCGCGGATCGGCTTGGATCACTTGCTCGGTTGGAGAACGGCTCCGCTCCTAAAAGGTTGAAGGGCTTCTTGCTTGATTGGTACTCGGGATCTTGAATTTGATTGGAATTAGGGTTAGGGTTTCGCACAAGCCTTGTCACTTGACTTGTGGAAGAAGATGAAGAAAGAGGTAAAGATTAAGGAACTAATGAACTATTGATTCCCCTCAACCCTTAGATCTAGGCTCCTATTTATAGACATCAAAACCCTAGATCTAGGATTTGAATTCTAAGTTTCCCTCCAAAAGTTTGTTGATGAAATTTCAATTTCCCTCCAAA
Source organism: Agapanthus africanus (assembly GCA_030015575.1). Classification (NCBI taxonomy): domain Eukaryota; kingdom Viridiplantae; phylum Streptophyta; class Magnoliopsida; order Asparagales; family Amaryllidaceae; genus Agapanthus; species Agapanthus africanus. The sequence continues at coordinate 310,695,229 of CM057343.1, read as the reverse complement.
AGTTAATTAAGGAGAAGCTTCTAGATGTGATTAGTTAGGAGGGAGATTAGCTTAATCAAGATTAGGTTGCTTAATGATCTTTGCTGATCTGGCAGTAGCTTCGAGATCCTTCTGGAATTTGAAGTATCAGAAAAGAATGTGGGCCCTGAGTTAAGAATTTTGCACTAAAAATGAAGCGCTGACGTGGCAGAAGCGCCGCGGAACCGCGGCGCAAGCCAGCTCCCGCGGCGGTTCCGCGGCGCTTTGGGGGCTTCAGGGCTTGGGCTCTCTTCTATTGCTTTGGGATGATGTATGGGGCTTTTATTGATATGTTGAATTTTATATTGCCTTTTGAATTGCTACCAGATCTGAAATCATTGAGTTGGCGTAATGTTTGATCAGCTAAATAACAATTTTGGCCTGTCTCCTTGATTTTCCTGCACAAATCTTGAAACAAGTGTTGCGCAAATACAGAGATGATGCGATGCCATGAAATGCGGTCAATTTCCCTTAAAGTGCCGGTTTTAGAGTTTAACACATGCAATCTGATATTTTATGACTGATTTGCTAATATGTGAAATTTGAATACCGAACACTTCTAAATGAATGCAAAAGATGGGGAAATTGCCGTGTTAAAAATACATTATTTTCGACTGATCAGGTGGTCCAAGCGGATACTGCGGGAAGCATGGCACAGGATACTGATTGGTTTCAGTTGACGATACAGTCTAAGAAGTTTGGAATTGGAGTTCATTTATGAACTAGGTCCCATCAGATATCCAGACCTATTCTAAGACAGGTATTGCTCATTTTGGGAGATGGCTTTCTCCGCGAACTTGAGATAAAGAGAGACATAGAAAGAAACATCTGGGCGGATCCACTAGCTGAGGTTATTTCTCGAACGCAATTGTTTCACAAACGGGCTTTGTGAGACTGATCAGTAGAGGAGTTGGGTGTTCGGTATCACACGTGATGTGAGTATACGACATCGCAATAATTAGCCTTGAGTGCAAGTGGGAGATTGTTGAATATAGTGCCCTCAGAGTCAATTATTGGATCACAGGCACGTGATTGCAATGATTGAGGGAGGACCTGTACCAGTAGGACAGTCTTACTCGAGAGGTTTGTATACTATCTGGTTTGTCTTTATCAGCATGTACATGCTTTACGTGACATTGTGGTTCACTATTACACGTTGATGGAGAATAGTATGCTACCATGGTTTGTCTTTATCATCATGTACTTCTTTAGGTGACCTTACAAGTCTCTATTGCACGCTGATAGAGCCCTTAGGATTCTTGCTTGACGACCAGCAGTATGATGGTGATCATATACGTGGGAGCTGGGTTCTATAAGCACATCCTTAAAAGGTCCCTAGTCGTGGGAGTTTCGAGACTGGGCATCGATACTCCATTAGTAGACTAGTGTATACAGTCGAGACCCCGACGAGGGGCGGTGGCCGGTCTCACAAGCCATTGGTGTCAGTTGGATCACCTAAGATGTATACAGGTGCTCATTGGGTTATGAGTACACCGGACAGGACTCGCCGGGAACATGCTAGTTGGTATTATATCGACGTCAGATAGCAGTTCCCTGGTGACATGTGTACAGGTTAGTTCATCGACCTGAGATCGTCATATGTCTCGTGTGAGTTCCTACTGTACTTTGATTACTACCCTACCACGGCTCAAAGGAGTCGTGCAAACAGGTTTTAGTTGGGTACAGTCCCGAGCCACATAGAGGCAGTGAGCGCATCGGCAGGGATTCGTCTCTCCCGGTATTGGGGGTGAGGTCGCGCTGTGTCTAGGAGAGCCATTACACGAAGTCCTTGGCCAAGGCAGGAGATTTACTGGTAGGTATTCCAGTAGCATCTCAGGGTGTTCTGGGCTACACTCCGACACGACTTGTACCGCTTTTGGGGGCTGACTTTTACCAACCCCTAGGCCCGCCATGCGATGCTCATAGAAGAACGGCCGGACTGTATGGATATTGTCACTGACAGGCTCAGTAGGGTGTCAGGATGAGTTCGCTCATCGACCTCCCTTTTGGTCAATACTTGGTAGCCCGTTACGTATGGCTAATACCACTGACGTGCTAGTGGTTAAATCCACAGCCAAAGTATTGACGAGTCTTTAGAGTCCCCCAAGACAGTTTCTCAAGTTTCGGGCAAAACGTTGTAGAGGTCGTATGATATATGGCAGGGTTCGATCTTATTCGTACTGTAGTGCACGTATCTTGATCGGACGGATCTTACTAGTGGGCTTTGGTTTATGCCGGATCCTAGTATTAGATTTGTTGGATTACTTTAGTCTCGTCGCATTCGCATTCAGTCGGAATGCGGATGTAGGTATGTATATATAGGTGAGGGGTATCCTTGTGATCCTCATGAGTTTACTTTAGATGTTGCCGTATCTTTTTATTGTTGCAAACATTTGGATTAATGTTTGTTAATGGAAATAATGAGCTAGAATTTCATCATGAGATGCATTCAATGTGACATGGACTTCATTAGTGACTCATGGTCTCTTTTTATATGCTAGTGTCACATTATATGGTGGTTTTGTGATGATTTGATAAGAGGAGAGAGAGAGGGGCTGCCATGAGGGGGAAGCTCTCATATTATTCTTTTCACTCTCTCTCATTTTATCATACAAGAACAACAAAAGAAAAGAAACCTATTCTTCTTCTTCTTCCTCTAGCTCATTATCTTCATCAATGGCTTCATCTCTAACCTCCATCCAAGCAATGGATGCAAGAGACAAAGTGATCACAAACATTCTCTACAACACCTTGGACACGTCGGCTAGCACACTTCATGCCCGAGATACTTCAGATGAAGCGAGAGCTCGTAAAAAGACTCGTAGATGTGGTCCCCGTTTCCGACGAGGAGATCAAGACCGGAGATACCGCGAGGAGCTTGGGATGGTGGCCAAAGACCGAAGGACACGAATCGATCGGTATATCTTTCCAGCCCTTTCTCTTGTAGCTAATAGTAGGTTAATGTTCGATCCGGGTTTTAAGCATACGATAGCGCCATTTTTCTAGTTTGAAAAAGTTTTCGTTTCCGCATTTTGGTCTCGTACAGACGGCCGGGGCGCTACCGTAGACTTACATGTCTCTCTGATACATATTGATAAAGCCCTTAGGATGATGACTTGACTACCAGGACTATGATGCGGATCATACTACTGGGACCTGGATAGTCCACAAGCACATCCTTTAATAGTTCCTAATCGAGGGGATATCGAGACAGGGTATCGATATTCCAGAGTTGACTAGTGTGTACGTTTCTTAACCCTGTATGGGACGATGGTTGTGTAAGGTTACACCAGCTCCCCGGCCATCATACCATGGCCAAACGTGGAACATAAACTTTTAAAACCCGGCGCTAACGAAACCCGATTCTCGGATCAAACCATTAACCCTATACTAGTTAATTGTAAAAGGAGTTTAGAGAGGTTATAGCGATCGATCCATGTCCTTCGGTCTTCAACCGCTGTGCTATGTTCCTTGCGGCTTCCTCGATCAAGTTTGTTCTCCGGTCACCCTCGTCGAAGACGATCCACGTCGAGTATTAGTAATATAGGCTCCCGCTTCAAAACGAAAATAACTCGAGCGTCTAGTTTGCTAGCCTAGATACCCAAGATGAAGTAGAGATAGTGTGTGAATACTTTGTCTCAAAACACCCAAGGATTCTCAACTCATGAGATGGAATGGGTAGAGGTGAAAGAGTAGCCATTGGAGTAAAGAAAATGTGAAGCATTGGTTTTTTGCCAAGTCTAGAAAAGAAAAAAGAAGTGGCTGTTGAATGAAGTGGCTTTTGAATGAAGTGGCTGTTGTTTTTCTTTTGAGTGGAGTAGTGAGATTTTAGTGTTCAAGCAACTCAAGAAAAATTCCCTGCACACTAAAAATAGCCACGAAATTACCCCCTGCCCTAAAAATACAGCAGCCTGTCCCCTTCAAATCTCTCACAACTTGCCACAATAAATGCTCACAAAATATCTCAAACCAAACAAAACCAAGCATGACTCTCATGCATGAGTCACCAAGTGCACATACAACAAAAGTCCAAGCCAAAACTCATGCTCACACTTTCCACCTCACAACAATATTAAACATTTAAAAAACTCTAAATTATTAATACAATATGAAAGAAAAGAAATGGCAACCCTGAAGTTATCTTGTAACGAATTACAAGAATACCCCTCATCTGTATATACATACCCGCATCCGTATTCCAACTAAATACGAATACAACGAGACGAAAATAATCCAACAATATAATACTAGGATCCGGCTTAAACCAAGGCCCACTAGTATTATCCGTCCGATCAAGATCCGTGCACAAGTGAACGTATATGATCGAACCCTGCCATAAAACATACGACCTCTACAACGTTTCGCCCCAACCAGGGAAACCCTCTGTGTGGGACCCTAAAGATTCGTCAATACGTTGGCAGTGGGTTTAACCACAAGCACGTCAGCGGCACTAGCTGTATGTAATGGCTACTCAGGTATTGAGCGAAAGGGAGGCCGATGAGCAAACTCATCTTGAAACCCTACTGAGCCTGACAGTGACAATATCCGTACAGTCCGGTCCGTTCGTCTATGAGGATCGCACATCGAGTCTAGGGGGTGGATAAAGTCAGATCCCTAATAACGTGACATTTAGTGTCGGCATGAAACCTATCACCAACTAAGAAACTATCGATCCTAGATCATTAATTCTCGTCTACCCCGGCCGAGAATTTCTTGTGATACTCATCCGTGCACACCGCGACATCATCCCCCAATACCGGGAGAGACAAATCCCCTGACGATCTGCTCGCTGCCTCCATGTGGCTCGGGACTGTTCCCAACTAAAAGTTGTTTGCATGACTCCTTTGAGCCGTGGTAGGGTAGTAATCAAAGCACAGTGAGAACTCACACGAGACAAATGACGATCTCAGGTCGATAGACTAACCTGTACACATGTCACCTGGGAACTGCTATCTGACAATAGGTATAATACCAACTAGCATGTTCTCGGCGAGTCCGTACGGTCTACTCATAACCCAATGAGCACTTGTATACATCTTAGGTGAACCAACTAACACCAATAGCTTGTGAGACCGGCCACCGCCCCTCGTCGGGGTCTCAATCCGTATACACTGGTCTACTCTTGGAGTATCGATGCCCAGTCTCGAAACTCCCACGACTAGGGACACTTTAAGGATGTGCTTATGGACCACCCAACTCCCAGGAATATTATCGCCATCATACTGCTGGTGGTCAAGTAAGAATCCTATGGGCACTATCAACATGTAATAGTGATCTGTAAAATCACCTGAAGCATGTACACGTTGATAAAGACAAACCAGATAGCATACTATCATCTCGAGTAAGACTGTTCTACCAGTATAGGTCCTCCCGCAATCATTGCAATCACGTGCCTGTGATCCAATAATTGACTTGAGGGCACTAGAGCCAACAATCTCCCACTTGCACTTAAGGCTAATTATTGCGGTGTCGCATACTCACAGCCCGTGTGATACCGAACACCCAACTTCTCTACTAATCAGTTTCACAAAGCTTGTTTGTAAAACTATTGCGTTCGAGAAATAACCTCAGTGAGTGGATCCGCTCCAATGTTTCTTTCTATGTCTCTCTTTATCTCAAGTTCGTGGAGAAAGCCATCTCCCGAAATGAGCAATACCTGTCTCAGAATATGTCTGGATATCTGATGGGAACCAGTTCACAAATGAACTCCAAATCAAGCAAACTTCTTAGACTTTATCGTCCACTGAATTTCATCAGTATCCTGCACCATGCCTCCCTCAGTATCCGCTTGTACCACCTGTCCAATCTACTTCCCCTCATAAAGAGGGAAAACTATAACTCTGACAGTCACTCTGTCATTCAGGTCACCTTGGAAGCCTCGAACGATAACCGTCTCCCGAAGGAGGCTGTCGTTACCATATCCCTAGAACATCCATTTATGTTCAAAAACTGCTTCCGAACATTTATCCAGGATTGGATTAATATATCAACTTATTGCATCTAGTGCGAAAACAACATCTGGTGTGGTACTTGATATCTCATGATTGACTCAATTGCCCAAGCAAGTGATATGCCAATCATGCACATCCCTTTCCCCTTTAGTCTGTAAGACACCTTTAGAGAGGGTGACTCCATCACCTGCAGGTACACTACCATGCCATGAGTCGTCCATTCTAAAACACCTTTAGAATACTGTCTAAATACCCAGATTGGGAAACTACCCAAATCTAGATCTAAAACCATAGATCTAGTAACCAGAATGCCAGATATAATATCCATATCCTATGTAGAGAAAACACTGTGTGACAACCACGGTATAACCGATTGTAGTATAGGAATTTCACTTCCTACAAAGTGTATGTCATCCAAATACCAGGACATACCACCCTATTACCTTCTTAACAGATCCATCTCCTATTCTGATGAAGTCAAAACCTATGACTGTTACATCAAAAATAGATGATCTATCTCCGCTATACCTGCTTTAGTCTATAAATAGACATAAGCAACTTGTCCACTATGCTTCCGCTGCTCCTACCGACTACAACAACCCTCTGGCAGAGTCATATACACGTGCATTTCTAAAGCTAGTTTAGAACGATGCTATACTCCTCCGCCTGCCGGGTCTCATAGTCTAGAACAGCGGTAATGGCAAGTCTAGTTAAACAAGAACCTCCATGTCACTTTCTTCGAGGATACCGAAGCACCTCTCGGGCGCCTGAGGTTACCCACCATACTTGCGGAGTGGCTAATGGAATGTAAAACCCAATTGAATGTTTAGATTCTATTAAATTTTCAGAAATCGTTTGTGGTTCTAGAATCACTTCCAGTTCTACCATACTCCCACTACTGTTTTCTGAAAAAGTCTATTTTACTAAAACTGTGGCGAATCAAGAACAATATCACTATTGATCTTCCAGATTATAGAAAGTTAACCCTCGTCATATCCCGGGATAACCCATAAACTGCCATTAGAGATACGTGCTTTGAGTTATCCAGAGTTCGGTTTTAAGTATAAGCCGGAAAACTCCATATACCTTAACATCGTTAAGATAAGAACCATTCTATATACAATATAGAAATTGTTAGTGTATATGCCCTAGGGGCCATTATTGTATCATTCTAGTTTGTATATTACTTAATGGAAGCTTGGGATATTCACAGTTATATTAACAGTCTTGCTAAACATGGTAGTATGCTACTTGGTTTATGTCTATCTTAATATGTGTCTATGTTAGCATATCGAGAATACATATTGATAGAGCCCTTAGGATCTTACTTGACTACCAGCGTTGTGATAGCAGTCACACTAGTGGGGGCTGGGTAGTCTACAAGCACATCCTTTTTCAAGTCCCTAGTCGTAGGATTATCGAGATAGGGCATCGATACTCTGGAGTAGAGTAGTGTGTACGCTTCTCATCCCAGCAGGGGAAATGGTCTGTCCCACAGCCATTAGTACGTTGTACTGGAGATAGTATACAGGTGCTTGTTGGGTTACGGGTACACCGGACAGGACTCGCAGGAAACTGTTGGTTGGTATTATACCCGTCGTCAGTTAACAGTTCCCAGGTGACATGAGTATAGCATAGTCCGCAGACTTGACACTGCTACTTCGCCTCGAGTGTGTTCCCATTGTTCTTAGATTGCTACCCTACCACGGCTCAAAGGAGTCGTGCAAACAGATAGCAGTTGGGTGCAGTCCCGAAGCACTTGGAGGCAGTCGCGGTTAGATAGGATTCGTCTCTCCCGGTATTGGGGGTTGATATTGCGTTGTGTTTGGAGAGCCACTACGCAAAGTCCCTGGCCAGGGCAAGCGAGATTTACTGGTAGGATTTCCAGTAGCTTCTCAAGGTGTAATGGGCTTCACTCCGACACGACTTATACCGCTTCTAGAGGACTGACGCTTGCCGCCCCCTAGGCCCGATATGCGATAGTCTTAGATGAACAGACCAGACTGTATGGAGATTGTCACATCAGGCTCAGTAGAAGTTCGGATGGGTTTCCTCATTGGCCTTCTTATCGACATCTACCTGGGGACCGTTACGTACAGCTAGTGCCGCTTGCGGTCTGTGGTTAAACCTACTGCCAGCGTAGTAGTCGAGTCTTTAGAGTCCCACACAGAGAGTTTCCCTGCTTCGGGCGAAACGATATAGAGGTCATATGGTTTTACGACAGGGTTCGGACACGCACGTGCATTTATGCACGTACGATGTTCAGACAGTTTTTACTACCAGGCTTTGGTTTAAGCCAGATTCTAGTATTGGATTATTGGATTTATACAGTCTCAGTATTTCCGTATTTTCACGGATGGGAGGGGCATTCTCGTAATTTGTCGAGAAGTTTCTAGAAGATTGATGAGTTGGAGGCTTAGGTGGAATTTGCATTAATTGGATTAATGACTCATGGTGTGATTCATCCAAAGGAGTTAATGATGCATTTATTGATTAATGACTCATAGGATGAATCACACAAGGTGAGTTAATGAAGCATGATGATATTATTTTTTGTTATTCATTTAATAAATATCTTATGCTTCATATATTCACAATGAGATATTTTTCCAAGATCATTCTCACTCTCACCTTCTCTCTCCTCAAGCTCTCTCTCTCTCTTCAAGAACTAACCCTAACAACTCATGTATTGAGATCCAAGGGTTAGCAAGACTAATAGATCCCTAATCCTCTTCTATATCCTCTAGGTTGTTTTGATTAGCACTCATAGCCACTTAGTTACCTCAAGTGTGAGGTTAAAGCTTGGAGAAGTAGCTCTCGGATGGATCTTCTATCACATCGAGGAGGCCGTCGAAGAGGTGAACAAAGAGAACAAGAAGGACTTGATTCATTAGGTATAATCTTCTTTCATAGTAGCTAATCACTTCTATGTTGTTGTTAGTTAGGGTTTAGCAAAGATCTGTAAAGTTAGTCGATGTTAGTTTAAACAAAATTATTGTTTTACCTATTCCGTCTTCCCGCATCATGTGGGGTGTCTAACGTTGACTTACAGTAGTATCAGAGCCTCGCTAAACCATAACTAACTTGTTAGCATAGTCGTTAGAAATTCGATCGCAAAACGAACCCGAAAATACGACGTTTTGACCTAGTTTCTGCCGATTTTAAAACGGGGTCTAAAAATTTTTCAGGGACCCTTAAAAATACAAGCAGGGAATTATAAGGTTACTGGAGAAATTTGGGATCCTAACTCGGTCAAACCGCCGTGGATCCGCGGCCGAGTTGAAGCCGAGTCAGCCCATATTTGCCCAGTAACTCTTCTGTGTTGATGTTGTATTTTCTGCTCAGGTTTCAGGTGCACAGAGAAATATTTGGAGTAGAATCATTTGTGTTTGCTTGATCGAAATTCTAAGATGTTTGGCTAACTTGATTATATCTGTGATTAGTATAATGTGTTCATAAACCTCCCCTAACTGCTAGTATGTCAGTTAGTAGGGGTTGCACATTTCTGTAATGGTTTTTACTGGTTTGTGTTTGTGGACTTGTTGGATTGTCGTGAATGGATAGCCGGGGATGTGAGACAAGAGTTTCTTTCATTCAAATGTAATTTGTAAATTGTTGTAATATTCTTTTGCGGGGCACATCCGGGCTGAGGTTGTAGCCACCGTTGTATTATTTCATTTACTGTTTTCTGCTCCTAGGATAGACCCAAGATGGGGTGCACAAACTACCAAGTACTTTGAAGTGTTTAGTGGCCTACTCACGTTGTTGAGGGAGAACGCTTCACTTCGGGTACTAGGTGGTAGTTTGCCGTACCCGTAGGGGTCTAGGGTGAGGTTTTGGCTATTCATCGCGACTGTGTAATCCGTCTTTCTTTGCAGGCTCTAAAAGGAATGCGGATTCGTAGAAAATCCAATATGTTCATCTGTGATCTGGAATGTCTATTATTGCGTCTGATGAATGTAAAATATCTATATATGATAGCTATTAGACGTCACTTATGTTTTACACCCGCGCTAGCCCAGCCCCCGCTCTGTCGTTAGTTAAGTAACCTAACGGGTGAACGACGGGACCCAGTGGCGAATGCGGATGGCATAAGAAGACGTTGTATTTTCGTTGTTTTCTGCAATGATAAGTTAATTAATGGGACGCATTATATTAATGCAAAGAAAATAAACCAAAGTTGAATTGTTGGAACAGTTTAAAAGAAACCACTCGGTTATTTTAAAACAAAGGATATTTTTTAATTGCGGAGCTTTAACCACTCCTTTTAAAAGCTATCAGGTTCCTTCGATCATATCAAGTTCACTACGTTCACGGTTTCGCCAAAACCATTCGTAGCCCTCCGTCATTTCATTTGGGTATTCAGTAGTATTCAAGCCATGTATTTTGACCAACGCCAAGGCATAGTGTTTAGTAGCTGCTGGGTATTCATTTGTTGCATAGATAGATGAGTTAGTTTAGGACAGTCGTATTATCATTTGGCCAACGTCAGGGGCATGTACGGATGGGTTCAAATTAACAAGATAATGATGGGTAGAACTTGACATGTGACTTATGATATTTTGACCAACGCCAAAGTCATAAGAGCATGGGGCAGAAATTTATATCTGGAATTTCTAAAGAAACTGAAATTTGCGAAGAGATGCATACCATTTGGAGTGTGATAATTTTGGTAGGATTCCTTCAACTTTATCACACGATGATATTTGGATCCCGATCCTACTGTGAGTATCCGCTACTAATCAGGAGATTCGTCACTTAACGATCAATGCTATAAACCAAGTTGGTGTCGAGAAAGGTGTCAGCGGGGTTACGCCCCCAGAGAAAAGAGGTTATTTAATTAAGGAATTTCGCGAAAGCGTCGTAAAACTCCCTCGAAGTACCGACACCCGGCCTGGATGAACGGTTAAGCAAGTATTATACGGTGAGAATAGTCCTGATTAGTTCCTCCTTTTTAGTTTGAGGAGGGATTCGAGAAACAGTGGGAGCCATCCTGTTTAGATAAACTAAAAACCACTCTAAATTTGCAAGAGCATCATGCTAAAGTGTTCCCTCTCTCTCTCAATTGCAGCGACCCAAAACATGACAGGCCTTAAGTTACTATTAGAGAAAAATATATTGACAGGGCCAAACTATAAAGATTGGTTCCGGAATGTTAAGATGGCTTTGATTTATGACAAATTGGGGTATGTCCTTACTGCTAAGGCACTTGCTGTCCCTGGTCCAGATTCCAGTATTGCGGATAAGGAAATCCACAAGACCTGAGAGTTAGATTGCGCGAAGGCCAAATGCATCGTGCTTGCCTCTATGAATAATGAACATCAGAGGAGGCTCGAGGATATGGATCTTGAATCCATATTTCTCCACACAAAAGATCTGTATGGAGAGCAATCTCGTATAGCTAGATACGAGACCTCGAAGAACTTGTTTCAGTCGAGGCTGGCCGTCGGATCATCTGTGGGAGAACATGTCCTAAAGATGATTGGCTATATAGAAGAGCTCGCGAACCTCGGGACAACATTAGAGAACGAGCTGTATACAGACTTAGTTCTTCAGTCCCTTCCTTCTACCTACGCCCAGTTTATTCTGAATTTCAACATTCAAGGAAAAGAAGTTGAACTTCCAGAACAACTTAACATGTTGAGGAGTGCAGAGGGCACCTTGCAGAAAGATGTTTGTTCGCGGTGCTTCCTCTTCCGGGTCCAAGGCTAGGGCCAAAGGAAGGAAGAAAAAGGCCGCTACCAAACCTAGAGGTGGTGTTGGTAAGGTGGGAGTTAAGGGAAAGACAAAGGTTGCAGTGCCAGTAGTGGCAAAAGACGAGTGCTTCCACTGTCGTAGAAAAGGCCATTGGAAGAAAGATTGCAAAGCTTGGATTTCTAAGAACCAAGACCCGAAGCAAGCTGTGGCTTCGACTTCAGGTGTGTTTTTAATTGAAAATTGTCTGTCAATCAACTCTACTTCCTGAGTATTAGATACCGGATCAGGATCTTATATATGCAATTCATTGCAAGCACTGAGAAACCGTAGAGAGCTGAAGGTTAGTGATATGACCCTCCAGGTTGCTAACGGAGCGAGCGTGGGTGCTGTGTCCGTAGGGGATTATCACCTAGGATTGACGAGTGGACATATTTTGGTTTTGCGCAACTGTTTTTGTGTACCTAGTTTAACGTGTAATATCATATCAGTATCGTTGTTATCAAAAGAAGGTTATGATTTCACGTTTGTAAGCGATGTTGTTAACATCCACCTTAATCATGGTTTGATTGGGTCCGGTACACTAGATAACGGTATATACGTATTAAACCAATTACAGATTTTCAATGTCCAGAACATACTAAAAAGAAAGTCTCCAGATATAAATAAGGCTTTCTTATGGCATTGTAGACTGGGTCACATCAATGAGACAAGGTTAACTAAGTTACATAGAGAAGGATATTTGGATCCGTTCGAATATCAATCTTATGCAACTTGTCAATCATGTCTCAAAGGAAAGATGACAAAGGCTCCATTCACTGGACATGGAGTAAGAGCGAGCGAGCTCTTAGGACTCATATACAGCGATGTATGTGGTCCAATGTCTACACATGCAAGAGGTGGTTTTTCATATTTCATTACTTTTATGGACAATTACTCTAGGTGTGGATTCATTTTCTTAATAAAACATAAATCCGAGGCCTTTGAGAAATTCTAAGAATATAAGAATGAAGTAGAAAACCAAACCGGAAAAAGTATCAAGACACTGAGATCTGATCGAGGTGGTGAATACTTAAGTGCCGAGTTCCTGGGTTACCTAAAAGTGAAAGGAATTCTCTCTCAGCTTACTCTTCCATACACTCCACAGCATAACGGTGTATCGGAGAGACGGAACCGAATCCTATTGGATATGGTACGTTCCATGATGAGTAATGCTGAGTTACTGCGATCTTTCTGGGGTTATGCGCTAGAATCAGCAGCATATCTTTTGAACAGGGCTCCTACCAAGACTGTGCCTACCACGCCATATCAGATGTGGAGTGGGAAGAAACCCTATCTTCAGTATCTAAAGATATGGGGTTATCCAGCTTTTGTTAAAAAGCAGCATGCAGATAAACTCGAGGCACGATCAGTACAGTGTAAGTTTGTGGGATATCCAAAGAACTCCAAGGGATATTTTTTCTATTATGTAGAGGAACAAAAGGTTTTTGTTTCTCATAATGCCCATTCTCTAGAACATCAGCTTTTAGAAAAGGAAACAAGTGGGAGCGCAATAGAACTGGAAGAAATTCCAGAACCACAAACTACTACTGAAAGTTTGGTAGAACCAGTAGTTCAAGAAGAACAGGACATTCCCGCACCCCTCCGCAGGAGTAGTAGGCCGTCTCATCCGCCTGAGAGATACTACGGTTTTCTCATAGATGGGGATAGAGAAGAATGCGTCATTGATAATGATGAACCTACTAGCTTCCAGCAGGCAATCCAGAGCAGTGACTCGGTAAGATGGCTGGATGCAATGCGGACCGAGATAGAGTCCATGTACACCAACAAAGTATGGACTTTGGACTTTGCCCTAGATGGGGTAAAACCCATAGGATGCAAATGGATCTTCAAGAAAAAGATTGGTGTAGATGGACAGGTAGAAACCTATAAGGCTAGACTTGTTGCAAAGGGTTCTCGTCAAAGACCTGGTTTGGACTATGACGAAACTTTTCTCCAGTGGCTATGCTCAAATCCATTCGGATCCTTCTTGCCATTGCCGCTTCCATGATTATGAAATCTGGCAGATGGACATAAAGACGGCTTTTCTAAATGATAGTTTAGAAGAGTGCGTCTATATGGATCAGCCAGAAGGTTTCAATCAGAGTGGGAGCAGCGGGAAAGTGTGCAAGTTGCTTAAGTCCATTTATGGACTAAAGCAGGCATCGTAGAGTTGGAACATCTGTTTTGATGAAACGGTCAAAAAATATGACTTTATCAAAAATCCAGATGAACCATGTATATATAGTAAAATTGTAGCACAAACTGTCGTATTCCTCGTCTTGTACGTGGATGACATTCTCTTGATAGGAAATGACATTCCTATGCTATAATCTGTCAAAGAATTCTTATCACACAGGTTCTCCAAGAATGATCTGGGTGATGCCTCTCACATTCTGGGGATCCGGATCTATCGTGATAGATCCAAGAGGATGTTGGGACTATCGCAGTCCAGGTATATCAACACTATACTGAAAAATTCAGTATGGAAGATTCTAAGCGCGGTAATTTATCGGCTTGTCACGGAATCACCCTATCCAAAAAGATGTCTCCTAAGACTGATTTGGAAAGGGATCGCATGTCAGTTATACCCTACGCTTCTGCGGTAGGCTCTATAATGTATGCGATGTTGTGCACCAGACCAGATGTAGCTTACGCACTGAGCGTGGTAAGCAGGTATCAGTCAGACCCAGGGAGAAGCACTGGATAGCAGTAAAGAACATTCTCAAGTACCTGAGAAGGACTAAGGAGATGTTCTTGGTTTACGGCGAAAAGACCACAAGATCGAGGCCTTTGCTGATTCCAGCTTCCAGAGTGACAAGGATGACTCTAAGTCCATGTCAGGTTATGTCTTTACCCTCAATGGAGGGGCGGTGTGCTGGAAGAGTTCCAAGCAGGATACCGTTGCTGACTCGACGATGGAAGCGGAGTATATCGCTGCATGCGATGCCGCAAAAGAAGCAGTCTGGATGAAGAAGTTACTAACAGAACTTCAGGTGGTTCCTACCATTGCTGATCCAATACTGCCGTATTGTGACAACAACGGAGCTATAGCTTTAGCGAAGGAACCCAGGTCCCATCAGAAGTCCAGACACATCTTGAGGCGGTATCACCTGATCAGGGAGATCATAGATCGACAGGAGATCGAGGTCCGGAGAGTTCCTACAGAGGAGAACACTGCAGATCCATTCACTAAGGCCTTACCTCAGATTCAGTTCGAGAGACTACTCGAGATGATAGGTCTTTGATACGCCAGTACATAGCCCTAGTGCAAGTGGGAGATTGTTAGTGTATATGCCCTAGGGGCCATTATTGTATCATACTGGTTTGTATATTACTTAATGGAAGCTTGGGATATTCACAGTTATATTAACAGTCTTGCTAAACATGGTAGTATGCTACTTGGTTTATGTCTATCTTAATATGTGTATATGTTAGCTTATCGAGAATACATATTGATAGAGCCCTTAGGATCTTGCTTGACTACCAGCGTTGTGATGGCAGTCACACTAGTGGGGGCTGGGTAGTCTACAAGCACATCATTTTTCAGGTCCCTAGTCATAGGATTATCGAGACAGGGCATCGGTACTCCGGAGTAGACTAGTGTGTACGCTTCTCATCCCAGCAGGGGAAATGATCTGTCCCACAGCCATTAGTACGTTGTACTGGAGATAGTATACAGGTGCTCTTTGGGTTACGAGTACACCGTACAGGACTCACAGGGAACTGTTGGTTGGTGTTATACCCGTCGTCAGTTAACAGTTCCCAGGTGATATGAGTATAGCATTGTCCGCAGACTTGACACTGCTACTTCGCCTCGAGTGTGTTCCCACTATTCTTAGATTGCTACCCTACCACGGCTCAAAGGAGTTATGCAAACAGGTAGCAGTTGGGTGCAGTCCCGAAGCACTTGGAGGCATTGGTGGTTAGATAGGATTCGTCTCTCCCGGTATTGGGAGTTGATATCGCGCTGTGTTTGGAGAGCCATTATGCAAAGTCCCTGGCCAGGACAAGTGAGATTTACTGGTAGGATTTTCAGTAGCTTTTCAAGGTGTAATGGGCTTCACTCCAACACGACTTATACCGCTTTTAGGGGACTGACGCTTGCCGCCCCCTAGGCCCGATATGCGATAGTCTTAGACGAACAGACCGGACTGTATGGAGATTGTCACATCAGGCCCAGTAGGAATTCGGATGGGTTTCCTCATCGCCTTCTTATTGACATCTACCTGGGGACCGTTACGTACAGCTAGTGCCGCTTGCGGTCTGTGGTTAAACCCACTGCCAGCGTAGTAGTCGAGTCTTTAGAGTCCCACACAGAGAGTTTCCCTGCTTCGGACGAAACGATATAGAGGTCGTATGGTTTTACGACACGGTTCGGACTCGCACGTGCATTTATGCACGTACGATGTTCGGAAAGTTTTTACTACCAGGCTTTGGTTTAAGCCAGATTCTAGTATTGGATTATTGAATTTATACAGTCTCAGTATTTCCGTGTTTTCATGGATGGGAGGGGCATTCTTGTAATTTGTCGAGAAGCTTCTAGAAGATTGATGAGTTGGAGGCTTAGGTGGAATTTGCATTAATTGGATTAATGACTCATGGTGTTATTCTTCCAAAGGAGTTAATGATGGATTTATTGATTAATGACTCATATGATGAATCACACAAAGTGAGTTAATGAAGCATGATGATATTATTATTTGTTATTCATTTAATAAATATCTTATGCTTCATATATTCACAATGAGATATTTTTCCAAGATCATTCTCACTCTCACCTTCTCTCTCCTCATGCTCTCTCTCTCTTCAAGAACTAACCCTAACCTCTCATGTGTTGAGATCCAAGGGTTAGCAAGACTAATAGATCCCTAATTCTCTTCTATATCCTCTAGGTTGCTTTAATTAGCACTCATAGCCACTTAGTTACCTCAAGTGTGAGGTTAAAGCTTGGAGAAGTAGCTCTCGGGTGGATCTTCTATCACATCGAGGAGGCCGTCGAGGATGTGAACAAAGAGAACAAGAAGGACTTGATTCATTAGGTATAATCTTCTTTCATAGTAGCTAATCACTTCTATGTTGTTGTTAGTTAGGGTTTAGCAAAGATCCGTAAAGTTAGTCGATGTTAGTTTAAACAAAATGATTGTTTTACCTATTCCGCCTCCCCGCATCATGTGGGGTGTCTAACGTCGACTTACAGAAATAGAGGCACTGATTTAATTGGAACCAGATTCAAATCATGCAGCTGTCTCCAGTGCATGTCAACTAAATAGAGAGAGGCCGATCAACATTACTCAACTAGAAGTGCATCCAGATATGAGTAACCTGAAAGAGAAGCAAGTTCTCGAAACCATTACTATCAACTGAATACCAAACACAAGTATCTACATCTTCGATCACCTTGAAGAATCCTGATACCTGCAGCACATGGTTCTCTACTTTATTCTTATACTTATAACTTCTCAAAACTTGGACCCTGTATTTCTACGAAACACTTGTCTAAAACTAGAGAAGTCACAAGTAAATTATAAGTACACGGTAGCGTCCCGGCCGTCTGACAGACGCCAAATGCAGAACAAAAACTTTTTACAACTGGCGCTATCGTATACTATAACCCGGATCTGCCATTAAAGCTAAACTAACAAACTACAAAGTGGGTAGAAATGTTATACCGAACGATCCGAGTCCTTCGGTCTTCAACCATAATCCCAGGTTTTGTTGTGGCTGCTCCGATCTCTTAAATCTCCGGTCTCCTCGTCCAGGTGGCACCACGTCGACGGATCTTTAAACGGGCTCCCGCCTCTGAACCGAGGCAACTCGATCATCATGTTTGCTAAAAGAGATGACCAAGATGATTTAAAGAATGAGTAGAACACTATGTCTCACTTCTTCCTAAGCCATGGACGAACGATTAATGAAGTTGCCTTTTGGATCGGGTGAAATGAGAAATGAGGCTATCTAATTTCCATGAATCCAAAACTATAATCTTTTCTAAATCAACCATCATCATATCTTTGCAATGATGGGCCGGCCATATAAAGGGAAGGAGGAAGGTGAGTGTAGGAGGAAGAGAGTGACCATATCATTAATGAAGAGAATGAGTCACAATTACACCTTGCATAACCGTTAAAGCATACAATGAATCATCTAACCTAGTCATCATACATTAATTGCACAATTAATGCACTAATGAGTCACTAACCACCTCATCATCCTAGTCACCATTTAGACGCTTCCACACACACTCATAACTCACCCTCATGACGAAAAGATAAATCCGCATTTAACCGAATGTTAAAGCGGGCGATAGAAAACTGGAAACTGGCAACTTCCAAAAGCGATCCTGAAACGAATTTCAGGATAACCCCGTAACAGTATAAACATACCCGCATTTGCATTACGACCGAATACAAATGCAACTGAGACAAACATATTATATCTACACAGTATAATACTCGGATCCGACTTAAACCAAAGCCCACCAGTATTATCTGCCCGAAATATGACACGTGCGTAAACGCACGTGCATTTTCCGAACCCTGCCATAAAAACCATACGGGCTCTACAACGTTTCGCCCGAACTTTGGAAACTGTCTGTGGAGGACTCTAATGACTCATCAACATACTGGCACTAGGTATAACCACTAGCACGTCAGAGGTACTAGCTGTACGTAACGGTTGCCTATTTATTGATTGGAAGGGAAGCTGACGAGCGAACTCATCCAGAAACCCTACTGAGCCTGACAGTGACAATATCCGTACAGTCCGGTCCGTTCGTCTAAAGAGTATCGCATATCGAGTCTAGGGGGGTGGATAAAGTCAGACCCCTAATAACGCGATAATTCGTGTCGGTATGAAGCCCATCACCACCTGAGGAACTACTGATCCAAATCAGTAATTCTCGACTACCTCGGCCGAGGATTTCTAGTGATGGCCACCCGTGCACTGTGCGACATCAACCCCCAATACCGGGAGAGACGAATCCCCGACGATCCGCTCACTGCCTCCATGTGGCTCGGGACTGTACCCAACTAAAACCTGTTTGCACGTCTCCTTTGAGCATGGTAGGGTAGTAATCTAAGCACAGTGGGAACTCACACGAGACAAATGACGATCTCAGGTCGACAAACTAACCTGTATACATGTCACCAGGGAACTGCTATCTGACGATATGTATAATACCAACTAGCATGTTCCCGGCGAGTCCTGTCCGGTGTACTCATAACCCAATGAGCACCTGTATACATCTTAGGTGAACCAACTAACACCAATGGCTTGTGAGACCGGCCACCGCCCCTCGTCGGGGTCTCGACTGTATACACTAGTCTACTCTGGAGTATCGATGCCCTGTCTCGAAACTCCCACGACTAGGGACACTTTAAGGATGTGCTTATAGACCCCAGCTCCCACGTATATGATCGACATCATACTGCTGGCAGTCAAGCAAGAATCCTATGGGCTCTATCATCATGCAATAGTGAACTAAAGCATGTATACGATGATAAAGACAAACCAGATAGCATACTCTCATCTCGAGCGAGACTGTCATATCGGTATAGGTCCTCCCTCAATCATTGCAATCATGTACCTGCGATCCAATAATTGACTTTGAGGGCACTATATCCAACAATCTCCCACTTGCACTTAAGGCTAATTATTGTGATGTCGTATACTCACAGTCTGTGTGATACCGAACACCCAACTCCTCTACTAACCAGTTTCACAAAGCTAGTTTGTAAAACTCTTGTGTTCGAGAAATAGCCTCAGTGAGTGGATCCACCCTGATGTTTCTTTCTATGTCTCTCTTAATCTCAAGTTCGCGGAGAAAGCATCTCCCGAATTGAGCAATACCTGTCTTAGAATATGTCTGGATATCTGATGGGACCTAGTTCATAAATGAACTCCAAATCCAAACTTTTTAGACTGTAGTGATCACTGAAACTAATCAGTGTCCAGCACTATGCCTCCCACAGTATCCTCTTGGACCACCTGTCCATAATACTGTCCCTCGTCAGAGGGAAAACTATAACTCTGACAATCACTCTGTCATGCATGTCACCTTTGAAGCCTGGAATGATAACCGTCTCCTGAAGGAGGCTGCCGTCATCAAATCCGTAGAACATGCACTTATGTTCTAAAACTGCTTTCTTATGTTTCTTCAGGATTGGATTAATATAAACTTATCGCATCTAGTGCAAAAACAACATCTGGTGTGGTACTTGACATCTCACGATTGACTCAATTGCCTAAGCAAGTGATCTGCCAATCATGCATATCCCTCACCCCTTTAGTCTGTAAGATACCTTTAGAGAGTGTGACTCCATCACCTGCAGGTACACCACCATGTAAGTCCACGTTGCGACCCCCGGTGCTTACGGGGAGGCGGAAACGGTATAAAAATCAAATTTTTAGTGCAAGAGGCAACATGGACTAAACTAGGTCGGGATCGTTACCTAAACTAAAACTAGCAAACTTTGCTAAAGTGAGTTAGCTACTCGGATCAAGATGGTTATACCTAAACTTGAACTCCTTCTTCTTCAAACTTTGTAGAGGTTGATGGTTCTCCTTTGTCGCCTTCTTCCGTCGAAGATGGATCCACCTCGAAGGCTCGACCTTTGGGCTCTTTCTCGAACTTGGAGTGAACTAGAATCGCCGGCTTGCTAAACCCTTGATCCTAGAGTGAGTAGAGAGTGTCTAAGGGTTGCCTTTTGTTTTTAAAGAGAAGGATTCTCAACACATGAGAAGGTTTCTCTTTGTTAGAGGAAGAAGAAGATGAAGAGAGGAGAGAGAATGAATATGATAGAATGAGCTATTCTTTTCTTTCTTGCAACCATAATGCAAAAGAAAAGAATTATCTAATAATAATAATTGAAAATGAGAATAGTTGATGGTAATTTGGAATGACCACTACCATGCTTCATTTAAAAATGTAAGCATGAATCAAGGAAGACTTTTTAAAGCATGATGGTGGTCAATGGTCAACAAGTCAACCATGGTCAACAAGTCAACAAAAAAAACAACCATAACAAAATTCTCATTTAATTACTATTATAAATAGATAATCCATAAATCCATTAGGGTTTGGAAAATGATAACTGTCAACTGTGCATACGCACCCGTTCCGAAACCCTAATGAAAAAACTCATCCTCCGCCTCAAGCAACTGTGCATACACACCTGCATTCTCGTTCCGAGGAACAAGAATACCGAGATATAAAAGCAACCCCAAAACATATACCAGTATCTGGCTCAAACCAGAGCCTGCCAGTATAATCCGTCCGGACTCCAAACGTGCACAAGTGCGCGGATGAGAACGAACCCTGTCGCAAAACCATGCGACCTCTACTCTGTTTTGCCCAGAGGCGAATACCCTCTGTGTGGGACTCTAAAGACTCGACACTACGCTGGCAGTGGGTTTAACCACAGACCGCAAGCGGCACTAGCTGTGCGTAACGGTCCCCAGGTAGATGTCGACAAGAAGGCTGACGAGGTGAAACCCCATCTGTACTCCTACTGAGTCTGAATGTGACAGTCTCCGTACAGTCCGGTCTGTTCGTCTGATACATCGCATGGCGGGCCTAGGGGGTGGTAAACGTCAGTCCCCCAATAGCGGTACAAGTCGTGCCGGAGCGAAGCCCAAAACACCCTGAGATAACACTGGAAACCTACCAGTATATCTCGTTTGCCCTGGCCAGGGACTACTCGTGTAATGGCTCTCCTAGACACAGCGCGATGTCAACCCCCAATACCGGGAGAGACGAATCCTGTCTAACCGTCACTGCCTCCAAGTGCTTCGGGACTGCACCCAACCACCACCTGTTTGCACGACTCCTTTGAGCCGTGGTAGGGTAGTGATCAAAGTGCAGTGGGAACACACTTGAGGCGAAGTGCCAGTGTCAAGTCAGCGGACTAAGCTGTACTCATGTCACCTGGGAACTGATAACTGACGATAGGTATAATACCAACCTGTCAGTTCCCGACGAGTCCTGTCCAGTGTACTCGTAACCCAACGAGCACCCGTATACTATCTCCAGTACGACGTACTGATGGCTGTGGGACAGACCATCTCCCACACTGGGATGAGAAGCGCATACGCTAGTCTACTCCGGAGTATCGATGCCCTGTCTCAATAGTCCTGCGACTAGGGACCTGTATAAGGATGTGCTTATAGATTACCCAGCCCCCACTAGTGTGACTGCCATCACAACGCTGGTAATCAAGCAAAGATCCTAAGGGCTCCACTAATGCGTATAAGTGATATACTGAAATAAACACAAGTACACATTGAAGTAGAAACAAACCAAGTAGCATACTACTATTTTGAGCAAGATTGTATATACAAGGTGAATATCCCAAGCATCCATTAAGTAATATACAAACTAGTATGATACAGTAATGGCCTCTAGGGCATATACACTAACAATCTCCCACTTGCACTAAGGCCATGTACTGGCGTATCGAAGACCTATCATCTCGATCAGCCGCTCGAACTGAGTCTGGGGCAAGGCCTTGGTGAATGGATCTGCAGTGTTGTCTTCTGAAGCGACTCTCCGAACCTCAATCTCCTGGCGTTCCACGATCTCCCTGATCAGGTGATACCGCCTCAAGATGTGCCTGGATCTCTGATGGGACCTGGGTTCCTTCGCTAAAGCTATAGCCCCGTTGTTGTCGCAATACAGAGGTATTGGGTCAACAATGGACGGAACCACCTGAAGTTCTTTCAAGAACTTCCTCATCCAGACAGCTTCTTTTGCGGCATCAGATGCAGCGATGTATTCCGCTTCCATCGTCGAGTCTGCAACGGTTTCCTGTTTGGAACTCTTCCAACACACCGCCCCTCCATTGAGGGTGAAGACAAAACCCGACATGGACTTGGAATCATCCTTGTCACTCTGGAAGCTGGAGTCAGCAAAGGCCTCGATCTGGAGGTCTTTTCCGCCATACACCAAGAACATCTCCTTAGTCCTTCTCAGGTACTTGAGAATGTTCTTTACTGCTATCCAGTGTTTCTCCCCAGGGTTAGACTGATACCGGCTTACCACACTCAGTGCATAAGCTACATCCGGTCTGGTACACAACATCGCATACATTATAGAGCCTACCACAGAAGCGTAGGGTATAATAGACATGCGATCCCTCTCCAAATCAGTCTTGGGAGACATCTCTTTAGAGAGGGTGATCCCGTGACAAGCCGGTAGGTTACCGTGCTTGGAATCTTCCATACTGAATCTTTTCACTATGGTGTCGATGTACCTGGACTGAGAAAGTCCCAATATCCTCTTGGATCTATCACGATGGATCCGGATCCCCAGGATGTATGAGGCATCACCCAGGTCTTTCATGGAGAACCTTTGTGACAAGAACCCCTTGACAGATTGTAGCATAGGAATGTCATTTCCTATCAAGAGAATGTCATCCACGTATAAAACGAGGAATACTACAGTTCTCGCTACAAATCTACTATAGATGCATGGTTCATCTGGATTTTTGATAAAGCCAAATTCTTTGACTGTCTCATCAAAGCAGATGTTCCAACTCCGTGATGCCTGCTTTAGTCCATAGATGGACTTAAGCAACTTGCACACCTTTCCGCTGCTCCCACTCTGAATGAAACCTTCTGGCTGGTCCATATAGACACATTCCTCTAAATTTCCATTTAGAAAAGCTGTCTTTACGTCCATTTGCCAGATCTCATAATCGTGGAAGGCAGCAATGGCAAGAAGGATCCGAATGGATTTCAGCATGGCTACTGGAGAAAAGGTTTCGTCGTAGTCCAAGCCAGGTCTTTGACGAAAACCCTTTGCTACCAGCCTAGCTTTATAGGTCTCAACCTGTCCATCTACACCAATCTTCCTTTTGAAGATCCACTTGCATCCTACGGGTTTTACCCCGTCTGGAGCAATGTCCAACGTCCATACTTTGTTGGTGTACATGGACTCCATTTCGGTCCGCATTGCATCCAGCCATTTTACCGAGTCAATGCTCTGAACGGCCTGCTGGAAGCTAGTAGGCTCATCATAGTCTATGATGCAATCCTCTCTATCCCCGTCTATGAGAAAACCGTAGTATCTCTCGGGCGGATGAGACTGCCTACTACTCCTGCGGAGCGGCGTAGGAATGTCCTGTTCTTCCGAACCCTCTGGTTCCACTAAACTTTCAGTAATAGTCCGTGGTTCTGGAATTTCTTCCAGTTCTACTGCGCTCCCACTTATTTCCTTTTCTATGAACTGGTGTTCTAGAAAGTGGGCATGACGAGAAACAAGAACTTTTTGTTCCTCTTCACAGTAGAAGAAATATCCCTTGGAATTCTTCGGATATCCCACAAACTTGCACAGTACTGATCGTGCCTCGAGCTTGTCCGCATGCTGCTTTTTGACAAAAGCTGGACTTCCCCATATCTTAATGTGATTAAGATGGGGTCTCTTCCCACACCATATCTCAAAGGGCGTGGTAGGCACAGTCTTAGTGGGAACTCGGTTCAAAAGGTATGCGGCTGATTCTAGCGCATATCCCCAGAATGATCGCGGCAACTCAGCGTTACTCATCATGGACCGCACCATATCCAATAGGGTGCGGTTCCGTCTCTCCGATACACCGTTATGTTGCGAGGTGTAAGGAGGAGTAAGCTGAGAGAGAATTCCGTTCTCTTTTAAATAGTCCAGGAATTCGGCACTTAAGTATTCTCCACCTCGATCCGATCTTAGAATCTTAATACTTTTGCCGGTCTGTTTCTCTACTTCATTCTTATACTCCTGGAATTTTCCAAAGGCCTCGGACTTATGTTTCATTAAGAAGACATAACCGTACCTTGAGAAGTCATCCGTAAAAGTAATGAAGTAAGAATGTCCGCTTCGGGCATGTGTAGACATTGGACCGCACACGTCACTGTGTACGAGTCCCAAGAGCTCGCTCGCTCTTACTCCATGTCCAGTAAACGGAGTCTTTGTCATCTTTCCCTTGAGACAGGATTGACAAGTGGCATACGATTGATATTCGAACGCATTCAAATACCCTTCTGTATGTAACTTCGTCAACCTTCTCTCATTGATGTGACCCAATCTACAATGCCATAAGAAAGTCTGATTTATTTCTGGAGACTTTCTTTTGTGTGTATTCTGGACATTAAAAATCTGTGGTTGGTTTAACACGTATATACCATTACTCAAAGTACCTGACCCAATCAAAACTTGATTAAGGTGAATGTTTACAACATTACTTACAAACGCAAATTCATAACCTTCTTTAGAAACTAAAGATACAGAAATGATATTACAAGTTGCGTTGGGTACAAAAAAGCAATTACGCAAAACCAAAACATGTCCATCTGACATTCCCAGGTGATAGTCCCCCACGGCTTTAGCATCCATGCTAGCTCCGTTCGCAACTCTGAGGGTCATGTCACCTGCCTTCAAATCCCTACGGTTTCTCAACGCCTGCAAAGAATTACAGATATGAGATCCTGATCCGGTATCCAATACCCAGGAAGTAGAGTTTATTGAAAGACAGTTTTCAATAACATACACACCTGAAGCTGAAGCTGCAACCTGCTTCAATTCCTGTGTTCTGGCCTTCCAGGCCCTGCAATCATTCTTCCAGTGTCCTTTCTTATGACAAAAGAAGCATTCTTCCTTATCCACAAGCTTCCCCGCTATCTTTGTTGCTTTCCCTTTTCCCTTCGTATCCACTTTACTAACACCGCCCCTTGGTTTGGCGGGGGCCTTCTTCTTCTTTCCCTTGGCTTTCGCCTTGGACCTAGAAGAAGATGATCCTCCTACAAAAAAAGTGGATGTATCCCTACTTTTCTGTAGGGTGCCCTCTGCGCTCCTCAGCATGTTGAGGAGCTCTGATAGTTCAACCTCCTTTTCTTGTAGGTTGAAGTTCAGTATAAACTGGGCGTAAGTGGAAGGAAGGGACTGGAGAACTATATCCGTATATAGCTCACTCTCCAATGTGATCCCTAGGTCAGCGAGCTCCTCAATGTAGCCGATCATCTTTAGCACGTGCTCGGCTACTGATGATCCGACGGCCATTCTTGTCGAAAACAACTTTTTCGACGCTTCGTATCTTGCGATACGTGATTGCTCTCCATACAGTTCTTTTGTATGGAGCAATATGGACTCCATGTCCATATTCTCATGCCTCCTCTGATGTTCGTTGTCCATCGAGGCAAGCAGGAGGCACTTGGCCTTCGCGCTATCAATCTCCCAAGTCTTGCGGATTTCCTTATCCGCGACACTGGAAGTTGGACCAGGGACAGGGGGAGCTTTGGTGGTAAGAAGATACCCCAGCTTGTCATAAGTGATTGCTATCTTGACATTCCTGAGCCAATCTTTGTAGTTTGGCCCTGTCAGTTTGTTTTTATCTAGGAGTAACTTAAGTCCAGTCATGTTGATAGGTCGCTGCAATTAGGAGAGAGAAGAAGAAACACTCAGCATGATGCTCTTGCAAGTTTAGAGTGGTTTTTAGTTTGTCTAAACAGGATGGCTCCCACTGTTTCTCGAATCCCTCCTCAAACCATAAAGGAAGAATTAGTCAGGATCAATCCCACCGTACAATACTTGCTTAACCGTTCAGCCAGGCCGGTGTCGGTACTTCGAGGGAGGTTTTCCAACGCTTTCGCGAAGTTCCTTAATTAAATAACCTCTTTTCCTTGGGGGCGTAACCCCGCTAACACCTTTCTAGGCACCTACTAGGTTTATAGCATTGATCGTTAAGTGAGAAATTTCCCGAGGAGTAGCATATACTCACAGTAGGATCGGGATCCAAATATCATCGCGTGACGAAACTGAAGGAATCCTACCAGAATCACCACACTCCAAATGGTATGCAAATCTAGCAAGTTTCAGTACTTATGAAACTCCCGATGTGGATTTTTTGCCCCATGCTCTTATGACCTTGACTTTGGCCAAAATATCATAAGTCACATGTCAAGTTCTGCCCGTCACTATCCAGGTTAATTTGGATCCATCCGTACCTACCCTTGACTTTGGCCAAAATGGCAGCACGACTGTCCCAAACCAACGCATCTATCTATGCTACACATGAACACCCAATAGCTACCAATCACTATGCCTTGACTTTGGCCAAAATACATAGCTTGAATACTATTGCCTATTCATGCGAAGCGACGGAGGGCTACGAATGTGTTAGTGTATATGCCCTAGAGGCCATTACTGTATCATACTAGTATGTATATTACTTAATGGAAGCTTGGGATATTCACCTTGTATTGACAATCTTGCTCAAAATAGTAGTATGCTACTTGGTTTGTTTCTACTTCAATGTGTACATGTGTTTATTTTTGTATATCGCCTATACACATTAGTAGAGCCCTTAGGATCTTTGCTTGATTACCAGCGATGTGATGGCTGTCACACTAGTGGGGCTGGGTAATCTATAAGCACATCCTTATGCAGGTCCCTGGTCGCAGGACTATCGAGACAGGGCATCGATACTCCGGAGTAGACCAGCGCATGCGCTTCTCATCCCAGTGTGGGAGACGGTCTGTCCCACAGCCGTCAGTACGTCGTACTTGAGATAGTATGCGGGTGCTCGTTAGGTTACGGGTACACTGGACAGGACTCGTCGGGAACTGACTAGTTGGTATTATACCTATCGTCAGTTATCAGTTCCCAGGTGACATGAGTACAGCTTAGTCCGCTGACTTGACACTGTCACTCCGCCTCGAGTGTGTTCCCACTGTACTTTGATCACTACCCTACCACGGCTCAAAGGAGTCGTGCAAACAGGTAGTGGTTGGGTGCAGTCCCGAAGCACTTGGAGGCAGTGACGGTTAGACAGGATTCGTCTCTCCCGGTATTGGGGGTTGACATCGCGCTGTGTCTAGGAGAGCCATTACACGAGTAGTCCCTGGCCAGGGCAAACGAGATATACTGGTAGGTTTCCAGTGTTATCTCAGGGTGTATTGGGCTTCACTCCGGCACGACTTGTACCGCTATTGGGGGACTGACGTTTACCGCCCCCTAGGCCCGCCATGCGATGTATCAGACGAACAGACCGGACTGTATGGAGAATGTCACACTCAGGCTCAGTAGGAGTTCAGATGGGTTTCGCCTCGTCGGTCTTCTTGTCGGCATTACCTGGGGACCGTTACGCACAGCTAGTGCCGCTTGCGGTCTGTGGTTAAACCCACTGCCAGCGTAGTGTCGAGTCTTTAGAGTCCCACACAGAAAGCTTTTCGCCTTTAGGCAAAAGAGTAGAGGTCGCATGGTATTGCGACAGGTCGCATGGTTTTGCGACAGGGTTCGGTCACATCCGTGCACTTGTGCACGTACAGTGTCCGGGCAGTTTACACTAGCGGGCTTTGGTTTAAGCCAGATCCTAGTGTACCTTATGGGATTGGATTTATCCAGTTTGCATTCGTGTTCCTCGGAACGCGGATGCGGGTGTGTATGCACAAATGACAGGGAGGCAGAGGCAGCGGATTCTCATTAGGGTTGTTGACAGTTGACCGTTGACTTTTTGACTTTATGCTCAACCCTAATGAGAATATGATATGTGATTAACTATTATATTAATTAAGTATTATGGTGATATGGTTGTTGACTTGTTGACTTTTGTTGACTTGTTGACTTTGGTGACTTGTTGACTTTTGTTGACTTGTTGACCGGTTGACTAGGCTTGACTAGTTGACCATCATGATAACCATGGTTATCATTTCATGCCAAAGACTTTTTCTTGCTTGTTCATTTGAGTAAAATGAGTGCATGACATGATAAGGTTATGGTTACTTCAACCATCACATAAGACTTTTGTTGATATGATGAGTTATCATTGCTTTGGATTATGAGAGGGTGAAAGACAAAAGAGTTGCTCATTCTTTCTTGCTCATTCTCTCTCTTGTTCTTGAGCTCTCCTCTTGCTCTCACCCTCAACCTCTTGCTCCCTCTCTTGATCTATGGTTCTCTTGTCTCATGAGTTGAGAATCAAGAACCATAGATAAAATCCCATTCTATTTCATCTCTACTCATTCTAGTTCACTAGGTTTAGCAAACCAAGTGAACTAGTTTCTTCAAAGAACGAAGAAGGAGCTAAAGGTTGGAGCTTTCAAGTGGATCTATCTTCGGCGTACGGAGACAACGAGAAGGAGCCATCGAACCACCATCGGAGCTTGAAGAGAAGGAGTTCAAGTTTAGGTATAACCATCTTCATCCGAGTAGCTAAATATCTTTAGCTTAGTTTGCTAGTTTTAGTTTAGGTAAAGATCCCGACCTTGCTTAGTCCATGTTGCCTCTTGCGTTAAAATTTTGATTTTATACCGTTTCCGCCTCCCCGTAAGAACCGGGGGTCGCAACGTGGACTTACAGTGGTATCAGAGCCTAACTAAACTTAAACTAGCTTGGTAGTGAAGTGTAACGAAGTTCGGAACCGGAAAAATCCAAAAACCAAACTTTACAAAAACCTGAGTTTCTGTTGAAATATTTTCTGGTCAAAATGAAAAAATTTATACTTGTAAATTCGGCTCAGGGTTTTGTGTGAACACCCAAGAAAAACGATACAGTGATTCGTCTAAACTGCCGCCCTTCCGCCGCGTGAGCCTTCTTAGCCGCCGCGTAACCGCCGCGAGTTGTTGTCTTCTCTGCATCGTTTTTCGTGCAGTGTGTGTCTGTGTTGGTTTTGGGATTTTTGGAATATATTATATGTGCCCAGATTTTCCAGAAAAGAAATTTCCTTTTGGGGTCCTATAATTCCGTATTTTTTCCGAACTTCACTGCACTTTGACTATGATGGTTATATCTGTAATGTTTGCATGTATTGAACGTCGGCTTATCGCTATAAGTCGATTGGTCGGGGTTATACATGATCTGTAATGTGCTGGAATGTGTATATAAATATGTTGGATTGTCGCGGGTGAATAGCCGGGGGTTGTGAGACGAGAGTTTTCTTTTCTTGCAATTCATGTAAATTTGTAAATTGATGTAATAATTATTTGTATGGCCGCACAACCGGGAAGGGGTTGTAGCCGTCATTGTATAATTTCTTTTTACTGTTTTTGCTCCTAGGATAGACCCATGGAGGGGTGCACAAACTACCGGGTATGCCGAAGTGTCGAGTGGCCTACTCATGGAGTTGAGGGAGGTTGCTACGCTTCGGGTACTTGGCGGGTAGTTTGCCGCACCCGTAGGGGTCTTGGGTGGGGTTTTGGCTATTCACCGCGACCGTGTTATCTGTTTTTGTTACAGGCTCGTACAAATTACAGATTGCTAGTATATCCAATGTATTTATCTGTGATCTGAAATGTTTATCATTGCAGTATATCTATATATGATATTATTTAGGCGTTGCTTATGTTTTACAGACGCGCTAGCCCATCCCCCGCTCTGTCGTTAGTTAAGTAACCTAACGGGTAATGACGGGGCCCCGTGGCGAATGCGAATGGCATAAGCGTACGTCATATTTTGGTTGTTTTCTGCAATGGTAGGATTAAATGATGGGACGCATTAAAAGAACTAATGCAAGAATATCACGCATTAAAAGAACTAATGCAAGCAAAACATGCATTAAAAGAACTAATGCAAGAAAATAAACCAAGTATAAGTCGTTGGAACATTTTCGAAAAACCACTCGGTTCTTTTCAAAACAAACTTTTAAAATGCGGAGTTTGAGCCACTCCATTTAAAAGCTATCTCGTTCCATCGACTAAATCAAGTTCACTACGTTCACGGTTTCGCCAAAACCATTCGTAGCCCTCCGTCGTTTCATATGAATATTCAACAGTATTCAAGCTGTGTTTGTTGGCCTTAGTCAAGGCACAGTGTTTGGTAGCTGGTGGGTATTCATATGTTGCATAGATAGAATGCGTTGGTTTGGGACAGTCGTATTACCTTGTTGGCCTTAGTCAAGGGTATATACGGGTGGATTCAAATTAACCTGGACAACGACGGGTAGAACTTGACATGTGACTTATGATTTGTTGGCCTTAGTCAAGGTCATAAGAGCATGGGGCAAAAATATACATCGGGAGTTTCATAAGTACTGAAACTTGCTAGATTTGCATACCATTTGGAGTGTGATGATTCTGGTAGGATTCCTTCAGTTTCTTCACGCGATGATATTTGGATCCCGATCCTACTGTGAATATATGCTACTCCTCGGAAAATTTCTCACTAAACGATCAATGCTATAAACCTAGTAGGTGCCTAGAAAGGTGTTAGCGGGGCTACGCCCCCAGGGAAAAGAGGTTCTTTAATTAAGAAACTTCGCGAAAGCGTTGGAAAACCTCCCTCGAAGTACCGACACCGGCCTGGCTGAACGGTTAAGCAAGTATTGTGCGGTGGGATTGATCCCGACTAATTCTTCCTTTATGGTTTGAGGAGGGATTCGAGAAACAGTGGGAGCCATCCTGTTTAGACAAACTAAAAACCACTCTAAACTTGCAAGAGCATCATGCTGAGTGTTTCTTCTTCTCTCTCTTAATTGCAGCGACCCTGTGACCGCACCTAGGTTACATCTAGATAAAAATATGACTGAACCTGACTGTTATGACTGGCAAAGGTCTGTCCAGATGTCCATTGCCCATGACAAGCTGGGACACCTCTTAACTAATCAAATCCCTGCTGTCTCAGGTCCAGTTTCCCCTGTCACGGATGTTCACATCCGCAGGACACCGGAAAAGGATTGTGCGAAAGCCAAGTGCCTCGTGTTAGCCTCAGTTAATGGTGCAAACCAGAGGCAGCACGAGAAGATGGACTCAGTTTCTATCTTCCTCCATAACAAAGTTTTATATGGAGAGCAATCTCGTATCGCAAGATATGAGACCTCGAACGAATTGCTTCAAGCGAGGTTGGCTGTCGGGTCATCTGTAGGGGGCAACGTCCTTACAGAGACCAGCTATTTTAAGCTCACGGACCTGGAGACCACGTTGGAGAATGGGTCAAGTACTGACCTAATTCTACAGTCCCTGCCCTCTGCTTATACCCTGAAAGAAACCAGGGAAGAAAAAGGAAAAACAAGGGCAAAAGTTTCGGGACTGGATATGATTAAAGAGGGACGTTCCTATTGTAACGGGAATGAACTATGGCAGAGAGATTGCAGGGCTTGTAAAGCCAGTAGCCAGAATTCGAAGCATGTTGTGGCTTCGGCTTCGAGTGTGTTTGTAATTGAGAACTGTTTGTCAGTTAACCCTACTTCCTGGGTATTGGATACCGGATCAGGATCTCACATCTGTAATTCGTTACAGGGTCTGAGAAACCGTAGGGTTATCAGGAAAGGTGATATGACTCTCAGGGTTGCTAATGGAATGAGCATGGATGCTGTATCCGTAGGGGAATATCACCTAGGACTGACAACTGGGCAGATATTGATTCTGCGTGACTGTTTGTATGTACCAGGTGCGACTTGCAATATCATATCTGTATCCTTACTTTCTAAGGAAGGATATGATTTTGCTTTTGTAAGCGATGTAGTAAACATCCACCTAAATCAAGCACTGATTGGGTCAGGTACATTAAATAACGGTATATACGTATTGAATCAAGCTCAGATATTCAGTGTCCAGAACACACTTAAAAGAAAGTCTCCAGAATTAAATCAGGCTTTCTTATGGCATTGTAGACTGGGTCACATCAATGAGACACGGTTGACTAAGTTACATAAAGAAGGATACTTGGATCCGTTCGAGTACCAGTCTTATGCCACTTGTGAATCTTGTCTCATGGGAAAGATGACAAAGACTCCGTTCACTGGACACGGAGTAAGAGCGAGCGAGCTCTTGGGACTTATACACAGTGACGTGTGTGGTCCAATGTCTACACATGCGCGAAGCGGTTATTCATACTTCATTACTTTCACAGATGATTTCTCTAGGTTTGGACATGTCTTCTTAATGAAGCACAAATCCGAGGCCTTTGAGAAATTTCGAGAATATAAGAATGAAGTAGAAAAACAAACAGGCAAAAGTATCAAGATCCTAAGATCGGATCGAGGTGGTGAATACTTGAGTGCCGAGTTTCTGGACTACTTAAAAGAGAATGGAATTCTCTCTCAGCGTACTCCTCCATACACACCACAACACAATGGTGTATCCGAAAGAAGGAATCGAACCCTACTAGATATGGTTCGTTCCATGATGAGTAAGGCTGAGTTACCGCGATCTTTCTGGGGTTATGCACTGGAAACAGCTGCACATCTCTTGAACCAAGTTCCTACTAAGACAGTGCCTACCACACCATACCAGATGTGGAGTGGGAAGAAACCCTGTCTTAAATCCTTTAAGACATGGGGATGTCCGGCTTTTGTAAAAAAGCAGCATCCGGACAAGCTCGAGGCACGCTCAGTACAGTGCAAGTTTGTGGGATACCCAAAGAACTCCAAGGGGTATCTTTTCTATTACGCAGAGGAGCAAAAAGTCCTTGTTTCTCGTCATGCCCGCTTCATGGAAACTGAGTTTTTAGAAAATCAGATAAGTGGGAGCGCAATAGAACTGGAAGAAATTCCAGAACCACAAGCTATTACTGAAACCTTAGTAGAACCAGAAGGTTCAGGGGAACCGGACATTCCTACGCCGCTCCGCAGGAGTAGTAGGCAGTCTCATCCGCCCGAGAGATACTACGGTTTTCTCATAGACGGGGATAGAGAGGATTGCATCATAAATTATGATGAGCCTACTAGCTTCCAGCAAGCCATTCAGAGCGGTGACTCGGTAAAATGGCTGGATGCAATGCGGACCGAGATGGAGTCCATGTACACCAACAAAGTTTGGACTTTGGACTTTGCTCCAGAAGGGGTAAAACCCGTAGGCTGCAAATGGATCTTCAGAAAGAAGATTGGTGTAGATGGGCAGGTTGAAACCTATAAGGCTAGGCTCGTTGCAAAGGGTTTTCGTCAAAGACCTGGTTTGGACTATGACGAGACTTTTTCTCCGGTAGCCATGCTTAAATCCATTCGGATCCTTCTTGCCATTGCTGCCTTCCACGATTATGAGATCTGGCAGATGGACGTTAAGACGGCTTTCCTAAATGGAAATTTAGAAGAGTGCGTCTATGTGGATCAGCCAGAGGGATTCAATCAGAGTGGGAGCAGCGGTAAAGTGTGCAAGTTGCTCAAGTCCATCTATGGACTTAAGCAGGCATCGCGGAGTTGGAACATCTGCTTTGATGATACTGTCAAAGAATTCGACTTTGTCAAAAACCCAGATGAACCATGCATTTACAGTAAGATTGTAGGGAGAAATGTGGTATTCCTCGTCTTGTACGTCGATGACATTCTCCTAATAGGAAATGATATTCCTATGCTACAGTCAGTCAAAGGATTCTTGTCACAGAGGTTCTCCATGAAGGACCTGGGCGATGCCAACTACATTCTGGGGATCCAGATCTATCGTGATAGATCTAAAAGGATGTTGGGACTTTCACAGTCAAGGTACATCGACACCATACTGAAACGATTCAGTATGGAAGATTCCAAGCGCGGTAATCTACCGGCTTGTCACGGAATCACCCTCTCCAAAGAGATGTCTCCCAAGACTGATTTGGAAAGGGCTCGCATGTCATCAATACCCTACGCATCTGCGGTAGGCTCTATTATGTATGCGATGTTATGTACCAGACCAGATGTAGCATACGCATTGAGCGTTGTAAGCCGGTATCAGTCAGACCCAGGGGAGAAACACTGGATAGCAGTAAAGAACATTCTCAAGTACCTGAGAAGGACTAAGGAGATGTTCTTGGTGTATGGCGGA
The DNA here is from genome assembly GCA_030015575.1 of Agapanthus africanus. Lineage (NCBI taxonomy): Eukaryota > Viridiplantae > Streptophyta > Magnoliopsida > Asparagales > Amaryllidaceae > Agapanthus > Agapanthus africanus. The sequence continues at coordinate 310,660,829 of CM057343.1, read as the reverse complement.
AAAGACCTCCAGATTGAGGCCTTTGCTGACTCCAGCTTCCAGAGTGACAAGGATGACTCCAAGTCCATGTCGGGTTATGTCTTTACCCTCAATGGAGGGGCGGTTTGCTGGAAGAGTTCCAAGCAGGAAACCGTTGCTGACTCAACCATGGAAGCGGAGTACATAGCTGCTTGCGATGCCGCAAAGGAAGCTGTCTGGATGAAGAAGTTCCTCACGGAACTTCAGGTGGTTCCTACCAGTGTTGATCCAATACCGCTGTATTGTGACAACAACGGCGCTATAGCTTTAGCGAAGGAACCAAGGTCCCATCAGAAGTCCAGGCACATTTTGAGGCGGTTCCACCTGATCAGGGAGATCATTGATCGCCAGGAGATCGAGGTAAAGAGAGTAAAATCAGAAGATAACACTGCAGATCCATTCACCAAGGCCTTGCCCCAGACTCAGTTCGAGCGGCTGATCGAGATGATAGGTCTTCGATACGCCAGTACATGGCCTTAGTGCAAGTGGGAGATTGTTAGTGTATATGCCCTAGAGGCCATTACTGTATCATACTAGTATGTATATTACTTAATGGAAGCTTGGGATATTCACCTTGTATTGACAATCTTGCTCAAAATAGTAGTATGCTACTTGGTTTGTTTCTACTTCAATGTGTACATGTGTTTATTTTTGTATATCGCCTATACACATTAGTAGAGCCCTTAGGATCTTTGCTTGATTACCAGCGATGTGATGGCCGTCACACTAGTGGGGCTGGGTAATCTATAAGCACATCCTTATGCAGGTCCCTGGTCGCAGGACTATCGAGACAGGGCATCGATACTCCGGAGTAGACCAGCGCATGCGCTTCTCATCCCAGTGTGGGAGACGGTCTGTCCCACAGCCGTCAGTACGTCGTACTTGAGATAGTATGCGGGTGCTCGTTAGGTTACGGGTACACTGGACAGGACTCGTCGGGAACTGACTAGTTGGTATTATACCTATCGTCAGTTATCAGTTCCCAGGTGACATGAGTACAGCTTAGTCCGCTGACTTGACACTGTCACTCCGCCTCGAGTGTGTTCCCACTGTACTTTGATCACTACCCTACCACGGCTCAAAGGAGTCGTGCAAACAGGTAGTGGTTGGGTGCAGTCCCGAAGCACTTGGAGGCAGTGACGGTTAGACAGGATTCGTCTCTCCCGGTATTGGGGGTTGACATCGCGCTGTGTCTAGGAGAGCCATTACACGAGTAGTCCCTGGCCAGGGCAAACGAGATATACTGGTAGGTTTCCAGTGTTATCTCAGGGTGTATTGGGCTTCACTCCGGCACGACTTGTACCGCTATTGGGGGACTGACGTTTACCGCCCCCTAGGCCCGCCATGCGATGTATCAGACGAACAGACCGGACTGTATGGAGAATGTCACACTCAGGCTCAGTAGGAGTTCAGATGGGTTTCGCCTCGTCGGTCTTCTTGTCGGCATTACCTGGGGACCGTTACGCACAGCTAGTGCCGCTTGCGGTCTGTGGTTAAACCCACTGCCAGCGTAGTGTCGAGTCTTTAGAGTCCCACACAGAAAGCTTTTCGCCTTTAGGCAAAAGAGTAGAGGTCGCATGGTATTGCGACAGGTCGCATGGTTTTGCGACAGGGTTCGGTCACATCCGTGCACTTGTGCACGTACAGTGTCCGGGCAGTTTACACTAGCGGGCTTTGGTTTAAGCCAGATCCTAGTGTACCTTATGGGATTGGATTTATCCAGTTTGCATTCGTGTTCCTCGGAACGCGGATGCGGGTGTGTATGCACAAATGACAGGGAGGCAGAGGCAGCGGATTCTCATTAGGGTTGTTGACAGTTGACCGTTGACTTTTTGACTTTATGCTCAACCCTAATGAGAATATGATATGTGATTAACTATTATATTAATTAAGTATTATGGTGATATGGTTGTTGACTTGTTGACTTTTGTTGACTTGTTGACTTTGGTGACTTGTTGACTTTTGTTGACTTGTTGACCGGTTGACTAGGCTTGACTAGTTGACCATCATGATAACCATGGTTATCATTTCATGCCAAAGACTTTTTCTTGCTTGTTCATTTGAGTAAAATGAGTGCATGACATGATAAGGTTATGGTTACTTCAACCATCACATAAGACTTTTGTTGATATGATGAGTTATCATTGCTTTGGATTATGAGAGGGTGAAAGACAAAAGAGTTGCTCATTCTTTCTTGCTCATTCTCTCTCTTGTTCTTGAGCTCTCCTCTTGCTCTCACCCTCAACCTCTTGCTCCCTCTCTTGATCTATGGTTCTCTTGTCTCATGAGTTGAGAATCAAGAACCATAGATAAAATCCCATTCTATTTCATCTCTACTCATTCTAGTTCACTAGGTTTAGCAAACCAAGTGAACTAGTTTCTTCAAAGAACGAAGAAGGAGCTAAAGGTTGGAGCTTTCAAGTGGATCTATCTTCGGCGTACGGAGACAACGAGAAGGAGCCATCGAACCACCATCGGAGCTTGAAGAGAAGGAGTTCAAGTTTAGGTATAACCATCTTCATCCGAGTAGCTAAATATCTTTAGCTTAGTTTGCTAGTTTTAGTTTAGGTAAAGATCCCGACCTTGCTTAGTCCATGTTGCCTCTTGCGTTAAAATTTTGATTTTATACCGTTTCCGCCTCCCCGTAAGAACCGGGGGTCGCAACGTGGACTTACAGTGGTATCAGAGCCTAACTAAACTTAAACTAGCTTGGTAGTGAAGTGTAACGAAGTTCGGAACCGGAAAAATCCAAAAACCAAACTTTACAAAAACCTGAGTTTCTGTTGAAATATTTTCTGGTCAAAATGAAAAAATTTATACTTGTAAATTCGGCTCAGGGTTTTGTGTGAACACCCAAGAAAAACGATACAGTGATTCGTCTAAACTGCCACCCTTCCGCCGCGTGAGCCTTCTTAGCCGCCGCGTAACCGCCGCGAGTTGTTGTCTTCTCTGCATCGTTTTTCGTGCAGTGTGTGTCTGTGTTGGTTTTGGGATTTTTGGAATATATTATATGTGCCCAGATTTTCCAGAAAAGAAATTTCCTTTTGGGGTCCTATAATTCCGTATTTTTTCCGAACTTCACTGCACTTTGACTATGATGGTTATATCTGTAATGTTTGCATGTATTGAACGTCGGCTTATCGCTATAAGTCGATTGGTCGGGGTTATACATGATCTGTAATGTGCTGGAATGTGTATATAAATATGTTGGATTGTCGCGGGTGAATAGCCGGGGGTTGTGAGACGAGAGTTTTCTTTTCTTGCAATTCATGTAAATTTGTAAATTGATGTGATAATTATTTGTATGGCCGCACAACCGGGAAGGGGTTGTAGCCGTCATTGTATAATTTCTTTTTACTGTTTTTGCTCCTAGGATAGACCCATGGAGGGGTGCACAAACTACCGGGTATGCCGAAGTGTCGAGTGGCCTACTCATGGAGTTGAGGGAGGTTGCTACGCTTCGGGTACTTGGCGGGTAGTTTGCCGCACCCGTAGGGGTCTTGGGTGGGGTTTTGGCTATTCACCGCGACCGTGTTATCTGTTTTTGTTACAGGCTCGTACAAATTACAGATTGCTAGTATATCCAATGTATTTATCTGTGATCTGAAATGTTTATCATTGCAGTATATCTATATATGATATTATTTAGGCGTTGCTTATGTTTTACAGATGCGCTAGCCCATCCCCCGCTCTGTCGTTAGTTAAGTAACCTAACGGGTAATGACGGGGCCCCGTGGCGAATGCGAATGGCATAAGCGTACGTCATATTTTGGTTGTTTTCTGCAATGGTAGGATTAAATGATGGGACGCATTAAAAGAACTAATGCAAGAATATCACGCATTAAAAGAACTAATGCAAGCAAAACATGCATTAAAAGAACTAATGCAAGAAAATAAACCAAGTATAAGTCGTTGGAACATTTTCGAAAAACCACTCGGTTCTTTTCAAAACAAACTTTTAAAATGCGGAGTTTGAGCCACTCCATTTAAAAGCTATCTCGTTCCATCGACTAAATCAAGTTCACTACGTTCACGGTTTCGCCAAAACCATTCGTAGCCCTCCGTCGTTTCATATGAATATTCAACAGTATTCAAGCTGTGTTTGTTGGCCTTAGTCAAGGCACAGTGTTTGGTAGCTGGTGGGTATTCATATGTTGCATAGATAGAATGCGTTGGTTTGGGACAGTCGTATTACCTTGTTGGCCTTAGTCAAGGGTATATACGGGTGGATTCAAATTAACCTGGACAACGACGGGTAGAACTTGACATGTGACTTATGATTTGTTGGCCTTAGTCAAGGTCATAAGAGCATGGGGCAAAAATATACATCGGGAGTTTCATAAGTACTGAAACTTGCTAGATTTGCATACCATTTGGAGTGTGATGATTCTGGTAGGATTCCTTCAGTTTCTTCACGCGATGATATTTGGATCCCGATCCTACTGTGAATATATGCTACTCCTCGGAAAATTTCTCACTAAACGATCAATGCTATAAACCTAGTAGGTGCCTAGAAAGGTGTTAGCGGGGCTACGCCCCCAGGGAAAAGAGGTTCTTTAATTAAGAAACTTCGCGAAAGCGTTGGAAAACCTCCCTCGAAGTACCGACACCGGCCTGGCTGAACGGTTAAGCAAGTATTGTGCGGTGGGATTGATCCCGACTAATTCTTCCTTTATGGTTTGAGGAGGGATTCGAGAAACAGTGGGAGCCATCCTGTTTAGACAAACTAAAAACCACTCTAAACTTGCAAGAGCATCATGCTGAGTGTTTCTTCTTCTCTCTCTTAATTGCAGCGACCCTGTGACCGCACCTAGGTTACATCTAGATAAAAATATGACTGAACCTGACTGTTATGACTGGCAAAGGTCTGTCCAGATGTCCATTGCCCATGACAAGCTGGGACACCTCTTAACTAATCAAATCCCTGCTGTCTCAGGTCCAGTTTCCCCTGTCACGGATGTTCACATCCGCAGGACACCGGAAAAGGATTGTGCGAAAGCCAAGTGCCTCGTGTTAGCCTCAGTTAATGGTGCAAACCAGAGGCAGCACGAGAAGATGGACTCAGTTTCTATCTTCCTCCATAACAAAGTTTTATATGGAGAGCAATCTCGTATCGCAAGATATGAGACCTCGAACGAATTGCTTCAAGCGAGGTTGGCTGTCGGGTCATCTGTAGGGGGCAACGTCCTTACAGAGACCAGCTATTTTAAGCTCACGGACCTGGAGACCACGTTGGAGAATGGGTCAAGTACTGACCTAATTCTACAGTCCCTGCCCTCTGCTTATACCCTGAAAGAAACCAGGGAAGAAAAAGGAAAAACAAGGGCAAAAGTTTCGGGACTGGATATGATTAAAGAGGGACGTTCCTATTGTAACGGGAATGAACTATGGCAGAGAGATTGCAGGGCTTGTAAAGCCAGTAGCCAGAATTCGAAGCATGTTGTGGCTTCGGCTTCGAGTGTGTTTGTAATTGAGAACTGTTTGTCAGTTAACCCTACTTCCTGGGTATTGGATACCGGATCAGGATCTCACATCTGTAATTCGTTACAGGGTCTGAGAAACCGTAGGGTTATCAGGAAAGGTGATATGACTCTCAGGGTTGCTAATGGAATGAGCATGGATGCTGTATCCGTAGGGGAATATCACCTAGGACTGACAACTGGGCAGATATTGATTCTGCGTGACTGTTTGTATGTACCAGGTGCGACTTGCAATATCATATCTGTATCCTTACTTTCTAAGGAAGGATATGATTTTGCTTTTGTAAGCGATGTAGTAAACATCCACCTAAATCAAGCACTGATTGGGTCAGGTACATTAAATAACGGTATATACGTATTGAATCAAGCTCAGATATTCAGTGTCCAGAACACACTTAAAAGAAAGTCTCCAGAATTAAATCAGGCTTTCTTATGGCATTGTAGACTGGGTCACATCAATGAGACACGGTTGACTAAGTTACATAAAGAAGGATACTTGGATCCGTTCGAGTACCAGTCTTATGCCACTTGTGAATCTTGTCTCATGGGAAAGATGACAAAGACTCCGTTCACTGGACACGGAGTAAGAGCGAGCGAGCTCTTGGGACTTATACACAGTGACGTGTGTGGTCCAATGTCTACACATGCGCGAAGCGGTTATTCATACTTCATTACTTTCACAGATGATTTCTCTAGGTTTGGACATGTCTTCTTAATGAAGCACAAATCCGAGGCCTTTGAGAAATTTCGAGAATATAAGAATGAAGTAGAAACACAAACAGGCAAAAGTATCAAGATCCTAAGATCGGATCGAGGTGGTGAATACTTGAGTGCCGAGTTTCTGGACTACTTAAAAGAGAATGGAATTCTCTCTCAGCGTACTCCTCCATACACACCACAACACAATGGTGTATCGGAAAGAAGGAATCGAACCCTACTAGATATGGTTCGTTCCATGATGAGTAAGGCTGAGTTACCGCGATCTTTCTAGGGTTATGCACTGGAAACAGCTGCACATCTCTTGAACCAAGTTCCTACTAAGACAGTGCCTACCACACCATACCAGATGTGGAGTGGGAAGAAACCCTGTCTTAAATCCTTTAAGACATGGGGATGTCCGGCTTTTGTAAAAAAGCAGCATCCGGACAAGCTCGAGGCACGCTCAGTACAGTGCAAGTTTGTGGGATACCCAAAGAACTCCAAGGGGTATCTTTTCTATTACGCAGAGGAGCAAAAAGTCCTTGTTTCTCGTCATGCCCGCTTCATGGAAACTGAGTTTTTAGAAAATCAGATAAGTGGGAGCGCAATAGAACTGGAAGAAATTCCAGAACCACAAGCTATTACTGAAACCTTAGTAGAACCAGAAGGTTCAGGGGAACCGGACATTCCTACGCCGCTCCGCAGGAGTAGTAGGCAGTCTCATCCGCCCGAGAGATACTACGGTTTTCTCATAGACGGGGATAGAGAGGATTGCATCATAAATTATGATGAGCCTACTAGCTTCCAGCAAGCCATTCAGAGCGGTGACTCGGTAAAATGGCTGGATGCAATGCGGACCGAGATGGAGTCCATGTACACCAACAAAGTTTGGACTTTGGACTTTGCTCCAGAAGGGGTAAAACCCGTAGGCTGCAAATGGATCTTCAGAAAGAAGATTGGTGTAGATGGGCAGGTTGAAACCTATAAGGCTAGGCTCGTTGCAAAGGGTTTTCGTCAAAGACCTGGTTTGGACTATGACGAGACTTTTTCTCCGGTAGCCATGCTTAAATCCATTCGGATCCTTCTTGCCATTGCTGCCTTCCACGATTATGAGATCTGGCAGATGGACGTTAAGACGGCTTTCCTAAATGGAAATTTAGAAGAGTGCGTCTATATGGATCAGCCAGAGGGATTCAATCAGAGTGGGAGCAGCGGTAAAGTGTGCAAGTTGCTCAAGTCCATCTATGGACTTAAGCAGGCATCGCGGAGTTGGAACATCTGCTTTGATGATACTGTCAAAGAATTCGACTTTGTCAAAAACCCAGATGAACCATGCATTTACAGTAAGATTGTAGGGAGAAATGTGGTATTCCTCGTCTTGTACGTCGATGACATTCTCCTAATAGGAAATGATATTCCTATGCTACAGTCAGTCAAAGGATTCTTGTCACAGAGGTTCTCCATGAAGGACCTGGGCGATGCCAACTACATTCTGGGGATCCAGATCTATCGTGATAGATCTAAAAGGATGTTGGGACTTTCACAGTCAAGGTACATCGACACCATACTGAAACGATTCAGTATGGAAGATTCCAAGCGCGGTAATCTACCGGCTTGTCACGGAATCACCCTCTCCAAAGAGATGTCTCCCAAGACTGATTTGGAAAGGGCTCGCATGTCATCAATACCCTACGTATCTGCGGTAGGCTCTATTATGTATGCGATGTTATGTACCAGACCAGATGTAGCATACGCATTGAGCGTTGTAAGCCGGTATCAGTCAGACCCAGGGGAGAAACACTGGATAGCAGTAAAGAACATTCTCAAGTACCTGAGAAGGACTAAGGAGATGTTCTTGGTGTATGGCGGAAAAGACCTCCAGATTGAGGCCTTTGCTGACTCCAGCTTCCAGAGTGACAAGGATGACTCCAAGTCCATGTCGGGTTATGTCTTTACCCTCAATGGAGGGGCGGTTTGCTGGAAGAGTTCCAAGCAGGAAACCGTTGCTGACTCAACCATGGAAGCGGAGTACATAGCTGCTTGCGATGCCGCAAAGGAAGCTGTCTGGATGAAGAAGTTCCTCACGGAACTTCAGGTGGTTCCTACCAGTGTTGATCCAATACCGCTGTATTGTGACAACAACGGCGCTATAGCTTTAGCGAAGGAACCAAGGTCCCATCAGAAGTCCAGGCACATTTTGAGGCGGTTCCACCTGATCAGGGAGATCATTGATCGCCAGGAGATCGAGGTAAAGAGAGTAAAATCAGAAGATAACACTGCAGATCCATTCACCAAGGCCTTGCCCCAGACTCAGTTCGAGCGGCTGATCGAGATGATAGGTCTTCGATACGCCAGTACATGGCCTTAGTGCAAGTGGGAGATTGTTAGTGTATATGCCCTAGAGGCCATTACTGTATCATACTAGTATGTATATTACTTAATGGAAGCTTGGGATATTCACCTTGTATTGACAATCTTGCTCAAAATAGTAGTATGCTACTTGGTTTGTTTCTACTTCAATGTGTACATGTGTTTATTTTTGTATATCGCCTATACACATTAGTAGAGCCCTTAGGATCTTTGCTTGATTACCAGCGATGTGATGGCCGTCACACTAGTGGGGCTGGGTAATCTATAAGCACATCCTTATGCAGGTCCCTGGTCGCAGGACTATCGAGACAGGGCATCGATACTCCGGAGTAGACCAGCGCATGCGCTTCTCATCCCAGTGTGGGAGACGGTCTGTCCCACAGCCGTCAGTACGTCGTACTTGAGATAGTATGCGGGTGCTCGTTAGGTTACGGGTACACTGGACAGGACTCGTCGGGAACTGACTAGTTGGTATTATACCTATCGTCAGTTATCAGTTCCCAGGTGACATGAGTACAGCTTAGTCCGCTGACTTGACACTGTCACTCCGCCTCGAGTGTGTTCCCACTGTACTTTGATCACTACCCTACCACGGCTCAAAGGAGTCGTGCAAACAGGTAGTGGTTGGGTGCAGTCCCGAAGCACTTGGAGGCAGTGACGGTTAGACAGGATTCGTCTCTCCCGGTATTGGGGGTTGACATCGCGCTGTGTCTAGGAGAGCCATTACACGAGTAGTCCCTGGCCAGGGCAAACGAGATATACTGGTAGGTTTCCAGTGTTATCTCAGGGTGTATTGGGCTTCACTCCGGCACGACTTGTACCGCTATTGGGGGACTGACGTTTACCGCCCCCTAGGCCCGCCATGAGATGTATCAGACGAACAGACCGGACTGTATGGAGAATGTCACACTCAGGCTCAGTAGGAGTTCAGATGGGTTTCGCCTCGTCGGTCTTCTTGTCGGCATTACCTGGGGACCGTTACGCACAGCTAGTGCCGCTTGCGGTCTGTGGTTAAACCCACTGCCAGCGTAGTGTCGAGTCTTTAGAGTCCCACACAGAAAGCTTTTCGCCTTTAGGCAAAAGAGTAGAGGTCGCATGGTATTGCGACAGGTCGCATGGTTTTGCGACAGGGTTCGGTCACATCCGTGCACTTGTGCACGTACAGTGTCCGGGCAGTTTACACTAGCGGGCTTTGGTTTAAGCCAGATCCTAGTGTACCTTATGGGATTGGATTTATCCAGTTTGCATTCGTGTTCCTCGGAACGCGGATGCGGGTGTGTATGCACAAATGACAGGGAGGCAGAGGCAGCGGATTCTCATTAGGGTTGTTGACAGTTGACCGTTGACTTTTTGACTTTATGCTCAACCCTAATGAGAATATGATATGTGATTAACTATTATATTAATTAAGTATTATGGTGATATGGTTGTTGACTTGTTGACTTTTGTTGACTTGTTGACTTTGGTGACTTGTTGACTTTTGTTGACTTGTTGACCGGTTGACTAGGCTTGACTAGTTGACCATCATGATAACCATGGTTATCATTTCATGCCAAAGACTTTTTCTTGCTTGTTCATTTGAGTAAAATGAGTGCATGACATGATAAGGTTATGGTTACTTCAACCATCACATAAGACTTTTGTTGATATGATGAGTTATCATTGCTTTGGATTATGAGAGGGTGAAAGACAAAAGAGTTGCTCATTCTTTCTTGCTCATTCTCTCTCTTGTTCTTGAGCTCTCCTCTTGCTCTCACCCTCAACCTCTTGCTCCCTCTCTTGATCTATGGTTCTCTTGTCTCATGAGTTGAGAATCAAGAACCATAGATAAAATCCCATTCTATTTCATCTCTACTCATTCTAGTTCACTAGGTTTAGCAAACCAAGTGAACTAGTTTCTTCAAAGAACGAAGAAGGAGCTAAAGGTTGGAGCTTTCAAGTGGATCTATCTTCGGCGTACGGAGACAACGAGAAGGAGCCATCGAACCACCATCGGAGCTTGAAGAGAAGGAGTTCAAGTTTAGGTATAACCATCTTCATCCGAGTAGCTAAATATCTTTAGCTTAGTTTGCTAGTTTTAGTTTAGGTAAAGATCCCGACCTTGCTTAGTCCATGTTGCCTCTTGCGTTAAAATTTTGATTTTATACCGTTTCCGCCTCCCCGTAAGAACCGGGGGTCGCAACGTGGACTTACAGAATGGTTTTGGCGAAACCGTGAACGTAGTGAACTTGATTTAATCGATGGAACTAGATAGCTTTTAGAAGGAGTGGCTCAATCTCCGCATTTAAAAGTTAGTTTTGAAAAGAACCGAGTGGTTTTTCGAAAGTGTTCCATCGACTTAAACTTGGTTTATTATCTTGCATTAGTTCTTTTAATGCGTGATATTCTTGCATTAGTACTTTTAATGCGTCCCATCATTTAATCCTACCATTGCAGAAAACAACCAAAATATGACGTACGCTTATGCCATTCGCATTCGCCACGGGGCCCCGTCATTACCCGTTAGGTTACTTAACTAACGACAGAGCGGGGGCTGGGCTAGCGCGGCTGTAAAACATAAGCAACGCCTAAATAGAAAGCAATGATAGACATTACAGATCACAGATGAATACATTGGATATACTAGCAATCCGCAATCCTTTCGAGCCTGGAACGAAAAGCGGATAACACGGTCGCGGTGAATAGCCAAATACCCCACCCAAGACCCCTACGGGTGCGGCAAACTACCCGCCAAGTCCTCGGTAGTTTGTGCACCCCTACATGGGTCTATCCTAGGAGCAAAAACAGTAAAAAGAATTATACAATGACGGCTACAACCCCGACCCGGTTGTGCGGCCAAACAAATAATATTATTACATCAATTTACATTTACAATGAATGAAAGAAAAACAAAAGCTCATCTCACATCCACCCCGGCTATTCACCCGCGACAGTCCAACACATTCATATACACATTCCAGCACATTACAGATCATGTATAACCCCGACTAATCGTCTTATAGCGATTAGCCGACGTTCAATACATGCAAACATCACAGATATAACCGTCATAGTCAAAGTGTAGTGAAGTTCGGAAAAATACGGAATTATAGGACCCCAAAAGGAAATTTCTTTTCTGCAAAATCTGGGCACATATAATATATTTCAAAAATCCCAAAACCAACACATACACACACTGCACGAAAAACGATGCAGAGAACACGACAAAGCGCGGCGGTTCCGCGGCAACTACCTAGATTCTGCGGCGGAAGGGCGGCGGTTCGGTCGAATCACTGTATCGTTTTTCTTGGGTGTTCACACAAAACCCTGAGCCGAATTTACAAGTATAAAGTTTTTCATTTTGAGCCAAAAAATTTTCAACAGAAACTCAGGTTTTGTAATTTTCCGGTTTTGTGATTTTTTTCGGTTCCGAACTTCGTTACACTTCACTACCAAGCTAGTTTAAGTTTAGTTAGGCTCTGATACCACTGTAAGTCCACGTTGCGACCCCCGGTGCTTACGGGGAGGCGGAAACGGTATAAAAATCAAATTTTTAGTGCAAGAGGCAACATGGACTAAACTAGGTCGGGATCGTTACCTAAACTAAAACTAGCAAACTTTGCTAAAGTGAGTTAGCTACTCGGATGAAGATGGTTATACCTAAACTTGAACTCCTTCTTCTTCAAACTTTGTAGAGGTTGATGGTTCTCCTTTGTCGCCTTCTTCCGTCGAAGATGGATCCACCTCGAAGGCTCGACCTTTGGGCTCTTTCTCGAACTTGGAGTGAACTAGAATCGCCGGCTTGCTAAACCCTTGATCCTAGAGTGAGTAGAGAGTGTCTAAGGGTTGCCTTTTGTTTTTAAAGAGAAGGATTCTCAACACATGAGAAGGTTTCTCTTTGCTAGAGGAAGAAGAAGATGAAGAGAGGAGAGAGAATGAATATGATAGAATGAGCTATTCTTTTCTTTCTTGCAACCATAATGCAAAAGAAAAGAATTATCTAATAATAATAATTGAAAATGAGAATAGTTGATGGTAATTTGGAATGACCACTACCATGCTTCATTTAAAAATGTAAGCATGAATCAAGGAAGACTTTTTAAAGCATGATGGTGGTCAATGGTCAACAAGTCAACCATGGTCAACAAGTCAACAAAAAAAACAACCATAACAAAATTCTCATTTAATTACTATTATAAATAGATAATCCATAAATCCATTAGGGTTTGGAAAATGATAACTGTCAACTGTGCATACGCACCCGTTCCGAAACCCTAATGAAAAAACTCATCCTCCGCCTCAAGCAACTGTGCATACACACCTGCATTCTCGTTCCGAGGAACAAGAATACCGAGATATAAAAGCAACCCCAAAACATATACCAGTATCTGGCTCAAACCAGAGCCTGCCAGTATAATCCGTCCGGACTCCAAACGTGCACAAGTGCGCGGATGAGAACGAACCCTGTCGCAAAACCATGCGACCTCTACTCTGTTTTGCCCAGAGGCGAATACCCTCTGTGTGGGACTCTAAAGACTCGACACTATGCTGGCAGTGGGTTTAACCACAGACCGCAAGCGGCACTAGCTGTGCGTAACGGTCCCCAGGTAGATGTCGACAAGAAGGCTGACGAGGTGAAACCCCATCTGTACTCCTACTGAGTCTGAATGTGACAGTCTCCGTACAGTCCGGTCTGTTCGTCTGATACATCGCATGGCGGGCCTAGGGGGTGGTAAACGTCAGTCCCCCAATAGCGGTACAAGTCATGCCGGAGCGAAGCCCAAAACACCCTGAGATAACACTGGAAACCTACCAGTATATCTCGTTTGCCCTGGCCAGGGACTACTCGTGTAATGGCTCTCCTAGACACAGCGCGATGTCAACCCCCAATACCGGGAGAGACGAATCCTGTCTAACCGTCACTGCCTCCAAGTGCTTCGGGACTGCACCCAACCACCACCTGTTTGCACGACTCCTTTGAGCCGTGGTAGGGTAGTGATCAAAGTGCAGTGGGAACACACTTGAGGCGAAGTGCCAGTGTCAAGTCAGCGGACTAAGCTGTACTCATGTCACCTGGGAACTGATAACTGACGATAGGTATAATACCAACCTGTCAGTTCCCGACGAGTCCTGTCCAGTGTACTCGTAACCCAACGAGCACCCGTATACTATCTCCAGTACGACGTACTGATGGCTGTGGGACAGACCATCTCCCACACTGGGATGAGAAGCGCATACGCTAGTCTACTCCGGAGTATCGATGCCCTGTCTCGATAGTCCTGCGACTAGGGACCTGTATAAGGATGTGCTTATAGATTACCCAGCCCCCACTAGTGTGACTGCCATCACAACGCTGGTAATCAAGCAAAGATCCTAAGGGCTCCACTAATGCGTATAAGTGATATACTGAAATAAACACAAGTACACATTGAAGTAGAAACAAACCAAGTAGCATACTACTATTTTGAGCAAGATTGTATATACAAGGTGAATATCCCAAGCATCCATTAAGTAATATACAAACTAGTATGATACAGTAATGGCCTCTAGGGCATATACACTAACACACCATGCCAGGATTCAACTATTCTAAAATACTATTAGAATACTGTCAAAGTACCCAGATTGGGAAACTACCCAATTCTAGATCTAAAACCATAGATCTAGTAAGCAGAATGTCTGATATTATATCCATATCCTTTGTGGAGAAACAACTGTGTGACGACCAAAGTACAACCGATCGTAGTAAAGGAATTTTACTTCCTACTCTGTGTATGTCATCCAAATACCAGGACATCACACCCTACTACCTTCTCAACAGATCCATCCCCTATTCTGATGAAGTCAAACCCATGACTGTCACATCAAAATTAGATGATCTATCTCCGCTATATCTGCTCAAGCCTATAAATAGACATAAGCTACTTGCCCACTATACTTCCGCTGCTCCCACTGACTATGACAACCCTCTGGCAGAATAATATATACGTACACTTCTAAAGTTAGTTTAGAACGACGCTATACTTAACCTCTTGCCGGGTCTCATAGCCTGGAACAACAGTAGTGTCAAGTCCGGGTAAACAATAACCTCCCTGTCACCGTCCTTGAGGGTACCGGAGTACCTCACGGGTGTCTGAGGTTACCCACCATATCTGAGGAATGGCTATTGGAATGTCAAACCTGATTGAATATATAAGTCCTATTAAATTTTCTGTAATCATTTGCGGTTCTGGAATCACTTCCAGTTCTACCATACTCCCACTAATGTTTTCTGAAAAAAATCCATTTTACTAAAACTATGGCGAGTCAAGAACAATATCACTATTGATCTTCCAGATGGTAGAATATCAACCCTCGACATAGCCCGGGTCAACCCATAAACTGCCATTACAGAAACGCGCCTTGAGTTATCCAGAGTCTGGTTTTAAGCATAAGCCGGACAACTCCCCGTATCTTAACATCGTTAAGATATGAACCATTCTATATACAATATAGAAATAGAGGCACTAATTTAACTGGAACCAGATTCAAACCATGCAACTGTCTCCAGTGCATATTAACTTAATGGTGAGAGGCTAATCAGCATTACTCAACTTAGGAATCCATCCAATTATGAGTAACCTGAAAGAGAAACAAGTTTCTCAAAAACCATTACTATCATCTGAATACCAATCACAAGTATCTACATCTTCGATCTCTTTGAAGAATCCCGATATTTGCGATACCTTGTTCTCTACTTTATTCTTATACCCACAACTTCTCAAAACTTAGACCTTGTATTTCTACGAAACACTTGTCTAAAAACTAGAGAATTCACAAGTAAATAGAACATAGTACGAGTACCTACCCCTCTGTCCTTACGGACACTGGACAACATACAATACTCTGTATAAGTCCGCTGAGTTGAATAACTCAAAACCTGTGCATCATAGGTTGAAAACTGTACCCGGGCGATTTCCTCAAATATCACCAATTACAAAAAATTCCGATATAATAAGGATGATCACCTAATTCCCAATAACTTACTCCCACTCATCATCTGTAAAACCATACAGATGTAAGAATCATACCTGGTAAATACATACCCTGGAGTAAGTATCACATCGGGAAATCAGTTTTCCTTTAAAAATGCACTGAAACATGAAAATGTTTCGTAGGTGTATCCTGGTATTCCTAGTAATGCCTCTTCTATAATTAAATTCATGACTATAACCGTATATTTCTTTGTCTTTTCTCCAAATCTCTTTATTTTTCTCTATTCATTACCTTCTGTACACCATCGTTAGGCTAAATGGTTTTCTTCCTTCCCTACCGTTCGGCACCAGCCTATGGTTTAGAGGAAGACTATCCAGTAAGCATAATAGGTGTACTCTCCTAATCCTAGGAGTACTCGTAACTTGAGAGAAGGTGATGATAAAAGACAACTGAATAATACCTTATTCTATTAAAGGTGAAATAGGAGTGGCGATGAAGTACGCGGTTTTGCCGTGAATGATAACAGTCGCAATTTACTTTGCCCTCTTTCTAATCCCTTTATCTTGTCTTTACATATTACCTTCTGCACACCCTACTTAGGCTAATTGGTTTTCTTCATTCCCTACCTTTCGACACCTGCCTATGGTTTGGAAGAAGACTATCCAATAAGCGTAATAGGTGTACCCTCCTAAACTAAGGAGCCCTCGCAACCTGGGAGAAGGTGATAATAAAAGACAACTGAATAAACCAATTCTATTTCTCTTGAACCTGGATCCATCCTCGAAGAAGTCCCTTCGAGTTCGTATATAACCATACGATGGATCTATCCAATGGAAGTGGATGTCCGTAATAATACGGGGTGTTCTGAGAAATACAAAGGATAAAAGAAGGAGCGGCAATGACTTATGCAACTCGGACAATCCAAAGGCCAGTATTTTAAGAAGGTTCGGTCAACTTGGTCACTGAGTCATAGTCTAGGGTCGGTCAAAGTCCGCTGCCAAAGAGAGAGAGAGAGAAAAGAAACACTCTGCGTGCACTCTAACCTAGATCAGAATGGTTATCAATTTATCTAATCAGGAAACCTCCCACTATACCGTCAAATTCTCCTCCAAACCTAAAGAAGAATCAATCGGGATCACCCGAAGAGTAAACCAACTCATCAGTGGGAATCGGGATCCAACTATCATCGCATGATAACTTGATGAAAGCCACTCAAGTTATCACACTCCAGAAGGTATGCGCATATCTGGCAAGTTTCAGTTTGTTTGAAACTCCCGATGTGATTTTTGCCCCATGCTCTTATGATCGTGACTTTGGCCAACCCATCATAAGTCACATGCCAAGTTCTACCCGTCATTATCCAGGTTAATTTGAACCCACCCATACATACCCTTGACTTTGGCCAACAAGGCAGTACGACTGTCCCAAACCAACGCATCTATCTATGCAACAGATGAATACCCAACATCTACCAAACACTATGCCTTGACTTTGGCCAAAAAACATAGCTTGAATACTACTGACCATCCATAAGAAATGACGGAGGGCTACAGATGGTTTTTGGCGAAAAACCTTTAACGTAATGAACTTGATCTCGTTGAAGGAACCTGATAGCTTTTTATAAAAATATAGTGACGAAAACTTTTGCTAAAGAGGTCACTCCCGGTGAAGGGATCTCGGCTCTTTCCTCGTGGAATGAGGTGCAGGATATTCTAACTGAATACCGCGATGCAAAGCAACTGGTAATCGACTATAGTGAAGTTATTACCCTGACGCAAACTTCTGCCCAAGGGGTCACTCCCGGTGAAGGGATATCGACCCTTGCCTCATCGAATGAGGTGCAGGATATTCCAACCGAATATCACTATGCAAACAAAAGGAAACGTCTTTGTAATAACAATTTTTAAAATTGGTTCCAACAACATCAAATATAGGTTTGTTTTATCCTTACATTGATAAGAATCAATGCAGTCCCATCAATTAATCACACCAAAAAAGAACGAAAAATAAAATGTACGTATATGCCATCCGCATTCGCCACTGGGTCCCGTCATCACCCGTTAGGTTACTTAATTAACGACAGAGCGGGGACTAGACTAGCGCGGGTGTAAAACATATACAACATCTAATAGTATATATACCAATATACAGTAATCGCTCCAGGCGTGATAATATGCAACATTACAGAAAAGTAATAAGTATCAGAGAACAATACAGATAATCTGGGATCCCCGGGTTTCACAGAGCCGCTACTGAAACCCGATGTTCCCCTGGTCGTGTGGATAGCTTGTGCAATGAAACCTAGACCCCTACGGGTGCGGCAAGTTACCCGCCAAAACCTGAAGCGAGGCAGCCCCCTACAGCAAAGTGAATGGACCACCCAGCACTTCACGAAATCCGGTAACTTGAGCACCCCTCCTTGGGTCAACCTGTACCCCCTATGAGTGCGGCGAATAGTCTGCCAATTCTAGAATGATGCCCCTCTACCTCTCAAAGCCATGAGATACGGACCCGTTGCCCTCCAGAACCCGGCTATCCGTGCACCCCGTAGCGGGATAAGCTGTAAGTCCATGTCACGCACCCCACGAATTTGCGGGGAGGCGGAATATATGAAAAACGATTATCAAAGCTTTGTAACATGGACTTGAGCGCATGAATCGTGTCTAAACCGTTACTAGCATACTACGAAAGGTTTAACTACTCGGATTCGAAGTTATACCTCACGTTACTTGTCCTTCGGGTCTTCATCGCTGTCCTTCACTCCTCATAGGCTCCTTGGAACGTCGGCACCTCAACGGCCTCTCGAGTCAAAGACGATCCACCCGAAAGCTCCTTCTCCAAGCTTGATCTCTAACTTGAGATAACTAGGTCTCTTTAGTTGCTAATCAAAGTGACCTAGGTGATATAGAGTGAGGTTATGGATTAATTAGTTTATCTAATCCTTGATCTCAACACATGAGAGGGGAGGATTAGGGTTTCAAGAGAGAGCTTGAGGAGAGAGAAGGTGAGCATAAGTTATGAATGAAAAAGCTTCTCACTTCTAATATATAATGAAGCATAAAAAAATCAAAATGAATAATTCAAAATGCATTATCATCATGCTTCATTAAATATATGCAATGAATCATCAAGTGAGTCATTAAGCAATAAATGCTTCACTAACTCACTTGAATAATTCATCTAAGTCAGTCACAAATGCATTAAATGCTAATGCCACCTTACCCTCCATGTCATCATCTTTCTAGAAGCTTCCCGACAAATTACGAGAACGCCCCTCCTATCCGTGAAAATACGGAAAAACTTTAGACTGTATAAATCCAATAACCCGATACTAGAATCTGGCTTAAACCAAAGCCGGCTAGTAAAAACTGTCCGAACGTCATACGTGCGTAAACACACGTATGCGTCCGAACCCTTGTCGTAAAAACCATACGACCTCTATATCGTTTCGCCTGGAGCCGGGAAACTCTCTGTGTGGGACTCTAAAGACTCGACACTACGCTGGCAGTGGATTTAACCACAGACCGCAAGCGGCACTAGCTGTACATAACGGTCCCCAAGTAGATGTCGATAAGAAGGCCGATGAGGAAACCCATCCGAACTCCTACTAAGCCTAATGTGACAATCTCCGTACAGTCTGGTCTGTTCGTCTAAGACTATCGCATATCGAGCTTAGGGGGCGGCAAGCGTCAGTCCCCTAATAGCGGTATAAGTCGTATCGGAGCATAGTCCATTACACCCTGAAAAACTACTGGAACCTACCAGTAAATCTCGCTTGCCCTGGCCAGGGATTTTGCGTAATGGCTCTCTGACACAGCGCGATACCAACTCCTAATACCGGGAGAGACGAATCCTGTCTAACTACCACTGCCTCCAAGTGCTCAGGACTGCACCCAACTGCTACCTGTTTGCACTACTCCTTTGAGCCGTGGTAGGGTAGCAATCTAAGAACAGTGGGACACACTCGAGGCGAAGTAGCAGTGTCAAGTCTGCGGACTATGCTGTACTCATGTCACCTGGGAACTGTTAACCGACGACGGGTATAATACCAACCAACAGTTCCCCTGCGAGTCATATCCGGTGTACCCGTAACCCAACGAGCACCTGTATACTATCTCCAGTATGACGTACTGATGGCTGTGGGACAGACCATCTCCCCAACTGGGATGAGAAGCGTACACACTAGTCTACTCCGGAATATCGATGCCCTGTCTCAATAATCCAACGACCAGGGACCTGTATAGGATGTTGCTTATAGACTACCCAGCCCCACTAGTGTGACTGTCATCACAACGCTGGTAATCAAGCAAAGATCCTATGGGCTCTACCAATATGTATAAGTGATACGTTACAAGAAACATATACATATATTAAAGTAGACACAACCAAGTAGCATACTACCATGTTTAGCAAGACTGTTATATAAATGTGAATATCCCAAGCTTCCATTAAGTAATATACAACCTAATATGATACAATAATGGCCCCTAGGGCATATACACTAACATTAGCCTAGTATAGAAATGAAAAATATGTACAACGGGTACATCGACCTCAGCCCGGTCGTGCCCCAAAAGAATATTATACAAACAGGCAGTGACGGCAATCCACATGTTGGACGCTCGTCCCGCAATATCAAATGTACAAATAAATTCAAAAAGCACTACCATTGTACACTGCTATCCACCACGACAAATCCGCAACATCACAGCACAACACAGACCATCAACGCGAATGTCACGTTCGCAAATCCGTCTAAAAGTGCTATAGGAATTAGACGCAATTTACCGCTCAAATGACATTCACGATCGGAGATATAATATAAGTACTGTAAACTAACACATTTAAATATCGATCGACAAAACTTCCAGAAGTGGGCCCCACGTACATCTGCTGTACAGTAACAAAATCTTGGCCCAAAAGAACAGTACCAAAAACCACAATTCACTGTGTAGAAATCCCAGAAGAAAATTGGCCAACTGAATCACCAACACGGCCGCGGTTCCGCGGCCTTATGGTCGATTCAGTTGATCGTTTTTCTTGAGGTTTCTTCAAAAAGCCTGCTTAATTTTCTATGATGCTCAAAATAATTTTTAGACCCTTTTAAAAATCGACAGAATCTTTTCCACTGAAAATTGTAGTTTTCGAAAATCCGTTCGATCGATATTTTAAACGCGTTAGCACAAGTTAGTAAAGCTTAATGGTGAGGCTCTGATACCACTGTAAGTACACGGTAGCGCCCCGGCCGTCTGACAGACGCCAAATGCGGAACAAAAACTTTTTACAACTGGCGCTATCGTATACTATAACCCGGATTTGCCATTAAACCTAAACTAACAAACTACAAAGTGGGTAGAAATGTTATACCGAACGATTCGAGTCCTTCGGTCTTCAACCATCATCCCACGCTTTGTTGCGGCTACTCCGATCTCCTGAATCTCCGGTCTCCTCGTCCAGGTGGCACCACGTCGACGGATCTTTAAACGGGCTCCCGCCTCTGAACCGAGGCAACTCGATCATCAAGTTTGCTAAAAGAGATGACCAAGATGATGTAGAGAATGAGTAGAACACTTTGTCTCACTTCGTCCAAAGTCATGGACGAACGGTTAATGAAGTTGCCTTTTGGATCAGGTGAAATGAGAAATGAGGCTATCTAATTTCCATGAATCCAAAACTATAATCTTTTCCAAATCAACCATCATCATATCTTTGCAATGATGGGCCGGCCATATAAAGGGAAGGAGGAGGGTGAGTGTAGGAGGAAGAGAGTGACCATATCATTAATGAAGAGAATGAGTCACAATTACACCTTGCATAACCATTAAAGCATACAATGAATCATCTAACCTAGTCATCATACATTAATTGCACAATTAATGCACTAATGAGTCACTAGCCACCTCATCATCCTAGTCACCATCTAGATGCTTCCACACACACTCATGACTCACCCTCATGACGAAAAAATAAATCCGCATTTAACCGAATGTTAAAGCGGGCGATAGAAAACTGGAAACTGGCAACTTCCAAAAGCGATCCTGAAACGAATTTCAGGATAACCCCGTAACAGTATAAACATACCCGCATTTGTATTACGACCGAATACAAATGCAACTGAGACAAAGATATTATATCTACACAGTATAATACTCGGATCCGGCTTAAACCAAAGCCCACCAGTATTATCTGCCCGAAATATGACACGTGCGTAAACGCACGTGCATTTTCCGAACCCTGCCATAAAACCATACGGCCTCTACAACGTTTCGCCCGAACTTGGGAAACTGTCTTTAGGGGACTTTAATGACTCATCAACACACTGGCACTGGGTATAACCACTAGCACGTCAGAGGTACTAGCTGTACGTAACGGTTGCCTATTTATTGATTGGAAGGAAAGCTGACGAGCGAACTCATCCAGAAACCCTACTGAGCCTGACAGTGACAATATCCGTACAGTCCGGTCCGTTCGTCTAAAGAGTATCGCCTATCGAGTCTAGGGGGGTGGATAAAGTCAGACCCCTAATAACGCGATAATTCGTGTCGGTATGAAGCCCATCACCACCTGAGGAACTACTGATCCAAATCAGTAATTCTCGACTACCTCGGCCGAGGATTTCTAGTGATGGCCACCCGTGCACTGTGCGACATCAACCCCCAATACCGGGAGAGACGAATCCCCGACGATCCGCTGACTACCTCCATGTGGCTCGGGACTGTACCCAACTAAAACCTGTTTGCACGTCTCCTTTGAGCGTGGTAGGGTAGTAATCTAAGCACAGTGGGAAATCACACGAGACAAATGACGATCTCAGGTCGACAAACTTGTAGGGTTCCTAGGCACCCTAATGAGGTCTCACAAGGCATCAACCATGCCAATTTCAAAAAATCTAGGTGCCGAGAAACCCTAATACGGACCGTTGGCTAGAAATCTAGGCGAAAAACAATCTAGTTAACAACTTAACTAATGGGATATCGGAAATACAACCTTTGTAGATCCGGTGCTCCACCTCCTTAGCTCCGCAACGAAGTCGTCTCCGCTGTCCAAAAGGAATCCGGGCTCTAGAGTCGGCTTCGTCGGAGAAAAAGCGAGCTAGGTCGTCGATGTCCATGCCGAAGATGATCTACGTCGAGGCATCGCTAAATCAAGCTCCACCTTCACCAAGCCCTAAAAACTTGTGAAGGAAACACACTCTACTACTTGGCAAGAGGTAGAGGATGAAGAAATAAGAAGTGGGTAGACTTTAGAATTGGATTTCTCACTCTTTATCATCAATCACCATTGATGACCTCAAGGTTTTCTTCTTGAGTTCAAGGAAGAAGAAGAAGAAATGATATATGATAAGTTATATAAAATGAAAAGAAAAATCAAAACTTATCATAATCTAAACCATGGTAAAGTGTAGAGAATTAACTAAGGTTAGATTAATGGTTAGGGTTAAAGATGAAGACAAGAATGGTTACAAAGTCAAAGCTTCATGAAGCTTCAACTAAACTCCAAAATTAGCAACCATTCTTTTCTTATCTATTCAAAATAAATAAATAAATAAATAAGTAAGAAAAGAAAACCCTAATCATTAGTTTAACCATGGCTTAATCCATTACACTTAACTATAGTTAAACATGTATCATCAAACATGATACAATCAAGTGCACGAAAATATATCGAATATACAATGTGCACAACCGAGCGAGAAAATCCATCTAAAGTGAACCGATACTAGTTAATGCAAAGTAATATATCAAATATATAATTATGCATTAAATCATTAAATCAACACTTGATTTAACGATCCGGTCATGACGCACATAACCGACTGGTATCATTAGTAACATCTTATCGAATCAACACTTAATCCGATAACCCGGCTATATCGCATATAACCGATCAATGTCACATCACGAGAATCGAATACAGTATCACATACTCGTATTATTCTCGGTCCCGCACATATCTCATATGCGCTCCTATTTCGTTTTGCTTGAGCCAGGAAACCTCTGTGTAGGACTCTAAAGACTCGTCAATACGCCGGCAGCAGATGATGATCATATCAAACACCCACAAGCCGCAAGCGGTCTGCTAAACGTAACGGCCACCCGGGTATTGAGCGATCTGAAGATCGACGAGCAAGCCCGCTCACACTCCAGTGAATCCAACCAGTAACACTACCGTACATTCCAGTCTGATCGTCTGATATGTCGCATATCTCGCCTAGGGGTGGTAAACGTCAGACCCCAATAGCTCGATAAATTGTGTCGATATGAGGTCTATAACTGTTCGAGAAACTACTGGTAACACTTACCAGTAAATCTCAGCAACCCTGGCCAGGGATTTCCTGTTATAGCCAATCGAACACAGCGCAACATCAACCCCTATACCGGGAGAGACGAATCCCCTCCTATCGCTCATTGCCTCCATGTGACTCGGGACTGTACCCAAAAACCACCGTTTTGCACGCCCTCTTGGACGTGGTAAGATGGAAATCAAAGCACAGTGGGAACCACACAAGACTCTATGACGATCTCGGGTCAACAGACTACTCTGTACCAGTGTCACCAGAGAACTGCCATCTGACGTGAGGTATAATACTATCTGGGAGTTCTCGGCGAGTCCGTCCAGTGTACCCAGTCTCTACTGAGCACCCGTATATCATCCCTGATGTCAAACACCAATGGATATGGGATCATCCATCGCCCATCTGTATGGGTCGAGAAGGTACACGCTAGTCTACTCTGGTATATCGATGCCCCGTCTCGATACACCCACGACTAGGGACTTTGAAGGATGTACTTATGGACTACCATGTCCCCACTAGTATGATCCGCATCATAGTCCAGGTAGTCAAGCACACATCCTAAGGGCTTTACCAACATGTAACAGAGAGACAATCAGTATACACGTTAAGGTAAAGAGCAACCAGATAGCATACTATCATGTCGAGCAAGAAAGTCCTCCCTATATATGTCCCAGCATCCACTACAATATACATCCTATGTACAGTAATGGCCTCTAGGGCATACATATAACTAACAATCTCCCACTTGCACTAGGGCCATCTGATAGCAGTGGTTGTAGTATCTCATACTCAACCATCCCATAAAAGTCTCTCTCTGGGAACAGGCCTTTGTGAGTGGATCCGCTGTGTTGTCCTCTGAATCTACTCTCCTAACCTCTATCACCCTAGAGATCATCTATCTCCATGATCAGGCGATGCTTCCTTAGAATAAGTCTGGATCACTGATGGGACCGGCGTTCCTCGGCATAAGCCACAACTCCATTGTCTCACAATGGTAGAAACGTAGTTCATCTCATGAACTAATATACACCCAAACAGCCTCTTTGGTAGCATCTTAAGTAGCGATGTATCCTGCCTTTATCGTCTAGTATGTCACGGTATCTAGCTTGGAACTCTTCCAACATACCGTCCCTTTACCGAGGGTAAAGACAATGCCTGCGACTGACATTCAGTCGTCTTTATCACCCTGGAACCCTTCCAGTGATTCTCCTTAGGATCGATTGACACCATCTCACTACATCTAGTGAGTATCCTAACATCCATTTAAATCTATCTCATAGATCCAAAACTCAGGATTTAGCAGGTATCATCATGATCCTATGTGGAGAATCATTGTGATATGCGGAGATTGATCGAGCGTAGCATAGGAAACTCCTTCCCTATCAGGAGTATGTCATCCACGTACTCTACGAGGATCATCACCATACTCCCTACTACCTTTTTGTATATACAAGGTTCATCTACCATTTTGATGATGTCAAACTCTTTGACCGCTTCATCAAAACAGATGTTCCAACTCCGCGATGCCTGCTTTAATCCTATAAAGCATCTTGCTCATGTTTCCGCTGCTCCCACTGTCTACGAAGCCCTCTGGCTGTGTACTTATAGACGCACTCTTCTAAAACATCATTTAGAAAAGCAGTCATGACACCCGACCACCGGATATCGTAGTCATGGTATGTAGCCGTGACAAGTAGGATCTGGATGGACTTAAGCATAGCTACTTGAAAAGGTTTCATCATTATCCACACCTGGTCAATGATCAAACTTTTAACAAGTCTAGCTTTGAAAGTCTCAACTTTTCCATGTACACCAAGTAATCTTCTCAAGATATACTTGCTCCTGATGGGGATTTAACCCTTCAGATATAGCAGCTAAAGTCCATACTTTGCTGGTGTATAAGGATTCCATCTCAGATCACTAAGCATCCAGCCATTCTTATAGAGTCTTACTCCTGATGGCCAGCTCGAAACTAGTTGGGTCATCATCTCATGATGGATTCCTCGCTCCCACTGTCATAGTGAAACCGAAGTATCTCTCAGGTGGGTGAGGAACCCTACTAGATTGGCGGAGAGGCTGAGGTTCGTTGGTAACTATTGAATCATTTGGTTTTACCAAATCATCTGCTGTAGTTTGTATAGATGGAACCTTTCCAGTTCTACATTACAGACCTTGCCTCGAGCTTGTCCGGATTTTGCTTTTAAACATAGGCCGGACAACCCCAAATCTTAACTAGCTTAAGACATGGGCTCTTCCCTTTCCATATCACATATGAAATGGTAGGCAACTGATTTGATTGGAACCCTATTCAATAGGTATGCAACTTCATAAGTGCATAACTCCCAAAAGGAAAAAGGTAACTCAGTATTACTCATCATAGAGCACACCATATCAAATAGGGTGTATCTGCTCCGTCCCGATATACCATCTCACTATGTTGTATACGGAGGAGTAATGCTGAGAGAGAATCTCATTCTCCTTTAGAATAGTCCTGGAATTCCGTGCTCAAGTATTCTCCTCCTTGATCTCATCAAAGGACATAATACTTATACCCGTATTTTGGTTCTTTACTTCTAACTTATATTCTGTGAATATCTCAAAAGGTTCGGACTGGTGTTTCAACAGGAACATATGTCTGAATCTCGAGAGATTATCAGAGAATGTAACGAAGTACAAAGAACCAGTCTTGGCATGTGTAGACAGGAGACCTACATACATCAACATGTATCATCCCAAGAGTTCACTAACTCTCTCTCTGTTTCCAGTAAACGGAGCTATGGTCATCTTATCTTTGTGACATGACTGGCGAGTTTCACAAGATGTAAATTCAAACGATTTAAATATGCATCTATATGTAACTCTAGCTAGTCGGGTCACATTGATTGACCTATTCTACAATACCTCATGAAGAATCCGTTCATTTCTGAACTCTTCCTCTTGTGTGTGTTCTGTATACTAAGAACTGTAGTTTGATTTAGAACATCAATGCTTTTAGATAACGTGCCTGAACCGATCAACTTTTGATATAGGAAATGTTCAAAACATTATCCAACAATACAAAATTATATCCTTTCTTTACTAATAAAGAGATTTATATGATTTTGTATATCAGGTTCGGTATCTAATAACATTCGTTCAGAATCAATGTATTGTTAATACAGGGTGACAGTGACCAACAGACTTGGCTGCAACACTTGCCCCGTTTTCTGCCTCATGAAACTTATCACCCGTTCTCAGTTCTCTACCTTTCTGCAGCCCTATGTAACAGATTACATATCTGGGATCCTGATCTGGTATCACATACCCAGGACGTAGAGGATACAGAGAAACAGTTCTTTGTAATGAACACACCCGAAGATGATGCATCAGCATGCACTCTCTTCGTTTGGGCGGCACGGGAATTCTGGTATTCCCCAATTTCCTGCTCTGTCTTATAACAATTATAAGTTGGAGCGGGACCAACGTTCCCCAGCTCAGTATAACAAGCGGGTTCAGTCAATTTTCCGTATTATTATCTTGATTAAGGCGTGATATGGTCGCTACCTGGAGAGAGAGAGAAGAAAACACTCAGCGTGCGCTCTTGCAAGAATAGATTGGTTATTATTTTATCTAATCAGGATGGCTCCCACTGTTTTTTATCAAATCTTCCTTCAAACCCTAAAAGGAAAGACTAGCCGGGATTAATTACACACTACAAGTTCGCCAATCTTTCAGCCAGGCCAGTGTCGGTACTTTGAGGGAGGTCCCCCGTGCTTTCGCACGAACCTAATTAATGTAAACCTCGTTTTCCCAGAGGCGTAACCCCGTTGACACCTTTCTAGACACCTACTTGATCGGCTAATTGTAATGTATAAAACTCTCCTAGGAGCAACTCTTACTCACAGCGGGTATCGGGATCCAACTATCTCATAGAAGGTATGCAATCTCATTGCAAATTTCAACACTTGAAATTCCCGATAATATTTTTCCCCTAGCACCCTATGACCTTGACGGAGGTCAACAAACCATAGGCTACTAGTCAAGTTCAACCCGTCATTTCTTGATCGAATTAAACCCACCCGCACGACCCTTGACGGAGGTCAACAAGGCCGCACGACTACCCTAACTCAATCTGCATCATATGCATAAACAGATAAATACTAGTTAGCTACCGCACACTACGCCTTGACGGAGGTCAACAAACGTAGCACGAATACTAAATAGGACTTAACTGAAATGACGGAGGGCTACGACAGATTTTTCTGAAAACCTATTGCGTAATGAACTTGATATCGTTGTAGAATCAAATGATTTTAAAATGGAGTACTTTTGAGGCTTTTCTAGTTTTGCTAAAGGAGTCACTCCCGGTGAAGAGATCGTCGGTCCTTTCCTCGTCGAATGAGGTGCGGGATATATCATATATATCACTGTGCAAAGCAAAAACTCTTAAAAGCAATCAAAAGACAAACCGAGTGTGTAGCATCTGCCAGTTATTGCTAAAGGAGTCACTCCCGGTGAAGGGATCTCGGTCCTTTCCTCATCGAATAAGGTGCAGGATATATCTCATATACCGCTATGCAAAGCAAGAACTGTAGCTACCTGTTTTATTTTGAAATTCGATTCTACAACATCTTAGGTTTCTTTTATTTCATTAATCACATTAATGAAGTCCCATCATTTAATTACCTAAACATCACAGATAAATACGACGTACACTTATGCCATCCGCATTCGCCTCGATGTCCCCTCGTGCACCGTTAGGTTAGGTAACTAACGGCAGAGCGGGGCAGGGCTAGCGCGGGTGTAAAACATAAGTAACGTCTATATAATATATCATATATACTATATACTGTATCTATCACAGAACATCACATGATCACATCACAGATATCGCAGCAGAAGAATCATATCAAATATTGGATATACTAGGACGTCCGTGTTTTCAATACGAGCCAGTATAAAACACGGATTCCACGGTCGCGATGAATAGCCAAACCCACACCCCTAGACCCCTACGAGAGCGGCAAGCAACCCTACCAATTCCAGAGTTAGGAGACCCGGACTCGACTCCTCGAGTTGGTCTCCCACTGGACTCCAGAACCCGGTTACTTGTGCTCCCCTCCTTGGGTCTATCCTAGTGCGGAAAAGTAAATAATATACAAACGGTGACTACTTCCGCAACCTGGAAGCGCCCCAATAAAAGAATATTACATACAAGTTTTTACATGAATGAAAATGAAAAACACTCATCTCACATAAAAACCCCCGGCTATTCAAACACGACGATCCAATATAACATATCCAGCAACACATAACATCACATGTCATCAACGTAAGTAAATATGCGCATCCCAATTGTCGTTGACATATAGCAACGAAACCGGCAATATCACATATTACACTTACGGTCACAGAAAAGAAAGTGTAAAACTACAACAGTTGGAATCCGCAACCTCTTCAGACATCGCATGCCTGACCAAATGAATTTCTTAGACATCGCATGCCTAACAATTATAAACCCCGCATTTTAGTCTCAAAATCGAAAACTCTTTTCAATATCAAGTCGGGCAATTCAACAAGATTCCCGACATCCTGATCGAATACTCGTCGCAAACTTCAGTAGACGGCTGCACCCCCGATACCGTCGACGAAGTGCACTAAGGAGGAACACCGCCACCGCGAGCACCCGGACGGATGCTTTCGGCGACGGGGTTCTCCTACAGTCACTTGGTCGGGGCAATGGCGTGAGGCTGTCTATTAAGTTTACCCGGCGAGTATCCGCGTACGCTACGTGATTGCGACGGACTTTTGATCACATCAAAATTCCGTGGCAACCGATCAAGTGAGACTAAACTGCTATGTTTATAATATTCATTCAGTTTTCTCATAACTTTTTGTGAATTCCAATTATTGTATCCCATTCCAGATAAATAGAAAATGTTAAACTTTCCGATCGAACAATCGAACACCCAAGTTTTCCCGATACAGATCAACACATGAAATAAGTCTAACAACATTCAGTTCGTGCCTCAGTACCAACGGTCCAGCCGTAGAAGGGTCAAGCCAACGCCTCACATGTGGCACGCCGTACTGCCCCAAACCCGAAGGTTCAAAGGGCAGTTCAAGACGGTCACATAATCGAGTTAAGGTTTGTTGTCTTCTAGAGGGTCCATCGCGTTACTTGCACTACTTAGAACGTCGTTAAACTACGGAAAAATCCAACACTTGGAAATTTCCCGACAGGGGAAAAATTGGGTATTTATATCCGGTCGAACTTTTTAACATATTCTAAAATTTATCCGGAAAGCCAAATAGACAAAATTTGATACCCCGATCGAAACACCGAATCCCCAAAACAACTCCAGAAAATTCAACTCTGAATTAAATATTAAAAATTCCCAGAAAAACCAGCATTGACTATTATTGATTATGGTGCAAATTTTGATGAACAATAGGACAAAACCGCCGCGGATCCGCCGCACGAGCCATGCTCGTGCCGCGGATCCGCGCCTTGAATATGGAGTTACGTCATCAAAATTCACCGTAACTCTTAGATTTCCCTGCTGATTTTTTTAGCAATTTTTAATCTGGAAAAGTCCCAGTTTTTGAAAAAAGGACAGAGAGCAAGTAAGGAATTGGGTTTCGGGTTCGTTCGGACTTCAAATAGCGTCTAGACTTCGCCTAAGGCTCTAGCTAGGCTCTGATACTACTGTAGGGTTCCTAGGCACCCTAATGAGGTCTCACAAGGCATCAACCATGCCAATTTCAAAAAATCTAGGTGCCGAGAAACCCTAATACGGACCGTTGGCTAGAAATCTAGGCGAAAAACAATCTAGTTAACAACTTAACTAATGGGATATCGGAAATACAACCTTTGTAGATCCGGTGCTCCACCTCCTTAGCTCCGCAACGAAGTCGTCTCCGCTGTCCAAAAGGAATCCGGGCTCTAGAGTCGGCTTCGTTGGAGAAAAAGCGAGCTAGGTCGTCGATGTCCATGCCGAAGATGATCTACGTCGAGGCATCGCTAAATCAAGCTCCACCTTCACCAAGCCCTAAAAACTTGTGAAGGAAACACACTCTACTACTTGGCAAGAGGTAGAGGATGAAGAAATAAGAAGTGGGTAGACTTTAGAATTGGATTTCTCACTCTTTATCATCAATCACCATTGATGACCTCAAGGTTTTCTTCTTGAGTTCAAGGAAGAAGAAGAAGAAATGATATATGATAAGTTATATAAAATGAAAAGAAAAATCAAAACTTATCATAATCTAAACCATGGTCAAGTGTAGAGAATTAACTAAGGTTAGATTAATGGTTAGGGTTAAAGATGAAGACAAGAATGGTTACAAAGTCAAAGCTTTATGAAGCTTCAACTAAACTCCAAAATTAGCAACCATTCTTTTCTTATCTATTCAAAATAAATAAATAAATAAATAAGTAAGAAAAGAAAACCCTAATCATTAGTTTAACCATGGCTTAATCCATTACACTTAACTATAGTTAAACATGTATCATCAAACATGATACAATCAAGTGCACGAAAATATATCGAATATACAATGTGCACAACCGAGCGAGAAAATCCATCTAAAGTGAACCGATACTAGTTAATGCAAAGTAATATATCAAATATATAATTATGCATTAAATCATTAAATCAACACTTGATTTAACGATCCGGTCATGACGCACATAACCGACTGGTATCATTAGTAACATCTTATCGAATCAACACTTGATCCGATAACCCGGCTATATCGCATATAACCGATCAATGTCACATCGCGAGAATCGAATACAGTATCACATACTCGTATTATTCTCGGTCCCGCACATATCTCATATGCGCTCCTATTTCGTTTTGCTTGAGCCAGGAAACCTCTGTGTAGGACTCTAAAGACTCGTCAATACGCCGGCAGCAGATGATGATCATATCAAACACCCACAAGCCGCAAGCGGTCTGCTAAACGTAACGGCCACCCGGGTATTGAGCGATCTGAAGATCGACGAGCAAGCCCGCTCACACTCCAGTGAATCCAACCAGTAACACTACCGTACAGTCCGGTCTGATCGTCTGATATGTCGCATATCTCGCCTAGGGGTGGTAAACGTCAGACCCCAATAGCTCGATAAATCGTGTCGATATGAGGTCTATAACTGTTCGAGAAACTACTGGTAACACTTACCAGTAAATCTCAGCAACCCTGGCCAGGAATTTCCTGTTATAGCCAATCGAACACAGCGCAACATCAACCCCCTATACCGGGAGAGACGAATCCCCTCCTATCGCTCATTGCCTCCATGTGACTCGGGACTGTACCCAAAAACCACCGTTTTGCACGCCCTCTTGGACGTGGTAAGATGGAAATCAAAGCACAGTGGGAACCACACAAGACTCTATGACGATCTCGGGTCAACAGACTACTCTGTACCAGTGTCACCAGAGAACTGCCATCTGACGTGAGGTATAATACCATCTGGGAGTTCTCGGCGAGTCCGTCCAGTGTACCCAGTCTCTACTGAGCACCCGTATATCATCCCTGATGTCAAACACCAATGGATATGGGATCATCCATCGCCCATCTGTATGGGTCGAGAAGGTACACGCTAGTCTACTCTGGTATATCGATGCCCCGTCTCGATACACCCACGACTAGGGACTTTGAAGGATGTACTTATGGACTACCATGTCCCCACTAGTATGATCCGCATCATAGTCCAGGTAGTCAAGCACACATCCTAAGGGCTTTACCAACATGTAACAGAGAGACAATCAGTATACACGTTAAGGTAAAGAGCAACCAGATAGCATACTATCATGTCGAGCAAGAAAGTCCTCCCTATATATGTCCCAGCATCCACTACAATATACATCCTATGTACAGTAATGGCCTCTAGGGCATACATATAACTAACAAAACTAACCTGTACACATGTCACCAAGGAACTACTATCTGACGATATGTATAATACGAACTAGCATGTTCCCGGCGAGTCCTGTCCGGTGTACTCATAACCCAATGAGCACCTGTATACATCTTAGGTGAACCAACTAACACCAATGGCTTGTGAGACCGGCCACCGCCCCTCATCGGGGTCTCGACTGTATACACTAGTGTACTCTGGAGTATCGATGCCCTGTCTCGAAACTCCTACGACTAGGGACACTTTAAGGATGTGCTTATAGACCCCAGCTCCCACGTATATGATCGACATCATACTGCTGGCAGTCAAGCAAGAATACTATGGGCTCTATCATCATGCAATAGTGAACTAAAGCATGTATACGATGATAAAGACAAACCAGATAGCATACTATCATCTCGAGCGAGACTGTCATATCGGTATAGGTCCTCTCTCAATCATTGCAATCATGTACCTGCGATCCAATAATTGACTTTGAGGGCACTATATCCAACATAAACAGAATATAGTATGAGTACCAACCCTTCTGTCCTAATGGACACTGAACAACATACAATACTTTGTATAAGTCCCCTGAGTTCAATAACTCATAGCTTGTGCATCGTAGGTTTAAAATTGTACTATGGTTAAGAAGAATTACACCGCTGTTTAATACTCCTTACCCAATCATCAACTGATATAGGTAAATGTCGTAGACATAATTTCAAAAAGTTATATCTCACTTTATTAAATAAACGTATAGATATATCAGTTTGAAATTGGTGCATAACAACGGATATTCAAAACCAAATATTTGCTGTTAGGCAAAACTCCTGGTGATTTCCTCAAATATCACCAATTACAATGAATTCCGATATAATGAGAATATAATCACCTAATTCCCAATAACTTACTCCCACTCATCATCTGTAAAACCATATAGGTGTGAGAATCAAACCTGGTAAATACATACCCCGGAGTAAGGATCTAATTGGCAAATCAGTTTTCAATTAACAACGCATAGTGAAAATGAAACATGAAAATGTTTCGAAAGGGTATCTGGGTATTCCTAGTAATTCTTCTTCCATTATCTATATTCCCGACTCTAACCGTATATTTCTTTACCATCTCTCCAAATCACTTTATTTGTCCTTGCTTATTACCATCTGTACACCACCCTTAGGCTAAATGGTTTTCTTCCTTCCCTACCATTTGGCACCATCCTATGGTTTAGAAGAAGATTATCCAATAAGCGTAATAGGTGTACTCTCCTAATCCTAAGAGCA
This sequence comes from Agapanthus africanus, assembly GCA_030015575.1. Taxonomy (NCBI): domain Eukaryota; kingdom Viridiplantae; phylum Streptophyta; class Magnoliopsida; order Asparagales; family Amaryllidaceae; genus Agapanthus; species Agapanthus africanus. Next base: position 310,626,842 of record CM057343.1, on the reverse strand, counting down.
CACTCAACCTGACAGAAGGTAAAGATAAAAGATAACTGAATAAAACTTATTCTATTTTTCCTGAACTAGAATCCATCCTCGAACTGGAACAAGTTCCTTCGAGTTCGTATGTAACTATACAACGGATTATCCAATAACTGTGGATCTTCGTTGTGATACGGGGCGTTCTGTAGAAATTCAAAGGTGGAGTAGGAGTGGCGATGAAATACGTGGTTTGGTCGTGAATGATAGCAGTCGCAATTTACTTTGCCCTCTTTCTGATCCCTTTATTTGTCTTTACTTATTACCTTCTGTACACCAAACATAGGCTAATTGGTTTTCTTTCTTCCCTACCTTTCGGCACCTGCCTATGGTTTGGAAGAAGACTATCCAATAAGCGCAATAGGTGTACCCTTTCCTAATCCTAGGAACCCTCACAAGCTGAGAGAAGGTAAAAGGAAAAGACAGCTGAATAGTCCTATTCAATTTCTCCAGAACTGGAAACCATCACAAGTTTCTTCGAGTTCGTATGTAACTATACGATGGTCATATCCAATGAATGTGGATCTTCATAGTGATACGGAATGTTCCGGAGAAAAGCAAAGGGTAAAAGTAGGAGTGGCAATGAGGTATGCAACTCAGACAATCCAAAAGTCAATATGTTTTAAGAAGATTCGGTTATCTTGGTTACTGAGTTATAGTCTAAGGTCGGGCCATGGTCGCTGCCAAAGAGAGAGAGAGAGAGAGAAAACACTCAGCGTGCACTCTAACCTAGATCAGAATGGTTAATCACTTTATCTAATCAGGATGTCTTCTACTGTATCCTCAAATTCTCCTCCAAACCTGAAAGAAGAATTAGTCGGGATCATCTAAAATCACCCGTGAAGTAAACCAACTCATCAGTGGGAATCGGGATCCAATTATCATCGCATGATAACCTGATGGAATCCACTCAAGTTATCACACTCCAGAAGGTATGCGCATGCCTGGCAAGTTTCTTGTATGTTTGAAACTCCCGATGTGATTTCTACCCCATGCTCTTATGACCTTGACGAAGGCTAACATATCATAAGTCACATTTCAAGTTCTACCCGTCATTGTCCAGGTTAATTTGAACCCACCCGTACATACCCTTGATGAAGGCAAAAATAGCAGTACGACTGTCCCAAACCAACGCATCTATCTATGCAACAGAAAAGTAACAAATAGCTACCATACACTATGCCATTACGAAGGCCAACAAACATAGCATGGATACTAAGTGCAACCCGTCTGAAATGACGGGGGGCTACGAATGCTTTTTGGCAAAAAACCTTTAACGTAATGAACTTGATATCGTTGAAGGAACCGGATAGCTTTTTATAAATATTTAGTGGCGAAAACCTTTGCTAAAGAGGTCACTCCTGGTGAAGGGATCTCGGCTCTTTCCTCGTCAAATGAGGTGCATGATATTCCAACCGAATACCTCGATACAAAGCAAAAAAGAATCAACTATAGTGAAGTTTTTACCCTGACGCAAACATCTGCCCAAGGGGTCACTCTCGGTGAAGGGATCTCGGCCCTTGCCTCGTCGAATGAGGTGCTGGATATTCATAACCGAATACCACTATGAAAAACAATAGAAAATGTCCTTGTAATAACATCATTTGAAAATTGTTCCAACAACATCGAATAGGTCTGTTTTCTTTGCTTTGATCAGAATCAATGCAGTCCCATCAATTAATGACACCACAAAAGAACGAAAATATGATATACGTTATGCCATCCGTGTAAGTCGACGTTAGACACCCCATATGATGCGGGGAGGCAGAATAGGTAAAACAATCATTTTGTTTAAACTAACATTGACTAACTTTACGGATCTTTGCCAAATCCTGACTAACAACAACATAGGAGGGATTAGCTACTATGAAAGAAGATTATACCTAATGAATCAAGTCCTTCTTGTTCTCGTTGACCACCTCCTCGTCGGCCTCCTTTTTTGTGATAGAAGATCCACCAAAGAGGTACTTCTCCAAGCTTAACGTCACACTTGAGGTAACTAGGTAACTAAGAGTGCTAATCAAAGCAACCTAGAGGATATAAAATAGAATTAGGGATCTATGAGTCTTACTAACCCTAGGATCTCAATACATGAGAGGATTAGGGTTAGGGTTTGAAGAGAGAGAGCTTGAGAAGAGAGAAGGTGAGAATAATAATGAAATGGAAATTAACTCATTTGTGTATATATATGAAGCATAATATATCTTGCACAAAAATATCTTTGCACAAATATCTTCATGCTTCATTTAATACATAATGAATCATCTAGTGAGTCATTAAAAGCATTAATGCTTTATTAACTCTCTTGATGAATCATCTCCATGAGTCACAAAACCATTTAATGCATATAACACCTAAGCTCTCCACCTCATCAACCTTCTAGAATCTTCTCGAGTAATTACGAGAACGCCCCTCCTATCCGTGAAATCACGGAAATACTGAGACTGTATAAATCCAATAATCCAATACTAGAATCTGTCTTAAACCAAAGCCTGGTAGTAAAAACTGTCCGAACATCGTGCGTGCATAAATGCATGTGCGTGTCCGAACCCTGTCGTAAAACCATACGACCTCTATATCGTTTCGCCCGAAGCAGGGAAACTCTCTGTGTGGGAATCTAAAGACTCGACTACTACGCTGGCAGTGGGTTTAACCACAGACCGCAAGAGACACTAGCTGTACGTAACGGTCCCCAGGTAGATGTCGATAAGAAGGCCGATGAGGAAACCCATCCGAACTCCTACTGAGCCTGATGTGACAATCTCCGTACAGTCCGGTCTGTTCGTCTAGGACTATCGCATATAGGGCCTAGGAGGCTGCAAGCTTCAGTCCCCTAAAAGCGGTATAAATCGTGTCGGAGTCAAGCCCATTACACCTTGAGAAGCTACTGGAAAACCTACCAGTAAATCTCGCTTGCCCTGGCCAAGGACTTTACGTAATGGCTCTCCAGACACAGCGCGATATCAACTCCCAATACCGAGAGAGACGAATCATGTCTAACCGCCACTGCCTCCAAATGCTTCGGGACTGCACCCAACTGCTACCTGTTTGCACGACTCCTTTGAGCCGTGGTAGGGTAGCAATCTAAGAACAGTGGGAACACACTCGAGGCGAAGCAGTAGTGTCAAGTCTGCGGACTATGCTGTACTCATGTCACCTAGGAACTATTAACTGACGACGGGTATAATACCAACCAACAGTTCCCTGCGAGTCCTGTCCGGTGTACCCGTAACCCAACGAGCACCTATATACTATCTCCAATACAACGTACTGATGGCTGTGGGATAGACCATCTCCTTGACTGGGATGAGAAGCGTACACACTAGTCTACTCCGGAGTATCGATGCCCTGTCTCGATAATCCTACGACTAGGGACCTGAAAAAGGATGTGCTTGTAGACTACCCAGCCCCCACTAGTGTGACTGCCATCACAACGCTGGTAGTCAAGCAAGATCCTAAGGGCTCTATCAATACGTACACACATATTAAGATAGATATAAACCAAGTAGCATACTACCATGTTTAGCAAGACTGTTAATATAACTGTGAATATCCCCAAGCTTCCATTAAGTAATATACAAGCTAGTATGATACAATAATGGCCCCTGAGGCAAATACACTAACAATCTCCCACTTGCACTAGGGCCATGTACTGGAGAATCGAAGACCGATCATCTCGAGTAGCCTCTCGAACTGAATCTGAGGTAAGGCCTTTGTGAATGGATCAGCGGTGTTCTCCTCTGTAGCAACTATCCGAACCTCGATCTCCCGGCGATCTATGATCTCCCTGATCAGGTGATACCGTCTTAAGATGTGTCTGGACTTCTGATGGGACCTGGGTTCCTTTGCTAAAGCTATAGCTCCGTTGTTTTCGCAATACAGCGGTATTGGATCAACAATGGTAGGAACCACCTGAAGTTCTGTTAGGAACTTCTTCATCCAGGCTGCTTCTTTTGCGGCATCGCAAGCAGCGATACACTCCGCTTCCATCGTCGAGTCAGCAACGGTGTCCTGCTTGGAACTCTTCCAGCACACCGCCCCTCCATTGAAGGTAAAGACATAACCTGACATGGATTTGGAGTCATCCTTATCACTCTGGAAGCTAGAATCAGCAAAGGCCTCAATCTTGAGGTCTTTTCCACCGTAAACCAAGAACATCTCCTTAGTTCTTCTCAGGTACTTGAGAATGTTCTTTACTGCTATCCAGTGATTCTCCCCTGGGTCTGACTGATACCTGCTTACCACGCTCAGTGCGTAAGCTACATCTGGTCTGGTGCACAACATCGCATACATTATAGAGCCTACCGCAGAAGCGTAGGGTATTGTAACGTTTTGAAAATCGTTTCGGTGAAATTTCGGAAAAATCGGTAAAATAAAGGGGTTTTCTGTAAAAAGTCAAAATACAAATATCTTTATTATAAAATTAAATATACACATTCTAGCTATGAAATTGCTAGTATTTGGTGCTTATTGAGCCACTGGTGAAATTTCAAATTTTCTGAAAAATTTTCCAAAATTAATTATTTTAATATTATTTTAAGCCGTCACTAATACATTTAATTAGGGAAAATTACAAATTGGAATGAGTTGAAACAAATTTTGTGCATCATAATACATTAAATAAAATTTTATCATGTGGTTTTTGAAATGAAATGGTTTGCCAAAACGGTTTAGAAAATATCGAAGAAAAAAGGATTTTTTTGGTGAAATTAGTGTAAATAGATATTGGGGTATAACATTTATCATTTTTTCTCACCCACACTCACCCACACCCTCTCTCCTCTCCCCAAATCAGCAGCCCAAGTTTCCCCCTCCTCATTTCCCCACTTGTTTTGCCCAAAAGAAATGAAAAGAAAAAGGAAATGAAAGAATAAAAGAATATATAAGTATGGGCTTTGACCTTGGGTTGACTTGATATCATTTTCCCCACTTGACTCTCTATCCTCTGCCCCTCAAATTCCTGGCCAAAATCAGCACCCTACTGTAGCAGCCCTCCCTCAAAAAAAATCCCACCCAATTTGCATCAAAAATCCACAAAAATGCTTCAAAATCCATACAATTTCAAAGCTAATTCCAAATCCAACTCCTACCCATTTTTCCTTAGCCTCTCAAGCATGGTTTTTGGTGAAAAGTTTTCAAATTGGAGGTCAAGATTTTCATGCTAGATCTCAAATCTTGTGAGGTAAAAATCTTGAGCTTTTTGTTAAATTGTTGGTTATTGCTTTAATCTAACTTAATTAGGATATGAATTGTGGTTCTAATTGAAAGATTTAGGTTTTCAAAAGAAGGATTAAATTATAGTTAGGGTTTTTGTTGTGTGATTATGGTTGCAAAGTGAGATTCATCATTTTGTGATATGTGAAACATAATCAAATTGTTAGTTTGCAAATTGTTAAGTGGAATTGTAATATTTAAGCTATATTGCTAACTAGGTTTTTGTAAACCATGAATTGGTTTAAGAGAAAATGTAATTAGGTTTCTGATGACTTTATTATCATTATAAAATGTATTTTAATACTTTAGATCATGAAAATCCAAGATAGATTGTTGTATGTGCATTTTTGCTATAAAATTGTTAAAGTTGGTTAAATTGTAAACTAGAATTTTGGGGCTAATGAAATTTAATGAGATTAAATTATGGAAATGGTTTTTATGACTTATTTAAGATATTTAATAAGTATTATGGCCATTAGAATTGTTAAAACATCAAGTTTTGTACTAAAACGGTAAATTTTTTGCTTGCTAGATTTTCGGAAAAATGGCTTTTAAAGTGAATTTGGGGTTTTGGTGAATTTTAACCTATTTTATATTATAGTTAGTGTTCGTGGATGCACAAATGAGTGTGTTTGGGTTTTCTCGATGGTTTGACGTTTGTACATCGACATCGAGGGTTGGTTTGGCTATTCTTGCATGCGCAGGCGATAGGTTTTGACCTATCCGTGATAAGCGTGCCGATTTGATTTCCGTATGCCGTTTCGATTTCGAATTTGGTTTTAATGCGATACGGTGTGTTATGATATGTAGGTACCCCATGTGGACTTCGAGACGACAAGCAAGCGCGCGGCGACGTCGGCACCGGCGAGCGAGGACCAGGTGAGTAGATTTATATCTACGGGGAGAAGTCGGGTAGATGGCGTATAGCACCCCCGCAGTTCGCAGTGATGTATACGAATACGTATACACTTAAATATATATTATATTAATATGAGGCTTTGAGGATAAAGGTAGATGCTAGGTGTTCATGGATTAGTTTAGTGTTAGTTGTGAAACCCTAGATTAGTTGTTACACCCACAGACGCACACACACACATGCATACATCTATGTTATTACCTATGCGTATATGGGGATATGTGTTTATATGTTCACATAGGTATGGGACTATGTGTTCACATACTGGATTTGAGGATAATGTTTGGGATTTGAGGTGAGTCGATGAAATTGATTTGAGGCCGTGAGATCGGTGATATGGCATGGTTCGTATTTGAGATACGACATGACGTTGTAGCGGGTCCTTGACATAGTGTTTCACACATGTGCATGCATACTTAAGCGGTATCAGTATTGTACTAGACATAGATCAGTACCCCGATCATGATATTTGATAAAGAGGATACCAGGTGAATAGTATGATGAATGTGATATTAACCCGTACCCAGATTTGGGATGCCGTACGACGGATTTACGTACGAGCTATATATTGATGATTGATCCGCACTCTTGACTTGGGATGTCTGATTATAGATATGGTATCGGATATGATATTATTGAGGCGGGATCACCGACTATACATATACAAGTATGTATATCTATCGACTCAGATGATAGGCGGTTTCCTTACATGTAGTTCAGCTTGTTAGTTCAGCCGTATAGTTTAGTGTAGTTGTTAGATTAGTTTAGACTCCTACCTATTTCAAAACTAGCGGATCGTGGGTATTTTAAAAGACAGGTTAAGGGATCTACGGATATTTCAAAAGACGTATCCTTTCTTAAAACCATCGTAGCCCTTATTTTCAAAACCCCACGATTCGTGTTATTTCAAATGGCACCATTGTTTAATATTTAGCTCCCGCTCGTTATGGTTGCTCGCTCCGCATCGCATACTTACATTATTATTTCATGTTGCATTGTTGATATTATGCTGTAAGGACACCAGCACCATTACCGATGATGCGTATGTACCACGTACACTTACTTGCTGGCTCACACACATCTTCATCGGTAATTGCCATATCACGTACACCATAGAAAATATTATGGCTTAACTTAGCTTGATAGCTAGTAGTTTGACATGATATTAGTGTACTTACCTTATATGCCAACTTAGATATTGTAGTTATTACTTGTCACTTCATGCATACTGTTATTCATTGTTATGCCGTATTCATGGTTTTACATGCTATTGATGATTTGGATTCGGATTTCCATGAGATTTTCTTGATTTGGGAGAAAACCGCAAAACTTGTATAAGCTTCTTTCCTCTCTTTTAAATAAAAAGTGCGGTTTTCCCATGATGTATGAGTCGTCCACCATGAGTTTGCTGATGGATTTCAAGACCTAATTCGAGGAGATAGATGAACCGTTTCGGGTACATGGTGGGCCTGGTGCAGTACCCCGGGGCAAGAAGATCGTGTTGTTGACATTGAGCCTGTGCAGGGGAGCACGACCGACCGGTGATATTACCCGACGCATCGGATATCCGGAGGATACCGTCGTGGTCATGAGATGGATGGTAGGGGCCGGCCTGGACTGACGGTGTCCTAGTCATTGTGATAGAGACATTGAGATTTCGAGATATTGAGGTACAGAGACTGTGATACAGAGATATCGAGATATTGGAATTACGTTTTGTGCCGATGCTAGGCACTGTTTTATGCTGATTTCATTATGATACCTCATTTTAAAAATACAGAAATCTCACTAATTTATGAAAGCAGTTTTCTTCAGTACGTGCATTCTGTTTCATGCACTCATACATCATCCATATGATATATTGCTACGTGAGGCACTGACACGGGCATATGGGATTACACTTGGGTTAGATATTTACCCTAGTCATTGTTATAGACTGCTGGTTATGTTTGAGGATACATTATGATCATATGACCTAGGATTGCGTTGTTCATGCGGTTTTTGTTCGTAAATGATTTTCTATTCACGAGTTGGCAACTCACCCCCGTTGTGCCCCAGTTTCTTGCAGGTTTGCCGTACAGGTTTCATTACGGCTTTGCGGGCACAGTTTCATTCGGATAACTTGCTAGTAGGTGGGTTTATTGGTATCGTACCCATCATATTACCTTGTATAATATTATTCAGTTGTATATAGTAAATTCCATCAACCAAACATGTATTTATTTTTGAGATAGAGACCAGTGATGTTATTCCTTCGACCTTAGAGTCGCGCGTTGTATTTCTGTAGATTTCTTGTTGTTTTGAGTTTCCTTTTGAGTTTTGATCCTCGCCCTTGGCGTTGTATATTATATTGCTTATGTGGTTGTGACCGTCGATTGACGAAGAGCTAGCTCCCGCTTGGGGATGCCTTTTATTGATTTCGTATATTATTCATGTTGTATCCCGTTTGGGAGCCAGTATTTACAAAGGAGACTCTGCCGAAATTTTCAAGAAATACTTGATGTTTTTTTTTTAAAAAAACGCATAATTCGGCTATGCTTTTAAAACTACTTGTTTTAAGTTGTTTTTCCTTCACTCTACTACTTTTCTTGGTTTGGATTTCTGGGTTTTCGGCTTACTTAGATTACGTACGCCTCGAGACGTTTCGTAGTTTAAGTGCCGGTCATGTTCCGTACTTTCAGGACGTAACAGGTATAATAGACATGCGATCCCTTTCCAAATCAGTCTTGGGAGACATCTCTTTGGAGAGGGTGATTCCGTGACAAGCCGGTAAACTACCGCGCTTAGAATCTTCCATACTGAATCTTTTCAGTATAGTGTTGATATACCTGGACTACGAAAGTCCCATAATCCTCTTAGATCTATCACGATAGATCCGGATCCCCAGAATGTAAGAGGCATCATCCAGGTCTTTCATGGAGAACCTATGTGACAAGAATCCTTTGACAGATTGTAGCATAGGAATGTCATTTCCTATTAATAGAATGTCATCCACGTACAAGACGAGGAATACGACAGTTCGTGCTACAATTTTACTATATATACATGGTTCATCTGGATTTTTGATAAAGTCATATTCTTTGACCGTTTCATCAAAACAGATGTTCCAGCTCCGCGATGCCTGCTTCAGTCCATAAATGGACTTAAGCAACTTGCACACTTTCCCGCTGCTCCCACTCTGATTGAAACCTTCTGGCTGATCCATATAGACGCACTCTTCCAAATTACTATTTAGAAAAGCCGTCTTTACGTCCATCTGCCAGATCTCATAATCATGGAAGGCAGCAATGGCAAGAAGGTTCCGAATGGATTTGAGCACAGCCACTGGAGAAAAAGTTTCGTCATAGTCCAAACCAGGTCTTTGATGAAAACCCTTTGCAACAAGTCTAGCCTTATAGGTTTCCACCTGTCCATCTACACCAATCTTTTTCTTGAAGATCCATTTGCATCCTATGGGTTTTACCCCATCTGGAGCAAAGTCCAAAGTCTATACTTTGTTGGTGTACATGGACTCCATCTCGGTCCACATTGCATCCAGCCATCGTACCGAGTCGCCGCTCTGGATGGCCTGCTGGAAGCTAGTAGATTCATCATCATCAATGATGTAATCCTCTCTATCCCCATCTATGAGAAAACCGTAGTATCTCTCAGGCGGATGAGACGGCTTACTACTCCTGTGGAGGGGTGCGGGAATGTCCTGTTTTTCTTGAACTACTGGTTCTACCAAACTTTCAGTAGTAGTTTGTGGTTTTGGAATTTCTTCCAGTTCTACTGCGCTCCCACTTGTTTCCTTTTCTAAAAACTGATGTTCTAGAAAATGGGCATTACGAGAAACAAAAACCTTTTGTTCCTCTGCGTAATAGAAGAAATACCCCTTGGAGTTCTTGGATATCCCACAAACTTACACTGTACTGATCGTGCCTCGAGTTTGTCCGCATGCTGCTTTTTAACAAAAGCTGGACATCCCCATATCTTTAGATACTGAAGATAGAGTTTCTTCCCACTCCACATATGATATGGCGTGGTAGGCACAGTCTTGGTAGGAGCCCTGTTCAAAAGATATGCTGCTGATTCTAGCGCATAACCCCAGAAAGATCGCGGTAACTCATCATTACTCATCATGGAACATACCATATCCAATAGGGTTCAATTCCGACTCTCCGATACACCGTTGTGCTGTTGAGTGTATGGAGGAGTAATCCGAGAGAGAATTTCTTTCTCTTTTAGGTAACCTAGGAACTCGGTACTTAAGTATTCACCACCTCGATCAGATCTCAGTGTCTTGATACTTTTGCCGGTTTGGTTTTCTACTTCATTCTTATATTCTTGGAATTTCTCAAAGGCCTCGGATTTATGTTTCATCAAGAAAATGAATCCGTACCTAGAGTAATCATCCGTAAAAGTAATGAAATATGAAAAACCACCTCTTGCATGTGTAGACATTGGACCACATACATCGCTGTGTATGAGTCCTAAGAGCTCGCTCGCTCTTACTCTATGTCCAGTGAATGGATTCTTTGTCATCTTTCCTTTGAGACATGATTGACAAGTGGCATAAGGTTGATATTCGAACGGATCCAAATACCCTTCTCTATGTAACTTAGTTAACCTTGTCTCATTGATGTGACCCAGTCTACAATGCCATAAGAAAGCCTTATTTATATCTTGAGACTTTCTTTTTAGTGTGTTCTGCACATTGAAAATCTGTAATTGGTTTAACACATATATACCGTTATCTAGCGTACCGGACCCAATAAAACTATGATTAAGGTGGATGTTAACAACATCGCTTACAAACGTGAAATCATAACCTTCTTCTGATAACAACGAAACCGATATAATATTACACGTTAAACTGGGTACACAAAAACAGTTATGCAAAACCAAAATATATCCACTCGTCAATCCAAAGTTATAATCCCCTACGGACACAGCACCCACGCTAGCTCCGTTAGCAACCTGGAGGGTCATATCACCAACCTTCAGCACTCTACGGTTTCTCAGTGCCTGCAATGAATTGCATATATGAGATCCTGATCCAGTATCCAATACCCAGGAAGTAGAGTTGATTGACAGACAATTTTCAATTACAAACACACCTGAAGTCGAAACCACAGCTTGCTTCGGTTCCTGGTTCTTGGCATTCTAAGGTTTGCAATCTTTCTTCCAGTGCCCTTTCCTATGACAGTGGAAGCACTCGTCCTTTGCCACTAATGGCACCGCAACCTTTGCCTTTCCCTTAGCTTCCACCTTACCAACACCACCTCTCGGTTTGGTAGCGGCCTTCTTCTTCCTTCTTTTGGCCCTTTCCTTGGACCCAGAAGAGGAAGCACTGCGAACAAACATAGAGGGTATTTCCTTTGCCTTCTGCACGGTGCCTTCTGCACTCCTCAACATGTTAAGGAGTTCTGGAAGTTCAATTTCTTTTCTTTGAATGTTGAAATTCAGAATAAACTGGGCATAGGTGGAAGGAAGGGACTGAAGAATCAAGTCTGTATAGAGCTCGTTCTCCAAAGTCGTCCCAAGGTCCGCGAGCTCTTCTATATAGCCAATCATCTTTAGGACATGTTCTCCTACAGATGATCCGACGGCCAGCCTCGACTGAAACAAGTTCTTCGAGGTCTCGTATCTTGCTATACGAGATTGCTCTCCATACAGTTCTTTTGTGTGGAGAAATATGGATTCAAGATCCATATCCTCGTGCCTCCTCTGATGTTCATTATTCATAGAGGCAAGCATGATGCATTTGGCCTTTGCGCAATCTAACTCTCAGGTCTTGTGGATTTCCATATCCGTAATACTGGAATCTGGACCAGGGACAGCAGGTGCCTTAGCAGTAAGGGCATACCCTAATTTGTCATAAGTCAAAGCCATCTTAACATTCCGGAACCAATCTTTATAGTTTAGCCCTGTCAATATTTTTTTTCTAATAGTAACTTAAGGCCTGTCATGTTCTGGGTTGCTGCAATTAGGAGAGAGAGGGAACACTTTAGCATGATGCTCTGGCAAGTTTAGAGTGGTTTTTAGTTTATCTAAACTGGATGGCTCCCACTGTTTCTCGAATCCCTCCTCAAACCAAAAAGGAAGAACTAGTCAGGACTATTCTCACTGTACAATACTTGCTTAACCGTTCAGCCAGGCTGGTGTCGGTACTTCGAGGGAGGTTTTCCAACGCTTTCGCGAAGTTCCTTAATTAAATAGTCTCTTTTCTCTGGGGGCGTAACCCCGCTGACACCTTTCTCGACACCTACTTGGTTTATAGGATTGATCGTTAAGTGATGAATCTCCTGATGAATAGCGGATACTCACAGTAGGATCAGGATCCAAATATCATCGTGTGATAAAGCTGAAGGAATCCTACCAAAATTATCACACACCAAATGATATGCATCTCTTTGCAAATTTCAGTTTCTTTAGAAATTCCCGATATAAATTTCTGCCCCATGCTCTTATGACCTTGGTGTTGGTCAAAATGTCATAAGTCACATGTCAAGCTCTACCCATCATTATCTTGTTAATTCGAACCCATCCATACATACCCCTGACGTTGGCCAAATGATAATACGACTGTCCCAAACTAACTCATCTATCTATGCAACAAATGAATACCCAGCAGCTACCAAACACTATGCCTTGGCGTTGGTCAAAATACATAGCTTGAATACTACTGAATACCTAAATGAAATGACGGAGGGCTATGAATGGTTTTGGCGAAACCATGAACGTAGTGAACTTGATATGATAAAAAGGAACTTGATAGCTTTTAAAATGAGTGGTTGAAGCTCCGCAATTTTTTAAAAATTATCCTCTGTTTTAAAATAACCGAGTGGTTTCTTTTAAACTGTTCCAACGATTCAACTTTGGTTTATTTTCTTTGCATTAATATAATGCGTCCCATCAATTAACCTATCATTGCAGAAAACAACGAAAATACAACGTCCTTTTATGTCATCCGCATTCACCACTGGGTCCCGTCATTCACCCGTTAGGTTACTTAACTAACGACAGAGCGGGGGCTGGGCTAGCGCGGGTGTAAAACATAAGTGATGTCTAATAGCTATCATATATAGATATTGTACATTCGTCAGACACAATAATAGGCATTTCAGATCACAGATGAACATATTGGATTTTCTACAAATCCGCATTCCTTTTGAGCCTGCAAAGAAAAACGGATTACACAGTCGCGACGAATAGCCAAAACCCCACCATAGACCCCTACGGATACGGCAAACTACCCGCCTTGTACCCGAAGTGAAGCGGTCTCCCTCAACAACGTGAGTAGGCCACTAAACACTTCAAAGTACCCGGTAGTTTGTGCACCCCACTTTGGATCTATCCTAGGAGCAAAAATCAGTAAATGAAATAATACAACGGTGGCTACAACCTTAGCCCGAATGTGCCCCGCAAAAGAATATTACAACAATTTACAAATTACATTTGAATGATAGAAACACTCGTCTCACATCCCCGGCTATCCATTCACGACAATCCAACAAGTCCACAAACACAAACAGTAAAAACCATTACAGAAATATGCAACCCCCTGCTAACGACATACTAGCAGTTAGGGGAGGTTTACGAACACATTAAATAAATCACAGATATAATCAAATTAGCCAAACATCGTAGAATTTCGATCAAGCAAACACAAATGATTCTACTCCAAATACTTCACTGTGCACCTGAAACCTGAGCAGAAACAGAACATCCCAGAAAATACAAAATTAACACAAAAGAGTTACTGGGAAATTTTGGGCTGACTCGGCTCCAACTCGGCCGCGGATCCGCGGCGGATCGCTTTGGATCGGCCGCGGTTCCACGGCAGTTTGGCCGAGTTAGGAACCCAAATTTCTCCAATAATCTTATAATTCCCTGGTTGTATTTTTAAGGGTATTTTTAAGGGTCCCTGAAAAATTTTTAGACCCCGTTTTAAAAACGACAGAAACTATGTGAAAATGATGTTTTTTCCGGTTTGTTTCGCGATCGAATTTCTAACGACTTTACTAACAAGTTAGTTATGGTTTAGCGAGGCTCTGATACCATTGTAAGTTGACGTTAGACACCCCATATAATGCGGGGAGGCGGAATAGGTAAAACAATCATTTTGTTTAAACTAACATCGACTAACTTTACGGATCTTGCCAAACCCTAACTAACAACAACATAGGAGGGATTAGCTACTATGAAAGAAGATTGTACCTAATGAATCATGTCCTTCTTGTTCTCGTTGACCACCTCCTCGTCGGCCTCCCCTTTGTGATAGAAGATCCACCTGAGAGCTACTTCTCCAGGCTTAAACTCACACTTGAGGTAACTAAGTAACTAAGAGTGCTAATCAAAGAAACCTAGAGGATATAGAATAGGATTAGGGATCTATGAGTCTTACTAACCCTAGGATCTCAACACATGAGAGTATTAGGGTTAGGGTTTGAAGAGAGAGAGCTTGAGGAGAGAGAAGGTGAGAATAATAATGAAATGGAAATTAACTCATTTGTGTATATATATGAAGCATAATATATCTAGCACAAAAATATCTTTGCACAAATATCTTCATGCTTCATTTAATACATAATGAATCATCTAGTGAGTCATTAAAAGCATTAATGCTTCATTAACTCTCTTGATGAATCATCTCCATGAGTCACAAAACCATTTAATGCATATAACACCTAAGCTCTCCACCTTATCAACCTTCTAGAAGCTTCTCGAGTAATTACGAGAATGTCCCTCCTATCCATGAAAACACGAAAATACTGAGACTGTATAAATCCAATAATCCAATACTAGAATCTGGCTTAAACCAAAGCCTGCTAGTATAAACTGTCCGAACATCGTACGTGCGTAAAAACGCGTATATGTCCGAACCCTGTCGTAAAACCATACGACCTCTATATCGTTTCGCCCGAAGCAGGGAAACTGTGGGACTATAAAGACTCGACTACTACGCTGGCAGTGGGTTTAACCACAGACCGCAAGTGGCACTAGCTGTACATAACGGTCCCCAGGTAGATATCGATAAGAAGGCCAATGAGGAAACCCATCCGAACTCCTACTGAGCCTGATGTGACAATCTCCGTACAGTCTGGTCTGTTCATCTAGGACTATCGCATATCGGGCCTAGGGAGGCGGCAAGCGTCGGTCCCTTAAAAGCGGTGTAAATCGTGTCGGAGTGAAGCCCATTACACCTTGAGAAGCTACTGGAAAACCTACCAGTAAATCTCGCTTGCCCTGGCCAGGGACTTTGCATAATGGCTCTCCAGACACAGCGCGATATTAACTCCCAATACCGGGAGAGACGAATCATGTCTAACCGCCACTGCCTCCAAGTGCTTCGGGACTGCACCCAACTGCTACCTGTTTGCACGACTCCTTTGAGCCGTGGTAGGGTAGCAATCTAAGAACAGTGGGAACACACTCGAGGCGAAGCAGCAGTGTCAAGTCTGCGGACTATACTGTACTAATGTCACCTTGGAACTGTTAACTGACGACGGGTATAATACCAACCAACAGTTCCCTGCGAGTCCTGTCCAGTGTACCCGTAACCCAACGAGCACCTATATACTATCTCCAGTACAACGTACTGATGGCTGTGGGACAGACCATCTCCCCAACTAGGATGAGAAGCGTACACACTAGTCTACTCCGGAGTATCGATGCCCTGTCTCGATAATCCTACGACTAGGGACCTAAAAAAGGATGTGCTTGTAGACTATCCAGCCCCCACCAGTGTGACTACCATCACAACGCTGGTAGTCAAGCAAGATCCTAAGGGCTCTATCAATACGTACACACATATTAAGATAGATATAAACCAAGTAACATACTACCATGTTTAGCAAGACTGTTAATATAACTGTGAATATCCCAAGCTTCCATTAAGTAATATACAAGCTAGTATGATACAATAATGGCCCCTAGGGCATATACACTAACAATCCGCATTCGCCACTGGGTTCTGTCATCACCCGTTAGGTTACTTAACTAACGACAAAGCGGGGACTGGACAAGCGCGGGTGTAAAACATATACAACATCTACTAGAATATATATAACAATCTATAATAATCGCTCCAGGTATGATAAATTCGGCATCACTAATAAGCAATAAGGTCATAGAACAATACAGATAATCTGGGAGCCCCGGGTTTCCTTTGAGCTGCAAGTGAAACCTGACGTTCCCCTGGTCGTGTGGATAGCCTGTGCAATGAAAACCTAGACCCCTACGAGTGCGGCAAGTTACCCGCCAAATAGTCGGAGTGGTAGTAGTGGTCAAACCAGAAGCGAGGCAGCCCCTTTCAGCAAAGTGAATGAGCCACCCAACACTTCACGGAATCAGGTAACTTGTGCACCCCTCAGGTCAACCTGTACCCCCTACGAGTGCGGCGAATAGCTCGCTAATTCTGGAGTGAGGCCCTTTCACTCTCAACGCCATGAGATGCGGACCCGTTGCCCTCCAGAACCCGGCTATCCGTGCACTCCACCGTGGGGTAATCCTAGTACAGAAAAAAATATGTACAACGGTGACATCGACCTCAACCCGGTCGTGCCCCAAACAAATAATATACAGGCAGGCAGTGATGGCAGTCCACATGTCGGACACTCGCCCCATAATATCAAATGTACAAATAAAACTGAACTGTACTATCATTGCAGCCAAGCTATCCACCACGACGAGTCCGTAAGAACACAACACGTCACAGAACATCAACGTGAATGTCACGTTCGCAAACCCGTCTAAAAGAACTATAGCAATTAAACAAGTTGTACTGCTCTAACAACACTCACGGTCGCATATAGAAATGTATGTACTGTGAACTTTAAACAATGTTAGAAATATCGACTTTGAAATAACCCCGAATTGCCCCGAACAACTAGATAAATCCATATCTAAACTGGGCCTAACTAGAAACTGTTGGAGATAGTGCCCTCAGAGTCAATTATTAGGTCACAGGTACGTGATTGTAATGATTGAGGGAGGACCTATCCCGGTAGGACAGTCTTACTCGAGATGATAGTATGCTATCTGGTTTACCTTTATCATCGTGTACTGCTTGAGGTGACCTGACACGTCGCTATTACACGTTGATAGAGCCCCTAGGATTCTTGCTTGACCACCAGCAGTATGAGGGCGATCATATAAGTGGGAGCTGGGGGTCTATAAGCTTATCCTTAAAAGGTCCCTAGTCGTGGGAGTTTCGAGACTGGGCATCGATACTCCATTAGTAGACTAGTGTATACAGTCGAGACCCCGACGAGGGGCGGTGGCCGGTCTCACAAGCCACTGGTGCCAGTTGGATCACCTAAGATGTATACAGGTGCTCATTGGGTTATGAGTACACCGGACAGGACTCGCCGGGAACATGCTAGTTGGTCATATACCAGACGTCAGATGGCAGTTCCCTGGTGACATGTGTGCAGGTTAGTTCATCGACCTGGGGATCGTCATTTGTCTCGTGTGAGTTCCCACTGTACTTTGATTACTACCCTACCACGGCTCAAAGGAGTCGTGCAAACAGGTTTTAGTTGGGTACAGTCCCGAGCCACATGGAGGCAGTGAGCGTATCTTCAGGGGTTCGTCTCTCCCGGTATTGGGGGTGAGGTCGTGCTGTGTCTAGGAGAGCCATTACACAAAGTCCTTGGCCAAGGCAAGGAGATTTACTGGTAGGTATTCCAGTAGTATCTCAGGGTGTTCTGGGCTACACTCCGACACGACTTGTACCGCTTTTGGGGGTCTGACTTTTACCAACCCCCTAGGCCCGCCATGCGATGCTCATAGACGAACGGACCGGACTGCACGGATATTGTCACTGACAGGCTCAGTTGGGTGTCGGGGTGAGCTTCCTCATCGACGTCCCTTTTGGTCAATAGCTGGTGGCCCGTCACGTATTGGCATATACCTCTGACGTGCTAGTGGTTAAATCCACAGCCATAGTATTGACGAGTCTTTAGAGTCCACCACATTTACAGTTACTCAGCTTTCGGGCGAAAGGTTGTAGAGGCCGTATGGAGATATGGCAAGGTCCGATCAGATACGTGCGGTATTGCACGGATCAGGATCGGACAGTTTGTACTATAGGCCGTATGGTTATATGGCAGGGTTTGATCAGATACGTGCGGTATTGCACGGATCAGGATCGAACAGATATTACTAGCCGGTTTTGGTATAAGCCGGACCTAGTATAGTACAGTGTAGACTTTGTCTCATTGCATTTGTATTTCGGTCGAAATACAGATGCGGGTGTGTATGCACAGTATCGGGGTTTTCCTGTAATTTATTACGGGACCAGTTTTATGGAGTTGCCAGTTTGCTTTCCGTTTCGGCCAATTTCCATGGTTCCGTTCATTGGCCGAAGATTGGTGGAGGAGGGCTTATTTGCATAGTTGCAAATAAGTGTTTGTGGAGGGGATCTTTGCATATTGTTTTATCATGACATCTTTTCATTGACCTTGACTTCTTCTTGTCATGATGGCATGACTTTTGGCTCATCATGATTGTTGATGATGAGGTTGATGGTTGGTGGTGGAGTATGGGTTTTGTTTTGGTATCATTGTTTTTCATGATAACCATTCCTCTCTCTCTCTCTTGCATGATTCATATGGTTACCTCCCCCTTGACTTTTCCCTCTCTCTTTTTTTCCTACATGGGCCGGCCACTTGAGGGTGGGGGTTTGATGGATTGATTCATTTTTGGTGTGGCATTTTTGGTTCATATTGTGCAAAGAAAAGAGCTCTCTTGTTCCTCTCCAAAAATCCTCTCTCTTCCTCCACCAAAAATGGCAAAGCTCCAAAACCCCAAATGAGACTTCTTCTCTAGATATTCTACAACGAATCTTGGGCACGTCGAGTAGCCGGCTTCGTGCCCGAGTTGCCTCGGCATTGAGGTGGGAGCCCGTAAACAAAGTAGGCGATGTGGTGCACTTCCGGCGACGAGGAGGAGACGGGACTTTTCCGCAGGAGATCGGGACCATGACGAGAAGACCGGAGGACTTGGATCGTCGGTATATCTCTATTCCCATTCTTGTAGTTAGCTTAGACTAGTTAATGGTAACGATCCGGGTGATAGTGCGCGGTGGTGCCGGTTTGCTAAGTCCGCAAATTTTAAGTTATTCACCGCTTCCGCATTCCGGCGTCGGATTGACGGCCGGGGCGCCGCCGTGCACTTACAGTGGTATCAGAGCCGCGCCATTAACTTCGTCTAGCTTTCGTTTGATGTGTTTTGCGGTTCCGATCGACCAAAATTCCAAAAACTCATTTTTACCTCACATCAGTTTTCTGTTGAGAATTTTTGGTGTCTAAAAATTTTTTAGGTGGTCTCAGAATGATGTGCAGGAGATTCTAAGAACTCTGGGAAAATTCGACACTCTGATCTCTCACACAGAGCGCGGATCCGCGGCCCCACCATTCTATTGGGCCGCGGTTCCGCCGCAGTCTTGAGAGTTCAGTGGGCCATCTTTTTCCAGTGGGCTTCAGGGGTGTAATTAGGGGTTTTGGAATATTAAAATTGGGCCCAGGTTTTCTGTAAGTGCTACAGTTTTGATTGGGGGCCCACTTGTTAATTTTTGGTCAATCGGAAAATCTTAAACACATTTTTCACAGTATTTACATTATATCTGCGACCGTGAATGTCACTCGATCGGTAAATCCTGTCTAACTGCTATAGCCCGGTTAGACGGATTTGCGAACGTGACTTTCACGTTGATGTTCTATGTATTTGCTGTGTTGTTGCGGATCGGTCGTGGTGGATAGCCTGGATGCAATGCTAGTACAGTTTTGTTGTATTATGTACATTTGATATTGCGGGGCGAGCGTCCGACATGTGGACTGCCGTCACTGCCTGTTTGTATTATTCTTTTGGGGCACGACCTGGTTGCGGTCGATGTACCCGTTGTATGTATATTTTACTTTCTGTACTAGGATACCCCGCGGAGGGGTGCACGGATAGCCGGGTTCTAGAGGGCAACAAGCCCGCATCTCATGGCATTGAGACGGAGGGGGCTTCACTCTAGGATTGGCGGGCTATCCGCCGCACTCGTAGGGGGTACAGGTTGACCCAGGAGGGGTGCCCAAGTTACCGGATTCCGTGAAGTGCTGGGTGGTCCATTCACGGCGCTGAAGGGGGCTGCCTCGCTTCAGGTTTTGGCGGGTAACTTGCCGCGCCCGTAGGGGTCTAGGATTTCATTGCACAGGCTATCCACACGACCAGGGGAACGTCGGGTTTCAGCGGCTCTGTGAAACCCGGGGATCCCAGATATCTGTATTGTTTCTGTGATGCTGTACATTTCTGTGATGTTGCATTTTATTCACGCCTTGAGCGAATATAATATATTGGTATATATATTAGTAGATGTTGTATATGTTTTGCATCCGCGCTAGTCCAGTCCCCGCTCTGTCGTTAGTTAGCTAACCTAACGGGTAATGACGGGACCCAGTGGCGAATGCGGATGGCATATACGTACATCAGTATATTTTCGTTCTTTTTGGTGTGATCAATTGATGGGACTGCATTGATTCGGATCAATGCAAAGTTAAAAACAAACCTAATCTGATGTTGTTGGAACACTTTTTCAAAAAGCTGTTATTGCAAGGACGTTTACTTTTGTTTTGCATCGTGGTATTCATTAGAATATCCTGCTCCTCAGTCGACGAGGCAAGGGCCGAGATCCCTTCACCGGGAGTGACCCCTTGGACAATAAGTTTGCGTCAGGGCATTAACTTCACTATAGCCGATTACTTTTGCTTTGCACCGTGGTATTCAGTTGGAATATCCTGCACCCCATTCTACGGGGAAAGAGCCGAGATCCCTTCACCGGGAGTGACCTCTTTAGCAACGGTTTTCGTCACTATATTTTCAAAAAGCTATCCGTTCCTTCAACGATATCAAGTTCATTACGTTAAAGGTTTTCGCCAGAAACCATTCGTAGCCCTCCATCATTTCAGTTAAATATTCGGTAGTATTCAAGCTATGTATTTTGACCTCACGCCAAGGCATAGTGTTTGGTAGCTGCCGGGTATTTATCTGTTGCATAGATAGATGCGTTGGTTTGGGACAGTCGTACTACTATTTTGGCCTACGTCAAGGGTATGTACGGGTGGATTCAAATTAACCTGGATAATGATGGGCAGAACTTGACATGTGACTTATGATATTTTGACCTCACGCCAAGGTCATAAGAGCATGGGGCAGAAATCACATCGGGAGTTTCAAAAGTACTGAAACTTGCCAGATATGCGCATACCTTCTGGAGTGTGATACCGTGAGCGGATTCCGTCACGTTATCATGCAATGATAGTTGGATCCCGATTCCTACTGATGAGTTAGTTTACTCCTCGGGTGACCCCGACTAATTCTTCTTTCAGGTTTGGAGGAGAATTTGAGGTACAGTGGGAGGTTTCCAGATTAGATAAATTGGTAACCATTCTGATCTAGGTTAGAGTGCACGCTGAGTGTTTCTTTTCTCTCTCTCTCTTTGGCAGCGACCATTGACCCGACCCTAAGACTATGACTCAGTGACCAAGTTGACCGAACCTTCTTTAACACTGGCTTTTGGATTGTCAGAGTTGCGAACCTCATTGCCACTCCTACTTTTACCCTTTTCTCCAGGACACCCCGTATTACTACGAACGTCCACTTCCATTGGACAAAACCATCGTATGGTTAGATACGAACTCGAAGGAATTAATTCGAGGATGGTTTCCGGTTCTGGAGAAAACGGATAGGTTTATTCAGTTGTCTTTTCCTTTTACCCTCTCTCAGGTTACGAGTACTCCTTGGTTTAGGGGTAGTACACCTATTACGCAAATTGGATTGTCTTCTTCCAAACCTTAGGCTGGTGCCGACCGGTAGGGAATGAAGAAAACCAATTAGCATAACGATGGTGTGCAGAAGGTATTAAGTTCAGACAAAGCAAGGGATTAGTAAGAGGGCAAAGTAAATTGCAACAGATATTCACGACCAAACCAAATATTTCGTTACCACTCCCATATCACCTTTGTATTTCTCCAGGACACTCCGTATCACTACGAAGATCCACAGTTTATTTGGATACTCCATCGTATGGTTATATACAAACTCGAATGGAACTGGTTCCAGCTCGGGGATGGATTCTGGTTCAGGAGAAATAGGAATAAGGTTTATTCGGTTGTCTTTTATCTTCACCCTCTCTCATTACGAGTGTTCCTAGGATTGGGACAGTACACCCATTATGCTTATTGGATAGTCTTCTTCCAATCCATAGGCTGGTGCCAAACGGTAGGGAAGGAAGAAAACCATTTGGCCTAAAAGGGTGTGCAGAAGGTAAAGACCAAAGACATATGAAGGGATTTGGAGATGTGGCAAAGAACTATACGGTTACAGTCGTGAATCTGGAAGAGGCATTACTAGGAATACCCGAATACCCCATCGGAACATTTCAATGTTTCAGTTTCACTGTGTAATGTTAAAGGAAAACTGATTTCCCGATTAGATACTTACTCCAGGGTATGTATTTACCAGGTACGATTCTCACATCTGTATGGTTTTACAGATGATGAGTGGGAGTAAGTTATTGGGAATTGGGTGATTATCCTCATTATATCGGGATTCGTTGTAATCGGTGATATTTGAGGAAATCACCTGGGCTGTTTGCCGGTCGGCAAATATTTGGTTTTGAATATCCGCTGTTATGCACCAATTTCAAATTGATATATCTGTACGTCTATTTTCATAGAGTGAGATATACCTTTCTGAAATTATGTCTACGACATTTACCTATATCAGTGGATGGTTAGGTAAGGAGCATTAAATAGCGGTGTAATTCTTCTTAACCATAAGTACAGTTTTCAACCTACGACACACAGTGAATGAGTTATTAGACTCAAAGGACTTATACAGAGTATTGTATGTTGTCCAAGGTCCATCAGGACAGAGGGGTTGGTCCTCGTACTATATTCGGTTTACTTATGACTTCTCTAGTTTTTAGACGGGTGTTTCGCGGAAACACAGGGTCTGAATTTTGAGAAGTTATAGGTATTTGAATAGAGTAGAGAACCAGGTGTAGCAAGTATCGGGATTCTTCAAAGTGATCGAAGATGTAGACACTTGTCAATGGTATTCAGTTGATAGTAATGATAAAGAGATCTTACTTCTCTTTCAGGTTACTCATAATTGGAAGTATTCCTAAGTTGAGTAACGCTGATCGGCCTCCTTCCATTTAGTTGACATGCGCTGGAGACAGCTGCATGTTTTGAATCTGGTTCAATTAAATCAGTGCCTCTGGTCCTATATTGGATATAGAACAGTTCGTATCTTAACGATGTTAAGGTACGGGGAGTTGTCCGGATTATGCTTAAAACAAGACTCTGGATAACTCAAGGCACGTTTCTGTAATGGCTGTTTATGGGTTGACCCAGGCTATGACGCGGGTTGACTTTCTACCATCTGTATGAACAATAGCAATATTGTTCTAGACTCGCCACAGTTTTATTAAAAATGGACTTTTTCAGAAAACAGTAGTGGGAGTATGGTAGAACTGGAAGTGATTCCAGAACCACAAACGATTACTGAAGATTTGATAAGGAACCTAAAGATTCAATCTGGATTGACATTCCATTGGCCACTCCGCAGATAAGGTGGGTAACTTCAGGCACCCGAGAGGTACTACGGTAGCTTCAAGGACGGTGACAGGGAAGTTCTTGTTTACCCACAATTGCCATTGCTGTTGTTCCAGGTTACGAGACCCGGCGGGAGGATGAGTATAGCGTCGTTCTAAACCAGTTTTAGAAGTGTACGTCTATATGACTCTGCCAGAGGGTTGTCGTAGTCAGTGGGAGCAGCGGAAGCATTGGTGGACAGGTTGCTTATGTCTATTTATAGACTAGAGCAGATGTAGCGGAGAAAGATCATCTATTTCTGACGTGACAGTCATGGGTTTGACTTCATCAGAATAGGGGATTGATCTGTTGAGAAGGTAGTAGGGTGTGATATCCTAGTATTTGGATGATATACACAGAGTAGGAAAGGAAACTCCTACACTACGATCGGTTATACTTTGGTCGTCACACAGTTGTTTCTCCACAAAGGAAATGGATTTTATATCAGACATACTGGTTACTAGATCTATGGTTTTAGATCTAGATTTGGGTGGTTTCCCAATCAGGGTACTTGACAGCGTTCTAAGAGTATTTAGGATGGACGACTCCTGGCACGGTAGTGTACCTGCAGGTAATGGAGTCACCCTCTCCAAAGGTGTCTTACAGACTAAAGGGGAGAGGGACGGGCATGATTGGCAGATCACTTGCTCAGGCAATTGAGTCAATCGTGAGATGTCAAGTACCACACCAGATGTTGTTCTTGCACTAGATGCAATAACTTGACATTAATCCAATCCTGGAGAAACAGTCGGAAGCAGTTTTAGAACATAAGTGGATGTTCTAGGGATATGATAACGACAGCCTCATTCGGGAGACAGTTATCATTCCAGGCTTCTAAGGTGACATGGACGACAAGGAGGTTGTCAGAGTTATAGTTTTCCTTCTGATGAGGGGCAGTATTTTGGACAGGTGGTCCAAGGCAATACTGAGGGAGGCATGGCGCGCAGGACACTGATTAAGTTCAGTTGTCAATACAGTCTAAGAAGTTTGGATTTGGAGTTCATTTATGAGCTACGTCCCATCAGACATCCAGACATATTCTAAGACTGATATTGCTCATTTCGGGAGATGGCTTTCTCCGTGAACTTGAGATATAGAGAGACATAGAAAGAAACAACTGAGCGGATCCACTCACTAAGGCTATTCCTCGAACGCAATAGTTCCGCAAACGAGCTTTGTGAGACTGACTAGTAGAGGAGTTGGATGTTCGGTATCACACGGGCTGTGAGTATGCGACATCGCAATAATTAGCCTTGAGTGCAAGTGGGAGATTGTTGGAGATAGTGCCCTCAGAGTCAATTATTAGGTCACAGGTACGTGATTGTAATGATTGAGGGAGGACCTATCCCGGTAGGACAGTCTTACTCGAGATGATAGTATGCTATCTGGTTTACCTTTATCATCGTGTACTGCTTGAGGTGACCTGACACGTCGCTATTACACGTTGATAGAGCCCCTAGGATTCTTGCTTGACCACCAGCAGTATGAGGGCGATCATATAAGTGGGAGCTGGGGGTCTATAAGCTTATCCTTAAAAGGTCCCTAGTCGTGGGAGTTTCGAGACTGGGCATCGATACTCCATTAGTAGACTAGTGTATACAGTCGAGACCCCGACGAGGGGCGGTGGCCGGTCTCACAAGCCACTGGTGCCAGTTGGATCACCTAAGATGTATACAGGTGCTCATTGGGTTATGAGTACACCGGACAGGACTCGCCGGGAACATGCTAGTTGGTCATATACCAGACGTCAGATGGCAGTTCCCTGGTGACATGTGTGCAGGTTAGTTCATCGACCTGGGGATCGTCATTTGTCTCGTATGAGTTCCCACTGTACTTTGATTACTACCCTACCACGGCTCAAAGGAGTCGTGCAAACAGGTTTTAGTTGGGTACAGTCCCGAGCCACATGGAGGCAGTGAGCGTATCTTCAGGGGTTCGTCTCTCCCGGTATTGGGGGTGAGGTCGTGCTGTGTCTAGGAGAGCCATTACACAAAGTCCTTGGCCAAGGCAAGGAGATTTACTGGTAGGTATTCCAGTAGTATCTCAGGGTGTTCTGGGCTACACTCCGACACGACTTGTACCGCTTTTGGGGGTCTGACTTTTACCAACCCCCTAGGCCCGCCATGCGATGCTCATAGACGAACGGACCGGACTGCACGGATATTGTCACTGACAGGCTCAGTTGGGTGTCGGGGTGAGCTTCCTCATCGACGTCCCTTTTGGTCAATAGCTGGTGGCCCGTCACGTATTGGCATATACCTCTGACGTGCTAGTGGTTAAATCCACAGCCATAGTATTGACGAGTCTTTAGAGTCCACCACATTTACAGTTACTCAGCTTTCGGGCGAAAGGTTGTAGAGGCCGTATGGAGATATGGCAAGGTCCGATCAGATACGTGCGGTATTGCACGGATCAGGATCGGACAGTTTGTACTATAGGCCGTATGGTTATATGGCAGGGTTTGATCAGATACGTGCGGTATTGCACGGATCAGGATCGAACAGATATTACTAGCCGGTTTTGGTATAAGCCGGACCTAGTATAGTACAGTGTAGACTTTGTCTCATTGCATTTGTATTTCGGTCGAAATACAGATGCGGGTGTGTATGCACAGTATCGGGGTTTTCCTGTAATTTATTACGGGACCAGTTTTATGGAGTTGCCAGTTTGCTTTCCGTTTCGGCCAATTTCCATGGTTCCGTTCATTGGCCGAAGATTGGTGGAGGAGGGCTTATTTGCATAGTTGCAAATAAGTGTTTGTGGAGGGGATCTTTGCATATTGTTTTATCATGACATCTTTTCATTGACCTTGACTTCTTCTTGTCATGATGGCATGACTTTTGGCTCATCATGATTGTTGATGATGAGGTTGATGGTTGGTGGTGGAGTATGGGTTTTGTTTTGGTATCATTGTTTTTCATGATAACCATTCCTCTCTCTCTCTCTTGCATGATTCATATGGTTACCTCCCCCTTGACTTTTCCCTCTCTCTTTTTTTCCTACATGGGCCGGCCACTTGAGGGTGGGGGTTTGATGGATTGATTCATTTTTGGTGTGGCATTTTTGGTTCATATTGTGCAAAGAAAAGAGCTCTCTTGTTCCTCTCCAAAAATCCTCTCTCTTCCTCCACCAAAAATGGCAAAGCTCCAAAACCCCAAATGAGACTTCTTCTCTAGATATTCTACAACGAATCTTGGGCACGTCGAGTAGCCGGCTTCGTGCCCGAGTTGCCTCGGCATTGAGGTGGGAGCCCGTAAACAAAGTAGGCGATGTGGTGCACTTCCGGCGACGAGGAGGAGACGGGACTTTTCCGCAGGAGATCGGGACCATGACGAGAAGACCGGAGGACTTGGATCGTCGGTATATCTCTATTCCCATTCTTGTAGTTAGCTTAGACTAGTTAATGGTAACGATCCGGGTGATAGTGCGCGGTGGTGCCGGTTTGCTAAGTCCGCAAATTTTAAGTTATTCACCGCTTCTGCATTCCGGCGTCGGATTGACGGCCGGGGCGCCGCCGTGCACTTACAGAAACACCACTGAACCAATATTCCAGAGAATAAAGCACACTACAAATTACAAGTTCCAACTCCAATCCCAGACTGGCCAGCTCAGAAATTTGGCCAATGTGGCCGGGTCCATTGTTGAATTAGGGGCTCAAGTTTGATGTGTGCTCTAGTGGTCGCCTATGTAGTCTTCTGCAGTTACTAAAATATTTTTAGAAGACTCAGGAAAAAAAGACAGAGAATGGAATATGGGTTGGTGTTGATTTGGAGTTATTTCGGTTTCGATACTTTAACATCGTCTAAACAACTAGTATGCGGTTAATGGGTTGACTCTGATACCATGTAAGGTTACGCCAGTCCCCCGGCCATCATACCGTGGCCAAACGTGGAATAAAAACTTTAAAAACCTGGCGCTAACGGAACCCGATTCCCGGATCGAACCATTAACCCTATACTAGTTAACTGTAAAAGGAGTTTAGACAGGTTATACCGATCGATCCGTGCCCTTCGATTTTCAACCTATGTGCCAAGCTCTCCCTCGTCGAAGACGATCCACGTCGAGGATTAGTAATACGGGCTCCCGCTTCAAAACCGAAGCAACTCGGGCATCCAGTTTGCTAGCCTAGATACCCAAGATGAAGTAGAGATAGTGTGAATACTTTTTCTCAAAACACACAAGGATTATCAACTCATGAAATGGAAAGGGTGGAGGTGAAAGAGTTGCCATTGGAGTAAAGAAAATGTGAAGCATTGGTTTTTGGCCAAGTCTAGAAAAGAAAAAAGAAGTGGCTGTTGAATGAAGTGGCTTTTGAATGAAGTGGCTATTGTTTTTCTTTTGAATGGAGTTGTGAGATTTTAGTGTTCAAGCAACTCAAGAAAAATTCCCTGCACACTAAAAACAGCCACGAAATTACCCCCTGCACCAAAAAAACAGCAGCCTATACCTTTCAAATCTCTCACAACTTGCCACAATAAATGCTCACAAAATATCTTATACCAAAAAAAACAAGCATGGCTCTCATGCATGAGTCACCAAGTGCACATGCCACAAAAGTCCAAGCCAAAACCCATGCTCACACTTTCTACCTCACAACAATATTAAACATTTAAAAAACTCTAAATGTTTAATACAATATGAAAGAAAAGAAATGGCAACCCTAAAGTTATCTTGTAACGTATTACAAGAATACCCCTCATCTGTATATACATACCCGCATCCGGATTCCGAAACGAAAATAATCCAACAATATAATACTAGGATCCGGCTTAAACCAAAGCCCACTAGTATTATCCGTCCGATAATGATCCATGCACAAGTGAACGTATCTGTTTGAACCGTGCTATAAAACCATACGGCCTCTACAACGTTTCGCCCGAACCAGGGAAACCCTCTGTGTGGGACTCTAAATACTTGTCAATACGCTGGCAGTGGATTTAACCATAAGCACGTCAGTGGCACTATCTGTACGTAACGGCTACACAAGTATTGAGCGAAAGAGAGCTCGATGAGCGAACTCATCCTGAAACCCTACTGAGCCTGACAGTGACAATATCCATATAGTCCGGTCCATTCGTCTATGAGTATCGCACATCGAGTCTAGGGGGTTGGTAAAGTCAGACCCCTAATAACGCGACATTTAGTGTCGGCATGAAACCTATCACCAACTGAGAAACTATCGATCCTATATCGGTAATTCTCGTCTATCCTGGCCGAGGATTTCTTGTGATGGCCATCCGTGCACACCGCAACATCAACCCCCAATGCCGGGAGAGACGAATCCCCTGACGATCCGCTCACTGCCTCCATGTGGCTCGGGACTGTACCCAACTAAAACCTATTTGCACGACTCCTTTGAGCAATGGTAAGGTAGTAATCAAAGCACAGTAGGAACTCATACGAGACAAATGACGATCTCAGGTCGATAGACTATCCTGTACACAAGTCACCTGGAAACTGCTATATGACAATAGGTATAATGCTAAACAGCATGTTCCCGGTGAGTCCGTCCGGTGTACTCATAACCCAATAGGCACCTGTATACATCTTAGGTGAACCAAATAACACCAATGGCTTATGAGACTGGCCACCTCCTCTCGTCGGGGTCTTGATCCATATACACTAGTCTATCTTGGAATATTGATGCCCAATCTCGAAACTCCCACGACTAGGGACACTTTAAGGATGTGCTTATAGACCACCCAACCCCCACGTATATGATCACCATCATACTACTGGTGGTCAAGCAAGAATCCTATGGGCACTATCAACATGTAATAGTGATCTGTAATGTCACCTAAAGCATGTACATGATGATAAAGACAAACCAGGTAGCATACTATCATCTCGAGTAAGACTGTTCTACCAGTATAGGTCCTCACTCAATCATTGCAATCACGTGCCTGTGATCCAATAATTGACTTGAGGGCACTATAGCCAACAGGTTGATCCCATAACCATTGGTGTCTGACATCAAAGATTGTACGCAGGTGCTCATTAGAGAATAAGTACACAGAACATGACTCGCTGAGAACTCCTAGATGGTATCATACCTATTGTCAGATAGCAGTTCTCTAGTGACACTGATACATGTCAGTCTGTAGACCCGAGATCGTCATAGTATCTGTTGGAGATAGTGCCCTCAGAGTCAATTATTAGGTCACAGGTACGTGATTGTAATGATTGAGGGAGGACCTATCCCGGTAGGACAGTCTTACTCGAGATGATAGTATGCTATCTGGTTTACCTTTATCATCGTGTACTGTTTTAGGTGACCTGACACGTCGCTATTACACGTTGATAGAGCCCCTAGGATTCTTGCTTGACCACCAGCAGTATGAGGGCGATCATATAAGTGGGAGCTGGGGGTCTACAAGCATATCCTTAAAAGGTCCCTAGTCGTGGGAGTTTCGAGACCGGGCATCGATACTCCATTAGTAGACTAGTGTATACAGTCGAGACCCCGACGAGGGGCGGTGGCCGGTCTCACAAGCCACTGGTGTCAGTTGGATCACCTAAGATGTATACAGGTGCTCATTGGGTTATGAGTACACCGGACAGGACTCGCCGGGAACCTGCTAGTTGGTCATATACCAGACGTCAGATGGCAGTTCCCTGGTGACATGTGTGCAGGTTAGTTCATCGACCTGGGGATCGTCATTTGTCTCGTGTGAGTTCCCACTGTACTTTGATTACTACCCTACCACGGCTCAAAGGAGTCGTGCAAACAGGTTTTAGTTGGGTACAGTCCCGAGCCACATGGAGGCAGTGAGCGTATCTTCAGGGGTTCGTCTCTCCCGGTATTGGGGGTGAGGTCGTGCTGTGTCTAGGAGAGCCATTACACAAAGTCCTTGGCCAAGGCAAGGAGATTTACTGGTAGGTATTCCAGTAGTATCTCAGGGTGTTCTGGGCTACACTCCGACACGACTTGTACCGCTTTTGGGGGTCTGACTTTTACCAACCCCCTAGGCCCGCCATGCGATACTCATAGACGAACGGACCGGACTGCACGGATATTGTCACTGACAGGCTCAGTTGGGTGTCGGGGTGAGCTTCCTCATCGACGTCCCTTTTGGTCAATAGCTGGTGGCCCGTCACGTATTGGCATATACCTCTGACGTGCTAGTGGTTAAATCCACAGCCATAGTATTGACGAGTCTTTAGAGTCCACCACATTTACAGTTACTCAGCTTTCGGGCGAAAGGTTGTAGAGGCCGTATGGAGATATGGCAAGGTCCGATCAGATACGTGCGGTATTGCACGGATCAGGATCGGACAGTCTGTACTATAGGCCGTATGCATATATGGCAGGGTTCGATCAGATACGTGCGGTATTGCACGGATCAGGATCGAACAGATATTACTAGCCGGCTTTGGTTTAAGCCGGATCTTAGTATAGTACAGTGTAGAGTTTGTCTCATTGCATTTGTATTTCGGTCGAAATACAGATGCGGGTGTGTATGCACAGTATTGAGGTTTTCCTGTAATTTATTACGGGACCAGTTTTCTGGAGTTGCCAGTTTGCTTTCCGTTTCGGCCGATTTCCATTGTTCCGTTCATTGGCCGAAGATTGGTGGAGGAGGGCTTATTTGCATTGTTGCAAATAGGCATTTGTGGAAGGGGGTCTTTGCATTTTGTTGTATCATGATAGCACCCTCCCTTGACTTGCTTGACTTCATACTTCATGATGGCTTGACTTTGTTAGCATCATGGTTGTTGATGATGGTTGTGGTTGTGTGTGGTTTTTGCTTGTGATCATATTCTTTCATGATGCCCTCTTGCATCATTGCTTCCACCCACCCCTTGACCTTGCTCTCTCTCTTTCTCTCCAATCACACATGAAGGGGGGGGCCGGCCATTCCTTGGAAGAATGGGATTCATTTCATTTGGTGTGTGGAGAAAAATATGATACATTCCTTCTTGAGTATGCTCCATTTTTCTCACCTCTCTCCAAGCTCTCTATTCCTTCACCAATGGCAACCTCCACTACCCCAAAAAGAGACACAAGCTCACTACATATTCTACAACGAACCTTGGGCACGTCGAGTAGCCGGCTTCGTGCCCGAGTTGCCTCGGCATTGAGGTGGGAGCCCGTAAACGATGTAGGCGACGTGGTGCACTTCCGGCGACGAGGAGGAGACGGACGGAGATCCCGCGAGGAGATCGGATTGGAGATGAAGACCGGAGGACTTGGATCGTCGGTATATCTCTTTCCCATCTTCTTGTTAGCTTAGACTTGTTAATGGTAACGATCCGGGTGTTTAGTGCGCGGTGGTGCCGGTTTGCTAAGTCCGCAAAATTTAAGTTATTCACCGTTTCCGCATTCCGGCGTCGGTTTGACGGCCGGGGCGCCGCCGTGCACTTACAGTGGTATCAGAGCCTCGCCATTAACTTAGTCTAGCTTTCGTTTGATGTGTTTTGCTTTTCCGATCGACCAAAATTCCAAAATCTATGTTTTTGTGCACATCAGTTTTCTGTTAAGATTTTTTGGTGTCCAAAAATTTTTCAGGTGGTCTCAGAATGATGTGCAGGAAATTCTAAGCATACTGGAAAAATTCGACACTGTGATCTCTCCTCATGAGCGCGGAACCGCGGCCTCACCTCTATATTGGGCCGCGGATCCGCCGCAGTGTGGAGAGGTCAGTGGGCCATCTTTTTCCAGTGGGCTTCAGGGTAGTAATTAGGGGTTTTGGAATATTAAAATTGGGCCAATTATTTCTGTGAGTGCTACAGTATTGCTTGGGGGCCCACTTGTTAATTTTTGGTCAATCGGAAAATTTTAAACACATTTTTCACAGTATTTACATTATATCTGCGACCGTGAATGTCACTCGATCGGTAAATCCGGTCTAACTGCTATAGCCCGGTTAGACGGATTTGCGAACGTGACTTTCACGTTGATGTTCTATGTATTTGCTGTGTTGTTGCGGATCGGTCGTGGGGGATAGCCTGGATGCAATGCTAGTACAGTTGTGGTTGTATTATGTACATTTGATATTGCGGGGCGAGCGTCCGACATGTGGACTGCCGTCACTGCCTGTTTGTATTATTATTATTATTTTGGGGCACGACCTGGTTGCGGTCGATGTACCCGTTGTATGTATATTTTACTTTCTGTACTAGGATTGCCCCGCGGAGGGGTGCACGGATAGCCGGGTTCTGGAGGGCAACAAGCCCGCATCTCATGGCATTGAGACGGAGGAGGCTTCGCTCTAGGATTGGCGGGCTATTCGCCGCACTCGTAGGGGGTACAGGTTCACCCAGGAGGGGTGCCCAAGTTGCCGGATTCCGTGAAGTGCTGGGTGGTCCATTCACGGCGCTGAAGGGGACTGCCTCGCTTCAGGTTTTGGCGGGTGACTTGCCGCGCCCGTAGGGGTCTAGGATTTCATTGCACAGGCTATCCACACGACCAGGGGAACGTCGGGTTTCAGCGGCTCTGTGAAACCCGGGGATCCCAGATATCTGTATTGTTTCTGTGATGCTGTACATTTTCTGTGATGTTGCATTTTTATTCACGCCTTGAGCGAATATAATATATTGGTATATATATTAGTAGATGTCGTATATGTTTTGCATCCGCGCTAGTCCAGTCCCCGCTCTGTCGTTAGTAAGCTAACCTAACGGGTAATGACGGGACCCAGTGGCGAATGCGGATGGCATATACGTACATCAGTATATTTTCGTTCTTTTTGGTGTGATCAATTGATGGGACTGCATTGATTCGGATCAATGCAAGTTAAAACAAACCTAATCTGATGTTGTTGGAACACTTTTCAAAAAGCTGTTATTGCAAGGACATTTACTTTTGTTTTGCATCGTGGTATTCATTGGAATATCCTGCTCCTCAGTCGACGAGGCAAGGGCCGAGATCCCTTCACCGGGAGTGACCCCTTGGACAGAAGTTTGCGTCAGGGCATTAACTTCACTATAGCCGATTACTTTTGCTTTGCATCGCGGTATTCATTTGGAATATCCTGCACCCCATTCTACGGGGAAAGAGCCGAGATCCCTTCACCGGGAGTGACCTCTTTAGCAACGGTTTTCGTCACTATATTTTTAAAAGCTATCCGTTCCTTCGACGATATCAAGTTCTTTACGTTAAAGGTTTTCGCCAGAAACCAATCGTAGCCCTCCGTCGTTTCATATGGGTAGTCAATAGTATTCAAGCTGTGTTTGTTGGCCAAAGTCAAGGCACAGTGTTTGGTAGCTGTTGGTTATTCATATGCTGCATAGATAGATGCGTTGGTTTGGGACAGTCGTATAGCCTTGTTGGCCCTAGTCAAGGGCTTGTACGGGTGGATTCAAATTAACCTGGATAATGACGGGTAGAACTTGACATGTGACTTATGATTTGTTGGCCTTAGTCAAGGTCATAAGAGCATGGGGTAAAAATCACATCGGGAGTTTCAAAAGTACTGAAACTTGCCAGATATGCGCATACCTTCTGGAGTGTGATACCGTGAGCGGATTCCGTCACGTTTTCATGCGATGAGAGTTGGATCCCGATTCCCACTGATGAGTTAGTTTACTCCTCGGGTGACCCCGACTAATTCTTCTTTCAGGTTTGGAGGAGAATTTGAGGTACAGTGGGAGGATTCCAGATTAGATAAATTGGTAACCATTCTGATCTAGGTTAGAGTGCACGCTGAGTGTTTCTTTTCTCTCTCTCTTTGGCAGCGACCATTGACCCGACCCTAAGACTTTGACTCAGTGACCAAGTTGACCGAACCTTCTTAAACACCGGCTTTTGGATTGTCAGAGTTGCAAACCTCATTGCCACTCCTACTTTTACCCTTTTCTCCAGGACACCCCGTATTACTACGAACGTCCACTTCCATTGGACAAAACCATCGTATGGTTAGATACGAACTCGAAAGAATTTATTCGAGGATGGTTTCCGGTTCTGGAGAAAACGGATAGGATTATTCAGTTGTCTTTTCCTTTTACCCTCTCTCAGGTTACGAGTACTCCTTGGTTTAGGGGTAGTACACCTATTACGCAAATTGGATTGTCTTCTTCCAAACCTTAGGCTGGTGCCGACCGGTAGGGAATGAAGAAAACCAATTAGCATAACGATGGTGTGCAGAAGGTATTAAGTTCAGACAAAGCAAGGGATTAGTAAGAGGGCAAAGTAAATTGCAACAGATATTCACGACCAAACCAAATATTTCATTACCACTCCCACATCACCTTTGTATTTCTCCAGGACACTCCGTATCACTACGAAGATCCACAGTTTATTTGGATACTCCATCGTATGGTTATATACGAACTCGAATGGAACTTGTTCCAGTTCGGGGATGGATTCTGGTTCAGGAGAAATAGGAATAAGGTTTATTCGGTTGTCTTTTATCTTCACCCTCTCTCATTGCGAGTGTTCCTAGGATGCGGACAGTACACCCATTATGCTTATTGGATAGTCTTCTTCCAAACCATAGGCTGGTGCCGAACGGTAGGGAAGGAAGAAAACCATTTGGCCTAAAAGGGTGTGCAGAAGGTAAAGACTAAAGACATATGAAGGGATTTGGAGAGGTGGCAAAGAACTATACGGTTACAGTCGTGAATCTGGAAGAGGCATTACTAGGAATACCAGAATACCCCATCGGAACATTTCAATGTTTCAGTTTCACTGTGTAATGTTAAAGGAAAACTGATTTCCCGATTAGATACTTACTCCAGGGTATGTATTTACCAGGTACGATTCTCACATCTGTATGGTTTTACAGATGATGAGTGGGAGTAAGTTGTTGGGAATTGGGTGATTATCCTCATTATATCGGGATTCGTTGTAATCGGTGATATTTGAGGAAATCACCTGGGCTGTTTGCCGGTCGGCAAATATTTGGTTTTGAATATCCGCTGTTATGCACCAATTTCAAATTGATATATCTGTACGTCTATTTTCATAGAGTGAGATATACCTTTTGATATTATGTCGATGACATTTACCTATATCAGTGGATGGTTAGGTAAGGAGCATTAAACAGCGGTGTAATTCTTCTTAACCATAAGTACAGTTTTCAACCTACGACACACAGTGAAAGAGTTATCAGACTCAAGGGACTTATACAGAGTATTGTATGTTGTCCAGTGTCCATTAGGACAAAGGGGTTGGTCCTCATACTATATTCTGTTTACTTTTAACTTCTCTAGTTCTTAGACATGTGTTTCGTTGAAACACAGGGTCTAAGTTTTGAGGAGTTATAGGTATTTGAATAGAGTAGAGAACCAGGTGTAGCAGGTATCGGGATTCTTCAAAGAGATCGAAGATGTAGATACTTGTGTATGGTATTCAGTTGATAGTAATGATAAAGAGATCTTGCTTCTCTTTCAGGTTACTCATAATTGGAAGTATTCCTAAGTTGAGTAACGCTGATCGGCCTCCTTCCATTTAGTTGACATGCGCTGGGGACAGCTGCATGATTTGAATCTAGTTCAATTAAATCAGTGCCTCTGTTTCTATATTGGATATAGAACAGTTCATATCTTAACGATGTTAAGGTACGGGGAGTTGTCCGGTTTATGATTAAAACCAGACACTGGACAACTCAAGGCACGTTTCTGTAATGGCTGTTTGTGGGTTGACCCAAGCTATGACGCGGGTTGACTTTCTACCATCTGGATGAACAATAGCAATATTGTTCTAGACTCGCCACAGTTTTATTAAAAAAAAAAAACAATGGATTTTTTCAGAAAACAGAAGTGGGAGTATGGTAGAACTGGAAGTGATTCCAGAACCACAAACGATTACTGAAGATTTGATAAGGAACCTAAAGATTCAATCTGGATTGACATTCCATTGGCCACTCCGCAGATAAGGTGGGTAACTTCAGGCACCCGAGAGGTACTACGGTAGCCTCAAGGACGGTGACAGGGAAGTTCTTGTTTACCCACAATTACCATTGCTGTTGTTCCAGGCTGCGAGACCCGGCGGGAGGATGAGTATAGCGTCGTTCTAAACTAGTTTTAGAAGTGCACGTCTATATGACTCTGCCAGAGGGTTGTCGTAGTCAGTGGGAGCAGCGGAAGCATTGGTGGACAGGTAGCTTATGTCTATTTACAGACTGAAGCACCAGTAGCGGAGATAGATCATCTATTTCTGACGTGACAGTCATGGGTTTGACTTCATCAGAATAGGGGATGGATCTGTTGAGAAGGTAGTAGGGTGTGATATCCTGGTATTTGGATGACATACACAAAGTAGGAAAGGAAACTCCTATACTACGATCGGTTATACTTTGGTCGTCACACAGTTGTTTCTCCACAATGGAAATGGATTTTATATCAGACATACTGGTTACTAGATCTATGGTCTTAGATCTAGATTTGGGTGGTTTCCCAATCAGGGTACTTGACAGCATTCTAAGAGTATTTAGGATGGACGACTCCTGGCACGGTAGTGTACCTGCAGGTAATGGAGTCACCCTCTCTAAAGGTGTCTTACAGACTAAAGGGGAGAGGGATGTGCATGATTGGCAGATCACTTGCTTAGGCAATTGAGTCAATCATGAGATGTCAAGTACCACACCAGATATTGTTCTTGCACTGGATGCAATAAGTTGACATTAATCCAATCCTGGAGAAACAGTCGAAAGCAGTTTTAGAACATAAGTGGATGTTCTAGGGAGATGATAACGACAGCCTCATTCAGGAGACAGTTATCATTCCAGGCTTCCAAGGTGACATGGACGACAAGAAGGTTGTCAGAGTTATAGTTTTCCTTCTGATGAGGGGCAGTATTTTGGACAGGTGGTCCAAGGCAATACTGAGGGAGGCATGGCGCGCAGGATACTGATTAAGTTCAGTTGACGATATAGTCTAAGAAGTTTGGATTTGGAGTTCATTTATGAGCTATGTCCCATCAGACATCCAGACACATTCTAAGACAGGTATTGCTCTTTTCGGGAGATAGGTTTCTCCGTGAACTTGAGATTTAGAGAGACATAGAAAGAAACAACTAAGCGGATCCACTCACTAAGGCTATTCCTCGAACGCTATAGTTCCGCAAACGAGCTTTGTGAGACTGACTAGTAGAGGAGTTGGATGTTCGGTATCACACGGGCTGTGAGTATGCGACATCGCAATAATTAGCCTTGAGTGCAAGTGGGAGATTGTTGGAGATAGTGCCCTCAGAGTCAATTATTAGGTCACAGGTACGTGATTGTAATGATTGAGGGAGGACCTATCCCGGTAGGACAGTCTTACTCGAGATGATAGTATGCTATCTGGTTTACCTTTATCATCGTGTACTGTTTTAGGTGACCTGACACGTCGCTATTACACGTTGATAGAGCCCCTAGGATTCTTGCTTGACCACCAGCAGTATGAGGGCGATCATATAAGTGGGAGCTGGGGGTCTACAAGCATATCCTTAAAAGGTCCCTAGTCGTGGGAGTTTCGAGACCGGGCATCGATACTCCATTAGTAGACTAGTGTATACAGTCGAGACCCCGACGAGGGGCGGTGGCCGGTCTCACAAGCCACTGGTGTCAGTTGGATCACCTAAGATGTATACAGGTGCTCATTGGGTTATGAGTACACCGGACAGGACTCGCCGGGAACCTGCTAGTTGGTCATATACCAGACGTCAGATGGCAGTTCCCTGGTGACATGTGTGCAGGTTAGTTCATCGACCTGGGGATCGTCATTTGTCTCGTGTGAGTTCCCACTGTACTTTGATTACTACCCTACCACGGCTCAAAGGAGTCGTGCAAACAGGTTTTAGTTGGGTACAGTCCCGAGCCACATGGAGGCAGTGAGCGTATCTTCAGGGGTTCGTCTCTCCCGGCATTGGGGGTGAGGTCGTGCTGTGTCTAGGAGAGCCATTACACAAAGTCCTTGGCCAAGGCAAGGAGATTTACTGGTAGGTATTCCAGTAGTATCTCAGGGTGTTCTGGGCTACACTCCGACACGACTTGTACCGCTTTTGGGGGTCTGACTTTTACCAACCCCCTAGGCCCGCCATGCGATACTCATAGACGAACGGACCGGACTGCACGGATATTGTCACTGACAGGCTCAGTTGGGTGTCGGGGTGAGCTTCCTCATCGACGTCCCTTTTGGTCAATAGCTGGTGGCCCGTCACGTATTGGCATATACCTCTGACGTGCTAGTGGTTAAATCCACAGCCATAGTATTGACGAGTCTTTAGAGTCCACCACATTTACAGTTACTCAGCTTTCGGGCGAAAGGTTGTAGAGGCCGTATGGAGATATGGCAAGGTCCGATCAGATACGTGCGGTATTGCACGGATCAGGATCGGACAGTCTGTACTATAGGCCGTATGCATATATGGCAGGGTTCGATCAGATACGTGCGGTATTGCACGGATCAGGATCGAACAGATATTACTAGCCGGCTTTGGTTTAAGCCGGATCTTAGTATAGTACAGTGTAGAGTTTGTCTCATTGCATTTGTATTTCGGTCGAAATACAGATGCGGGTGTGTATGCACAGTATTGGGGTTTTCCTGTAATTTATTACGGGACCAGTTTTCTGGAGTTGCCAGTTTGCTTTCCGTTTCGGCCGATTTCCATTGTTCCGTTCATTGGCCGAAGATTGGTGGAGGAGGGCTTATTTGCATTGTTGCAAATAGGCATTTGTGGAAGGGGGTCTTTGCATTTTGTTGTATCATGATAGCACCCTCCCTTGACTTGCTTGACTTCATACTTCATGATGGCTTGACTTTGTTAGCATCATGGCTGTTGATGATGGTTGTGGTTGTGTGTGGTTTTTGCTTGTGATCATATTCTTTCATGATGCCCTCTTGCATCATTGCTTCCACCCACCCCTTGACCTTGCTCTCTCTCTCTCTCTCCAATCACACATGAAGGGGGGGGGCGGCCATTCCTTGGAAGAATGGGATTCATTTCATTTGGTGTGTGGAGAAAAATATGATACATTCCTTCTTGAGTATGCTCCATTTTTCTCACCTCTCTCCAAGCTCTCTATTCCTTCACCAATGGCAACCTCCACTACCCCAAAAAGAGACACAAGCTCACTACATATTCTACAACGAACCTTGGGCACGTCGAGTAGCCGGCTTCGTGCCCGAGTTGCCTCGGCATTGAGGTGGGAGCCCGTAAACGATGTAGGCGACGTGGTGCACTTCCGGCGACGAGGAGGAGACGGACGGAGATCCCGCGAGGAGATCGGATTGGAGATGAAGACCGGAGGACTTGGATCGTCGGTATATCTCTTTCCCATCTTCTTGTTAGCTTAGACTTGTTAATGGTAACGATCCGGGTGTTTAGTGCGCGGTGGTGCCGGTTTGCTAAGTCCGCAAAATTTAAGTTATTCACCGTTTCCGCATTCCGGCGTCGGTTTGACGGCCGGGGCGCCGCCGTGCACTTACAGTATCTTGTGTGGTTCCCACTGTCATTTGATTTCCTCCCTACCACGGCTCAAAGGAGTCGTGTAAATAGGTGGATTTTGGGTACAGTCGCAATGAGCGATAGGAGGGGTTTCGTCTCTCCCGGTTTAGGGAGTTGATCTAGCGCTATACTCAATTGGCTATAACAGCAAGTCCATGGCCAGGGCTGATGAGATTTACTGGTAAGTGTTATCAGTAGTTCTCGAACCGTTATAGGCCACACATCGGCATGACTTATCAAGTTATTAGGGTCTAACGTTTCCACCACCAAACTCGATATGCGACATATCAGACGAAGAGAATGAACCATACGGTAAGTGTTATTTATAGGCTTCACGGGAGTTTGGACAAGTTAGCTTGTTGATCTTCTATTCGCTCAATACCTGGGTAGTCGTTACGTCCAGCTAGTACCGATGACGGATTATGGGTAACTAATATGATCATTACCTACTGCTGGCATATTGACGAGTTTTTAGAGTCCCACACAGAGCTTTCCTAGCGCAAGTGAAACGAAGTAGGGCACCTATGCTGATATGTGCGTGAGCCTGATTAAATACATATATGTGATACTATATTATAATTTGGTGACATTTGATATCGATTAGGTTATATGTGATATAACCGGATTATTGAATCAAGTATTGATTTGATAATATGATATATATATATAAATGATATTAGTTGGTTATATATGATATAACCGGATTATTAAATCAAGTGTTGATTTAATAATTTGATATATATTTATATTTGATATATTTATATATTAACTAATATTAATGCCCACTAATTATTTTCTTCTATTAATATATATTTTTATATATATGTGATATATATATATATATGTATGTATGTATGGATTATCTATTTTGGAAATAGATATATGAGGTGGAAAATGAGGAGATTTTTTGGGCATGGGTGAAGCATGGCTCAAAACATTTGTTTAATGGTTTGTGATCACTATTGTAGTATGGTTCATTATTTGTATTGTGAAATAATGGATGCTTCAATAAGTGAAATGATCATCGATCCATTCTTCACTTGCTCACTATCCAAGCTCATTTGCTTACTCTCTCCATTTTCTTCTCCTTTTTCCTCCAAGCCCTAACCCTCACATGAGTTGTGAACCTTAGGGCTTTTGAGAATTCTAAGTGAGCCAAAACTCCTACTTCATCAACCTACTCTAAACTAGCACTTTAGATTAGGTTGTTTCATCCACTAATACTCGATTAGTGAAAAGGAAGCTTGACCAAAAGGGACTTCAAGGTGGATCATCTTCGGCCTCGAAGATCTCAAAGCAAGCTTTATCCTTTCTTCAAGTGGAGCCAAGAGGAGTCGTAGGGACTACTAATCGGAGCTTTAAAAGTGAAGGACTTGGTCTACAAAGGTTGTAACCTCTTTCACTTAGAGTAGAACTTGCATTATTATCACTTAAACCCTAATACTCTTGTTAGATTTTAGATTAGTGTAGCTTAGCACCCCAAGATTTTTTTATACTTGATGCTGGTATTAACCTAGTGGTGGTGCAAAGACACACTTTCAGTGACAAGGTCACTACCTGAAGAGAGAGAGAGAGAAGAAAACACTTTAACATGCGCACTTGCAAAATTAGATTGGTTATTATCTTATCTAATCAGGATGGCTCCCACTGTTTTTATCAAATCTTCCTTCAAACACTAAAAGGTAAGATTATGTGGGATTAATTACACTCTACAAGTTCGCAAATCGGTCAGCCAGGCAGGTGTTGGTACTCCGAGGGAGTCCCCCCGTGCTTTCGCATGAAACTAATTAAATAACCTCGTTTCCGCATTGGCATAACCCCGTTAACGCCTTTCTTAG
The DNA here is from genome assembly GCA_030015575.1 of Agapanthus africanus. NCBI lineage: Eukaryota > Viridiplantae > Streptophyta > Magnoliopsida > Asparagales > Amaryllidaceae > Agapanthus > Agapanthus africanus. The sequence continues at coordinate 310,584,851 of CM057343.1, read as the reverse complement.
ACACCTACTGGATTAGCTAATTATAAAGTGGAAAACTCTACCATGAGTAACACTTACTCGTAGTGGGTATTGGGATCTAACTATCATATAAAAGGTATGAAATCTCATTGCAACTTTCAACACTTGAAATTTCCAATATCTATTTTTCCCCATGCCGTTTATGACCTTGATAAGTTCAACAAACCATAAACCGCCAGTCAAGTTCAAGCTGTCATTTCTTGATTGAATTAAACCCACCTGCATGACCTTTGACAAGGTCAACAAGGCCGTATAACTACCCTAATCCAATCACATCAACATGCGGCAGAAAAGCTCTAATCAGCTACCGAACAATATGCCTTAACAAGGTCAACAAACGCGGCACGAATACCAAATAGTACTTATCCAAAATGACGGAAGGCTACGAATGGTTTTGATGAAAACCTTTAGCGTAATGAACATGATATCGTTGTAGAATCTAGTGATTTGAAAAGGAATGGTTTAAGCTCCGCTTTAAAATCGAGTAGTTTTCAAAACAAACCGAGTGGGTTGTAGCATATGCTAGTTTTGCTAAAGAGGTCATTCCCGGTGAAGGGATCTAGACTCTTTCCTCATTGAATGAGGTGCTGGATATTCATAATGGAATACCGCTATGCAAAGCAATAACTAGAGCTACCTTTTTGAAAAATTTGATTCTACAACATCTTTTAGGTTTCTTTTCTTTTCATTAATCTTATTAATGATGTCCCATCATTTACGTTGCCTAAACATCAAAGAAGAAACGAAAATAAAACACACATATATACCATCCGCATTCACCGAAGGGACCCGGGTCTTCACCATAAGGTTAATTAACTTACGGCAGGGCGGGGTCAGGACTAGCGCGGATGCAAAACATATATAGTGTCTACTAGTATATCATATATATAAGTAGCATTCGTCTTACGCAATTATATGATCACATCATATCACAGAAACAGCAGAAGAAAATATATGAAATATAGGATATACTAGGAGGTCTGTGTTTTAGATTAAGCCTGTAATGAAAAACACGGATTTCACGGTCATGATGAATAGCCAAGCCCACACCCATAGACCCCTACGAGAGCGGCAAGCAACCTGCCAATTCAAAAGTTAGGCGACCGGTCTCGACTCCTCGAGATGGCCTCCCACTGGACTCTAGAACCCGGTTACTTATACTCCATGCCTTGGGTCTATCCTAATGTTGAAAAGTAAATAATATACATCAAATGGTGACAACAACCTCAACCCGTAAGTGTCACAATAAAAGAATACATACAATATTTACGTGAATGAAAATTGAAAAACTCTTATATCACGTAAAACCCCTTGGCTATTCAATCACGACGATCCAACATAACATATCAATAGCAACACAATTACATCACATGTCATCAACGTAAGTAAATATACGTATCCCTAATGTCGTTGACGTATAGCAACGAGATCAAGGATACTCCCATATATTACACTTACGGTCGCAGAAAAAAATGAAAACTATAATAATTAGAATCTGCATCATCTTTAGACATCATAAACCCGGATTATCACATATTCCGAATTTCATGCCTAACCCTATAAGCCTTGCATTTAAATCTCAAACTGAAATCACTTTTCAAAAAAAAAAGTCAGGTAATTCAACAAGATTCCCAATTAAAAGATCGAATTCTCTTCGGGAAGTTTAGTAGATGGCCGCACCACTGAGGCCATCAACGAAGTTCACTTGGGCGGGATACCATGGCCGCGAGCACCCGAGTGGATGCTTTTGGCCAAGGGGTTCTCCTATAGTCACTTAGTCGGGGATATGGGGCGTGTCTGTCTAGTAGTGTCCCCCGACGAGTATTCGCGTACAATACGAGATTGCGACGGAGGTTTGATCCGAATCAAAACTCTATGGAAATCCATCATATGAGACTAAAACGCGAGATTTACAAATTGTTAACTAGTTTTCATAAAACTAATCAATGTGGATTCTAAAAATTATATCACATATCCAAAGTTATCTAGACGATATTAAACAATTCGATCGATATTTCAAACACCAACAAATCATAGAAACCTTAACAACTTGAGCCTCACTAAAAATACCCAGAAAGTCCAAATGACACAATGAAGCAGCAGAAGAAAAATGAGTCCATAACCCCTCAAATCGGCGGTGGAACCACAGCCAAAACATGGTTTAGGCGGCGGTTCCACAACCATTTGTAGGAGTTAGGTTCTCATTCTTCTTGGGGCTCCATATAATTACCGGCATGATTTTCTGAGAATTTTTAATTGTGAAAGTATCAACTTTTGAAAAATTGGACAGAAACATGTAAAATGCAGGTTTTAAAACTTCGATCGAACACTTTAACATCGTCTAGACTTCGCCTAAGTCTCTAGCTTGGCTCTGATACCATGAAAGTATGTTTTAGCACCTCTACTAGGTTTTAACAAGTATCAAGTATGAATTTTAAAAAATCTAGAAGTCTAAGTATACTAACCTAGAATCGAACAAGAGAATTAGAGTTTCAAAGTAAGCAAACCACATCTAAAGTAAGTGAATAAGGTTTACAACCTTTGTAGACCAGTCCTTCACTTCTAAAGCTCCAAATAGTATTCCCTAGAACTCTTCTTTAACTCCACTTGCGAAAGGATAGAGGTTGCTTGTTGTCTTCGATGCCGAAGATGATCCACCTTGAAGTCTCTCTCACTCAAGCTGACTCTTCACTAATCAAGATATTAGTAAAGCAAACAACTTAAACTAATGGGCTAGAAAAGTGTAGGTTGATGATGTAGGAATTTGGTGTTATTGTTTATGCCCTAGAAGGCCATTACTGTATCATACTAGTTTGTATATTACTTAATGGAAGCTTGGGATATTCACATGTATATAACAGTCTTGCTAAACATGGTAGTATGCTACTTGGTTTTTCTATCTTGATATGTGAGTGTACGTATTGATAGAGCTCTTAGGATCTTGCTTGTCTACCAGCGTTGTGATGGCAGTCACACTAGTGGGGGCTGGGTAGTCTACAAGCACATCCTTATTCAGGTCCCTGGTCGTTGGATTATCGAGACAGAGCATCGATACTCCGGATTAGACTAGTGTGTACGCTTCTCATCCCAGTTGGGGAGATGGTCTGTCCCACAGCCGTCAGTATGTCGTACTGGAGATAGTATGCAGGTGCTCGTTAGGTTACGGGTACACCGGACAGGACTCACAGGGAACTGTTGGTTGGTTTGATACCAGTCATCAGTGAGCAGTTCCCAGGTGACATGAGTACAGCATAGTCCGCAGACTTGACACTGCTACTTCGCCTCGAGTGTGTCCCACTGTTCTTAGATTGCTACCCTACCATGGCTCAAAGGAGTCGTACAAACAGGTAGCAGTTGGGTGCAGTCCCGAGCACTTGGAGGCAGTGGCGGTTAGACAGGATTCGTCCCTCCCGGTATTGGGAGTAGATATCGCGCTGTGTCAGAGAGCCATTACGCAAAGTCCCTGGCCAGGGCAAGCGAGATTTGCTGGTAGGTTCCAGTAGTTTCTCAGGGTGTAATGGGCTTCACTCCGACACGACTTATACCGCTATTAGGGGACTGACGCTTGCCGCCCCCTAGGCCCGATATGCGATAGTCTTGGACGAACGGACCGGACTGTATGGAGATTGTCACATCAGACTCAGTAGGAGTTCGGATGGGTTTCCTCATCGGCCTTCTTATCGACAACTACCTGGGGACCGTTACGTACAGCTAGTGCCGCTTGCGGTCTGTGGTTAAACCCACTGCCAGCGTAGTAGTCGAGTCTCTAGAGTCCCACACAGAGAGTTTCCTATTCCAGGCGAAACGATATAGAGGTCGTATGGTTTTACGACAAGGGTTCGGACGCATACGTGCGTTTACGCGCGTACGACTTTCGGACAGTTTTTACCAGTCGGCTTTGGTTTAAGCCAGTTACTGGTATCCGGTTATTGGATTTATACAGTCTAAAGTTTTTCCGTATTTTTACGGATCGGAGGGGCGTTCTCGTAATTACTCGAGAAGCTTCTAGAAGATGGTGACTAAGAAGGGTTATGTGTCATATGCATTGAATGAGATTAGTGAGTCATGAGAGTGATTCATCATAGTCATTAATGCATCATAAATGCTTAATGACTCATGATAATGAATCACCATTAGATATTTATGAAGCAAGCTTATTCATCATTTATTTTCTTTTTCTTGTTAAAAGATAATGCTTCATATATATTATGATAACTTACTATTCTCACTCATAATATTATTCACATTCTCTCTCCTCAAGCTCACTCTCTTCAAAAGACTAATCCTCACCCCTCATGTGTTGAGATCTAGGATTAGTTAGACTAAACAATCCATAACCATCACTCTATCTCAATCTATCTTCTTTGATTAGCAATCCAAGAAGGTTAGTTGCCTCAAGTTTAGAGGCTAAGCTTGGAGTTTTGCTCTCGGGTGGATCGTCTACTACAAAGAGAAGGCCGAGGAGGACGAGGAGATCGTAAAGACGTAGGACTTGGTTCGATAGGTATAATCCCTAAGCATAGTAGTTTAGAACAACTATATGTTTGGTTAGTTATCGTTTAGCTTCGATTCAAGCGGTTAGTCGATGTTTGTTCACTAAACAAGTTCGTTTTTGAAAATTCCGCCTCCCCACAAGTATTGGGGTGTAGAACATCGACTTACAGTGGTATCAGAGCCTCGCTAAACAATAAATAACTTAATTGCAAATTTGTACGAATTTCGAACGGAAAAACGAAGCCGGAAAACCCTAAAACTGTCAAGTTTCTGTCGAAATTTAAATGAAGTCCAAAAATTTTTCAGGGTTGCTCAGAAAGCTTGAAAAGGGTCCAGGAGAACACCCATGAAATTTGAGCCCATGAATCGGCTAAAGAGCCGTGGAAGCGCGGCGGATCCCTACTGATCCGCCGCTGTTCCGCGGCCGAGTTGCCGAGTCATGGACTCATTTTTCATGTGTGGGTCCTCTCTGGTATTTGGTGTTTTCTGGAATATTTTAATTTTGCTCAGGTTTCCAGTTTACAGAGCAGTTTTTGGAGCAATATTAAAGATGTTTAATCGATCGAAATTGTACAGTATTTGCATATTGGATTATATCTGTGATTGTTTAATGTGTTCGTAAACCTCCCCTAACTGCTAGTATGTCGGTTGGCAAGGGGTTGCACATTTCTGTAATAGTTTTATCTGTTTGTGCATATGAACTGTATTGGACTGTTGTGGTGTATAGCCGGGGTTATGCAATGGGTTATTATTTAATTCATTTGTTGTAAATGTAATTTGTTGTAATATTATTTTTGCGGGGCACATCCAGGTTGCGGTTGTAGCCACCGTTGTATTATTTCATTTTACTGTTTTTGCTCCTAGGACTGACCCAAGGTGGGGTACACAAACTGACGGGCGGGTAGTTTGCCGTACCCGTAGGGGTCGAGGGTGGGGTAACGGCTATTCATCACAACTGTGTAATCTGTCTTTTCTTGCAGGCTCAAAAGAAATACAGATTGCTTGCAAATCCAATATTGTTTATCTGTGTTCTGGAATGTATATCATTGCGTCAGACGAATGTAAAATATATATATATATGATAGCTATTTAGACGTCACTTATGTTTTACACCCGCGCTAGCCCAGCCCCCGCTCTGTCGTTAGTTAAGTAACCTAACGGGTGATGACGGGACCCAGTGGCGAATGCAGATGGCATAAGAGGACGTCATATTTTCGTTGTTTTCTGCAATGATAGGTTAATGATGGGACGCATTATCTATAATGCAAAGAAAATAAACCAAGTTTAAATTGTTGGAACAATTTAAAAGAAACCACTCGGTTATTTTTAAAAACAGATATTTTTAAATGCGGAGCTTTAACCACTCCTTTTAAAAAGCTATCAGGTTCCTTCGGTTATATCAAGTTCACTACGTTCACGGTTTCGCCAAAACCATTCGTAGCCCTCCGTCATTTCATTGGGGTATTCAGTAGTATTCAAGCTATGCATTTTGGCCAAAGTCAAGGCATAGTGTTTGGTAGCTGCTGGGTTTTCATTTGTTGCATAAGATAGATGAGTTGGTTTGGGACAGTCGTATTATCATTTGACCAAAGTCAGGGGTATATACGGATGGGTTCAAATTGACAAGATAATGACGGGTAGAACTTGACATGTGACTTATGACATTTTGACCAAAGCCAAGGTCATAAGAGCATGGGGCAAAAACTTATATCGGGAATTTCTAAAGAAACTGAAATTTGCAAAGAGATGCATACCATTTGGAGTTTGATGAATGTTGGTAGCACTCCTTCAACATTATCATACGATGATATTTGGATCCCGATCCTACTGTGAGTATATGCTACTTATCAGGATATTCGTCACTTAACGATCAATGCTATAAACCTAGTAGGTGTCCAGAAAGGTGTCAGCGGGGTTACGCCCCTAGAGAAAAGAGGTTATTTAATTAAGGAACTTCGCGGAAGCGTTGGAAAACCTCCCTCGAAGTATCGACACTGGCCTGGCTGAACGGTTAAGCAAGTATTGTACGGTGAGAATAATCCTGGCTAATTCTTCTTTTATGGTTTGAGGAAGGATTCGAGAAACAGTGGGAGCCATCCAGTTTAGACAAACTAAAAACCACTCTAAACTTGCAAGAGCATCATGCTAAAGAGTTTTCTTCTCTCTCTCCTAATTGCAGCGACCCTGAAAATGACTGGACTTAAGTTACTTTTAGAGAAAAATATACTGACAGGGCCAAACTATAAAGATTGGCTGCGGAATGTCAAAATGGCTTTGACCTATGACAAATTGGGGTACATCCTCACCGCTACGGCACCTGCTGTCCCTGGTCCCAAATCCAGCAATGCGGATAAGGAAATCCGCAAAACCTGGGATTTAGATTGCGCGAGAGCCAAGTGCATCGTGCTTGCCTCAATGAACAATGAACATCAGAGGAGGCACGAGGATATGTCCCTAGATGGCATATTTCTCCATACAAAGGAACTTTATGGAGAGCAATCTCGTATAGCAAGATACGAGACCTCTAAGAACTTGTTTCGAGCGAGGTTGGCTGTCGGGTCATCGGTAGGTGAACATGTCCTAAAGATGATCGGCTATATTGAAGAGCTCGCAGACCTTGGGACGACTTTGGATAATGAGCTCTATACAGACCTTATTCTCCAGTCCCTTCCTCCCACCTACGCCCAGTTTATCCTCAACTTCAACCTTCAAGGAAAAGAAGTTGAACTTGCGGAACTCCTGAACATGTTAAGGGGTGCAGAGGGCACCTTGCAGAAGGCAAGGGAAACACCCGCTATGTTTGTAGGCGGTGCATCTTCTTCCGGGTCCAAGGCTAGGGCCAAAGGAAGGAAGAAGAAGGCCGCACCCAAACCTAGAGGAGGTGTTAGTAAGGTGGGAAAGAAGGGAAAGAAAAAGATAGCAGTACCGATAGTTGGCCAGGATAAGTGCTTCCATTGTCACAGGAAAGGGCACTGGAAGAAGGATTGCAAGGCGTAGATCGCCAAGAACCAGGAACCGAAGCAAGCTGTGGCTTCGACTTCAGGTGTGTTTGTAATTGAGAATTGTCTGTCGATCAACTCTACTTCCTGGGTATTGGATACCGGATCAGGATCTCATATTTGCAATTCATTGCAGGCACTGAGAAACCGTAGAGTGCTGAAGGAAGGTGATATGATCCTCAGGGTTGCTAACGGAGCTAGCGTGGGAGCTGTGTCCGTCGGGGATTATCACCTAGGATTGACGAGTGGACATATTTTGGTTTTGCATAACTGTTATTTTGTACCAAGCTTAACGTGTAATATCATATCAGTTTCCTTGTTATCAAATAAAGGTTATGATTTCACGTTTGTAAGAGATGTTGTTAACATCCACCTTAATCATGGTTTGATTGGGTCCGGTACTCTAAATAACGGCATATATGTTTTAAACCAACTCCAAATTTTCAATGTCCAGAACACACTAAAAAGAAAGTCTCCAGATTTAAATAAAGCTTTCTTATGGCATTGTAGACTGGGTCACATCAATGAGAGAAGGTTGACTAAGTTGCATAGAGAAGGATATTTAGACTCGTTCGAATATCAAACTTATGACACTTGTCAATCCTGTCTCAAAGGAAAGATGACAAAGACTCCATTTACTGGACAAGGAGTAAGAGCGAGCGAGCTCTTAGGACTCATACACAGCGATGTATGTGGTCCAATGTCTACACATGCGAGAGGTGGTTATTCCTACTTCATTACTTTCACGGATGATTACTCAAGATACGGATTCATTTATCTGATGAAACATAAATCCGAGGCTTTTGAGAAATTCCAAGAGTATAAGAATGAAGTAGAAAACCAAACAGGCAAAAGTATTAAGACACTGAGATCTGATCGAGGTGGAGAATACTTGAATGCCGAGTTCCTTGGTTACCTAAAAGAGAAAGGAATTCTCTCTCAGCTTACTCCTCCATACACTCCACAGCATAACGGTGTATCGGAGAGACGGAATCGAACCCTATTGGATATGGTACGATCCATGATGAGTAATGCTGAGTTACCGCGATCTTTCTGGGGTTATGCGCTAGAATCAGCGGCATATCTTTTGAACAGGGCTCCTACCAAGACTGTGCCTACCACTCCATACCAGATGTGGACTGGGAAGAAACCCCATCTTCAACATATGAAGGTTTGAGGATGTCCAGCTTTTGTTAAAAAGCAGCATGTGGACAAGCTCGAGGCACGATCAGTAAAATGTTTGTTTGTGGGATATCCAAAGAACTCCAAGGGATATTATTTCTATTACGCAGAGGAACAAAAGGTTTTTGTTTCTCGTAATGCCCATTTTCTGGAAAATCAGTTTTTAGAAAAGGAAATAAATGGGAGCGAAATAGAACTGGAAGAAATTCCAGAACCACAAACTGCTACTGAAAGTTTGGTAGAACCAGGAGTTCAAGAAGAACAGGACATTCCCGCACCCCTCCGCAGGAGTAGTAGGCCGTCTCATCCACCTGAGAGATACTACGGTTTTCTCATAGATGGGGATAGAGAGGATTGCATCATAAATGATGATGAACCTACTGACTTCCAGCAGGCCATCCAAAGCGGCGACTCGGTACGATGGCTAGATGCAATGCGGACCGAAATGGAGTCCATGTACACCAACAAAGTATGGACTTTGGACTTTGCTCCAGATGGGGTAAAACCCATAGGATGCAAATGGATCTTCAAGAAAAAGATTGGTGTAGATGGACAGGTGGAAACCTATAAGGCTAGACTTGTTGCAAAGGGTTTTCGTCAAAGACCTGGTTTGGACTATGACGAAACTTTTTCTCCAGTGGCTATGCTCAAATCCATTCGGGTCCTTCTTGCTATTGCTGCCTTCCATGATTATGAAATCTGGCAGATGGACGTAAAGACGGCTTTTCTGAATGGAAATTTAGAAGAGAGCGTCTATATGGATCAGCCAGAGGGTTTCAATCAGAGTGGGAGCAGCGGGAAAGTATGCAAGCTGCTTAAGTCCATTTATGGACTAAAGCAGGCATCGCAGAGTTGGAACATCTGTTTTGATGAGACAGTCAAAGAATATGACTTTATCAAAAATCCAGATGAACCGTGCATATATAGTAAAGTTGTAGCCAGAAGTGTCGTATTCCTCGTCTTGTACGTGGATGACATTCTATTGATAGGAAATGACATTCCTATGCTACAATCTGTCAAAGGATTCTTGTCACACAGGTTCTCCATGAAAGACCTGGGTGATGCCTCTTACATTCTGGGGATCCGGATCTATCGTGATAGATCCAAGAGGATGTTGGGACTTTCGCAGTCCAGGTATATCGACACTGTACTGAAAAGATTCAGTATGGAAGATTCTAAGCGCGGTAATCTACCGGCTTGTCACGGAATCACCCTCTCCAAAGAGATGTCTCCCAAGACTGATTTGGAAAGGGAACGCATGTCTATTATACCCTACGCTTCTGCGGTAGGCTCTATAATGTATGCGATGTTGTGTACCAGACCAGATGTAGCTTACGCACTGAGCGTGGTAAGCCGGTATCAGTCAGACCCAGGGGAGAAGCACTGGATAGCAGTAAAGAACATTCTCAAGTACCTGAGGAGGACTAAGGAGATGTTCTTGGTTTACGGCGGAAAAGACCTCAGGTTGGAGGCCTTTGCTGATTCCGGCTTCCAGAGTGATAAGGACGATTCCAAGTCCATGTCGGGTTATGTCTTTACCCTCAATGGAGGGGCGGTGTGCTGGAAGAGCTCCAAGCAGGACACCGTTGCTGACTCGACGATGGAAGCGGAGTATATAGCTGCTTGCGATGCCGCAAAAGAAGCAGTCTAGATGAAGAAGTTCCTAACAGAACTTCAGGTGGTTCCTACCATTGTTGATCCAATACCTCTGTATTGCGACAACAACGGAGCTATAGCTTTAGCGAAGGAACCAAGGTCCCATCAGAAGTCCAGACACATCTTGAGGCGGTATCACCTGATCAGGGAGATCATTGATCGTCAGGAGATCGAGGTTCGAAGAGTTGCTTCTGAAGAGAACATTGTTGATCCATTCACAAAGGCCCTACCCCAGATTCAGTTCGAGAGGCTACTCGAGATCATCGGTCTACGATATGCCAGTACATGGCCCTAGTGCAAGTGGGAGATTGTTAGTGTTTATGCCCTAGAAGGCCATTACTGTATCATACTAGTTTGTATATTACTTAATGGAAGCTTGGGATATTCACATGTATATAACAGTCTTGCTAAACATGGTAGTATGCTACTTGGTTTTTCTATCTTGATATGTGAGTGTACGTATTGATAGAGCTCTTAGGATCTTGCTTGTCTACCAGCGTTGTGATGGCAGTCACACTAGTGGGGGCTGGGTAGTCTACAAGCACATCCTTATTCAGGTCCCTGGTCGATGGATTATCGAGACAGAGCATCGATACTCCGGAGTAGACTAGTGTGTACGCTTCTCATCCCAGTTGGGGAGATGGTCTGTCCCACAGCCGTTAGTATGTCGTACTGGAGATAGTATGCAGGTGCTCGTTAGGTTACGGGTACACCGGACAGGACTCACAGGGAACTGTTGGTTGGTTTGATACCAGTCGTCAGTGAGCAGTTCCCAGGTGACATGAGTACAGCATAGTCCGCAGACTTGACACTGCTACTTCGCCTCGAGTGTGTCCCACTGTTCTTAGATTGCTACCCTACCACGGCTCAAAGGAGTCGTACAAACAGGTAGCAGTTGGGTGCAGTCCCGAGCACTTGGAGGCAGTGGCGGTTAGACAGGATTCGTCCCTCCCAGTATTGGGAGTAGATATCGCGCTGTGTCAGAGAGCCATTACGCAAAGTCCCTGGCCAGGGCAAGCGAGATTTGCTGGTAGGTTCCAGTAGTTTCTCACGGTGTAATGGGCTTCACTCCGACACGACTTATACCGCTATTAGGGGACTGACGCTTGCCGCCCCCCTAGGCCCGATATGCGATAGTCTTGGACGAACGGACCGGACTGTATGGAGATTGTCACATCAGACTCAGTAGGAGTTCGGATGGGTTTCCTCATCGGCCTTCTTATCGACAACTACCTGGGGACCGTTACGTACAGCTAGTGCCGCTTGCGGTCTATGGTTAAACCCACTGCCAGCGTAGTAGTCGAGTCTCTAGAGTCCCACACAGAGAGTTTCCTATTCCAGGCGAAACGATATAGAGGTCGTATGGTTTTACGACAAGGGTTCGGACGCATACGTGCGTTTACGCGCGTACGACTTTCGGACAGTTTTTACCAGTCGGCTTTGGTTTAAGCCAGTTACTGGTATCCGGTTGTTGGATTTATACAGTCTAAAGTTTTTCCGTATTTTTACGGATCGGAGGGGCGTTCTCGTAATTACTCGAGAAGCTTCTAGAAGATGGTGACTAAGAAGGGTTATGTGTCATATGCATTGAATGAGATTAGTGAGTCATGAGAGTGATTCATCATAGTCATTAATGCATCATAAATGCTTAATGACTCATGATAATGAATCACCATTAGATATTTATGAAGCAAGCTTATTCATCATTTATTTTCTTTTTCTTGTTAAAAGATAATGCTTCATATATATTATGATAACTTACTATTCTCACTCATAATATTATTCACATTCTCTCTCCTTAAGCTCACTCTCTTCAAAAGACTAATCCTCACCCCTCATGTGTTGAGATCTAGGATTAGTTAGACTAAACAATCCATAACCATCACTCTATCTCAATCTATCTTCTTTGATTAGCAATCCAAGAAGGTTAGTTGCCTCAAGTTTAGAGGCTAAGCTTGGAGTTTTGCTCTCGGGTGGATCGTCTACTACAAAGAGAAGGCCGAGGAGGACGAGGAGATCGTAAAGACGAAGGACTTGGTTCGATAGGTATAATCCCTAAGCATAGTAGTTTAGAACAACTATATGTTTGGTTAGTTATCGTTTAGCTTCGATTCAAGCGGTTAGTCGATGTTTGTTCACTAAACAAGTTCGTTTTTGAAAATTCCGCCTCCCCACAAGTATTGGGGTGTAAAACATCGACTTACATTTGGCTCACTTATTTTTCTTCTTTCTCTTTTCTTTACTCACCTCAAGAAAACTCTAGAGAGGAAGAATGAAGAAGAAGATAAAGATGAACTTGGATGAGAGAATGAACCCTTGACTTGAGATAAGAATGGGATGAATAAATATCTAAGAGTAAAACAAAAATAAGGAGATAAGTCATGGCTTCTCAATGCTTCTCCAAGCATCCAAAGCCTTGACTCATTTTCCTCATTTTCTATATTTCTTTACAATATAAATCATCCCATTTATCTTTAGTCTATTGTGTTTCTCATACATCCTAGTTCTATGTATTATCAACAATGATATATATATATATATATATATCACGCACACATATATATATAATTATATATAAAGAGAAGAAAATCTAAAGTGATCTTTAATATTAGTTAATATATATATATATATATATATATATCAAATATATATATATATCAAATATATATATATATATCAAATATATAAATATATATCAAATTATTAAATCAACACTTGATTCAATAATCCGGTTATATCATATATAACCAACTAATATCATTTATATATGTATATCAAAACATTTAATCAACACTTAATTCAATTATCCGGTTATATCACATATAACCGACTAATATTCAATGATAGCTATTAAATTAACACTTGATTCAATAATCCAATCATATCATATATAACCGGCCAATATCAAATATATATACATAAATCAAATCATTAAATCAACACTTGATTCAATAATCCGGTTATATCATATATAACCTAACCATTATCAAATATTGCTAGATTAGAATACGGTATCACATACTCGTATTTAATCAAGCTCCCACATATATCTCCATATATGCCCTAATTCGTTTCGCTTGAGCTAGGAAACCTCTGTTTGGGACTCTAAAGACTCGTCAATACGCCAGCAGTAGGTAATGATCACATCAGATACCCACAAGCCGTCAGCGTTACTAGCTGGACGTAACGGCTACCCAAGTATTGAATGAATAGAAGATAAACAAGCTAACTTGTCCAAACTCCCGTAAAGCCAGTAAGCAACACTTACCGTACAGTCCAGTCTCTTCGTCTGATATGTCGCATATCGAGTCTAGGGGTGGAATCGTCAGACCCCAATAACTTGATAAGTCATGTCGATGTGTGGCCTATAACCTTTCGACAAACAACTGATAACACTTATTAGTAAATCTCATCAACCCTGGCCATGGACTTGCTGTTATAGCCAATCGAGCATAGCGCAACATCAACTCTCAATACCGGGAGAGACGAAACCCCTCCCATCGCTCCTTGCCTCCACATGACTCAAGATTGTAGCTAAGAACCGGCTGTTTGCACGACTCTTTTGACCCGTGGTAGGGAGGAAATCAAAGCACAGTAGGAATCACATAAAACACTATGACGATCTCGGGTCTATAGACTAACCTGTACATGTGTCACCAGAGAACTGCTATCTGACGATAGGTATGGTACCATCAAGGAGTTCTCGTCGAGTCCTGTTCGGTGTACCCATTCTCCAATGAGCACCTATGGACAATCTTTGATGTCAAACACCAATGGTTGTGGGATCAACCATCACCCCATACAGGGTCATGAAACGTACACACTAGTCTACTCTGGAATTTCGATGCCCTGTCTCGATATTCCCTCGACTAGGAACTGTTAAAGGATGTGCTTGCGGACTACACAGACTACACAAGCCCACAAGTATAATCTGCATCATTGACCTGGTAGTCAAGTCTACATCCTAAGGGCTTTATCAACATGTATCAGAGAGACAGTATACTAAAATAAGTGTACATGTTAAGATAAAGAGAAACCAGATAGCATAATATCATGTCGAGCAAGAAAGTCCTCTATATATATGTCCAAGTGTAACATTTCTTAAAAATAAAATATTATTTTTTGAATTTAAATAATAAAATAATATATTTCACGAAAACTATTCGATTTGCATATTGGGGTTTTCATAAAATGGTATAATTAAATATCAATATTTAGAAAATAGTTAGCGATTTATATTGTATTATTTAATAAAATGGTAATTACTGGATTTGGGCATTTTATAATTAATTATATGCAAGTTTAAATTAAACTTGATTAGTGCACTAGTAATCACGATTAAGCCAAATCTGTATTTTTAATTAACTTTGGTTAGTGCACCATGACATGTTGCATTTTGTTACATGTTGGTTTTATTTGTATTTGTGTTTGGTTTTAAATGAGAGGGAAAAGGAAAGAAAAGAAAAGAAAAAGATGACGTAATGATTGAAGAGAGAGTGGGGGACAACATATTGAGGCATGGGCATGAGAGAGAGCATGCCTTGAGAGAGAGAGAGAGAGAGAGATGAGAGTATGGCTCCTACACTTGATTCCTTCATCTCATTCTCACTTCATTCTTCAACTCCTTTTCTTCATCTCCTTCACCCTCCTCTACCTCCATGAATCATCCCCAAAACCATCTTAAAACCCCACACCATCTTCTTTATAAATGCACACAACCTCACCCTACACCCCATAGCAAGCTCAAGTTTAGATTTTGAGCACTTGGAGCATCTAAGGTTTTTCATGAGTTGCTTCCAAGAGGTATAACTTTCTTTTCCCATCTTGGCAATTGTTTCATTACCTCATATAGTAGTTTAGAGTTAAACAAGTATAGGGTTGTGATCTTAGAATTTTCTAAGTTGATGTTTAGTGGAAGATTGGACTTGTGATGTGGTAACTGAGGTGTAGTCAGTGTTTAAAAGTCCTCAGTGATGATTTTACTGGCTAAGACCAGAGACTAGAACCCATTACAGGAACTTAGAAAATTTGATAAAACGGTGGGAGCTATCCTGATTTGATAGTGTCTACTAGTATATCATATATATAAGTAGCATTCGTCTCACGCAGTTATATGATCACATCATATAACAAAAATATTAGAAGCAGATATATGAAATATAGGATATACTAGGAGGTACGTGTTTTAAATTAAGCGAGTAATGAAAAACACGGATTCCACGGTCGTGATGAATAGCCAAGCCCACGCCCCTAGACCCCTACGAGAGCGGCAAGCAACCCTGCCAATTGTAGAGTTAGGCGACCGGTCTCGACTCCTCGTGATGGCCTCCCACTGTACTCTAGAACCCGGTTACTTATGCTCCCTGCCTTGGGTCTATCCTAATGCGGAAAAGTAAATAATATACATCAAATGGAGATAACAACCTCAACCCGGAAGTGTCCCAATAAAAAGAATATTACAAATATTTACATGCATGAAAACTGAAAAACTCTCATCTCACATAAAAAACCCCGGCTATTCAATTACGACGATTCAATATAAAATATAAATAGCAACACAATAACATCACATCTCATCAACGTAAGTAAATATGCGTATCCCTAATGTCGTTGTCGTATAGCAACGAGATCGGGGATACTATAACATATTACACTTACGGTCGCAGAAAAGATATGAAAAATACAATAATTAGAATCCGCATCATCTTTAGACATCATAAACCCGGATTATCATATATTCCGAATTTCATGCCTCACCCTATAAACCTTGAATTTATGTCTCGAGTTGAAAACACTTTTCAAAAATTAATTTGGGTAATTCAACAAGATTCCTGATTTAAATGATCGAATGCTCGTCGGGAAATTTAGTAGATGGTCGCACCTCCGAGGCCGTCAACGAAGTGTACTTGGGTAGAACACCGTGGCTACGAGCACCCGAGTGGATGCTTTTGGCCATGGGGTTCTCCTATAGTCACTTGGTCGGGGCTATGGGGGGTGGCTGTCTACTAGTGTCTCCCGGCGACTATTCACGCACGATATGAGATTACGACGGAGTTTTGATCCAAATCGAAACTCCGTGGAAATCCATCATTTGAGACTAAAACGCGAGATTTACAAATAGATAACTAGTTTTCACAAAACTAATCAATGTGGATTCCAAAAATTGTATCACATATCCAAAGCTATCTAGACGATGTTAAACTTTTCGATCGATGTTTCAAACACCACTAATTCACAGAGACCTCAACCACTTGAGTCTCATTAAAAATTTCCAGAAAGTCCAAAATGTCAAAATGAAGCAGCAGAAGAAAAACGAGTCACTAATCCCTTAAGTGGGCGGCGGAACCGCGGCCAAAACATGGTTTAGGAGGCAGTTCCGCAGCCACTTCGAGGAGTTTGGTTCTCGTATTTCTTGTGGCTCCATAAAATTACCTGCATGATTTTCTGAGAATTTGTAATTGTGAAAATATCAACTTTTGAAAAAATGGACAAAACATGTAAAACCCGGGTTTTAAAACGTCGATTGAACACTTTAACGTCGTCTAGACTTCGGCTAAGTCTCTAGAATGGCTCTGATACCATGAAAGTATGTCTTAGCAACTCTAGTAGGTTTATATGAGCATCAAGTACACAATTTTGAAAAATCTAGAGTGCTAATCATACTAACCTAGAATTGAATTAGAGAATTAGGGTTTTGTAGCAAGCCAACAGGTTCTAAACTAAGTGATGGGAGTTTACAACCTTTGTAGACCGGTCCTTCACTTCTAAACCTCCAAGTAGGAGTCTCTAGAACTTTTCTTAAGGCTCCACTTGAAGAAAGGATTGAGCTTACTTGTTGTCTTCGATGCCGAAAATGATCCACCTTGAAGTCTATCTCACTCAAGCTCACTCAACACTAATCAAGTTATTAGTGAAGCAAACAACCAAAACTAATGGGTTAGAGAAGTGTAGGTTGATGAAGTAGGAGTTGTGCTCAATATAATTATTTTTCTCTTTTCTTTTCTCAACTCAAGAAAATTCCAGAGAGGAGATCAAGAAGGAGATGAACATGGATATTTTGGGAACCATGTCTCAATAAGATAAGATGAGATTTATAGTGATAAATATCAATGAATAAGCCAAAAGAGAAGAGGTGAGTCATGGCTTCTCAAGGCTTCCACAAGCAACTAAAGAATAATGACTCATTCTCTTTTCTTTTTAATTCATTAATCCAACCATTATCTTCTTATCTTTAACCTCATGTATGATTCTCATACATCCTAGTTCTATGTATCATCAACCATGAAACAATTACAAATACATACATACATACATACATACATACATATATATATCACAAATATAAATATATATAATGAGAAGAAATTCTTAAGTAAGCATAATATTAGTTAACATATGTATATATATCAAATATATATATATATATAAATATATCAAATTATTAAATCAAAAATTAATTCAATAATCCGGTTATATCATATATAACCCGGCTAATATAAAATATATATATGTATATCAAATTATTAAATCAACACTTGATTCAATAATCCGGTTATATCACATATAACCGGCTAATATTCAATATTAGTTATTAAATCAACATTTGATTCAATAATCCGGTTATATCATATATAACCGACCAATATCAAATATATAAACATATATATATATATATATATATATTCAAATCATTGAATCAACACTTGAGTCAATAATCCGGTTATATCACATATAACCTGGCTGATATCAAATACGGTATCATATACTCGTATTCAATCAAGCCCCCGCTCATATCTCCAAATGTGCCCTACTTCATTTCGCTTGAGCTAGGAAACCTCTATGTGGGACTCTAAAGACTCGTCAATACGCCAGAAGTAGGTAATGATCATATCAGATACCAACAAGCCGTCAACGGTACTTGCTGGACGTAACGGTTACCTAGATATTGAACGAATAGAAGATCAACAAGCAAACTTGTCCAAACTCCCGTAAAGCCTATAAGAAACACATACCGTACAGTCCTGTCTCTTCGTCTGATATGTCGCAAATCGAGTCTGGGGGTGGAATTGTCAGACCCAAATAACTTGATAAGTCATGCCGATGTGTGGCCTATAACATTTCGAGAAACTACTGATAGCACTTACTAGTAAATCTCATCAGCCCTGGCCAGAGACTTGTTGTTATAGCCAATCGAGCATAACGAAAAATCAACTCCCAATACAGGGAGAGACGAAACCCCTCCTATCGCTCACTGCTTCCATGTGACTCAGGAATGTACCCAAAATCCACCTGTTTGCACGACTCCTTTGAGCCATGGTAGGGAGGAAATCAAAGCACAGTGGGAACCACACAAAACACTATGATGATCTCAGGTCTACAGACTAACCTTTACAAGTTTCACCTGAGAACTGCTATCTGACGATATGTATGTTACCATCTAGGAGTTCTCAGCAAGTCCTGTTCGGTGTACCCATTCTCCAATTAGCACCTGTGTACAATTTTTGATGTCAAACACCAATAGTTATGGGATCAACCATCGCCCTATACAGGGTTAAGAAATGTACACGCTATTTTCTCTGGAACATCGATTCCCCGTCACGATACTCCCTCGACTAGGAACTATTAAAGGATGTGCTTGCGGACCAGACAAGCCCCACTAGTATGATCTGCATCATAGTCCCGGTAGTCAAGCTAACATCCTAAAGGCTTTATTAACATGTATCAATGAGATAGTAAACTAAAAAAATTGTACATGTTATGATAAAGAGCTACCAGATAGCATACTATCATGTCGAGCAAGAAAGTCCTCTATATATATGTCCAAGCATCCACTATAATATACAATAATGGCCTCTAGGGCATACATATTCCTAACACCACTCACTTCGTTGATTAAGGTTGTGTCACGACCCGAAATGGTACGTGACTGACACTTGAATCATGTGAAGTCTATAGGACCCCACCTAATTCAAGTAAGCCAACAGCCCAGAAATCTAAACCATTTGAAAAGAGAGTGAAGGAAAACTTATTTAAAAGTTAACATATAAATTCACTTTGAAAGTCATAGTAAGTATTTTTAAAACATCAAGTCTTTTCCCAAAATTTCGGCAAAGTTTCCTTTGTAAATACTGGCCCCAAACGAGTACAAACATGCATAATATACATAATGAATAAAGGCATACCCAAGCGGGATCTAGCTCTTCGCCAATTGGTGGAAACAACCACGCAATGCAATAATATACAACGCCGAAGGGCAAGGATCAAAACTCAGAAGGAAAAACCAACATCCTCAAGAAAACCAGAGAAAAACCATAATCGCGACTCTAAGGTCGAAAGAATATACAACTGGTTTTCTAAGTCTATCAAATAATACAAGTCTGGTTGATGGAGTTTACTAGATACAACTGAAATAAATACAAGTACAACGGTGGTCACGATACAAGTAAACCTACCTACCCCAGCAATCACCCGGAATGAAGTGGTATGCCAGCAAAGCCGCCAAGGAATCCGGTACGGCAAAACCTGCAAGAAATTATGGCACAACGGGGGTGAGTTGCCAACTCATGAGTAGAAAACATCACGGAGAAGAAATCGCATGTATGACTCTCTCCTAGGTCATACAATAAAAAAAATACACCTATATATATATATATATAACAGCAAGGGTGACTGTAAATCATAAGTGTGATACCAAAGTACTCGTGTCCGTGTCAAGAGTAATAATATATCGATGCATAACATTTACTAACGCATCATCCAACGTGTGTCCAGCAACGACACACAAATCATGATAAAACCCGAGTGCCCAGCATTGCGATTCAAAACGTCATGAAGTCCGTATCCAACAGTGACACGTAATACTCAAATCTTGGGCTCCGCATAATCAGGATCGGCCCATGGGCTCTGCATAGTCAGGATCGGCCGATATCCATCTCTCTCATAACTCCGAATGGTATCCTCCGGATATCCGTCGAGTTTCTATACAATCACCGGTCGGTAGTGCTCCCATGCCGGGCTCAACGCCTTTCTATACGATCCTCTTGCCCCGGGGAACCGCACCGGGTCCACCATGCACCCGTAGACGGTCCCTCCCCTACCTCGAATCGGGTGTATGATACCGCTCGAGAACCGAGAAAACCCATGGTGGACATCACTGTTGGTGCACGGCGGCGCCCCGGCCGTCTATCCGAGGCCAAAATGCAGAAGCGATACTTTACTTTAACTTTTGAACCGGCGCCACCGCGAACAAAAATCCTGGATTGGGCCATTAATCTAATCATAGCTAACTAGAGAAGGGGTAGAGAGATATACCGAGCTATCCGTGTCCTTTGGTCTTCTCATCGTCGTCCCAATCTCCCCGTGGAATCTCCGGTCTTCATCTCTTCGTCGAAAGGGCACCACATCGCCGGGTTCTTTTACGGGCTCCCGCCTCTGGACCGAGGTAACTCGGGCACGAAGTTGGCGAGTCGACGTGCCCAAGGATACTGTAGATGAAGTGTAGAACTCTTTTGTCTCGATGGGGTTACTAGAACTTGCCTTGTATTGGTGGAGGAATGAGATATCCTTTTTAGATGAACCAAGGGAATTTTTAGCAAGCATATGAGAGTATTTCCCCCCCCCCCCCAAAATTGGGGCGGCTCCCTCCCATATAGTGGCCGGCCTCATGTGGTGAAGGGGGAGAGAGAAAAGTCAAGAGGTGGGGAAGCAATAATGCAAGAAAAAAGGAATGATCTTCATCATGAAGAAAGTCACCTCAACCATTATGTCAACCCAAAAGTCAAGCAATGATCAACTAAATGAAGTCAATGGATGGTGCACCATCATGAAACCATCATGATGCAACTACTTGCAAAAATAACCCTCCAAATTGCTAATTTGCACATCTGCAAATTAGCCCTCCTCCACAATTTTTCAGCCAAGGAAAGAAACAAAGGAAAATGGCCGAAACGGAAAGCAAACTGGCAACTTTAGAAAAACGATCCCGTAATAAATTACAGAAAAACTCCGCTACTGTATATACATACCCGTATTTGTATTCCGACCGAATACAAATGCAATGAGACAAAATCTACACAGTACAATACTAGGATCCGACTTAAACCAAAGCCCGCTAGTATTATCCGTCCGATCATGATCCGTGCAATACCGCACGTATCTGATCGAACCCTGCCATATCTCCATACGGCCTCTACAGCGTTTCGCCCGAAACTTGAGAAAACGGTCTGTGGGGGACTCTAAAGACTCGTCAATACTTTGGTTGTGGATTTAACCACTAGCACGTTAGAGGTATTAGCCATACGTAACGGGCTACCAGGTATTGACCAAAAGGGACATCGATGAGCGAACTCATCCTGACACCCTACTGAGCCTGTCAGTGACAATATCCGTACAGTCCGGTCCGTTCGTCTATGAGCATCGCATGGCGGGCCTAGGGGGTTGGTGAAAGTCAGACCCCCAAAAGCGGTACAAGTCGTGTCGGAGTGTAGCCCAGAATACCCTGAGATACTACTGGAATACCTACCAGTAAATCCCCTTTCTCGGCCGAGGGCTTTGTGTAATGGCTCTTCTAGACACAACGCGACCTCACCCCTAATACCGGGAGAGACGAACCCCTGCAGATCCGCTCACTGCCTCCATGTGGCTCGGGACTGTACCCAACTAAAACCTGTTTGCACGACTCCTTTGAGCCGTGGTAGGGTAGTAATCAAAGTACAGTGGGAACTCACACGAGACAAATTGTAGGGTTACTAGGCACACTAACAAGGCTCTACAAGGCATCGACCATACCAAAATTAAATTTTTATATGCCGAATAACCCTAAGCAAGATTGTATACTAGAAATTAGGTGAATTAGATAGCAAGTAAACAACTTTACTCTAAAGGGAATACGAAATATAACCTTTGTAGATTGGTCCTTCACTTCTTTAGCTCCTTGTTGAAGTCCCTTCGCTGCGATCAAGGTTCTCCCGGGCTCTTGCATGGCTTCACGACGCGAAGGATGCGACCTTGCTTGAAGTCTCCGAGGCCGAAGATGATCTACGTCGAGGGAATTCCGACTCAAGCTACTACTTCACTAATTTGAGAATTAGTGAAGCAAACACCCTATACTAAAGTGCTAGTCTAGTAGAGGAAGGAGAAATAGGAAGTGGGTTCTCTTTGGATTTTTATTTCTCACAATCTTTTGCTCTCTTTTTCAAAACCTTAGTTTTCTTTTTCTCTTGTTCAATGAAGAAGATAAACAAAAGAAAGAGGAGAGGATAATGATCAAGTGTGTGAGCTAACCATGGTGAGTGAGTATCATATACTAACTCACGGTGAGACATAACCATGGCTAAGTGTAAATGGTTAGGTCAATAAAAATCTAAAGTAAAACAAAACTAGTGGACTTTTTCAAAGCATCCACAAGCTTCTACAAGCTTTATGCTTATGAAAAAATTCTACTAATTTGTAATTACTTTAAATAAATATAAACCACCATTTAAAAATAGAATGGTGTATGTCTTGTACACCCATGTCAAGTGTATCATCAAACATGATACAATAAGAAAAACACATTTTAATATATATCATATATACATTAAAATTGTGCTCATGTGAGAAAAACCCTAAAGTGAACAATTGTTAGTAAATGTAAACTAGTATATCTAATATACAATTATACACTTAATTATTAAATCAACACTTGACTTAATAATCCGGTCATATCTCATATAACCGACTAACATCCATTGTATCGACTTATCGAATCAACACTTGATTCGATAACCCGGCTATATAACCGACCGATACAAAAAGTCGTGAGAATAGAATACGGTATCACATACACGCATTATTCTCGGTCTCGCGCATATTACATATGCGCTCCTATTTCGTTTTGCCTGAGCCAGTAAAACCTCTATGTAGGACTCTAAAGACTCGTCAATACGCCGGCAGTAGGTGATGATCACATCAAGCACCCACAAGCCGTCGGCGGTACTAGCTGGACGTAACGGCTATCCGGGTATTGAGCGATCAGAAGATCAGCAAGCAAGCCCGCTCCAACTCCTGTAAAAAGCCTACCGGTAACACTTCCCGTACAGTCCGGTCTCCTCGTCTGATATGTCACATATCAAGTCTAGGAGTGGTAAACGTCAGACCCTAATAACCGATAAGTCATGCCGATGTGAGGCTCATAACGGGTCGAGAAACTACTGGTAACACTTACCAGTAAATCTCTAAATTAGCCCTGGCCAGGGACTTCCCTGTCACGGCCAATCGAGCACAGCTCAACATCAACCCCCAATACCGGAAGAGACGAAACCCCTCCTATCGCTCATTGCCTCCATATGACTCGGGACTGTACCCAAAAACCACCATTTTGCACGCCCTTATGGACGTGGTAAGGTGGAAATCAAAGCACGGTGGGAATCACATAAGACTCTATGACGATCTCGGGTCTACAGACTAACCTGCACAAGTGTCACCAGAGAACTGCCATCTGACGTGAGGTATAATACCATCTGGGAGTTCTCGGCGAGTCCGTCCAGTGTACCCAGTCTCCACTGAGCACCCGTATACCATCTCTGATGTCAAACACCAATGGATATAGGATCATCCATCGCCCATCTCATGGGTAGAGAAGCGTATACGCCAGTCTACACTGGTATATCGATGCCCCGTCTCGATACACCCACGACTAGGGACCTTGAAGGATGTACTTATGGACTACTATGTCCCCACTAGTATGATCATCATCATAGTCCAGGTAGTCAAGTACACATTCTAAGGGCTTTACCAACATGTAACTATAAGACAGTATAAAGAGACAAGTATACATGTTAAAGTAAAGAGCAACCAGATAGCATACTATCATATCGAGCAAGAAAGTCCTCTCTATATATGTCCAAGCATCCAATATAATATACATCATCTGTACAATACTGGCCTCTAGGGCATACATACAACTAACAATCTCCCACTTGCACTAGGGCCAGCTGTTGTAGTATCGCATACCGAGCATCCCGAAGAGTCTCTCAAACTGTATCTGGGGAATGGCCTTCGTGAGTGGATCCGCCATGTTGTTCTTCGTGTCAACCCTCCTGACCTCGATCTCCCGGCGATCAACTATCTCCCGGATCAGGTGATACCGCCTCAGAATATGCCTGGATCGCTGATGGGACCTGGGTTCCTTGGCCAAAGCCACTGCTCCATTGTTATCGCAATACAAAGGTATTGGATTCTCAATGGATGGAACCACACCAAGTTCAGTAATGAACTTCTTGATCCAAACAGCTTCTTTAGCAGCATCGTTGGCAGCGATGTATTCAGCCTCCATCGTCGAGTCTGCCACGGTTTCCTGCTTGGAACTCTTCCAGCTAACCGCCCCTCCGTAAAGGGTAAAGACAAAACCCGACTGCGACTTAGAGTCGTCCTTATCACTCTGGAATCTTGAATCGGTAAAGGACTCCACTTGGAGTTCTCCGTTACCATACACCAAGAGCTCTCTTTAGTCCTTCGCAAGTACTTAAGAATGCTCTTCACAGCTGTCCAGTGACTCTATCCAGGATCAGCTTGATACCTACTCGCTACACTTAGTGAGTATGCTACATCGGGTCTATTACATAGCATCGCATACATGATAGAGCCTACTGCCGAAGCATAGGGTATCCCTTGCATGCGAGCTCTCTCCAAATCAGTCTTGGGAGACATCTCTTTGGAAAGAGTGAGCCCTGAGATCGTGGGTAAAAACCCACGTTTGGACTCTTTCGTACTAAACCTCGTTAGTATGGTGTCAATGTACCTGGATTGGGACAATCCCAATATTCTTTTAGATCTATCTCTATAGATCATAATTCCCAATATGCAGGAGGCATCACCAAGATCTTTCATTGAGAATCTTTGTGATAAGAAGAGCTTCACCGATTGCAGCATAGGAATGTCATTTCTTATCAAGATTATGTCTTTCACGTACAATACGAGGAAGACAACCTTACTCTCTGCCACCTTCTTGTAGATACAAGGTTCATCTACATTTTTGACGAAATCAAACTGTTTGATAACGACGTCAAAGCAGATGTTCCAACTTCGCGATGCTTGCTTTAATCCATAAATAGATTTAAGCAGCTTGCATACCTTCCCGCTGCTCCCACTATCTACGAAGCCCTCTGGCTGAGTCATGTACACGCACTCTTCTAAATCACCGTTTAGAAAGGCGGTCTTACATCCATTTGCCAGATTTCGTAGTCATGATATGCAGCGATGGCAAGCATGATCCGGATGGATTTAAGCATAGCCACTGGAGAAAAGGTTTCGTCATAGTCCACACCTGGTCTTTGACGAAAACCCTTTGCAACAAGTCTAGCTTTGAAAGTCTCCACTTTCCCATCTACACCAAGTTTTTTCTTGAAGATCCATTTGCTCCCAATGGGTTTTACCCCTTCAGGAGCATCTTCCAAAGTCCATACTTTGTTGGTGTACATGGATTACATCTCGGACCGCATTGCATCCAGCCATTTCACTGAGTCCCCACTCGTGATGGCCTGCTCGAAGCCAGTTGGGTCATCATCAACCATGATGCAATCCTCGCTCCCACCATCCATGAGAAAACCGTAGTATCTCTCAGGTGGGTGAGGAACCCTACTAGATCGGCGGAGTGGCTGGGGTTCATCGGGAACTACCGAATCCTCTGGTTCCACCAAATCTTCTGTTGCAGCTTTTGTAGCTGGAACCTCTTCCAGTTCTACCTCATGACCACAAATCTCTTTTGCAAGAAATTCCTTTTCTAAAAAGGTGGCATGCCGAGAAACAAACACTCTTTGTTCCTCTGTGTGGTAGAAGATATACCCTTGTGAATTCTTGGGATATCCTACAAACTTGCATAGAACAGACCGTGCCTCGAGTTTGTCCGGATTTTGTCGTTTGACATAGGCTGGACAACCCCATATCTTAACATAGTTAAGACATGGTCTCTTCCCTTTCCATATCTCATATGGGGTGGTAGGCACAGATTTGGTGGGGGCCATAATCAATAGATGTATGGCTGTTTCTAGCGAATACCCCCAGAAGGAAATAGGTAACTCAGCTGTGCTCATCATAGAGCGCACCATATCTAATAGGGTGCGGTTCCTCCGTTCTGCTACACCGTTGTGCTGTGGTGTATATGGAGGAGTCAGCTGAGAGAGAATCCCATTCTCTTTTCGGAAGTCCAGGAATTCATTGCTCAAGTATTCACCTCCTCGATCAGATCGAAGGATTTTAATACTTTTTCCGGTTTGGTTCTCGACTTCTTATTTATATTCTCTAAATTTCTCAAAAGCTTCAGACTTGTGTCTTATCAAGAACACATGTTCGTATCTTGAGAGATCGTCAGTGAATGTAATGAAGTACGAAGAACCATCCCTGGCATGTGTAGACATGGGACCGCATACATCACTATGTATCAGTCCCAAGAGTTCGGTAACTCTTTCTCCGTGTCTCGTAAACGGAGTTTTGGTCATTTTGCCTTTGATACATGACTGGCAAGTGTCATAAGATGAAAATTCGAACAGTTTCAAGTATCTATCCTTATGTAACTTAGCTAGCCGTGTGGCATTTATATGACCGAGTCTAGAATGCCGCAAGAATGATTCGTTCAGTTCTGAACTCTTCCTCTTGTGTGTGTTTGTTATGCTCAGAACTATTGATTGATTTAGAACATAAATGCCATTGCACAACGTGCCTGATCCAACCAACTTTTGGTTAAGGAAAATGTTCATAACATTATCCTGTAATACAAAATTATATCCCTCTTTACTTAGTAAAGAAACCGATATAATGTTGCATATCAGGTTCGACATGTAATAACATTCGTTCAGAACCAATGTATTACCAGTTGGCAATACAAGGTGTATTCCCCGACGGTTTTAGCTACAACAATTGCACCATTTCCAACCCATATGTCTTTATCACCTTCTCCAAGTTCTCTACCTTTTCTAAGCCCATGTAACTGATATCATATATGGGATCCTGACCGGTATCTAATACCCAGGACGTAGAGCAAATGGAGAAACAGTTCTCTGTAACGAACACACCCGAAGAAAATGCATCAACATGTACTTTCTTCACACGGGTGGCATAGGAATCCTGGTATTCCCCTATATCCTGTTCAGTCCTATAACTCTTATAAGAAAGAACGGAACCAACGTTCCCCAGCAGAGTATAACATGCGGGTTCGGTCAATACATCCATATTATTATCTTGATTAAGGCATGATATGGTCGCTACCTGGAGAGAGAGAGAAGAAAACACTTTAGCGTATGCTCTTGCAAGATCAGATTGGTTATTATTTAATCTAATCAGGATGGCTCCCACTGTTTTTATCAAATCTTCCTTCAAACCCTAAAAGGAAAGACTAGCCGGGATTAATTACACCCTACAACTTCGCCAATCTTTCAGCCAGGCCAGTGTCGGTACTTTGAGGGAGGTTCCCCGTGCTTTCGCACGGACCTAATTAAAGTAAACCTCGTTTTCCCAGAGGCGTAACCCCGTTGACACCTTTCTAGACACCTACTTGATCAGCTAATTGTCCTGTATAAAACTCTCCCAGGAGTAACAATTACTCGCAGTGGGTATCGGGATCCAACTATCTCATAGAAGATATGCAATCTCATTGCAAATCTCAACACTTGAAATTCCCGATAATATTTTGCCGCTAACGTGCTATGACCTTGACGAAAGCCAACAAACCATAGCCCACTAGTCAAGTTCAACCCGTACATTTCTTGATTGAATTAAACCCACCCGCACGACCCTTTACGAAAGCCAACAAAGCCGTACGACTACCCTAATCCAATCACATCATATGCAGCAGATAAGCAGTATATAGCTACCGCACACTACACCTTGACGAAAACCAACAAATGCAGCATGAATACTATATACAACTTATATGAAATGACGGAGGGCTACGACAGGTTTTTCTGAAAACCTATTGCGTAATGAACTTGATATCGTTGTAGAATCGAGTGAATTTTGAAATGGAGTGATTTTGAGGCTTTTATTAGTTTTGCTAAAGAGGTCACTCCCGGTGAAGGGATCTCGGCTCTTTCCTCATCGAATAAGGTGCAGGATATATCATATATATCGCTATGCAAAGCAAAACTCCAAAAGCAGTCAAAAATCAAACCGAGTATTGTAGCATCTGCCAGTTTTGCTAAAGTGGTCACTCCCGGTGAAGGGATCTCGGCTCTTTCCTCATCGAATAAGGTGCAGGGTATATCATATATACCGCTATGCAAAGCAAAACTGTAGCTACCCTTTTTGAAAAATTTGATTCTACAACATCTTTAAGGTTTTTTTTCTTTCATTAATCACATTAATGAAGTCCCATCATTTAAGTCACCTAAACATCACAGATAAATACGACGTACACTTATGAAATCCGCATTCGCCTCGATGTCCCCTCGTGCACCGTTAGGTTAGGTAACTAACGGCAGAGCAGGGTAGGGCTAGCGCGGGTGTAAAACATAAGTAGCGTCTATATAATATATCATATATACTATATACAGTATTCATCACATAACATCACATGATCACATCACAGATATCGCAGCAGAAGAAACATATGAAACATTGGATATACTAGGACGTCCGTGTTTTATTTTGAGCCTCTATAAAACACGGATTCCACGGTCACGACGAATAGCCAAACCCACACCCCTAGACCCCTACGAGAGCGGCAAGCAACCCTACCAATTCTAGAGTTAGGAGACCCGGACTCGACTCCTCGAGTTGGTCTCCCACTGGACTCCAGAACCCGGTTACTTGTGCTCTCCTCCTTGGGTCTATCCTAGTGCGGAAAAGTAAATAATATACAAATGGTGACATCAACCTCGACCCGGAAGTGCCCCAATAAAAAAATATTACATACATTTAATTTTACATGAATGAAAATAAAAAAAAACTCTCATCTCATATAAACCCCCGGCTATTCAGAACGCGACGATCCAATATAACATATCCAGCAACACATAACATCTCATATCATCAACGTAAGTAAATATGCGCATCCCAATTGTCGTTGACATATAGCAACGAAACCGGTGATATCATATATTACACTTACGGTCACATAAAAGAAAGTGTAAAACTACAACATTTGGAATCCACAATCTCTTTAGACATCGTAAATCCGAAATATCACATATTTTGCATTTCATGCCTAACTGTATGAATTCCATATATTGTATCACATTCCAGATAAATAGACAGTATTAAACTTTCCGATCGAATAATCAAATACCCAAGATTTCCATAATAGCTCAACACTTGAGCGGAGTTCAAAAATTCCAGAATACGTCTCAGTAGCTACGGTCCAGCCGTAGAAGGGTCAAGCCAACGCCTCACATGTGGCACGCCGTACTGCCTCAAACCCTAAGGTTCAAAAGGCAGTTCAAGACGGTCACACAATCGAGTTAAGGTTTGTTGTCTTCTAGAGGGTCCATCGCGTTACATGCACGTTTTTCCGAAAGATTTAAACCCGAGAAAAATTCAACACTTGAATGTTTTTCGTGCCAGGAAAAGTTGAGTTAATGATATCCGTTCGAACATTTTAATACTTTCTAAATTATCCTAAATAATAATACGAAATTAAATCGTCCGATCGAATTAACGAATACAAAAGGATCCCCAGAATACTCAACACTTGAGTCAGTTTAAAAATACCCATAAAATAGAAATATCAGATAAAAGTATTACTGTGCAAACCCCAAGTCAAACACTCACTGTACGGCCGCGGTTCCGCGGCACGAGCAGGGTATTGCCGCGGAACCGCGGCGGTCCGTACTGATCACATCATAAAATTTGCACTGTAATTCTTAGAAAACCCTGCTGAATTTTTTAGGTATTTTTAATACTGAAAAATCACAGATTTTGAAAAAAGTCCAGAGAGTGGGTCGTTTTGATGTTTTCGGGTTCGATCGGGGTTTTAACTTCGTTAACACATCGCGTAATGCTCTAACTAGGATCTGATACCACTATAGGGTTACTAGGCACACTAACAAGGCTCTATAAGGCATCGACCATGCCAAAATTAAATTTTTATATGCCGAATAATCCTAAGCAAGATCGTATACTAGAAATTAGGAGAATTAGATAGCAAGTAAACAACTTTACTCTAAAGGGAATACGAAATACAACCTTTGTAGATCGGTCCTTCACTTCTTTAGCTCCTTGTTGAAGTCCCTTCGCTGCGATCAAGGTTCTCCCGGGCTCTTGCATGGCTTCACGACGCGAAGGATGCGACCTTGTTTGAAGTCTCCGAGGCCGAAGATGATCTACGTCGAGGGAATTCCGACTCAAGCTACTACTTCACTAATTTGAGAATTAGTGAAGCAAACACCCTATACTAAAGTGCTAGTCTAGTAGAGGATGGAGAAATAGGAAGTGGGTTCTCTTTGGATTTTTATTTCTCACAATCTTTTGCTCTCTTTTTCAAAACCCTAGTTTTCTTTTTCTCTTGTTCAATGAAGAAGATGAACAAAAGAAAGAGGAGAGGATAATGATCAAGTGTGTGAGCTAACCATGGTGAGTGAGTATCATATACTAACTCATGGTGAGACATAACCATGGCCAAGTGTAAATGGTTAGGTCAATAAAAATCTAAAGTAAAACAAAACTAGTGGACTTTTTCAAAGCATCCACAAGCTTCTACAAGCTTTATGCTTATGAAAAAATTCCACTAATTTGTAATTACTTTAAATAAATATAAACCACCATTTAAAAATAGAATGGTGTATGTCTTGTACACCCATGTCAAGTGTATCATCAAACATGATACAATAAGAAAAACACATTTTAATATATATCATATATACATTAAAATTGTGCTCATGTGAGAAAAACCCTAAAGTGAACAAGTGTTAGTAAATGTAAACTAGTATATCTAATATACAATTATACACTTAATTATTAAATCAACACTTGACTTAATAATCCGGTCATATCTCATATAACCGACTAACATCCATTGTATCGACTTATCGAATCAACACTTGATTCGATAACCCGACTATATAACCGACCGATATGAAAAGTCGCGAGAATAGAATACGGTATCACATACACGCATTATTCTCGGTCTCGCGCATATCATATATGCGCTCCTATTTCGTTTTGCCTGAGCCAGTAAAACCTCTATGTAGGACTCTAAAGACTCGTCAATACGCCGGCAGTAGGTGATGATCACATCAAGCACCCACAAGCCGTCAGCGGTACTAGCTGGACGTAACGGCTGTTAGTTATATGTATGCCCTAGAGGCCATTACTGTACATAGGATGTATATTGTAGTGGATGCTGGGACATATATAGGTAGGACTTTCTTGCTCGACATGATAGTATGCTATCTGGTTGCTCTTTATCTTAACATGTATACTTTCTGTCTCTCTGTTACATGTTGATAAAGCCCTTAGGATGTGTACTCAACTTCCAGGACTATGATGTAGATCATACTAGTGGGGCCTAGGTAGTCCATGAGTACATCCTTCAATGTTCCTAGTCGTGGGAATATCGAGACGGGGCATCGATATTCCAGAGTAGACTAGCGTATATCTTCTCAACCCATGTGATGGGCGATGGATGATCCCATATCCATTGGTGTTTGACATCAGAGATGGTATGCGGGTGCTCAGTGGAGACTGGGTACACTGAACGGACTTGCCGAAAACTCCCAGATGGTATTATACCTCACGTCAGATGGCAGTTCTCTGGTGACACTGCTGCAGCTTAGTCTGTTGACCCGAGATCGTCATAGAGTCTTGTGTGTCTACTATTGTGCTTTGATTTCTACCCTACCACGGCTCTACTGAGTCGTGCAAATGGGTGGTTTTTGGGTACAGTCCCGATTCACAGGGAGGCAATGAGTGATAGGAGGGGATTCGTCTCTCCCGGTATTAGGGGTTGATGTTGTGCTATGCTCGACTGGCCATAACTGGAAATCCCTGGCCAGGGTTGCTGTGATATACTGGTAAGAGTTATCAGTAGTTTCACGCTTGTTATGGACCTTTTATCGGCATGACTTATCAAGCTACTGGGGTCTGACGTTTACCACCCCTAAGCGAGATATGCGACATATCAGACGAATAGACCGGACTGTACGGTAAGTGTTGCTGGTTAGATTCATAGGAGTGTGAGCGGGCTTGCTCGTTGATCTTCTGATCGCTCAATACCCGGGTGGCCGTTACGTTTAGCAGACCGCTTGCGGCTTGTGGGTGTTTGATATGATCATCACCTGCTGCCGGCGTATTGACGAGTCTTTAGAGTCCTACACAGAGGTTTCCTGGCTCAAGCGAAACGAAATAGGAGCACATATGAGATATGTGCGGGACCGAGAATAATACCAGTATGTGATACTGTATTCTATTCTCGCGATTTGTATCATTAGACGGTTATATGAGATATAGCCGGGTTACCGAATCAAGTGTTGATTCGATACATTGATACACTTGATATTTGTCGGTTATATACGATATGACCGGATCATTAAATCAAGTGTTGATTTAATGATTTAATGTATAATTATATATTTGATATATTACTTTACATTAACTAGTATTTGTTCACTTAAGATGGATTTTCTCACTTGATGTGCACAAGTAGTATATGTGATATATTTTTGTGCACTTGATTGTATCATGTTTGATGATACATGCAAACTTGGGTGTGTGTATGCTATACACCATGTTTAGGTAAATGGTTAGGGTTTTATTTACTTTATTTATTTTGGTTAAAAGAAAAAACTAAATGGTTGCTTTTTTTTATGCAAGAAGCTTCTTGATGCTTCATGCATCTTTGACAAAGTGACCATTTTGTTTTTATCCCTTAACCTAACCATTTAACTAAACCCTAGTTTATTCTCTACAAAAGTAAACTAACCCTTGGTTGCTATATGATAAGAATCACTTGATTTATTATTTTCAAGAATTCATTATTCATTTTCTTTTCTCCTTCTTCTTCTTCTTCATGAAGAGAAGAAAGCATTCTTGAAAATTTCCAGGTGATGAATCCAAGTGAGAAATCCAATTCCAATGTGAACCCAATTCCTATTTCTTCATCCTCTACCACTTGCCATGTAGTAGAGTGTGTTATCTTCATAAGTATTATGACCAAGTGAAGATGGAGCTTGAGTTTGAGATGCCTCGACGTAGATCATCTTCAGCATCGAAGTCAACGACCTAGCCCGCCTATTTCTCCGATGAAACCGACGCTGGAGTCTGGGATCCGATGATCGCAGCGGAGGGACATCATCACGGAGCTAAAGAGGTGGAGGACCGGATCTACAAAGGTTGTAGTCACTTTCACTTTATAGTAAAGTTGTTTACTTGTATGTCTTTCGCCTATCCTCTAGTTACGATCTAGTTTAGGGTTCTTTGGCACATAGAAAATTTTGATTTTGGCATGGTTGATCAGTTGTAGAACCTCATGGGTGTGCCTAGGAACCCTACAACGGCTACCCGGGTATTGAGCGATCAGAAGATCAGCAAGCAAGCCCGCTCCAACTCCTGTAAAAAGCCTGCCGGTAACACTTCCCGTACAGTCTGGTCTCCTCGTCTGATATGCCGCATATCAAGTCTAGGGGGTGGTAAACGTCAGACCCCAATAACCGATAAGACGTGCCGATGTGAGGCTCATAACGGGTCGAGAAACTACTGGTAACACTTACCAGTAAATCTCTAAATTAGCCCTGGCCAGGGACTTCCCTGTCACGGCCAATCGAGCACAGCGCAACATCAACCCCAATACCGGGAGAGATGAAACCCCTCCTATCGCTCATTGCCTCCATGTGACTCAGGACTGTACCCAAAAACCACCGTTTTGCATGCCCTCATGGAAATGGTAAGGTGGAAATCAAAGCACAGTGGGAATCACACAAGACTCTATAACGATCTCGGGTCTACAGACTAACCTGCACAAGTGTCACCAGAGAACTGCCATCTGACATGAGGTATAATACCATCTGGGAGTTCTTGGCGAGTCCGTCCAGTGTACCCAGTCTCCACTGAGCACCCGTATACCATCTCTGATGTCAAACACCAATGGATATGGGATCATCCATCGCCCATCTCATGGGTCGAGAAGCGTATACGCTAGTCTACACTGGTATATCGATGCCCCGTCTCGATACACCCATGACTAGAAACCTTGAAGGATGTACTTATGGACTACTATGTCCCCATTAGTATGATCCTCATCATAGTCCAGGTAGTCAAGTACACATCCTAAGGGCTTTACCAACATGTAACTATAAGACAGTAAAAAGAGACAAGTATACATGTTAAAGTAAAGAGCAACCAGATAGCATACTATTATATCGAGCAAGAAAGTCCTCTCTATATATGTCCAAGCATACAATATAATATACATCATCTGTACAATACTGGCCTCTAGGGCATACATACAACTAACACAAATGACGATCCGAGGTCGATGAACTAACCTGTACACATGTCACCAGGGAACTGCTATCTGACGTCAAGTATAAGACTAACTAGCATGTTCCCGGCGAGTCCTGTCCGGTGTACTCATAACCCAATGAGCACCTGTATACATCTTAGGTGAACCAACTGACACCAGTGGCTTGTGAGACCAGCCACCGCCCCTCGTCGGGGTCTCAACTGTATACACTAGTCTACTCTGGAGTATCGATGCCCTGTCTCGAAACTCCCACGACTAGGGACCTTTTAAGGATGTGCTTATAGACCCCAACTCCCACGTATATGATCGCCATCATACTGCTGGCAGTCAAGCAAGAATCCTAGGGGCTCTATCAACGTGCAATAGTGACCTGTGAGGTCACCTAAAGCAGTACACGATGATAAAGATAAACCAGATAGCATACTATCATCTTGAGTAAGACTGTTCTAACAGTATAGGTCCTCCCTCAATCATTGCAATCACGTGTCTGTGATCTAATACTTGACTCTGAGGGCACTATCTCCAACAATCTCCCACTTGCACTCAAGGCTAATTATTGCGATGTCGCATACTCATAGCCCGTGTGATACCGAACACCCAACTCCTCTACTAGTCAGTCTCACAAAACCCGTTTGCGAAACTATTGCGTTCAAGGAATAGCCTCAGTGAGTGGATCCGCTTTGATGTTTCTTTCTATGCCTCTCTTTATCTCAAGTTCGTGGAGAAGGACATCTCCCGAAATGAGCAATACCTGTCTTAGAATATGTCTGGATATCTGATGGGACCTAGTTCATAAATGAACTCCAAATCCAAACTTCTTAGACTGTATCGTCAACTGAACTTAATCAGTATCCTGTGCCATGCCTCCCTTGGTATCCACCTGGACCACCTGTCCAAAATACTGCCCCTCGTCAGAGGGAAAACTATAACTCTGACAGTCACTCTGTCATCCATGTCACCTTGGAAGCCTGAAATGATAATTGTCTCCTCAAAGAGGTTGTTGTTATCATATCCCTAGAACATCCACTTATGTTCTAAAACTGCTTCCGAATGTTTCTCCAGGATTGGATCAATATCAACTTATTGCATCTACTGCAAAAACAACATTTGGTGTGGTACTTGACATCTCATGATTGACTCAATTGCCTAAGAAAGTGATCTTCCAATCATGCACATCCCTCTCCCCTTTAGTCTGTAAAACACCTTTAGAGAGGGTGACTCCATCACCTGCAGGTATACTACCGTGCCAGGAGTCATCCATTCTAAAACACCTTTAGAATGCTGTCTAAGTACCCAGATTGGGAAACTACCCAAATCTAGATCTAAAACCATAGATCTAGTAACCAGAATGTCTGATATAATATCCAAGTCTTTTGTGGAGAAACCACTGTGTGACAACCAAAGTATAACTGATCGTAGTAAAGGAATTTCACTTCATACTCTGTGTATGTTATCTAAATACCAGGACATCACACCCTACTACCTTCTTAACAGATCCATCCCCTATTCTGATGAAGTCAAACCTATCACTGTCATATCAGAAATAGATGATCTATCTCTGCTACATCTGCTTTAGTCTATGAATAGACATAAGCCACTTTTCCACCAATGCTTCCGCTGCTCCCACTGACTACGACAATCCTCTGGCAGAGTCATATACACGTACACTTCTAAATCTAGTTTAGAACGACGCTATACTCATCCTCCTGCCGGGTCTCGCAGCCTGGAACAACAGCAATGGCAAGTCTGGGTAAACAAGAACCTCCCTGCCACCGTCCTTGAGGCTACCGGAGTACCTCTCGGGTGACTGAGGTTACCCACCTTATCTGTGGAGTGGCCAATGGAATGTCAAACCAGATTGAATCTTTAGGTTCTTATCAAATTTTCAGTAATCGTTTGCGGTTCTGGAATCACTTCCAGTTCTACCATACTCCCACTACTGTTTTCTGAAAAAATCCATTTTTATTAAAACTGTAACGAGTCAAGAACAATATCACTATTGATCTTCCAGATGGTAGAAAGTCAACCCTCGTAATAGCCCGGGTCAACCCACAAACAGCCATTACAGAAACGTACCTTGAGTTGTCCTGTGTCTGGTTTTAAGCATAAGCTGGACAACTCCCCGTACCTTAACAATGTCAAGATATGAACTGTTCTATATCCAATATAGAAACAGAGGCACTGATTTAATTAGAACCAGATTCAAATCATGCAACTGTCTCCAGTGCATGTTAACTAAATGGAAAAAGGCCGATCAGCATTACTCAACTTAGGAGTGCTTCCAATTATGAGTAACCTGAAAGAGAAGTAAGTTCTCTTAAAACCATTACTATCAACTGAATACCATACACAAGTATCTACATCTTCGATCACCGTGAAGAATTCCGATACTTGTATTACCTGGTTCTCTACTTTACTATTATACCTATAACTTCTCAAAAATCAGACCTTGTGTTTCTATGAAACACTTGTCTAAGAACTAGAGAAGTCATAAGTAAACAGAATATGTACGAGGACCAACCCCTCTGTCCTCAGGGACACTGGACAATATACAATACTTTGTATAAGTCCCCTGAGTCGAATAACTCAAAACCTGTGCGTCGTAGGTTGAAAACTGTACTATGGTTAAGAAGAATTACACCGCTGTTTAATGCTCCTTACCTAACCATCCACTGATATAGGTAAATGTCATAGACATAATTTCAACAAGGTATATCTCACTCTATAAAAATAGACATACAGATATATCAATTTGAAATTGGTGCATAACAACGGATATTCAAAACCAAATATTTGTCGTCCGGCAAACAACCCAGGAGATTTCCTCAAATATCACCAATTACAACGAATTCCGATATAATGAGGATGATCACCTAATTCCCAATGACTTACTCCCACCCATCATCTGTAAAACCATACAGATGTGAGAATCATACTTGGTAAATACATACCCTGGAGTAAGGACTAATTGGGAAATCAGTTTTCTTTTAACAATACAATTTGAAACTGAAACATTGAAATGTTTCGATGGGGTATCCAAGTATTCCTAGTAATGCCTCTTCCATTATCCAGATTCACAACTGCAACCGTATATTTCTTTGCCACCTCTCCAAATCCCTTTATATGTCTTTAGTCGTTACCTTCTGCACACCCCTTTACGCCAAATGGTTTTCTTCCTTCCCTACCGTTCGGCACCAGCCTATGGTTTGGAAGAAGACTATCCAATAAGCATAATAGGTGTACTGTCCTAATCCTAGGAGCACTCGCAACCCGAGAGAAGATAAAGATAAAAGACAACCGAATAAAACCTTATTCCTATTTCTCCCGAACCAGAATCCATCCCCGAACTGGAACAAGTTCCTTTCGAGTTCGTATATAACCATATGATGGAGTATCCAAATAACTGTGGATCTTCGTAATGATACGGAGTGTCCTGGAGAAATACAAAGGTGATTTAGGATTGGCGAAGAAATACTTGGTTTGGTCGTGAATAGCAGTTGCAATTTACTTTGCCCTCTTACTAATCCCTTTATTTGTCTTTACATAATACCTTAGAGGCCATTACTGTACATACGATGTATATTGTAATGGATGCTTAGACATATATAGGGAGGACTTTCTTGCTCGACATGATAGTATGCTATCTGGTTGTACTTTATCTTAACATGTACTCAGATTGTCTCTATGTTACATGTTGATAAAGCCCTTAGGATATGTACTCGACTACTGGGACTATGATGAGATCATACTAGTAGGGCCACGGTAGTCGATGAGTACATCCTATAACTGTTCCTAGTCGAGGGTGTATCGAGACAGGGCATCGATACACCAGAGTAGACTAGCGTATACGCATCTTGACCCATATGATGGGCGATGGATGATCCCATATCCATTGGTGTTTGACATCAAGGATGGTGTACGGGTGCTCAGTGGAGACTGGGTACACTGGACGGACTCGCCGAGAACTCCCAGATGGTATTATACCTCACGTCAGATGGCAGTTCTCCGTTGACACTGGTACAGAGTAGTCTGTTGACCCGAGATCGTCATAGAGTCTTGTGTGATTCCCACTGTGCTTTGATTTCCATCATACCACATCCAAGAGGGCATGCAAAAAGGTGGCTTTTGGGTACAGTCCCGAATTACATGGAGGCAATGAGCGATAGGAGGGGATTCGTCTCTCCCGGTATAGGGAGTTGATGTTGTGCTGTGTTCGATTGGCTATAACCGGAAATCCCTGGCCAGGGTTGCTGAGATTTACTGGTAAGTGTTATTAGTAGTTTCTCGAACTGTTATAGACCTCATATCGACACGACTTATCGAGCTACTGGGGTCTGACGTTTACCACCCCTAGGCGAGATATGCAACATATCAGACGACGAGACCGGACTGTACGGGAGTGTTACTGTTTGGATTCACAGAAGAATGTACAGGCTTGCTTGTTGATCTTCTGAGCGCTCAATACCTGGGTAGCTGTTACGTTTAGCTGACCGCTTGCAGCTTGTGGGTGTTTGATATGATCATCACCCACTGCCGGCGTATTGACGATTCTTTAGAGTCCTACACAGAGGTTTCTTGACTCAGGCAAAACGGAGTAGGGGCACGTATGTGATATGTGCGGAACCGAGGATAATACGATATGAGATATCGTATTCTATTCTCGCGATATTTGATATCAGCCGGGTCATCGGATCAAGTGTTGATTCGATGAATCGGCACGGATAAATATTAGTCGGTTATATGCGATATAGCCGGATTGTCGGATCAAGGGTTGATTTGATAATTTAATGTATAATAATATATATGATATATTAAATTACATTAACTAATATTAGCCCACTAAAAGATTCTTTTTCTCACTCGGGTAATACATTGATATATATGCGATATATGTTAAATGTATTATTTTATTTTGTTATAATAAATATTGTATATGTGATATATAATATGGTAACATATTATAATTATTAATGCAACATGTTTAGAGGAGTTTAAACATGATTAGGGTTTGGATTAGGGTTAAACCTTCTAGTTGTTTCTAGAAGCTTTTCCTTTGTCTTTGTTAAGATATTATGATAGATATTTCTTTGTGACTCACCCTTTAACCAAACCCAAACCCTAACCCTAGTAAACTCTCTACAATGGTTAATACAACCATGGTTGCATAAATGATTATGATAACATTTTTATTATTCATCACAACTATTATTGTTCATCTTCTTCCTTCTTCTTCCTTGCTTAAAAAGCTTTCTTGCTTTGATATTTTGTGATGAAAATATGTGAGAAAAAGATAAATAAAGAGAGCAAAAATCATACTTCACCATCCTCATCTTCCCTTGCCATTTAGATGAGGGTGTCCACATCATTTCATGAGTGTTAGCTTGTGTTAACGGAACTTCAAG
The DNA here is from genome assembly GCA_030015575.1 of Agapanthus africanus. Classification (NCBI taxonomy): domain Eukaryota; kingdom Viridiplantae; phylum Streptophyta; class Magnoliopsida; order Asparagales; family Amaryllidaceae; genus Agapanthus; species Agapanthus africanus. The sequence goes on along the minus strand of CM057343.1, from coordinate 310,544,673 downwards.
GTAGATCATCTTAGTATCGAAGATCGGAAGCAAAGGTTGCATCTTTCTCTTCGTGGAACCTCTCGAGAGTCCGGAACCCGGTGATCGCAGCGAAGGGACCACAACACGGAGCATATGAAGTGAAGGACCGGATCTACAAAGGTTGTAATCCCTCTCACTTAGTGTTAAAATGTTTAGCATGTTAGTTTTCGCCTAATCTCTAGTCTAAAGATCCGTATTCGGGTTGTTCGGCACGGCTAAATTTTTAATCGGGCATGGTTGATGCCTCGTAGACCCTTGTGCGCGTGCCTAGAAACCCTACAGTGGTATCAGAGCCAAGCTAGAGCTTTAGGCGAAGTCTAGACGAAGTTTAAACTCCGATCGAACGCCGAAACCCCGACACGGAACCCTCTCTGTACATTTTTTAAAAATGAGGTTTTTTCTGAATTAAAAATTCTCATAAAATTAAGCAGGAAAAACTAAGAATTACTGTGAAGTACGGACCTCTAACTCGAAAATTTGACCGCGTAACCGCGGCTAAACCATGGGTTTTGCGGCGCTTCCGCGGCCAAAATTTGTACTTAGTCCCTGAAATTTCATGTAATTATTTTTAGGCCCTTTCTTGTTAATTTTTTCTGGGAATATTTTAATTCCACTCAAGTGTTGAGTTTTCAAGGGTTGTATTGGGGAATCGTTGATTCGATCGGATAATTTAACTTTGTTTAGTTTGTCCGGATAATTTTTAGAAACTGTTAAAAAGTTCGAACGGATATCAATAACTCACTTTTTCCCCTGTCGGAAAATTTTTCAAAAGTTGGATTTTTCCTCGTGTTTAAGAACGTTCTAAGTCGTGCAAGTAACGCGGTGGACCCTCTGGAAGACAACAAACCTTAACTCGATTATGTGACCGTCTTGAACTGCCTTTTGAACCTTAGGGTTTGGGGCAGTACGGCGTGCCACATGTGAGGCGTTGGCTTGACCCTTCTACGGCTGGACCATTGGTACTGTAGCATGTGATGGATGTTTTTAAACTGATTTCAAGTGTTGAGATATATTGGGGAAATCTTGGGTGTTTGATTATTCGATCGGAAAGTTTAACATTTTCTGTTTTATCTGGATTGCGATACAATATTTGGAATCCACAAATTGTTATGAGATAACTGATTTGAATATTATAGACGTAGCAGTTTAGTCTCAGATGATCGGTTGCCACGGAATTTTGATGTGATCAAAAGTCCGTCGCAATCACGTAGCGTACGCGGATACTCGCCGGGTAAACTTAATAGACAGCTACGCCCCATAGCCCCGACCAAGTGACTGTAGGAGAACCCCGTCGCCAAAAGCATCCGTTCGGGTGCTTGCAGCAGCGGTGTTCCGCCTTAGTGCACTTTGTCGACGGCATCCGGGGGTGCGGCCGTCTACTAAAGTTTGCGACGAGCATTCGATCATAATGTCGGGAATCTTGTTGAATTGCCCGACTTGATATTGAAAAGAGTTTTCGATAAATGAGACTAAAATGCGGGGTTTATAATTGTTAGGCATGCGATGTCTAAGGAATTCATTTGGTTAGGCATGCGATGTCTAAGGAGGTTGCGGATTCCAACTGTTGTAGTTTTACACTTTCTTTTCTGTGACAGTAAGCGTAGTATGTGGTGTATCGCCGGCTTCGTTGCTATACATCAACGACAATCGGGATTCGCATACTTGCTTACGTTGATGATATGAGATATTATGTGTTGCTGTGATATGTTATATTGGATCGTCGCGTTTGAATAGTCGGGGGTTTTATGTGAGATGAGAGTTTTTTCTTTTTCATTCATGTAAAATTCATTTGTATGTAATATTCTTTTATTGGGGCACTTCCAGGTTGCGGAAAATGTCACCATTGTATATTATTTACTTTTCCGCATTAGGAAGACCCAAGGCGGGGAGCACAAGTAACCGGGTTCTAGGGTCCAGTGGGAGACCATCTCGAGGAGTCGAGACTGGGTCTCCTAACCCTAGAATTGGCAGTGTTGCTTGCCGCTCTCGTAGGGGTCTGGGGATGTGGGTTTGGCTATTCATCGCGACCGTAGAATCCGTGTTTTATACAGGCTTGTATTAAAACACGGACGTCCTAGTATATCCAATATTTCATATATGTTTTTTCTGCTGCAATGTTCTGTGATGAGATCATATTACTGCCTGAGACGAATGTTTATATTATATATATGAGTTATATGTTATATTGCAGATTTCGTTTCAAAAGAGATGCTTGTGAAGCATATTAAAATGGGACTTCATTAATGAGATTAATGAAATAAAAGAAACCTAAGATGTTGTGGAATCGAATTTTCAAAAACAGGTAGCTACAGTTCTTGCTTTGCATCGCGGTGTTCCTTGTAGAACATCCTGCACCTTATTCGATAAGGAAAGGACCGAGATCCCTTCACCGGGAGTGACTCCTTTAGCAATAATTGGCAGATGCTACAAACTCGGTTTGTCTTTTGATTGGTTCTATAGTTCTTTCTTTGCATAGTGATATTTGTGAAATATCCTGCACCTTATTCGATGAGGAAAGGGCCGACGATCCCTTCACCGGGAGTGACCCCTTTAGCAAAACTAGAAAAGCCTCAAAAACACTCCATTTAAAAATCACTCGATTCTACAACGATATCAAGTTCATTACGCAAAAGGTTTTCTTAAAAACCTGTCGTAGCCCTCCGTCATTTCAGATAAGGACTGTTTAGTATTCGTGCTGCGTTTGTTGGCCTTTGTCAAGGCGTAGTGTGCGGTAGCTGAATAGTACTTATCTGCTTATGCATATGATGCAGATTGGATTAGGGTAGTCGTGTGACCTTGTTGGCCTTTGTCAAGGGCCGTGCGGGTGGGTTTAATTCAATCAAGAAATAATGGGTTGAACTTGACTAGCAGCCTATGGTTTGTTGGCCTTTGTCAAGGTCATAGGACACTAGGGGTAAAATATTATTGGGAATTTCAAGTGTTGAAATTTGCAATGAGATTGCATACCTTCTATGAGATAGTTGGATCCCGATACCCGCTGCGAGTAAGACTTACTCCTGGGAGAGTTTTACACATTACAATTAGCCGATCAAGTAGGTGTCTAGAAAGGTGTTAACGGGGTTACGCCTCTGGGAAAACGAGGTTTACTTTAATTAGGTTCGTGCGAAAGCACGGGGGACCTCCCTCAAAGTACCGACACTGGCCTGGCTGAAAGATTGGCGAACTTGTAGCGTGTAAATTAATCCCGGCTAGTCTTTCCTTTTAGGGTTTGAAGGAAGATTTGATTAAAACATTGGGAGACATCCTAATTAGATATATTATATAACCAATCTAATCTTGCAAGAGCATACGCTGAGTGTTTTCTTCTATCTCTCCATGTAGCGACCATATCATGCCTTAATCAAGATAATAATACGGATATATTGACCGAACCCACTTGTTATACTGAGCTGGGGAACGGTGGTCCCGCTCCAACTTATAATTGTTATAAGACAGAGCAGGAAATTGGGGAATACCAGATTTCCCGTACCGCCCAAACGAAGAAAGTGCATATTGATGCATCATCTTCGGGTGTGTTCATTACAGAGAACTGTTTCTCAGTATCCTTTACGTCCTGGGTATGTGATACCGGATCAGGATCCCGCATATGTAATCTGTTGCATGGGCTACAGATAGGTAGAGAACTGAGAACGGGTGATAAGTTTCATGAGATAGAAAACGGTGCAAGTGTTGCAGCCAAGTCTGTTGGTCACTGTCACCCTGTATTACCAGAATACATTGATTCTGAACAAATGTTATTAGATACCAAACCTGATATACAAAATCATATCAGTCTCTTTATTAGTAAAGAAAGGATATAATTTTGTATTGTTGGATAATGTTTTGAATATTTCCTATATCAAGAGTTGATCGGTTCAGGCACGTTATCTAAAAGCATTGTCGTTCTAAATCAAACTACAGTTCTTAGTATACGGAACACACACAAGAGGAAGAGTTCAGAAATGAACGAATCCTTCTTGAGGTATTGTAGACTAGGTCATATCAATGCGACCCGACTAGCTAAGTTACATATAGATGCATATTTAAATTAGTTTGAATTTACATCTTGTGAAACTTGCCGGTCATGTCACAAAGATAAGATGACCACAGCTCTGTTTATTGAAAACAGAGAAAGAGTTAGTGAACTCTTGGGATTGATACATGCTGATGTATGAAGGTCCCCTGTCTACACATGCCAAGACCGGTTCTTTGTACTTCATTACGTTCTCTGATGATCTTTCAAGATTCAGACATATGTTCCTGTTGAAACACAAGTCCGAACCTTTTGAGATATTCACAGAATATAAGTTAGAAGTAGAGAACCAAAATACGGGTAAAAGTATTATGTCCTTTGATGAGATCAAGGAGGAGAATACTTGAGCACGGAATTCCTGGACTATTCTAAAGGAGAATGAGATTCTCTCTCAGCATTACTCCTCCTATACACCATAGCACGATGGTATATCGGGGCGGAGCAATAGCACCCTATGTGATATGGTGTGTTCTATGATGAGTACTACTGAGTTTCCTATTTCCTTTTAGAAGTTATGCACTTGAGAAGCTGCATACCTATTGAATAGGGTTCAAATCAAATCAGTTGCCTACCACTACATATGTGATATGGAAAGGGAAGAGCCCATATCTTAAGTTTGTTAAGATTTGGGGTTGTCCGGCCTATGTCTAAAAAGCAAAATCCGGACAAGCTCGAGGCAAGGTCTGTTCTGTAGAACTGGAAAGGTTCCAGCTATACAAACTACAGCTGATGATTTGGTAAACCGGAAGGATTCAATAGTTACCAACGAACCTCAACCTCTCCGCCGATCTAGTACGGCTCCTCACCCACCTGAGAGATACTTCGGTTTCTCTATGACAGTGGGAGCGAGGATTGCATCATGAGATGATGACCCAACTAGTTTCGAGCTGGCCATCAGGAGTGGGACTCTGTAAGAATGGCTGGATGCTTATCGATCTGAGATGGAATCCTTATACACCAACAAAGTATGGACTTTGGTTGCTTTATCTGAAGGGTTAAATCCCCATCAGGAGCGAGTATATCTTGAGAAGATTACTTGGTGTACATGGAAAAGTTGAGACTTTCAAAGCTATGCTTAAGTCCATCCAGATCCTACTTGCCACGGCTACATACCATGAATACGATATCTGGCGGTTGGGTGTCATGACAGCTTTTCTAAATGATGTTTTAGAAGATAGCGTCTATAAGTACACAGCCAGAGGGCTTCGTAGATAGTGGGAACAGTGGAAACGTGTGCAAGATGCTTTATAGGATAAAGCAGGCATCGCGGAGTTGGAACGTCTATTGTGATGTGGTAGTCAAAAAGTTTGACTTCATCAAAATGGTAGATGAACCTTGTATATACAAAAGGGTAGTAGAGAGTATGGTGGTGATCCTCGTAGAGTACGTGGATGACATACTCCTGATAGGGAAGGAGTTTCCTATGCTACGCTCGGTCAATCTCCGCTTATCACAAGGATTCTCCATATAGGATCAAAGTGATACCTCCTAAATCCTGGGTTTTGGATCTATGAGATAGATCTAATTGGATGTTAGGATACTCACTAGTTGTAGTGAGATGGTATCAATCGATCCTGGGGAGAATCACTGGAAAGGTTCCAGGGTGATAAGGACGACTGAATGTCAGTCGCAGGCATTGTCTATACCCTCAGTGGAGGGACGGTATGTTGGAAGAGTTCCAGGCTAGATACCGTGACATACTAGACGATTAAAGTCAAGATACATCGTTACCAAGGATGCTACCAAAGAGGCAGTCTGGATACATATAAGTTCATGAGATGAACTTCGTTCCTACCATTGTGTGACAATGGAGTTGTGGCATTAGCCAAGGAACTTCCGTCCCATCAGAAATCCAGATATAATTTTTAGGCAGTATCACCTGATCATGGAGATGGTTGATCTCCAGGGAGATCGAGGTTAGGAGAGTAAACGCAGAGGACGACAGCGCGGATCCACTCACAAAGGCCTTTTTCCCAGTAGAGACTTTTATGGGATGGTTGAGTATGAGATACTTCAACCGCAGCTAATTGTTGGGTATGCGATACCATAACAGATGGCCCTAGTGCAAGTGGGAGATTGTTAGTTATATGTATGCCCTAGAGGCCATTACTGTACATACGATGTATATTGTAATGGATGCTTGGACATATATAGGGAGGACTTTCTTGCTCGACATGATAGTATGCTATCTGATTGTACTTTATCTTAACATGTACTCAGATTGTCTCTATGTTACATGTTGATAAAGCCCTTAGGATATGTACTCGACTACTGGGACTATGATGAGATCATACTAGTGGGGCCACGGTAGTCGATGAGTACATCCTATAACTGTTCCTAGTCGAGGGTGTATCGAGACAGGGCATCGATACACCAGAGTAGACTAGCGTATACGCATCTTGACCCATATGATGGGCGATGGATGATCCCATATCCATCGATGTTTGACATCAAGGATGGTGTACGGGTGCTCAGTGGAGACTGGGTACACTGGACGGACTCGCCGAGAACTCCCAGATGGTATTATACCTCACATCAGATGGCAGTTCTCCGTTGACACTGGTGCAGAGTAGTCTGTTGACCCGAGATTGTCATAGAGTCTTGTGTGATTCCCACTGTGCTTTGATTTCCATCATACCACGTCCAAGAGGGCGTGCAAAAAGGTGGCTTTTGGGTACAGTCCCGAATCACATGGAGGCAATGAGCGATAGGAGGGGATTCGTCTCTCCCGGTATAGGGAGTTGATGTTGTGCTGTGTTCGATTGGCTATAACCGGAAATCCCTGGCCAGGGTTGCTGAGATTTACTGGTAAGTGTTATCAGTAGTTTCTCGAACTGTTATAGACCTCATATCGACACGACTTATCGAGCTACTGGGGTCTGACGTTTACCACCCGTAGACGAGATATGCAACATATCAGACGACGAGACCGGACTGTACGGGAGTGTTACTGTTTGGATTCACAGGAGAATGTACAGGCTTGCTTGTTGATCTTCTGAGCACTCAATACCTGGGTAGCTGTTACGTTTAGCTGACCGCTTGCAGCTTGTGGGTGTTTGATATGATCATCACCCACTGCCGGCGTATTGACGATTCTTTAGAGTCCTACACAGAGGTTTCTTGACTCATGAAAAACGGAGTAGGGGCACGTATGTGATATGTGCGGAACCGAGGATAATACGATATAAGATATCGTATTCTATTCTCGTGATATTTGATATCAGCCGGGTCATCGGATCAAGTGTTGATTCGATGAATCGGCACGGATAAATATTAGTCGGTTATATGCGATATAGCCGGATTGTCGGATCAAGGGTTGATTTGATAATCTAATGTATAATAATATATATGATATATTAAATTACATTAACTAATATTAGCTCACTAAAAGATTCTTTTTCTCACTCGGGTAATACATTGATATATATGCGATATATGTTAAATGTATTATTTTATTTTGTTACAATAAATATTGTATATGTGATATATAATATGGTAACATATTATAATTATTAATGCAACATGTTTAGAGGAGTTTAAACATGATTAGGGTTTGGATTAGGGTTAAACCTTCTAGTTGTTTCTAAAAGCTTTTCCTTTGTCTTTATTAAGATATTATGATAGATATTTCTTTATGACTCACCCTTTAACCCAACCCAAACCCTAACCCTAGTAAACTCTCTACAATGGTTAATACAACCATGGTTGCATAAATGATTATGATAACATTTTTATTATTCATCACAACTTTTATTGTTCATCTTCTTCCTTCTTCTTCCTTGCTCAAAAAGCTTTCTTGCTTTGATATTTTGTGATGAAAATATGTGAGAAAAAGATAAATAAAGAGAGCAAAAATCCTACTTCATCATCCTCATCTTCCCTTGCCATTTAGATGAGGGTGTTCACATCATTTCATGAGTGTTAGCTTGTGTTAACGGAACTTCAAGGTGGATCATCTTAGTATCGAAGATCGGAAGCAAAGGTTGCATCTTTCTCTTCGTGGAACCTCTCGAGAGTCCGGAACCCGGTGATCGCAGCGAAGGGACCACAACACAGAGCATATGAAGTGAAGGACCGGATCTACAAAGGTTGTAATCCCTCTCACTTAGTGTTAAATTGTTTAGCATGTTAGTTTTCGCCTAATCTCTAGTTTAAAGATCCGTATTCGGGTTGTTCGGCACGGCTAAATTTTTAATCGGGCATGGTTGATGCCTCGTAGACCCTTGTGTGCGTGCCTAGCAACCCTACAGCATCCAAATAACTGTGGATCTTCGTAATGATACGGAGTGTCCTGGAGAAATACAAAGGTGATTTAGGATTGGCGAAGAAATACTTGGTTTGGTCATGAATAGCAGTTGCAATTTACTTTGCCCTCTTACTAATCCCTTTATTTGTCTTTACATAATACCTTATGTACACCATCGTTAGGCTAATTAGTTTTCTTCATTCCCTACCGGTCGGCACCTGCCTATGGTCTGGAAGAAGACTATCCAATTTGCGTAATAGGTGTACTATCTCCTAATTCAAGGGGTACTCGCAACCTTAGAGAAGGTAAAAGGAAAAGACAACTGAATAGTCCTATCCGTTTTCTCCAGAACTGGAAACTATCCTCGAATAAATTGCTTCGAGTTCGTATATAACCATACGATGGTTTAATCCAATGGAAGTGGACGTTCGTAATAATACGGGGTGTTCTGAAGAAAAGGGTAAAAGTAGAAGTGGCAATGAGGTATGCAACTCTGACAATCCAAAAGCCAGTGTTTAAGAAGGTTCGGTTAATTTTGGTCACTAAGTCATAGTCTTAGGGTCGGGTCATGGTCGCTACCAAAGAGAGAGAAAAGAAACACTCAGCGTGCACTCTAACCTAGATCAGAATGGTTACCAATTTATCTAATCAGGAAACCTCCCACTGTAACGTCAAATTCTCCTCCAAACCTGAAAGAAGAATTAGCCGGGATCACCCGAGGAGTAAACCAACTCATCAGTGGGAATCGGGATCCAACTATCATCGCATGATAACGTGACGGAATCCACTCACGTTATTACACTCCAGAAGGTATGCGCATATCTGGCAAGTTTCAGTTTCTTTAGAAACTCCCGATGTGTGTTTTTACCCCTAGGACCCAAGTGACCTTGACGGAGTCAACAAATCAAAGAGTCCTAGTCAAGTTCAACCCGTCATTATCTGGATTGCATTAAACCCACCCGTACGTGCCCTTGACGGAGTCAACAAGGCCGCACGACTGTCCTAACCAATCCCATTTATGCAACAAACAAGCACCACTTAGCTACCGTACGCTACGCCTTGACGGAGTCAACAAACGCAGCACGAATACTAAATAATACCCGTAAGAAATGACAGAGGGCTACGGCTGGTTTTTGGCGAAAAACCTTTAACGTAATGAACTTGATATCGTTGAAGGAACTGCATAGCTTTTTATAAAAATATAGTGACGAAAACCTTTGCTAAAGAGGTCACTCCCGGTGAAGGGATCTCGGCTCTTTCCCCGTAGAATGAGGTGCAGGATATTCCAACTGAATACCATGATGCAAAGCAAAAGGCAATCGGCTATAGTGAAGTTATTGCCCTGACGCAAACTTCTGTCCAAGGGGTCACTCCCGGTGAAGGGATCTTGCCCCTTGCCTCGTCGACTGAGGTGCTGGATATTCATAACCGAATACCACTGTGCAAAACAAAAGTGAACGTCCTTGCAATAACAGCTTTTTGAAAAATGTTCCAACAATATCAGAATAGGTTTATTTAACTTGCATTGATCCGAATCAATGCAGTCCCATCAATTGATCACACCAATAAATAACGAAAATAATAATGTACGTATATGCCATCCGCATTCGCCACTGGGTCCCATCATTACCCGTTAGGTTACTTAACTAACGACAGAGCGGGGACTGGACTAGCACGGATGCAAAACATATACAACATCTACTAGTATATATATCAATATATAATATTCGCTCAAGGCATGATAAAATGCAACATCACAGAAATGTAATAAGCATCACAGAACAATACAGATATCTGGGATCCCCGGGTTTCATAGAGCCGCTACTGAAACCCGACGTTCCCCTGGTCTTGTGGATAGCCTGTGCAATGAAATCCTAGACCCTTACGGGCGCGGCAAGTTACCCGCCAAAACCTGAAGCGAGGCAGCCCCCTTCAGCAACGTGAATGGACCACCCAGCTCTTCACGGAATCCGGTAACTTGGGCACCCCTCCTGGGTCAACCTGTACCCCCTACGAGTGCGGCGAATAGCCCGCCAATTCTAGAGTGAAGCCCCCTCCGTCTCAACGCCATGAGATGCGGGCTCGTTGCCCTCTAGAACCCGGCTATCTGTGCACCCCTCCGCGGGGTAATCCTAGTACAGAAAGTAAAATATACATACAACGGGTACATCGACCTCAGCCCGGTCGTGCCCCAAAAGAATAATATACAAACAGGCAGTGACGGAAGTCCACATGTCGGACGCTCGCTCCGCAATATCAAATGTACATAATAAACCAAACTGTACTACCATTGCATCCAGGCTATCCACCACGACAATCCGCAACATCACACCACAACACAGAACATCAACGTGAATGTCACGTTCGCAAATCTGTCTAAAAGGGCTATAGCAGTTAGACTGGATTTACCGATCAAGTGACATTCATGGTCGCAGATATAATGTAAATACTGTGAACTAACATGTTTAAAATTTTCGATCGACTAAATTTTCCCGAGTGGGCCCCAAGCACTACTGTAGCACTCAAAGAAAATCTGGGCCCAAAAATAATATTCCAAAAACCCCATTTTCAACTCAGGAGCTCTCTGTAAAATTTTGGTGCACTGAACAGTAAAAGTCGCGGCAGAACCGCGGCCGAAGCATGGGTTTGGCCGCGGTTCCGCAGTGGAATAGTGAGTTCACGCGACCAAATTTTCACAGAGTACTTAGAATTCCATGCACGTATTTCTGCAATGTACTGAAAAATTTTTGGAGCCAAAAAAAATTCGATAGAAAACTGATGCATGAAAAACGCGGTTTTTGGAAAATCCGATCGATCGAACTTGTAAACACATTAGAGCAAGCTAGACTAGGTCAATGGCGTGGCTCTGATACCATGTTGGTGCACGGCGGCGCCCCGGCCGTCTATCCGAGGCCAAAATGCGGAAACGATACTTTACTTTAACTTTTGATCCGGCGCCACCGCACACAAAAATCGCGGATCGGGCCATTAATCTAATCCTAGCTAACTAGAGAAGGGGTAGAGAGATATACCGAGCGATCCGTGTCCTTCGGTCTTCTCGTCGTCGTCCCGATCTCCCCGTGGAATCTCCGGTCTTCATCTCCTCGTCGGAAGGGCACCACTTCGCCGGGTTCTTTTACGGGATCCCACCTATGGACCGAGCCAACTCGGGCACGAAGTTGGCGAGTCGACATGCCCAAGGATACTGTAGATGAAGTGTATAACTCTTTTGTCTCGATGGGGTTACTAGAAGTTGCCTTGTATTGGTGGAGGAATGAGATATCCTTTTTAGATGAACCAAGGGAATTTTTAGCAAGCATATGAGAGTATTTCCCCCTCCCCTAAAAAAATTGGGACAGCCCCCTCCCATATAGTGGCCGGCCTCATGTGGTGAAGGGGGAGAGAGAAAAGTCAAGAGGTGGGGAAGCAATAATGCAAGCAAAAAGGAATGATCATCATCATGAAGAAAGTCACCTCAACCAGTATGTCAACCCAAAAGTCAAGCAATGATCAACTAAATGAAGTCAATGGATGGTGCACCATCATGATGCAACTACTTGCAAAAACAACCCTCCAAATTTCTAATTTGCACATTTGCAAATTAGCCATCCTCCACCATTTTTCAGCCAAGGAAAGAAACAAAGGAAAATGGCCGAAACGGAAAGCAAACTGGCAACTTCAGAAAAACGATCCCGTAATAAATTACAGGAAAACCCCGCTACTGTATATACATACCCGCATTTGTATTCCGACCGAATATAAATGCAATGAGACAAAATCTACACAGTACAATACTAGGATCCGGCTTAAACCAAAGCCCGCTAGTATTATCCGTCCGATCATAAGCCGTGCAATACCGCACGTATCTGATCGAACCCTGCCATATCTCCATACGGCCTCTACAGCGTTTCGCCCGAAACTTGAGAAAACGGTCTGTGGGGGACTCTAAAGACTCGTCAATACTTTGGTTGTGGATTTAGCCACTAGCACGTCAGAGGTATTAGCCATACGTAACGGGCTACCATGTATTGACCAAAAGGGACGTCGATGAGCGAACTCATCCTGACACCCTACTGAGCCTGTCAGTGACAATATCCGTACAGTCCGGTCCGTTCGTTTATGAGCATCGCATGGCGGGCCTAGGGGGTTGGTGAAAGTCAGACCCCCAAAAGCGGTACAAGTCGTGTCGGAGTGTAGCCCAAAACACCCTGAGATACTACTGGAATACCTACCAGTAAATCTCCTGCCTCGGCCGAGGGCTTTGTGTAATGGCTCTCCTAGACACAGCGCGACCTCACCCCCAATACCGGGAGAGACGAACCCCTGCAGATCCGCTCACTGCCTCCATGTGGCTCGGGACTGTACCCAACTAAAACCTGTTTGCACGACTCCTTTGAGCCGTGGTAGGGTAATAATCACAGCACAGTGGGAACTCACACGCGATAAATGACGATCTCAGGTTGATGAACTAACCTGTACACATGTCACCAGGGAACTGCTATCTGACGTCAGGTATAAGACCAACTAGCATGTTCCCGGCGAGTCCTGTCCGGTGTACTCATAACCCAATGAGCACCTGTATACATCTTAGGTGAACCAACTGACACCAGTGGCTTGTGAGACCAGCCACCGCCCCTCGTCGGGGTCTCGACTGTATACACTAGTCTACTCTGGAGTATCGATGCCCTGTCTCGAAACTCCCACGACTAGGGACCTTTTAAGGATGTGCTTATAGACCCCAGCTCCCACGTATATGATCGCCCTCATACTGCTGGCAGTCAAGCAAGAATCCTAGGGGCTCTATCAACGTGCAATAGTGACCTGTGAGGTCACCTAAAGCAGTACACGATGATAAAGATAAACCAGATAGCATACCATCATCTTGAGTAAGACTGTTCTAACGGTATAGGTCATCCCTCAATCATTGCGATCACGTGCCTGTGATCCAATAATTGACTCTGAGGGCACTATCTCCAGCAATCACAAATATCATATCACGAGAAAACAGCAAATTTCTATTTTTAGAATTGATAATGAGATTATAAATCCTTGCGGTTTTCCCAAACACAGAAATCTCATGGAAAATCCGAATCCCATAATCAAAAGTCAATAAATAGTGAATACCGGCATAAATCCCCATAATATTGCACGACAATTTAATATACACATGCATTGATATCTAAGTAAAGGATGCAATATCTAAACTAGCATAGTAATGATACATTGGAACTATCAGCTAGCTGGTTATATCAATGGAGTAATATTCTCTAAAGTGTACGTGACATAGCAATTACCAATAATGATGTGTATGAGCCGGAAAGCAAATGATTGTGGACATACGCATCATCGATAATAGTGTTGGTTTCCTAACAACGTGTTCATGATAATTAAGGAAACACGTGTATGAACATGCAATAAAATGAGAACATGAATATGACGGAGAATGAATAGTAAACGCAACAATGAATAATATACATTTCTATATACGAGTCATACCGTTTTGGCATTTGAAATAGCACGAATCGTAGTTTTTAGAAAATAAGGGCTACGGTGTTTTTAAGAAAAGGTATGTCCTTTGAAAATCCGTAATATCCCTCGGGTTGTCTTTTTTAAAATACTCACGATTCGTTAGTCTTTGAAAATTAGTATGACTCGAGCATGTTCTAACCTCTTTCTAATCAACTAAAAGACTAAACTAAAGAACTAGTCGAAAGGGTATGAAATCCACCTAAATTCCGAGTCGATTTATCTAATAGTCGGCGAACCCGCCTCAATCGCGCCATGTACGGTATAATATATAATTCGACATCCTCGAGTCAAGAGTGTGGATCAATCATCATATTTATACTACGCACGGTAAAATCCATCGTACGGCATCCCAAAATCGGGGTAGGGGTCAAATATCACATATATCTCATTATTCATATGGTATCATTATCGTAATCATGAATTAGGGGTACCGTTCTAAAGTCTCTTACATTTCAATATCATCAACACATATATCCTCGTGTGTATGAAAACACATCGCCCAACGATCCGCTATAATATCATGTTGTATATCATATCACGACCAAATCACATATTAAAAACTCACGGTATCATGCCCGATCATATCTGCCCATCTCCAAGTATCATATACTATCCTCATCACCCATGTATATATATATGTGTGTGTGTGTGTGTGTGTGTGTGTGTGTGTACCAACGCATCCACATATATATATATACACATAACCATATACACCCAAACATTTCACGTATGCCAAACATTTCACGTGTGTGCATGTGTGTGTGTGAACCTTTACTCTAGGGTTTCGCAACAAGGAACTAAACTAAAAGCACTATCTTCTAATTACGCTAAAACTAACCCATGATCTCCTAAAGCCTTTCCTGCTAATTATTCAAGTCCCACAATACACAAATTTATATATATATATAACATATTCGTATACTACACTACGAAACTGCGGGGGTGCTATACGCCATCCACCCGACTTCCCCAGTAGATATACATCTACTCACCTTGATCCTTACTTACCGAAGTCGATGTCGCCCTGCTCTTCCTTGCCATCCAAAGTCCACGTGAGGGTGCCTACATATATAAAAACATAACATCGTACACGGAAATCGCGCATGAAAACAAAAACGGCATACGAATCACACATAGGTTAGAACCTATAGTCTACGCATGCAATAGAACCAAACAACACCCGATATCGACGTACAAACTTCAAGTGACCGAGACAAAACACAATATCTAAAATTCAAGTCATTAAAAGTCACCAAATCCAAACAGCAACTCAAGAAAATGGTCCCAGATTTCTAGTCAGGTGAAATTTGGATAAACAAGCAATACAGTGGGGTTGTATATGAAGTAACTGAGCTACATACCCAACCTTGACACCAATGCCCACAATTTGGCCGGCGACATACATGGAGAATCCGGCCTGCTCGGCCCAAGGAAGGAATTGGGGTTTCGTCTTCTCGGGGTGGTCTCCTAGTGCTCAATATAGGTCAATAGAGTTGCTAGTTTTTCTAGTAATGGTCTCAGGTCACTCCAGATTCTCTGTAGGCACAATTTAAACACAAAACCGACACGGAAGTTTCTAAATCAAGTTTTACGGTTAGTCACTGGTTTGATCAGGATATTTAACACTAAAGGGCATTTGTCGTAACCAATTACACTCACTTGCACCTTCACAACTCATGAAAAGCCCTAACCCTCATCTTGGAATTTTCAAAGCTCACTAATCTACACTTAATCAATTCTAATCTAACAATAGAAGTTAGGAAACTTAAATACTAAACTAATAGTGCAGGAAATACCTCATTTTGCAACTCAAGAATTTTCTTGAGTTGCCCTAAGTACACAAAATCCAAACTTTCTTGATCCACCATGGTTGCAGTGAACTTGTGCACGATTTTTGTGAAGGGGATATATGGTTTTGATGCGGAAATGGAGGTGTTGTGAGGAGGTAGAGGTGGTGGATGGAAGAGGGCAGCCATGGAGGGAGAGGGAGAAGAAGAAAGATGAAGATGAAATGAAGAAACAATGTTATAGTCACAAATGACCCCTCACCTTCTCTCTCTCTCTCCTAAGTCCATGCTTCCTTGTCTCCCTATGACACATTCTTTAATCTTTATTCATTTCTTTTCTTCATCTTGTTTAAATCCAAAAACAAATAAAAACCCATATATATATAAAAGGAAAGCAAGGTGCCATGGTCCAAAGAAATTCAAAAATGTGTTTTGCAACATGACATGGTGCATGTCATATGCCTAACTAAGCTTAATGGAAAAATTAGTAATATTAATAAAGCTTAGACATAAACTTGTATATAATTAATTGTATAAGATTTATAAAGTGTCTAAATCATATAATATTCTTTCAAAATCAACATTCAAATGAAATATTCCAATATTTTCCAATCTATCGGTATATGATCGTACCATAACATTATAACTAATCTCCACACATTAAAATATTCGTAATATTTATTATTTTAATTATTTAACTTCCCAAAAATAATATTTTATTTTTCTGAAATGTTACAGTCTTCCCCCCTTAAATAAATTCGGTCCCCGAATTTAAATTTATTTCCCTCAAATACTAAAACATTTCAGCAAAGCAATCAAGTCGTCGGGGCTCCAAAACCATCAATACTTAAAATACATCTCAGCGCAATGCATGCGCATGAAAAACGAGTATATAACTCAAATCAAAACTCCGTCAAGCATAACGCAATCATCGGAGTTATGGTAGAGATAGCAATGTCAAAGTCAAATACGAATACCAACATGATATACATCAAACTATAACATGCACATAGTATGCATCGTTGTAAACTTGTCAAAACATCTGAAAAGAAATGCATGCCAACCCCTTTTCAAATTGTTGTGCGATGTGCGTATCACGGTTAAAAGTAGCAGACGTTTATTGTAAGAAAATAACTATATATATATGTATCCATTGTTTAACCTACACATCCCTCGGTTTGAAAATAATTTAGAAGGGTTTCCTTTGTAAAATGTTTCGTGCCATCTTGGACACATAGGAAAATATTGAGATTGTAGCTCCTTTTTGGAAATCCCTTCAGTAACTATCGATGCATGCAAAAACATATTCAGGTACTGTCCTCTGACTAGTCCTGCTCAGTTACTATACCAAATAGTAAATATCATAAAAACATACTTGTAACATTTCAGAAAATATAAAATATTATTTTTGGAAACTAATATTAAAATAATATATTTCGCGAAAACTTCCCGATTTGCGAAATTGGGGTTTTCGTAAAAGGGTATAAATATATACCAATAATTGTGAAATAAATGGAGATAAAATGATTTATTCATTTAAAAAAATATTTTATTATTTTAAATTAATATTTTAATATTATTTTGATACTTGCACATAACTTGTGCATGTTAACCATACCTCTTTGTAACATGGTATTCTAGTGTACAAGTTGTGTTGGTTTAAATTAGAAAAGGGTTTTTATTTTTTTATTTTTATGAATTATTGGAGAGGGAATGATGAGGTTGGAGGCATGGGGAGGCAAGCAAGGCTTGCATTTATTGTAGAGAGAGAGAGAGAGAGTGAACTTAAGGGAACCCTCACCCTACACTCAACCCCTCTCATCCTTCACCTAATCAACACTCATTCTCACCGCAACTTACTCACTCTCAATTATTTTCCCATATCTCTTTCTCTCAACGTAAACCCTTCATTGTTCTTCACTAAACCCTAACCCAAATCCTCAAACCAAAGCAAATCTTTACAAAACTCATTACACCCTTCATTAAACTTGATCTAAAGCTTATGGTGTTCACTTGGAGCATGGGAAGCTAGGATTTTGAGCAAGTAAGGATAGGTAATGATCTCTCACTGTTAATTAGGCTCTTTTATTGTTGTGTAGCTTAGTAGTCGCTGTTTAGAACGATAAAGATGCAGTTTTGAGCCCGTGTCGTGTTTTTAGTGTCGTTTTAGGGTCACTGTGATCTAATACGACCGCAAGTTGTTACTGGAAAAACTAGCGATGTAGTGATGTTGTACTAGAGGCCTTGAGTGTTCACCTGAAATACGAACCCAATCCTACCTGTTTTGGCCGGCGAGATGAGGGAAAAATCTGGCGAGCTCGGTTGGCATGGGGACTGGGGTGTTGTACTTTGTAGGGTAGCTATCTGTAGGTGTTTTGGGGTGTTTGGTACTACTAGATTTTTATGTGATGATTGTAGGTAAAATCTGGGAGCTATTGTGAGTGTTTACATGACCATGGTGACATATTTTCTGACCTGGGCCATAAAAAAGAACCCAAAATACGAATTTAGGAATTTCCCCTTGTCGTTTTGTGAAGTAGTGTGGTCTACAGGGAATCTGGGGCTATCTGGGTTGTATCTGAGATAATCAAACAAGTCTACTGACCTAGTTTAACCACCATAAGAACACCCTGAACATACGAACCTAGACTGAGCCTCTAGGGCCGGCGAGCTCGGGTAAGGGGGAGATGTGGCCGGGCTTTTGGAGGGCTCTGGTGTCGGTCTTTTTCCTGTAGCTCCTAACCCCTATAACATATCCCCTATAATTGCTAGTTTAATCCCAATTGGCCTGAGATGAAATCTGGTAGGGAATTCCTATGTTGCTGAATTTGGTTTAGCATGTTTTCCGATATTGGGATTATTGGTTTTGATGTTTGGATTTGTATTTGGTTGTTTGGCGTTTATACGTCAACAACAAGGGTTGTTTGATTGTTTTGCATGCGTAGGCTACAGGTTCTAACCTATGAGCGCACCGTGTGCCGTATTGGTTTTCCAGACTTGATCTTAATAGTATTACGACTATGTATTTATTGCAAGTACCTTCGCGTGGATTCTGAGACGACGGAGCATGGCGTCATCGACTTCGGCAAGCAAGGGTCATGGTGAGTAGATCTATATTTAAGGGGGAAGTCGGGTGGATGGCTTATAGCACCCCCGCAAATTATAAATGGAAACCGATCTATAGGATACAGTCGTAGAAACCTATATTAGAGTACTAGGGATATGGTTAAAAAGATAGTTAGAGATAATATGAGTGATTGAATATATATATTGAGATATGGGATGAAATCTTAGGGATATGAAAAGTGAATGTGAATCATGACTTATAGATATGTAGTTGCACTAGAATAGGTATGAGTTTTAGAGTAGCATGACATTTGATGTATAAGGTAGAATGTATATATAAAATTGACTTGATGTAGGATGACTTAATACGATGAAAAGAATATACGATGTGATATGATGACTTGATTGATATGTTGGTATATGGATGCGAGTCGATATGAGATGATTGATACCCTTGACGGTCCCCTGATATGAGATGGTTATGGATGTGATCTGGGTTGTAGGTATATAGATAGATATAATGTTGTGAATCATTAGTGATATGCCGTACGAGACATTAGGTCCGTACCCTCATTGTCATATAAGTTGATAGGATCCCCAATTGTTAATGCAGTCGTACGATGATTTACCGTACGTGATGAGTTTTATGTTGATTGATCCGTACCCTTGACTAGAGGATGTCGTTCGATGGATTATACCGTACGTGATGTTGTGAGGCTGGATGCCGATTGATAGGTTCACCGACTCGGTCATGTTAGATACGTATACCTTATAGCATTTAGCTGACGATTTACTTATGCTACCCTCATGTCATTCTCATTGCATTCCATATACCTGTGCTAGTACACCTACACCATTATCGAAGATGCGTATATTACAATTACACAGATTGGCCGGCTCACACACTTCATCATCGATAATTACTATGTCACTTACACAGTAGAATTGCTAAATCATGCTATTATATTGCTATGCTCACATTATGATGATATGCCTATTCTCACATCACTGTTCCATGTTGCATGATATACAGTTATGCTTACATTCTGTTATATATCGCAGACATCATGCTTTACGATTATACGCATTCAGATATGTTGTTTTCATGAGATTTCTGGATTTGAGAACCGTGGTTATTTCAAAAGAAAGTATGTATTGTTTTAAAAACCCGGTTTCTCTTGATATGATATTTTGAGACGTCCACCATGTGTTTTCTCGGTTCTGAGAGTGGCATGTGAAACCCAATTCGAGAAGCGGGAGGCACCATCTGCGGGTACATAGTGGACCCGGTATGGTTCTCCAGGGCAAGGGGTGAATTTTGTGGTGTAGACGATGAGCCTGGCAAAGTGAGTATTACCTACCGGTGATAGTATTTAGACTTGGCGGTTAGTTGAAGGATACCGACCGGAGTAGTGAGATGGATATGAGGGCCGACCAGAGCATGCGGTGCCTGAGGGCCGATCTGAGGATGCGGCGCCTGAGATATATGAGGATTTACGTGTCGATGCTGGACACATGTTTCATGATGTTTCGAGTGTCAATGTTGGACAATCAGGTTCCATGATCTTGATATGTCACTGATGGATACACGTTGATTTATATCCTCATATTTACATGTCGATTTCTTGCACTCCGTGCATTTGATTTGGACTTGGCGTATGTTCGACGCTTGATATTAGATTTCGTGATTTCGTGCATGTTGAATGCGCATGATTTATATTTTATTCGTGCATGATGGATGCACCTGATTTGGATTTTCATGCGTGTTGAGCGCATGTTTTGAGATACAATTTTGGTGCACACCTGATGCACTAAATCGAGACACACCCGATGCACTAAATCGGGATTCTTCGTGCATGTCAGATGCACCTGATGTTGCTGTCAGGCACGCCCGTTGCCCTTGGCAGATGTTTCGTGCACACCCGTTCACTAGTAAAATAGGGGGTTGCCCCTACGGATGGAAATATCCGTCGGGGCAGATTTAGCTTGGCCCTACGGATTAATCCGTAGGGCTAAAAGGTTGCCCCTACGGGCACAGACGTCCAAGAATAAAAATATTAATTCTTAATTTGGTGTTTGCCCCTACGAAGCCGCAAACAAAAGACCTACGATTATGTCCGTAGGGGCAAGTAAATATCGTTTTAAAATAAAGCCAGATCGATCGCATACGCTCACTTTCTCTCTCTCTCTCAATCGCGCGCGAGAAAAAACCCCAAATCGCCACGCCGTCGTTGCCACCGTCGCCACCGTCGTCGCCACCGCCGGTTTCATCGCCACCGTCTTCGCCACCGCCGGTTTCGTCGCCACCGTCGTCGCCACCGCCGGTTTCGTCGCCAAATCGCCACCGTCGTCGCTCCAGCTCACCAGCAGCCGTTCAGGTATAAATCTCGAGGTAAATTAAAGCATTTTTGGATTATTTTGGGCTTAGGGTTCATGGCTGGGTCTGGGTTGCGCGCGTGAGAGTTAGGGTTGGGCAGGGGTCGCGGTGGCGGTCGGGGTCGGGGTCGGGGTCGGGGTAGGGTTAGGGTTAGGGTTTGGCTGCTGCTGGGGTGGGGCTGGGGTTAGGGTTACGGTGGGGCTGGGGTTAGGGTTACGGTGGGGCTGGTTGAATGGCTCTTCTGATTAGTTGACAAATACAATGTTAATCATAATTTACTCGACACAGATGGTAGAAAATCAGAAAAAGATCAAGAAAAAAATAATCGATTTTAATTTTAACATGCGGGGTGTTGATGCAAGATGTAATATCTAGTAGCAGATGCTAGGTATATAGACTAAAGAATAGTTGTAAATGAACCGCTAGCAAGAAAATCCTATAATTATACACATCACTTGACGCATGAAGCCTGAAGCTCTTTCTTTTGGGGGATAAAACTAGTTATATTCCTGCATTGCCTAGAAATAGCAGTGAGTTGGTTAAAACTTTTCAAACACAACCCCCCACCCCCAAAAAAAAAGAAAGAAAGAAAGGGCAAGGAAAAAAAAGAATAGCAACAAGCAATACAAGCTAGCAACCGTAAATAACTACTGAGATTATGTCTACCTTGGCAATTTGAACAATGATGGTCTTGTCTGGATTGTTAAGATCCACTTTATGGGGGTGAGGAACACATTTTGCAACTGTATTTATGATTTTCATTCTGTCAAGTGTTGAAATAAAAATCAACACTTGACAATCGATCCAAGATGCTCAATAACCTGCTTCAAAACCATAATCTAATCTTGATGATGCTCAATATTAGCGATTTCCATGATCACGACACGTGGCAGATGACGTGTCTCATAACGCTTTATGATATCAGTATCCTATATTTGTAGTTTTAATTGTTGATTGTTATAGATGTATACCATTGCAATAATAGTTTTTGGTTGATGAATGCTATTGCAATGTAGGATGATCAGTTCTATCAATCTTGATCTCAATGGTTTAAAATCATGTTACACATACAACACGAATGCACAACAAATGCATAATTAGATAGCGACTCGAGATATTCAGGTTAAAACCAATATATGATACTCGATGATAATATGAAACCTTCATATTCCCATCGATACCCATATATGAAACTAAAAGCGCCACTTAGTCCCCGTCTATCGGTTAACATACGTGCGATGCTCGTCGTGACCTAGAACTATACGAAGGTTGTTAAATATCGGACAGTATAGCTCGATACTAACAACCGCCGTATAGTCTACGCGACGAGAAAATTCAATCGTATGGTAACCCATATATTTGTCCCGTGTGGACAAGTTAAGAATGTATAAAGCAAACGCCTTCATTCACTTGTGTTTTCATCCGTTTCGAGATATTTTGTCGGTATCTTTCCGCTGGTTCTCCGTGTACAAAGATAGATTAGATGTTCATTTCAACGTTGTTTCACAGCTTTGAAATGATTATCTATTCTATTACAGTGTACTCGGAGAACAGCGGGGAGGTGCTGCCGAAATTTACTCGAAACGGTTGAAAGCACAAGTGATGGGCGTTCGCTCTATACATTCTTAATGGGATAGAAGCCTACCCCCGACAGCCGGAACACATACATACAAACGCATAATTAGAGAGCGATTCGAGATGTTCGGGTTAAAACCAATATATGATAATATGAAACCTTCATATTCCCATCGATACCCATATATGAAACTAAAAGCGCCACTTAGTCCCCGTCTATCGGTTAACATACGTGCGATGCTCGTCGTGACCTAGAACTATACGAAGGTTGTTAAATATCGGACAGTATAGCTCGATACTAACAACCGTCGTATAGTCTACGCGACGAGAAAATTCAATCGTATGGTAACCCATAGATTTGTCCCGTATGGATAAGTTAAGAATGTATAAAGCAAACGCCTTCATTCACTTGTGTTTTCATCCGTTTTGAGATATTTCGTCGGTATCTTTCCGCTGGTTCTCCGTGTACAAAGATAGATTAGATGTTCATTTCAACGTTGTTTCACAGCTTTGAAATGATTATCTATTCTATTACAGTGTACTCGGAGAACAGCGGGGAGGTGCTGCCGAAATTTACTCGAAACGGTTGAAAGCACAAGTGATGGGCGTTCGCTCTATACATTCTTAATGGGATAGAAGCCTACCCCCGACAGCCGGAACACATACATACAAACGCATAATTAGAGAGCGATTCGAGATGTTCGGGTTAAAACCAATATATGATAATATGAAACCTTCATATTCCCATCGATACCCATATATGAAACTAAAAGCGCCACTTAGTCCCCGTCTATCGGTTAACATAACGTGCGATAATTTATTCTTTTCAACGACAAACGCACACACAAAGCATATACACGGATTTTCTCCTTTGTCAGTAACTATCCCGTTCTTATATTTCTCAATATAGTCAGCATAACCTACAATTTATATGTTATTCAGTCTAACATGGCCCATGAGTACGTCAGAGTTAAGGACTGGATGTATGTGGATTGGAAACAACGTATGCAACCTAAGTTTGTCGCAGGAGTTGCTGCTTTCCTTGAATTTGCACGAGCACATAATATGATCATAATAGAGAAGATTCTCTGTCCGTGCGATAGATGTGGCAATAAGTACTGGCAGAAGGTAGTATTGGCAGAGCTTCATATTGTAAAACATGGGTTTACTAGACTTTATTCAACTTGGAAATATCACGGGGAAGGAGAAGAATGCAGTACTGCGGTAGAAGAAGAAGGAGAACACGATAATGCGGCAGGAGAAGAAGAAGAATTCGGTAATACGGCAGGATACGGAAATTTATTTCCATCAGAAGAAATGGAGGATATGGTAAAGGCTGCCCTAGGTGAATCTATTCGTACCGAAGATGACATTCCTTCCGGTCAAGGACCGCGTGCGGATAAATATGAAAATTTCATGAATGATGCTAGGAAACCAATTTATGAGAATGCGAAGTATTCCACCCTCTCATGGTTCGTCCAACTTTTCCAAATTAAGTGCCTAAATGGATGGAGCAACAAGTCATTCACAATGCTTCTTTCGTTCTTGAAAGATTCTATGCCTCCGGGAAATAATGTGCCCGAAAGCTGGTACGAAGCCCAGAAAATGATGTCTGATTTGGGTCTAAAGTGCGAGAAGATTCAAGCATGTCCTAAAAATTGCGTGTTGTACCGGAAAGAGAATTCAGATTTGAAAGAGTGTCCAACATGCGGAGAGGCCAGGTATAAGCCGAAAGATTCTGATAAGAAGCCTGATATACCTGTGAAGATAGCACGATATTTTCCCATAACACAGAGGCTACAGAGGCTATTCAGGTGCAAGAAAACAGCCGAGGCAATGATTTGGCATCACCGTGCTCCTCCAAGCGAAAATGGAAAAATGAGCCATCCAAGAGATTCACCGGCATGGAAGGATTTCGATAGGAGGCACGCAATATTCAGTAGCGATCCTCGCAATGTCCGGCTCGGACTGGCTGCCGATGGCTTCTGCCCATTCAACTATATGGCTGGAAGTCACAGTACATGGCCCATTGTAATGATAATTTATAATCTGTCGCCTTGGTTGGCTAAGGACCAATCATACTTTATGATGCCTCTTCTTATCGACGGACCAAACTCACCGGGGAACAATATCGACGTTTATCTCCGACCTCTGATCGAGGAGCTGAAAACTTTGTTCATTGATGGTGTAGAGACATATGATTCAAACACAAATACAACCTTCATACTGCGTGCGGCTTTAATGTGGACAATTAATGACTTTCCTGCGTATGGAATGCTATCAGATTGGTCCGTACATGGTCACAAAGCATGTCCTCATTGCCATGAACACACAACATCAAAATTTTTGAATTTTAGCAGGAAGGTTTGTTATTGCGGCCATCGACGTTTTCTGCCTCCAGACCACCCCTATAGGTTAGACACGGTTCACTTTGATGGTCATCAGGAGCTTCTTGGGCCTCCATCCCCATTGTCCGGAGAGGACGTGACTGCTAAATGGGATGGTTACAATAACGTGACCTTCGGGATGGATCCGACGAGACAGGTCAAACCACAATATTGGAACAAGTTAAGCATTTTCTTCGAGCTTCCGTACTGGTCTACAAATTCAGTGCGTCATTGTCTGGACGTCATGCATATAGAGAAGGGAGTATCAGAGGACATACTTAACTTGCTTCTGTGTAAAGACGGGAAATCGAAAGTCAACATGAATGCCCGGATGGATCTACAAGAGTGGGGAATAAGAAGTGAACTGCACCCTAAACCGGTAGCGGGTAAACCGGGCAAGTTTGTACTTCCCAATGCCGCTTATCATATGTCACAACCGGAGAAGAAAAGATTCCTGCAGGTGTTGCATGATTTGAAAGTCACCACAGGTTTCTCAGGATCATTCAGCAAGAAAATAAAAATTGTGAAGGGCAAGATCGATGGGCTGAAAAGTCATGATCACCATGTTATCGTGGAGCACCTTCTTCCATTAGCCCTCAAGACTTCTCTCCCCGACTCGGTTGGTCTAGTAATCAACGACCTATGTTGTTTTTTCAGGGAGTTGTGTGCTAAAATACTGGAGGTTGCGACGCTGGATAAACTAGAAAATTCTATTGCGTTGATACTTTGCAAGTTTGAGCGTATTTTCCCACCGTCATTCTTCGATATCATAATACACTTGACGATTCATCTTGCAACTGAGGCGAAGTTAGCCGGACCGGTACAATATCGATGGATGTATCCCGTCGAGAGGTACGTGTAATTTTTCGTTTCGCGCAATTTATAAATTTATCGTTGTCCTGTATGCCCGTGTTTATTTATTCAACATATTCTCATTAGGTACCTTTACACTCTTAAGAAGTATATACGCAATAAAAATCGACCAGAGGGTTCTATCATGCAAGGTTATCTTCTTGATGAAGCAACCACATTTTGTTCCCGCTATCTGGACGAGAACATTGAGACAAGGCTTAACTGACCACGAAGAATTCAAGACGGGCCATATGGTAAAGCCGAGTATAAGAGGGTAGACACTATGTTTATCAACAAGATATAACGGTTTATCTTGCTTAATTGCGCATGTCTTGAACAAATTAGAGAGTAAGTTCTTTTGGATTAATTGTTATATCTGTGTTTGTGTGTGTATGAAATGACATAATATTAATGTCACAATTATTTGTCGAAAACAGAACTCATTTTAACGAGGTACGTGAGGGGCATCCTGATTGGAACGAAGAGCGTTTGGAAAAATACCATCAGGATAATTTTTGTGATTGGGTCACAGAGCATGTAAGTTATTCGAATTACATTTTATTGCTATCAGTTTTAATCTAAACTTGTATCGTTATGTATTTATCGTAAAATTTGTTTTGTTAGATCCACGATCCGAACTTGTCTGCATCATTTGAGAGTGATTCAAGATGTTTAGCTCAATTTCCTAGTATGGAGGTTGCATATTACAAAGGATTTGGTGTCCTTGGATACAAATTCGAAGTTAAGGACATAGAAACATCTAGAACCACTCAGAATAGTGGGATTGCGACGGTAGGATCGGACGGTGTGATTTACTATGGGTACTTAAATTGTATACTCGGCATCCACTATCCCGGACGATCAGAACCCTTTTATATATTCCACTGTACTTGGTACGATCCGTGAACCGATACAGACAGGTGGAGAAGCAGTCTTGGGACTTGGAAAGATGAATATGGATTGACCAGTATGAACACACTTCGATTTTACGGTCAGGACGATCCGTTTATCTTTCCGAACCAAGCGTTCCAAGTATACTACTCACAGTGTTTGAAGCATCCGGGGTGGAGTGTTGTATGCCGATGGAAACCTAGAGATGTCTACGATGTCCCAGAATACGAGGACAGCGATGAGGACGATGAAGAGAGAAGGCTTAAATGTAACACCTTAGGATAAGGGTTAGTGAATAATTATAATTAAATAATGGTTTTTAATAAAAAAGTTTACCAAACTGTGTTTTAAATATTTTTCCTAATTTAATAAATATTTTTCCAAAATTTTCCTAGGCTTGCACACACATGTGCATGTAAACTAGGGTTTTTAAATGAAGTAAATACCATAATTATTAACCATGGTGGGTTAATTATAGGATTAAGTCTTTTGGGTTATAAGTGAGTTTAATTAATTAGTTAAAAAGGTTACCTTAATTTGAATTGTGAGTGTTGACTTGTGTGAGAGAGAGAGAGTGCATCATGGCTTTAGGCCATGCTTGCATTAAATGAGAGAGAGAGAGAGGGGGTGACTTTTGTGTGATGATTTGTGATGGTTTCTTTCTCTCAACTCTTTTGTTATTCTCTCAAACTCTCAC
This sequence comes from Agapanthus africanus, assembly GCA_030015575.1. NCBI lineage: Eukaryota > Viridiplantae > Streptophyta > Magnoliopsida > Asparagales > Amaryllidaceae > Agapanthus > Agapanthus africanus. The sequence continues at coordinate 310,517,212 of CM057343.1, read as the reverse complement.
ACTCACCCAACACACCCACACACTTACCTTCAGCCCAGAACCCCAGCTCCAGAAACAGCAGCAGCAGCAAGCTTCCAGCAACAGCAGCAGGAGCTAAAAGCAACAGCAGCAGCAGAGAGAAGTAGCAGCAACAGCACCAAGCTTCACAACAGCAACTGCAGCCTCTTCTCTCCACTTCTTCATCTTCCTGCAACTCCCTAGGGTTAAGTATGAGGTATACTTCCTAACTTGCTTCCCTAGTTTGCTTGGTTGTGTAGATTTGCATCGGTTTATGGATTTTAGTGCGTTTTAGTGCGATATGGGGTGTTTAGTGAGAACTTTGTGCTAGTGAGGTGAGAATTGGTTTCAGTAGGTCATTAGTGAGTTGTTGAGGCCATAGTAACTTAGTTTAACCCCTGTTACACTAAAATACCACATGTTTCCCTAATTGATGCAATTTGTCGTTTTTAAGCTAAATTGAGCTTTTCTGGATCTGCTTTTGACTCGATGAGATCTGAATGAAATTGGGTTGACTGTAGTATGGTGGTGTTGTGCTGATACCCCAGTTTTAACCCGACCCCCATACTGCTACAGTGGGCCGCCGAAATCTTCATTCTGGCCGCAATTTGCGGCCAGATGGGTGGGGTTTTGGGTGATGTTGTTCCTGTAAGCGTCTGCTTTGGTGTAGGGTGTTTTTATATATATATTTTTGTAAGTTTAGTTCTGTAGGAAAATCTGGGACCAAATACCTATTTTGCCGTTTTCTAAACCTTCGCGACACGCGTGATACGTGAGTAGGTTTGGGTTTCTGCTTATCGCGGCGCGTCGGGGTAGTTTCTTGGCGCGTGATCACACGTTTTAGCGTATCGCGCACACGCGCGATTGGTTTGCGACACGAGTGTCTAGTTGGACCGTAATGTCGCGTTTTTGTGAAATGAGCTTATGTGTGATATATGTTATGTGACTCTAGGTTTGCAGGCCAGTGAGACGGACGCTGCGAAGAAGGGCAAGCAGGTGGTTGGATACACTTAGCGCGAGACACGGTGAGTAGATTTCACATCTACGGGGATATCGCCCGCATGGCGTTATGCGTCAGGGCTGGTAGGACCTTATTGTATATATTGCATATACCATACCATGGATTGTCATCACATATTGCATTCCCTGCCATCTTTATATATTGCTTAGAACTGATAGAACTGCCATGATCATACTGTTGTATATTGTTGTAGCTCATCTATATATGACATGACTTGAATTTCATACTTGATACCTATATCACATTGGATCGTTGCATTATAGCTCATTTTTCTGTGACATGACTAGATATACATACTTGATGCACATATCACATCACAATTACTTGTATTACTGGTTGAGATTTCTTGTGATTTCTGGATTTGGGAACTGTGGCCCTTTTCAAATAAGTAATCATTTAAAAACCCGGTTCCCTTGATATGATGTTTTGGGGCGTCGCCCCGTGTTTTCTCGGTGCTAGAGGCATGTACTGAGAGAGGGCTGACCCGGAATGACGGATGCCCGATGGATTGATATAGGGCTGACCCGGACTGACGGATGCCCGATGTATTGAGAGAGGGATGACCCGGACTGACGGATTCCCGATATATCCTTTGAGAGAGGGCTGACCCGGAATGACGGATGCCCGATGGATTGATATAGGGCTGACCCGGAATGACGGATGCCCGATGTATTGAGGGTGGGATGACCCGGACTGACGGATTCCCGATATATACCTTGTGAGAGGGCTGACCCGGGATGACGGATGCCCGATACAGGATGTTTTACGTGTCGATGCTAGACACGAGTATTTATGGTATTTGGGTGCCGATGTTGGGCACTCAGGATTTTCAGGGTTATACAGGATATGAGGGCCGATGGAGTACCGGCGTTTGGGATGTTGGGATTTGTGGTGCATACATACATATGTAGTCCACCTTGATACTTCATGTAGATACTATATTCCCATGCTCAGCATTTATTATCATACCTCATCCTGTAGTTATATCACCTGATAGAGGACTTGCATTATTATTACGCATACTGCTTACCCGCATTGATATCATCTGCTGGCATTGGTTAGAGTAGCGCTGTACGTGCATGCTCGCGATTACCTTTATATGTTATCTCTATTCACGAGTTGGCAACTCACCCCCGTTGTGCCACAGTATTTGCAGGTTGCCCTTGGGAGTAGTCACGGCTGGCTGTTACCGCATCTTTTGGCACAGATACCCTTTTTGAGCAGAGATAGCCTTTTGCTGATAGGTGGGTTTTGTACGGTATCTGTTATCTTTCAGTTGTATATTGATGTATCTAGTACTCTCCATCTACTTTTCTGTATTGACTTAGAGACAGTTGTGAGGACGATATGTATGATTTTATATTCTGGTGTCGAGCTCGCATGTGAGCCGACTTTACTTTTGCAGTCTCATCTTTTATGATATTGTCCTTGCTTTACTGTGTATTCTTCGCTACGGCGTCGTATATCTCATTGTGATGCTTCATTTATTTTACTCGTCATTTCTGTTACACCTTGTTTCTACCCTACTGGCAGGGCAAATGTTTTAAAAAGGAAATGTTACCAAAATTATAAAACTTATAACTTTTGAACTTAAAAAGGATTTCTACTAAATAAATGGAAGTTTTTCAGACATGTACGATTGTTTTTACAAAATGTTTTAAAATCACTCTATATTTATTGGTTTTGATTTCTGGGTTCGGCTTACTTAGCCGCGTTACGCCTGTAGACGTTGCGTGGTTAAGTGCCGGTCACGAGTCGAATTCTCGGGTCGTGACAAAGTTGGTATCAGAGCGTAGGTTTTACCTTCAGAGTGTAGGATGACCCTGGTATGATGGAGTAGGTAGCTGCAGCAGGGTAGCGTAGCGTGCGTATGTTCCGCGGCATACTCACGACACGGTACTCCGCCTACGCGACCTTAGGACTTATTGAGTTGATCCCTCCTTATATTCTTGCGATTCGATTTCCGTGTTCTTATCGAATCCAAATTTTCTTTCAGCCAGTATGCCGCCTAAGACTACGAGGGCACAGAGAGCGGCCGCGAGGGCCGAGATTCGAGTTGACTCGTCCGAGACGAGGACTGATCCGGGCAGTACGCCGGTTGTACCCGAGCAGGCTGTTCCTGCCGTGACAGAGCAGATCGCCACGCTAGGGGCTGGTATGCAGGAGATGCGCCAGACGGTGGGATCTAGCATGCAGGAGATGCGCCAGATGATAGGATCGCTTGTTGAGACGCTTCGAGCGCAGCGACCAGAGGTAGCTCCACCAGTTCCAGAGACCGCTATGGTACCTACCGCACAGCCAGTTGCCCCTGCAGCCACGGAGGTGATTACAGTATCGCTATCAGAGTTCATGAGGCTGAAGCCTCCGGTTTTCACAGGCACCGATACAGCCGAGGACCCACAGTCTTTCATAGACAGGATGGCCAGGATATGCCGTTCCTTCATATGCGCAGATGCGAGATGGGTCGAGTTCGCGAGCTTTCGCTTGGAAGGTCTTGCGCAGAAGTGGTGTGATTCCGTTGAGAAGGGCAGAGCAGCAGGTCTTCCTCCTATGACCTGGACGGAGTTCGTAACCATATTTCTAGCCCGTTTCCTTCCCCAGAGTGTTAGAGATGCCCGAGCACGCAGATTTGAGTCCTTGCGCCAGACGCCAGGGATGACAGTGGCAGAGTATGATGTGCTGTTTACAGAGCTAGCAGTCTATGCCCCATATTTAGTGGCTACCGAGGAGTTGCGAGTCAGGAGATTTGTTCGAGGCTTGCTTACACCATTGTTCCTCGCGATCAGCGCACAGCACTACGAGACCTATGCAGCAGCTGTAGACGCAGCCCTAGTGGTCGAGGAGCACCTTGCTGAGACTTCGGTAGTTCCAGAGCCGAAGAGAGTTCGTGCGGATACATCAGCACAGAGACAGCCTTTTCGGCGCCGTGATAGACGTATTGCAGGCAGCAGAGATTCAGGGCGGGGCCGGCTATTCAGCTCCTATTCCCAGGACGGTCAGCGGTCGTCGTCGGGATGTTTTCGCTATAGGAGTTCTTACCATCGTATACGGGATTGTCCTGAGTTACCCCGGAGGGAGGCGACAGCACCGCATGTCACATTACCGCCTTCACCACCCCAGAGGGCGTTGCCTATCGTACCTACCGTTGCTCCGCGCCAGACTCATACACAGCGAGGTCGTGGGCGTGGAGGAGTTGCTCAGAGAGGGCGAGACGACCGAGGCAGAGGTCAGTCAGTTACAGGTGGTGGACAGGCGAGGGTCTTTGCTTTGACGCATCAGGACGCGCAGACGTCCAATGCAGTGGTTTCAGGTATCCTCCCTGTATGTTCAGTTGATGCACATGTATTGTTCGATCCCGGATCCACACACTCGTACGTATCCACGCACTTTGTGCCGAGTTTGGGTAGAGAGTCCGGCTTGCTTGATTAGCCGCTTGTGGTGACTACTCCCGTGGGAGAGTCGTTTGTTGCTAGGCACGTGTACCGATCCTGTACCGTCTATATTGGCGAGAGAGAGTTGCCTGTCGACTTGATCCTTCTGGAGATGTTGGACTTCGACGTTCTTTTGGGTATGGATTGGTTGGCCACGTGCTATGCTTCTGTGGACTGCCGTGAGAAGACAGTTAGATTCTGCTTTCCCGGTGAGTCGGTTTTTGTTGTGTTGGGGGACCTTAGTGCCGCCCCTCACAGTGTGATTTCTTCTTTTCGCGCTGGACAGCTTTTGAGGAAGGGATGTCAGGGAATTCTCGCCTATGTTTGCGATGCTCGCGCTATACAGGTTCCATTGGACCAGGTCCCGGTTGTTAGCGAGTTTCCTGATGTGTTCCCTGACGAGCTTCCTGGGTTGCCGCCCGAGCGCGACATTTCTTTCTGTATTGATTTGGTTCCCGGCTCGGGGCCTATTTCCATACCGCCTTATCGGATGGCCCCGGCTGAACTTCGAGAGTTGAAGGGCCAGTTGCAAGATTTGCTGGACAAGGGACTCATTCGACCCAGTGTTTCTCCTTGGGGTGCTCCAGTCCTGTTCGTCAGGAAGAAGGACGGCAGTTTGCGTCTTTGTATCGACTACCGCCAGCTGAACAGGGTGACAGTGCGGAACAGGTATCCTTTGCCGCGTATCGACGATTTGTTCGATCAGCTTCAGGGGGCAGGGTACTTTTCGAGGATCGATTTACGATCGGGCTATCATCAGCTGCGGGTTCGACAGGAGGACATTCCCCGGACAGCCTTCCGTACGCGCTACGGCCATTACGAGTTTTTGGTGATGTCGTTCGGACTCACCAATGCGCCAGCAGCCTTCATGGATTTGATGAACCGTATTTTCCGGCCTTATTTGGATCTGTTCATCATAGTCTTCATTGACGATATCTTGGTGTATTCCCGGAGTAGTGAGGAGCACGAGCAGCACCTGCGGATTACATTGCAGACATTGAGGGAGCACCAGCTTTATGCGAAATTCTCCAAGTGTGCTTTTTGGCTGGACAGCGTAGATTTCTTGGGGCACGTGATTTCACGAGACGGTATATGTGTAGACCCGAGGAAGATCGAGGCCGTTCAGCGTTGGCCCAGACCTACATCGGTGACGGAGATTCGCAGCTTTTTGGGATTGGCCGGTTACTACAGGCGTTTTGTGCAGGACTTCTCCCGTATTGCTACACCTTTGACCGGGTTGACCCGGAAGGGAGTTCCTTTCGTTTGGACGGAGGAGTGCGAGCACAGCTTTCAGCAGTTACGGACACGGCTGACGACGGCACCGGTGTTATCTTTACCTTCCGGACCGGGCGGATTTGTGGTCTTTTGTGATGCTTCTCGAGTGGGGCTGGGATGTGTTTTGATGCAGCACGACAGGGTGATCGCGTATGCTTCACGACAATTGATGAGACATGAACAAAACTACCCCACTCATGACTTGGAGATGGCTGCAGTGGTCTTCGCACTTAAGATCTGGCGACATTACCTATACGGCGAGTCGTGCCAGATATTTACGGATCACAAGAGTTTGAAATACATTTTCCAGCAGCGGGACCTGAACCTTCGACAGCGTCGATGGATGGAATTAGTGAAGGATTACGACTGCGAGATCTTATATCACCCGGGCAAGGCAAATGTGGTGGCGGATGCTTTGAGCAGGAGGCCCGGGAGTAGTTTATCTTGTTTGAGCGCAGTACAGGAGCAGTCATCCGCAGATTGGCAGTTATTATGCGACAGTCGAGTACAGTTTGAGTTCACGCCGATTGGAGGGCAGATAGCGCATGTCCGTGCACGACCACAGTTAATCGATCGTATACGTGAGGCACAGCTCAGTGATGACCGATGTTCAGAGATTATGGCACAGATTGGACAGGGCAGATTTTCCGAGTTCGTGATCGATGATCAGGGGATACTACGGTTTGGAGTCAGACTGTGCGTACCAGATGCTGAGGGACTGAGGCGCGCGATTCTTGAGCAGGCACATCGATCGGTGTACAGCGTCCATCCCGGTTCCACCAAGATGTATCATGATATGAGAGATGTTTATTGGTGGGACAGAATGAAGAGGGACATTGAAGATTTTGTGTCCGACAGAGGCACCCAGTTTACTAGTAGACTATGGCGGAGGCTCCAGAAGGCTTTGGGCACTCGCTTGAGTTTCAGCACAGCTTTTCATCCGCAGACCGACGGACAGTCAGAGCGGACCATCCAGACTCTCGAGGACATGCTCAGAGCTTGTGTATTAGATTTCGGAGGTAGCTGGGATCATCATTTGCCCTTAGTAGAGTTTTCCTACAACAACAGCTACCAGGAGACCATTCAGATGGCCCCATTTGAAGCTCTTTATGGGAGGAGATGCAGGTCGCCCACTTGTTGGACAGAGCTCAGTGAGGGCAGTATCTTAGGGCCACAAATCGTTGAGGAGACGACCGCGAAGATCCAGTTGATTCGCCATAGGATGAGAGCAGCGCAGAGTAGGCAGAGAGCTTATGCAGACCATCGACGACGCAGACTTGAGTTTTCTGTTGGTGATCATGTTTTCTTGAGGGTCTCCCCAATGAAAGGTGTGATGAGGTTTGGGAAGAAGGGGAAGCTCAGTCCCAGGTATGTGGGCCCTTTCAAGATCCTCGAGCGGGTTGGTGCAGTAACTTACCGTTTAGCCCTTCCGTCCAGCTTTCCAGATGTGCACCCCGTATTCCATGTCTCGATGCTCCGCAAATATCTACATGATCCTTCGCATGCGATTCAGCATCCGACGATCCAGCTTGAGCGTGACCTTTCCTATGCAGAGCAGCCGGTGATGATCTTGGATCGACAAGTGAAGAGATTGAGATCGAAGGACATTCCATCAGTTAAGGTACTTTGGCGTGGTCAGAACCGTGAGGAGGTCACTTGGGAGACCGAAAGCGAGATGATGAAGACGTATCCCCATCTTTTTCAAGGTGCGTGTAGTTAGATTTTTGAAATTCGGGGACGAATTTCTTTAAGGGGGAGAGATTGTAACACCTTAGGATAAGGGTTAGTGAATAATTATAATTAAATAATGGTTTTTAATAAAAAAAGTTTACCAAACTGTGTTTTAAATATTTTTCCTAATTTAATAAATATTTTTCCAAAATTTTCCTAGGCTTGCACACACATGTGCATGTAAACTAGGGTTTTTAAATGAAGTAAATACCATAATTATTAACCATGGTGGGTTAATTATAGGATTAAGTCTTTTGGGTTATAAGTGAGTTTAATTAATTAGTTAAAAAGGTTACCTTAATTTGAATTGTGAGTGTTGACTTGTGTGAGAGAGAGAGAGTGCATCATGGCTTTAGGCCATGCTTGCATTAAATGAGAGAGAGAGAGAGGGGGGGTGACTTTTGTGTGATGATTTGTGATGGTTTCTTTCTCTCAACTCTTTTGTTATTCTCTCAAACTCTCACACTCACCCAACACACCCACACACTTACCTTCAGCCCAGAACCCCAGCTCCAAAAACAGCAGCAGCAGCAAGCTTCCAGCAACAGCAGCAGGAGCTAAAAGCAACAGCAGCAGCAGAGAGAAGTAGCAGCAACAGCACCAAGCTTCACAACAGCAACTGCAGCCTCTTCTCTCCACTTCTTCATCTTCCTGCAACTCCCTAGGGTTAAGTATGAGGTATACTTCCTAACTTGCTTCCCTAGTTTGCTTGGTTGTGTAGATTTGCATCGGTTTATGGATTTTAGTGCGTTTTAGTGCGATATGGGGTGTTTAGTGAGAACTTTGTGCTAGTGAGGTGAGAATTGGTTTCAGTAGGTCATTAGTGAGTTGTTGAGGCCATAGTAACTTAGTTTAACCCCTGTTACACTAAAATACCACATGTTTCCCTAATTGATGCAATTTGTCGTTTTTAAGCTAAATTGAGCTTTTCTGGATCTGCTTTTGACTCGATGAGATCTGAATGAAATTGGGTTGACTGTAGTATGGTGGTGTTGTGCTGATACCCCAGTTTTAACCCGACCCCCATACTGCTACAGTGGGCCGCCAAAATCTTCATTCTGGCCGCAATTTGCGGCCAGATGGGTGGGGTTTTGGGTGATGTTGTTCCTGTAGGTGTCTGCTTTGGTGTAGGGTGTTTTTATATATATATTTTTGTAAGTTTAGTTCTGTAGGAAAATCTGGGACCAAATACCTATTTTGCCGTTTTCTAAACCTTCGCGACACGCGTGATACGTGAGTAGGTTTGGGTTTCTGCGTATCGCGGCGCGTCGGGGTAGTTTCTTGGCGCGTGATCACACGTTTTAGCGTATCGCGCACACGCGCGATTGGTTTGCGACACGAGTGTCTAGTTGGACCGTAATGTCGCGTTTTTGTGAAATGAGCTTATGTGTGATATATGTTATGTGACTCTAGGTTCGCAGGCCAGTGAGACAGACGCTGCGAAGAAGGGCAAGCAGGTGGTTGGATACACTTAGCGCGAGACACGGTGAGTAGATTTCACATCTACGGGGATATCGCCCGCATGGCGTTATGCGTCAGGGCTGGTAGGACCTTATTGTATATATTGCATATACCATACCATGGATTGTCATCACATATTGCATTCCCTGCCATCTTTATATATTGCTTAGAACTGATAGAACTGCCATGATCATACTGTTGTATATTGTTGTAGCTCATCTATATATGACATGACTTGAATTTCATACTTGATACCTATATCACATTGGATCGTTGCATTATAGCTCATTTTTCTGTGACATGACTAGATATACATACTTGATGCACATATCACATCACAATTACTTGTATTACTGGTTGAGATTTCTTGTGATTTCTGGATTTGGGAACTGTGGCCCTTTTCAAATAAGTAATCATTTAAAAACCCGGTTCCCTTGATATGATGTTTTGGGGCGTCGCCCCGTGTTTTCTCGGTGCTAGAGGCATGTACTGAGAGAGGGCTGACCCGGAATGACGGATGCCCGATGGATTGATATAGGGCTGACCCGGACTGACGGATGCCCGATGTATTGAGAGAGGGATGACCCGGACTGACGGATTCCCGATATATCCTTTGAGCGAGGGCTGACCCGGAATGACGGATGCCCGATGGATTGATATAGGGCTGACCCGGAATGACGGATGCCCGATGTATTGAGAGAGGGATGACCCGGACTGACGGATTCCCGATATATACCTGTGAGAGGGCTGACCCGGGATGACGGATGCCCGATACAGGATGTTTTACGTGTCGATGCTATACACGAGTATTTATGGTATTTGGGTGCCGATGTTGGGCACTCGGGATTTTCAGGGTTATACAGGATATGAGGGCCGATGGAGTACCGGCGTTTGGGATGTTGGGATTTGTGGTGCATACATACATATGTAGTCCACCTTGATACTTCATGTAGATACTATATTCCCATGCTCAGCATTTATTATCACACCTCATCCTGTAGTTATATCACCTGATAGAGGACTTGCATTATTATTACGCATACTGCTTACCCGCATTGATATCATCTGCTGGCATTGGTTAGAGTAGCGCTGTACGTGCATGCTCGCGATTACCTTTATATGTTATCTCTATTCACGAGTTGGCAACTCACCCCCGTTGTGCCACAGTATTTGCAGGTTGCCCTTGGGAGTAGTCACGGCTGGCTGTTACCGCATCTTTTGGCACAGATACCCTTTTTGAGCAGAGATAGCCTTTTGCTGATAGGTGGGTTTTGTACGGTATCTGTTATCTTTCAGTTGTATATTGATGTATCTAGTACTCTCCATCTACTTTTCTGTATTGACTTAGAGACAGTTGTGAGGACGATATGTATGATTTTATATTCTGGTGTCGAGCTCGCATGTGAGCCGACTTTACTTTTGCAGTCTCATCTTTTATGATATTGTCCTTGCTTTACTGTGTATTCTTCGCTACGGCGTCGTATATCTCATTGTGATGCTTCATTTATTTTACTCGTCATTTCTGTTACACCTTGTTTCTACCCTACTGGCAGGGCAAATGTTTTAAAAAGGAAATGTTACAAAAATTATAAAACTTATAACTTTTGAACTTAAAAAGGATTTCTACTAAATAAATGGAAGTTTTTCAGACATGTACGATTGATTTTACAAAATGTTTTAAAATCACTCTATATTTATTGGTTTTGATTTCTGGGTTCGGCTTACTTAGCCGCGTTACGCCTGTAGACGTTGCGTGGTTAAGTGCCGGTCACGAGTCGAATTCTCGGGTCGTGACATTAAAATGCTCCGACCGTCTGTTTCGAAGGATGGGTTGTCTTCGACCGATCATGAAGTTACGTGGGTTAGAAATGACATCAACGATGAAATCCAAGTAGATATGTATGATGCGCCCACGAAACGAAAAAGGTTATCAGTAATGTTATATTATTACTTCACATTTTACGCTCTGGATCATATATAGTCAATACTTTTAATGATTGTCTAATGCGTCCACGAACCGTTTATCTAGATTTGATGACGATGTCGGGAGCAGCGAGGGGCGGCAAGAGCTCCAGCCACGGCAGAGGCAGAGGCAGAGGCAGAGCGGTTCTGCCGCCCGGAGAGCTCCGTAGGGAGCTTCAGAGGGCCGGTCTTGCACCCAGATCGGAGACCCCTTCGGATGCCTCCTTCCGTGTTGATTTGGCCACACCTCCAGGTATACTGCACGCATATCCATTTTGAATGTAATATTACAGATATTCATGAATGTTTATGTCAAAATTACTTATATTGTCAATGTTTGATTGTCTAGTTGTTGGTGATGCGTCCACATCTGGGACAGAGGCCACCCCCGCTCCTCCAGGTATGTTTATATATCATATAGTGTATGTATATTGATTTAGAATGCTATATCATAAATACACACATTCCTTTTGCTCTTACTTAGCAATTTTTATTGTTGTTTAGCTGTAGGTGGTGACACCACCGCACCTGCGGGTATGTTTATATATCCTATAGTGCATGCATATTGATTTAGAACGTTATATTATTGATCTACATATTCTTTTTGCAATTACTTATATAATCTATTTTTAATTGTCTAATTATAGGTGGTGCGTCCACACCTTCCACAGGGGCCACTCCTGCCGCTTCCATACCCTCCGCATCGTCTGCAGGTTAGTATGAATAAATTTAAAATATTTATTCATTTTACATATGCTCTATAGAATAAATATGAACTTTATGGAAATTTAGCGTCGATGTTTATTTTATAGTTGGAGGGGATGCGTCCGAGTCCGGGACCCCGGTTGTTCCTCACCGAAGGAACTATCGTCCCGCTCGTGCTGCTGCTCGGGCCCAGGCTCATGCGCTAGTCACCGGAGGTATATATCACACTTGAATTTTTGTTTAACCTTGATTTCTTAATACAACTTTGTCTTATTATTGATTGTCTTGATATTTCGTGCAGACGCAGGGCCTCTCCATCCCCAGAGGGGGACTCGAGGCCCGAATCAGTCCCATAGGCTGAGGCCTGATAGAGCTAGGGGGGAGGCAGCATTCCCCCTATTTTTTACCCTTGACTATCGCTATACCGGTCCTCATGCCGAGAGGTTCGGCCGGTATTTGGGGGACGAGAGCCGGATCGTGAAAAACTATCCACTTCACGTTGAGTGGGGCGAGCAGCACCAGCGCTCATTCGCCCTCTTCTTTGATCAGGCTCGGGTATGTATTAATATATATTTTCATTTGATCTATCCAATATATTTATTATTAACACTTGCAATCTAATAACAATGTTTTTTTTTGTATTTTCAGTTGGATTACGATTTTCAGCCTGTAGCCGACCCTGATCACCCGGGGAGGGTGCTCGACCTTCATGCTCTGTACAATGGCCTGATGAAGAACATGCAGGCCAAGGTCCGATACAACAGGAATGAGCTGAAGGCCGACTGCTACTCCCTGTGGATAGCGACCCCCGAGGCAGAGAGACCGGCCCTCCTATCTACTCCGGCGTTTGCGAGAGTCGACGTAGAGACATGGCCTCTATTGTGCGCTTATTTCGACTCCGAACGCAAACAAGTATGTATTTTAAATTTAATTCATTATTTATGATATAATTTATTTCTTTGTGTTTCTTAATTATAAAACTAAATGTTAATGCGTTGTGCAGAAACAGGCCGCTCAGAATACGGAGAACAGGAAGTCGGCGAAGAGGGGTCGCCCCACTTACACAGGTGGCTCGAGGAACATTACTCGAGCCATGGAGTTATCGGTAAATTAAGAGTTATTCTCTAATATTCTGCAATATTAAGAGTTATTCTCTAATATTTCTAATATTAAGAGTTACTTTCTAATATTGCAGACATCTCGGACCGTGGCGTCAGGTGGTACACCGAGCGTGCTGTCCGCATATCTTTCCGTCCACGGCACCTCGACAGATCCCGCCACGGGCAAGCTTCGATATCCCGACGTCGCTACCCAGGAGTACTGCGTAAGTGTTAATATTTTTTCTACCCAAATTTGAAATTTTAGTTTTGGAAGGTTCAAGTTTAAATTTTATACTTATACTTTACTGCTTAATGTGGGTGTAGGAGCGGGTGGTTGAGCAGGCCCAGGCCTCGGGGATCGATTTTACCGGACAGAACGATCCGAGGCTGCTGACCCCAGTTCTGGATGCCGCACACGGAGGGCACCACGGAGGTTGGGAGAGAGGCCGGGGATTGGGCCCTAGCAGGGCCCATATGAGGTTGGACTCCACCCCGGCGGTTACTGTAAGTGCACGGCGGCGACCCGGCCATCAATCCGACGGCCAAATGCGGAAACGGTGATAAACTTAAATTTTGCGGACTTAGCAAACCGGCACCACCGCGCACTAAACACCCGGATCGAACCATTAACAAGTCTAAGCTAACTACAAGATAGGGAAGAGAAGTATACCGACGATCCAAGTCCTCCGGTCTTCTCGTCATCGTCCCGATCTCCTGCGGAATGTCCTGTCTCCTCCTCGTCGCCGGAAGTGCACCACATCGCCTACTTCTTTTACGGGCTCCCACCTCAATGCCGAGGCAACTCGGGCACGAAGCCGGCTACTCGACGTGCCCAAGGTTCGCTGTAGAATATGTAGTAGAGGATTGTGTCTCATTTAGGGTTCATGGAGGTGCCATTTGGTGGAGGGATGAAACAAGAACAATGTCGAGGAGCTAGGGGGTATTTTGGAGCATGATATGAACCAAAAATACACCCACACAATTTTGGACAGCCCCAATCTCAAGTGGCCGGCCATCTCAAGAGGAATGGAGAGAATGAGATAAAAAATATATCAAAAATGGGAGCCTCACTCATATGATACAAGAGAGAGAGAGAGAGGAGTCTATCATGCAAAAGGAAATGATTATCAACAAATCCAACACTCCAAGGCAACCATCATCTCATGCATGATGGCTTCAAAAAGTCAAGCCATCATGAGAAGAAGAAGTCAAGGTCAATGAGAGACTATCATGATACAACAATAAGCAAATACCCCCTCCACAAATACTTATTTGCAACAATGCAAATAAGCCCTCCTCCACCAAACTTCGGCCAATGAACGGAACAATGGAAATCGGCCGAAACGGAAAACAAACTGGCAACTCCAGAAAACTGGTCCCGTAATAAATTACAGGAAAACCCCGATACTGTGCATACACACCCGCATTTGTATTCCGACCGAAATACAAATGCAATGAGACAAAATCTACACTGTACTATACTAGGATCCAGCTTATACCAAAACCGGCTAGTGATATCCGTTCGATCCTGATCCGTGCAATACCGCACGTATCTGATCGAACCCTGCCATATGACCATACGGCCTATAGTACAGACTGTCCGATCCTGATCCGTGCAATACCGCACGTATCTGATCGGACCTTGCCATATCTCCATACGGCCTCTACAACCTTTCGCCCGAAAGCTGAGTAACTGAAATGTGGGGGACTCTAAAGACTCATCAACACCTTGGTTGTGGATTTAACCACTAGCACGTCAGAGGTATAAGCCAATACGTAACGGGCTACCAGGTACTGACTAAAAGGGACGTCTGTGAGCGAACTCAGCCTGACTCCCTACTGAGCCTGTCAGTGACAATATCCGTACAGTCCGGTCCGTTCGTCTATGAGCATCGCATGGCGGGCCTAGGGGGTTGGTAAAAGTCAGACCCCCAAAAGCGGTACAAGTCGTGTCGGAGTGTAGCCCAGAACACCCTGAGATACTACTGGAATACCTACCAGTAAATCTCCTTGCCTCGGCCGAGGGCTTCGTGTAATGGCTCTCCTAGACACAGCACGACCTCACCCCCAATACCGGGAGAGACGAACCCCTGAAGATACGCTCACTGCCTCCATGTGGCTCGGGACTGTACCCAACTAAAACCTGTTTGCACGACTCCTTTGAGCCGTGGTAGGGTAGTAATCAAAGTACAGTGGGAACTCACACGAGACAAATGACGATCCCCAGGTCGATGAACTAACCTGCACACATGTCACCAGGGAACTGCCATCTGACGTCTGGTATATGACCAACTAGCATGTTCCCGGCGAGTCCTGTCCGGTGTGCTCATAACCCAATGAGCACCTGTATACATCTTAGGTGATCCAACTGACACCAGTGGCTTGTGAGACCGGCCACCGCCCCTCGTCGGGGTCTCGACTGTATACACTAGTCTACTATGGAGAATCGATGCCCTGTCTCGAAACTCTCACGACTAGGGACCTTTTAAGGATATGCTTATAGACCCCCAGCTCCCACTTATATGATCGCCCTCATACTGCTGGTGGTCAAGCAAGAATCCTAGGGGCTCTATCAACGTGTAATAGCGACGTGTCAGGTCACTTAAAACAGTACACGATGATAAAAGTAAACCAGATAGCATACTATCATCTCGAGTAAGACTGTCCTACCGGGATAGGTCCTCCATCAATCATTACAATCACGTACCTGTGACCTAATAATTGACTCTGAGGGCACTATCTCCAACAATCTCCCACTTGCACTCAAGGCTAATTATTGCGATGTCGCATACTCACAGCCCGTGTAATACCGAACACCCAACTCCTCTACTAGTCAGTCTCACAAAGCTCGTTTGCGAAACTATTGCATTCGAGGAATAGCCTCAGTGAGTGGATCCGCTTTGTTGTCTCTTTCAATGTCTCTCTATATCTCAAGTTCGCGGAGAAACCCATCTCCCGAAATGAGCAATACCTGTCTTAGAATGTGTCTGGATGTCTGATGGGACATAGCTCATAAATGAACTCCAAATCCAAACTTCTTAGACTGTATCGTCAACTGAACTTAGTCAGTATCCTGCGCCATGCCTCCCTCAGTATTGACTTGGACCAACTGTCCAAAATACTGCCCCTCGTCAGAAGGAAAAACTATAGCTCTGACAACCTCCTTGTCGTCCATGTCACCTTGGAAGCCTGGAATGATAACTGTTTCCCTAATGAGGCTGTCGTTATCATATCCCTAGAACATCCACTTATGTTCTAAAACTGCTTCCGACTGTTTCTCCAGGATTGGATTAATGTCAACTTATTGCATCTAGTGCAAGAACAACATCTGGTGTGGTACTTGACATCTCATGATTGACTCAATTGCCTAAGCAAGTGATCTGCCAATCATGCACATCCCTCTCCCCTTTAGTCTGTAAGACAGCTTCAGAGAGGGTGACTCCATCACCTGCAGGTACACTACCGTGCCAGGAGTCGTCCATCCTAAATACTCTTAGAATGCTGTCAAGTACCCTGATTGGGAAACCACCCAAATCTAGATCTAATACCGTAGATCCAGTAACCAGTATGTCTGATATAAAATCCATTTCCTTTGTGGAGAAACCACTGTGTGACGACCAAAGTATAACCGATCGTAGTACAGGAGTTTCTTTTCCTATTCTGTGTATGTCATCCAAATACCAGGATATCACACCCTACTACCTTCTCAACAGATCCATCCCCTATTCTGATGAAGTCAAACCTATGACTGTCACGTCAGAAATAGATGATCTATCTCCGCTACTGGTGCTTCAGTCTATAAATAGATATTAGCTACATGTCCACCAATGCTTCCGCTGCTCCCACTGACTACGACAACCCTCTGGCAGAGTCATATACACGTACACTTCTGAAACCAGTTCAGAACGACGCTATACTCATCCTCCTGCCGGGTCTCACAGTCTGGAACAACAGCAATGGCAAATGTGGGTAAACAAGAACTTCCCTGTCACCGTCCTTGAGGCTACCGTAGTACCTCTCGGGTGCCTGAAGTTACCCACCTTATCTGCGGAGTGGCCAATGGAATGTCAAACCAGATTGAATCTTTAGGTTCCTTATCAAATCTTCAGTAATCGTTTGTGGTTCTGGAATCACTTCCAGTTCTACCATACTCCCACTACTGTTTTCTGAAAAAATCCATTTTTATTAAAACTGTGGCGAGTCTAGAACAATATTGCTATTGTTCATCCAGATGGTAGAAAGTCAACCCGCGTCATAGCCTGGGTCAACCCACAAACAGCCATTACAGAAACGTGCCTTGAGTTGTCCTGTGTCTGGTTTTAAGCATAAGCCGGACAACTCCCCGTACCTTAACATCGTTAAGATACGAACTGTTCTATATCCCATATAGAAACAGAGGCACTGATTTAATTGAACCAGATTCAAATCATGCAGCTGTCCCCATGCATGTCAACTAAATGGATGGAGGCCGATCAGCGTTACTCAACTTAGGAATGCTTCCAATGATGAGTAACCTGAAAGAGAAGCAATTTCTCTTAATCACTACTATCAACTGAATACCATACACAAGTATCTACATCTTCGATCTCTTTGAAGAATCCCGATACTTGCTACACCTGGTTCTCTACTCTATTCAAATACCTATAACTTCTCAAAATTCGGACCCTGTGTTTCCATGAAACACCTGTCTAAAAACTAGAGAAGTCATAAGTAAACCGAATATAGTACGAGGACCAACCCCTCTGTCCTGATGGACGCTGGACAACATACAATACTCTGTATAAGTCCCTTGAGTTTAATAACTCATTCACTGTGTGTCGTAGGTTGAAAACTGTACTTATGGTTAAGAAGAATTACACCGCTGTTTAATACTCCTTACCTAACCATCCACTGATATAGGTAAATGTCGTAGACATAATTTCAAAAAGGTATATCTCACTCTATGAAAATAGACGTACAGATATATCAATTTGAAACTGGTGCATAACTGCGGATATTCAAAACCATATATTTGCCAACCGGCAAACAGCCCAGGCGATTTCCTCAAATATCACCAATTACAACGAATCCCGATATAATGAGGATGATCACCCAATTCCCAATAACTTACTCCCACTCATCATCTGTAAAACCATACAGATGTGAGAACCGTACCTGGTAAATACATACCCTGGAGCAAGTGTCTGATTAGGAAATCAGTTCTCTTTTAACAGTACACAGTGAAACTGAAACATCGAAATGTTTCGATGGGGTATCCCGGTATTCCTAGTAATGCCTCTTCCAGATTCACGACTGTAACCGTATAATTCTTTGCCACCTCTCCAAATCCCTTCATATGTCTTTAGTCTTTACCTTCTGCACACCCCTTTAGGCCAAATGGTTTTCTTCCTTCCCTACCGTTCGGCACCAGCCTATGGTTTGGAAGAAGACTATCCAATAAGCATAATGGGTGTATGATTAATCGTTTTCTGATGTGTAAAATAAACTTGTAAAGATATTACAATCAAAAACTTATATTGACCGCAATCAAACTACGGTGTCGGATGTAGTTAATGAATGAGTGCGGATCGTCCACAGGGATTGCACAATTCAATTGTATTTTGATACGTTTGAAATGAAATGTTAAGCAACAATAAACGAAAACATGATTCAAGATGTGATTTGTATTCGAGTGTCACTATTCTTTACTCAAGAATCAAGAAACTATAAACAATCAAGAATCGGTAGTTTTGATAATATTTCCAATCAACAATCAAGAATCTAAATGAGGCTCGTAGGAATCGATCGGATCGATAGACGTGATGTAATCTAAAGATATCGTGTTCTTGTCCTTCGAAGGATTGATACTAGATCGATGATGATCGACAAGAGTTAGGGTTTTCTCGTGAAACTAGGGTTTCATCTTATCCCTTGTTCTGTTGTCGATATCATTCACATTCTAGCCTCTAGCAATTTCAAGAAACGATCCTAACTCCCCTATTTCGAGCGATATCATTCAAGAAAGCATCGTAACGAAATGGGTTGTCGGTTCTTGAACTTGCTAGGGTTTACAAACCATCATAGGAATCAAGAATCGATTAAAGCTATTTTACATCATCTTTCTATTGACCGTCTCGACTCCTCGACGAGCGGAGTTTTATTCACACATCACCACAAAGATAATATTCAAGAATTGTAAAAATAACATGATGCGGAATTTAAAGAAAACAAGATAAAAGAATATCACCTTTTATTTAATCAACAATTTCAATACATTCTTTCAAGAATCTACAAGAAGAAGAAATCGATCGTTGACTCGGCTTCGCTCGTCTCCGTGGATCGTGGATCTACTTTGATCTCTTGCCCGATTGAAGATCGGCTCGGCTCATAAAAGGGTTGAAGGCATCTTGCTTGGCTTGCACTCAAGATCTTGAATTGTGGTTGGATTTAGGGTTAGGGTTTCCTACAAGCTCTCTCACTAAACTTGAGGAAGAGGGGATGAAGAAAGAGATTGATTTTTCTAAGCTTTCCCAATGTTGAATCCTAGGTTGAATAATTTCTAAATGATGAGCCTAGGGTCTTATTTATAGAACTCCCAAACCCTAGGTTTAGGTTTGAATTAGAACTTTCCCTCCCAAAGTTTGTTGAAGAGTTTCTAGAAGGAGTTTGTTAGGAGTTAGCTTAGGGTTTAAGCTAGGGTTTAGGGAAAGTTCTAGAATAATAGGCTAATTAAGTGAAGCTCAAAGTGTTTGCTGATCTGGTAGAACTCTCTGGAGTTTTCTGGAAATTTGTGTGCATTTCTGGAATGTGGGCCCAAGTAGAAGCATTTTGGTCCAAAGAAAACTTGATGATGTCACCATATAGCCGCGCTTCCGCGGCATAAGAAGGCTATGGCCGCGGATGCGCGGCCATGTGGGGCCCTTGGAATCCGTGTCTTCTGCAGTTGTCTTATACTTCTGTTTGGGCTTTTCTCTGATGTTTTGAATTGCAGTTTCCCTTCTGTGTTGATACCAGATTTGATTTTAGTGAGTTTACGAGCAATTGTAATGGTCGAGCAATGTAATGATCGAGCAAGCTTCTCTTTTCCTGCACAGACTTTGAAACAAGGGTTGCAAGATATAGAAAATATGCCATGTAATGCAATGCAGTCAATTTCCCTAGAAATGCCGGTTTTAAGGTTGAATACATGTAATCTGATATTTTGCGACCGATTTGCTAATATGTAGAATATGAATGTCGAACACTTCTAATTGTATGCAGATGATATGGAAATTGCCGGTTAAAATATGCAATATTTTCGACTGATCAGTGTACTGTCCTAATCCTAGGAACACTCGCAATGAGAGAGGGTGAAGATAAAAGACAACCGAATAAACCTTATTCCTATTTCTCCTGGACCAGAATCCATCCCCGAACTGGAACAAATTCCTTTCGAGTTCGTATATAACCATACGATGGAGTATCCAATAAACTGTGGATCTTCGTAGTGATACGGAGTGTCCTGGAGAAATACAAAGGTGATTTAGGATTGGCGAAGGAATACTTGGTTTGGTCGTGAATATCTGTTGCAATTTACTTTGCCCTCTTACTAATCCCTTGCTTTGTCTTAACTTAATACCTCCTGCACACCATCGTTAGGCTAATTGGTTTTCTTCATTCCCTACCGGTCGGCACCAGCCTAAGGTTTGGAAGAAGACTATCCAATTTGCGTAACAGGTATACTACTCCTAAACCAAGGAGCACTCGCAACCGGAGAGGAGGCAAAAGGAAAAGACAACTGAATAATCCTATCCGTTTTCTCCAGAACCGGAAACCATCCTCGAATAAATCCCTTCGAGTTCGTATCTAACCATACGATGGTTTTGTCCAATGGAAGTGGACGTTCGTAGTAATACGGGGTGTCTTGGAGAAAAGGGTAAAAGTAGGAGTGGCAATGAGGTTTGCAACTCTGACAATCCAAAAGCCGGTGTCAAGAAGGTTCGGTTTAATTTGGTCACTGAGTCATAGTCTTAGGGTCAGGTCAATGGTCGCTGCCAAAGAGAGAGAGAAAAGAAACACTCAGCGTGCACTCTAACCTAGATCAGAATGGTTACCAATTTATCTAATCTGGAATCCTCCCACTGTACCTCAAATTCTCCTCCAAACCTGAAAGAAGAATTAGTCGGGGTCACCCGAGGAGTAAACTAACTCATCAGTGGGAATCGGGATCCAACTCTCATCGCATGACAACGTGACGGAATCCGCTCACGGTGTCACACTCCAGAAGGTATGCGCATATCTGGCAAGTATCAGTTCTTTTGAAACTCCCGATGTGATTTCTGCCCCATGCTCTTATGACCTTGACTTTGGCCAACATATCATAAGTCACATGTCAAGTTCTACCCGTCATTCTCCAGGTTAATTTGAATCCACCCGTACATACCCTTGACTTTGGCCAACATGGCAGTACGACTGTTCCAAACCAACGCATCTATCTATGCTGCATATGAATAACCAACAGCTACCAAACACTGTGCCTTGACTTTGGCCAACATACACAGCTTGAATACTATTGACTATCCATATGAAACGACGGAGGGCTACGAATGGTTTCTGGCAAAAACCTTTAACGTAATGAACTTGATATCGTTGAAGGAACGGATAGTTTTTTAAAAATATAGTGACGAAAACCTTTGCTAAAGAGGTCACTCCCGGTGAAGGGATCTCGGCTCTTTCCCCGTAGAATGGGGTGCAGGATATTCCAAATGAATACCGCGATGCAAAGCAAAAGTAATCGGCTATAGTGAAGTTAATGCCCTGACGCAAACTTCTGTCCAAGGGGTCACTCCCGGTGAAGGGATCTCGGCCCTTGCCTCGTCGACTGAGGAGCAGGATATTCCAATGAATACCACGATACAAAACAAAAGTAAACGTCCTTGCAATAACAGCTTTTTGAAAAGTGTTCCAACAACATCAGATTAGGTTTGTTTTTAACTTGCATTGATCTGAATCAATGCAGTCCCATCAATTGATCACACCACAAAGAACGAAAATATACTGATGTACGTATATGCCATCCGCATTCGCCACTGGGTCCCGTCATTACCCGTTAGGTTAGCTAACTAACGACAGAGCGGGGACTGGACTAGCGCGGATGCAAAACATATACAACATCTACTAATATATATACCAATATATTATATTCGCTCAAGGCGTGAAAAAAAAATGCAACATCACAGAAATGTACAGCATCACAGAACAAGACAGATATCTGGGATCCCCGGGTTTCACAGAGCCACTGCTGAAACCCGACGTTCCCCTGGTCGTGTGGATAGCCTGTGCAATGAAATCCTAGACCCCTACGGGCGCGGCAAGTTACCCGCCAAAACCTGAAGCGAGGCAGCCCCCTTCAGCACCGTGAATGGACCACCCAGCACTTCACGGAATCCGGTAACTTGGGCACCCCTCCTGGGTCAACCTGTACCCCCTACGAGTGCGGCGAATAGCCCGCCAATCCTAGAGTGAAGCCCCCTCCGTCCCAATGCCATGAGATGCGGGCTTGTTGCCCTCCAGAACCCGGCTATCCGTGCACCCCTCCGCGGGGCAAACCTAGTACAGAAAGTAAAATATACATACAACGGGTACATCGACCGCAACCTGGTCGTGCCCCAAAATAATAATACAAACAGGCAGTGACGGCAGTCCACATGTCGGACGCTCGCCCCGCAATATCAAATGTACATAATACAACAGAACTGTACTAGCATTGCATCCAGGCTATCCTCCACGACCGATCCGCAACAACACAGCAAAAAACAGAACATCAACGTGAAAGTCACGTTCGCAAATCCGTCTAACCGGGCTATAGCAGTTAGACCGGATTTACCGATCGAGTGACATTCACGGTCGCAGATATAATGTAAATACTTTGAAAAATGTGTTTAAAATATCCGACCGATCGAATATTAACAAGTGGGCCCCGAAACAATACTGTAGCAGTTACAGAAAATATGGGCCCAATTTTAATGTTCCAGAAACCCAAATTTATCCCCAGAAGCCCACTGTAGAAATCCAACATCCTGATTACTTTACTCAGCGGCGGAACCGCGGCCACAAGCAGGGGTTGGCCGCGGTTCCGCGCTCTATTTGAAAGATTAGTGCGTCGTATTTCTACAGTAGTCTTAGGTCTCTCTGTACAGTACTTTTATACAACCTGAAAAAAATTTGGGGACCAAAAAAATTCAACAGAAAACTGTCGTGGGCAAATACGGGTTTTTGGACATTTCGATCGATCGGAACTGAAAAACACATTACACAAAGCTAGACTAAGTTAATGGCGAGGCTTTGATACCACTGTAAGTGCACGGCGGCGCCCCGGCCGTCAATCTGACGGCCAAATGCGGAAGCGGTGATAAACTTAAATTTTGCGGACTTAGCAAACCGGCACCACCGCGCACTAAACACCCGGATCGAACCATTAACAAGTCTAAGCTAACTACAAGATAGGGAAGAGAAGTATACCGACGATCCAAGTCCTCCGGTCTTCTCGTCATCGTCCCGATCTCCTGCGGAATGTCCCGTCTCCTCCTCGTCGCCGGAAGTGCACCACATCGCCTACTTCTTTTACGGGCTCCCACCTCAATGCCGAGGCAACTCGGGCACGAAGCCGGCTACTCGACGTGCCCAAGGTTCGCTGTAGAATATGTAGTAGAGGATTGTGTCTCATTTAGGGTTCATGGAGGTGCCATTTGGTGGAGGGATGAAACAAGAACAATGTCGAGGAGCTAGGGGGTATTTTGGAGCATGATATGAACCAAAAATACACCCACACAATTTTGGACAGCCCCAATCTCAAGTGGCCGGCCATCTCAAGAGGAATGGAGAGAATGAGATAAAAAATATATCAAAAATGGGAGCCTCACTCATATGATACAAGAGAGAGAGAGAGAGGAGTCTATCATGCAAAAGGAAATGATTATCAACAAATCCAACACTCCAAGGCAACCATCATCTCATGCATGATGGCTTCAAAAAGTCAAGCCATCATGAGAAGAAGAAGTCAAGGTCAATGAGAGACTATCATGATACAACAATAAGCAAATACCCCCTCCACAAATACTTATTTGCAACAATGCAAATAAGCCCTCCTCCACCAAACTTCGGCCAATGAACGGAACAATGGAAATCGGCCGAAACGGAAAACAAACTGGCAACTCCAGAAAACTGGTCCCGTAATAAATTACAGGAAAACCCCGATACTGTGCATACACACCCGCATTTGTATTCCGACCGAAATACAAATGCAATGAGACAAAATCTACACTGTACTATACTAGGATCCGGCTTATACCAAAACCGGCTAGTGATATCCGTTCGATCCTGATCCGTGCAATACCGCACGTATCTGATCGAACCCTGCCATATGACCATACGGCCTATAGTACAGACTGTCCGATCCTGATCCGTGCAATACCGCACGTATCTGATCGGACCTTGCCATATCTCCATACGGCCTCTACAACCTTTCGCCCGAAAGCTGAGTAACTGAAATGTGGGGGACTCTAAAGACTCATCAACACCTTGGTTGTGGATTTAACCACTAGCACGTCAGAGGTATAAGCCAATACGTAACGGGCTACCAGGTACTGACTAAAAGGGACGTCTGTGAGCGAACTCAGCCTGACTCCCTACTGAGCCTGTCAGTGACAATATCCGTACAGTCCGGTCCGTTCGTCTATGAGCATCGCATGGCGGGCCTAGGGGGTTGGTAAAAGTCAGACCCCCAAAAGCGGTACAAGTCGTGTCGGAGTGTAGCCCAGAACACCCTGAGATACTACTGGAATACCTACCAGTAAATCTCCTTGCCTCGGCCGAGGGCTTCGTGTAATGGCTCTCCTAGACACAGCACGACCTCACCCCCAATACCGGGAGAGACGAACCCCTGAAGATACGCTCACTGCCTCCATGTGGCTCTGGACTGTACCCAACTAAAACCTGTTTGCACGACTCCTTTGAGCCGTGGTAGGGTAGTAATCAAAGTACAGTGGGAACTCACACGAGACAAATGACGATCCCCAGGTCGATGAACTAACCTGCACACATGTCACCAGGGAACTGCCATCTGACGTCTGGTATATGACCACCTAGCATGTTCCCGGCGAGTCCTGTCCGGTGTACTCATAACCCAATGAGCACCTGTATACATCTTAGGTGATCCAACTGACACCAGTGGCTTGTGAGACCGGCCACCGCCCCTCATCGGGGTCTCGACTGTATACACTAGTCTACTATGGAGAATCGATGCCCTGTCTCGAAACTCTCACGACTAGGGACCTTTTAAGGATATGGTTATAGACCCCCAGCTCCCACTTATATGATCGCCCTCATACTGCTGGTGGTCAAGCAAGAATCTTAGGGGCTCTATCAACGTGTAATAGCGACGTGTCAGGTCACTTAAAACAGTACACGATGATAAAGGTAAACCAGATAGCATACTATCATCTCGAGTAAGACTGTCCTACCGGGATAGGTCCTCCATCAATCATTACAATCACGTACCTGTGACCTAATAATTGACTCTGAGGGCACTATCTCCAACAGTTACTTCCTCCGTCTCCAGTGACCGGCATGTCCATCAGGAACTGGATAGCTTGAGGGCCACCGTTCAGGAGTTGAAGGAGATGCTGGTATGTATACTACTTTATAGTAAAATATCATTTCATATTATATACATATCAACATATCCATAATTAGTATGTAGCTTGAGCTTATTTGGTTTTAGACTTAAGTTTGATTAATCATACATACATATGTAATTAAAATAAACAACGCTTTTCCAAACTAGATATCCAAACAGGGTTTTGAAATAACTTAATAATGAAACGAATTCGAATAATACACAGTTCTTACACGCTTCTTACACACGTTATGTCCAGACACGACAGGGTAGATCGGCCGAGCCTCCACATGCATCGCCTTCGGCTGCGGCTCCGCAAGCCACTACATCGGCTGCGGTTCCGCAGACAGCTCCTATAGCTCCACCGCCCACTCAGACTCCCGCAGCCGCGGCTCCGCAAGCGACTACCTCGACGGCAGCTGCGCAGACCACATCGCCAGCTCCACATGCCGCTCAGACTCCCTTATTTGTAGCATTGCAGAGTGTATTGACCGAGGAGCAGGCGCGCGTTATTCTAACGTTATTCAGAGGTGGAGCTGGACCGAACTAGGTTAGCTTTTTGGTTCTTATTTTTTGAAACATGTATTTATTTATATCACATTGTACTACATTTTGAAACGATATTGATATTGGTTTGTATTTATATCATATTCAGTTTTTGGGTTTCTTTTGTATATTATATATATGCGTGAGATGTGATTATGAATACTGCAATATATGATTTGATTGATGTATATAGTATTGTGCACAAGGCGGGAAAAAAATCTAGCAGCCCATTTTTAAAAAAAAAATACAGACAATATGTACCTACGGATTAAGCCGTAGGTATATACGTTGCCCCTACGGAGTTATCCGTAGGGGCAAACTATCAGGAAACCTGATATTTTCCCACCTGATCTCAGTGAAGGGTGTTGGGAGTGCCCCTACGGATATGTCCGTAGGGGCCACAGTCTATCCCCTACGGATTTATCCGTAGGGGCAAAATATCAGGTTTCCTGATATTTTCCCCCCTGATCTCAGTGCAGGGTGTTGGGAGTGCCCCTACGGATATCGCCGTAGGGGCTACTGCCTATCCCCTACGGAGTTATCCGTAGGGGTAGAACAAGGACCTACGGTTGTATCCGTAGGTACATACAATATATTCAAAAAAAATTACATATATGATTTGATTACCCCTACGGAGTAATTCGTAGGGGCAATAACACCTACAGATATATCCGTAGGGGCACGAATTTGCCCGTAGGGGCAAGTTCAGGGCCTCAACTTGCACCTGCGGTCTTTGCACCTACGGGGTATTTTTTCGCCCCTACGCAGATATCCGTAGGGGCAGTGGGTTGCCCCTACGGATAAATCCATATCCGTAGGGGCAGTGGGTTGCCCCTACGGATAAATCCGTAGGGGCAACCCTTATTTGTAGTAGTGGTTGCACCTAGATGTTATTTTTGTGCACATATATGGAACATATATGGATTTTGATTTCCGTGCGCACCAAACGCACAGGGTATTCTTATATACATTTTGGGATTTATTTCTTATGGAGCAGTACGTTTTTATGATTTTAGCTATTTGTTTTCGTACTGAGCAGGACTAGTCAGAGGACAGTACCTGGGTATATTTTGCATGTATTGACAGTTATGGAAGGGATTTCCAAAAAGCGAGCTATAGTCTCAGTATATACCTACGTGTCTGATATGACACGAAACGTTTAAAACAAGGAAACCCTTCTAAATTGATTTCAAAACGGCGGAACGTACATATTAAACAAAAGATGTATACATATATAGTTATTTTCTTACAATAGACGTCCGCTACTGTGCCGCGATACGCGCATAGCACAGCAACATGAAAAGGTTTGGCATGCATTTCCTTCAGTTATTTACATGTATGGAGTTGATGTCTACCTGTATGATTTTGGTGTATATCATATTGGTTTTGTTTTGGATTTGACATTTGTGTCTTTACCATGACTCCGATGATTGCGGGATGCTTGACGGAGCTTTCCGTTTGAGTTATCTGCTCATTGTTCATGCGCATGCATTGCGCTATGATGCGTTTTATGTATTGATAGTTTCGGAGCACGGACGACTTGGACTTTTACTGAAATGTCTTAGTATTTCAGGGGTTTAAATTAAAATTCGGGGATCGAATTTCTTTAAGGGGGGAAGATTGTAATATTTCAAAAAAAAAATATTATTTTTGGGAATTTTTATAATTTAATAATAAAATATTGAATATTTTAATAAGGCGGTATAATTAAATACCGATAAATTTGGGGAAAATTTTGAAATTTTTGGAAATTACTAAAAAGAGAGTGTTTTATGTGAATTACGCAAATTTTAAGTTTTTATGATTAATTATATGCTAATTTAGTGCTAATCGCGATTAAAAATCGCGATTAAAAATCGCTAATCGCACTTTAAGCGTATTTTGTGCAAACATGAACCATATCTTTTTATTAACACTTGTTGCATTTTTACTACATGTTTTTGGGAGCATGGCTTTTGTTTTGGGGTTACTATTGAGGAGAGAAAGAAAATAGAAATAGAAAAGGAAAAGAGTATAATATATAGGTATGGGTGAGAGAGAGAAAGGTAAGGATTTACCTTTGACTTGGTCTTGAGCCATTCCCTCATCATTTCTTTCACTCATTCCTCTCTCCTCTCCTCATCCTCTTGCTGCTCCTGCACCCGCCTACTCCTCCATCTTCAACCCCCTAATACTCCATGAAAAACAACTCAAAACCCAAGTCCCATTTCATTAAAAAGATGCATGAGCTCACTACCTACCCCATAGACCAAGAAAGAAGAGATTTTGAGGACTTTGGGCAAGTCAAGAAAATTCTTGAGTTGCCAAAGGAGGTAACTTCTGCACCATTAGTGCAGTGTTTTAATTCCTTATCCATCCATACATGTTTCATGTCGATATTGAGTGGTTTTGTGGACTTAGGAAAACTCTAGTTAAGGGTTTTGGAATTCTTGAGTGGAGATGTAAAATTGAGCTCAGTAGAGGCCACACAAAACCCCTAGTGCTAGAATTCAGATCTAACCCAGAGACTAGAACCCCGGGATACGGATTTAGAAAAGCTGATATCGGAAAATTGTGGATTCTGTGAGTGTTTTATGAAATCTTCTATCACCCGGAGCCTCTTAAAATCATTTTGCAAACACAGAGAGTTGTGCAGGCACCCAGGAAGCTCACCCCAAGACCTCAGTCCCTGAATCCATTATCTGGCCACAGATTTAATCTATATGACCGCAAATTGCGGCTTGGATCCTACCATTTTGATCCGTGTTGGTTCTGTAGCTTTATCTCATGTAAACTAGACCCTTGGTATATGCAAAATTGACCAATTTGACCTAGGGTGAAATCTGGGACCACTTTCCTGAGTTGCTGTTTTGATTCGGAGTTTCGTTTCTCGTATTTTAAATTCTGGATTTGTGTATTTGTGTTTTACCTCGATCACTTGACGTTTGTACGACGATATCGAGGGTTGTTTGATGGTTTTGAAAGCGTAGTCCATAGGTTCTAACCTATAGACCTTAGCGTATCGTTTCGGTTTTCCGATGTGATTTTAATGTGCGTTTGCGATTGTGTTATCTTTGTAGGTACCTTCGCGAGGGCTTCATATGACAAAGAAGATGAAGGCGACATCGACACGGACACGCAGGATGCAGGTGAGTAGATTATATCTACGGGGGAAGTCGGGTGGATGGTGTATAGCACCCCCGCAGTTCGATAAATATACTATATATGTGTATGAAAGCGTTATGTGTGACTTGGATATTCAAGATGTGATTAGGTGTACTATGGATAGATTAGGGTTTAGAAGTAAACTAGTATAGTTTCCTAGTCGCGAACCCTAGAATAGGTTTACACCCACACGCACACACATGCTTATCTGTTATACATATACCTGGATGATGAGGATAGTGGATGATATGTGGAGATGAGTCGATGAGATTGGGCATAGTGCTGTGAGATCGGTGATATGATGTGGTTCGTATTTGGAATACGACATGAGATTTTAGCGGGCCTTTTGACGTGTGTTTTACACACGCATTTACATAGATGGTATCGGTTTGTACTAGACTTAGATCAGAACCACAGATCATGATATATGATGATAAGGATACCAAATAATTGATGAGATGAATGTGATATTGACCCGTACCCAGATTTGGGATGCCGTACGATGATTTACAATACGAGCTTTATTTGATGATAAGATCCGCACTCATGACTCGAGGATGTCATATGATATTGTATCGTACGCAGTACCTTTGAGGCGGGATCACCGACTATTATATATATATATATATATATATATATATATCGACTCAGATTTAGGCGGTTTCCATGCCCCTCCCGATTGACTTGTTAATTAGATCTGTAGTTTGCTTAGTAGATGTTAGGCTAGGCCGATGTCATACCTATTTCAAAAACTAATGAATCGGGAGTATTTTAAAGACAGGCAAAGGGATTCTACGGATATTTTCAAACGACGCATCTTTTCTTAAAAACACCATAGCCCTTATTTTCGTAAAAACCCCGATTCGTCTACCTTCAAATGGCAAAACAGTATGACATAGATACATTGATGTAGATTCTGCACTGACGTGTTTATTATTCATTTGCCGCATATTCTTGCTGTTCGCATCGCATTGCATGTTTAAATATGTTTAATGTTATATTAAAACCATGTTGTTAGGACACCAGCACCATTATCGATGATGCATATGTTTCACGTACACCTGCTTGCCGGCTCACACACTTCATCATCGATAATTGCCATGTCACTACACAGTAGGATTATTACATCAGGATATGACCCCTTGCATGGCATACTTGTGCACATATCTATTGTACATTCATACTTGTGCACTTACATATTGTACACTCATACTTGTGCACATACCTATTGTACATTCATACTTGTGCACTTACATATTGTACACTCATACTCGTGCACATACCTATTGTACATTCATACTTGTGTACTTACATATTGTACACTCATACTCGTGCACATACCTATTGTACATTCATACTTGTGCACTTACATATTGTACACTCATACTCGTGCACATACCTATTGTACACTCATACTTGTGCACTTACATACTGTACACCCATACTCGTGCACATACCTATTGTACATTCATACTTGTGCACTTACATATTGTACACTCATACTCGTGCACATACCTATTGTACATTCATACTTGTGTACTTACATATTGTACACTCATACTTTTGCACATACCTATTGTACATTCATACTTGTGCACTTATATATTGTACACTCATACTTGTGCACATACCTATTGTACATTCATACTTGTGTACTTACATATTGCACACCCATTCTTGCATACACACGTATTTGTACATACATAGATGATTCTGGATTGATTTGGAGATTTGGGAACCGCAAGATATATTTTAAAACTGTATTCATTTTAAAAGAGCAGTCTTCCCTCGATATGTGCATATTACTGTTTTATGTTGCATGATATACTGATATGCTTACATTTCTTTTATATGTCGCATACATCATGCTTTATGATTATACGCATTGAGATATGTTGTTTCCATGACATTTCTGGATTTAGGAACCATGGATATTTCAAAAGAGAGTATGTATTGTTTTAAAAACCCGGTTACCCTTGATATTATATTTCAGTGCGTCCACCATGTGTTTTCTCGGTTCTGAGAGTGTCATGTGAAACCCGATTCGATGAACGATAGGCACCGTCTGTGGGTACATGGTGGACCGGTGAGGTACCCCACGGCAAGAAGACTCGTATATGTTAGACGGTGAGCCTGGCAGGGGAGCACTACCCATCGGTGATAGTATTTAGGCCCGGCAGAGATCCGGAGGATACCGACCGTAGTCGAGAGATGATATGGGCCGATCCGGACTGACGGAGCCCTATATATATATGAGGATTTACGTGTCGATGCTGAGCACAGGTTTCATGATGTTTCGAGTGTCGATGATGGACACTCAGGTTCCATGATTTTGATGTGTCGCGAGGGACACGCGTTGATTTATATCCTTATAGTTCCATGCATATGCTTTATGATATTTACATGCATGATGCTTATTGTCATTGGGTGACACGTGGACGAGATCCACATACATACAGACATTGATTACATAGTTGGATGATATCCACACATGCATAGACTGCATGATATAGTTGACATTGATTCATGTTGATTACATTGATCATACCTCATATTTATGATATGTTATTACCTGAGGCACTGACACGAGCACATGGGATTATACTTATGTATAGATGTTTACCCTTGCCACCTTATCATGCTTCAGACTTATTCATATTGAGGATATTATTATTACTGATCGTATTGACCTAAGATTGTGTCATACATACGATTTCTGTTCTGTGATGTTTTCTATTCACGAGTTGGCAACTCACCCCCGTTGTGCCACAGTTCTTGCAGGTTTTGCCGTACAGGTTCCATTGCGGCTTTCTGGCACACTACTTTCCTTACGGGTGATTTGCTTTGGTAGGTGGGTTCTTTTGCATCAAAACCACCATTGTATATGTATTATTCAGTTGTATCTAGTAATTCCATCAACCAAACATGTATATCGTTTCAGACTTAGAAAACCAGTTGTGTATTATTTCGACCTTAGAGTCGCGCGATGTAGTATTATGGTTTTTCTTGTTATTTTGAGTTTCTTTTGAGTTTTGATCCTCTCCCTTCAGCGTTGTATATTATATTGCTTGCTTGGTTGTGACCGTCGATTGACGAAGAGCTAGCTCCCGCTTGGGGATGCCTTTTATCATCGTGCATATATTATTCTTGTTGTACCACGTTCGGGGCCAGTATTTACAAAGGAAACTCTGCCGAAATTTTCAGAAAGGACTATAAATTTTAATTCGGCTTATTTATTTAAAAACCTTGCTTGTAAAACATGTTTTCTTTACTCCTTAAAAACTAGTTTTCCTTATTTACTTCTTAAAATGGTTTTAGATTTTCTGGGCTTTTGGCTTACTTGAATTAGATGGGGTCCTATAGACTTCATATGATTCAAGGGCCAATCACGGGCTATTTCGGGTCGTGACATTTGGGTATCCCACAAACTTACACTGTACTGATCGTGCCTCGAGCTTGTCCGCATGCTGCTTTTTGACAAAAGCTGGACATCCCCATGTCTTAAAGTGTTTAAGACAGGGTTTCTTCCCACTCCACATCTGATATGGTGTGGTAGGTACTGACTTAGTAGGAACCTGGTTCAAAAGATATGCAGTTGATTCTGGTGCATGTCCCCAGAAGGATCGCGGCAACTCAACCTTAATCATCATTGAACGAACCATATCTAATAGGGTTCTGTTCCGCCTTTCCGATACACTATTGTGTTGTGGCGTGTATGGAGGAGTAAGCTGAGAGAGAATTCCATTCTCTTTTAAGTAGTCCAGGAACTCGGCACTTAAGTATTCACCACCTCAATCAGATCTCAGTGTCTTGATACTTTTGCCTGTTTGTTTTTCCACTTCATTCTTGTATTCCCGAAATTTCTCAAAGGCCTCGGATTTATGCTTCATCAAGAAGACATGTCCATACCTAGAGAAATCATCCATAAAAATAATGAAATAGGAATAACCACTTGTAACATTTCAGAAATCATTTTGCGAATTTTTCCGTTTTAGGGCAAAATTGTCGGTATTTTCCGTTTTAACCCGTTTTCGATCAAACGTCCATAGAAACTTTCCGGCACCTAGTTTTGCTAAAATAAAGCTAGTGCGCGAACTTTGGGGGTATATGGGAGGTTTTGGTTCAGATAGAATTTTTCCCAAATAAAATATTATTTTAGCCGGTAAATCGGGAAATTTCTTCTAAATGAAAATTCTTGGAAATCATCACTATAATTATTTTAGAACTTTCTTTTTAAATATCTAGATTTTCTTTTGGTCAAAGGCTTTAATTTTTTTTTTAAAGAAAACGAAAAAGAAAAGAAAAGGTGGCATTTGTAATTAATGATGCAATTATTGTTCTTTTGCTAGAACTTTCTCATTTCTTCTCCACAATTTCCACAAAATACCTTCTCCCTTCATTTTGGTCGGCCCCTCCCTCATTCCTTGCTGCCCTCATTTTTCCAACTCCATTTTCATCTCATTTTGCTTGAAAAATTCATGAAAAATCCAAATAAAATCACAAAAATTCAAATATAATCATTTTCCTTCATTTCCTTAACCCTAAACCATGCTTTGTTCTTCATGAAATATTGATTTTGGAGGCTAATCTTGGTTTTCTTTTTGCAGGTTTTTGAATCTTTTGGAGGTATAAAACCCTAACCCTAATGCTTAATTCTTGTTTTAAATACTTTAATTTGCTATTAGTTGTTAAATTAAAGTTATTTAATTTCATGTTTAAAATTATAGAAATGGTTTTAGAAATTCAAGTTAGGGTTAAAACTTGATTTAAGTGTTTAATGTTTAATTGAAGTGTAAATTTGTGATAAGGAAAAACTTAACCTAGTAGAAAATGATAATTATTGTTAATGAATACTTTGTTTAATTATGCAATTTTGCTTACTAAGTTTTTGCTAAAATTTAATTAGCAAGTGTTAAAAATATAGAAATGGTTTAGATAGCTTAGTTAAGCTAATATAAGATATTTGTAATCGCTAGATTTGGGTTAGCTTTTTTCTAGTGCGAAATTTTGCAATAAGTTGTTAACTAGGTTTCGGGGTTTTTCTGACGCGGTTTCAATTGGTCGCTGGGAGATTATATCTATTATATTCTTCGCATTTTAATTTGTTGTGTTGCGCGATCAGGACGATCGGAGTCTAGACTTGGTGTTTCGTAGTTTAGCGACCCTAGTTAGGGTTTTTGACCGATGTCATGCGCGTTAGATACGCTAAGTGCGCAGTGTAATTTTCTGGCCGTTTTCATTGTGTTTCGTTGTCTTTTCGTCGATTTAGGATATTTAGCTTATGTGATTTGTTTGTGAAATTTTAGGTTCGCAGGCGGGGACTTCGGACGTTACGACAAAAGGAAAACAGTTGGTAGACTTCACTTTGCCAGGAGCATTGGTGAGTAGATTTAAAATCTACAGGGGGATCGCCCGCATGGCGTTTTGCTTCTGGGCTAGATCAAATGATATGACCTTTAGTGTTTAGTATATGGACTCGTTTGTGTATGTGTTTTTCGTTGTATACCTCATTTACCTATTGTATTTGGACATAGTATTAATGCGACACAACACTATTATTGACGGTTCATTTTGTACGAGCACTGATTATATGCCACTCACACCGTCAATAATTTCCATGACACGCACAACACCTATACATATGTGATATTGGATTGCTTAGGGACATTGAGACATGATCCTTATTTTCATTGTGCATATGACATATGGCATACCTGTATACCTACATGCTTACACATATGTCCTGACATGCTTACATGCTAGTTACCCATATACTTATAGGACAGTGTACCTTTAGTGATAGGTATATACATATATGAGACATAGCTACATGTACATCTGGCATACATACACATACCTGGAGGGTATTATGGATAGGTATAGAGACATACCTTACTACAGATACTTTTACATCATACATACTTACATATGGACACACATATCTTGCTATACCGACATGGTTACGCTTACCTTGTTATAGCTACATGTTCACCTGTATATGATATTGCATCTAATTTCGGAGAAATCAGGAACCGCATGATATATTTAATAACCTGTTGCAGTTAAATAGAGGTTTTCCTTTATATGCTCATATTACTGTTTCATGTTTGCATATATTACATCCATGGATTTCATATGATATTCTCTGATATTGTTTTCTCCTAAGTATATATAACAGTGGAATGGGACGCTGTTATATATGCCTATACATATATATTAGTGGAATGGGACGCTAATATATGTGTATTGATTCATGCATTTATACTAATTCATTACTTGATGTTTTCTGGATTTGAGGACTGTGGTTGTTTCATGAAATTATGCAAGTATTCTTATTCTTTGCTTGATATTTGGATGCATCTACTCAGATGTAAGTCCACGTTACCTCTCCCGGTTCTTACAGGCTTGCGGAAATGATGAAAAACGATTTTTCTTTTGGTGGTAACATGGACTCAAAATACGGATCTTTGTTAAACAACTATCTAACAACCTAACTAAGAGTTTTACCTACTCGGTTAGGGGTTATACCTTAACTTGAACTCCTTCTCTTGGACTCCTTGTGTTGGTCGGATGGTTCTCTCCTCGTCGTCTCTTTGTGCCAAAGATGGATCCACCTGAAAATTTTTACCTTTGGCTTCAACCTCAAACTAGAGGAAACTAGAACACTTGGCTTGCTAGACTTTGTGTACTAAGATGAGTAGAGAAGTGTTTTGGGTTTTTATCTCCAAGGCAAATGATTCTCAACACATGAGAGGTTTTTGCCTTGAACTAGAGAGAGAGCAAGAGGAAGAGGGAGAGCTTGAGGATGAGAGAGCTTTCATGAGAGAGAAAGCAAATGAAAAGAATGAGCAAGACTTTTCTCACCCTTGCTCTCATAATCCAAAAAAAATCATAACAATAATAGTAATTGAGTATTATGTGATGGTTCAAGTCAAAATGGCAATATCATTTCATGCACTCATTTTGTAAAGGAGAGCAAGCAAGCAAAAATCTTTGCCATGAAATGATAGCCATTGTAATGATAATGGTCAACAAGTCCAACCTAGTCAACCGGTCAACTAAGTCAATAAAGTCAACCTTTCAACCCAACCATGGCACAATAATACTTAATTAATATTATCATTAATCATATTTCTTATTCTCATTAGGGTTTAGCAAAAGTCAACAGTCAACAACCCTAATAAGAATTCTCTGCCTCTGTCTCTGTCAACCGTGCATACACACCCGCATCCGCGTTCCGAGGAACACGAATACAAACGAGATAAAACCAATCCCAAAACGTACACTAGGATCTGGATTAAACCAAAGCCTGCTAGTGCTAACTGCCCGGACACTAAACGTGCACAAGTGCACGGATGTGACCGAATCCTGTCGCAAAACCATGTGACCTCTACTCTTTTGCCTAAAGGCGAATAGCTCTTTGTGTGGGACTCTAAAGACTCGACACTACGCTGGCAGTAGGTTTAACCACAGACCGCAAGCGGTACTAGCTGTGCGTAACGGCCCCCAGGTAGATGCCGATAAGAAGACGGACGAGGTGAAACCCATCTGAACTCCTACTAAGCCTGAATGTGACAATCTGCGTACAGTCCGGTCTGTTCTTCTGAGAATATCGCATGGCGGGCCTAGGGGGCGGTAAACGTCAGTCCCCTAATAGCGGTACAAGTCATGTCGGAGTGTAGCCCAGAACACCCTGAGATAACGCTGGAAACCTACCAGTATATCTCGCTTGCCCTGGCTAGGGACTTTGTGTAATGGCTCTCCTAAACACAGCGCGATATCAACCCCCAATACCGAGAGAGTCGAATCCTGTCTAACCGTCACTGCCTCCAAGTGCTTCGGGACTGCACCCAACTACTACCTGTTTGCACGACTCCTTTGAGCCGTGGTGGGTAGTAATCTAAGTATAGTGGGAACACACTCGAGGCGAAGTGACAGTGTCAAGTCAACGGACTAAGCTGTACTCATGTCACCTGGGAACCGATAACTGACGATAGGTATAGTACCAACCAACAGTTCCCGACGAGTCCTGTCCAGTGTACTCGTAACCTAACGAGCACCCGCATACTATCTCAAGTACGACGTACTGACGGCTGTGGGACAGACCGTCTCCCCTGCTGGGATGAGAAGCGCATACGCTAGTCTACTCCGGAGTATCGATGCCCTGTCTCGATAGTCCTATGACTAGGGACCTGCATAAGGATGTGCTTGTGGATTACCCAGCCCCCACGAGTGTGACTGCTATCACAACGCTGGTAATCAAGCAAAGATCCTAAGGGCTCCACTAATGTGTATAGGTGATATACTAAAATAAACACATGTACACATTAAAGTAGAAACAAACCAAGTAGCATACTACTATTTTGAGCAAGATTGTCTATACAAGGTGAATATCCCAAGCTTCCATTAAGTAATATACAAACTAGTATGATACAGTAATGGCCTCTAGGGCATATACAGTAACATCAGAGATTTGTTTTAAACTGATACGGGATCGAGAGTGTCGATGTTGGGGCACTTAAGATTTGGAGGACGTATATACCGATACGTGGAACACAAGTGTCGAGGTGAGACACTTGGGTTTCGAGGAATGTATAGAAATTAAGAAAGACCGATACGTGGATCACGGGTGTCGATACCGGACACTTACGATTCGAGGAACGTATGGATTTGAATATTTCTGTGTTGATACTTGACACTTGTTTCATGATGTTTTTGGGTGTCGATGTTGGACACTCACTTTATATGAAACTTACTGGATTCAGGATATATGAGATTCACTTGATATTGGATTTAGGACATTTGAGATTACTTGATATTGTACATAAAGGATATATGAGATTCACTTGATTTTGTACATTAAGGATATATGAGATTTATTCGATATTGTACATTAAGGATTTGTGAGACTTATATGATATGAGAGCCAATTTGGGGGCTGATTTGAGGAATTGGGATTTGGATTGTCTTGATGGATTGTGATTCTACCACGATGTCAGGATTCCGTAGAAATGACATGTTTCATTCCATACTCCACATTTATTGTTTATGCATCGCTTCATGTATTAGTTGTACCGGATAGAGTACCTTTCATGACCGTTGCATATAGACATTGTCATATCATCGCTTCATGTATTAGTTGTACCTGATAGAGTACCTTACATGATTGTTGCATACAGATTGTCATATTACTGCTTCATGTAATAGTGATACCTGCTAGTGTACCTTTCATGACTATTGCACACATATGACCTTTTATTGCTATTAATTGCATATGTTAGATTCACGCTGTACGTGCATACTTGCGATTACCTGCATATGTTATTTACTATTCACGAGTTGGCAACTCACCCTCGTTGTGCCACAGTTGTTTTGCAGGGTGTTCCCCAGAGTAGTCGAGGCAGGCTATTCATCTATCTTATCATCTTTTGCTGCGGATACCGCATCAGCTCACAGTGTGCAGTTTGCTTAGGTGGGTTTTTTGGTTATTCGTTGTTTTATTGTATATTCGTTGTATCCTTATACTCTCCATCTACCATTATCTTGTATGACTTAGAGACTTAATGTGAGGACGATATTGTATATTTTGGGGACTTGGATGTCTTTTATGCAGTTTTACTTATATCGTCTTTTATTTCTTCGCTACGGCGTCGTATATCTGTTGTGGTGGTTGTTTTCCGCCGTTGGGCGTGGATTTGCTCCTGTTGGGGATGCTTTACTTTATATTTATATTGTACCCATTTTGGGATTGGTTTTTACAAAGGAGGGAATGCCGAAATTTTCAAGAAAGTAAATTGGACTTAAAGAATTTATACTTGTGATTTTCAAAAGTTTAAACAATATTTCTTATCTTTTCTTGTCTTTTAATGGTTTAGATTTCTGGGTTTTGGCTTTCTTTTACTACGTTACGCCTGTAGACGTTGCGTAGTATTAGGGCCGTCACGTGCCAATTTCGGATCGTGAAAAAGTTGGTATCAGAGTGCTAGGTTTTACCTTTCGGAGTGTAGGATGACCTTGGTATGATGGAGTAGGTAGCTTAAGCAGAGTAACGTAGTGTGTGTATGCCCGCGGCATACTCACGATGCGGTACTCCTCCTAAAGTGACCTAAGTACAAATTTCTTGAAATTCCTTCCTTGATATATATTCTTGAGATTCGATTTCCGTGTTCATATCGAATCCTATCTCTATTTATAGCCTTTGCCACCGACGACTATGGGGACTCAGAGTGATGCAGCGAGGGCCGAGGTCAGAGTTGACTCGGGTGGGTCAAGGACTGACCAGGATGGTGCGCTCGTTGCACAGAAGCAGACGGATCCGCCTTCGATAGAATGTATTGCTAGGCTTGTGGCAGATATGCAGGACTTGCGCAAGACGATGAGTTCATTGGTTGAGGCCATTCGAGCGCAGCGACAGGAGGTTGTCACCCCTGTTATCCAATTGTTCCTTACGATCAGCATGCAGCATTCCGACACCTACATAGCACCAGTGGATGCAGCCCCAGTTGACGAGACACGTATTCCAGAGACTTTGGAAGTTCCGGAACCGTGGAGGACTCGTACCGGTGTACCAGCCCAGAGACAGAGGCTTAGTTATTGAGACAGCTTTCGTGACCGTCGCGGGAGTAGCAGAGGTTTGGGACGAGGAGAGTCGTGTTAGCTAGATCAGCCGTTTGTTGTGTTAATTTCTGTCAGTGATTCTTTTGTTGCGCAACACGTATTTCAATTGTGTGCCAATCGGTTAGGAGATTTGTCTGTCGTTGTGATCCTTCTAGAGATGTTAGATTTGACGTCCTCCTGGGCACGGACTGGTTAGCTACGTGCTAGGCGTCTATGGACTACCGCGAGAAAACAGTCAG
Source organism: Agapanthus africanus (assembly GCA_030015575.1). Classification (NCBI taxonomy): domain Eukaryota; kingdom Viridiplantae; phylum Streptophyta; class Magnoliopsida; order Asparagales; family Amaryllidaceae; genus Agapanthus; species Agapanthus africanus. The sequence goes on along the minus strand of CM057343.1, from coordinate 310,477,349 downwards.
GTTTTGTTTTCCCGGTGAGTCAGTTCTTGTTGTGCGGGAGGACAGTGGTGCCGCCTCTCACAGCTTGAATTCAGCCTTTTTCGCTAGTCAGCTTTTGAGGAGAGGATGTCGAGGATTCTTGGCGTTCATTCGTGATACCGGAGCCACAGTGGGTTTGTTGGACCAGGTTTCTTTCATGCGAGAGTTTTCCGACGTTGTTCCAGATGAGCCGGCGAACCTTAGGTAGCTTAAGGATCAGCTTCTAAGTTGTTTGTTGGGGGGCTTGTGCGTCTGAGTGTTTCACATTGGGGAGCTCCTATTCTGTTCGTCAGGAGAAGAACGGCAGTTGAGATTGTGTATCGATTGATCGTCAATTTAACCAGCTTACGGTGCGGATAGGTATCCTTTACCTCGCATTGACGATTTCTTCGATCAGCTCCAGAGTGCGAGAAATTTTTCGAAGTTTGTTCGGGATCAGGTCATCATTATTGCAGGTTCAGAGTGATGACATTCCGAAGACTGCCTTGTGCGTGCTACGGGCTTTGTGTGTTTTGGTGGTGTCGTTGGACTCACCAATGCCCTAGCGGCATTCATAGATATGATGAACCAGATTTCTTCAGGTCGTTCCTCGACCAGTTATTGTTGTATTATTGACGACATTCTGGTCAATTCAATGTATCATGAGGGACAGGAGCAGTACTTGAGGATTTGCTTTGCAGACATTGGGAGAACCCCAGCTGTTTGCTAAATTTTCATGCTTGTTTGTGTTGACTCCTAGGTCTTGTAGTTACGGGAGACGGTTTTCGTATGGTTCCGAGGAAGATCGAAGCCGTACAGCTTAGGCCCAGACTTGTGTGCAGGACGGAGGTCCACGGTTTTTTGGGCTTAGCAGGTTTTTACCGCCGTTTCGTGCAGGATTGCTAGTGTAGTGCTGCACCGTTGACTGAACTGACCGGAAGGGAGGTTTCTTTTCTTTGGACTGAGGCATGCGTGCGGAGTTTTTCAGCAGTTGAAGACTCGGTTAACAACTGCATCAGTTCTTTCTTTGTTTTCTGGTTCGGGCGACTTTGTTGTTTAACTGTAATGTTTCGAGAGTGGGGCTTGATTGTGTACTTAGGTGACACTATAGTTATCGCTTTTGCTTCCATACATCTGGAGGAAGTACGAGCAGGATATCCCACTCATGATCTGGAGATGACCGCGGTGGTCATGCGTTGGAGATTTGGAGACACTACTTGTTCGAGAGTCGTATCAGATTTTCATGGACCACCAGAGCTTAATATACATCTTCCTGCAGCGGGTGTTGATTGTTGAGACAGTCTTCTGCAGATTTACAGTTCTTGTGCGATCGTTGAGTACAGCTTAAGTTTGCCTCTACTGAGGGGACAACTTGCTCATGTCCGCGCCCGACCACTTTTCCTTAATCGCTTTCGCGAGGCACTGCCCGCCGATGCTCGTTCGTCAGAGATACTTGAGCATACTCGGCTGGGTAATGATTCGAAGTCCTTGAATTGTGACCAGATGTGCTACATTTGGGGACGCGTTTGCGTACCTGATACTATTGGGTAGAGACACGAAATCCTAGAGCAGGCACATCAGTCAGCTTTCGGTGTTCATCCAAGTTCCACCAAATTGTGACGTGACTTGTGAGTCAGTTACTGGTGGGCAGGATGAAGAATGAAGTTTCGGATTTCATTCAAGGTGTCTATCTTGTTGTGTGCTAGGTTGAGCATCTGAAACCGGCTGGAGAGTTGCAACCTTTAACCGTTCCGAAATGGGAATGGGAGCAGGTCTCCATGAATATTCGTTGTGGCGTCTACCCAGGTTTAGTCTGGGTGTGACTCCATTCAGATGCTAGTTGTCCGGTTATACTCGGGTTGCTCAGTTGTACTTGGTTAAGTTGTGCATTGCACGGAGTTCCTTCATGGGTCGTATCCGAATAGGGCACCCTATTCTCTTGCCGTCTTGGGCAGGAACTTCAGAAAGCCTTGTGTACTGGTTGAGCTTTAGCTCCGTTATTCTATCCGCAGGATGATGGTTTTGTGAGAGCGGGCTATACCAACTCTGGAGGATATGCTTGTGCGTACGTATTATTTATTGTCGGCTGTTGGGATCGTCACTTGCTATTGTTAGGATTCTCCTTCGATAGCTGTTATCAAGAGGCACTCCAATTAGCAACCTTTAAGTTTTGTTTGTTAGGTGGTGTCGATCTCCCGTCTGTTTTTCTGACTCTGCGAGATTAGGATTTTTGGACCCCAGCTAGTCTAGAGACTTCGGAAATGATCCAGTTGGTTCAGCTCAGGATGATAACAGCCCAGTGCAGACAGAGGTCTTATGCCGACCGTTGTGGTCGCAGCCTTAAGTTCGCAGTGGGAGCTCATGTATTCCTACGGATTTTTCCAATGAATGACGTGTTGAGTTTTGGGAAGTATCCCAGGATTGTAGGTCCTTTTAAGATCCTCGGGCGAGTTGGTTCCGTTGCCTATAATTTGGCATTTTCGCCCAGATTTTTAAGTATTCACCCCGTATTCCTTGTGTCGATACTTCGCAATTACCTTCATGATCTTTTCACATGATTCAGCATCAGACCAATTAGCTTGGACGCGATCTTTCGTTCATCAGCAGCCGCTAGTTATAGTGGATCGGCAGGTGGAGGAACTTCGGTCAAGGATCTTGCAGTCTGTGAGGGTTCTTTGGCGTAGCTGTATAGTGAGGTGATCACTTGGCAAGCTGCGAGCGAGATATGGGTGTTTTGTACTCATCCTCTTGAAGGTACGTGTAGATGAATTTTAATTCGGGGACCGAATTTCTTTAAGGGGGGAAGATTGTAACGTTTCAGAAATCGTTTTGCGAATTTTTCCGTTTTAGGGCAAAATTGTCGGTATTTTCCATTTTAACCCGATTTCGATCAAACGTCCGTAGAAACTTGCCGGCACCTAGTTTTGCTAAACTAAAACTAGTGCGCGAACTTTGGGGGTATATGGGAGGTTTTTGTTCAGATAGAATTTTTCCTAAATAAAATATTATTTTAGCCGGTAAAATATGCACGTAAATCGGGAAATTTCTTCTAAATGAAAATTCTTGGAAATCATCAATATAATTATTTTAGAACCTTCTTTTTAAATATCTAGACTTTCTTTTGGTCAAAGGATTTAATTTTTTTTTAAAGAAAAAGAAAAAGAAAAGAAAAGGTGGCATTTGTAATTAATGATGCAATTATTGTTCTTTTGCTAGAACTTTCTCATTTCTTCTCCACAATTTCCACAAAATACCTTCTCCCTTCATTTTGGCCGGCCCCTCCCTCATTCCTTGCTGCCCTCATTTTTCCAACTCCATTTTCATCTCATTTTGCTTGAAAAATTCATGAAAAATACAAATAAAATCACAAAAATTCAAATATAATCATTTTCCTTCATTTCCTTAACCGTAAACCATGCTTTGTTCTTCATGAAGTATTGATTTTGGAGGCTAATCTTGGTTTTCTTGTTGTAAGTTTTTGAATCTTTTGGAGGTATAAAACCCTAACCCTAATGCTTAATTCTTGTTTTAAATATTTTAATTAGCTATTAGTTGTTAAATTAAAGTTATTTAATTTCATGTTTAAAATTCTAGAAATGGTTTTAGAAATTCAAGTTAGGGTTAAAGCTTGATTTAAGTGTTTAATGTTTAATTGAAGTGTTAATTTGTGATTAGGAAAAACTTAACCTAGTAGAAAATGATAATTATTGCTAATGAATACTTTGTTTAATTATGCAATTTTGCTTACTAGGTTTTTGCTAAAATTTAATAAGCAAGTGTTAAAAATATAGAAATGGTTTAGATAGCTTAGTTAAGCTAATATAAGATATTTGTAATCGCTAGATTTGGGTTAGTTTTGTTCTAGTGTGAAATTTTGCGATAAGTTGTTTACTAGATTTCGGGGTTTTCGGAAGCGGTTTCAATTGGTCGCTGCGAGATTATATCTATTATATTCCTCGCATTTTAATTTGTTGTGTTGTGCAATCGGGACGATCGGAGTCTAGACTTGGTGTTTCGTAGTTTAGCGACCCTAATTAAGGTTTTTGACCGATGTCGTGCGCGTTAGATGCGCTAAGTGCGCAGTGTAATTTTCTGGCCGTTTTCATTGCGTTTTGTTGTCTTTTCGTCGATTTAGGATATTTAGCTTATGTGATTTGTTTGTTAAATTTTAGGTTCGCAGGCGGGGACTTCGGACGCTACGACAAAAGGAAAACAGGTGGTAGGCTTCACTTAACCAGGAGCGTTGGTGAGTAGATTTAACATCTACAGAGGGATCGCCCGCATGGCGTTATGCGTCTGGGCTAGATCAAATGATATGACCTTTAGTGTTTAGTATATGGACTCGTTTGTGCATGTGTTTTTCTTTGTATATCTCATTTACCTATTGTATTTAGACATAGTATTAATGAGACACAACACTATTATTGACGGTTCATGTTGCACGAGCACTGATTATATGCCACTCACACCGTCAATAATTTCCATGACACGCACAACACCTATACATATATGATATTGGATTGCTTAGGGACATTGAGACATGATCCTTATTTTCATTGTACATATGACATATAGTATACCTGTATGCCTACATGCTTACACATATGCCCTGACATGCTTACATGCTAGTTACCCATATATTTATAGGATAGTATACCTTTAGTGATAGGTATATACATATATAAGACATAGCTACATGTACATCTGGCATACATACATATACCTGGAGGGTATTATGGATAGGTATAGAGACATACCTTGCTACGGATACTTTTACATCATACATACTTACATATGAACACACATATCTTGCTATACCGACATGGTTACGCTTACCTTGTTATAGCTACATGTTCACCTGTATATGATGTTGCATCTGATTTCGGAGAAATCAGGAACCGCGTGATATATTTAATAATTTGTTGTAGTTAAATAGCGGTTTTCCTTTATATGCCCATATTACTGTTTCATGTTTGCATATATTACATCCATGGATTTCATATGATATTCTCTGATATTGTTTACTCCTAAGTATATATAACAGTGGAATGGGACGTTGTTATATATGCCTATACACATATATTAGTGGAATGAGACGCTAATATATGTGTATTGATTCATGCATTTTTACTTATTCATTACTTGATGTTTTCTGGATTTAAGGACTGTGGTTGTTTCATGAAATTATGCAAGTATTCTTTTTTTTACTTGATATTTGGATGCATCCACTCAGAGATATGTTTTAAACTGATACGGGATCGAGAGTGTCGATATTGGGGAACTTAAGATTCGGAGGACATAAATACCGATACGTGGAACACAAGTGTCGAAGTGAGACACTTGGTTTTCGAGGAACGTATAGAAATTGAGAAAGACCGATACGTGGATCACGGGTGTTGATACCGGACACTTATGATTCGAGGAACGTATGGATTTGAGTATTTCTGTGTCGATGCTTGACACTTGTTTCTTGTTGTTTTTGGGTGTCGATGTTGGACACTCACTTTATATGAAATTTACTGGATTCAGGATATATGAGATTCACATGATATTGGATTTAGGACATTTGAGATTACTTGATATTGTACATAAAGAATATATGAGATTCACTTGACTTTGTACATTCAGGATATATGAGATTTATTCGATATTGTACATTAAGGATTTGTGAGACTTATATGATATGAGATCCAATTTGGGGGCTGATTTGAGGAATTGGGATTTGGATTGTCTTGATGGATTGTGATCCTACCACGATGTCAGGATTCCGTGGAAATGACATGTTTCATTCCATACTCCACATTTATTGTTTATGCATAGCTTCATGTATTAGTTGTACCTGATAGAGTACCTTTCATGACTGTTGCATATATACATTATCATATCATCGCTTCATGTATTAGTTGTACCTGATAGAGTACCTTACATGATTGTTGCAACCTGCTAGTGTACCTTTCATGACTATTGCACACATATGTCCTTTTATTGCTATTAATTGCAAATGTTTGATTCACGCTGTACGTGCATACTTGCGATTACCTGCATATGTTATTTACTATTCACGAGTTGGCAACTCACCCCCGTTGTGCCACAGTTGTTTTGCAGGGTGTTCCCCAGAGTAGTCGAGGCAAGCTATTCATCTATCTTATCATCTTTTGCTGCGGATACCGCATCAGCTCACAGTGTGCAGTTTGCTTAGGTAGGTTTTTTGGTTATTCGTTGTTTTATTGTATATTCGTTGTTTCCTTATGCTCTCCATCTACCATTATCTTGTATGACTTAGAGACTTGATGTGAGGAAGATATTGTATATTTTGGGGACTTGGATGTCTTTTATGCAGTTTTACTTATATCGCCTTTTATTTCTTCGCTACGGCGTCATATATCTGTTGTGGTGGTTGTTTTCCGCCGTTGGGAGTGGATTTACTCTTGTTGGGGATGCTTTACTTTATATTTATATTTTACCCATTTTGGGGTTGGTTTTTACAAAGGAGGCGCTGCCAAAATTTTCAAGAAAGTAAATTAGACTTAAAGAATTTATACTTGTGATTTTCAAAAGTTTAAACATTGTTTCTTATCTTTTCTTGTCTTTTAATGGTTTAGATTTCTAGGTTTTGGCTTTCTTTTACTACGTTACGCCTGTAGACATTGCGTTGTATTAGGGCCGTCACGTGCCAATTTCGGGTCATGACACCAGTTCGCGCATGTGTAGATATTGGACCACATACATCGCTGTGTATTAGCCCCACGAGCTCGCTCGCTCTTACTCCGTATCCAGTGAACGGAGTCTTTGTCATCTTTTCCATGAGACAAGATTGACAAATTTCATAAGACTGATATTCGAACGGATCCAAATATCCCTCTCTATGTAGCTTCGTCTACCGTGTTTCATTGATGTGACCCAGTCTACAATGCCATAAGAAAGCCTGATTTACTTCCGAAGACTTTCTTTTAAGTGTGTTCTGGACACTGAAAACCTGAGCTTGATTTAATACTTATATTCTGTTATCTAATGTACCTGATCCAATCAAAGCTTGATTTAGGTGGATGTGGACCACATCGCTTACAAATGTAAAATCATATCCTTCCTTAGAAAGTAAAGATACAGATATGATGTTACAGGCTAGACTAAGTACATACAAACAGTTACGTAGAATCAATATCTGCCCACTTGTCAATCCTAGATGATATTCCCCTATGGATTCAGCGTCCACGCTCATTCCATTCGCAACTCTGAGAGTCATATCATCTAACCTGATAACTCTACGATTTCTCAAAGCCTGTAATGAATTACAGATATGAGATCCTGATCCGGTATCTAGTACCCAGGATGTAGAGTTAATTGACATACAGTTTTCTATTACAAACACACCTGAAGTCGAAGCCACAACATGCTTCGGATCCTGGATTCTGGCTTTCAAAGCCCTGTAATCCCCCTGCCAATGCCCTTTTCCCGTGACAATAGGAATATCCCTCCTTCCCTACTGTTAGCCCAGAAACTTTTGCCCTTCCCTGTCCTTCTACCTTACTGACACCATATATCGGCTTTGTGGAGGTCTTCTTCTTCTCACCCTTTACTTTCTCCTTGGATATAGAAGAGGAAGATTCCCCAATAAGCTGAGTGGGTGTCACCCTGGTTTCCTCCAGGGTGACCTCAACTGGAAGTATAACTTTCTTTCCCTGGGCAAAAGTAGATGGTAGGGACTGTAGAAATAAGTCAGCATATGACATGTTTCCCAACGTGGTCTCCAGGTCCGTGAGCTCATCAAAATAGCTAGTCATCGTAAGGACGTTGTCCCTTACAGATGACCCGATAGCCAACCTTGCTTGAAGCAATTCCTTCAAGGTCTCATATCTTGCGATACGAGATTGCTCTCCATATAAATCTTTGTTATGGAGGAAGATGGAAGCTAAGTCCATCTTCTCGTGTTGCCTCTGGTTTACACCATCCACTGAGGCCAACACGAGGCACTTGGCATTCACACTATCCTTTTCCGATGTCATACGGATATAAATATCCGTGACGGTGGAAACTGGACTAGGGACGGCAGGTGCTTGAGTAGTAATGAGTTGTCCCAGCTTGTCATCGGCAATGGACATCTGGACAGACCTTTTCCAGTCAATATAGTCAGATTCAGTCATTTTATTATTTAGATGTAACCTAGTCTTAGTTACTGGGTCGCTGCAATTAAGAGAGAGAGAAGAAAACACTTAGCATGATGCTCTTGCAAGTTTAGATTGGTTTTTAATTTATCTAAACAGGATGGCTTCCACTGTTTCTTGAATCCTTTCTCAAACCATAAAAAAAGAATTAGTCAGGATTAATCTCACCATACAATACTTGCTTAACCGTTCAGCCAGGCTAGTGTCGGTACTTCGAAGGAGGTTTTACGACGCTTTCGTGAAGTTCCTTAATTAAATAACCTCTTTTCCCTTGAGGCTTAGCACCGCTAACACTGTTCTAGACACCTACTTGGTTTATAGCATTGATCGTTAAGTGAAGAATGTCCTGAGGAGTAGCGGATACTCACAGTAGAATAAGGATCCAAATATCATCGTGTGATAAAGTTGAAGGAATCCTACCAAAATTATCACACTCCAAATGGTATGCACCACTAGCAAGTTTCAGTTTCTTTAGAAACTCCCGATGTGGATTTTTGCCCCATGCTCTTATGACCTTGACTAAGGCCAACAAATCATAAGTCACATGTCAAGTTCTACCCGTCATTGTCCGGGTTAATTTGAACCCATCCGTACATACCCTTGACTAAGGCCAACAAAGTAGTACGACTGTCCCAAACCAACGCATCTATCTATGCAACATATGAATACCCAGCAGCTACCAATCACTATGCCTTGACTAAAACCAACAAACATAGCTTGAATACTATTGAATATTCATATGAAATGGCGGAGAGCTACGAATGGTTTTAGCGAAACCGTGAACGTAGTGAACTTGATATAATTGATGGAACCTGATAGCTTTTAAAAGGAGTGGTTTAAGCTTCGCATTTAAAAGTCTGCTGTTTTAAAATAACCGGTGATTTTTAAAATTTGTTCCAACGATTCAGCTTTTGTTTGTTTGCTTTGCATTATTATAACGCAGTCCCATCAATTAACCTACCATTGCAGAAAACAACGAAAATACAACGTACGCTTATGCCATCCGCATTCGCCACGGGGCCCCGTCATCACCCGTTAGGTTACTTAACTAACGACAGAGCGAGGGCTGGACTAGCGCGGATGCAAAACATAAGCAATGTTTATTATATAGTACATATATAATAATATCCATTCGTCAGACGCAATGATAGGCATTCCAGATCACAGATGAACACATTGGATATACTAGGAATTCCGCGTTTTGTTTGAGCCTGTAACGAAAGACGGATTCCACGGTCGTGATGAATAGCCAAACCCCACCCTAGACCCCTACGGGTGCGGCAAACTACATGCTAAATACCCGAAGTGAAGCAACCTCCCTCAACAAAGTGAGTAGGCCACTCGGCACTTCAAAGTACCCGGTAGTTTGTGCACCCCACCTTGGGTCTATCCTAGGAGCAAAAAACAGTAAAAGAAATAATACAACGGTGGCTACAACCTCAACCTGGATGTGCCCCGCAAAATAATATTACATCACTTTACAAATTTTACATCGAATGAGAGAATGAAAACCCTCATCTCACATCCCCGGCTATTCATCCACGACGATCCAACAAGTTCATATACACAAACCGTCACAACAACATCACAGATATGTGCAACCCCGACTAATCGACGTATAGCAATTAGTCGACGTTTCTAAACACATATATACAACACAGAGCTTGTAAAGTAACTATGACATTAGAATTCCGCACGCAATTAGCAAACTTAAACAATTTTCTAAGACTTGAAAATCCAGTGAGCTAAAGTTCAAAAACTAAAAGTTTTGAGCCAATCTGAGAGTGAAAACGAACTCGAAACCTGCCTGAATCTTCGCGGAGGTGAAGACACATGATGATACGTTGAATAAAGGTCCTTGATGGGGTGCCTGCCCCTGGGAGCCACCATAAGGTGGCCTCCAAAAGAGGACAGACCCGAGAGCACCTGATTCTGGTGCTCTCGGGTAAGCAGCCTTCAAGGCCACCAATTGGTGGTCTTGGGGGGTGTTCCTGGCTGTTGGTCTACCCTGGGGTATCATCGGGGTGCGCACGCTTCACCCCACGGCTTCTTGGTTCAAACCGTGAGCCCACGGGGTATGCAAACAACTCAAAACCTCACTTTTGGAACTGTTTTGGTCAACAGTTTTTCCACGACAAAAACGGCGGAATTCTAACATCGCTACAAGCTATCTAAGGTTTATGAAAGGCTCTGATACCACTGTAAGTAGATGTTGCTCACCCCACGTGTTCGCGGGGAGGCAGAATTTGCAAAAAATGATTTTTACGAGCTTCGCAACACCGACTAGAACCAAGGATCGTTCATAAACCCTAGCTAGCGAACTACTTGAGGTTTAACTACTCGAATACGAAGTTATACCTCACGATACTTGTCCTTCGGGTCTTCATCGCTATCCTCCTCGTCAACGTAGGATCCAAGGATTGATCCGGGTCGTAGCAACCTCCACGGCCTCCTCGAGTCAAAGACGATCCACCCGAGAGTCTATAGTCCGAGCTCCACCTCAAAACCGAGGTAACTAGGGCAACAAGCTTGCTAATCTTGATGTCCTAGGTGATGAAGAGTATGAAGATGGATTTATTTGTCTCTTCAAACCCTAGAATTCTCAACACATGAGAGCTTTTAGGGTTTGTAGTAAGGAAGAAAAAGAGAGCAAGCATGAGAGCTCACTAGAGGAAAGAGAAAGTATTTTGATAAATGATAATCCAAATGAAATGTGATGGCTCCCTTGACTTGACAACTCTCATGGAAAGAAAATATCTCACAAAAAAATATCTAGTGCCACAAAATATCTCACAAGAAATATCTAAAGTCAAAAAGTCAAACCAAGTCAAATGGTCAATCCAAGTCAAATGGTCAATACAAGTAGCCATGCCACAATTATCATTTACAAAAATAACAAATACTTTCCTCCACCTCATAATTGTTTTAATCAAGTAAACGGTCAAAACCCTAATGAAGTGTCTCCTTCTGTGCTCCTCACATCCGTATATAAATACCCGCATTCGTGTTCCGAGAAACACGAATACAAAAAGACGAAACCAATCCATCAATATAATACTAGGATCCGGCTTAAACCAAAGCCCACTAGTATTATCCGCCCGAACATCATACGCACACGAGTGTACGTAAGTGATCGAAGCCTTGCCGTAAAACCATACGGCCTCTACACCTTTTGCCCAGTGCAGGGAAACTCTCTGTGTGGGACTCTAAAGACTCGACTCTACACTGGCAGTGGGTTTAACCACAGGCCGCAAGCGGTATTAGTTGCACGTAACGGTCCCCAGGTAGATGTTGATAAGAAGGCCAATGTGGAAAACCCATCTGAACCCCTACTGAGCCTGAATATGACAATCTCTGTACAGTCCGGTCTGTTCGTCTAAGAGTATCGCATATCGGGCCTAGGGGGCGGTAAACGTCAGACCCCTAATAGCGATATAAGTCATGTCAGAGTGTAGCCCAGAACACCCTGAGAAACTACTGGAATACCTACCAGTAAATCTCACTTGCCCTGGCCAAGGACTTTGTGTAATGGCTCTCCGAACACAGCACGATATCAACCCCCAATACCGGGAGAGACGAATCTTATCTAACCGCCACTGCCTCCAAGTGCTTCGGGACTGCACCCAACTACTACCTGTTTGCACGACTCCTTTGAGCCGTGGTAAGGTAGTAATCAAAGTACAGTAGGAACACACTCGAGGCGAAGTAGCGGTGTCAAGTCGACGGACTAAGCTGTACTCATGTCACCTGGGAACTGCTACCCGACGATAGGTATAATACCAACCAACAGTTCCTGACGAGTACTGTCTAGTGTACTCGTAACCTAACGGGCACCTGCATACTATCTCCAGTACGGCGTACTAATGGCTGTGGGACAGACTATCTCCCCTGCTGGGATGAGAAGCGTATACACTAGTCTACCCCGGAGTATCGATTCCCCGTATCGATAATCCTACGACTAGGGACATGTATAAGGATGTGCTTGTAGATTACCCAGCCCCCATTAGTGTGACTGCCATCACAACGCTGGTAATCAAGCAAAGATCCTAAGAGCTCCACTAATATGTATAAGTGATATGCTAAAGAACCACATGCACATATTGAAGTAGAAACAAACCAAGTAGCATACTACCATTTTGAGCAAGACTGTCACATGTGAATATCCCAAGCTTCCATTAAGTAATATACATACCAGTATGATACAATAATAGCCTCTAGGGCATATACACTAACAGTTACGTTTAGCAGACCGCTTGCGGCTTATGGGTGTTTGATATGATCATTACCTACTGCCGGCGTATTGACGAGTCTTTAGAGTCCTACACAGAGGTTTCCTAGTTCATGCGAAACGGAGTAGGAGCACATATGTGATATGTGCAGGACCGAGATTCATGCGCTTATGTGATACCGCATTCTATTCTCGAGATATATGATATCGGTCGGTTATATAAGATATAGCTAGCATATCGGATCAAGTGTTGATTCGATAAGTTGTTTCATATGATATTAGTCGGTTGTATGTGATATAGCCGAATTATTAAATCAAGTGTTGATTTGATAATTTTATGTATAATTATATATTTGATATATTAACTTACATTAACTAATATTTGCTCACTAAGTATTCTTTTTCTCACAGGTGTGCATATAGTATATTTGTGATATATATTAAAGTACATTTTATTGTGTCATGCTTGATGCCACATCCTTCATGGGTGTATGAGACTTACACCATGCTTGATTTAATGTATGGTTTTTATTTATCAAAGTAATTCAAAATTGTATGGATTTTATCATGGCTACAAGCTTGTAGAAGCTTGTAGAATCATTGACCAAGTCCACCATTTTTGTTTCACTTGTAGATATTTATTAACCAAACCATTAAACCTCACCCATGGTTAAGTCTCTACATGAGTTAGTGCATGACACTAACTCACCCATGGTTCATATTCTCACCTCATGAGTTCATTCTTCTCTTCATCACTTCATCTTCTTCCTCATGAGAAAAAGCTTGCTAGCTTTTTCTATGTGATGAAATATTGTGAGAAAAAGAAATCTAAAGAGAGCCCACTTCCTACTTCATCATCCTCTACTATTAGCCATTTAGTTTAGGGTGTTTGCTTCACTAATCTACCATTAGTGAAGAGGTAGCATGAGCTTGAGTCTCCTCGACGTAGATCATCTTCGGCCTCGAAGACTTCGAGCCAGTTTGCATCTTTCACCTTGTGGAGCCTCTCAAGAGTTCGGAAGATCATTACTCGCAGCGAAGGGACATCTACATGGAGCATTTAAAGTGAAGGACCGGTCTATAAAGGTTGTATTCTGCATTCACTTAGTTGTAAAGTTGTTTACATATCGTTTCGTCTAAATCTCTAGTTAAGATTCTAGAGTTAGGGTTCTTTAGAACAGCAAAAATTTGAAAATGGCATGGACGATGCCTCCCGCAACCTTATTGCCGCGCTAAGTAACCCTACACTCTGAGCACCCATATACCATCTTTGATGTCAAACACCAATGGATGTGGGATCATCCATCGCCCATCATATGGGTCAAGAAGCGTATATGCTAGTCTATTCTGGAATATTGATGCCCTGTCTCGATACACCCTCGATTAGGAACATTTATAGAATGTACTTGTGGACTACCCTGGCCCCACTAGTATGATCTTCATCATAGTCCTAGTAGTCAAGTACACATCCTAAGGGCTTTATCAACATGTGAGAGCAAGACAGTATCGCAATACAAGTCTACATGTTAAGACAAAGAGCAACCAGATAGCATACTATCATGTCGAGCAAGAAAGTCCTCTATATATATATCTAAGCATCCACTATAATATACATCACATGTACAATAATGGCCTCTAGGGCATACATATAACTAACAACCTCCAGTGAGCACCTGTATACTATCTTAGGTGACACAACACCAATGGCTTGTGAGATCGTCCACCGCCCCTCGTTGGGGTCCAGAAGCGTATACACTAGTCTACTCCGGAATATCGATGCCCAGTCTCGATACTCCCACAACTAGGAACATTTAAATATGTGCTTATGGACAACCAGTTTCCACATATATGATCGCCATCATAATGCTGGTTGTCAAGCAATGATCCTACGGGCTTCATCAAAGATGAAGACAAACCAGATAGTATACTATCATCTCGAGTAAGACTGTTATACCTGTATAGGTCCTCCCTCAATTATCATAATTGTTTACTTGTGATCACAATAATTGCCTTGAGGGCACTATATCTAACAGCAAGCAGCCCGCCAGTTCTAGAATCGAGTGACCCGGTCTCAACTCCTTAAGATGGCCACCCGCTGCAATCTAGAACCCGGCTGCCAGTGCGCTTCTCCGTTAGGTAATCCTAAAACCTGTATTAATACAACGGTGACATTGATCGCAACCTGATCGTGCCCCTATAAATAATAATACAAAAAGCGGTAGCGACGGCCACATGTCGACCGCTCGCCCCGAATAAAAGAATATACATTTGTTTACAACATGAATGAAATGAAATACATCATACCCGAATAAAAGAATATACATTTGTTTACAACATGAATGAAATGAAATACATCATATTACACAATTCCGCATGGGGCTATTCATTTCACGACAATCCAATCCACACCAAAAAAACTTTAACATAGAACATATCAGACTCACATGTGTGACCCCGTCTAATTGATCGCATCAATTCGGCGACGTTAAACACCGCATATCACATACGCCATCATATTAACAAGGTTAAACGCTTTTACCGCGTTAATACAGAACCCATGGCCAACTAAATCCAAAACCTGTAAAGCCAAAATCGAATTTCCAAAAATTGAAATTCAAGATGAGCCCCAGCCCCAAAACATCACTATTTCTTGAATGAATCGAAACCCAAACGACCCAAAAACTGCCCGAGACATCGGGGGGCCTCGGACACGACCCATGAGGCCCTGGAGGGCATTTGGTGGAGGCTCCAACCCATGGCCACAAGCTGCGTGCTTGCTGTCCTAGCGTCACACCGGAGACCATTTCGTGATGGTCTCGGGTGTGGGAGCCCACCGAAGCCCCTAGGGACAACCCTGGGGTTGCTCCCGTGCTACCACGGGGCTCTTGATCCAAACCGAGACACAAGTTTTATGCAAAAATAGTTACTGGTTTGGGACAGTTTTAAAAAACAGTGAACAATTCATTTTGAAAAATGCTTATATGAATTAATTAGCCACCAAAAAGCAATTTAAAAGTTTATAGACGGCTCTGATACCACTGTAAGGTTGCCGTGCTCGCCGGACGAGTTTTGAAAAATTTGCAGAAGCGTAAAAACGACGAAGTCCGAGCGAACAAGACATCCTACAAACCCTAAAATACAACTATAGACTATAACTTGAAAATAAAGAATAGAGTAAAGAAGATACAACCTTTGAAGCAACTTCATTTTCTCCAATGGTTGAACTCCGGACTCCGGCTAAGCTCCGAGTGCTCTGGATCATGCTTGATCTCCGATCGGCTCCGTCGAAGATGATCCATGCGAGATAGCACAACTTAAGCTCTAGCTTCATCACTATGTAGCAACCTTCTAGCCAAACTTGGTAGGGATGGTCAAAAGGAGATATAGAAAATGTTGCTCACCATTTTCACTCATGAAGAACCTCTTTCTCTACTTCATCAAGAGAGAGAATTGTGCGTTAAGAATAGAATTGGAGAGTGTAGAGAATAATGTGATAAGTGTCATTCCATTCAAGAATGGGAAGACACATGCCATCATACTTGCCTCTACACTTTCCACTACCTCTATGACTCATGTCTTAATTTCCAAATAAAGGAAAAAGACATGAAATCATATATCTCCTATGTGTATCACATACACACAAGTTATATGTATCACATACATATAAGTAATACTATTTGTATTATATACAAATAATAAAGAGAGATTGAAAAATAAAATGGGCAACATACTAGAATATATAGATACACACACACACACACACACACACACACACACACACACACACACACACACACACATATATATATAATTATTAAATCAATACTTGATTTAATAATCCGGCTTCAACAAGAGTCGGCTAGTAAAAACCGTCCGGTTAAACTATGTGTATCAAATTCATGTAATTGACCGAACACCTGCACGCATCACCATTCTTGCTCTACATCATTTCGCTTGAGTTGAGAAATCTCTATGTGGGACTTTAAAGACTCAACAATACGCTGGCAGTAGGTCAGGATCATATCTGATTGATCTAAAATACTTTCATATCAATCCCCCACCGGGTTAATCTAGAAGCCCTTTAGCGGTACTAGCTTTACATAATGGCTACCCAGGTATTGAACGAAAATCTGGCCGGCAAGCAAGCTCTTCCGTACCCTGCTAGAGCCTATTAGTGACACTCACTGTACAGTCCGGCCTCTTCGTCTAAGAATGTCGCATACCGGGCCTGAGTTGGAAAATCTACAGTCCAATTAACACTCTACATCTTCTAAACTACCTACATTAGCAAACAAGGTACTTTAGTTGTCTCATTTTTGAGGTTAGAGCTTGAATCATAGACTATCGGGTGGATCGTCTTCGACTCAAGGAGGCCAACGACCAAGCTTGATGCCGACGAAATAGAAGCTTAAGAAGAGGACAAGAAGATTCGAAAGACTTGAACAAAGGTATAAGTCACTTCATAGTAGATTAGAACCTTCGTTAGTTTTGCTAGTTAAGACTTATGGTAGATCTTGGAAGTTTAGTTGATATTGCTTGCTATAAACTTATTTTTTGTTAATTCCGCCTCTCTACAAACCCTGTGGAGTGTGCGACATCGACTTACAGTGTCCATCTTCTAGAACAAATTCTGTATAAATATGGAATACATCTCGGTATACATATCGAAATACATATATGCGTATCCATATAAAAATACGAATAGCCAAGAAAGAAAATGAATAGTGAACAATAATACTAGAATCCATATATTAAAAATATATTTATAAATTATTGAATCAAAACTTGATTTAATAATCTAGCTTAATCCTAAGCCGCTAGTATTATCAACCATCCGATTAAAGTTCGTGTAGCTGTACACATATTTAATCGAACACCTGTATGTACCAACATACATTATCTACATCATATCGCCTGAACAAGGAAAACCCTTTGTGTGGGACTCTAAAGACTCGTCAATACGCTGACAGTGGGTTTAACCACAAGCACGTTAGCAGCACTAGCTGTACGTAACGGCTACCCAGGTATTGAACGAAAGGAAGGCCGATGAGTAAACTTATCTGTACCCCTACTGAGCCTGTCTATGACAATCTCCATACCATCTGGTCTGTTCGTCTAAGAGTATCGCATATCGGGTCTAGAGGGTGGATAAAGTCAGACCCCTAATAACACGATAAGTCATATCGGTGTGAAGCCCATCACCCACTGAGAAACTGCTGATCCAAATCAGTAATTCCCATCCACCTTGACCAAAGATTTCTGGTGATGGACACCCATGCATAACGTGATATCTACCCCCAATACCGGAAGAAAAGAATCCATAACGATCCGCTCACTGCCTCCATGTAGCTCGGGACTGTACATAACTAAAACTTGTTTGCACGACTCCTTTGAACCGTGGTAAGGTAGTAACCAAAGCACAGTAGGAACTCACACGAGACAAATGATGATCTCAGGTCAACAAACTAACCTGTACTCATGTCACCTGAGAAATGCTATCTGACAATAAGTATAATACTATCTAGCATGTTCCCGGTGAGCCCATCCAGTGTAACTCATAACCCAATAAGCACATGTATACTATCTTTGGTGACTAACTGATACCAATGGCTGTGAGACCGGCCATCGTCATTCGTCGGAGTCAAGAAACGTATACACTAGTCTACTCTGGAATATCGATGCCCAGTCTCGATATTGCCACGACCAGGTGTTAGGAATATGTATGCCTTAGAGGCCATTATTGTATGATACAGTGGATGCTTGGACATATATGGAGAGGACTTTCTTGCTCGACATGATAGTATGCTATCTGGTTGCTCTTTATCTTAACATGTACACTTTTTTTAGTATACTGTCTCTCTGATACATGTTGATAAAGCCCTTAGGATATAGGCTTGACTACCAGGACTATGATGCAGATCATACTAGTAGGGCTTGTGTAGTCCGCAAGCACATCCTTTAACAGTTCCTAGTCGAGGGAGTATCGAGACAGGGCATCGATATTCCATAGTAAACTAGTGTGTACATTTCTTGACCCTGTATAGGGTGATGGTTGATCCCATAACCATTGGTGTTTGACATCAAAGATTGTACACAGATGCTCGTTAGAGAATGGGTACACCGAACAGGACTCGCCGAGAACTCCTAGATGGTACCATACCTATCGTCAGATAGCAGTTCTCTGGTGACAATTGTACAGGTTAGTCTGTAGACCCAAGATCGTCATAGTGTCTTGTGTGGTTCCCACTGTGCTTTGATTTCCTCTCTACCATGGCTCAAAGGAGTCATGCAAGCAGGTGGATTTTGGGTACAGTCCTGAGTCGCATGGAGGCAGTGAGCGATAAGAGGGGTTTCGTCTCTCCCGGTATTGGGAGTTGATGTTGCGCTTGTTGGATATAGTGCCCTCAAGTCAATTATTGTAATTACAGGCAGGTGATTGTGATGATTGAGGGAGGACCTATACGGGTAGAACAGTCTTACTCGAGATGATAGTATGCTATCTGGTTTGTCTCTATCATCATGTACATGTATTATGTGGCATTACAAATCACTATTACATATTGATAGAGCCTATAGGATTATTGATTGACTACCTGCATTATGATGGCGATCATATACGTGGGAGCTGGGTGGTCTATAAGCACATTCTTAAATATCCCTAGTCGAGGGAGTATGGAGACTGGGCATCGATACTCCGGAGTAGACTAGTGTATACTTTTCAAGACCCCGACGAGGGGAGGTGGTCGGTCTCACAATCCATTGGTGTCAGTTAGTCACCTAAGATAGTATGCATGTGCTCATTGGGTAATGAGTTACACTGGACGGACTCACCAGGAACATGCTAGATGGTATTATACCTATTGTCAGATAGCAGTTCTCAGGTGACATGAGTACAGGTTAGTCTGTCGAATTGAGATCGTCATTTGTCCCGTATGAGTTCCCACTGTGCTTTGATTGCTACCCTACCACGGCTCAAAGGAGTAGTGCAAACAGGTTTTAGTTGGGTACAGTCCCAAGCCATATGGAGGCAGTGAGCGGATCGTCGGGGATTCGTCTCTCCCGGTATTGGGGGTTGATGTCGCGCTGTGTATGGGTGGCCATCACTAGAAATCCTTGGCCAAGGTAGACGAGAATTACTGATTTGGATCAGTAGTTTCTCAGTGGGTGATAGGCTTCACACCGACACGAAATATCACGTTATTAGGGGTCTGACTTTATCCACCCCCTAAACTGTTGGATATAGTGCCCTCAGAGTCAATTATTGGATCACAGGCACGTGATTGCAATGATTGAGGGAGGACCTATACCGGTAGGACAGTCTTACTCGAGATGATAGTATGCTATCTGGTTTATCTTTATCATCATGTACTGCTTTAGGTGACCTTACGAGTCGCTATTACACGTTGATAGAGCCCCTAGGATTCTTGCTTGACTACCAGCAGTATGAGGGCGATCATATACGTGAGAGCTGGAGTCTATAAGCACATCCTTAAAAGGTCCCAAGTCGTGAGAGTTTCGAGACAGGGCATCGATACTCCAGAGTAGACTAGTGTATACAGTCGAGACCCCGACGAGGGGCGGTGGCCGGTCTCACAAGCCACTGGTGTCAGTTGGTTCACCTAAGATGTATACAGGTGCTCATTGGGTTATGAGTACACCGGACAGGACTCGCCGGGAACATGCTAGTTGGTCTTATACCAGATGTCAGATAGCAGTTCCCTGGTGACATATGTACAGATTAGTTCATCGACCTGAGATCGTCATTTGTCTCGTGTGAATTCCCACTGTACTTTGATTACTACCCTACCACGCTCAAAGGAGACGTGCAAACAGGTTTTAGTTGGGTACAGTCCCGAGCCACATGGAGGCAGTGAGCGGATCTTCAAGGGTTCGTCTCTCCCGGTATTGGGGGTGAGGTCGCGCTGTGTCTAGGAGAGCCAGTACATGAAAGTCCTTGGCCAAGGCAGGAGATTTACTGGTAGGTATTCCAGTAGTATCTCAGGGTGTTCTGGGCTACACTCCGACACGACTTGTACCGCTTTTGGGGGTCTGACTTTACCAACCCCCTAGGCCCGCCATGCGATGCTCATAGACGAACGGACCGGACTGTACGGATATTGTCACTGACAGGCTCAGTAGGTGATTGATGTGAAAAATTGTCTTTGTAGAATAACCGCAATCAATAACGGTGTCGCGTGTAGCTAGACCGAGATGAGTACGGGTCGTCCTTAGGGAAACGTTAAATCTTTTACTCTTATTTTAGATGTGTTGAAAAAGAGATGAGGGATAAAGAATTTTGTGGAAAGGTTTCTAGATCTACGTTAAGCAAGAATGCAAAATATATAGATCTAGATTATTTTAGGGATGTAGTTAATATAATAAGAGGGCTTGTAGGGTTCGTTAGGATTTAGTAGTTATGGATGATTAATTAAAAGTTACCCTTTTTATCCTTTAATAGATTTAAAACTAGAACGACGGTGATGCGTGTAGATTAGGGTTTCTGGAGGGAAAAGGAATCCCACTCTTAACCCTTATCTCGACACGGAACTCCGTTCATATCTAGCCTTTACCAAAACAATCATTAATCTAATCTCTAATCGCGGTCGGAACTAACAAAGAATTGTTAGCGCGCCCGATTAAGATGTTAATGATTCTTTTGATAAAGTTCATAAACTTTATAGGACGTAAAAAGGGTTTAAGGATGTTCATCATCCATTAGCCTACCCTAATCCTACGAACCCTAACAAGCGGAGAATTACTCGCGCATGTTGGGAGAAAAAGATATGGAGAGAAAATGCATAATTAAACTACGAAGAAATAGAATAAGAAAAAGAAAGCTACCTTTATTAATCAACAATATTCATTACACTTGAATCCTTAGAAAATGATTACAATTTCTAGTTGCTTCTCGATCTCTTCCAAGGAGATAGATGAACCGTTGATGATCAGCCTGGATGCGTGAGCCGTCTTGGACTTCGTGATCTCTTCGGCTTGATGCCTTCTAACTTTAGCCCTTGGTCCTTTATATAGCCCTCAAAGAAGAAAAACTAGTTACCATATATGTGACTTCCTAATATGGTGACTTTCCATGCCTGGATTCTGAGTCCCTGTCAGTATTGATTTTATGATTTTGGCAGATTTTTGATCCTGACATCTTGAACATCTTGATCTCTTGACCTGAGCTAAATCTTGCACAATATCTCTATAATTAATGTTAGTTTATTTATTAAATTAGAGAGAGTATCTGAATCTCTATATATGGTAATAAATCTTTAAGAAACTTGATTAAAAATATTTAATATGCTATGCACTTTATATGGTAATAAATCATTAAGAAACATGATTAAGAATATTTGATATGCTATACATCTTTTAATTACTAAAATATTATGCATATATTTTGAAATATTATTCTAACCATTTGTATGATATTATATCTTTTAAGAATTGTGATTAGAATATTTGATATGATATGCATATTTTCAATTACCAAAATATTATATAAATATAAAATGCTTATATTTTCTTTCATAATATTAATTATAATATATAAACATATGGCAAATAGTATTTTGCAGATAAATCCAAATATGTTTAATATTTATAATAAACACCTTTTATTATTTAAGAAATGTAAGGAAAATACTTATACCAAAGTGCAATATTTTCAACTGATCAAATACCCCCAAACTTAACTTTGATCGTCCCGAGCAAACTAGTTATTCAAGAGAAAGAGAAAAAGAAAAAGAAAAACCTAAATAGCACACTTTCGTAGGCAAACACGATTGCACTGAGCACGTGCAACAAGTCGTTAAACCTCTAGGTGTCCCTAGTAGGAGGAGTGTTGTCTCCTGAGGGTTTTCAGTGGATTACACCCACAAAATCCTATAATAAAAAAGAGATGGTGAAATTTACATATAAAGATAAGAACCATAAAAGAAATACTTTGAAAATTTAGAGTTTCCAACTACACCAGCTTTTCAGTTGTCATGAGCCCTATCTTAATAGTCATGAAAAAATGTTAAAAATCACATCATCCCTCAATAAAACATCGTCTTTATTCTTCATTCCTACCTTTCATCCAAACATCGATCATATATCCCTACGTGTGTGAACAGAACATCCCTACACTTGGAGAATTCAATTCAAGCTATCATACTCTTGTCCATCTGCCGTAGTACTTTTTAATTTGATAAATATTTAGATTTTCTCACACATTTTCATGCGACCGTTAATACTTCTTGAGGTACTAACCGACCGATTACTCATGTGCTTTCTGATTAGGTGATAATATTTTTCTCGTCTTGCACCACCTAAGGCTTAGCAGTGACTCCCAGACCAGTTGGCCTTAGGGCACTAGGTGAAGAGGCACCCTCGCTATATTTTTTTTATTGCTGCCTTGGCGATAACAAAACCAGTGTTCATTTTTTTTCTTCATCATTTTATATTATTCATTTTTTATTTCCTTCATACTTTGGCTTTTGGACAAGAGCATTTCAAGGTATCCTCTACTATCCCGAGTTTCAAGACGTGTGTAAGTGTATATAGTAGGGTATCAACATTCAAATGTTTGGCTTCCAGAATAGGAACTATTTTTCAGACTTATTTTTATCCTCAGATTAGTGACTTCTTTCATCTTACTAACCCCTGGGACAACGGCTCATAACTACTAATTACTAGTTCGTTTAAGAAAACTTCTAATTTTCTAGGTTTTCTTAAATTTTTCCATTCTTTTGGATGTAATTTTTCACTTTCTACTCTTTTGTTATAAAAGAATTTTTTTTTTGAATTTTTTTTGAAAATGTTGTGCTTAAGCAAAATATGATACAAATTGATGTGTAAATAAGCACAAACCTCCCCCAAACCTGTTTACAGCAGTGTCCTCACTGATGTCATCCGTTAACCTCAAAAACCTGTAGACTTGGGAGGAAATTATTAATGGGGGCAAGAATATATGAAAGTGAAAATCCTCTCCCAAACTTATTTTTGGCTCACAATGTTGTAAAAATCATTTTCTTTCAAGAGCCAAAATATACCCCCCCCCTCCAAAAAAAACTTGAGTTAAACAATTTTAAGCTTTGCAAACACCGAAGGTAAACACCAACCATTCAAAAATTTTATCGATGAAGTACCAAGGTTGGTGGAAGAACGTGTCACCTTTCGACGTGAAGAAGTGGGGAGGTGATAAGAGGTGTAATGGTAAAAGATTGCGTCTCAATTTGGAGAGACGACACAGTGATAGTAATGATGGATTACTCGCATTATCATGATTGTCCAAAAGAAGGGGTGGAGGTCCAATTTCTTCATCTTGGAGTTGAGTTATCTCAACACCCGTGTCTTTTAAAATTGCGAGTTCATCAGCGAAAATTTCCTCAAAGCTTTCATCGATACCCCGAAGAATAATGTCATCAGAAAAAATGGGGTGATCGTCAGACTCTATAAAAAGTTCCTCATCAGCGTTAGATGTTGACCCGGACAACTCGGTGGAAGAGTCCGTGTATGTATAATACATGGTTGGGTCAAACAACAACATATGAAAAGAGTCAGTATCATGAGGTTGATCAAATTCGCTGCTGTCGACATCCATTAATTCGACAGAACACACATGAGCATAGGGTTCAGAGGGTTCACTTCCAAACTTGTAAATGTTAAGCTCAATTGACTTCTTTCCAAACGATAGGGTCATAGAGCCGTTTCTACAATTGATTATTGCGTTGGAAGTGGCCAAAAAGGGTCGACCGAGTATCACCGGGATTTGATTGCGTGGGTTTGCCACAGGTTGTGTATCTATAACGATAAAGTCCACAGGGAATATGAATTCCCCGACTTTGATTAACACATCCTCTAGCTCACCCCTAGGTTGGGTAATAGATCGATCGGCCATCTGAAGAGTGCAATGCGCAGGTTTTAACTCTTCGATCCCTAATTGCTCATAAACAGAATACGGAAGCAAGTTAACACTAGCACCTAAATCGAGTAGAGCACGATTGATATTTTTACCCCCAATAGAAATTGAAATTGTAGGACTTCCGGGGTCCTTTCGTTTCTTGGGTAGTTGTTGTGCAAAAGCAGTGCTTACATTACTCGCAAGGAAAACTTTTTTAGGTACTTGAACTTTTCTGTTCCTAGTGCACAAGTCCTTTAGGATTTTCGCATATGACGGAACTTGTTGAATAGCATCTAGGAGAGGAATGTTTATGTTAACTTGCTTAAACATTTCCACAATCTTCTCCATTTGCGGGTTAGGTCTGTTGGCCCTTAATCTGTTTGGAAATGGAGCTCGATCAATAAGTTTTGGGTCCAACGTTTGTGGAGAAGACTGTGGGGATGGATTCGATCCCAAAATTGGAGTGGGAATCGACTTAGATAGATTTGGCGAAATGTTCGAGTCTTGGGGAAAACGGGGAATAGGCTCGGATGAAGGTGGGAGACTAGATGAATTAGGGGAAGAAGAAGAAGAAGCTGGGGTATCAATGGTGTCACTAACATCAAATTGCTCACCCACTCGGTTTTTCAGCACTCTCCCCGATCTCAACGTAGTAATGGCGTTCACATTATGATTTTGTGAATGGCCAGGATTCGGTAGGGGTTAAGATGGGAGTTTCCCTTTCTCTCTCGCACTCATTGCGGCATTTAACTGTGCGAGTTGGTTTTCTATTAATTTAATACTCTCACCGTGGGAGGTGGAGTCTTTCTTTATGGTATCAATAGAAGACTTCATCTCAGCCGACAATTACATGGAATGTTTCATGAACAAATCCAAAGTTTGTGCAAGTGAAGAGTTATCAATACCGGCCACTTGTGGTGTAGAAGTGTTGGCCGGATTTTGGAAATTTTGTGACTGAAAGGGGGGCTGATTCTGTGGTTGTGGTTGCTGTGGAGGAGGTCTTTGATAATTGCTTTGTTGGTTTTGATTCCAAGCAAAGTTAGGATGATTCCTCCATCCTTGATTGTACGTGGAAGAATAAGGGTCGTTTCTAGGTCGCTGCTGAAAAGCAGCATTAGTTTGAAATGATGCATTCATAGGACATTCTTCCGTTAAGTGTGAAGGATCCGAGCAGCAACCACAGACGGTGTTAGGAAGCGTGACCTGATTTAGGGAGAATGATGAGAGTTTGTTCTCAATAGCATCGAGTTTCTTCTGCATCGCTGCCATTTCGGCTTTTACTGCGATGGAAACATCGAGCTTGTGAATACCTCCCCTAAATGAAGGTGGTCTTACGCTTTCCCACTGCAAAGTGTGTTCAGCAAGGTCTTCCAGATATTTCCAAGCTCCACCGTCGTCTTTAGATATGAAATTGCATTGACATATTGTTTCAAGCATCTGCTTTGTCGCTGGATTAATGCCCTCATATATTATGCGACATAAATCACATCTTTGTATTCCATGATGAGGACATTGGACAAGCAGATCCTTGAAACGTTCAAAGCACTTCCAAAATGGTTCATTGGGAAGCTGGGTGAACTGGTTGATCTCGCTCCTAACACGGGCGGTCTTATGGTTTGGGTAAAACTTCTTAAGAAATGCTATTACGAATTCATCCCAATTAGTGATAGAGTGTGCGGCAGTATTATAAAGCCATTTTTCTGCCAAGTCGCACTGTGTGAATGGGAGAAGACGCAAGCGCATAGCATCGACAGTCAACTGTGAAGTACCCATCATTGCGCATACGTTTTCGAATTTGGTGATGAAAACGTACGCGTCTTCCGACTTAAGCCCGTGAAATTTGGGCAGCAGATTGATGTAGTGGGGTTTAATTTCGAAATTATCCCCGTTAGCTGGTGGAAGGGATAGACAAGTGGGAAGAGGACCACGGATAGGATAACATCTCTCTTGGAGAGAGATGCGCGGTGGATTCTGCGCACCTACGGGCGGTGGCAGCGTGGTGTTATACTCTGATGGAGTGTCTGTAAGTCTACGTTAGCGCCCCGGCAGTCTACAGACGCCAAATGCGGAATAAATTTTTTTTAACTTGGCGCTATCGTATACTTTAACCCGGATCTGCCATTATTGCTAAACTAACAAACTGTAAAGAGTGTAGAAAGGTTATACCGAACGATCTGAGTCCTTCGTTCTTTAACCATCATCCCACGCTCCGTTGCGGCTGCTCCGATCTCGTCGATCTCCGATATCCTCGTCGAGGTGGCACCACATCACTGATTCTTTAAACGGGCTCCCGCCTCTGACTCGAGGCAACTCGATCGTCAAGTTTGCTAAAAGAGACGACCAAGAATTGATGTAGAGAATGAGTAGATGACTTTGTCTCACTTCGTCCAAAACCGTGGACGATCGGTTAATGAAGTTGCCGTGGAAATCGGGTGATGGAATGAAATGAACTGTAAAATTCCATACACCCCGAATACTATCATAATCTTTTCTAACCAAAATGAAACATCAAGTGAAGTGAGGAGGAGAGAGAGGGCCGGCCATTTTATATGATGGAGGGAGGTGACCGTAGGAGCAAGTGGTGACCTTAAGCAAAAAGCTTCTCACTAAATATCCTAAGGAAGACAAGAAGCTTTAATAACAAAGCATAAAGATCTTAAGCAAAACAAGAGTGTAATGAAATCAAAGCATGAGTCACTTAGCCTTGTCACTAATCTAGAACCTTCTAGAACCTTCTAGAAGCACGACTCACTCTCATCCAAGAAAAGATAAATCCGTCTTTAACCAAATGTTAAAAGACGGGTGATAGAAAACTGGAAACTGGCAACTTCCAAAAGTGATCCTGAAACGAATTTCAGGACAACCCCGAAACTGTATAAACATACCCGCACTTGTATTACGACCGAATACAAATGCAACTGAGACAAAGATATTATACCTACTCAATATAATACTCGGATCCGTCTTAAACCAAAGCCGACCAGTATCATCTGCCCGAAAACTGACACGTGCGTAAACGCACGTGCATTTTCCGAACCCTGCCATAAAACCATACGGCCTCTACAACGTTTCGCCCGAAACTTGGGAAACTGTCTGTGGGGGACTCTAATGACTTTTCAGTACCCTGGCAGTGGGTTTAACCACAAACCGTCAACTGCACTAGCTATGCGTGACGGTTGCCCACGGACTGAACTTAAGGGAGGCTGATGAGCGCACTCAAGGGTGGCCGATGAGCTAACACATCCAGAAACCCTACTGAGTCTAACAGCGACAATGTATATACAGTCCGGTCCGTTCGTCAATGAGTATCGCATATCCGCCTAGGGGGCTAGCAACGTCAGACCCCCAGAAGCAGTATAAGTCGTGTCGGAGTGTAGCCCAATAACACCCTGAGATACTACTGGAGTACCTACCAGTAAATCTCCTGCCACGGCCGTGGGCTATGTGTAATGGCTCTCCTAGACACAGCACGATCTCGCCCCCAATACCGGGAGAGACGAATCCCCTGCCGATCCGCTCACGTGCCTCCATATGGCTCGGGACTGTACCCAAAAGCTACCTGTTTGCACGACTCCTTTGAGCCGTGGTAGGGTAGAAATCAAAGCACAGTGGGAACTCACACGAGACAAATGACGACCTCAGGTCGATGAACTAACCTGTACACATGTCACCAGGGAACTGCTATCTGACGATAGGTATAGTATTAACTAGTAGATTCCCGGCGAGTCCTGTCCGGTGTACTCATAACCCAATGAGCACTTGTATACATCTTAGGTGATCCAACTGACACCAGTGGCTTGTGAGACCGGCCACCGCCCCTCGTCGGGGTCTCGACTGTATACACTAGTCTACTCCGGAGTATCGATGCCCTGTCTCGAAACTCCCACGACTAGGGACCACAATTAAGGATATGCATATAAACTACCCAACTCTCACGTATATGATCGCCATCATACAGTTGGTAGTAAAGCCAGATCCTAAGGGCTCTATCAAAGTGTAACATGCAATCAGTCACCTGAACATGTACACGACTGATAAAGGCAAACCAGATAGTATACTATCATCTCGAGTAAGACTGTCCTACCGGGATAGGTCCTCCGCAATCATTGCAATCACGTACCTGCGATCCAATAATTGACTATGAGGGCACTATCTCCAACAATCTCCCACTTGTACTCAAGGCTAATTATTGCGATGTCGACTACTCACAGCCCGTGTGAAACCGAACATCCAACTCCTCTACTAATCAGTTTCACAAAGCCCGTTTGTAAAACTATTGTGTTCGAGAAATAGCCTCAGAGAGTGGATCCGCCTAGAAGTATCTTTCTATATCTCTCTTAATCTCAAGTTCGCGGAGAAAGCCATCTCCCGTATTGAGTAGTACCTGTCTTAGAAATTGTCTGAATATCTGATGGGACCTTAGTTCATAAATGAACTCCATATCCAAACTTCTTAGACTGTATCGATCACTGAACCTAATCAGTATCCGGCACCATACCACCCACAGTATCCTTTGGAACCACCTGTCCATAATACTGTCCCTCGTCAGAGGGAAAACTAAAACTCTGACAATCACTCTGTCATCCATGTCACCTTTGAAGCCTGGAATGATAACCGTCTACCGAAAGAGGCTGCCGTTATCAAATCCGTAGAACATGTACTAATGTTCTAAAACTGCTTCCTTATGTTTCTCCAGGATTGGATTAATACAAACTTATTGCATCTAGTGCAAAAACAACATTTGGTGCGGTACTTGACATCTCATGATTGACTCAATTGCCTAAGCAAGTGATCTGCCAGTCATGCACATCCCTCTCCCCTTTAGTCTATACGACAGCTTTAGAGAGGGTGACTCCATCACCTGCAGGTACACTACCATGCTAGGAGTCAACTATTCTAAAAATCATTAGAATATCTGTCAAAGTACCCATATTGGGAAACTACCCAAATCCAGATCTAAAACCATAGATCTAGAAACCAGAATGTCTAATATTATATCCATATCCTGTCTGGAGAAACAACTGTGTGACGATCAGAGTACAACCGATCGTAGTATAGGAATTTTACTTCCTACTCTGTGTATGTCATCCAAATACCATGACATCACACCCTACTACCTTCTTAACAGATCCATCCCCTATTCTGATTGAAGTCAAACCCATGACTGTCACATCAAAATTAGATGATCTATCTCCGCTATAACTGCTCAAGTCTATAAATAGACAAAAGCTACTTGCCCACTATGCTTCCGCTGCTCCCACTGAATACGACAACCCTCTGGCAGAATAATATACACGTACACTTCTAAAGCTAGTTTAGAACGACGCTATACTTATCCTCCTGCCTGGTCTCATAGTCTGGAACAACAGTAGTGTCAAGTCTGGGTAGATAAGAACCTCCCTGTCACCGTCCTTGAGGCTACCGAAGTACCTCTCGGGTGTCTGAGGTTACCCACCAAATCTGCGGAGTGGCTATTGGAATGTCAAACCTGATTGATTATATAGGTCCTATTAAATTTTCTGTAATCGTTCGCGGTTCTGGAATCACTTCCAGTTCTACCATACTCCCACTACTGTTTTCTGAAAAAGATCCATTTTACTAAAACTGTGGCGAGTCAAGAACAACATCACTATTGATCTTCCAAATGGTAGAATATCAACCCTCGACATAGCCAGGGTCAACCCACAAACAGTCACTACAGAAACGTGCCCTGAGTTATCCAGAGTCTGGTTTTAAGCATAAGCTGGACAACTCCCCGTACCTTAATTTCTTTTAAGGTACGATCCATTCTATATCCAATACAGAAACTTTGGCACTTATTTAATTGGAACCATATTCAAATCATGCAGCTGTCTCCAGTGCATATCAACTTAATGGAAAGAGGCTAATCAGCATTACTCAGCTTAGGAATCCATCCAATTATGAGTAACCTGAAAGAGAAACACGTTTCTCAAAACCATCACTATCATCTGAATACCAATCACAAGAATCTACATCTTCGATCTCTTTGAAGAATCCCGATACTTGTGATACCTGGTTCTCTACTTTATTCTTATACCCACAACTTCTCAAAACTTAGACCTTGTATTTCTACGAAACACTTGTCTAAATACTAGAGAAGTTATAAGTAAACAGAACATAGTACGAGGACCTACCCTTTGTCCTGAAGGACACTGGACAACATACAATACTCTGTATAAGTCCGCTGAGTTAAACAACTCAAAACCTGTGCGTCGTAGGTTGAAAACTGTACCCTGGCGATTTCCTCAAATATCACCAATTACAACGAATTCCGATATAATGAGGATGATCACCTAATTCCCAATATCTTACTCCCACTCATCATCTGTAAAACCATACAGATATGAAAATGAAACCTGGTAAATACATACCCTTGGAGTAAGTGTCTAATCGGGAAAACAGTTTTCCTTAACAATGCACTGAAACATGAAAATGTTTCGTAGGGGTATCCTGGTATTCATAGCAATGCCTCTTCCATAATCTAATTCATGACTTCAACCGTATATTTTATTGCCATCTCTCCAAATCACTTTATTTGTCTTTAGTCGTTACCTTCTGTACACCATCGTTAGGCTTAATGGTTTTCTTCCTTCCCTACCGTTCGGCACCAGCCTATGGTTTGGAAGAAGACTATCCAGTAAGCATAATAGGTGTACCCTCCTAAACCAAGGAGTACTCGCATCTCGAGAGAAGGTGATGATAAAAGACAGCTGAATAATACCTTATTCTTTTAAAGGTGAAATAGGAGTGGCGATGAAGTACGCGGTTTTGGTCGTGAATGATATCAGTCGCAATTTACTTTGCCCTCTTTCTAATCCCTTCATTTTGTCTTTACATATTGCCTTCTGCACACCCTACTTAGGCTAATTGGTTTTCTTCATTCCCTACCTTTCGGCACCTGCCTATGGTTTGGAATAAGACTATCCAATAAGCGTAATAGGCGTACTCTCCTAAACCAAGGAGCCCTCGCAACCTGAGAGAAGGTGATAATAAAAGACAACTGAATAAACCAATTCTATTTCTCCTGAACCTGGATCCATCCTCGAAGAAGTCCCTTCGAGTTCGTATATAACCATACGATGGATCTATCCAATGGAAGTGGATATCCGTAGTAAAACGGGTGTTCTGAGAAATGCAAAGGATAAAAGAAGGAGTGGCAATGACTTTATGCAACATAGACAATCCAAAAGCCAGTATTTTAAGAAGGTTCGGTCAACCTGGTCACTGAGTCATAGTCTAGGGTCGGTCAAAGGTCGCTGCCAAAGAGAGAGAGAGAAAAGAAACACTCTGCGTGCACTCTAACCAAGATCAGAATGGTCATATCTTTATCTAATCCGGAAACCTCCCACTGTCCTGTCAAATTCTCCTCCAAACCTAAAGAAGAATCAATCGGGATCACCCGAAGAGTAAACCAACTCATCAGTGGGAATCGGGATCCAACTCTCATCGCATGATAACATGACGGAATCCACTCGCGTTATCACACTCCAGAAGGTATGCGCATGCCTGGCAAGTTTCAGTTTCTTTAGAAACTCCCGATATGAATTTTACCCCATGTTCTTATGACCTTGGCGAATGTCAACAAATCATAAGTCACATGTCAAGTTCTGCCCGTCATTATCTTGTTAATTTGAACCCACCCGTACATACCCTTGACGAAAGCCAACAAGGTAATACGACTGTCCCAAACCAACACATCTATCTATGCAACAAATGAATACCCCAGCAACTACCAAACACTATGCCTTGACGAAAGCCAACAAACATAGCTTGAATATTACTGACCATCCATAAGAAACGACGGAGGGCTACGGCTGGTTTTTGGCGAAAAACCTTTAGCGTAGTGAACTTGATATCGCTGAAGGAACCTGATAGCTTTTTAAAATATAGTGACGAAAACCTTTGCTAAAGAGGTCACTCCCGGTGAAGGGATCTCGGCTCTTTCCTCGTGGAATGAGGTGCAGGATATTCCACTGAATACCGCTATGCAAAGCAACATGTAATCGGCTATAGTGAAGTTATTACCCTGACGCAAACTTCTGCCCAAGGGGTCAGTCCCGGTGAAGGGATATCAGCCCTTGCCCCGTCGAATGAGGTGCAGGATATTCCACTGAATACCGCTATGCAAAACAAAAGGAAACGTCTTTGCAATAACACCTTTTAAAATTGTTCCAACAACTAAAACAGGTTTGTTTAACTTTGCATTGATCAGAATCAACGCAGTCCCATCAATCAATCACACCAGAAAAGAACGAAAATAAAATGTACGTATATGCCATCCGCATTCGTCACTGGGTCCCGTCATCACCCGTTAGGTTACTTAACTAACGACAGAGCGGGGACCGGACTAGCGCGGGTGTAAAACATATACAACATCTAATAGTATATAAACCAATATACATAATCGCTCCAGGCGTGATAATATGCAACATTACAGAAAAGTAATAAGCATCACAGAACAATACAGATATCTGGGATCCCCGGGTTTCACAGAGCCGCTGCTGAAACCCGACGTTCCCCTGTCGTGTGGATAGCCTGTGCAATGAAACCTAGACCCCTACGGGTGCGGCAAGTTACCCGCCAAAACCTGAAGCGAGGTAGTCCCCACAGCATAGTGAATGGACCACCCAGCACTTCACAGAATCCGGTAATCTTGGGCACCCCTCCTTGGGTCAACCTGTACCCCCTACGAGTGCGGCGAATAGTCTGCCAATTTTAGAGTGGGGCCTCTCTGCCTCCCAAAGCCATGAGATGCGGACCCGTTGCTCTCCAGAACCCGGCTATCCGTGCACTCCGTCGCGGGGTAAAACCTAGTACAGTAATGAAAAATAGTACAACAGGTACATCGACCGCAACCTGGTCGTGTCCCAAAAGAATATTATACAACAGGCAGTGACGGCAGTCCACATGTTGGACGCTCGTCCCGCAATATCAAAAGTACAAATAAACACAAACTGTACTACCATTGGACACTGCTATCCACCACGACAAATCCGCAACATCACAGCAGAAAACAGAACATCAACGCGAATGTCACGTTCGCAAACCCGTCTAAAAGAACTATAGCAATCAAACGCGGTTTACCGATCAAATGACATTCCCGGTCGGAGATATAATGTAAGCACTGTAAACTAACGTGTTTAAATTTCGATCGACCAAATATCAAAAAGTGGGCCCCACTGCTTACTGGTGAACAGTAACAAAATCTGGGCCAAAACGATATTTACCAAAAACCCCAAAATCCAACAAAGAACCCACTGACCAAATTTGGGAGCACGTGCTCCCCACATGGCCGCGGTTGCGCGGCCAAACCATGGGTTTGGCCGCCCTTCCGCGGCGTATTGGAGGGATCACGACTCCAAATTTTGTCGTGACTCTTAGAAATGCCTGCTCAGATTTTTAAGACATCCAGAAATAAATTTTGAGACCATCTAAAAACAACAGAAACTGTCAAGCAAGGATTTTGCCGTTTTCGATTTTCGGTTCGATCGATGTTTTGAACGCGTTAGCACAAGTTAGTATAGCAAAATGGTTAGGCTCTGATACCACTGTAAGTCTACGTTAGCGCCCCGGCAGTCTACAGACGCCAAATGCGGAATAAAAATTTTTTAACTTGGCGCTATCGTATACTTTAACCCGGATCTGCCATTATTGCTAAACTAACAAACTGTAAAGAGTGTAGAAAGGTTATACCGAACGATCTGAGTCCTTCGTTCTTTAACCATCATCCCACGCTCCGTTGCGGCTGCTCCGATCTCGTCGATCTCCGATATCCTCGTCGAGGTGGCACCACATCACTGATTCTTTAAACGGGCTCCCGCCTCTGACTCGAGGCAATTCGATCGTCAAGTTTGCTAAAAGAGACGACCAAGAATTGATGTAGAGAATGAGTAGATGACTTTGTCTCACTTCGTCCAAAACCGTGGACGATCGGTTAATGAAGTTGCCGTGGAAATCGGGTGATGGAATGAAATGAACTGTAAAATTCCATACACCCCGAATACTATCATAATCTTTTCTAACCAAAATGAAACATCAAGTGAAGTGAGGAGGAGAGAGAGGGCCGGCCATTTTATATGATGGAGGGAGGTGACCGTAGGAGCAAGTGGTGACCTTAAGCAAAAAGCTTCTCACTAAATATCCTAAGGAAGACAAGAAGCTTTAATAACAAAGCATAAAGATCTTAAGCAAAACAAGAGTGTAATGAAATCAAAGCATGAGTCACTTAGCCTTGTCACTAATCTAGAACCTTCTAGAACCTTCTAGAAGCACGACTCACTCTCATCCAAGAAAAGATAAATCCGTCTTTAACCAAATGTTAAAAGACGGGTGATAGAAAACTGGAAACTGGCAACTTCCAAAAGTGATCCTGAAACGAATTTCAGGACAACCCCGAAACTGTATAAACATACCCGCACTTGTATTACGACCGAATACAAATGCAACTGAGACAAAGATATTATACCTACTCAATATAATACTCGGATCCGGCTTAAACCAAAGCCGACCAGTATCATCTGCCCGAAAACTGACACGTGCGTAAACGCACGTGCATTTTCCGAACCCTGCCATAAAACCATACGGCCTCTACAACGTTTCGCCCGAAACTTGGGAAACTGTCTGTGGGGGACTCTAATGACTTTTCAGTACCCTGGCAGTGGGTTTAACCACAAACCGTCAACTGCACTAGCTATGCGTGACGGTTGCCCACGGACTGAACTTAAGGGAGGCTGATGAGCGCACTTAAGGGTGGCCGATGAGCTAACACATCCAGAAACCCTACTGAGTCTAACAGCGACAATGTATATACAGTCCGGTCCGTTCGTCAATGAGTATCGCATATCCGCCTAGGGGGCTAGCAACGTCAGACCCCCAGAAGCAGTATAAGTCGTGTCGGAGTGTAGCCCAATAACACCCTGAGATACTACTGGAGTACCTACCAGTAAATCTCCTGCCACGGCCGTGGGCTATGTGTAATGGCTCTCCTAGACACAGCACGATCTCGCCCCCAATACCGGGAGAGACGAATCCCCTGCCGATCCGCTCACGTGCCTCCATATGGCTCGGGACTGTACCCAAAAGCTACCTGTTTGCACGACTCCTTTGAGCCGTGGTAGGGTAGAAATCAAAGCACAGTGGGAACTCACACGAGACAAATGACGACCTCAGGTCGATGAACTAACCTGTACACATGTCACCAGGGAACTGCTATCTGACGATAGGTATAGTATTAACTAGCAGATTCCCGGCGAGTCCTGTCCGGTGTACTCATAACCCAATGAGCACTTGTATACATCTTAGGTGATCCAACTGACACCAGTGGCTTGTGAGACCGGCCACCGCCCC
Organism: Agapanthus africanus; assembly: GCA_030015575.1. Classification (NCBI taxonomy): domain Eukaryota; kingdom Viridiplantae; phylum Streptophyta; class Magnoliopsida; order Asparagales; family Amaryllidaceae; genus Agapanthus; species Agapanthus africanus. The sequence continues at coordinate 310,441,708 of CM057343.1, read as the reverse complement.
TCGTCGGGGTCTCGACTGTATACACTAGTCTACTCCGGAGTATCGATGCCCTGTCTCGAAACTCCCACGACTAGGGACCACAATTAAGGATATGCATATAAACTACCCAACTCTCACGTATATGATCGCCATCATACAGTTGGTAGTAAAGCCAGATCCTAAGGGCTCTATCAAAGTGTAACATGCAATCAGTCACCTGAACATGTACACGACTGATAAAGGCAAACCAGATAGTATACTATCATCTCGAGTAAGACTGTCCTACCGGGATAGGTCCTCCGCAATCATTGCAATCACGTACCTGCGATCCAATAATTGACTATGAGGGCACTATCTCCAACAGTGTCGTCCATCTCGGTCATGGTGTGTGGTGGGGGAAAAGAAGATGAAGAAGTACCGACTTCGGAGTCGATAGCAGGAACGCGGACAAGACGGGCACTAGGATCCCGTGTCCAGCCGAGCATGCACTAAGCGGGTTTAGTGCAAGTGGCAGCGTGTGTGTGATTTTAAAATTGGTTTGTTTTGAAAAAAGTGGGACTCAAGACAAATCACTCTAAAATGCACAAGCAACCCTAGAACTAAGATCACCTAGGTCCAGTCTCTAGACCGCTCCTAGACTTCCAAAGGACAAGCCGTAGGATCAATCCTCTACCGCCTCCGTACGACCCTTGTAGCCAGGTAAGTGTCAGGTAAGTAGGAAGGAACCACAGTAGTGGGCCTAATTAAAAACCACTAGCCTTTGACACACTTGCCTAGGCACTACAAAAGTAATGCGGATAAGCGATAGATTACCCACGACCTTCCTCTGTCCTTATTGAGCGCGACAGTCCTTAGAGTCTGGTCTAGATATTTTTTAAATTAATGAAGGGTTGATCTAGATGCTCGGTTTGTGATTTGTGGGGCTTAGGAAGGGTGATGAAATCCCCACCTAATCTTGATTTGGTCTTTGCCCCTTAAAGTCCGTATTAAAATATGCAAAACAAAACCAATCACAAAACTTTTGCAAAAAGATTTTTGAGCGGCGCTATTTTGCAAAGAATCCTGCAGAAAATAGATTTTATTGGATTTTAGAGGAGAGAGAAAGAGTTGGGAAAGATACAAGAGAAGTTTGGAACCCTAGATCTCCTGTTGTCTCAAGTCTGTGACTCCAGATCTCCTTGCAAAAATTCACGCACAAATCGTTAAATATGCAATTTGCAGTTTTGTTTTAATAATGATATGAATCGTCTAAGAATTCAACACAAATAGTAAGAATAAAAATTTACGCACGCGTCCTCGGCAACGGCGCCATTTGATTGATGTGAAAAATTGTCTTTATAGAATAACCGCAATCAATAACGGTGTCGCGTGTAGCTAGACCGAGATGAGTACGGGTCGTCCTCAGGGAAACGTTGAATCTTTTACTCTTACTTTAGATGTGTTGAAAAAGAGAGGAGGGATAAAGAATTTTGTGGAAAGGTTTCTAGATCTACGTTAAGCAAGAATGCAAAATATATAGATCTAGATTATTTTAGGGATGTAGTTAATATAATAAGAGGGTTTGCAGGGTTCGTTAGGATTTAGTAGTTATGGATGATTAATTAAAAGTTACCCTTTTTATCCTTTAATAGATTTAAAACTAGAACGACGGTGATGCGTGTAGATTAGGGTTTCTGGAGGGAAAAGGAATCCCACTCTTAACCCTTATCTCGACACAGAACTCCGTTCATATCTAGCCTTTACCAAAACAATCATTAATCTAATCTCAAATCGCGGTCGGAACTAACAAATAATTGTTAGCGCGCCCGATTAAGATATTAATGATTCTTTTGATAAAGTTCATAAACTTTATAGGACTTAAAAAGAGTTTAGGGATGTTCATCATCCATTAGCCTACCCTAATCCTACGAACCCTAACAAGCGGAGAATTACTCGCGCATGTTGGGAGAAAAAGATATGGAGAGAAAATGCATAATTAAACTACGAAGAAATAGAATAAGAAAAAGAAAGCTACCTTTATTAATCAACAATATTCATTACACTTGAATCCTTAGAAAATGATTACAATTTCTAGTTGCTTCTCGATCTCTTCTAAGGAGATAGATGAACCGTTGATGATCAGCCTGGATGCGTGAGCCGTCTTGGACTTCGTGATCTCTTCGGCTTGATGCCTTCTAACTTTAGCCCTTGGTCCTTTATATAGCCCTCAAAGAAGAAAAACTAGTTACCATATATGGTGACTACCTAATATGGTGACTTTCCATGACTGGATTCTGAGTCCCTGTCAGTATTGATTTTATGATTTTGGCAGATTTTTGATCCTGACATCTTGAACATCTTGATCTCTTGACCTGAGCTAAATCTTGCACAAAATCTCTATAAATAATGTTAGTTTATTTATTAAATTAGAGAGAGTATCTTAATCACTATATATGGTAAAAAATCTTTAAGAATCTTGATTAAAAATATTTAATACGCTATGCACTTTATATGGTAATAAATCTTTAAGAAACATGATTAAGAATATTTGATATGCTATACATCTTTTAATTACTAAAATATTATGCATATATTTTGAAATATTATTCTAACCATTTGTATGATATTATATCTTTTAAGAATAGTGATTAGAATATTTGATATGATATGCATATTTTCAATTACCAAAATATTATATAAATATAAAATGCTTATATTTTCCTTCATAATATTAATTATAATATATAAACATATGGCAAATAAAATTTTGCAGATAAATCCAAATATGTTTAATATTTATAATAAACACCTTTTATTATTTAAGAAATGTAAGGAAAATACTTATACCAAAGTGCAATATTTTCAACTTAACAGTAGGGTGTCAGGATGAGTTCGCTCATCGACGTCCCTTTTGGTCAATAGCTGGTAGCCCGTCACGTATGGCTAATACCTCTGACGTGCTACTGGTTAAATCCACAGCCATAGTATTGACGAGTCTTTAGAGTCCACCACACACAGTTACTCAAGTTTCGGGCGAAACGCTGTAGAGGCCGTATGGAGATATGGCAGGGTTCGATCATATACGTGCGGTATTGCACGTATCGTGATCGGACGGATTTTACTAGCCGGCTTTGGCTTAAGCCGGATCCTAGTATTAGACAGTGTAGATTTTGTCTCTTTGCATTTGTATTCAGTGGGAATACAAATGCGGGCATGTATATGCAGTCGCGGGGTTTTCCTGTAATTTATTACGGGATCAGTTTTCTGAAGTTGCCAGTTTGCATTCCGTTCCGGCCAGTTTTCCTTTGTTCCTTCACGGTTGGACTTTATCATTGGAGGGGGTTGTTTGCAAGAGTGCAAATAACTTTTTGTGGAGGGGGTTTCTTGCATTTGTGGCTTCTATCATCATGAGATGCTTTATCCATCTTTTCCTTTGCATTAATGAGATGTGTATTGAGTTGGATTTGGATGAGAGGTTGGTGTGACTTTTATTTATCATTATCATAGCTTTTCCCCACTTGTTTTTTCCATTGATAATTCCCTCCACCATTTTCCTTGAGGGGGCCGGCCACATCCTAGAGGAGAGAAAGAGAGGAATTCATTTTGTGGGAAAATCTTCATCTCATTTGGTTTGCTTCAAAAATCCCTCACTACTCTCCAAAGTTCTTCTTTCTCCTCCACATCTGATCAGTCGAAAATATTACATATTTTAGCCGGCAATTTCCTCATCATTTGCATTCATATAGAAGTGTTCGGTATCCGTATTTCACATATTTGCAAATCTATCACAGATTATAAGATTACATGTATTAGACCTTAAAACCAGCATTTCTAGGGAAATTGACTGCATTGCATGGCATCGCAATATTTCTATATGTCGCTACCCGTGTTTTGAAGTCTGTGCAGGAAAAGGAAAGCTTGCTCGAACATTACACCGCTCAAAAGATACGTCAACTCACTAACTTCAAATCTGGTATCAATCCAAAGGAGAAATCACAAATCAATATATCAGATAAAGCTCCAAATGGCATTACAAGACCACAACAGAGAGCCCAAGGCCCAAGCCCCCTAAAGAGCCGCGGATCCGCGGCAATAGCTTGCTTGTGCCGCGGATCCACGGTTGAACCAAGGAGTTAGCCTCTCAATTTTAGTGCAAAATTCCTGTTTCAGGGCTTACAGTTCAAAAATGCATCTCAGTTTCTAGAAGACTCCAGGGGTTTCTTCCAGATCAGCAAACAAGGGTTTCCAAGCTTAATTAATCCTAGCTTAAACCCTAAGCTAGCTCCTAACAAACTATCTTCTAGAAGACTCAACAAACTTTTGGAGGGAACTACCATTTCAAACTTAGATCTAGGGTTTGGGTGTTCTATAAATAAGACCCTAGGCTCACTAACTATTCATCTTGGAAAAATAAGATCATCAATCCAAAATCTAGTATCAAACTAGACCATTCTACCTCTTTCTTCATCCTCTTCTTCCACAAGTCTAGTGACAGGGCTTGTGTGAAACCCTAACCCTAATTCCAATCAAAAAGCCAAGATCCCGAGTACCCATTAAGAAAGAAGCCCTACAACCTTTAGGAGCGGTGCCGATCTTCAACGGAGCAAGCGATCTGAGCCGATCCACGACTCACGAAGCCGAGCGACGCCCGATCAACAATCTAGATTCTTCCTCTTTTAGTTCTTGAAGCGAATGTAATCAAAATTGTTGAGATAAATAAAGGTGATATTCTTTTATCTTGTTTTCTTTAAATTCTGCATCATGATATCTTTACAATTCGTAAATATTCTCTGTGTGGTGATGTGTGAATAAAACTCCGCTCGTTAAGGAGTCGAGACGGTCAATAGAATGATGATGTAACATAGCTTTAATCGATTCTTGATTCCTACAAGTTTTGTAAACCCTAGCAAGTTCAAGAACCGACAACCCATTTCGTTACGATGCTTTCTTGAATGATATCTCTCGAAATTGAGGAGTTAGGATCGTTTCTTGAAATTGCTAGAGACTAGAATGTGAATGCTATCGACAAAAGAACAAGGGATAAGATGAAACCCTAGTTTCACGAGAAAGCCCTAACTCTCGTCGATGATCATCGATCTAGTATCAATCCTTCGAAGGACAAGAACACGATATCTTTAGATTACATCACGTCTATCGATCTGATCGATTCCTACGAGCCTCTTTTAGATTCTTGACTGTTGATTGGAAATATCATCAATACACCGATTCTTGATTGTTTAACATTTTCTTGATTCTTGAATAGAATAGTGACACTTGAAAATCAATACCCTTGAATCATGTTTTCGTTTATCTTAGCTTAACTTTTCAATTCAAGCATATCAATACAACGAATCGTGCAATCCCTGTGGACGATCCGCACTCATTCATGAACTACAATTGACACCGTAGTTTGATTGCGGTCAAAATATTTTTTTTGATTGTGATTTCTTTACAAATTTTATACATACTACACAACGGGAAAATCTAACGATCAAAATGGCGCCGTTGCCGGGGATTACGCGCTAATTCGTTTACATTTTATAGTTTGAATTGAAAGAATTATTCCATTGTTATTTTGATATCAAAATTCGTGCAAACCCTAAACAATTTGTCGTGTTTCATTGCAAGGAGATCTGGAGCTTGCCGGAAATTGATAAAACTTTTTGGAAAATACCAAAGAGCTGAGGGAGGCAAGAGAAAACAGCTGTTGAAATCTTATGAAGTGAACCCACAATTGAAGCGCGGAAGCGCGGCCTAAGTAGCTAATTGCGGCGGAACCGCGGTCCCACAGAGGGTTCTCTGTACCAACTTTCTTCAGGTGACTTCTTGATCTCTCCTCTCTCCTCTTTTAGCTCCAACTAACACTTTGCTGCAGGATTCTTTGCAAATAATCGCAGCGCCGCAAATTGCAAATTAAAATTGTGCGTGATTTTGATTTCTTGGTTGTTTGCATTCTAATACGGAATTTAAGGGGCACGGCCAAATCCAAATTAGGTGGGGATTTCATTACCCTTCCTAGGCCCCAAAAATCGCAAAACTTGCATCCGCATTACCCTCATTAACTAAAAGAAATCTAGAGAAGACTCTAAGGACTGTCGCGCTCAATTAGGACAAGAGAAGGCCATGGGTAATTCATTGCTTATCCGCGTTTTCTTGTGGTGCCTAAGGCGAGTGTGTCTAAGGCTAGTGGTTTTTAATTAGGCCCACTACTTACGTAGTGGAGTACCTTCCCACTTACCTGGCACTTATCCGGCCACAGGGGGACAAAGAGGCAGTGGAGGATTCTATCCTGCGACTTGTCTTTTGGCAGTTAGGAGCGGTCTAGAGCCGGACCTAGGTGACCATTAGATTCTAGGGTTTGTGTGCTGCATTTGTTTTGTCGCATCATTTTTTCAAAAATCCGACCCTTTTTCAAAGCAAACACCGCATTCATTTACCCCTAATTATTAGCCAACGCTGCCACTTGTACTAACCCATTTTAGTGCAAGATAGGCTGGACACGGGATTCTAGTGCCCGTTTAGTCCGCGTACCCTTTATCGACTCCGAAGTCGATATTTCTCCATTTACCTTTTCTTTACCCACTATCACACCCACACCGATGGATCTGAATCCATCAAACTTCTTTAACCCTAATCTGCCGCCGTCCGTTGGTGCGCAGAATCCACCCCGCATCTCTCTCCAGGAGAGGTGCTACCCTATTCGAGGTCCTCTTTCGACCTGCTTATCCACACCACCAGCCAATGGGGATAACTTTGAAATTAAGCCCCAGTATATCAATCTTTTACCCAAATTTCACGGACTCGAGACTGAGGACGCTTACGTTCTCATTACCAAATTTGAAAACGTATGCGCAATGATGGGTACGTCACAACTTTCAGTGGATGCGATGCGTCTACGACTTCTCCCATTTACCTTGTGCGATATAGCCGAGAAGTGGCTATACAACACTACCGCACATTCTATTACGAATTGGGGAGAATTCGTCGTGGCATTCCTTAAGAAATTTTACCCAATACAAAAGACAGCTCGAATCCGTAGCGAACTGAATCAATTTGCCCAGCTCCCTGCTGAACCATTCTCTAAATGCTTTGAACGTTTCAAGGATCTATTGGTTCAATGTCCTCATCACGGCATCCCGAGATGGGAATTGTGCCGAATCATTTATGAGGGCAGTAACCCTAATACTAAACAGAGCCTTGAAAACATGTGTCAAGGTACTTTTATGTCTAAGGATGATGGGGAAGCTTGGCGATATTTAGAAGAGTTCGCCGAAAAGTCTTTACAGTGGGAAAGTCCATCATTTAGGAGTGGCAACAACCAATCAGATGTTTCCATAGGAGTTAGAGCTGACATTTCAGCCATACAAAAGAAACTCGAGACTATGGAAAACAAATTTTAAGCCGCCTCCCTTAATCAAATGTCACTTTCCAAAACTGTATGTGGCTGCTGTTATGATCCGTCTCACTTGACGGAAGAATGTCCGTTTCAAGGTCGTGAGCATGCCAATGCCATATTTCAAAGACCTAGAAACGATCATTTTCTTCCACATATAATCAGGGTTGGAGGAATCACCCTAATTTTGCTTGGAACCAATCACACTCTCAAAACACGGTTCCAAACCAAAACAATTTCCAAAGGGTCCCTCCACCACAACAGCAACCACAACTTCAATTAAGTCAGCACCCCTTTCAAGCACATAATTTTCAAAATCCGGTCAACACACCTGCACTGTCTAGTCCTTTACAGTTGACCGGAACTGATGAATCCTCTTCTTTTGCACAATACATGAATTTGGTCTTAACAAATATCATGCAAGTTTCGGCTGAAATGAAGTCTTCTGTCGATAAAATTGAGAAAAACTCTGCGTCCCAAAACGAGAGTATTAAATCGATGGAAGAAGAAATTGCACGATTAAAAGCCGAAATGAGTGCAAGAGAGAAAGGGAAACTTCCAACTCAACCCTTACCCAATCCTGGTTATTCACATCATGTGAATGCAATCACCACGTTGAGATCTGGAAGAGTGCTTGACAATCATGTTGGGGAAGAAGTTGATGATACTGAAAATCATATCAACACCCCGGCTGAGATCTTTCCACACACACACACTTCTAATTCTGACCCCAGTTCTTCTACCCCACCATCTTCTTCCAAGCCTATTCTTCGTTTCCCAAAAGGCTCGCCACTACAGCCCACCTCTTTTACCCCTCCACGGACGATTCCCACTTCTATTTTGGGATCGGTTCCACACACACTTCCTTCTCCTATGATGGACCCAGCGCTTATTTCTAAAGCACCTTATCCTAATCGGTTAAGGGCTAACACACCAAGTCCACAAATGGAGAAGATCACTGAGATGTTTAAACAGGTTAACATCAATATCCCTCTTCTAGATGCTATCCAACAAGTCCCTGCATATGCTAAAGTTCTTAAAGACTTTTGCACTAGAAAGAGGAAGAAACAAATGCCCAAGAAGATATTCATGGCAAAAACAGTAGACACAGCTTTCCCCCAGCAATTACCGAGGAAACGTAAGGATCCTGGATATCCTACTATTTCCATCTCTATTGAGGAGAAACACATTAACCGTGCTCTACTAGATCTTGGGGCAAGTGTTAACCTACTTCCTTTCTCAGTTTATGAGCAGTTAGGGATCGGAGAGTTAAAACCATCTCCATGCACTCTCCAGATGGCTGACCGATCAATCACCAGACCTAGGGGTGAACTAGAGGATGTGTTAATAAAAATCGGGGAATTTATATTTCCTGTAGACTTTATTGTAATTGATACACAGCCTGTAGCGAACTCACGGAATCAAATTCCGGTGATTTTAGGTCGCCCCTTTTTGGCCACTTCCAATGCTATCATCAATTGTCGTAACGGTTCTATGACCCTATCTTTCGGGAAGAGGACAATTGAGATGAACATTTACAAGTTAGGAAGTGTACCCTCCGAACCTACTGCTCAGGTTTGTTCTGTCGACTTAATGGATGTCGACAGCAGCGAATTTGATGATCCTCCTGATACCGATCTTGACTCTTTTCATACGTTATTGTTTGACCCAACTTTGTATCATACACATATGGACTCTTCCACCGAGATATCCGGGTCAACAATTAACACAGATTATGAACTGCTTTTAGAGTCTGAAGATCACCCTGCACCTTGTGATGACATTATTCTTCGGGTTATTGATGAAACTTTTGAGGAGATCTTCGCTGATGAACTCGCATTTCTGAATAACACGGGTGTTGAGATGAATCATCTTCCACTCACTGAAATTGAACCTCCACCCCTTCTTCTGAATTGTAAGAAGAATGCGAGTAATCCATCACATACACTGCATCGTCTCTCCAAAATGAGACGCACACACAATCTCTTCCACCACTTACCTTTTCCCCACTTTTTCTTCCACCAACCCGAGCACTGCATTGATAATTTTTTGAATGGTTGGTGTTGATATTTGGTCTTTGCAAAGCTTGGCATCGACCACTGATTTTTGACCCCCTCTTGTGATTTTCAAAGTTTAACATTGCATAACTCAAGTTTGGGGGGGTATTATTTTTCCGGCTCTTGAAAAGAAAATTTTACAAAAAGACGAGCCAAAAACAAGTTTCGGGGAGGTTCTTCACTTAAATATTTTGCCCCCACTAATAAATTCCTCCCAGACTTACAGGTTTTGTAGATTTAGTAGAAGGCAACAGTGAGGACACTGTTGAAAACAAGTTTGGGGGAGGTTTGTGCTTATTTTTGCATCATTTTGCATCATACATTGCATAAGCACAAAACATTTCTTTAAAAACCATAAAAATTTAAAAATTTTCAAAATTATAAAAATATTTTTTGTACATAAATAAGATAATGAAAGTTTAGATTGTGAAAAATTACATCCATGAGATTAGAAAAATTTAAGAAAACTAAGAAAATTAGAAGTTTTCTTATACGAACTAGTAATAAGTAGTTATGAGCCGTTGTCCCAAGGGTTAGTAAGATGAAAGACGTCACTAATCTGAGGATAAAAATAAGTCTGAAAAATAGTTTCTATTCGGGAAGCCAAACATTTTGAACGTTGATGCCCTGCTATTCGCACTTACACACGTCTTAAAGCCTGGGATAGTAGAGGATACCTTGAAATGCTCTTGTCTTAAAGCCGATGTATGAAGGAAATAAAAAGAAAAAAAAAGTGAACAAAAAAAAATATAAAGTGGTGAGAAAAATGAACACTGGTTTTGTTATCACCGAGGGCAATAAAATTGTATAGCGAGGGTGCTTCTTCACCTAGTGCCCTAAGGCCAACTAGTCTGGGAGTCACTGCTATGCCTGCGCACCTGCAAGACGAGGAAAATACACCAAGTAAGCAAGCACAGGAGTAATCGGTCGGTTAGTACCTCAAGAAGTATTAACGGTCGCATGAAAGTGTGTGAGCAATCTCATCTAAATATTCATTAATTAAAAAGTACTGAGGCTGATGGGCAAGAGTATGATAGCTTGAATTGAATTCTCCGGGTGTAGGGATGTCCTTTACACACACGCAGGGTGATATGATCGATGTTTGGAATACAGATAGGAATGAAGAATAAGACGATGTTTTATTGAGGGAGGACGTGATTTCTAACATCTTTTCATGACCATTAAGATAGGGCTCACGACAACCGAAAAGCTAGCTTAGTTGGAAACCCTAATTTTCGAAGCTTTTCCTTTACAATTCTTGTCTTTAAATGTAATATTCATGATCTTCCTTTTATTATTGGATTTTGTGGGTGCAATCCGCTGAAAACCCTCAGGAGACAACACTCCTCCTACTAGGGACACCTAGAGATTTAAAGGCTTGTTGCACGTGCTCAGTGCAATCGTGTTGCCTACGAAAGTGTGCTAGTTAGTTTTTCTCTTTCTTTATTTTCTCCTTCTCTTTTTAATAAAACATTCGCTCGAGACGATCGAAATTAAGTTTAGGGGTATTTGATCAGTCGAAAATATTGCATATTTTAGCCGGCAATTTCCTCATCATTTGCATTCATATAGAAGTGTTCGGTATCCGTATTTCACATATTAGCAAATCTATCACAGATTATAAGATTACATGTATTAGACCTTAAAACCAGCATTTCTAGGGAAATTGACTGCATTGCATGGCATCGCAATATTTCTATATGTCGCAACCTGTGTTTCGAAGTCTGTGCAGGAAAAGGAAAGCTTGCTCGAACATTACACCGCTCAAAAGATACGTCAACTCACTAACTTCAAATCTGGTATCAATCCAATGGAGAAATCACAAATCAACATATCAGATAAAGCTCCAAATGGCATTACAAGACCACAACAGAGAGCCCAAGGCCCAAGCCCCCTAAAGAGCCGCGGATTCGCGGCAATGGCTTGCTTGTGCCGCGGATCCGCGGTTGAACCAAGGAGTTAGCCTCTCAATTTTAGTGCAAAATTCCTATTTCAGGGCCTACAGTTCAGAAATGCAACTCAGTTTCCAAAAGACTCCAGGGGTTTCTGCCAGATCAGCAAACAAGGGTTTCCAAGCTTAATTAATCCTAGCTTAAACCCTAAGCTAGCTCCTAACAAACTATCTTCTAGAAGACTCAACAAACTTTTAGAGGGAACTACCATTTCAAACTTAGACCTAGGGTTTGGGTGTTCTATAAATAAGACCCCAGGCTCACTAACTATTCATCTTGGAAAAATAAGATCATAAATCCAAAATCTAGTATCAAACTAGACCATTCTACCTCTTTCTTCATCCTCTTCTTCCACAAGTCTAGTGACAGGGCTTGTGTGAAACCCTAACCCTAATTCCAATCAAAAAGCCAAGATCCCGAGTACCCATTAAGCAAGAAGCCCTACAACCTTTAGGAGCGGAGCCGATCTTCAACGGAGCAAGCGATCCGAGCCGATCCACGACTCACGAAGCCGAGCGACGCCCGATCAACAATCTAGATTCTTCCTCTTGTAGTTCTTGAAGCGAATATAATCAAAATTGTTGAGATAAATAAAGGTGATATTCTTTTATCTTGTTTTCTTTAAATTCTGCATCATGATATCTTTACAATTCGTAAATATTCTCTGTGTGGTGATGTGTGAATAAAACTCCGCTCGTTAAGGAGTCGAGACGGTCAATAGAATGATGATGTAACATAGCTTTAATCGATTCTTGATTCCTACAAGTTTTGTAAACCCTAGCAAGTTCAAGAACCGACAACCCATTTCGTTACGATGCTTTCTTGAATGATATCGCTCGAAATTGGGGGGTTAGGATCGTTTCTTGAAATTGCTAGAGACTAGAATGTGAATGATATCGACAAAAGAACAAGGGATAAGATGAAACCCTAGTTTCACGAGAAAGCCCTAACTCTCGTCGATGATCATCGATCTAGTATCAATCCTTCGAAGGACAAGAACACGATATCTTTAGATTACATCACGTCTATCGATCTGATCGATTCCTACGAGCCACTTTTAGATTCTTGACTGTTGATTGGAAATATCATCAATACACCGATTCTTGATTGTTTAACATTTTCTTGATTCTTGAATAGAATAGTGACACTTGAAAATCAATACTCTTGAATCATGTTTTCGTTTATCTTAGCTTAACTTTTCAATTCAAGCATATCAATACAACGAATCGTGCAATCCCTGTGGACGATCCGCACTCATTCATGAACTACAATTGACACCGTAGTTTGATTGCGGTCAAAATATTTTTTTTGGTTGTGATTTCTTTACAAATTTTATACATACTACACAACGGGAAAATCTAACAATCAAAATGGCGCCGTTGTCGGGGATTACGCGCTAATTCGTTTACATTTTATAGTTTGAATTGAAAGAATTATTCCATTGTTATTTTGAGATCAAAATTCGTGCAAACCCTAAACAATTTGTCGTGTTTCATTGCAAGGAGATCTGGAGCTTGCCGGAAATTGATAAAACTTTTTGGAAAATACCAGAGAGCTGAGGGAGGCAAGAGAAAACAGCTGTTGAAATCTTGTGAAGTGAACCCACAATTGAAGCGCGGAAGCGCGGCCTAAGTAGCTAATTGCGGCGGAACCGCGGTCCCACAGAGGATTCTCTGTACCAACTTTCTTCAGGTGACTTCTTGATCTCTCCTCTCTCCTCTTTTAGCTCCAACTAACACTTTGCTACAGGATTCTTTGCAAATAATCGCAGCGCCGCAAATTGCAAATTAAAATTGTGCGTGATTTTGATTTCTTGGTTGTTTGCATTCTAATACGGAATTTAAGGGGCACGGCCAAATCCAAATTAGGTGGGGATTTCATTACCCTTCCTAGGCCCCGAAAATCGCAAAACTTGCATCCGCATTACCCTCATTAACTAAAAGAAATCTAGAGAAGACTCTAAGGACTGTCGCGCTCAATTAGGACAAGAGAAGGCCGTGGGTAATTCATTGCTTATCCGCGTTTTCTTGTGGTGCCTAAGGCGAGTGTGTCTAAGGCTAGTGGTTTTTAATTAGGCCCACTACTTACGTAGTGGAGTACCTTCCCACTTACCTGGCACTTATCCGTCCACAGGGGGACAAAGAGGCAGTGGAGGATTCTATCCTGCGACTTGTCTTTTGGCAGTTAGGAGCGGTCTAGAGCCGGACCTAGGTGACCATTAGATTCTAGGGTTTGTGTGCTGCATTTGTTTTGTCGCATCATTTTTTCAAAAATCCGACCCTTTTTCAAAGCAAACACCGCATTCATTTACCCCTAATTATAAGCCAACGCTGCCACTTGTACTAACCCATTTTAGTGCAAGATAGGCTGGACACGGGATTCTAGTGCCCGTTTAGTCCGCATACCCTTTATCGACTCCGAAGTCGATATTTCTCCATTTACCTTTTCTTTACCCACTATCACACCCACACCGATGGATCCGAATCCATCAAACTTCTTTAACCCTAATCTGCCGCCGTCCGTTGGTGCGCAGAATCCACCCCGCATCTCTCTCCAGGAGAGATGCTACCCTATTCGAGGTCCTCTTTCGACCTGCTTATCCACACCACCAGCCAATGGGGATAACTTTGAAATTAAGCCCCAGTATATCAATCTTTTACCCAAATTCCATGGACTCGAGACTGAGGACGCTTACGTTTTCATTACCAAATTTGAAAACGTATGCGCAATGATGGGTACGTCACAACTTTCAGTGGATGCGATGCGTCTACGACTTCTCCCATTTACCTTGTGCGATATAGCCGAGAAGTGGCTATACAACACTACCGCACATTCTATTACGAATTGGGGAGAATTCGTCGCGGCATTCCTTAAGAAATTTTACCCAATACAAAAGACAGCTCGAATCCATAGCGAACTGAATCAATTTGCCCAGCTCCCTGCTGAACCATTCTCTAAATGCTTTGAACGTTTCAAGGATCTATTGGTTCAATGTCCTCATCACGGCATCCCGAGATGGGAATTGCGCCGAATCATTTATGAGGGCAGTAACCCTAATACTAAACAGAGCCTTGAAAACATGTGTCAAGGTACTTTTATGTCTAAGGATGATGGGGAAGCTTGGCGATATTTAGAAGAGTTCGCCGAAAAGTCTTTACAGTGGGAAAGTCCATCATTTAGGAGTGGCAACAACCAATCAGATGTTTCCATAGGAGTTAGAGCTGACATTTCAGCCATACAAAAGAAACTCGAGACTATGGAAAACAAATTTTAAGCCGCCTCCCTTAATCAAATGTCACTTTCCAAAACTGTATATGGCTGCTGTTATGATCCGTCTCACTTGACGGAAGAATGTCCGTTTCAAGGTCGTGAGCATGCCAATGCCACATTTCAAAGACCTAGAAACGATCCATTTTCTTCCACATATAATCAGGGTTGGAGGAATCACCCTAATTTTGCTTGGAACCAATCACATTCTCAAAACACGGTTCCAAACCAAAACAATTTCCAAAGGGTCCCTCCACCACAACAGCAACCACAACTTCAATTAAGTCAGCACCCCTTTCAAGCACATAATTTTCAAAATCCGGTCAACACACCTGCACTGTCTAGTCCTTTACAGTTGACCGGAACTGATGAATCCTCTTCTTTTGCACAATACATGAATTTGGTCTTAACAAATATCATGCAAGTTTCGGCTGAAATGAAGTCTTCTGTCGATAAAATTGAGAAAAACTCTGCGTCCCAAAACGAGAGTATTAAATCGATGGAAGAAGAAATTGCACGATTAAAAGCCGAAATGAGTGCAAGAGAGAAAGGGAAACTTCCAGCTCAACCCTTACCCAATCCTGGTTATTCACATCAGGTGAATGCAATCACCACGTTGAGATCTGGAAGAGTGCTTGACAATCATGTTGGGGAAGAAGTTGATGATACTGAAAATCATATCAACACCCCGGCTGAGATCTCTCCACATACACACACTTCTAATTCTGACCCCAGTTCTTCTACCCCACCATCTTCTTCCGAGCCTATTCTTCGTTTCCCAAAAGGCTCGCCACTACAGCCCACCTCTTTTACCCCTCCACGGACGATTCTCACTTCTATTTTGGGATCGGTTCCACACACACTTCCTTCTCCTATGATGGACCCAGCGCTTATTGCTAAAGCACCTTATCCTAATCGGTTAAGGGCTAACACACCAAGTCCACAAATGGAGAAGATCACAGAGATGTTTAAACAGGTTAACATCAATATCCCTCTTCTAGATGCTATCCAACAAGTCCCTGCATATGCTAAAGTTCTTAAAGACTTTTGCACTAGAAAGAGGAAGAAACAAATGCCCAAGAAGATATTCATGGCAAAAACAGTAGACACAGCTTTCCCCCAGCAATTACCGAGGAAACGTAAGGATCCTGGATATCCTACTATTTCCATCTCTATTGTGGAGAAACACATTAACCGTGCTCTACTAGATCTTGGGGCAAGTGTTAACCTACTTCCTTTCTCAGTTTATGAGCAGTTAGGGATCGGAGAGTTAAAACCATCTCCATGCACTCTCCAGATGGCTGACCGATCAATCACCAGACCTAGGGGTGAACTAGAGGATGTGTTAATAAAAATCGGGGAATTTATATTTCCTGTAGACTTTATTGTAATTGATACACAGCCTGTAGCGAACTCACGGAATCAAATTCCGGTGATTTTAGGTCGCCCCTTTTTGGCCACTTCCAATGCTATCATCAATTGTCGTAACGGTTCTATGACCCTATCTTTCGGGAAGAGGACAATTGAGATGAACATTTACAAGTTAGGAAGTGTACCCTCCGAACCTACTGCTCAGGTTTGTTCTGTCGACTTAATGGATGTCGACAGCAGCGAATTTGATGATCCTCCTGATACCGATCTTGACTCTTTTCATACGTTATTGTTTGACCCAACTTTGTATCATACACATATGGACTCTTCCACCGAGATATCCGGGTCAACAATTAACACAGATTATGAACTGCTTTTAGAGTCTGAAGATCACCCCGCACCTTGTGATGACATTATTCTTCGGGTTATTGATGAAACTTTTGAGGAGATCTTCGCTGATGAACTCGCATTTCTGAATAACACGGGTGTTGAGATGAATCATCTTCCACTCACTGAAATTGAACCTCCACCCCTTCTTCTGAATTGTAAGAAGAATGCGAGTAATCCATCACATACACTGCATCGTCTCTCCAAAATGAGACGCACACACAATCTCTTCCACCACTTACCTTTTCCCCACTTTTTCTTCCACCAACCCGAGCACTGCATTGATAAATTTTTTGAATGGTTGGTGTTGACATTTGGTCTTTGCAAAGCTTGGCATCGACCACTGATTTTTGACCCCCTCTTGTGATTTTCAAAGTTTAACATTGCATAACTCAAGTTTGGGGGGGTATTATTTTTCCAGCTCTTGAAAAGAAAATTTTACAAAAAGACGAGCCAAAAACAAGTTTCGGGGAGGTTCTTCACTTAAATATTTTTTCCCCACTAATAAATTCCTCCCAGACTTACAGGTTTTGTAGATTTAGCAGAAGGCAACAGTGAGGACACTGTTGAAAACAAGTTTGGGGGAGGTTTGTGCTTATTTTTGCATCATTTTGCATCATACATTGCATAAGCACAAAACATTTCTTTAAAAACCATAAAAATTTAAAAATTTTCAAAATTATAAAAATATTTTTTGTACATAAATAAGATAATGAAAGTTTAGATTGTGAAAAATTACATCCATGAGATTAGAAAAATTTAAGAAAACTAAGAAAATTAGAAGTTTTCTTATACGAACTAGTAATAAGTAGTTATGAGCCGTTGTCCCAAGGGTTAGTAAGATGAAAGACGTCACTAATCTGAGGATAAAAATAAGTCTGAAAAATAGTTTCTATTCTGGAAGCCAAACATTTTGAACGTTGATACCCTGCTATTCGCACTTACATACGTCTTAAAGCCTGGGATAGTAGAGGATACCTTGAAATGCTCTTGTCTTAAAGCCGATGTATGAAGGAAATAAAAAGAAAAAAAAAGTGAACAAAAAAAAATATAAAGTGGTGAGAAAAATGAACACCGGTTTTGTTATCACCGAGGGCAATAAAAATGTATAGCGAGGGTGCTTCTTCACCTAGTGCCCTAAGGCCAACTGGTCTGGGAGTCACTGCTATGCCTGTGCACCTGCAAGACGAGGAAAATACACCAAGTAAGAAAGCACAGGAGTAATCGGTCGGTTAGTACCTCAAGAAGTATTAACGGTCGCATGAAAGTGTGTGAGCAATCTCATCTAAATATTCATTAATTAAAAAGTACTGAGGCTGATGGGCAAGAGTATGATAGCTTGAATTGAATTCTCCGGGTGTAGGGATGTCCTTTACACACACGCAGGGTGATATGATCGATATTTGGAATACAGATAGGAATGAAGAATAAGACGATGTTTTATTGAGGGAGGACGTGATTTCTAACATCTTTTCATGACCATTAAGATAGGGCTCACGACAACCGAAAAGCTAGCTTAGTTGGAAACCCTAATTTTCGAAGCTTTTCCTTTACAATTCTTGTCTTTAAATGTAATATTCATGATCTTCCTTTTATTATTGGATTTTGTGGGTGCAATCCGCTGAAAACCCTCAGGAGACAACACTCCTCCTACTAGGGACACCTAGAGGTTTAAAGGCTTGTTGCACGTGCTCAGTGCAATCGTGTTGCCTACGAAAGTGTGCTAGTTAGTTTTTCTCTTTCTTTATTTTCTCCTTCTCTTTTTAATAAAACATTCGCTCGAGACGATCGAAATTAAGTTTGGGGGTATTTGATCAGTCGAAAATATTGCATATTTTAGCCGGCAATTTCCTCATCATTTGAATTCATATAGAAGTGTTCGGTATCCGTATTTCACATATTAGCAAATCTATCACAGATTATAAGATTACATGTATTAGACCTTAAAACCAGCATTTCTAGGGAAATTGACTGCATTGCATGGCATCACAATATTTCTATATGTCGCAACCCGTGTTTCGAAGTCTGTGCAAGAAAAGGAAAGCTTGCTCGAACATTACACCGCTCAAAAGATACGTCAACTCACTAACTTCAAATCTGGTATCAATCCATAGGAGAAATCACAAATCAATATATCAGATAAAGCTCCAAATGGCATTACAAGACCACAACAGAGAGCCCAAGGCCCAAGCCCCCTAAAGAGCCGCGGATCCGCGGCAATGGCTTGCTTGTGCCGCGGATCCGCGGTTGAACCAAGGAGTTAGCCTCTCAATTTTAGTGCAAAATTCCTATTTCAGGGCCTACAGTTCAGAAATGCATCTCAGTTTCCAGAAGACTCCAGGGGTTTCTGCCAGATCAGCAAACAAGGGTTTCCAAGCTTAATTAATCCTAGCTTAAATCCTAAGCTAGCTCCTAACAAACTATCTTCTAGAAGACTCAACAAACTTTTGGAGGGAACTACCATTTCAAAGTTAGACCTAGGGTTTGGGTGTTCTATAAATAAGACCCTAGGCTCACTAACTATTCATCTTGGAAAAATAAGATCATCAATCCAAAATCTAGTATCAAACTAGACCATTCTACCTCTTTCTTCATCCTCTTCTTCCACAAGTCTAGTGACAGGGCTTGTGTGAAACCCTAACCCTAATTCCAATCAAAAAGCCAAGATCCCGAGTACCCATTAAGCAAGAAGCCCTACAACCTTTAAGAGCGGAGCCGATCTTCAACGGAGCAAGCGATCCGAGCCGATCTACGACTCACGAAGCCGAGCGACGCCCGATCAACAATCTAGATTCTTCCTCTTGTAGTTCTTGAAGCGAATATAATCAAAATTGTTGAGATAAATAAAGGTGATATTCTTTTATCTTGTTTTCTTTAAATTCTGCATCATGATATCTTTACAATTCGTAAATATTCTCTGTGTGGTGATGTGTGAATAAAACTCCGCTCGTTAAGGAGTCGAGACGGTCAATAGAATGATGATGTAACATAGCTTTAATCGATTCTTGATTCCTACAAGTTTTGTAAACCCTAGCAAGTTCAAGAACCGACAACCCATTTCGTTACGATGCTTTCTTGAATGATATCGCTCGAAATTGGGGAGTTAGGATCGTTTCTTGAAATTGCTAGAGACTAGAATGTGAATGATATCGACAAAAGAACAAGGGATAAGATGAAACCCTAGTTTCACAAGAAAGCCCTAACTCTCGTCGATGATCATCGATCTAGTATCAATCCTTCGAAGGACAAGAACACGATATCTTTAGATTACATCACGTCTATCGATCTGATCGATTCCTACGAGCCTCTTTTAGATTCTTGACTCTTGATTGGAAATATCATCAATACACCGATTCTTGATTGTTTAACATTTTCTTGATTCTTGAATAGAATAGTGACACTTGAAAATCAATACTCTTGAATCATGTTTTTGTTTATCTTAGCTTAACTTTTCAATTCAAGTATATCAATACAACGAATCGTGCAATCCCTGTGGACGATCCGCACTCATTCATGAACTACAATTGACACCGTAGTTTGATTGCGGTCAAAATATTTTTTTTGGTTGTGATTTCTTTACAAATTTTATACATACTACACAACGGGAAAATCTAACAATCAACATCCATACAAGGCAACTTCACTACCCACTTGAGACAAGCCTACTACACTTAGTCTACAGCATCCCTTGGACACGTCGGCTAGCCAACTTCGCACCCGAGTTGCCTCGGTCCAGTGGTGGGAGCCCGTAAACGAACCCGGCTACGTGGTGCCTTTCCGACGAGGAGGTGACGGACGGAGATCCCGTGGGAGATCGGAGTGGAGACGAAGACCGAAGGACACGGATCACTTGGTATATCTCTTCACCCATCTTTTAGTTTGCTAGAAGGTAGGTTAATGGCCCGATCCGGGTTAATAGTGCGTGGTGGTGCCGGTTTGCAAGTTTCGCAAAGTTTTTCGTTTCCGCGTTTCCGGTGTCGTATCGACGGCCGGGGCACCGCCGTGCACTTACACTGGTATCAGAGCCACGCCATTAACCTAGTCTAGCTTGCTCTAGTATGTTTAGAACTCGATCGAACAAATTTTCCGAAAACCCGATTTCAAGCACATCATATTTCTGTCGAAATTTTTTTGGGCTCTAAAAATTTTTCAGGTTGTTGCAGAATAACATGCAGGGAATTCTAAGACTTCTGGAAAAATTTGGTGGCATGATTCGACCTTTCCACCGTGGAACCGCGGCCAAACACATGTATTGGCCGCGGTTCCGCGGCCATAATGACCCCTTGTTGCACTATTTTTTTCCAGTGGGTCCTAGTCTGTGAAATGGGGTTTTTGGAATATTATTTTTGGGCCCAAATTTTCTGTGAGTGCTACAGTAGTTCTTGGGGCCCACTTCGGTGAATTTGTTCGATCGAATATTTTAAACATGCTAGTTCACAGTATTTACATTATATCTGCGACCGTGAATGTCACTTGATCGGCCCGGTTAGACGGATTTGCGAACGTGACATTCACGTTGATGTTCTGTGTTGTGCTATGATGTTGCGGATTGGTCGTGGGGGATAGCCTGGTTGCAATATTAGTACAGTTTTATTTTATATGTACATTTGATATTGTGGGGTGAACGTCCGACATGTGGACTGCCGTCACTGCCTGTTTGTATATTATTCTTTTGGGGCACGACCGGGTCGAGGTCGATGTACCCGTTGTATGTATATTTTACTTTCTGTACTAGGATTACCCCGGGAGGGGTGCACGGATAGCTGGGTTCTAGAGGGCAACGAGCCCGCATCTCATGGCTTTGAGACGGAGGGGGCTTTACTCTAGAATTGGCAGGCTATTCGCCGCACTCGTAGGGGGTATAGGTTGACCCAGGAGGGGTTCCCACGTTACCGGATTCCGTGAAGTGCTGGGTGGTCCATTCACGTTGCTGAAGGGGGCTGCCTCGCTTCAGGTTTTGGCGGGTAACTTTCCACGCCCGTAGGGGTCTAGGATCTCATTGCACAGGCTATCCACACGACCAGGGGAACGTCGAGTTTCAGTAGCGGCTCTGTGAAACCCGGGGATCCCAGATATCTGTATTGTTCTGTGATGCTGGTTACATTTCTGTGATGTTGCATTTTATCACGCCTTGAGCGAAATATTATATATTGATATATATACTAGTAGATGTTGTATATGTTTTGCATCTGCGCTAGTCCAGTCCCCGCTCTGTCGTTAGTTAAGTAACCTAACGGGTGATGACGGGACCCAGTGGCGAATGCGGATGGCATATACGTACATCATTAGTTTCGTTCTTTATTGGTGTGATCAATTGATGGGACTGCGTTGATTCGGATCAATGCAAGATAAACAAACCTATTCTGATGTTGTTGGAACAGTTTTCAAAAAGCTGTTATTGCAAAGGCGTTCTCTTTTGTTTTGCATCGTGGTATTCAGTTGGAATATCATGCTCCTCAGTCGACGAGGCAAGGGCCGAGATCCCTTCACCGGGAGTGACCCCTTGGACAAAAGTTTGCATCAGGGCAATAACTTCACTATAGCCGATTACTTTTGCTTTGCATAGTGGTATTCAGTTGGAATATCCTGCACCTCATTCCACGGGGAAAGAGCCGAGATCCCTTCACCGGGAGTGACCTCTTTAGCAAAGGTTTTCGTCGCTATATTTTTAAAAAGCTATCCGTTCCTTCAACGATATCAAGTTCATTACGTTAAAGGTTTTCGCCAGAAACCATTCGTAGCCCTCGGTCATTTCAGAAAGGTAGCACTTAGTATTCATGCTATGTATGTTGGCCTTAGTCAAGGCATAGTGTCTGGTAGCTATTTGTTACTTTTCTGCAGCATAGATAGATGCGTTGGTTTGGGACAGTTGTACTACTATTTTGGCCTTCGTCAAGGGTATGTACGGGTGGGTTCAAATTAACCTGGACAATGACAGGTAGAACTCGACATGTGACTTATGATATGTTGGCCTTCGTCAAGGTCATAAGAGCATGGGACAAAAATCACATCGGGAGTTTCTAAAGAAACTGAAACTTGCCAGATATGCGCATACCTTCTGGAGTGTGATAACATGAGCGGATTCCGTCACTTTATCATGCGATGATAGTTGGATCCCGATTCCCACTGATGAGTTGGTTTACTCCTCGGGTCATCCCGACTAATTCTTCTTTCAGGTTTGGGAAAGAATTTGACGTTTCAGTGGGAGGTTTCCAGATTAGATAAAGTGATAACCATTCTGATATAGGTTAGAGTGCACGCTGAGTGTTTCTTTTCTCTCTCTCTTTGGCAGCGACCATTGACCCGACCCTAGATTATGACTCAGTAACCAAAATTAACCGAACCTTCTTAAACACTGGCTTTTGGATTGTCAGAGTTGCATACCTCATTGCCACTCCTACTTTTACCCTTTTCTCCAGGACACCCCGTATTACTACGAACGTCCACTTCCATTGGATAAAACCATCGTATGGTTATATACGAACTCGAAAGAATTTATTCGAGGATGGTTTCCGGTTCTGGAGAAAATGAATAGGACTATTCAGTTGTCTTTTCTTTTTACCTTCTCTCAGGTTGCGAGTGCTCCTTAGATTATGACAGTACACCCATTATGCTTATTGGATAGTCTTCTTCCAAACCATAAGCTGGTGCCGATCGGTAGGTAATGAATAAAACCAATTAGCCTAAACAGTGTTCAGAAGGTATTAAGTTAAGACAAAGAAAGGGATTAGAAGGAGGGCAAAGTAAATTGCGACTGATATTCACGACCAAACCAAGTTTTTCATTACCACTCCCACTTCACCTTTGTATTTCTCCAGGACACTCCGTATCACTATGAAGATCCACAGTTATTTGGATACTCCATCGTATGGTTATATACGAACTCGAAAGGAACTTGTTCCAGTTCGAGGATGGATTCTGGTTCAAGAGAAATAGGAATAAGGTTTATTCGGTTGTCTTTTATCTTCACCTTCTCTCGCATTGCGAGTGCTCCTAGGATTAGGACAGTACACCCATTATGCTTATTGGATAGTCTTCTTCCAAACCATAGGCTGGTGCCGAACAGTAGGGAAGGAAGAAAACCATTTGGCCTAAAGGGGTGTACAGAAGGTAATGACTAAAGACATATAAAGGGATTTGGAGAGGTGGCAAAGATTTATACGGTTACAGTTGTGAACCTGATAATGGAAGAGGCATTACTAAGAATACCCGGATACCCCTACGAAACATTTCAATATTTCAGTTTCACTGTGTACTGTTAAAAGAAAACTGATTTCCCAGTTAGACACTTGCTCAAGGGTAGGTATTTACCAAGTATGATTCTCACATCTGTATGGTTTTACAGATGATGAGTGGGAGTAAGTTATTGGGAATTGGGTGATCATCCTCATTATATCGGAATTCGTTGTAATTGGTGATATTTGAGGAAATCGCCTGGGTTGTTTGCTGGACGGCAAATATTTGGTTTTGAATATCCGTTGTTATGCACCAATTTCAAATTGATATATCTGTACGTCTATTTTTATAGAGTGAGATATACCTTTTTGAAATTATGTCTATGACATTTACCTATATCAGTGGATGGTTAGGTAAGGAGCATTAAACAGCGGTGTAATTCTTCTTAACCATAAGTACAGTTTTCAACCTACGACACACAGTGAATGAGTCACTACACTCAGGGGACTTATACAGAGTATTGTATATTGTCCAGTGTCCATTAGGAAAGAGGGGTTGGTACTCGTACTAGATTCTGTTTACTTATGACTTCTCTGGTTCTTAGACAGGTGTTTCGTAGAAACACAGGGTCTAAGTTTTGAGAAGTTATAGGTAAATGAATAAAGTAGAGAACCAGATGTTGCAAGTATCGGGATTTTTCAAGGTAATCGAAGATGTAGATACTTATGAATGGTATTCAGTTGATAGCAATGATTAAAAGAACTTGCTTCTCTTTCAGGTTACTCATAATTGGAAGCATTCCTATGTTGAGTAACGCTGATCGGCCTCCTTCCATTTAGTAGACATGCACTGGTGACAGCTGCATGATTTGAATCTGGTTCAATTAAATCAGTACCTCTGTTTCTATATTGGATATAGAACAGTTCATATCTTGACATTGTTAAGGTACGGGGAGTTTTCCAGCTTATGCTTAAAACCAGACTCTGGATAACTCAAGGCACGTTTCTGTAATGGCTGTTTGTGGGTTGACCCGGGCTATGACGAGGGTTGACTTTCTACCATCTGGAAGATCAATAGTGATATTGTTCTTGACTCGCCACAGTTTTAATAAAAATGGATTTTTTTTCAGAAAACAGTAGTGGGAGTATGGTAGAACTGGAAGTGATTCCAGAACCGCAAACGATTACTGAAGATTTGATAAAGAACCTAAAGATTCAATCTGTATTTGACATTCCATTGGCCACTCCACAGATGTGGTGGGTAACCTCAGGCACCCGAGAGGTACTCCGGTAGCCTCAAGGACGGTGACAGGGAGGTTCTTGTTTACCCAGACTTGCCATTGCTGTTGTTCCAGACTGTGAGACCCAGCAGGAGGATGAGTATAGCGTCGTTCTAAACTGGCTTTAGAAGCGTACGTGTATATGACTCTGCCAGAGGGTTGTCGTAGTCAGTGGGAGCAGCGGAAGCATAGAGGGCAAGAGGCTTATGTCTATTTATAGACTAAAGCAGATATAGCGGAGATAGATCATCTATTTCTGATATGACAGTCATAGGTTTGACTTCATCAGAATAGGGGATGGATCTGTCAAGAAGGTAGTAGGGTGTGATGTCCTGGTATTTGGATGACATACACAGAGTAGGGAGTAATATTCCTATACTACGATCGGTTATACTTTGGTCGTCACACAGTGGTTTCTCCACACAGGACTTGGATATTATATCAGACATTCTGGTCACTAGATCTATGGTTTTAGATCTAGATTTGGGTGGTTTCCCAATCTGGGTACTTAAACAGCATTCTATGAGTATTTAGAATGGACGACTCCTGGCACGGTAGTATACCTGCAGGTGATGGAGTCACCCTCTCTAAAGGTGTCTTACAGACTAAAAGGGAGAGGGATGTGCATGATTGGCAGATCACTTGCTTAGGCAATTGAGTCAATCGTGAGATGTCAAGTACCACACCAGATGTTGTTTTTGCAGTAGATGAAATAAGTTGATATTGATACAATCCTGGAGAAACAGTCGGAAGCAGTTTTAGAATATAAGTGAATGTTCTAGGGATATGATAACGGCAGCCTCCTTTAGGAGACGGTTATCATTCCAGGCTTCCAAGGTGACCTGGATAACAGAGTGACTGTCAGAATCATAGTTTTCCCTCTGACGAGGGGCAGTATTTTGGACAGGTGGTCCAAGGGGATACTGAGGGAGGCATCGCGCAGGACACTGATTAAGTTCAGTTATCAATACAGTCTAAGAAGTTTGGATTTGGAGTTCATTTATGAGCTAGGTCCCATCAGACATCCAGACGCATTCTAAGACAGGTATTGCTCATTTCAGGAGATGGCTTTCTCCGCGAACATGGGATATAGAGAGACATAGAAAGAAACATCACAGCGGATCCACTCACTGAGGCTATTCCTCAAACGCA
The DNA here is from genome assembly GCA_030015575.1 of Agapanthus africanus. Classification (NCBI taxonomy): domain Eukaryota; kingdom Viridiplantae; phylum Streptophyta; class Magnoliopsida; order Asparagales; family Amaryllidaceae; genus Agapanthus; species Agapanthus africanus. Next base: position 310,415,716 of record CM057343.1, on the reverse strand, counting down.
ATAGTTTCGCAAATGAGCTTTGTGAGACTGACTAGTAAAGGAGTTGGGTGTTCGGTATCACACGGGCTGTGAGTATGCGACATCGCAATAATTAGCCTTGAGTGCAAGTGGGAGATTGTTGGATATAGTGCCCTCAGAGTCAATTATTGGATCACAGGCACGTGATTGCAATGATTGAGGGAGGACCTATACCGGTAGGACAGTCTTACTCGAGATGATAGTATGCTATCTGGTTTATCTTTATCATCGTGTATTGCTTTAGGTGACCTTACGAGTCATTATTACACGTTGATAGAGCCCCTAGGATTCTTGCTTGACTACCAGCAGTATGAGGGCGATCATATACGTGAGAGCCGGAGTCTATAAGCGCATCCTTAAAAGGTCCCTAGTCGTGGGAGTTTCGAGACAGGGCATCGATACTCCAGAGTAGACTAGTGTATACAGTCGAGACCCCGACGAGGGGCGGTGGCCGGTCTCACAAGCCACTGGAGTCAGTTGGTTCACCTAAGATGTATACAGGTGCTCATTGGGTTATGAGTACACCGGACAGGACTCGCCGGGAACATGCTAGTTGGTCTTATACCAGATGTCAGATAGCAGTTCCCTGGTGACATGTGTACAGGTTAGTTCATCGACCTGAGATCGTCATTTGTCTCGTGTGAGTTCCTATTGTACTTTGATTACTACCCTACCACACTCAAAGGAGACGTGCAAACAGGTTTTAGTTGGGTACAGTCCCGAGCCACATGGAGGCAGTGAGCGGATCTTCAGGGGTTCGTCTCTCCCGGCATTGGGGGTGAGGTCGCGCTGTGTCTAGGAGATCCAGTACATGAAAGTTCATGGCCAAGGCAGGAGATTTACTGGTAGGTATTCCAGTAGTATCTCAGGGTGTTCTGGGCTACACTCCGACACAACTTGTACCGCTTTTGGGGGTCTGACTCTACCAACCCCCTAGGCCCGCCATGCGATGCTCATAGACGAACGGACCGGACTGTACGGATATTGTCACTGACAGGCTCAGTAGGGTGTCAGGATGAGTTCGCTCATCGACGTCCCTTTTGGTCAATAGCTGGTAGCCCGTCACGTATGGCTAATACCTCTGACGTGCTACTGGTTAAATCCACAGCCATAGTATTGACGAGTCTTTAGAGTCCACCACACACAGTTATTCAAGTTTCGGGCGAAACGCTGTACAGGCCATATGGAGATATGGCAGGGTTCGATCATATACGTGCGGTATTGCACGTATCGTGATCGGACGGATTTTACTAGCCGGCTTTGGCTTAAGCCGGATCCTAGTATTAGACAGTGTAGATTTTGTCTCTTTGCATTTGTATTCAGTAGGAATACAAATGCGGGCATGTATATGCAGTCGCGGGGTTTTCCTGTAATTTATTACGGGATCAGTTTTCTGAAGTTGCCAGTTTGCATTCCGTTCCGGCCAGTTTTCCTTTGTTCCTTCACGGCCGGACTTTATCGTTGGAGGGGGTTGTTTGCAAGAGTGCAAATAACTTTTTGTGGAGGGGGTTTCTTGCATTTGTGGCTTCTATCATCATGAGATGCTTTATCCATCTTTTCCTTTGCATTAATGAGATGTGTATTGAGTTGGATTTGGATGAGAGGTTGGTGTGACTTTTATTTATCATTATCATAGCTTTTCCCCACTTGTTTTTTCCATTGATAATTCCCTCCACCATTTTCCTTGAGGGGGCCGGCCACATCCTAGAGGAGAGAAAGAGAGGAATTCATTTTGTGGGAAAATCTACATCTCATTTGGTTTGCTTCAAAAATCCCTCACTACTCTCCAAAGTTCTTCTTTCTCCTCCACATCCATACAAGGCAACTTCACTACCCACTTGAGACAAGCCTACTACACTTAGTCTACAGCATCCCTTGGACGCGTCGGCTATCCAACTTCGCACCCGAGTTGCCTCGGTCCAGAGGTGGGAGCCCGTAAACGAACCCGGCTACGTGGTGCCTTTCCGACGAGGAGGTGACGGACGGAGATCCCGCGGGAGATCGGAGTGGAGACGAAGACCGAAGGACACGGATCGCTTGGTATATCTCTTCACCCATCTTTTAGTTTGCTAGAAGGTAGGTTAATGGCCCGATCCGGGTTAATAGTGCGCGGTGGTGCCGGTTTGCAAGTTTCGCAAAGTTTTTCGTTTCCGCGTTTCCGGCGTCGGATCGACGGCTGGGGCGCCGCCGTGCACTTACACAAACCCGATATGCGATACTCTTTGACGAACATACCAGACTGTACGGAGATTGTCACAGACAGGCTCAGTAGGGGTTCGGATGAGTTTGCTCGTCGGTCTTCCTTTCGCTCAACACCTGGGTAGCCGTTACGTACAGCTAGTGCCGCTGACGTGCTTATGGTTAAACCCTTTGCCAGCGTATTGACGAGTCTTTAGAGTACCACATAGAGGGGTTTTCCGATTTAGGCGATATGATGTAAATGACGTATGTTGGTACATACAGGTGTCCGACTAAATATGTGTACAGACTACACAGACTTTAATCGGACGGTTGATAATACTAGCGGCTTAGGATTAAGCCGGATTATTAAATCAAGTTTTGATTTAATAATTTATATATATATATTTAATATATGTATTCTAGTATTATTGTTCACTATTCATTTTCTCTCTTGGCTATTCGTATTTTTATATGAATACGCGTATATGTATTTCGATACGTATACCAAGTTGTATTCCGTATTTATACGGAATATCTTCTAGAAGATGGACACCTCATTATATGATTTTCTTTTTAGAAAATCATTTGGAAATGAGGTGGAGGGTGAGGTGGCATGAGCATGGTTGGAGGTATGTAAAGAGGTATGGCCTTTGATTGTTTATTGTGAAATGATATAAGATATTTTTTGCATGGTTGAAAAATGAGGAGCCATATTCTTTCTACATGCCATTCACACTTGATATTCTATCATGCTTGAGAGCTCTTCTACACTTAGCTCATTTTTCCTTTCTTGAGTTGCTCATGCCTTGGTTTTCCTCACCTCCTCCTCCTTCTTTTTTAGTTGCTCGCTTGAGCTTAAGAAATGAGAGAAAAAGAAAGTGGAAATTTACTACATCCTCACTCTCCATTTCTAGGCGACCTTAGAGTGTCGGTTGCATCTCTAGGCGAAGTTGGAGCCTGCATCATTTCCCTCAGGTAGATCATCTTCGGCAAAGGAGAACCAGTTTGCAACCGCAATCCGGAGCACTTGAAGAAAGCTTGAGGATGTGAGTATTCTACACATAGTAGATTAGTTTAGCTCACTAGGTTTTTGTATATAAGTTCTAGCTATTTAGTTCGATTCTTGGTTTGGGAATTTTGGCAAACTAGAAAAATTTTGAAATCTATGTTGCCATCTTAGAAAATTAGCTTGCTAGTGTGCCTAGGTTCCCAGCAGCACTATGCTCGATTGGCTATAATAGCAAGTCCCTGGCCAAGGCTGATGAGATTTACTGGTAAGTGTTATTAGTAGTTTCTCGAAAGGTTATAGGACACACAACGGCATGACTTATCAAGTTATTGGGGTCTGACGATTCCACCCCCTAAACTCGATATGCGACATATCAGACGAGGAGACCGGACTGTACGGTAAGTGTTGCTTATAGGCTCTATGGGAGTTTGGACAAGTTTGCTTGTTGATCTTTAATTCGTTTAATACCTGGGTAGCCTTTACATCCAGCTAGTACCGCTGACGGCTTGTAGATATTTGATGTAATCATTACTTACTGCTGGCGTATTGACGAGTCTTTAGAGTCCCACACAGAGGTTTCCTAGCTCAAGCGAAACGAAGTAGGGCACATATGGAGATATGTGTGGGAGCTTGATTGAATACAAGTATGTGATACCGTATTCTAATCTAGCGATATTTGATATCAGTCAGGTTATATGTGATATAACCGGATAATTGAATCAAGTGTTGATTCATTGATGTATGTATATGTCGTTTATATATATTTGATATTATCCGGATTATATTTGATATACCCGGATTATTGAATCAAGTGTTGATTTAATAATTCGATATATATATATATAAACTAATATTGAATATAAGCCGGTTGTATGTGATATGACCAGATTATTGAATCAAGTGTTGATTTAATAATGTGATATACATATATATATGATATTAGTCGGTTATATAGGATATAAATAGATTATTGAATCAAGTGTTGATTTAATAATTTGATATATATTTATATATTTGATATATACATATATTAATTAATATCAAGCTCACTTAAGATTTTCTTCTCTTTATGTATATTTATATATATGTGTGATATATATATTTATATATATATATATGTAAGTCCATGTCGCACACCCCGCATGTTCGCGGGGAGGCGGAATAAAAAAACGTATTTTACAAAGATCGCGACACGGACTCGGACTCCAAGATCGGTGCTAAACCCTAACTAGCTAACTTTAGTGTAAGCTAAACTACATCTCCAAAAGTTTATACCTCATGATTCCGGTCCTTCGGGTATTCATTCCTCGATATCCTCTATCTCGTCGTTGACTCATGGATCGTATCGGATCCCCGTTTCCTCGTCGTACTGCTCAAATCCAAGATGATCAACCCGAGGAGATGTGCATCGAACTCTTACCTCAACTGAAGCAACTAGGGCATCAAGATTGCTACTCATGATGTCGTAGACAATATAGAGATGTGTGGATGGATTGTAATATCTTTTCTTACTCTAGATCACTCAACACATGAGTTCACTAGGGTGTGAGGAAGAAGGTGGCAAAATGGAGAAGAAGCTAGTGAACTAGAATGCATAAAGAAATGAGTATTTCTCTCTCTTAGTTCTAAACTGAACTCTACTATTTCTAATATGAATAATTCATATTAGAAAGTTAATTAGAGTTCAAGTTCCAACTTGATGAGTCATGGACTAAAAATCCCACAAGTGTAATCCAAAGCTTTACTCAGCATTATGCAATTCACACCTCCTTTTTCTCCATGTCACAAAGTGTTTTCATTTAGACTAAAATGAAAAATACTATTATGACATAGCACCTTCTAGAAGCATCTTTGACCAATTTACAAAAATGCCCCTCGTCCGTATATACATACCTGTATCCGTATTCCGAAAAATACGAATACAAAAGACGAAAACAGTCCATCGGTACAATACTAGGATCCGGTTTAAACCAAAGCCTACTAGTATTTTCCGTCCGCATTATCATCCGTGCATAAGTGCACGTACGTGACCGAACCCTGTCGTAAAACCATACGACCTCTACATCTTTCGTTCGATGCAGGGGAACCCTCTGTGTGGGACTCTAAAGACTCGACACTATGCTGGCAGTGGGTTTAACCACAGGCCACAAGCGGCACTAGCTGTATGTAACGGCCCCCAGGTATATGTCGATGAGAAGGCCGATGAGAATAACTCATCTGAACTCCAAGTGAGTCTATCTGTGACAATCTCCGTACAGTCTGGTCTATTCGTCTAAGAGTATCACATATCGGGCCTAGGGGGATGGTAAACGTCAGACCCCTAATAGCGGTATAAGTCATGTCGGAGTATAGCCCAAAACACCCTGAGAAACTACTGGAGTACCTACCAATAAATCTCGCTTGGCTTGGCCAAGGACTTTGTGTAATGGCCTTCCGAACACGGCGCGATATCAACCCCCAATACTGGGAGAGACGAATCCTATCTAACCGCCACTGCCTCCAAGTGCTTCTGGACTGCACCTAACTACTACCTGTTTGCACGACTCATTTGAGCCATGGTAGGGTAGTAATCAAAGTACAGTGAGAATACGCTCGAGGCGAAGCAGCAGTGTCAAGTCAACAGACTATGCTGTACTCATGTCACCTGGGAACTGCTAACCATTGACAGGTATAATACCCACCAACAGTTCCCGACGAGTCATGTCCAGTGTACTCATAACCTAATGAGCACCTGCATACTATCTCCAGTACGACGTACTAATGGCTGTAGGACAGACCATCTCCCCTGCTGGGATGAGAAGCATATACACTAGTCTACTCTGGAGTATCGATGCCCTGTCTCGATAATCCTATGACTAGGGACCTGTATAAGGATATGCTTATATACTACTCAGCCCCCACTAGTGTGACTGCCATCACAACGCTGTTAATCAAACAAAAGATCCTAAGGGCTCTACTATGTATAAGCGATATGCTAAGAAACACATGCACATATTAATGTAGAAACAAACCAGGTAGCATACTACCATTTTGAGCAAGATTGTTACTGTATCCGTGTATATGCCAAGCTCCCATTAAGTAATATACAATCCAGTATGATACAATAATGGCCTCTAGGGCATATATCACTAACAATCTCCCACTTGCACTAAGGCCATATATTGGCGTATCGCAGACCAAAGATCTCGAATAGCCACTCGAACGTGTCTGAGCGATGGCCCTGGTGAATGGATCTGCAGTGTTGTTCTCCGTATCTACTCTCCTCACCTCAATCTCTTGGAGATTAACTATCTCCTTGACCAGGTGTTACTGCCTTAAGATATGTCTGGATTACTGATGGGATCCGGGTTCCTTCCCTAAAGCTATAGCGCTGATTGTTGTCACAATACAAAAGTATAGGACCAACAATGGAAAGAACCACCTGAAGTTCAGTTAAGAACTTCCTTATCCAAACTGTCTCTTTTGCAGTGTCACAAGCAGTGATATATTTCGTTTCCATTATCAAGTCAGCAACGGTGTTCTGCTTGGAGCTCTTCCAACAGACCGCCCCTCTACTGAGGGTAAAGCCAAGACTTGATATGGACTTAGAGTCATTCTTATCACTCTGGAAGCTGGAGTCAGCAAAGGCCTCGATCTGGAGGTCCAAACTGCCGTACACCAAGAACACCTCCTTATTTTTTTCCAGGCATTTGAGAATGTTCCATACTGCTTCCCAGTACTTCTCCACTGGGTTTGACTGATACCGGCTTACTATGCGTCTGCTGCGTAATCAACATCTGGTCTGGTAAACAATATCGCATACATTATAGAGTCTGCCGCAGTAGCGTAGGGTATAATCGACATGCGAGCCCTTTCCAAATCCGTCTTGGTAGACATTTCTTTGGAGAGGTTGATTCCGTGACAAGTCGGTAGACTACCGCGCTTAGAATCTTCCAAAATAAATATTTTTAGTATGGTGTTGATGTACCTTGACTTTAAAAGTCCCACTATCCATTTTGATATATCACGATAGATCTGGATCCCCAGAATGTATTTGGTATCACCCAGGTATATCATGGAGAATCTCTGTGACAAGAATCCTTTAACTGATAGTAGCATAGGAATGTCATATCCTAGTAAGAGAATGTCATCCTCGTTCTAGATGAGGAATCCCACAGTTCTCCCTACAATCTTACTATAGATGTTTGGTTCATCTGGAATTTTGATAAGGTCGTATTCTTTGACCGTCTCACCAAATTAGATGTTCCAACTCCGCGATACCTGCTTTAGTCCATAGACTTAAGCATCTTGTACACTTACCTGTTGCTCCCACTCTTATTGAAAAACCCTCTGGCTGAACCATATAGATGCACTCTTCCAAATACTGAAAAGCCATCAATACGTCCATCTGCCAGAACTTACAATCAAGGAAGGCAGAAATGTCAAGAAGGATCTGAATGGATTTGAGCATAGCCACTGGAGAAAAGATTTCATCATAGTCCAAACCAGATCTTTGATGGAAAAACCCCTTTACAACAAGTCTAGCCTTATAGGTTTTAACCTGTCCGTCTACACCAATCTTCTTTTTGAAGATCCATTTGCAGCCTACGGATTTTACCCCTTCTGGAGCAAAGTTCAAAGTCTATACTTTGTTGGTGTACATGGACTCCATTTTGGTCCGCTTTGCATCTAGCCATTTTACCGAGTCGCTGCTCTAAATGGCATACTGGAAGCTAGTTGGCACATCAAATGATGCAATCCTCTCTATCCCCGTCTATGAGAAAACCTTAGTTTCTCTCGGCCGGATGAGACTGCCAACTACTCTCACGGAGTGGCGTAAGTATGTCCGGTTCTTTGAAACTTCTGGTTCTTCCATACTTTCAGTAATAGTTTATGGTTCTCGAATTTCTTCCAGTTCTATTGCGCTCCTACTAGTTCTTTAAAAAAATTAATTTTCCAAAAAGTGGGCATTCTGAGAAACAACAATCTTTTGTTCCTCCGCGTAATAGAAAAGATACCCCTTAGAGTCCTTTGGGTATCCCACAAACTTAAACAGTACTGAGGGTGCCTCGAACTTGTCCATATACTACTTTTTACAAAAGATGGACATCCCTAAATCTTTAGGTACTGAAGATAAGGTTTCTTCCCACTCCACATCTGATATGGTGTGGTAGGCACAGTCATGGTATGAATCCTTTTTCAAAAGATATGCAGCTAATTCTAGTGCATAACCTCAGAAGGATGGCGGTAACTCAGTGCTACTCATCATGGAACAAACCATATCCAATAGGGTTGTGTTCCGTCTCTCCGATACACCATAATGTTGTGGTGTGTATGGAGGAGTAAGCTGAAAGAGAATACTATTCCCTTTTAGGTAATCCAGGAACTCGGCAATTAAGTATCACTACCTTGATCAGATCTTAGTGACTTGATACTTGTGCCTGTTTGTTTTTCCTCTTCATTCTTATATTCCCGGAATTTCTCAAAGGCCTCGGATTTATGCTTCAATAAGAAGACATGTCCTAACCCAGAGAAATGATCCGTAAAAAGAAATGAAATAGGAATAACTATTTCGTGCATATGTAGACATTGGACCAACACACAATACTGTGTATAAGTCCTAAGAGCTCGCTGGCTCTTACTCCATGTCCAGTGAACAGAGTCTTTGTCATCTTTCTTATAAGACATGATTGACTAGTTGCATAAGACTGATATTCGAACGGATCCAAATATCCCTCTCTATGCAACTATGTCAACCTTGTTTCAATGATGTGACCCTGTCTATAATGCCATAAGAAAGCCCTATTTGATTCTGGAGATTTTCTTATAAGTGTGTTCTGGATGTTTGAAAACCTGAGCTTGATCTAATATGTACAAACCGTTATATAATGTACCTGACCCAATTAATACTTTGTTTTAGGTAGATGTGGACCACATCGTTTACATATGTAAATTATATCCTTCTTTATAATGTAAAGATATAGATATGACTTTACAATCTGGACTAGGTACACATAAATAGTTACGTAAAGTCAATAATTGCTCACTTGTCAATTCTAGATGATATTCCCCTATGGATACAGCATCCATGCTCATTCCGTTAGCACCTCAGAGAGTCATATCACCTGTCCAGATAACCCTACGGTTTCTCAAAGTCTGTAAAGAATTACAGATAAGAGATCCTGATCTGGTATCATGTACCCAGGAAGTAGAGCTAATTGACAGACAGTTTTCAAACACTAACACACCCGAAGCCGAAGCCACCACATGCTTCGGATCCCGGATTCTGGCTTTCCAAGCCCTGCATCCATTCTGCGCCAATGCCCTTTCCCGTGACAATAGGAACATTCTCTCCTTTACGACTGTTAGCCCTGAAACTTTTGCCCTTCCCTTTTCTTCTACCTTACAGACACCGCCTATCGGCTTTGCGGAGTTCTTCTTCTTCTGACCCTTGGATTTCATCTTGGATCTAGAAGAGGAAGATTCCCCAATAAGCAGAGCGGGTGTCTCCCTGGTTTCCTTCAGGGTGCCCTCAACTGGACCCGATATGTGATACTCTTAGACGAACAGACCGGACTGTACGGATATTGTCACTGTCAGGCTTAGTAGGGTTTCAGGATGAGTTCGCTCGTTGGCCTCCCTTTCTCTCAATACCTGGGTAGTCGTTACGTACAGCTAGTGCCACTGACGTGCTTATGGTTAAACCCACTGCCAGCGTATTGACGAGTCTTTAGAGTCCCACACAGAGGGTTTCCCTGGTTCGGGCAAAACGTTGTAGAGGCCGTATAGTTTTATGGCAGGGTTCGATCATATACGTGCACTTGTGCACGGATTATGATCGGACGGATCATACTAGTGGGCTTTGGTTTAAGCCGGATCCTAGTATTAGATTGTTGGATTATTTTCGTCTCGTTGTATTCGTATTCAGTCAGAATACGGATGCAGATATGTATATACAGATGAGGGGTATTCTTGTAATCCATTACAAGATTACTTTGGAGATGCCATTTCTTTTTATTGTATTAAACATTTAGGGTTTTTGGTTAAATGTTTAATATTGATTATGTGTAAAGTGTGAGGGCAAGTTTTGACTTGTGGCATTAATAAGGCATGAGAGACCATGCTTTATTATTTATATTTGTTGTGAGATATTTGTGATGGCTATGATTTTCTTCTGGGCTAGCTCATCACAAATACCACACAACACCAAAATGAAAAGGCAGCCACTTCATTTTCTCTTTTTTCTCATGTGTTACATTTTTCTTTTTCAAGCCAAGTCTTGAGAGCTCACACTTCACACATACATGGCTTCTTCTTAACCTCCACTATGTCCCTCTCATGTGTTGAGAACCCTAGAGTGTTTTGAGACAAAATATTCACACACTATCTCTACATCATCTTAGGCACCTAGGTTAGCAAACTAGTTGTTTGAGTTGCTTCGGTTTTGAAGCAGAAGCCCGTATTAGGAATCCTCGAGGTGGATCGTCTTCGACGAGGGAGACCGGAGAGTGGACTTGTTCGGGGCATCCGTCGAGGAGCTTGGGAAGAGATTGAAGACCGAAGGACATGAATCGATCGGTATAATCTCTAAACACTTTACAGTTAGCTAGTAAACGGTTAATGGTTCAATCCGGGTAATAGGTTGTGGTAGCGCCAAGTTTTACAAATTTTTTTCCGCATTTGGCCACGAATTGATTATCGGGACACTGCCGTAACCCAATATGGTATCAAAGCCAACCCATTAACCGTATACTAGTGGTTTAGACAATGTTAAACTATCAAAACCGAAACAAACCTGATTCACTGCCCCTGCACATTCCAATTTTTATTGATTTATAAAGTGTCTTCTAAAATTTTTTTAACAACTGCAGAAGACTACTGACATGACCACTTGACCATACCCCAAATACGAACCCAATCCACTAAAATTTGGCCGAGCACATTGCCTAGAAAACTGAGGAGGCCGGCCATTTCAGGGTTTCGTTTTTAGGGTGTGGTCTTGTCTCTGGAATGTTGGTTCAGTGGTATTGTTTGTTTAGCCCAGTTTTGATATGCTTTTATCTACTTGTTTTGGGCTATTCAGGGTTATTTCGAACTCGATAATTTCTAACATTGTTTAAAGTTTGAAGTACATACATTTCTATCTGCGACCGTGAATGTCATTTGATCGGTACAACTTGTCTAATTGCTATAGTCCTTGTACAACTAGTCATTTGATTCGGATCAACGCAAGGAAAACAGACCTATTCGATATTGTTGGAACAATTTTCAAAAAGCTGTTATTATAAGGACGTTTTCTTTTGTTTTGCACAGCGGTATTCGGTTATGAATATCCAGCACCTCATTCGACGAGGCAAGGGCCGAGATCCCTTCATCGGGAGTGACCCTTTGGGCAGAGGTTGGCGTCAGGGCAAAAACTTCATTATAGTCGATTACTTTTTGCTTTGCGTCGTGGTATTCAGTTAGGAATATCCTACACCTCATTCTACGAGGAAAGAGCCGAGATCCCTTCACCGGGAGTGACCTCTTTAGCAAAAGTTTCCGCCGCTATATATTTGTAAAACCACCCGGTTCCTTCAATGATATCAAGTTCATTACGTTAAAGGTTTTTCGCCAAAAACCATCCGTAGCCCTCCGTCATTTCTTACGAGTATTATTTAGTATTCGTACTGCGTTTGTTGACCTAGTCAAGAAGTAGTGTTCGGTAGCTAAATGGTACTTGTTTGTTGCATTTTAAATGCAATTGGTTAGGACAGTCGTGCGGCCTTGTTGACCTAGTCAAGGGCACGTGCGGGTGGGTTTAATGCAATCCAGGATAATGACGGGTTGACTTGACTAGCGGTTTAAGGTTTGTTGACCTAGTCAAGGTCATAAATCGTTAGGGGTAAAAATCACATCAGGATTTTCAAACATACAGGAAACTTGCCAGGCATGTGCATACCTTCTGGAGTGTGGTGACTTGAGTGGATTCCATCAAGTTATCATGCGATGATAGTTGGATCCCGATTCCCACTAATGAGTTGGTTTACTCCTCAGGTGATCCCGACTAATTCTTCTTTCAGGTTTGGAGAAGAATTTGAGGATACAGTAGGAGACATCCTGATTAGATAAAGTGATTAACCATTCTGATCTAGGTTAGAGTGCACGATGAGTGTTTCTTTCTCTCTCTCTCTTTGGCAGCGACCATGGCCCGACCCTAGACTATAACTCAGTAACCAAGTTAACCGAACTTTCTTAAAACACTGGCCTTTGGATTGTCAAAGTTGCATACTTCATTGCCACTCCAACTTTTACCCTTTGCTTTTTTCTGGAACATTCTGTATCACTACGAAGATCCCATTTTCATTGGATATGACCATCGTATAGTTACATACGAACTCGAAGAAATTTGTTTCAGATTCGAGGATGGTTTCCGGTTCTGGAGAAAATGAATATGATTATTCAGTTGTCTTTTCCTTTTTTTACCTTCTCTCAGGATGTGAGGGCTCCTAGGATTAGGAGAGGGTACACCTATTGCGCTTATTGGATAGTCTTCTTCCAAACCATAGGCAGGTGCCGAAAGGTGGGGAATGAAGAAAACCAATTAGCCTAAGTGTGATGTACAGGAGGTAATAAGCAAAGACAAATAAAGGGATTAGAAAGAGGGCAAAGTAAATTGTGACTGCTATCATTCACGACCAAACCATGTATTTCATCGCCACTCCTACTTCACCTTTAGATTTCTTCAGAACACCCTGTATCACTACGAAGATCCACAGTTATTGGATAATCCATCGTATGGTTATATACGAACTCGAGGGAACTTGTTCCAGTTCGAGGATGGATTCTGGTTCAGGAGAAATAGAATAAGAATTATTCAGTTGTCTTTAATCTTTACCTTGTCACAAGTTGCGAGTACTCCTAGGATTAGGAGAGTACACCTATTATGCTTATTGGATAGTCTTCTTTCAAACCATAGGCTGGTGCCGAACGGTAGAGAAGGAAGAAAACCACATAGCCTAAGTGTGGTGTACAGAAGGTAATGACTAAAGACAAATAAAGGGATTTGGAGAGATGGCAAAGAAATATACGGTTACAGTCATGAATCTGGATAGTGGAAGAGGCATTACTAGGAATACCCGAATACCCCTTCGAAACATTTTCATGTTTCAGTTTCACTAAGCGTTGTTAATTGAAAACTGATTTCCTAATTAGATCCTTACTCCAGGGTATGTATTTACCAGGTATGATTCTCACATCTGTATGGTTTTACAGATGATGAGTGGGAGTAAGTTATTGGGAATTAGGTGATTATCCTCATTATATTGGAATTCGTTGTAATTGGTGATATTTGAGGAAATCGCCTGGGTTTTTGCCGGACGGCAAATATTTGGTTTTGAATATCCGTTATTATGCACCAATTTCAAACTAATATATCTGTACGTTTATTTTATAAAATGAGATGTAACTTTTTGAAATTATGTCCATGACATTTACTTATATCAGTTGATGATTAGGTAAGAAGCATTAAACAGCGGTGTAATTCTTCATAACCATAGTACAGTTTTCAACCTACGACGCACAGGGTTTGAGTTATTCAACTCAGGGGACTTATACAAAGTATTCTATGTTGTCCAGTGTCCATTAGGACAAAGGGGTTGGTCCTCATACTGTATTCTATTTACTTGTGACTTCTCAAGTTTTAGACAAGTGTTTCGTAGAAATACAAGGTCCAAGTTTGAGAAGTTGTAAGTACAAGAATAAAGTAGAGAACCATGTGTTGCAAGTGTCAGGATTCTTCAAAGTGATCGAAGATGTAGATACTTGTGTTTGGTATTCAGTTGATAGTAATGGTTTTGAGAAACTTGTTTCTCTTTCGGGTTACTCATGTTTGGATGCACTCCTAAGTTGAGTAATACCGATCGGCCTCTCTCCATTTAGTTGACATGCACTGGAGACAACTGCATGATTTGAATCTGGTTCCAATTAAATTTTTGCCTTTGTTTCTATATTGTATATAGAATGGCTCATATCTTAATGATGTTAAGGTATATGGAGTTGTCCGGCTTATGCTTAAAATCAGACTCTGGATAACTCAAGGCACGTTTCTGTAATGGCAGTTTGTAGGTTATCCCAGGCTATGACGAGGGATAGCTTTCTACCATCTGGAAGATCAATAGTGATATTGTTCTTGACTCGCCAGAGTTTTAGTAAAATGGATTTTTTCAGAAAACAGTAGTGGGAGTATGGTAGAACTGGAAGTGATTCCAGAACCACAGACGATTACTGAAAATTTAAATAGAACCTAAAGATTCAATTAGGTTTGACATTCCATTGGCCACTCCGCAGATATGGTGGGTAACCTTAGAAGCCCGAGAGGTACTTCGGTATCCTCAAAGACGGTGACATGGAGGTTCTTGTTTACCCAAACTTGACACTGTTGTTGTTCCAGACTATGAGACCCGGCAGAAGGATGAGTATAGCGTCGTTCTAAACTAGCTTAAGTGCACATGTATATGACTCTGCCAAAGGGTTGTTATAGTCAGTGGGAGCAGCGGAAGCGTAGTGGACAAGTAGCTTATGTCTATTTATAGACTAAAGCAGGTATAGCGGAGATAGATCATCTATTTTTGATATGACAGTCATAGGCTTTGACTTCATCGGAATAGGAGATGGATCTGTTAAGAAGATAGTAGGGTGTGATGTCCTGGTATTTGGATGACATACACAATGTAGGAAGTAAGATTCTTATACTATGATCGGTTATACTGTGGTTGTCACACAGTGGTTTCTCCACATAGGATTTGGATATTATATAAGGCATTCTGGTTACTAGATCTATGGTTTTAGATCTAAATTTGGGTAGTGTCCTAATCTGGGTACTTAGACAGTATTCTAAAGGTATTTTAGAATGGATGACTCCTGGCATGGTAGTGTACCTGCAGGTGATGGAGTCACCCTCTCTAAAGGTGTCTTACAGACTAAAGGGAAGAGGGATGTGCATGATTAGCATATCACTTGTTTAGGCAATTGAGTCAATCATGAGATGTCAAGTACCACACCAGATGTTCTTTTTGCACTAGATGCAATAAGTTTATATATATTAATCCGATACTGGGGAGACATTCGGAAGCAGTTTAGAACATAAGTGGATGTTCTAGGGATTTGATAACGGCAGCCTCCTTCGGGAGACGGTTATCATTCCAGGCTTCCAAGATGACCTGGATGACAGAGTGACTGTCAGAGTTATAGTTTTCCCTCTGACAAGGGGCAGTAGTTTGGACAGGTGGTCCAAGCGGATACTGAGGGAGGCATGGCGCAGGATACTGATTAAATTCAGTTGACGATACAGTCTAAGAAGTTTGCTGGATTTGGAGTTCATTTATGAACTGGGTCCCATCAGATATCCAGACATATTCTAAGATAGGTATTACTCATTTTGGAAGATGGCTTTCTCCGCGAACTTGAGATAAAGAGAGGCATAGAAAGAAATATCAGAGCGGATCCACTCACCGAGACTATTTCTCGAAAGCAATAGTTTTACAAACGAGCTTTGTGAAACTGATTAGTAGAGGAGTTGGGTGTTCGGTATCACACGGGCTGTAAGTATGCGACATTGCAGTAATTAGCCTTAAGTGCAAGTGGGAGATTGTTGGCTATAGTTCCCTCAAAGTCAATTATTGGATCGCAGGCACGTGATTGCAATAATTCAGGGAGGACCTATACCGGTAGGACAGTCTTACTCGAGATGATAGTATGTTATCTGGTTTGTCTTTATCATCGTGTACATGCTTCAGGTGACATTACAGATCACTATTACACGTTGATAGGGCCCATAGGATTCTTGCTTGACTACGAGCAGTATGATGGCGATCATATACGTGAGAGTTGGGTAGTCTATAAGCACATCTTTAAAGTGTCCCTTATCATGGGAGTTTCGAGACTGGGCATCGATACTCCAAGAGTAGACTAGTGTATACGGATCGAGACCCCGACGAGGGGCGATGGCCGGTCTCACAAGCCAATGGTGTCAGTTGGTTCACCTAAGATAGTATACAGTGCTCATTGGGTTATAAGTACACCGGACGGACTTGCAAGGGTACTGCTGGTTGGTACTATACCTATCGTCAGGTAGCAGTTCCCAGGTGACATGAGTACAGCTTAGTCCGTTGACTTGACACTGCTACTTTGCCTCAAGTGTGTTCCCACTGTTCTTAGATTGTTACCCTACCACGGCTCAAAGGAGTCGTGCAAACATATAGTAGTAGGGTGTAGTCCCGAAGCACTTGGAGGCAGTGGCGGTTAGATTGGATTCGTCTCTCCCGGTATTGGGGGTTGATATCGCGCTGTGTTTGGAGAGTCATTACACAAAGTCCTTGGCCAAGGCAGGTGAGATTTACTTGTAGGTATTCCAGTAGTTTCTCAAGGTGTTCTGGGCTACACTCCGACACGACTTATACTGCAATTGGGGGCCTGAAGTTTACTATCCCCCTAAGCCCGATATGCGATACTCTTAGACGAACAGACCGGACTGTACGGATATTGTCACTGTCAGGCTCAGTAGAGTTTCAGGATGAGTTCACTCGTCGGCCTCCCTTTCGCTCAATATCTGGGTAGCCGTTATGTAAGCTAGTGCCACTGACGTGCTTGTGGTTAAACCCACTGCCAGCATATTGACGAGTCTTTAGAGTCCCACACAGAGGGTTTCCCTGGTTCAGGAGAAACGTTGTAGAGGCCGTATGGTTTATGGCAGGGTTCGATCATATACGTGCACTTATGCACGGATCATGATCGGACGGATCATACTAGTGGGCTTTGGTTTAAGCCGGATCCTAGTATTAGATTGTTGGATTATTTTCGTCTCGTTGTATTCGTATTCAGTCGGAATACGGATGCAGGTATGTATATACAGATGAGGGGTATTCTTGTAATCCGTTACAAAATTACTTTAGAGATTCCATTTCTTTTTATTGTATTAAACATTTAGGGTTTTTGGTTAAATGTTTAATATTGATTACGTGTAAAGTATGAGGGCAAGTTTTGACTTGTGGCATTAATGAGGCATGAGAGACCATGCTTTATTGTTTATATTTGTTGTGAGATATTCATGATGGCTATGATTTTCTTTTGGTCTAGCTCATCACAAATACCACACAACACTAAAATGAAAAGGCAGCCACTTCATTTTCTCTTTTTTCTCATGTGTTGCATTTTTCTTTGCAAGCCAAGTCTTGAGAGCTCACACTTCACACATACATGGCTTCTTCTTCACCTCCACTCTATCCCTCTCATATGTTGAGAACCCTAGAGTGTTTTGAGACAAAGTATTCACACACTATCTCTACATCATCTTGGGCACCTAGGTTAGCAAACTAGTTGTTCGAGTTGCTTCGGTTTTGAAGCAGGAGCCCGTATTAGGAATCCTCGAGGTGGATCGTCTTCGACGAGGGAGACCGGAGAGCGGACTTGTTCGGGGCAGCCGTCGAGGAGCTTGGGAAGAGATTGAAGACCGAAGGACATGGATCGATCAGTATAATCTCTAAATACTTTACAGTTAACTAGTAAACGGTTAATAGTTCGATCCGGGTAATAGGTTGTGGTAGCGCCAAGTTTTACAAATTTTTGTTCTGCATTTGGCCACAGATTGATGGTCGGGGGCGCTGCCGTAACCCAACAGTAGGGACTGTAGAATCAAGTCAGCATCTGACTCGTTCCCCAATGTGGTCTTTAGGTCCGTAAGCTAATCAATATAGCTAGTCATCGTAAGGACGTTTTCCCCTACTTATGACCCGATAACCAACCTCGCTTGAAGCAATTCATTCGAGGTCTCATATCTTACGATACGAGATTGCTCTCCATATAAATATTTGTTATGGAGGAAGATGGAAGCTAAATCCATCTTCTCGTGCTTCCTCTGGTATACACTATCAACTGAGACCAACACGAGGCACTTGGCATTCGCACAATCTTTTTCCGATGTCTTACGGATATCAACATCCGTGATGGTGGAAACTGGACCTAGGACGATGGTGTCCTGAGTAGTAAAGAGGTGGTCCAGTTTGTCATAGGTAATGGACATCTGGAAAAACCTTTGCCAGTTTTATAGTAAAACTCAATCATGTTATTATCTAACTGTAACCTAATCTGACCACCTGGTTGCTGCAATTAGGAGAGAGAGAAGAATACACTCAGCATGATGCTCTTGCAAGTTTTAGATTGGTTTTTAGTTCATCTAAACAGGATGGCTCCTACCGTTTCTCGAATCCCTCTTCAAACCATAAAAGAAGAATTAGTCAGGATTAATCTCACTTTACAATACTTTCTTAACCGTTCGGCCAGGCTGGTTTTGGTACTTCGAGGAAGGTTTTCCAACGCTTTCGTGAAGTTCCTTAATTACAAAACCTCTTTTCCCTGGAGGCATAGCCCCGCTAACAACGTTCTAGACAACTATTTGGTTTATAGCATTGATTGTGTTAGTGTAGAAATCTCCCGAGGAGTAGCGGATACTCACAATAGGATCAGGATCCAAATCTCATTGTGTGATAAAGCCGAAGGAATCCTACCAAAATTATCACACTCCAAATGGTATGCAGCACTAGCAAGTTTCAGTTTCTTTAGAAACTCCCGATGTGGATTTTTGCCCCACGCTCTTATGACCTTGACGAAGGCCAATATATCATAAGTCACATGTCAAGTTCTGCCCATCATTATCCAGATTAATTTGAACCCACCCGTACATACCCTTGACGAACGCCAAAATAGCTTGTCCCAAACTAACGCATCTATCTATGCTACAGATGATACCCAGCAGCTACCAATCACTGTGCCTTGATGAGGCCAACATACATAGCTTGAATACTACTGAATATTCAACTGAAATGACGGAGGGCTACGGCTGGTTTTGGCGATACCGTGAACGTAGTGAACTTGATTTAATCGAAGAACTTGATAGCTTTTAAAAGGAGTAGTTTAAGCTCCGCATTTAAAAAATCTGTTGTTTTTGAAAAAAACCTAGTGGTTTTAAAATTTGTTCCAACGATTCAGTTTTGGTTTATTTGCTTTGAATTAATCTAATGCAGTCCCATCATTTACACCTATCATTACAGAAAGAAACGAAAAATATCACGTCCGCTTATGCTATCCGCATTCGCCACGGGGCCCCGTCATCACCCGTTAGGTTACTTAACTAACGATAGAGCGGGGGCTGGACTAGCGTGGATGTAAAACATAAGCAACGTCTACTATATAGTATATATATAGATATTTACAATCGTCTCACGCAATAATGGCATTCCAGTCACAAATGAACATATTGGATATACTAGGAATACCGCGTTTCGTTTAAGCCTGTAATGAAAGACGGATTCCACGGTCATGATGAATAGCCAAACCCCACCCCAGACCCCTACGGATGCGGCAAACTACCCGCCAAATTCCAGAAGTGAAGCAACCTCCCTCAACAAAGTGAGTAGGCCACTCGGCACTTCAAAGAACCCGGTAGTTTGTGTACCCCACCTTGGGTCTATCCTAGGAGCAGAAAACAGTAAAAAGAAATAATACAACGGTGGCTACAACCTCAACCCGGATGTGCCCCGCGAAATAATATTACATCAAATTATAATTTACATCGAATGAAAGATAAAATCACCCATCTCACATTCCCGGCTATTCATCCACGGCGATCCAATAAAGTCCATATTCACAAACCAACAGATATGTGCAACTTCAAACTAACCGACATATAGCAATTAGATGAAGTTTAAAAACATATATAAACAATACAGATAAAACCCGATTAGCCAAGTACATTAGAATTTCGATCGAAATATATTTTCCGTATCTACCCCAAATGTAAACCAGCACTCTGAAAAATCTGGGTAGAAACCAAATATTCCAAATAACTATACATCCAAAAATAAGACAAACAAAAGAAGAACGAGCCAACTCGGCCACAACTCGGCCGCGGATCGGCGGCAAATCCACCGATTTGCCGCTGTTCTGCGGTGGTTGTAACGAGTTGGTGAATCTTTTTTCTTCTGTGTTCTTAGAATTCCATGCACAGAATTTTAAAGCCCCTGAAATGACTTTTAGAACAGTTCAAAAATTGACAGAAACTGTGAGGGTGCAAAATGTATAGTTTTCGGTTTTTCTGACGATCGACTTTCTAATAACTTGCTAACGAGCTAGTATGGGTTTAGTAAGCTCTGATGCCACTGCAAGTCCATGCCGCACACCCCGCGTGTTCGCGGGGAGGCGGAAAAAAAAACGTATTTTACAAAGATCGCGACACGGACTCGGACTCCAGGATCGGTGCTAAACCCTAACTAGCTAACTTTAGTGTGAGCTAAACTACATGTCCAGAAGTTTATACCTCACGATTTTGGTCCTTCGAGTCATCATTCCTCACTGTCCTCTATCTCGTCGTCGACTCTATGGATCGTATCGGATCGCCGCTTCCTCGTCGGACTCCTCAAATCCAAGATGATCCACCCGAGAAGATGTGCATCGAACTCTTACCTCAACTGAAGCAACTAGGGCATCAAGGTCGCTACTCATGATGTCGTAGATGATGTAGAGATGTTTGGATGGATTGTAATATCTTTTCTTACTCTAGATCACTCAACACATGAGTTCACTAGGGTGTGAGGAAGAAAGTGGCAAAATGGAGAAGAAGCTAGTGAACTAGAATGCATAAAGAAATGAGTATTTCTCTCTCTTAGTTATAAACTGAACTCTACTCTTTCTAATATGAATAATTCATATTAGAAAGTGAAATAGAGTTCAAGTTCCAACTTGATGCGTCATGGGCTAAAAATCCCACAAGTGTCATCCAAAGCTTTACTCAACATTATGCAATTTACACCTCCTTTTTCTCCATGTCACAAAGTGTTTTCATTTAGACTAAAATGAAAAATACCATTATGACATAGCACCTTCTAGAAGCATCTTTGACCAATTTACAAAAATGTCCCTCGTCCGTATATACATACTTGTATCCGTATTTCGAAAAATACGAATACAAAAGACGAAAACAGTCCATCAGTACAATACTAGGATCCGGCTTAAACCAAAGCCCACTATTATTTTCCGTCCGTATCATCATTCGTGCATAAGTGCACGTACGTGATCGAACCCTGTCGTAAAACCATACGACCTCTACATCTTTTGTTCGATGCAAGGAAAGCCTCTGTGTGGAACTCTAAAGACTCGACACCACGCTGGCAGTAGGTTTAACCACAGGCCGCAAGCAGCACTAGCTGTACGTAACGGCCCTCAGGTATATATCGATGAGAAGGCCGATGAGAATAACTCATCCGAACTCCAACTGAGTCTATCTGTGACAATCTCCATACAGTCCGGTCTGTTCGTCTAAGAGTATCGCATATCGAGCCTAGGGGATGGTAAACGTCAGACTCTTAATAGCGGTATAAGTCGTGTCGGAGTATAGCCCAAAACACCCTGAGAAACTACTGGAGTACCTACCAGTAAATCTCGCTTGCCTTAGCCAAGGACTTTGTGTAATGGCCTTCCGAACGCAGCGCGATATCAACCCCCAATACCGAGAGAGACGAATCCTTTCTAACCACCACTGCCTCCAAGTGCTTCGGGACTGCACCCAACTACTACTTGTTTGCATGACTCATTTGAACCGTGGCAGGGTAGTAATCAAAGTACAGTGGGAACACACTCGAGGCAAAACAGCAGTGTCAAGTCAACAGACTATGTTGTACTCATGTCACCTTGGAACTGCTACCCGACGACGGGTATAATACCCACCAACAGTTCCCAATGAGTCTTGTCCAGTGTACTCATAATCTAATGAGCACCTGCATACTATCTCCAGTACGACGTACCAATGGCGGTGGGACAGACCATCTCCCCTGCTGGGATGAGAAGCGTATACACTAGTCTACTCTGGAGTATCGATGCCATGTCTCGATAATCCTACGACCCGGGACCTGTATAAGGATGTGCTTATAGACTACCCAGCCCCTACTAGTGTGATGGTTGAAAGATTTAGCGTGCTTACACTTTTTTAAAAGATGAATCAAAAATATTTGTTAACCGCAATCAAGAACGGCGTCGCTTGGTAGCTAGTCGATGAGTACGGGTCGGTCCATAGGGATGTTGTGTATTTCCTAATTTGGTCTAACGAGTTTATTCCAAACGGTGTGAATCGATTATCGCTAAAAACTAAACTGATTTATACTAAGACTAGAATCTTGCTAGGGTTAGGTTTAGGTTGAGTTTGGAAATTGAAGATTTCCTCATCGCTTTCATTGCCCTAATTTAGATCTCATTAGGTGTTATGGTAACAATTAATAAAGGGGATTAGTACCGTCGGGAAGAAACAATGTTTCTTCCTCTAGGTTCTATTCCTTCCTTTCTTAATTCTTATCCTAACCTCCATGGAAAACATACACATACGGTCGTTTATACTACGGTATCACCGTTATCTCGTGGGGTAGGGTGCCATAGGGAACGGTGTGTGTATGTATGCATGGAGTCCTATTAATTATATGTGATGGGCAAGAAAGGGGTGAGAGATTTTCATCTCTCAAGCCTTCCCCAAATCTAACCCTAACAAGCGAGGAGACTACTCGCTCATTAGGGAATTGAAGAACATTTCTATCTATCTAACTAAGGCAGATAATAAAATTATACTAAGGCACAACAAAAATTAACTAGGGCAATTAAATAAAACTACTTACTTTATTGATGGCTCTCTCCAAACATTTACACAGGAATTTTCAGATCTGAATAGATGAATAAAAAGAGGCATAACCTAAAACAGGTTTTTAGGGTTCTATTTATAGATTCATAGAAACCCTATGGTTACAGTCGCGTCATATCTGCTTTTACAAAAATACCCCTAGAGAAGACTAGTCAACGCGCCGAAGCACCGACTCCAGAATTTTCTGTCGACACTTGGGCCACGTGGTCGCGGATCCGCGGCCAAAGCCCATGTTTGGCCGCGGTTCCACGGCCATATGTGGGGCCTGTGGGCTCAATTTCTCCTGGTTGCTTCTGGTGCATGTTTCCTTCAATTTTCTTCAGTTGTTTTCTCATATTGGCTTTTAGGTTTCTTCCAGATCTCCACAGTGAATAATTGTAGTGGACTTTTACCGTTACTTCGTGACGAAGTCTTGAACCTTGCGCTGCTTTGTACTTTTTGAACTGATCTTTGTGTAGGCTTGATCAAGATTCCATCATTTATTGGTCGTAGTTTCACTTTGTATCATCTTTTTCATCAATTTCACTGTTTTTGCGCCGAGAACCTGTAACCTATAACTATGTAGCAGACTTGGGTCAAAATCACTTATTTATTTGTAAAATGAATAAGAATGGCGAATATAATAATACAAAATTATGGTATGAACAAATACCCCCAAACTTATCTTTTGCTCGTCCTCGAGCAAACCTAATTTTATTCTCAACAAAAACCTAACCTCACTTTTGCAGGGAAACGCGATTGCACTGAGCTCGTGCAACAAGCCGTTAAATCTCTAGGTGTCCCTAGTAGGAGGAGTGTTGTCTCCTGAGGGTTTTCAGCGGATACTACCCACAAAATCCTATCAATTAGGCCCATTGACTTTTATTCTCCAATTAGGTTTTCCAACAAGGAATTCTATTATCTTTGACTCATAAATTATCCACCCGTATTTTTCACACTTCCTTATCATTTAACTTAAGATTATATATATTTTTGTGAATTTACTTAGCTTTTGGTATCTTTTAAGTTTTCCTTCTAGGATTCTATCTCAACTTAGGAATTTTTATCATCTCTATTAAAGACATAAGTCCTATTTTTCATTCATATCTCTTACCTAAACCTCAATCACATACCCCTACGTGTGTGTATATATCACCCCTACACTTGGAAATTCAAATCAAACTATTATACTCTTGTCCATCGTCCAAAGTACTTTTCAATTGGTGAATTTTTAGATGAAATTGCTCACACATTCTTCATGCGACCGTTAATACTTCTTGAGGTACCAACGACCGATTACAAAATGTATTTGCACATTAAAGCGTAATTCCTAGTCTTGTAATACTTAAGGCTTATAGCAGTGACTCCCAAACTAGTTGGTCTAAGGCACTAGGTGATAAAGCACACTTGCTAAATATTTTTTCTATTAATGCAGCCTTAAATAATTACAAAAACCAGTGTTCATTTTTTTTATTATCTCTTTATTCACACTTGTATTTTTTTTCCCTTCATACTAAGGACTTTAGACAAGAGCATTTCAAGGTCTCTTTTACTATTCTAAGTTTTAAGGTTCGTGTTTGTGCAATTTGTAGGGTATACATTTTCAGAATTTAGACTTAAGCTAGGAATTATTTTTCAAACTTATACTTTAATAAAAATATCAATACTTTTCCCTTATTTTAACTTAGCCCACGAAGTCAACTCGAAATTTGCCTATTTCTAAATAAACAACAAAGACATATACTTTCTACCGTTAAATTTTTAAGAAAGGTTATTTTTAGGGTTTATAATTTACTAAGTCTAGGATCTAGTTGTTCCTATCTAGTTAACCATTTTGTCAAACTCAAGTCAATTAGGGCCAAAATTGAATACTATAATTTTTATAATTTTTATAATTTTTTCATTTTTTTATGCGTTTTAAAATAAGTAATGCAAATACAAAATGTACATATGAATGCGAAGAAAGAAGGCTTACCGAGCATACCCCCAAACTTAACCTTGACAGTGTCCTCACTGTCAAGCTACACCAAGAGGGTCAAAATGTCGGCACTCCCCTGTTTATTTATTTATAAAAAAAAATTATTGTTAAAAGAAAAACGAAATATATATACAACAAGGTTCCCCCCAAACTTAAGTGAAACAGTGTTTCCACTGTTTTAAGCATTAAAGTTCAGAGTTAGGGAGGAGAAAAATCAAACTATACAAGGCCTTACACAGACCAAAAGTTAGCACCAACTATTCAAAAATCTTATCGTGGTAATGGTGGGGTTGGTGAAAGAATGGAGTGTAGAGAAAGGAGTTGAGAAACACACGAGACCGAATGGGAAGAAGAGTGGAATATGGTCTCGGTAGAGGAGGAGAATGGCGGAAAAGAGAAAGAAGTGTAGTATGATCTTGAGGGTGTAAATCGAGTGAATAAATTAGCACAATTTGTGATGACCGATGTGTTAAAAGCGATTGTGCTAATCTATCAACCCGTCGAGAAATGGGGTCAAATCCCTTAAGATTCGTAAGAAAGCATGGGTACGTTGAACTTGGTAAACCAAACATTGAAAGTGGAAGCGTGATGAATTCTTGCTCGGTCAAAACGATAGGAAGGACGAAAGGGAGTGATTTAGGGATAGTCTTATTCTCACCTAAGTAATCTATCTCGAACTTGAAGGATTCCATCAATGGTTCGAAATGACTGTAAGCAACCAAGTCTGATGGTTCAACTAACTCATCTGAAAATTCAAAGGACTCAAACTCGGGCGGTGAGTCTTCAAAATCGTCCGAAAAAGTGAAACACTCGTAATCGATATCAGTTGTGAGAAGCATGTCAGATTCAAGGAGGTACGCACTAGTGGCGTCCAAACTGCTGTGATCGAATAGAAATTTTTCAAGCTTACAGTCCTCCTGCGTGATCTTTTGCGTGGTCGGAACGATGGAAAGAAAGGAGGGTAATTTAGGAAATATAACAGTTAAAGGTTCAGGAGGATGAATTGGAAAATCCGACACATCAAACAAAAATAGTTCATCCTCAATACTATCCTCAATACTCTCCTCAATACTATCCTCATAATTCTCCTCAAAATTTAGATTATCCATGCCATTATCATCAAAATAAAGACGCATATGAAGTTCGGGAAAAACATTTAATGACTCAGGATGATGAATTGGAGATAAAATTTCAGTCAAATGTACGGGTTCATCGTCCAAAATATTCCCGGTGTCTATATCCTCAATCAAGTGAAAATCAATTTTTTCGAACACCTCATCAAAAGCATGGATATTTATCAATTCAGGTTCTAGATTGGAGGTGTAAAGTTCAAAAGGATTGGGTGTGGTTTCACTCGAAAGGGACTCTTCACAATCTGGCAAATCAAGCATTACAAAGTCGCACAACTCATTAAATGTTTTATTTTCAACTGATGAATCATTTGGGACACTTGTTTGAAAACTGGAGTTGTGGAATTCAATTGGTAATGGGTAGGTTTGATTTGAAAGGGTGCACAGCTCACTCTCTCCTTTCAAATTCTCACTCTGTCCAACCGCCTCATCATACATTGGAATTTTTGGAGCTAGTTGGAAACTAGCTACCGGTTCACTAGGTTGCATAAGGGCGGCCATGGACGCATCCACATTCCTAATCATTTGGTTTGTCGCTACCATATAAGCCTCCAACGACTGTTCTAGACTAGACATGGGTTGTGAAGGGGTTTCGGTAAAAGATTCAAAATTGTTTGGATACGTGAAACTCCCAAATGGTTGTGTCGAAGCGATGTCTAGTGAAGGTGGGAAAGTCGGGTAGGACTGGTAGGAATTGGATGGTTGGACAGGAGTAGGATCAACATTTGGATAAAAAGGTGAATGGACTTGTTGATCCCAAGAACTAGAAGTGTTGAATGGAGTGAAAGATCGGTTACGAGATTGTTCAATATGTTCAGCTATAGACATGGGTTTCGGAGTTACAACAGGACTCGAAAAAGTAGTATCAACGTAAGAAGGTGGTGAAGGTTGAAATGGTTGATACAAAGTGGATTGCAAAGTCAAACTGTTTCTCCTAGACGCTTCTATTCGATCTTTCAAGGAAATTTTGGGCATGGAGGGGTCGTCCGTAAATCGACCGAAACAATTCGCGTACGAAGCAAAGTTTGGTTCAGGGTACCAAAGTTCGGCAAGAGATTTGTGAGGTGGGGTACCTATGATCTAAGAAAGGAGAAGAAAAATAATGTGGGGTGCACGGATTTCTTAGCGACAAAATTTTGCAAGTTTTTATAAAATTTTCCTCTTTTTTTTATGTGGAGATTTTTGCAAAAATTTTCGATAAAGGGCTTAGACACAGTTTCAATCAACCACAAATGCACAATCAGGCCTAGATCTAGGGTCATGTAGGTCAGCTAGACAGCTCCTAACTGTTTCAAAGGGCTAGAAATAGGACCTCAAACCGCCTCTTCACCGCCAATTGCGGCCAGGTAAGTGCCAGGTAAGTGGTGGACCTAATTAAGTAACCACTTGCCTTAGACACACTTGCTTAGACACCACAAAGTCAGGTTAGGATCAACGGTCGATGCCTACAACTAGTCCTCTGTCCTATTGAGCGCGAAGTCCTTAGGGCTGAGTCTAGTCTTTTTTAATTAATTGAAGGTCAATGCAATATGCCTTGGGTGATTTCTGGGGTCCTGGGAAGGGTGATGAAATCCCCACCCAATCTGGATTGGTCTCAAGCCCCTTAAAGTCTGATTAAAAATATGCAAAGCAGTAACAATCACTTGCAATCAAATTTTTTATTTTTTTTAGCGCGGCGCAAAGAATCCTGCACAAGATCAATTATTGGAAGGGGGAGAGATTTTTTAAGCGCAAAGAATCCTGCAGGAGATTTTACAGAGAAGATATTTGGGGTTGCAGAGGAAGGAGAGAGAAACAAACAAAGTTAATTTGGACTGCTGACGTAAGCAGGGCGCGGCGCTTCCGCGGCAAGAGTTATGGTCCGGCGGCGGTTCCGCGGCTTAAAGATCGGCTTGGCCCTCCAATTTTTTGCTGATGTCACCAAATCACTGCGTTTCCGCGGCGGGAGCAAGCTTTTTCGGCACTTCCGCGGTCTCCCTGTTGACTTGGCCTTCCAACTTTCTTCTGTTGTTCTGTTGTGGAAATCCCCTGTTGTTCAGATCTTCAGTTTTCTGTTTTGATCTCTGGATTTTTTCCAGATCTGAATTCGATTGTAGATCCTGCAAAATTCACACGAAAAATTACCCTTCACAAAATAAAAGATGATAAATTTTTATATTTTTTATTTTTCAGTTTTTATGAATTTTTGAATTTTAGATTAACCCGAAATTGCAAAAAGAAAATAACACCCCATCCCCGGCAACGGCGCCATTTGGTTGAAAGATTTAGCGTGCTTACGCTTTTTTAAAAGATGAATCAAAAATATTTGTTAACCGCAATCAAGAACGGCGTCGCTTGGTAGCTAGCCGATAAGTACGGGTCGGTCCACAGGGATGTTGTGTATTTCCTAATTTGGTCTAACGAGTTAATTCCAAACGATGTGAATGGATTATCGCTAAAAACTAAACTGATTTATACTAAGACTAGAATCTTGCAAGGGTTAGGTTTAGGTTGAGTTTGGAAATTGAATATTTCCTCACCGCTTTCATTGCCCTAATTTAGATCTCATTAGGTGTTATGGTAACAATTAATAAAGGGGATTAGTACCATCGGGAAGAAACATTGTTTCTTCCTCTAGGTTCTAGTCCTTCCTTTCTTAATTCTTATCCTAACCTCCATGGAAAACATACACATCGGTCGTTTATACTACGGTATCACCGTTACCTCATGGGGTAGGGTGCCGTAGGGAACGGTGTGTGTATGTATGCATGGAGTCCTATTAATTATATGTGATGGGCAAGAAAGGGGTGAGAGATTTTCATCTCTCAAGCCTTCTCCAAATCTAACCCTAACAAGCGAGGAGACTACTCGCTCATTAGGGAATTGAAGAACATTTCTATCTATCTAACTAGGGCAGATAATAAAATTATATTAAAGCAGAAAAAAAAATTAACTAGGGCAATTAAATAAAACTACTTACTTTATTGATGGCTCTCTCCAAACATTTACACAGGAATTTTCAGATCTGAATAGATGAATAAAAAGAGGCATAACCTAAAACAGGTTTTTAGGGTTCTATTTATAGATTCATAGAAACCCTAGGATTACAGTCGCGTCATATCTGCTTTTACAAAAATACCCCTAGAGAAGACTAGTCAACGCGCCGAAGCACCGACTCCAGAATTTTCTGTCGACAATTGGGCCACATGGCCGCGGATCCGCGGCCAAAGCCCACGTTTGGCCACGGTTCCGCGGCCGTATGTGGGGTCTGTGGGCTCAATTTCTCCGGGTTGCTTCTGGTGCATGTTTCCTTCAATTTTCTTCAGGTGTTTTCTCATATTGGCTTCTAGGTTTCTTCCAGATCTCCACAGTGAATAATTGTAGTGGACTTTTACCGTTACTTCGTGACGAAGTCTTGAACCATGCGCTGCCTTATACTTTGTGAACTGATCTTTGTGTAGGCTTGATCAAGATTCCATCATTTATTGGTCGTAGTTTCACCTTTTATCATCTTTTTCATCAATTTCACTGTTTTTGCTCAGAGAACCTGTAACCTGTAACTATGTAGCAGACATGGGTCAAAAGCACCTGTTTATTTGTAAAATGAATAAGAATGGGGAATATAATAATGCAAAATTGTGGTATGAACATGTGACTGCCATCACAACGCTAGTAATCAAGCAAAAGATCCTAAGGGCTCTACCAATATATATAAGCGATATGCTAAGAAACACATGCACATATTAAGGTAGAAACAAACCAGGTAGCATACTACCATTTTAAGCAATATTGTTACTGTATTCGTGTATATCCCAAGCTCCCATTAAGTAATATACAATCCAGTATGATACAATAATGGCCTCTAGGGCATATATCACTAACAATATATATATATA
Organism: Agapanthus africanus; assembly: GCA_030015575.1. NCBI lineage: Eukaryota > Viridiplantae > Streptophyta > Magnoliopsida > Asparagales > Amaryllidaceae > Agapanthus > Agapanthus africanus. The sequence goes on along the minus strand of CM057343.1, from coordinate 310,385,853 downwards.
TATATATATTTATTTATATATATATTTTTATATATATATACTTTTTATCATGGTGATGATACATAGAACTAGGATGTATGAGAATCATACATGAGGTTGAGATAAGATGGTAATGGTTTGATTTATGAATTAAAGAAAAAAGGAAATGAGTCATTTTCTTAAATGCTTATGGAAGCCTTGAGAAGCCATGACTCACCACTTGTTCTTTGTTTTATTCATAGATATTTTCCACTCATCTTATCACTCACCTCATGGTTGACTCTCTCACATCCAAGTCCAAGTTCATCTCCCTCCTTCTTCCTCTCCTATCTTGAGTTTTCTTGAGGTGAGAAAAGAAAAAAAAGAAGAAGAAAAATAAGTGAGCAAAATTCCTACATCATCAACCTGCACTTTTCTAGCCCATTAGTTTAGCTAGTTTGCTTCACTAATACCTTGATTAGTGAAGAGTGAGCTTAAGTGAGAGAGACTTCAAGATGGATCATCTTCGGCATCGAACACTTCAAGCAAGCTCGATCCTTTCATCAAGTAGAGTCTAAGAAGAGTTCTAGGGACTACTACTTGGAGCTTTAGAAGTGAAGGACCGGTCTACAAAGGTTGTAAACTTCCATCACTTAGTTTTGAACTTGTTTGCTTACATTAAAACCCTAATTCTCTTTCGATTCTAAGTTAGTATACTTAGCACTCTAGATTTTTTAAAATTGCATACTTGATGCTCATATAAACTTAGTAAAGGTGCTAAGATATACTTTCACCGGGGACATTTAAGAATTTGCTTATAGACTACCCAGTTCTTGTTGGCTATAGTGCCCTCAAGGCAATTATCGTAGTCGCGGGCAGGTGATTATAATGATTGAGAGAGGACCTATACCGGTAGAACAGTCTTACACGAGATGATAGTATGCTATCTGGTTTGTCTTTATAATCACTATTACATGTTGATAGAGCCCATAAGATTCTTTCTTGACTACCAGTATTATGATGGCGATCATATACGTGAGAGCTGGGTGGTCTATAAGCAAATCCTTAAATGTCCTTAGTCGTGGGAGTTTCGAGACTGGGCATCGATACTCCAGTGTAGACTAGTGTATACTGATTGAGACCCCGACGAGGGGCGGTGGCCAGGTCTCACAAGCCATTGGTGTTAGTTTGTTCACCTAAGATAGTATACAGGTGCTCATTGGGTTATGAGTACACTGGACGGACTCGCCGGGAACTTGCTAGTTGGTATTATACCTATTGTCAGATAGCAGTTCCCAGGTGACATGTATACAGGTTAGCCTGTCGACCTGAGATCGTCATTTGTCTCGTGTGAGTTCCCAATGTGCTTTGATTACTACCCTACCACGGCTCAAAGGAGTCGTGCAAACAGGTTTTAGTTGGTTACAATCCCAAGCCACATGGAGGCAGTGAGTGGATCGTCGGGGATTCGTCTCTCCCGACATTGGGGGTTGATGTCACGCAGTGCACGGGTGGCTATCACCAGAAATCCTCGGCCGGGGTATATGAGAAGTACCGATCCAGGATCAATAGTTTCTCAAGTGGTGATGGGTTTCATGCCGACATGAATTATCGCGTTGTTAGGGGTCTGACTTCATCCACCCACCTAGACTCGATATACGATACTCTTAGACGAACAGACCAGACTGTACGGATATTGTCACTGTCAGGCTCAGTAAGGGTTTGGATGAGGTTGCTCGTCGGCCTTCCTTTCGCTCAATACCTGGGTAGCCGTTACGTACAACTAGTGCCGCTGACATGCTTGTGGTTAAACCCACTGCCAGCGTATTGGCGAGTCTTTAGAGTCCCACACAGAGGATTTTAACGGTTCAGGCGATATGGTGTAAATGACGTATGTTGGTACATACAGGTGTCCGATTAAATATGTGTACAGGCTGAACAGACTTTAATCGGACGGTTGATAATACTAGCGGCTTAGGATTAAGCCGGATTATTAAATCAGGTTTTGATTTAATAATTTATATATGTATTTATATATATGTATTTTAGTATTATTGTTCACTATTCATTTTCTCTCTTGGCTATTCGTATTTTTGTACGAATACGTGTATATGTATTTCGATACGTATACCGGGTTGTATTCCGTATTTATATGGAATAGTTTCTAGAAGTGGACACCTCATTTGTATGATTTTTCTTTTTAGGAAATCATTTGTTTTACAAATGAGGTGGAGGGTGAGTTGGCATAGGCATGGACTTGGCATGTAGAGAGGTATGGCACACATTTGTTTATTGCAAAAATGAGAGGAGATATTTTTTGTGTGCATGATTGAGAGAGAAAGAGAGGGGCAGCCACCATTCCACACATGCCTTACTCATTTTCTTTTCTCCACTTGCTTCATCACTTTCTTATTCTCACTTAAAGACTTAGCCACTTTCTTGAGTTGCTCATACCACATGTTTCCTCACCTCCTTCATCTTCTTGAGTTGCACATGGAGCATTTGTAATGAGAGAAAAATTATAGTGACACATTCCTACACCTCCACTCTCCATTGCAAGCAACCTTGGAGTGTCGGTTGCCTCACTTGGCGAGGCTGAAGCTTGCACCGTTTCCATCAGGTAGATCATCATAGATGGAGGAAGACCGGCAACCAAATTCGATCCGCAAACACTAGGAGCTTGGGATGAAGGTTGAAGACCGAAGGACACGGATCAACTCGGTATAAGCATTCCTAACTCTTAATATTGCTTGCTAGTATAGGGTTTAGGGTAGATCCGGGCATCGAGTAATGGTAGAGCCAGTTTAGAAAAATTTTGTTCCGCATTTGACCATGTTTTGATGGCCGGGACGCTGCCATAACCCAACAAGGTATCAGAGCCAACCCTTAAACCCTTAGCTAGCTAGTTTAAACGATGTTAAAGTATCGAAACCGAAACAACTCCGGAATAATACCACGAATGTTTCAGTTTCTGTCGATTTTTCAAAGTCTTCAAAAAAATTTTAAGCAATTGCAGAAGACTATTTTTGTGACAACTAGAACACCCTACAAAAACGAGCCCCATCCGCCGAATTTGACCCGGCAAGATTTGCAAAATTACGTGTGTGGCCAGTTTTTTAGAAGACTTGGGACTTGATTTTTGAAAGGTTCTCTGGTCTCTGGAATATTGGTTTAGTGGTATTGTTTGTTTTGCCTAGTTTGGATATTTTGTTATCTATTGTTCAGGGGCAATTCGGGGTGTTTCGTGCAGGGTTCCCTAGTGTTGCCACTGGGTTTCGGGAGGCATCGACCATGCCATTTTCAAAATTTGGCACGCTAAAGAACCCTAACGCTAGAATCTAAACTAGAGAATTAGACGAACGAGCATGTAAACATCTTTACATCTAAGTGAACGAAGAATACAACCTTTGTAGACCGGTCCTTCACTTCAATAGCTCCGTGTAGTTGTAAGTCTACGGTAGCGCCCCGGCCGTCTGTCCGAAGCCAAAATACGGAAACGAAAACTTTTCATAAACTTGAAACCGGCGCTATCGTATACTTTAAACCTGGATCAAACCATTAACCTACAACTAGAAACTAGAGAAAGGGTTGGAATGCTATACCGATCGATCCGTATCCTTCGGTCTTTGGCCACCATCCCAAGCTCCTCGCGGCATCTCCGATCTCGATCTCCTCGTCGGAAAGGGGCACCACATCATCAATCTTTTTACGGGCTCCCGCTTCATCCGAAGCAACTCGGGCACGAAATTCGCTAGCCGACGTGTCCAAGGCGATGTAGAGAATGTGTGTGACAACTTTGTCTCTTGCATCCATTCTATGGATGGAGGTTGAAGATGAAGCCATCAATGGAGGTTGTGAACTAGAGGAAGAGGAAGAAGAAGGAGCCTTTCTCTTTTTTGTTGTATGATAATGAGAGTGAGAGAGTTAAAATGAAAAATACAAGAGCTAACCCTTACTCATGGCTACCCTCCCTCTCTCCTCTTATCATATCAACACACAAATCAAACAATAATGTGACATATGCACATAAAAAGAGACCATAAGTCACTACCCTTGCACATGCCACATCAAATGCACTCCATCATAACCTTGAGCTCACAATTTCCATTTGCAAACATTAATCCAAATGTTTGCAAAAATAAAAAGATACGGCAACATCTAAAGTAAACTCGTGACGGATCATAAGGATATCCCTCACCTGTATATACATACCTGCATTCGCATTCCGACTGAATGCGAATGCGATGAGACTAAAGTAATCCAACAAATCTAATACTAGGATCCAGCTTAAACCAAAGCCCACTAGTATGATCCACCCAATCATGATCCGTGCATTACTGCACGTATATGATTGAACCCTGCCATATATCATACGGCCTCTACAACGTTTCGCCCGAAACTTGAGAAACTGTCTGTGGGGGACTCTAAAGACTCGTCAATACTTTGGCTATGGATTTAACTACTAGCACGTCAGTGGTACTAGCAGTACGTAACGGGCTACCAGATATTGACCAAAAGGGAAGTCGATAAGCGAACTCATCTTGACACCCTATTGAGCCTGTCAGTGACAATATCCGTACAGTCTGGTCCGTTCGTCTATGAGCATCACATGGCGGGCCTAGGGGGTTGGTAAAAGTCAGACCCCTAAAAGCGGTACAAGTCATGTCGGAGTGTAGCCCAGAACACCCTGAGATACTACTGGAATACCTACCAGTAAATCTCCTACCTTGGCCAAAGACTTCGTGTAATGGCTCTCCTAGACACAGCGTGATCTCACCCCCAATACCGGGAGAGACGAAACCCCTGCCGATCCGCTCACTACCTCCATGTGGCTTGGAACTGTACCCAACTAAAACCTGTTTGCACAACTCTTTTGAGCAATGGTAGGATAGTAATCAAAGCACAGTGGGAACTCACACGAGACAAATGACGATCTTAGGTCGATGAACTAACCTGTACACATGTCACCAGGGAACTGCTATCTGACGTCGGGTATAATACCAACTAGCATGTTCCCGGCGAGTCCTGTCCGGTGTACTTATAACCTAATGAGCATCTGTATACATCTTAGGTGAACCAACTGACACCAATGGCTTATGAGACCGGCCACCGCCCCTCGTCGGGGTCTCGACTGTATACACTAGTCTACTAATGGAGTATCGATGCCCAGTCTCGAAACTCCCACGACTAGGGACCTTTTAAGGATGTGCTTATAGACCCCGGCTCCCACGTATATGATCGCCACCATACTGCTGGTATTCAAGCAAGAATCCTAAGGGCTCTATCAACGTGCAATAGTGACCTATAAGGTCACCTGAAGCAGTACACGATGATAAAGATAAACCAGATAGCATACTATCATCTTGAGTAAGACAGTCCTATTGGTATAGGTCCTCCCTCAATCATTACAATCACGTGCCTGTGATCCAATAATTGACTCTAAGGGCACTATATCCAACAATCTCCCACTTGAACTTAAGGCTAATTATTGCGATGTCGCATACTCACAGCCCGTATGATACCGAATGTCACGACCCGAAAAGAGCACGTGACTGGCACATGGACCATATGAAATCTATAGGACTCCATCTGATCCAAGTAAGCCAAAAGCCCAGAAATCTAAAACCATTTGAAGAGTAAATAAGAAAATTTATTTTTAAGAAGTAAGGAAAAACATGTTGAAATCAAGGTTTTTAAATAACTAAGCCGAAATGGATTTAAAAAGTAAGTCTTTTCTAAAAATTTCGGCAAAGTTTCTCTTGTAAAAACTGGCCCCGAACGGGGTACAACAAGAATAGCAATATATAAGCAATGACAAAGGGCATCCCCAAGCGGGAGCTAGCTCTTCGTCAAAGACGGTCACAACCACACAACAATATAATATACAACGCCAAGTGGCGAGGATCAAAATCCAAAAGAAAGCTCAAAAGCATGAAAAACCGCAACACTACTAAGCGCGACTCTAAGGCCGAAATAATACAACACTAATGACTAAGTCTGAAACAATATACAAGTTTTGGTTGATGGAAATTCTAGATACAATGAATAATACAAGTACAATGGTGGTTCTTAATGCAAAAGAATCCACCTACCAAAAGCAATTCACCCGCAAGGAAGTAGTGTGCCAGAAATACCGCAATGGAACCTGTACGGCAAAACCTGCAAGAACTGTGGCACAACGGGGGTGAGTTGCCAACTCGTGAATAGAAATATCTACAAGCAGAAACCGAATGCAAGACATAAACCTAGGTCAATACGATCAATAAAACGTAAACCTCAAAAGTACGTCTGGAGCATAATAAGGTGGCAAAGTAACCTCTAAACATGTAAGTAATGCTAAGTACTCAGGTAATAACATGTCATGAATGTAGGGTATGCTGCATGAAGTAAATATGATGAAGTATCAAATGAAGATTAATACACATATATTAGCGTCCCATACCACTAATATTGGTGTAAGGGTATATATAACAGCGCCCTCGAACCCTATTATATATACAAAGAAGTATGATCAAAGTAAAACCGGTCTATATGTGATCAATGTCTGTATAAATGTGGATCCCGTCCACCTGTCACCCAATGACAGTAAGCCTCATGCATGTAAATATCGTAATACATATGCATGGAAAAAGGAGGATATAGGCAATCATGGAAATATCATAAAACATCATGAAATCTGTGCCTAGCATCGGCACGTAAACCCTCGTCTATCAGGCACTGTCACCAAGACTAGCCCTGATAGGTACGTAGCATACGCTCCCTCGAAACCCGAGTGCCCAGCTTCGACCCTCGAATTTTGCCGTATCATACGTACATACTCCGGTCGGTATCCCCACGATAACCGCCGAGTCCAAATACTATCACCGGTAGGTAGTGCTTCCCTTCCAGGCTCACCGTCTAACATATACGAGTCTTCTTGCCCCGGGGTACCTTACCGGGTCCACCATGTACCCGTAGACGGTGCCTACCGCTCCTCGAATCGGGTTGCATATGCCACTCTCAGAACCGAGAAAACACATGGTGGACGCACTGAAATATCATAACAAGGAAACCGGATTTTTAAAGACAATTCACATTCTTAGTTGAAATAGCCACGGTTCCCAAATCCAGAAATATCATGGAAACAACATATCTCAATGCGTATGATCAGAAAACACGATGTATGCAACATATAAAAGAATGTAGGCATATCGATATATCATGCAATACGGAAAAGTGATATGCACATATTGGGGAAGCCGCTCTTTTTAAAAAGAATCCGTTTTAAAGAGTATTTTGCGGTTTTCAATTCTAGAATATCATCTGTGTATGTGCAACACGTATGTGTACAAATATAAGTGTACAATAAGTATGTATACAAGTATGCAATGCAATGGTCGTATACTGAATGCGGCAATACTACAGTGTAGTGACATGGCAATTATCGATGATGAAGTGTGTGAGCCGGCAAGCGAGTGTACGTGGAACATATGCATCATCGATAATGGTGCTGGTGTCCTAATAGCATGATGGCAACATATGCAGGAAATATGAATAGCATGAGTATGCGGGAATCAAATAATCAACACCACAGTGAAGAAACTATAACAATATGTTTGTATCATGCAGTTAATGCCTTTTGAAACAAGACGAATCAGGGTTTTTAGTAAAATAAGGGCTACGGTGTTTTTAAGAAAAGGTACGCCCTTTAAAGTATCCGTAGAATCCCTTTGTTTGTCTTTAAGATATTCCTGATTCGTAGTTTTGAAATAGGTCTGACTCGGGTCTAGTCTAACATCTACTATGCAAACTACTGATCTAAGTATCAGGTCAATCGGGAGGGGTATGGAAACCACCTAGATCTGAGTCGATATGTAAATATATAGTCTGTGATCCCGCCTCAGTAGTATCGCGTGCGATACAATATATCATATGACCTCCTCAAGTCATGAGTGCGGAGCTATCATCAATATAAAGCTCGTACGGTAAATCGTCGTACGGCATCCCAATAGCTGGGTTCGAGTCAAATCACATTCCCCTTATTAAATATCAGGTATCATTATCATCATATCACATAATCGGGGTCACTGATCTAAGTCTAGTACATCTGATACCATCTATAAAGTATGAATGCGTGGGTAAACACACATCCCAAGCCCGCAATAATCACATGTCATATCCTAAATATGCATCATATCAAATCACCTATCTTGCGGCACAAGGCCCAATATCACCGACTCATCTCCAATGTCATCAAATATCATCCACCAAGTGTAAGTATAAGAAATATGCAAGTGTGTGCATGTGGGTATAAATCTATCCTAGGGTTCGCGACTAGGAACTACACTAGTTACTTCTAACCCTAATTAACCATAATACATCTAACACAAAACCACGACACACTATAAACTATCATATATCTAATATACATAGTATACTAACTACGGACTGTGGGGGTGCTATACGCCATCCACCCGACTTCCCCCTGTAGATATAATCTACTCACATTGGGTCTTCATTTGTCGACGTCGCCACGCGCTTTCTTGTCGTCCCGAAGTCTTCATGGGGTACCTACACAGCAAAGTATCGTATATACGCAATTAAAACCAAATCTAAGCTAAAACGGCACATGAAATCCAAAACGATACGATAAGGGGCCTATAGGTAAGAACCTATGGCACGCCTTCAAAACCATCAACAAATCCTCTATATCGTCGTATAAACGCCAAATAGTCGAGGCAAAACACAATACACAAATGCAGAATTAAAAATACGGAATACAGAAACACGAATCCAAAACAGCAACTTAGGAAATATGTCCCAGATTTCACCCTAGGTCACTTTATACAAATCTATATATACCAGGGGTCTAACATAACCATGTAGGAGCTACAGAACCAATACGAGCCAAAATGGTGGGACCCAGGCCGCAATTGGCGGCCAAAGGGAATAAATTGGCGGCCGGGAAGAAGAAGTGGGAGCTGGGTTCTTGGGGTTAGCTTCCTGGGTGCCTGCACATGTCACTGTCCACTCAATTTTATTTTAGGATACTTCGTATGATAGCAGATTCCATAAACACTACACAGATTTCATAATTTCTCCGATATCGGTTTCTAAAATCCGTATTCTGGTTTAAGCTTCAGGTTTTGGGTTCCAATTCATACACAGGGTGATGGTATAACCTCTACTGACCTCAATTTCACAATACAACACAAGTTTCCCTCAAGCCCTAACTAGGTTTCATCAAGTCCATAATATCACGCCATATCGATTCAATCTTAACATGAGGGTAAAAGAAATGCATAAACTAAGTTTAAGGTCCAGAAAATACCTCATTTGGCAACTCAAGAAAATTCTTGAGTTGCCCATAGTGGCCAAAATCCATGCTTTCTTGGCTCCCAGTGTAGATCTAGGGATTGTGCACACTTTTAATGAAATGAGTGTGTGGTTTTGGTGTAGATTTAGAGGTGTTTTGGAACTTGAAGAGGGGGGGGAAATGAGGTGCAGGAGCAGCAGCAGGAGAAGGAAGAAGAGGGAAGGAAATGAGGGGGAAATGGCTAAGGGTTTAGTCAAATGAAGCTCATACCTCTCTCTCTCACCAACCCTCCAATTCTTTATTCTTTTCTCTTTTCTTTTCTCTTTTCTTTTCTTTTAAAACTCTTCTCACTCAAATAGTAACCCCAAAACAACCATGGCAATAAAAATGTAACATAAGTGTGAAAAGTAATGTGTGCATGTTTTGCACAAAAATTGCTAAAACCGATTAGCGATTTTTAATCGCGATTAGCATTAAATTAGCATATAACTAATCATAAAAACTTAAAAATGTTATAAATCCATAAAATACCCTATTTTAGAATTTTCCATAATTTTTCTCAAATTTTTCCTATTTATTTGTATTTAAAAATCCCAAAATATTAAAATATTCAATAAAATAATATTAAATTATAAAAATTCCTAAAAATAGTATTTTATTATTATTATTAATTTTTGAGATGTTACAATCTTCCCCCCTTAAAGAAATTCGGTCCCCGAATTTTAAATTTAAACCCCCAAATACAAAAACATTTCAGTAAAAGTCGAATTTGTTGGGGTTCCGAAACATCAATACATAGCGAATATCATCAAAGTGTACTGCTCTACTAAAAATCAATCCACTAAATGTATATATATGAGAATATCCTATGCGTCTGGTGCGCAAGGAATCAAAATCCATATATGTGTCACAGGTGTACAAAACATCTAGGTGCAACGGGTGTGCACGAAACATCTGTCATAGGCAACGTGTGTGCCGGACAGCAAAAGCAGGTGCATGTGACATGCACGAAGAATCCCGATTTAGTGCATCTGACGTGCACCAAAATCGTATATCAAAACACTAAAGGTGCATGAAAACTATGCTGGAAGTGTATATCAAATCACTGCATACGATAGGCATGAAATCTCAATCAATATCCCAAGGGTAATAACTATGCACAAAAATATAAATATCCAGTGGGTGCATGAAACGAATATCATGAAACTCAGTCATCAAAACTAAATCATGCAAACAGAATGCCCAAAATACCGAAATCCAAAATGACGGATACGTGATAATCGAATCACAAAATCACCAATCCTAGATACCGTCGTCGGTAGTTCCTCCTTCAAGGTCAAGAAGCTGTCGGTGCATCCAATACTAGCAGCGCAAGATATCCACTTGCCTCTTGCTCACGGTCTGGCGTCCTTATCTTCTCTGGGGATTACCAATCTCGCAATCATCGGCTCATCAGCCCTGTCAGGTGTGCTAACGGGGACGATTCAGTTCTGGCACTTCTCTGGTCATCTCTCAGGTCAATCCTCACGACCACCTGTAAAGCAGCATGTCACTGACATCGGCCTCTGGCTCTCTGAATGCACATCACACATCTGATCCTGGGTGCAAACATCATTGCAGCAATGCCCTGGAAGGAGTCCTGCTCAAGGTCTCTTCCGATCTTGCCTAAGCCGAACTGTACGGAGGCTAGCTTTCTTGCAAAATCTCTTCACTCGATAAACATCTGTGTCCTCAGCACAACATTTCTCGGAAACTGGTCGCATCCCAACGCCTCTGTAAGCATATCACGTCTCTGGTCTCGATGGGAAGTAATGACAGTTCATCAGCGTCTCGCACGAACCTCTTGTCCCGCTTGTCTGTATCATCGTCTTGTGACGTCACGTCTCTATCTGCGCACTGCAAAGTTCTCAGCTATGATCCATCCGAAGTCTCTCGCACGGAATCGAAATTGCATACTCTGTAGCTTCATCATCCTGTAGAGGATGTCTGGCCGAACAGGTCCTTGGGAACGCGTCGCAGTCAACGGAGGAAAACTCAATACTCGTCCGTCCTCGATCAACTCACAACGCAACTGGGTGAGGTCCTTTATCCGAACCTGGTCCACTATCCCGTCAACGATGCCGAACCTTAGCCTGCTGAGTGTGTGCAATATGACCACTCCTGGGTCTAGGTCTTCTCGTATCGTTTTCCAGAAGGGTCCTGTCGAGGTCTCTCTCAAATCTCACTTCTGCCGAATTGCCTGGAAGTCATCGTCCAATGCTGAAGCAAATCTTATTCCGGAATGGCTGCATACTCATCGCGCCTCCTCCTGGAAGGTTTATCCACATATAATGCCTCCGCGTGCGTATCGCATATCTGAAGTCAGCGGAGTGGGACGTCATCTCATCGAACCTCTTGCGAACTCTTTTCTTCACTCTGCTTCCATGTCGACTGAATCGGACTCGTCTCATCATGGCTGCATGGACAGTGCTCCAACGGCTATCCTCGTATCTGGAGTATCCCAAGCAATGCATCCCATCACATGATGTCCGAATGATGTCGAATCATCCGATCGACTCGTCAGAACCTCATAATCCCCCAAGAGATCACATCATGGGTACAGTCTAATAGTATCGAGTACATGCCACAGCGTCGGTGGTCCAGCCGTAGAAGGGCAAATCCAAGCCTCACTAATGGCGCCGCGGAACTGCCGCAAACCCTAAGGTTCAAAGGCTTTCACACGGTCATTAAGTCGAGTTAGGGTTTCATTCTTCTAGAGGGTCCATAGAATCACCTGCATGTCTTTCCGTATACTTTAAACTTGGAAAATGGGCTTCTGACATTCGATCGTCTCTATCGACTCTCAACGAACCTGCGTGAAGTCGCCTCTAGCTGGAAGCAATCTACCTGATGACCTCGCATCGGTAAGCGAACGAACCACATGTCCTAGTCATCTATCCTCAAGTGACTAGCGACCTTCCAACATATCTCCAAGTACAATCTTGTACTGCAATAGCTCCATCATCTTGGGCGATATCTCATCGTTCGCAGCAACAACTGGCTCATTCGTCTGTACGCTACCCAGCGCCTCATCAACCTGAATAAGCGATATATCAATGGTCATCACCTCTGGCTGGCCTCTAGCAGTAGCCTGCTCCTCTGGTACTAAATGGCACGTCCGAGAAATCTCGTAAGGGTGGTCCATCCAACGCTCATGGCGCGAGAACACAACTAGACGATGCCTCTCAATGCAATCGTAAGTCTCTGAAATCACGCTCTGGTCAGTCCTCATCCACGACGAGCTCATGCTGACGCAACTCTAGCCGTAGCTCTCTCTGCCCGTGTAATCGCAGCAGCAAAATCATAACCAGTATCGATGAAGATAGATCAGGGATGAATATAATACTATGCAAGGAAATGTACATCCTAAGGCTCCTTAAGCGGAGTGGCGCGTCGAAAGTATGCCGCGGAACATACCAACGGTACGTCCCTCTACTTTAGTCACCTGTTCCATCAACCAAGGGTCATCCTACGCGAAGAAAGTTCGGGTCTAATACCCCCTCGACCAAGTCTAAGTCCCGTAAGGTCAAGCCTAAGTTCCGTATATAAAAACGCCCTAGGCTCCACATAGTCAAACTTAGACTTGAACCAAGGTTAACCTAGCGCTCTGATACCAACTTTGTCACGACCCAAAGAGAGCACGTGACTGGCACCTGGACCATATGAAATCTATAGGACTCCATCTGATCCAAGTAAGCCAAAAGCCCAGAAATCTAAAACCATTTGAAGAGTAAATAAGAAAATTTATTTTTAAGAAGTAAGGAAAAACATGATGAAATCAAGGTTTTTAAATAACTAAGCCGAAATGGATTTAAAAAGTAAGTCTTTTCTAAAAATTTCGGCAGAGTTTCTCTTGTAAAAACTGGCCCCGAACGGGGTACAACAAGAATAGCAATATATAAGCAATGATAAAGGGCATCCCCAAGCGGGAGCTAGCTCTTCGTCAAAGACGGTCACAACCACACAACAATATAATATACAACGCCAAGTGGCGAGGATCAAAATCCAAAAGAAAGCCCAAAAGCATGAAAAACCGCAACACTACTAAGCGCGACTCTAAGGCCGAAATAATACAACACTAATGACTAAGTCTGAAAAAATATACAAGTTTTGGTTGATGGAAATTCTAGATACAATGAATAATACAAGTACAATGGTGGTTCTTGATGCAAAAGAATCCACCTACCAAAAGCAATTCACCCGCAAGGAAGTAGTGTGCCAGAAATACCGCAATGGAACCTGTACGGCAAAACCTGCAAGGACTGTGGCACAACGGGGGTGAGTTGCCAACTCGTGAATAGAAATATCTACAAGCAGAAACTGAATGCAAGACATAAACCTAGGTTAATACGATCAATATAACGTAAACCTCAAAAGTACGTCTGGAGCATAATAAGGTGGCAAAGTAACCTCTAAACATGTAAGTAGTGCTAAGTACTCAGGTAATAACATGTCATGAATGTAGGGTATGCTGCATGAAGTAAATATGATGAAGTATCAAATGAAGATCAATACACATATATTAGCGTCTCATACCACTAATATTGGTGTAAGGGTATATATAACAGCGCCCTCGAACCCTGTTATATATACAAAGAAGTATGATCAAAGTAAAACCGGTCTATATGTGATCAATGTCTGTATAAATATGGATCCCGTCCACCTGTCACCCAATGATAATAAGCCTCATGCATGTAAATATCGTAATACATATGCATGGAAAAAGGAGGATATAGGCAATCATGGAAATATCATAAAACATCATGAAATCTGTGCCTAGCATCGGCACGTAAACCCTCGTCTATCAGGCACTGTCACCAAGACTAGCCCTGATAGGTACGTAGCATACGCTCCCTCGAAACCCGAGTGCCCAGCTTCGACCCTCGAATTTCGCCGTATCATACGTACATACTCCGGTCGGTATCCCCACGATAACCGCCGAGTCCAAATACTATCACCGGTAGGTAGTGTTTCCCTGCCAGGCTCACCGTCTAACATATACGAGTCTTCTTGCCCCGGGGTACCTTACCGGGTCCACCATGTACCCGCAGACGGTGCCTACCGCTCCTCGAATCGGGTTTCATATGCCACTCTCAGAACCGAGAAAACACATGGTGGACGCACTGAAATATCATAACAAGGAAACCGGGTTTTTAAAGACAATTCACATTCTTAGTTGAAATAGCCACGGTTCCCAAATCCAGAAATATCATGGAAACAACATATCTCAATGCGTATGATCAGAAAACACGATGTATGCAACATATAAAAGAATGTAGGCATATCGATATATCATGCAATACGGAAAAGTGATATGCACATATTGGGGAAGCCGCTCTTTTTAAAAAGAATCCGTTTTAAAGAGTATTTTGCGGTTCCCAATTCTAGAATATCATCTGTGTATGTGCAACACGTATGTGTACAAATATAAGTGTACAATAAGTATGTATACAAGTATGCAATGCAATGGTCGTATACTGAATGCGGCAATACTACAGTGTAGTGACATAGCAATTATCGATGATGAAGTGTGTGAGCCGGCAAGCGAGTGTACGTGGAACATATGCATCATCGATAATGGTGCTGGTGTCCTAATAGCATGATGGCAACATATGCAGGCAATATGAATAGCATGAGTATGCGGGAATCAAATAATCAACACCACAGTGAAGAAACTATAACAATATATATGTATCATGCAGTTAATGCCTTTTGAAACAAGACGAATCAGGGTTTTTAGTAAAATAAGGGCTACGGTGTTTTTAAGAAAAGGTACTCCCTTTAAAGTATCCGTAGAATCCCTTTGTTTGTCTTTAAGATATTCCTGATTCGTAGTTTTGAAATAGGTCTGACTCGGGTCTAGTCTAACATCTACTATGCAAACTACTGATCTAAGTATCAGGTCAATCGGGAGGGGTATGGAAACCACCTAGATCTGAGTCGATATGTATATATATAGTATGTGATCCCGCCTCAGTAGTATCGCGTGCGATACAATATATCATATGACCTCCTCAAGTCATGAGTGCGGAGATATCATCAATATAAAGCTCGTACGGTAAATCGTCGTACGGCATCCCAATAGCTGGGTACGGGTCAAATCACATTCCCCTTATTAAATATCAGGTATCATTATCATCATATCACATAATCGGGGTCACTGATCTAAGTCTAGTACATCTGATACCATCTATAAAGTATGAATGCGGGGGTAAACACACATCCCAAGCCCGCAAGAATCACATGTCATATCCCAAATATGCATCATATTAAATCACCTATCTTGCGGCACAAGGCCCAATATCACCGACTCATCTCCAATGTCATCAAATATCATCCACCAAGTGTAAGTATAAGAAATATGCAAGTGTGTGCCTGTGGGTATAAATCTATCCTAGGGTTCGCGACTAGGAACTACACTAGTTACTTCTAACCCTAACTAACCATAATACATCTAACACAAAACCACGACACACTATAAACTATCATATATCTAATATACATAGTATACTAACTACGGACTGCGGGGGTGCTATACGCCATCCACCCGACTTCCCCCTGTAGATATAATCTACTCACATTGGGTCTTCATTTTTCAACGTCGCCACACGCTTTCTTGTCGTCCCGAAGTCTTCATGGGGTACCTACACAGCAAAGTATCGTATATACGCAATTAAAACCAAATCCAAGCTAAAACGGCACATGAAATCCAAAACGATACGATAAGGGGCCTATAGGTGAGAACCTATGGCACGCCTTCAAAACCATCAACAAATCCTCTATGTCGTCGTATAAACGCTAAATAGTCGAGGCAAAACACAATACACAAATGCAGAATTAAAAATACGGAATACGGAAACACGAATCCAAAACAGCAACTTAGGAAATATGTCCCAGATTTCACCCTAGGTCACTTTATACAAATCTATATATACCAGGGGTCTAACATAACCATGTAGGAGCTACAGAACCAATAAGAGACAAAATGGTGGGACCCAGGCCGCAATTAGCGGCCAAAGGGAATAAATTGGCGGCCGGGAAGAAGAAGTGGGAGCTGGGTTCTTGGGATTAGCTTCCTGGGTGCCTGCACATGTCACTGTCCACTCAATTTTATTTTAGGATACCTCGTATGATAGCAGATTCCATAAACACTACACAGATTTTATAATTTCTCCGATATCGGTTTCTAAAATCCGTATTCTGGTTTAAGCTTCAGGTTTTTGGTTCTAATTCATACACTAGGGTGATGGTATAACCTGTACTGACCTCAATTTCACAATACAACACAAGTTTCCCTCAAACCCTAACTAGGTTTCATCAAGTCCATAATATCACGCCATATCGATTCAATCTTAACATGAGGGTAAAAGAAATGCATAAACTAAGTTTAAGGTCCAGACAATACCTCATTTGGCAACTCAAGAAAATTCTTGAGTTGCCCATAGTGGCCAAAATCCATGCTTTCTTGGCTCCCAGTGTAGATCTAGGGATTGTGCACACTTTTAATGAAATGAGTGTGTGGTTTTGGTGTAGATTTAGAGGTGTTTTGGAGCTTGAAGAGGGGGGGGAAATGAGGTGCAGGAGCAGCAGCAGGAGAAGGAAGAAGAGGGAAGGAAATGAGGGGAAAATGGCTAAGGGTTTAGTCAAATGAAGCCCATACCTCTCTCTCTCACCAACCCTCCAATTCTTTATTCTTTTCTCTTTTCTTTTCTCTTTTCTTTTCTTTTAAAACTCTTCTCACTCAAATAGTAACCCCAAAACAACCATGGCAATAAAAATGTAACATAAGTGTGAAAAGTAATGTGTGCATGTTTTGCACAAAAATTGCTAAAAACCGATTAGCGATTTTTAATCGCGATTAGCATTAAATTAGCATATAACTAATCATTAAAACTTAAAAATGGTATAAATCCATAAAATACCCTATTTTAGAATTTTCCATAATTTTTCTCAAATTTTTCCTATTTATTTGTATTTAAAAATCCCAAAATATTAAAATATTCAATAAAATAATATTAAATTATAAAAATTCCCAAAAATAGTATTTTATTATTATTATTAATTTTTGAGATGTTACACCGAACACCCAACTCCTCTACTAATCAGTCTCACAAAGCGAGTCTGCGAAACTATTGCGTTCGAGGAATAGCCTCAGTGAGTGGATCCGTCCTGATGTTTCTTTCTATGTCTCTCTTTATCTCAAGTTCGCGGAGAAAGCCATCTCTCGAAATGAGCAATACCTGTCTTAGAATATGTCTGAATATCTGATGGGACCTAGTTCATAAATGAACTCCAAATCCAAACTTCTTAGACTGTATCGTCAACTGAACTTAATCAGTATCCTGCGCCATGCCTCCCTCAGTATCCGCTTGGAGCACCTGTCCAAAATACTGCCCCTCGTCAGAGGGAAACTACAACTCTGACAGCTACTCTGTCATCCAGGTCACCTTGGAAGCCTGGAATGATAACCGTCTCCCAAAAGAGGCTGTTGTTATCATATCCCTAGAACATCCACCTATGTTCTAAAACTGCGTCCGAACGTTTCTCCAGGATAGGATTAATATAAACTTATTGCATCTAGTGCAAAAAACAACGTCTGGTGTGGTACTTGACATCTCATGATTGACCCAATTGCCTAAGCAAGTAATCTGCCAATCATGCACATCCCTCTCCCCTTTAGTCTGTAAGACACCTTTAGAGAGGGTAACTCCATCACCTGCAGGTACACTACCGTGCCAGGAGTCGTCCATTCTAAAACACCTTTAGAATGCTGTCTAAGTACCCAGATTGGGAAACTACCCATATCTAGATCTAAAACCATAGATCTAGTAACCAGAATATCTGATATAATATCCATATCCTATATGGAGAAACCACTGTGTGACAACTAAAGTATAACCGATTGTAGTATAGGAATTTCACTTCCTACACTGTGTATGTCATCCAAATACCAGGACATCACACCCTACTACATTCTTAACAGATTCATCCCCTATTCTGATGAAGTCAAACCTATGACTGTCACATCAGAAATAGATGATCTTTCTCCGCTATATCTGCTTTAGTCTATAAATAAACATAAGCTACTTGTCCACTATGGTTCCGCTGCTCCCACTGACTACAACAACTCTCTGGCAGAGTCATATACATGTACACTTCTAAAGCTAGTTTAGAACGACGCTATACTCATCCTCCTGCCGGGTCTCACAGTCTGGAACAACAGCAATGGCAAGTTTGGGTAAACAAGAACCTCACTGTCACCGTCCTTGAGCATACCGAAGTACCTCTCGAGTGTCTGAGGTTACCCATCATATCTGCGGAGTGGCCAATGGAATGTCAAACCAGATTGAATCTTTAGGTTCTTATCAAATTTTCAGTAATCGTTTGCGGTTCTGGAATCACTTCCAGTTCTACCATACTCCCACTGTTGTTTTCTGAAAAAGTCCATTTTACTAAAACTGTGGCAAGTCAAGAACAATATCACTATTGATCTTCCAGATGGTAGAAGGTCAACCCTTGTCATAGCCCGGGTCAACCCACAAACAGCCATTACAGAAACGTGCCTTGAGTTATCCAGAGTCTGGTTTTAAGAATAAGCCGGACAACTCCCCGTACCTTAACATCGTTAAGATATGAACCGTTCTATATCCAATATAGAAACAGAGGTACTGATTTAATTGGAACCAGATTCAAATCATGCAGCTGTCTCCAGTGCATGTCAACTAAATGGAGAGAGGCCGATCAGCATTACTCAACTTAGGAGTGCATCCAATTATGAGTAACCTAAAAGAGAAGCAAGTTCTCACAATCATTACTATCAACTAAATACCATACACAAGTATCTACATCTTCGATCATCTTGAAGAATCCTGATACTTGCAATACCTGGTTCTCTACTTTATTCATATACCTATAACTTCTCAAAACTTAGACCTTGCATTTCTACGAAACACATGTATAAGAACTAGAGAAGTCACAAGTAAACAGAATATAGTACGAGTACCAACCCCTCTGTCCTCATGGACACTGGACAACATACAATACTCTGTATAAGTCCCTTGAGTCTAATAACTCTTTCCCTGTGTTTCGTAAGTTGAAAACTGTACTTAAGGTTAAGAAAAATTACACCACTGTTTAATACTCCTTACCTAACCATCCACCGATTTAGGTAAATGTCATAGACATAATTTCAAAAAGTTATATCTCACTTTATAAAAATAAACGTACAGATATATCAATTTGAAATTGGTGCATAACAACGGATATTCAAAACCAAATATTTGTCGTCCGGCAAACAACCCACGCGATTTCCTCAAATATCACCAATTATAACGAATCCCGATATAATGAGGATGATCACCCAATTCCCAATAGCTTACTCCCACTCATCATCTGTAAAACCATACAGATGTGAGAATCAAACCTGGTAAATACATACCCTGGAGTAAGGACTTATTGGGAAATCAGTTTTTCTTTTAACAATACACAGTGAAACTGAAACATGTAAATGTTTCGAAAGGGTATCTGGGTATTCCTAGTAATGCTTCTTCCATTATCATATTCACAACTGTAACCGTATATTTATTTGCCATCTCTCCAAATCTCTTTATATGTCTTTAGTCATTACCTTCTGTACACCCCTTTAGGCCAAATGGTTTTCTTCCTTCCCTACCGTTCGGTACCAGCCTATGGTTTGGAAGAAGACTATCCAATAAGCATAATGGGTGTACTCTCCTAATCCTAGGAGCACTCGCAACCCGAGAGAAGGTAAAGATAAAAGACAACTGAATAAAACATTATTCCTATTTCTCCTGAACCAGAATCCATCCCCGAACTGGAACAAGTTCCTTCGAGTTCGTATATAACCATACGATGGAATATCCAAAAAACTATGGATTTTCGTAGTGATACGGAGTGTTCTGGAGAAATACAAAGGTGATGTAGGATTGACGAAAAAATACTTGGTTTGGTCGTAAATAGCAGTCGCGGTTTACTTTGCCCTCTTACTAATCCCTTTATTTGTCTTTACTTAATACCTTCTGTACACCTTCGTTAGGCTAATTGGTTTTCTTCATTCCCCACCGTTCGGCACCTGCCTATGGTTTGGAAGAAGACTATCCAATTAGCATAATAGGTGTACCGTCATAATCCAAGGAGCACTCGCAACCTGAGAGAAGGTAAAAGGAAAAGACAACTGAATAGTCCTATTCATTTTCTCCAAAACCGGAAACCATCCTCGAATCTGGAACAAGTTCTTTCGAGTTCGTATATAACCATACGATGGTTTTATCCAATGGAAGTGGATGTTCGTAGTAATACGGGGTGTTCTGGAGAAAAAGGGTAAAAGTAGGAGTGGCAATGAGGTATGCAACTCTGACAATCCAAAATCCAGTGTTTTAAGAAAGTTCGGTTAATCTTGGTCACTGAGTCATAGTCAAGGGTCGGGCCATGGTCGCTGCCAAAGAGAGAGAGAAAAGAAACACTCTGCGTGCACTCTAACCTAGATCAGAATGGTTATCAATTTATCTAATCAGGAAACCTCCCACTGTATCGTCAAATGCTCCTCCAAACCTGAAAGAAGAATTAGTCGGGATCACCCGAGGAGTAAACCAACTCATCAGTGGGAATCGGGATCCAACTATCATCGCATGATAACGTGATGGAATCCACTCACGTTATCACACTCCAGAAGGCATGCGCATATCTGGTAAGTTTCAGTTTCTTTAGAAACTCCCGATGTGATTTTTACCCCATGCTCTTATGACCTTGACTTTGGCCAACAAATTATAAGTCGCATGTCAAGTTCTACCCGTCATTATCCAGGTTAATTTGAACCCACCCGTACCTACCCTTGACTTTGGCCAACAAAGCAGTACGACTGTCCCAAACCAACGCATCTATCTATGCAACAGAAAGGTAACAAATAGCTACCATACACTATGCCTTGACTTTGGCCAACAAACATAGCATGAATACTAAGTGCTATCCATCTGAAATGACGGAGGGCTACGAATGGTTTTTGGCGAAAAACCTTTAACGTAATGAACTTGATATCGTTGAAGGAATCGGATAGCTTTTTATAAAAATATAGTGGCGAAAACCTTTGCTAAAGAGGTCACTCCCGGTGAAGGGATCTCGGCTCTTTCCCCATAGAATGAGGTGCAGGATATTCCAACTGAATACCATGATGCAAAGCAAAAAGTAATCGGCTATAGTGAAGTTATTACCCTGACGCAAACATCTGTCCAAGGGGTCACTCCCGGTGAAGGGATCTCGGCCCTTACCTCGTCGACTGAGGTGCTGGATATTTATAACCGAATACCACTGTGCAAAACAAAAGAAAAGGTCCTTGCAATAACAGCTTTATAAAAAGTGTTCCAACAACATCAGAATAGGTTTGTTTAGCTTGCATTGATCCGAATCAATGCAGTCCAATCAATTGATCACACCACAAAAGAACGAAAATATGATGTACGTATATGCCATCCGCATTCGCCACTAGGTCCCGTCATCACCCGTTAGGTTACTTAACTAACGACAGAGCGGGGACTGGACTAGCGCAGGTGTAAAACATATACAACATCTACTAGTATATATATCAATATATAATATTCGCTCATGGCGTGATAAAATGCAACATCACAGAGAGTAATAAGCATCACAGAACAATACAGATAATCTGGGATCCCCGGGTTTCATAGAGCCGCTACTGAAACCCGACGTTCCCCTGGTCATGTGGATAGCCTATGCAATGAAATACTAGACCCCTACGGGCGCGGCAAGTTACCCGCCAAAACCTAAAGCGAGGCAGCCCCTACAACAAAGTGAATGGACCACCCAGCACTTCACGGAATCTGGTAACTTGAGCACCCCTCCTTGGGTCAACCTGTACCCCCTACGAGTGCGACGAATAGCCCGCCAATTCTAGAGTGAAGCCCCCTCCGTCTCAAAACCATGAGATGCGGGCCCGTTGCCCTCTAGAACCCGGCTACCCGTGTACCCCACCGCGGGGTGATCCTAGTACAGAAAGTAAAATATACAATGGTTAAATCGACCTCAGCCCGGTCGTGCCCCAAAAGAATAATATACAAACAGGCAGTGACGGCAATCCACATGTTGGATGCTCGCCCCGCAATATCAAATGTACAAATACAACCAAACTATACTACCATTGCATCCAGGCTATCCACCATGACAAATCCGCAACATCACAGCACAACACAGAACATCAACGTGAATGTCACGTTCGCAAATCCGTCTAAAAGTGTTATAGCAATTAAACAAGATTTACCGATCAAATGACATTCACGGTCGCAGATATAATGTAAATACTGTGAACTAACATATTTACATGTGATGGATGATGCCAGACCGATCCGAGAACCACAGAGACGGTTAAATCCTGTCATGAAGGAAGCTATCATGAAAGAGATCGTCAAATGCTTAGATAATGGTATTATATACCCCATCTCCGATAGCCAATGGGTAAGTCCTATACATGTCGTTCCTAAGAAATCCGGCATCACTGTTATAACCAATGAGGCAAATGAGTTGATTCAGACACGCGCCCAAACTGGGTGGCGTGTATGTATTGATTATAGAAAACTCAATGCTGCCACGAGGAAAGACCACTTTCCTCTACCATTCATTGATCAGATGCTGGAACGCTTAGCAGGACGAGAGTATTATTGCTTTATGGACGGATACTCAGGCTATAATCAGGTCCCCATCGCCAAAAAGGATCAAGATAAAACCACTTTTACTTGTCCTTTTGGTACCTTTGCTTACAGTCGCATGCCCTTTGGGTTATGCAATGCTCCCGCTACCTTTCAGCGGTGTATGATGGGGATATTCTCTGATATGGTAGAGAATTTTCTGGAGATCTTTATGGACGATTTCTCGATTTTTGGAGACTCTTTTTCTGATTGCCTTGCAAATCTTGACGCTGTTCTTACTCGTTGCAAAGAGAAGAACTTGACTTTGAACTGGGAAAAATGTCATTTTATGGTCCAAGAAGGAATAGTACTTGGACATGTCATTTCACAGAAAGGCATTGAGGTTGACAGAGCTAAGATAGATGTCATTCAAAACCTCCCTCATCCCAAAAGTGTCAAAGATATTCGATCTTTCCTTGGCCATGCGGGCTTTTATAGGAGATTCATTAAGGACTTTAGCAAAATTGCTAGACCTTTAACTCTTCTCCTGGCCAAGGATACGACCTTCCATTTTGACTCGGACTGCGAGACAGCTTTTGACTCACTTAAACACTCACTCACTTCAGCCCCCGTTTTATCATCACCAAACTGGGACTATCCCTTTGAGCTGATGTGTGATGCATCTGACTTTGCAGTAGGTGCAGTCTTAGGACAGCACATCGAAAAGATGCCACACGTGATTTACTATGCAAGTAAGACCCTGAATGATGCGCAAATCAATTATACAACCACAGAAAAAGAACTCTTAGCGGTTGTATTTGCATTAGAAAAATTCAGGCCTTACTTAATTGGCTCACCTATAGTTGTGTATACTGACCATTCCGTTTTAAAACATCTTCTGGCAAAGAAAGATGCAAAAGGTCGACTAATACGTTGGATCCTTCTGTTACAAGAATTCGATCTTGTTATCAAAGATAAGAAAGGATGTGAAAATGTAGTAGCTGACCATCTTTCACGCATCATTTCTTCTCCTGTGACCCTGCCGATCAATGATTCATTCCCTGACGAACAACTCTTGAGCATATCCGCTGAACCATGGTTCAGGGATATTGTGAACTATCATGCCACGGGACTAATACCGAGCGATTGGTCAAAACAGGACAAATACCGTTTTCTTTCCCAAGTAAAACACTTTTACTGGGACGAGCCCTATTTGTTTAAATATTGTCCTGATCAGATCATTCGCCGGTGTGTCCTGAATGAAGAGTTCAAGAGTGTTCTTTCATTTTGTCATGATCAGGCCTGTGGGGGTCACTTTGGTCCTAGAAAGACAGCGGAAAGGTTTTGCAATGTGGATTTTATTAGCCGACCTTATTCAAGGACGCATTTGACTATTGCAAAACCTGTACACAATGTTAGTATACGGGTAGAATATCCCAGAGGAATGAAATGCCTCAGCAACCCATTCTGGTTGTTGAAATATTTGATGTTTGGGGCATTGATTTTAAGGTCCCTTTCCCAACTCCTTTGGGAATTTGTACATATTGCTGGCGGTTGATTATGTCTCAAAATGGGTAGAAGCCATTCCATGTCGCATTAATGACAAGAAAGTTGTCATTAAGTTCTTGAAAGAGAATATCTTCTCGCGATTTGGACACCCACGCGCTATCATTAGCGATAATGGGACACATTTCTGCAACAGGTCTTTCGAGACTCTGATGCGAAAATACTCAATCAACCACCGACTTTCTACACCCTATCATCCCCAAACAAGCGGGCAGGCTGAAATCTCAAACAGACAAATCAAACTTATCCTGGAGAAAACTGTTGCTAAAAATAGAAAAGACCGGTCGACCAAATTGACGGATGCTCTTTGGGCATTCAGAACTGCATTTAAAACCGACCTAGGAATGTCTCCATATAGGATAGTGTTTGGGAAAGCATGTCATTTACCCGTCGAGATAGAGCATAAAGCATTGTAGGCTATAAAAGAAATAAATTTTGATCTAAACCTTGCTTGCAACTTTCGGAAGCTGCAACTTAATGAGCTAAGCGAACTCCGCGATGAAGCTTATGATAACGCTGTAATCACAAAGAATAGGACTAAGGTTTTTCACGATAAAAATATTTTGAGGAAAACATTTTCACCTGGTCAACAAGTCCTTCTTTATGATTCACGATTACACCTTCACACGGGTAAGCTCCGATCTCGATGGAAGGGACCTTTTGTTGTGTGGTCTGTATACCCGCACGGGGCAGTAGAAGTAGAAAATGTTAAAAACAGCACATTTTTCAAAGTGAATGGACATAGACTAAAGCCGTATTTTTCCACTGACCCCACGGAGGAGCTCTTGTTCTTACAAGAGCCAGTTTATTTTAATTAAAATTCCTCCGTCTCACCTTCATATCCAGTATATCATTGCATCAATTTTAGAATGAAGGTGAGTGAAAAGAGTAAGTTTGGGGGAAGTTCTTCACTTATATATTTTGCCCCCACTAATAATTCCCCCCAGGCTTACAGTTTTTGTAGGTATAGTGGTTGGCAACAGTGAGGACACTGTTGAAAACAAGTTTGGGGGAGGTTTGTGCTTATTTTTTGCATCATTTGCATATCATCTGCATAAGCACAAAACATTTCTTTAAAAATATATAAAAATTTAAAAATTTTCAAAACCCATAAAAATATAAAAATTTTCAAGTATAAAAATAATTTTAATATTTACACCTTTTTGTATATAAATAAGATAATGAAAGTTTAGATAGTGAAAAATTACATCCATGAGATTGGAAAAATTTAAGAAAACTAAGAAAATTAGAAGTTTTCTTATACGAACTAGTAATAAGTAGTTATGAGCCGTTGTCCCAAGGGTTAGTAAGATGAAGGACGTCACTAATCTGAGGATAAAAATAAGTCTGAAAAATGGTTTCTATTCTGGAAGCCAAACATTTTGAACGTTGCTACCCTGCTATTCGCACTTACACACGTCTTGAAACCTGGGATAGAAGAGGATACCTTGAAATGCTCTTGTTTTAAAGCCGATGTATGAAGGAAATAAAAAGAAAAAAAAATGAATAAAGAAAATATAAAGTGGTGAGAAAAATGAACACTGGTTTTGTTATCACCAAGGGCAATAAAAATGTATGGCGAGGGTGCTTCTTCACCTAGTGCCCTAAGGCCAACTGATCTGGGAGTCACTGCTATGCCTGAGGTAGTGCAAGACGAGGAAAATACACCAAGTAAGCAAGCACAGGAGTAATCGGTCGGTTAGTACCTCAAGAAGTATTAACGGTCGCATGAAAGTGTGTGAGCAATCTCATCTAAATATTCATTAATTAAAAAGTACTGAGGCTGATGGGCAAGAGTATGATAGCTTGAATTGAATTCTCCGGGTGTAGGGATGTCTTTACACACACGCAGGGTGATATGATCGATGTTTGGAATAAAGATAGGAATGAAGAAAAAGACGATGTTTTATTGAGGGAGGACGTGATTTCTAACATCTTTTCATGACCATTAAGATAGGGCTCATGACAACCGAAAAGCTAGCTTAGTTGGAAACCCTAATTTTCAAGGCTTTTCTTTTACAATTCCTTTCTTTAAATGTAATATTCATGATCTTTCTTTTATTATTGGATTTTGTGGGTGCAATCCGCTGAAAACCCTCAGGAGACAACACTCCTCCTACTAGGGACACCTAGAGGTTTAAAGGCTTGTTGCACGTGCTCAGTGCAATCGTGTTGCCTACGAAAGTGTGCTAGATAGTTTTTTCTCTTTCTTTATTTTCTCCTTCTCTTTTTAATAAAACAGTTCGCTCGAGACGATCGAAATTAAGTTTGGGGGAATTTGATTAGTCGAAAATAGTGCATATTTTAGCCGGCAATTTCCTCATCATTTGCATCCATATAGAAGTGTTCGGCATTCATATTTTACATATTAGCAAAACTGTCGCAAAATATCAGATTGCATGTATTAGACTCTGAAACCGACACTATAAAGGAAATTGACTGCATTTCATGGCATCGCATCATCCCTACATTTGCGCAACACTTGTTTTTGAGATCTATGCAGGAAAATCCAGAAGAAAGGCCAAAATGTACAGGGTACCGATCAAACATTACGCCAACTCAATGATTTCAGTTCTGGTATCAATCCAAAGGGGAAAATACAAATCAACATATCAGATAAAGCCCCAAATGGCATTCCAAGACCACACCAGAAAACCCAAGGCCCAAGCCCTACAAAGTGCCACGGATCCACGGCAGGAGCCTGCTTGCGCCGCGGATCCGCGGTGGGTCCAAGGAATTAGGGTCTCAATTTTTGTGCAAAACTTCTCTCTCTGTGGCTACAGCTCAAAATGACATGTCATTTTCCAGAAGACTCCAGATACTTCTGCCAGATCAGCAAGCTTTGGGATCAACACTAAACTAGCCTATCATTCTAGAAACTTCTCCATAAACCCTAGCTTAAACCCTAAGCTAGCTCCTAACAAACTCTTTCTAGAAACTCCTCAACAAACTTTTGGAGGGAATTGTAATTTCAAACCTAGACCTAGGGTTTGGGAGATCTATAAATAAGACCCTAGGCTCACTTGTAAAACGGGACTTGATCCTTGACTAGTTCATTTAGCCAATTTAGATCCATTCACTCTCTTTCTTCATCTTCTTCTTCCACAAGTCTAGTGAGAAGGCTTGTGCGAAACCCTAACCCCAATTCCATTCCAAATTCAAGATCTTGAGTACCAATCAAGCAAGAAGCCTTCAACCTTTTAGGAGCCGAGCCGATCTTCAATCGGGCAAGTTATCCAAGCCGATCCGCGACCCACGGAGACGAGCGGCGCCAATTCAACAATTTAGTTCTTCCTCTTGTAGTTCTTGAGCGGCTGTAATCAAATTGTTGATATAAATATAAGGTGATATTCTTTTATCTTGTTTTCTTTTAATTCTTGCATCATGATATCTTTTCAATTCTTGAATGTTTTCTGTGTGATGATGTTTGAGTAATACTCCGCTCGTCGAGGAGTCGAGACGATCAATAGAATGATGATGTAATATATCTTAAATCGATTCTTGAATCCTACAAGTTTTGTAAACCCTAGCAAGTTCAAGAATCGACGACCCAATTCGTTGCGATGCTTTCTTGATTGATATCGCTCGAGATTGGGGAGTTACGATCGTTTCTTGAAATTGCTAGAGGTTAGAATGTGAATGATATCTACGAAAGAACAAGGGTTAAACGATGAAACCCTAGTTTCATCAAGAAAGCCCTAACTCTCGTCGATGATCATCGATCTAATATCAATCATTCGAAGGACAAGAACACGAAATCTTGAGATTACATCACGTCTATAGATCCGATCGATTCCTACGAGCCTCATTTAGATTCTTGACATTTGGTTGGAAATATCATCGAAACACCGATTCTTGATTTGTTTATCAGTTTCTTGATTCTTGATTAAACATCGTGACACCTGAATCAATCGATAAATTCTTGAATCATGTTTTCTTTTCTTTTCGATTAACTTTTCGATTCAAACAAATTAAACATAGAAACGAATCGCACAATCCCTGTGGACGATCCGCACTCGCTTACGATCTACAATCGACACCGTAATTGATTGCGGTCAAATATAATTCTTTGGTTGTGATTTCTTTATACAATTTTCTAAATACCGATACAAGATACTGTTATCGATCAAATGGTGCCGAAATCGGGGACTATTTGAATCGATACTTTTCATTACACAATCCGGAAAACCAGATCAATCAAATGGCGCCGTTGCCGGGGACTATTTGATTGATAAGCACAATCGGAAATATACGATCAATCAAATGGCGCCGTTGCCGGGGACTATTTGATTTGATAAGCACAATCGGAAATATACGATCAATCACTCGACATAATAGTATGCTATCTGGTTGCTCTTTATCTTAACATGTACTCTGATTATCTCTATGTTACATGTTGATAGAGACCTTAGGATGAGTACTTGACTACCAGGACTATGATGTAGATCATACTGGTGGGGACGGAGCAGTCGCTAAGTACATCCTTCAAATGATCCTAGTCGTAGGTGTATCGAGACAGGGTATCGATATACCAGAGTAGACTAGCGTATGCTTCTCGACCTATTTAGATGGGCGATGGATGATCCCATATCCATTGGTGTTTGACATCAAAGATAGTATACGGGTGCTCAGTGGAGACTGGGTATACTGAATGGACTCGCCGAGAACTCTCAGATGGTATTATACCTCACGTCAGATGGCAGTTCTCTGGTGACACTGGTACATGTTAGTTTGTAGACCCGAAATTGTCATAGAGTGTTGTGTGATTCCCACTGTGCTTTGATTTCCACCTTACCACGTTCAAGAGAACATGCAAAACGGTGGCTTTTGGGTACAGTCCCGAATCACATGGAGGCAATAAGCGATAGGAGGGGTTTCGTCTCTCTCGGTATTGGGAGTTGATGTTGCGCTGTGTTCGATTGGCTATAACTGGAAATCCCTGGCCAGGATTGCTGAGATTTACTGGTAAGTGTTATCAATAGTTTCTCGAACTGTTATGGACCTCATATCGACACGACTTATCGGTTACTGGGGTCTGACGTTTACCACCCCTAGACTAGACCGGACTGTACGAGAGTGTTACTGGTTGGATTTGCAGGAGAATGTATAGGCTTGCTTGTTGATCTTCTGATCGCTCAATACCTGGGTAGCTGTTACGTTTAGCTGACCGCTTGCAGCTTGTGGGTGTTTAATATGATCATCACCTACTGCCGGCGTATTGACAATTCTTTAGAGTCCTACACAGAGGTTTCCTGGCTCAGGCAAAACGGAGTAGGAGCACATATGTGATATGTGCGGGACCGAGAATAATACGTGTTTGTGATACCGTACTAGATTCTCGCGATATGTGATATCGGCAGGGTATATGTGATATAGCCGGGTCATCGGATCAAGTGTTGATTCGATGAACTGATACATTTTATATTAGTCGGTTATTTGTGAAATAGCCGGATTATCAGATCAAGTGTTGATTCGATAATTTAATGTATAATTATATATTTGATATATTACATTACATTAACTAATATAAGCTCACTTAAAGATTCTTTTTCTCACTCAGATAATACATTGATGTATATGCGATATATGTTAATTGTATTATTTTATTTTGTTATATTATATATGTGATATATAATATTGTAACATGTTAGGGTTACAAATGCAACTAGGGTTTTGAGACTTAACCATATTAGGGTTTGGATTATGGTTATTGTTTAGGATGAGCTTTGTGGAAGCTTCTTGAAGCTTTGACTTTGTCCATTTTTCTTTGATATTTTGGAAAGATATTTATTAACCCAACCCAAACCCTAACCCATGGTAAAGTCTCTACATGGGTTAAGCATGTCATGCTTAACCCTAGGTTGCAATTCTAACCTAAACAATAATTCATTATTCATCACAAAAGGATTTTCTTCTTCCTCCTCAAAAAAAAGCTTTCTAGCTTTTTGTTATGTGATGATTTAAAGTGAGATTAAGAAAACAAAAGAGAGAAAAATTTCTACTTCATCATCCTCATCTATTCTAGCCACTTAGATTATGGTGTTTGCTTTACTAATACTTGATTAGTGAAGCAAGAGCTTGGGTTTGAGATTTTTCAAGGTAGATCATCTTGGATTAGTGAAGTCTTCAAGCAAGGGTGCATCATTCTCTTCATGGAGCCTCTCTAGAGTCCGAGTACTTGATGATCGCAGTGAAGGGACCTTAACACGGAGCTTATGAAGTGAAGGAACGGACTACAAAGGTTGTAATCCCTAACTCTTATATGTTAAAGTGTTAACATGCTAGTTTTGGTTTGATTCTCTAGTTAAGATCCTAGGTTTAGGGTTATCTATAATGGCAAAATTTTAACTTGGCAAGGATGATACCTCCCGAAACCTTGCTGCCGTTGTAGGTATCCCAACATGAGTCTCATACACCCAAGTAGCATGTGGAATCAAGCATGACACAAAAGATGTACATTAATATATATCACATATATACTAAGCGTGCACAAGTGAGAAAGAATCTTAAGTGAGCTAATATTAGTTAATATAAGATAATATATCAAATATACAATTATACATTAAATTATTAAATCAACACTTGATTTAATAATCCAGCAATATCACATACAACCGACTAATATCAAATATATCAACTTATCGAATCAGCACTTTATTCGACAGCCCGGATATATCACATATAACCGACCGATATTCCATATCGCGAGAATAGAATACGGTATCACATATATATATTAATCTTGGTCCCACACATATTACATATGTGCTCCTACTTCGTTTCGCTTAAGCCAGAAAACCTCTGTGTAGGACTCTAAAGACTCGTCAATACGCCGGTAGTAGGTGGTGATCATATCAGTCACCCACAAGCCGCAAGAAATCTGCTAAACGTAACGGCCACCCGGGTATTAAGCGATCAAAAGATCAACAAGCAAGCTTGCTCATACTCCTGCGAATCCATTAAGTAACACTGCCGTACAGTCCGGTCTTTTTATCTGATATGTCGCATATCGCAGCCTGGGGATGGTAAAATGTCAGAACCCAATAGCCTGATAAGTCATGCCGATTTGAGGCTCATAATGGTTCGAGAAACTACTGGTAACACTTACCAGTAGATCTCAGCAACCCTGGCCAGGGATTTCGTGTTATGGCCAATCGAGCATAGCGCAACATCAACCCCCAATACTGGGAGAGACGAATCCCCTCCTATCGCTCATTGCCTCCATGTGACTCGGGACTGTACCCAAAAACCACCATTTTGCACGATCTCTTGAACGTGGTAAGGTGGAAATCAAAGCATAGTGGGAATCACACAAGACTCTATGACGATCTCGGGTCGACAGACTAACCTGTACCAGTATCACCAGAGAACTGCTGTATGACGATAAGTATAATACCATCTAGGAGTTCTCGGCGAGGCCGTCCAGTGTACCCAGTCTCCACTGAGTACCCGTATACCATCTCTGATGTCAAACACCAATGGATATGGGATCATCCATCGCCCATCATATGGGTCGAGAAGCGTATACGCTAGTCTACTCTGGAATATCGATGCCCTGTCTCGAAACTCCGACGACTAGGAACAATTGAAGGATGTACTTACCGACTACCCTGGTCCCCATTAGTATGATCTCCATCATAATCCCGGTAGTCAAGTACTCATCCTAAGGGCTTTATCAACATGTAACGGAGAGACGGTATGGTAATTCAAGTGTACATGTTAAGATAAAGTGCAACAAGATAGCATGCTATCATGTCGAGCAAGAAAGTCCTCCCTATATATGTCCAAGCATCCACTATAATATACATCACATGTACAATAATGGCCTCTAGGGCATACATAGAACTAGCAATCTCCCACTTGCACTAAGGCCATTTGTTGTAATATCTCATACTTAACGTCCTATAGAAGTCTCTCTGAGGAAAGGCCTTTGTGAGTGGGTCCGCTGTGTTATCCTTCGCGTCAACTCTCCTAACCTCGATCCCTTAGAGATCAACTATCCCCCTGATCAGGTGATACTGTCCTCAGAATATGTCTGGAACGCTGATGGGACCTGCGTTCCTAGGCCAAAGCCGCATCTCCATTGTTGTCTCAATAACTGTTATTAGACGCTCAATGGTAGGAACCATGTTCATCTCATGAACAAGAAATGTCCAGAAAGCCACTTTGGCAGTATCGTTGGTAGCAATGTATTCAGCCTTTATCATCTAGTTTGCTATGGTATATAGCTTGGAACTCTTCCAACATACCGTCCTTCCACTGAGGGTAAAGACAAAGCCTGTGACTGACTATCAGTCGTCCTTATCACTCTGAAAGCTCGAACCAAGAACATTCTTTTAGTGCTTCCCAAGTACTTAAGAATGTCCTCCATAGCTGTCCAGTGATTCTCCCAAGATCTGATTGATTCCCGGTCGCTACACCTAGTGAGTTAGCTACATCTAGTCTGGTATATAACATCGCATACATAATAGAGCCTACTGTCGAAGCATAGGATATCCCTTGCACGCGAGCTCTCTCCAAATCAGTCTCTGGAGATATCTTTTTGGAGAGAGTGATTCATGAGTAAGTGGGCGAACCACCACGCTTAGAATCCTCCATACTAAACCCCTTTAGTATGGTGTTAATGTACCTGGATTTGGGACACTCCCAACATCCATTTAGATCTATCACCATAGATCATAATCCACAAGATGTAGTAGGTATCATCCAGATCTTCCATGGAGAATCCTCATGATAAGAGGAGCTTGACCGAGTGTAGCATAGGAAACCATTTCCTATCGAGAGTATGTCATCTACGTACAATACGTGGAAGACAACCTTACTCTCTACTACCTTCTTGTATATACAAGGTTCATCTACCCTTTTTTGATGAAGTCAAACTCTTTGACTGCCACATCAAAACAGATGTTTCAACTCCGTGATGCCTGCTTTAATCCTGATGGATTTAAGCATAGCTTTGAAAGTCTCAACTTTTCCATTTACACCAAGAATCTTCTCAAGATCCATTTGCTCCCAATGGGTTTTACCCCTTCAGGTGCAACGTGTAAAGTCATATTTGTTGGTGTACATGGATTCCATCTTTGATCGCATAGCATCCAGCCATTTCACAGAGTCTCTACTTGTGATGGCCTGCCTGAACCTAGTTGGGCCATCATCTACCATGATGCAATCCTCGCTCCTACTGTCACCGAGAAGACCGTAGTATCTCTCAAGTGGATGAGGAACCCTACCAGATTCGCGAAGAGGCTGAGGTTCGTCGGAGACTATTGAATCCTTTGGTTTCACCAAATCATCAGCTGTTAGTTTGTCTAACTGGAACTCCTTCCAGTTCTACCCCATGACCACAAATTTCTTCACAAGAAATTCCTTTTCTGAAAAGGTGACATGCTGAGAAACAAAACACTTTTTGCTCCTCAGAATGGTAGAAGATATACCCTCGCTAATGTTCGGGATATCGAACAAACTTACATAACTGACCTTGCCTCGAGTTTGTCCGGATTTTGCTTTTCAACATAGGCCAGACAACCCCATATCTTAACTCGCTTAAGACAGGGTCTCTTCCCATACCATATCGCATATGGAGTGGTAGGCACTGATTTAGTCAGAACTCTATTCAATAGGTATGCGGCTTCTCAAGTGCATAACTCCAAAAGGAAACCGGCAACTCAGCAGTACTCATCATAAAGCGCACCATATCTCATAGGATGCGATACCTCCGCCCCGATACACCGTTATGCTGTGGTGTACTCGAAGGAGTAAGCTGAGAGAGAATCACATTCTCCTTTTAGAAACTCCAGGAACACCATGCCCAAGTATTTTCCTCCTCGATCACATCGAAGGACTTTAATACTTCTACCCATTTGGTTCTTAACTTCAAGCTTATATTCCTTGAATTTCTCAAAAGTTTCAGACTCGTGTTTCAATAGGAACACATGTCCGAATCTTGAAAGATCGTCGATGAATGTAATGAAGTACAAAGAACCAACCCTGGCATGTGTAGACATAGGACCGTATACATCATCATGTATCTGTCCCAAGAGTTCAGCAGCTCTTCCTCCGTTTCCAGTAAACGGAGTATTGGTCATTCTACCTTTAAGACAAGACTGGCAAGTATCATAAGATGAAAAATTCGAACAGATTCAAATATTCATCCTTATGTAACTTATCTAGTCGTGTCGCTTTGATATGACCAAGTCTACAATGCCACAAGAAGAATTCGTTCATTTCTGAATTATTCCTCTTATGTGTGTTCTATATATTTTGAACTGTGGTTTGATTTAGAATGTATATGCTATTACATAACGTGCCTGATCCAATCAACTCTTGATTAAGGAAAATGTTCACAACATTATCCATCAATACAAAATTATATCCTTCTTTAACTTATTAAAGAAACCGATGTAATGTTGTATATCAGGTTTGGTATGTAATAACATTCGTTCAGAATCAATGGATTAATACAAGGTGATATCTGCCAACTGATTTGGCTGCAACAATTGCACCATTCTCTACACTTAGAGACATATCACCCAATCCCAGTTCTCTACATTTCTGTAGCCCATGTAACATATTACATATGCGGGATCCTGATCCGGTATCACATACCCAGGACGTAGAGGATACTGAGAAACAGTTTCGGTAATGAACGCACCCGAAGAAGATGCATCAACATGTACTTTCTTCGATTGGGTGGCATGGGAATCTTGGTATTCCCCTATTTCTGCTCGGACTTATAACAATTATAAGATTGAGCGGAACCAACGTTCCCCAGCACAGTATAACAAGCGGGTTCGGTCAAAACATCCATATTATTATCTTGATTAAGGCGTAACATGGTCACTACCTGGAGAGAGAGAGAGAAGAAAACACTCTGCATGCGCTCTTGCAAGATCAGATTGGTTATTATTTTATCTAATCAGAATGGCTCCCACTGTTTTTTTCAAATCTTCCTTCAAACCCTAAAAGGTAAGACTAGACGGGATTAATTACACCCTACAAGTTCGCCAATCTTTTGGCCAAGCCAGTGTCGGTACTTTGAGGGAGGTTCCCCGTGCTTTCGCATGGACCTAATTAAAATAAACCTCGTTTTCCCAGGGTCATAACCCCGTTAACACCTTTCTAGACACCTACTCGATCGGCTAATTGTAATGTGTAAAACTCTCTCAGGAGTAACTCTTACTCACAGTGGGTATCGGGATCCAACTATCTCATAGAAGGTATGCAATCTCATTGCAAATTTCAACACTTGAAATTCCCGATAATATTTTGCCCCTAGCAACTTATGATCTTAACATGGTCAACAAATCATAAGCACTAGCTAAGTTCAACCCGTCATTTCCTGATTGAATTAAACCCACCCGTACGACCCTTAACATGGTCAACAAAGTCGTTCGACTACCCTAATCCAATCGCATTATATGCTTAAGCAGATAAGCACTAATCAGCTACCGCACACTACGCCTTAACATGGTCAACAAACATAGCACGAATACTAAATAGTTCTTATCTGAAATGACGGAGGGTTACGACAGGTTTTTAATAAAACCTTTTGCATAATGAACTTGATATCGTTGTAGAATCGAGTGATTTGAAAAAGAGTGTTTTTTAGGCTTTTGCTAGTTTCGCTAAAGAGGTCACTCCCGGTGAAGGGATCTCGGCTCTTTGCTCATCGAATGAGGTACTGGATATTTCACAAATACCACTATGCAAAGCAAGAACTAGAGAAGCAATCAAAAGACAAAACCGAGTAGGTTGTAGCATCTGCCAGTTTCGCTAAAGAGGTCACTCCCGGTGAAGGGATCTCGGCTCTCTCCTTTTCGAATAAGGTGCTGGATATTCTATAAGGAATACCGCTATGCAAAGCAAGAACTAGAGCTACCAATTTTTAAAACAAGTTTCTATAACATCTTTAGGTTTCATTTTCTTTTATTAATCTCATTAATGAAGTCCCATCTAATTTATGCTTCCCAAGCATCACATAAGAAACGAAAACAGCAATATTTTTTATATATCATATATATAATATAATCATTCGTCTCAACATATCAAGTGATCACATCACAGAATATCAGCAGCAGAAGAACACATATGAAATATTGGATATACTAGGAATTCCGTGTTTTAAATTAAGCCAATAAAAAACGCGGATTCCACGATCGCGATGAATAGCCAAACCCACATCCCTAGACCCCTACGAGAGCGGCAAGCAACCCTAACAATTCTAGAGTTAGGAGACCCGGTCTCGACTCCTCGAGATGGTCTCCCACTGGACCCTAGAACCCGGTTACTTGTGTTCCCCACCTTGGGTCTATCCTAATGCGGAAAAGTAAATAATATACATCAATGGTAACATCATCCTCAACCCGGAAGTGCCCCAATAAAAGAATATTACATACATGTTTCTACATGAATGAAAATGAAAAACTCTCGTCTCACATAAAAAAAACGACTATTTAAACACGACGATCCAATATAACATATCATAGCAACACATAACATCACATGTCATCAACGTAAGTAAATATGTGAATCCCAATTGTCGTTGACATATAGCAATGGAACCGGCGATACATAACATATTACACTTACGGTCGCAGAAAAGAAAGTGAAAAACTACAACAATTAGAATCTGCAACCACCTTAGACATCATAAACCCAATGTATCACATACTTTGGATTTCATGCCTAACCAAATGAATTCCTTAGACATCGCATGCCTAACAATTATAAACCCCGCATTTTAGTCTCGATATTGAAAACACTTTCCAATAACCAGTTGGGTAATTCAACAAGATTCCCGATATCCTGATCGAATGCTCGTCAGAAACTTTGGTAGACGGCCGCACCCCCCGATGCCATTGACGAAGTGCAATTAGGCGGAACACCGCGGCCGCGAGCACCCGAACAGATGATTTTGGCAACGGGGTTCTCCTACAGTCACTTGGTCGGCGCTATGGGGCGTGGCTATCTAGTAAGGTTACCCGGCGAGTATCCGCGTACACTACGTAATTGCAACGGACTTTTGATCCACATCAAAATTCCGTGGCAACCGATCAAATGAGACTAAATTGCTAGACTTATAAAATTCAAACTAGTTATCACATAACTAATTATTGTGGATTCCAAATATTGTATCACAATTCACAGATAGCTAGACGATGTTAAACTTTTCGATCGAATCAACAAACACCCAAAATTTCCCTAAGAGATCAACACTTGAGCGGAGTTTAAAAGGTACACAAAATATGCCACAGCACCTATGGACCAACCGTAAAAGGGTCAATCCTTGCCTCACCTATGGCGCCGTGGAACTACCACAGACCCAAAGGTTTGGTGGTGGTTCCGACAGTCACAGAATCGAGTTAGGGTTTCGTTCTTCTAGAGGGTCCATAGAATCACCTGCATGATTTTCTGAAGATTTTAAACTTGGAAAAAATCCAACTCTTGGAAAATTTCCAGGGAGGGAAAAATTGGGTTATTGATATTCGTTCGAACTTTTTAACGTCGTCTAAATAACCCGAATAGATGTTAGAATTACGACTACGAAACACTCCGAATTGTCTTTGCACAAAGATAACATCACACGCAATTTTAGCAAAAACAAGCAACACCTGAAACACCAAAACACAGAGACTGGAACACCACACAAAATTGAAGCCTAAAACATCCTGCAGAACCGGCCAAGCCTGAAATTCTTGACTTTTTGACGGGTCAAAACCGGCGAAAGGGGTTCATTTTTGTTTAGTGTTCATGTTACATCTCATGCAACATTCTGCAACTGCTTAAAAAAAAATTAGACACTTTGAAAAATTCAACAGAAACTGGGTTTATGTTTCGAGTGTTTCGGAGTTGTTTGGGTTTCGTAATACTACAACATCGTCTAATTCTCTAGCATGCCTCTGAAACCACTGCAGGGTTCCCTAATGTCGCCACTGGGTTTCGGGAGGTATCGACAATGCCGTTTTCAAAAATTGGCGCGCTAAAGAACCCTAACGCTAGAATCTAAACTAGAGAATTAGACGAACAAGCATGTAAACATCTTTACATCTAAGTGAACGAGAAATACAACCTTTGTAGACTGGTCCTTCACTTCAATAGCTCCGTGTAGTAGTCCCTTCGCTCCAAGTAGTGATCTCCCGGACTCTAGTGAGGCTCCACAAGGTGAAATGAACAAGCTTGCTTGAAGTCTTCGAGGCCAAAGATGATCTACGTCGAGGAGACACTAACTCAAGCTACCTCTTCACTAAGTGATGAACTAGTAAAGAAACTGCCCAATCTAAATGTCTAGTAGAGAAGAGGTTGATGAAGTAGGAATTTTGCTCACTTTAGAAATAGTTTTCTCACTGATTTTCTTCACCTCTCATGAAGCTAGAGAGCTCTTGGAGATGAGGAAAAAGATGAAGTGTGAATAGAATAATAAGTGAGAATGGCAACCATGGGTGAGTTAGTATCATATACTAACTCATGTAGAGACTAAACCATAGGTAAACAATAATGATTGGGTTAATAAATATCTTCAAGTAAAACAAAATTAGTGGACTTGGTCAAT
This sequence comes from Agapanthus africanus, assembly GCA_030015575.1. Lineage (NCBI taxonomy): Eukaryota > Viridiplantae > Streptophyta > Magnoliopsida > Asparagales > Amaryllidaceae > Agapanthus > Agapanthus africanus. Next base: position 310,346,792 of record CM057343.1, on the reverse strand, counting down.
GGTTCCACAAGTTTCTACAAGCTTCAACTATGTGACAATTTCCAACCAATTTTGATTTACTTTAAATAAATAAAACCCTTCATTATTATTTGCATGATGTGAGTCTCATACACCCATGTAGCATATGGCATCAAGCATGACACAAAAGATGTACATTAATATATATCACATATATACTGAGCGTACACAAGTGAGAAAAAGAATCTTAAGTGAGCTAATATTAGTTAATGTAAAATAATATATCAAATATATAATTATACATTAAATTATTAATCAACACTTGATTTAAAAATCCGGCTATATCATATACAACCGACTAATATCAAATATATCAACTTATCGAATCAACACTTGATTCGACAGCCCGGATATATCGCATATAACCGACCGATATTCCATATCGCGAGAATAGAATACGGTATCACATACACGTATTAATCTCGGTCTCGCACATATCACATATGTGCTCTTACTTCATTCCACTTGAGCCAGGAAACCTCTGTGTATGACTCTAAAGACTCGTCAATGCGCCAGCAGTAGGTGGTGATCATATCAGTCACCCACAAGCCGCAAGCGGTCTGCTAAACGTAACGGCCACCCGGGTATTAAGCGATCAGAAGATCAACAAGCAAGCCGCTCATACTCCTGCGAATCCATCAAGTAACACTGCCGTACATTCCGGTCTCTTCATCTGATGTCGCATATCGCAGCCCGGGGTGGTAAAACGTCAGACCCTAATAGCCTGATAAGTCATGCCGATGTGAGGCTCATAACGGTTCGAGAAACTACTGGTAACACTTACCAGTAGATCTCAGCAACCCTGGCCAGGGATTTCGTGTTATGGCCAATCGAGCATAGCGCAACATCAACCCCCAATACTGGGAGAGACGAATCCCCTCCTATCGCTCATTGCCTCCATGTGACTCGGGACTGTACCCAAAAACTACCATTTTGCACGATCTCTTGAACGTGGTAAGGTGGAAATCAAAGCACAGTGGGAATCACACAAGACTCTGTGACGATCTCGGGTCGACAGACTAACTTGTACCAGTGTCACCAAAGAACTGCTGTCTAACTATAGGTATAATACCATCTAGGAGTTCTCGGCGAGTCCGTCCAGTGTACCCAGTCTCCACTGAGCATCCGTATACCATCTCTGATGTCAACACCAATGGATATGGGATCATCCATCGCCCATCATATGGGTTGAGAAGCGTATACGCTAGTCTACTCTGGAATATCGATGCCCTGTCTCGATACTCCCACGACTAGGAACAATTGAAGGATGTACTTACCGACTACCCTGGTCCCCACTAGTATGATCTCCATCATAATCCCAGTAGTCAAGTACTCATCCTAAGGGCTTTATCTACATGTAATAGAGAGACAATAAGTGTATATGTTAAGATAAAGTGCAACCAGATAGCATACTATCATGTCAAGCAAGAAAGTCCTCCCTATATATGTCCAAGCATCCACTATAATATACATCACATGTACAATAATGGCCTCTAGGGCATACATATAACTAATAATCTCCCACTTGCACTAAGGTCATTTGTTGTAGTATCCAATACCCAACAATATAGCAGTGGTTGTAGTATCCTATACTCAACCATCCCATAGAAGTCTCTCTAGGGGTAAGGCCTTAGTGAGTGGATCCGCTGTGTTATCCTTCGTGTCTACTCTCCTGACCTCGATCCCTTAGAGATCAACCATCTCCCTGATCAGGTGATACTTGCCTCGGAATATGTCTGGATCGCTAATGGGATAGGCATTCCTAGGCCAAAGTCACAACTCTATTGTTGTCTCAATAACTCTTATTAGACGCTCAATGGTAGGAACCATGTTCATCTCATGAATAAGAAATGTCCAAACAGACACTTTGGTAGTATCGTTGGTAGCAATGTATTTAGCCTTTATCGTCTAGTATGTCACGGTATCTAGCTTGAAACTCTTCCTGTTGGGTTGCTAGGCACGCGCACAAGGGTCTACGAGGCATCAACCATGCCCGATTGAAATTTTAGCCGTGCCGAACAACCTGAATACGGATCTTTAAACTAGAGTTTAGGCGAAAACTAACATGTTAAGCACTTTAACACTAAGTGAGAGGGATTACAACCTTTGTAGATCCGGTCCTTCACTTCATAAGCTCCGTGTTGAAGTCCCTTCGCTGCGATCATCATGCTCCGGACTCTCGAGAGGCTCCACGAAGAGAAAGGTGCAGTCTTGCTTCCGATCTTCGATACAAAGATGATCTACCTTGAAGTTTCATTAACACAAGCTAACACTCATTAAAATTGAGTGAACACTCTCATCTAAAGGGCAAGGGAAGATGAGGATGATGAAGTAGGATTTTTGCTCTCTTTATTTATCTTTTTCTCACATATTTTCATCACAAATATCAAAGCAAGAAAGCTTTGCATGAAGAACTCAAGGAAGAAGAAGAATAGTCATTCATTTTCTTTTGTGATGAATAATGAAAGGATTAATATGATAAATAATGCAACCATGGTTTACTTAACCATTGTAGAGAATTAACCAAGGGCTAGGGTTTGGGTTGAGTTAAGAGTGAGTCACACAAAAATATCAAGACAAATATCTTTATCATGACAAAAAGAAACCTTCTAGAATCTACTAGAAGTCTTAACCCTAATCCAAACCCTAATCATGTTTAAACTCCACTAAACAAGTTGCATTAGTTATCATATCATGTTACAATATTATATATCACATATATAATATTTATCGTAACAAAATAAAATAATACAATTAACATATATCGCATATATATCAATATATTACCCGAGTGAGAAAAAGAATCTTTTAGTGAGCTAATATTAGTTAATGTAATTTAATATATCATATATATTATTATACATTAAATTATCGAATCAACACTTGATCCGACAATCCGGCTATATCGCATATAACCAACTAATATTTATCCGTACCGATTCATCGAATCAACACTTGATCCGATGACCCGGCTGATATCATATATCGCGAGAATAGAATACGGTATCTCATATCGCATTATCCTCGGTCCCGCACATATCACATATGTGCCCCTACTCCGTTTCGCCTGAGCCAAGAAACCTCTGTGTAGGACTCTAAAGAATCGTCAATACGCCGGCAGTAGGTGATGATCATATCAAACACCCACAAGCTGCAAGCGGTCAGCTAAACGTAACAGCTACCCAGGTATTGAGCGCTCAGAAGATCAACAAGCAAGCCTGTACATTCTCCTGTGAATCCAAACAGTAACACTCCCGTACAGTCCGGTCTCGTCGTCTGAAATGTTGCATATCTCGCCTTGGGGTGGTAAACGTCAGACCCCAGTAGCTCGATAAGCCGTGTCGATATGAGGTCTATAACAGTTCGAGAAACTACTGATAACACTTACCATTAAATCTCAGCAACCCTGTCCAGGGATTTCCGGTTATAGCCAATCGAACACAGCACAACATCAACTCCCTATACCGGGAGAGACGAATCCCCTCCTATCGCTCATTGCCTCCATGTGATTCGGGACTGTACCCAAAAGCCACCTTTTTGCACGCCCTCTTGGACGTGGTATGATGGAAATCAAAGCATAGTGGGAATCACACAAAACTCTATGACGATCTCGGGTCAATAGACTACTCTGTACCAGTGTCACCGGAGAACTGCCATCTGACGTGATGTATAATACCATCTGGGAGTTCTCGGCGAGTCCGTCCAGTGTACCCAGTCTCCACTGTGCACCCGTACACCATCCTTGATGTCAAACACCGATAGATATTGGATCATCCATCGCCCATCATATGGGTTAAGATGCGTATACGCTAGTCTACTTTGGTGTATCGATGCCCTGTCTCGATACACCCTCGACTAGGAACAGTTATAGGATGTACTCGTCGACTACCGTGGCCCCACTAGTATGATCTCATCATAGTCCCAGTAGTCAAGTACATATCTTAAGGGCTTTATCAACATGTAATATAGAGACAATCAGAGTACATGTTAAGATAAAGTACAACCAGATAGCGTACTATCATGTCGAGCAAGAAATTCCTCCCTATATATGTCCAAGCATCCATTACAATATACATCGTATGTACAGTAATGGCCTCTAGGGCATACATATAACTAACAATCTCCCACTTACACTAGGGCCATCTGTTGTGGTATCACATACCCAATAATTAGCTGTGGTTGAAGTATCTCATACTCAACCATCCCATAAATGTCTCTACTGGGAAAAAGGCCTTTGTGAGTGGATCCGCGCTGTCGTCCTCTGTGTCTACTCTCCTAACCTTGATCTCCCTGGAGATCAACCATCTCCATGATCAGGTGATACTGCCTAAGAATTATATCTGGATTTCTGATAGGACGGGGGTTCCTTGGCATAAGCCACAACTCCATTGTCATACAATGGTAGGAACGAAGTTCATCTCATGAACTTATATATCCAGACTGCCTCTTTGGTAGCATCTTTGGTAACGATGTAACTTGCCTTTAATCGTCTAGTAAGTCACGGTATCTAACTTGGAACTCTTCCAACATACCGTCCCTCCACTGAGGGTAAAGACAATGCCTGCAACTGACATTCAGTCGTCCTTATCACCCTGGAACCTTTTCAGTGATTCTCCCCAGGATTGATTGATACCATCTCACTACAACTAGTAAGAATCCTAACATCCAATTAGATCTATCTCATAGATTCAAAACCCAGGATTTAGGAGGTATCACTTTGATCCTATATGGAGAATCCTTGTGATAAGCGGAGATTGACCGAGCGTAGCATAGAAAACTCCTTCCCTATCAAGAGTATGTCATCCACGTACTCTACGAGGATCACCACCATACTTCCTACTACCTTTTTGTATATACAAGGTTCATCTACCATTTTGATGAAGTCAAACTCTTTGACTACCACACCAAAACAGATGTTCCAACTCCACGATGCCTGTTTTATCATATAAAACATCTTGCACACGTTTCCGCTGCTCCCACTGTCTACGAAGCCCTCTGGCTGTGTACTTATAGTCGCTCTCTTCTAAAACATCATTTAGAAGAGCAGTCATGACACCCAACCACCAGATATCGTAGTCATGGTATGTAGCCGTGGCAAGTAGGATCTGGATGGACTTAAGCATAGCTTTGAAAGTCTCAACTTTTCCATGTACACCAAGTAATCTTCTCAAGATATACTCGCTCCTGGTGGGGATTTAACCCTTCAGATAAAGCAACCAAAGTCCATACTTTGTTGGTTTATAAGGATTCCATCTCAGATCGCTAAGCATCCAGCCATTCTTACAAAGTCCCACTCCTGATGGCCAGCTCGAAACTAGTTGGGTCATCATCTCATGATGTAATCCTCGCTCCCACTGTCATAAAGAAACCGAAGTATCTCTCAGGTGGGTGAGGAACCCTACTAGATCGGCGGAGAGGCTGAGGTTCGTTGGTAACTATTGAATCCTTTGGTTCTATCAAATTATCTGCTGTAGTTTGTATAGCTGGAACCTTTCCAGTTCTACATAACAGACCTTGCCTCGAGCTTGTCCGGATTTTACTTTTAGACATAGGCCGGACAACCCCAAATCTTAACTTACTTAAGATATGGGCTCTTCCCATTCCAAATCACATATGAAGTGGTAGGCAACTGATTTGATTGGAACCCTATTCAATAGGTATGCAGCTTCTCAAGTGCATTACTTCCAAAAGGAAATAGGAAACTCAGTAGTACTCATCATAGAGCACACCATATCATATAGGGTGTGATTGCTCCACCCCGATACACCATCGTGCTATGGTGTATACGGAGGAGTAATGCTGAGAGAGAATCTCATTCTCCTTTAGAATAGTCCAGGAATCCCGTGCTCAAGTGTTCCCCTCCTTGATCACATCAAAGGACATAATACCTATACCCATTTTGGTTCTCTACTTCTAACTCATATTCATCGAATATCTCAAAAGCTTCGGACTTGTGTTTCAACAGGAACATATGTCTGAATCTTGAGAGATCATCAGTGAATCTAATGAAGTACAAAGAACCGGTCTTGGCATGTGTAGACAGGGGACCTTCATACATCAGCATGTATCAATCCCAAGAGTTCACTAACTCTTTCTCTGTTTTCAATAAACGGAGCTGTGGTCATCTTATCTCTATGACATGACCGGCAAGTTTCACAAGATGTAAATTCAAACTAATTTAAATATGCATCTATGTGTAACTTCAGCTAGTCGGGTCGCATTGATATGACCTAGTCTACAATACCTCAAGAAGGATTCGTTCATTTCTGAACTCTTCCTCTTGTGTGTGTTCTGTATACTAAGAACTGTAGTTTGATTTAGAACGTCAATGCTTTTAGCTAACGTGCCTGAACCGATCAACTCTTGATATAGGAAATGTTCAAAACATTATCCAACAATACAAAATTATATCCTTTCTTTACTAATAAAGAAACTGATATGATGTTGTATATCAGGTTCGGTATCTAATAACATTCATTCAGAATCAATGTATTCTAGTAATACAGGGTGATAGTGACCAACAGACTTGGCTGCAACACTTGCACCGTTTTCTATCTCATGAAACTTATCACCCGTTCTCAGTTCTCTACCATGTAACAGATTACATATACGGGATCCTGATCCAGTATCTCATACCCAGGACGTAAAGGACACTGAGAAACAGTTCTCTGTAATGAACACACCCGAAGAAGATGCATCAGCATTCACTTTCTTCGTTTGGGCGGCACGGGAAATCTAGTATTCCCCAATTTCCTGCTCTGTCTTATAACAATTATAAGTTGGAGCGGTACCAACGTTCCCCAGCTCAGTATAACAAGCGGGTTCGGTCAATATATCCGTTTTATTATCTTGATTAAGGTGTGATATGGTCGCTACCTGAAGAGAGAGAGAAGAAAACACTCAGCGTATGCTCTTGCAAGATTAGATTGGTTATCTAATATATCTAATCAGGATGTCTCCCACTGTTTTAATCAAATCTTCCTTCAAACCCTAAAAGGAAAGACTAGCCGGGATTAATTACACGCTATAAGTTCGCCAATCTTTCAGCCAGGCCAGTGTCGGTACTTTGAGGGAGGTCCCCCATGCTTTCGCACGAACCTAATTAAAGTAAACCTCGTTTTCCCAGAGGCATAACCCCGTTAACACCTTTCTAGATACCTACTTGATCGGCTAATTGTAATGTGTAAAACTCTCCCAGGAGTAACTCTTACTCGCAGCGGGTATCAGGATCCAACTATCTCATAGAAGGTATGCAATCTCATTGCAAATTTCAACACTTGAAATTCCCAATAATATTTTACCCCTAGCATCCTATGACCTTGACAGAGGTCAACAAACCATAGGCTGCTAGTCAAGTTCAACCCGTCATTTCCTGATTGAAGTAAACCCACCCGCACGACCCTTGACAGAGGTCAACAAGGTCGCACGACTACCCTAAATCAATCACATCATATGTTTATACAGATAAGCACTAATCAGCTACCGCACACTACGCCTTGACAGAGGTTAACAAACGCAGCACGAATACTAAATACTACTTATCTGAAATGACGGAGGGCTACGACGGGTTTTTAAGAAAACCCTTTGCGTAATGAACTTGATATCGTTGTAGAATCGAGTGATTTTTAAATGGAGTGTTTTTTAGGCTTTTCTAGTTTTGCTAAAGGGGTCACTCCCGGTGAAAGGATCATCGGCCCTTTCCTCATCGAATAAAGTGCAGGGTATATCATATATACCACTATGCAAAGCAAGAACTATAGAAGCAATCAAAAGACAAACCGAGTTTGTAGCATCTGCTAGTTTCGCTAAAGAGGTCACTCCTGGTGAAGGGATCTCGGCTCTTTCCTTATCGAATAAGGTGCTGGATGTTCTATAAGGAACACCGCTATGCAAAGCAAGAACTAGAGCTACCAGTTTTTAAACAAGTTTCTACAACATCTTTAGGTTTCTTTTAGTTTCATTAATCTCATTAATGAAGTCCCATTTTATTTTGCTTCACAAGCATCACTTTTGAAACGAAATCTGCAATATAACATATATCTCATATATATAATATAAACATTCGTCTCAGGCAGTAATATGATCTCATCACAGAACATTGCAGCAGAAGAAACATATATGAAATATTGGATATACTAGGACGTCCGTGTTTTCAATACGAGCCTGTATAAAACACGGATTCCACGGTCGCGATGAATAGCCAAACCCACATCCCTAGACCCCTATGAGAGTGGCAAGTATCACTGCCAATTCTAGGGTTAGGAGACCCGGTCTCGACTCCTCGAGATGGTCTCCCACTGGACCCTAGAACCCGGTTACTTGTGCTCCCCGCCTTGGGTCTACCTAATGCGGAAAAGTAAATAATATACAAGGGTGACATCTTCCGCAACCTGGAAGTGCCCCAATAAAAGAATATTACATACAAATGAAATAGAAAAAACTCTCATCTCACATAAAACTCCCGGCTATTCAAAACGCGACGATCCAATATAACATATCACAGCAACACATAATATCTCATATCATCAACGTAAGCAAGTATGCGTATCCCGATTGTCGTTGATGTATAGCAATGAAGCCGGCGATACACCACATACTACGCTTACGGTCACAGAAAAGAAAGTGTAAAACTACAACAGTTGGAATCCGCAACTTCCTTAGACATCGCATGCCTAACCAAATGAATTCCTTAGACATCGCATGCCTAACAATTATAAACCCCGCATTTTAGTCTCATTATCGAAAACTCTTTTCAATATCAAGTCAGGCAATTCAAAAAGATTCCCGACATCCTGATCGAATGCTCGTCGCAAAGTTTAGTAGACGGCCGCACCCCCAGATGCCGTCGACGAAGTGCACTAAGGCGGAACACCGTTGCCGCGAGCACCCAAACGGATGCTTTTGGCGATGGGGTTCTCCTACAGTCACTTGGTCGGGGCTATAGGGTGTAGCTGTCTATTAAGTTTACCCGGCGAGTATCCGTATACGCTACGTGATTGCGACGGACTTTTGATCAAATCAAAATTCCGTGGCAACCGATCATCTGAGACTAAACTGCTATGTTTATAACATTCAAATTTGTTATCTCATAACTACATGTGGATTCCAAATATTGTATCACATTCCAGATAAATAGACAATGTTAAACTTTCCGATCGAATAATCAAACACCCAAGATTTCCCCAATATATCTCAACACTTGAAATCAGTTTAAAAACATCCATCACATGCCACAGTAGCAATGGTCCAGCCGTAGAAGGGTCAAGCCAACGCCTCATATGTGGCACGCCGTACTGCCACAAACCCTAAGGTTTAGAAGCAGTTCAAAATGGTCACATAATCGAGTTAAGGTTTGTTGTCTTCTAGAGGGTCCACCGCGTTACTTGCACGACTTAGAACATTCTTAAACTCGAGAAAAAATCCAACTTTTGAAAAATTTTCCGACTGGGGAAAAAGTGAGTTATTGATATCCGTTCGAACTTTTTAACAGTTTCTAAAAATTATCCGGACAAAACTAAACAAAGTTAAAATATCCGATCGAATCATTAAATCCACAATACAACCCAGAAAACTCAACACTTGAGTGAAAAAATAAAAATTCCCAGAAGAATCAGCAAGTACCAACGGTTATTACTGTGCAGAAACGAACAATTAATCCTCAGGTACGGCCGCGGAACCGCCGCCAATACCCTAGTTTGGCCGCGGTTCCGCGGCGCTTTGAGCGATTCAGAGTGTTGTTTTGCACACGTGTCCATAAAATTCCCTGCTGATTTTTTTAAGGATTTTTAATTTTGAAAAAATCACATTTTCAGAAAATGTCCAGAGAAGGGTTCGGATTAGGGTTTCGTGTTTCGATCGGACTTTAAACTTTGTCTAGACTTCGCCTAAAGCTCTAGCTTGGCTCTGATACCACTGTAGGGTTGCTAGGCACGCGCACAAGGGTCTACGAGGCATCAAACATGCCCGATTGAAATTTTAGCCGTGCCGAACAACCCGAATACGGATCTTTAAACTAGAGTTTAGGCGAAAACTAACATGTTAAACACTTTAACACTAAGTGAGAGGGATTATAACCTTTGTAGATCCGGTCCTTCACTTCATAAGCTCCGTGTTGAAGTCCCTTCGCTGCGATCATCATGCTCCGGACTCTCGAGAGGCTCCACGAAGAGAAAGGTGCAGTCTTGCTTCCGATCTTCGATACAAAGATGATCTACCTTGAAGTTTCATTAACACAAGCTAATACTCATTAAAATTGAGTGAACACTCTCATCTAAAGGGCAAGGGAAGATGAGGATGATGAAGTAGGATTTTTTCTCTCTTTATTTATCTTTTTCTCACATATTTTCATCACAAATATCAAAGCAAGAAAGCTTTGCATGAAGAACTCAAGGAAGAAGAAGAATAGTCATTCATTTTCTTTTGTGATGAATAATGAAAGGATTAATATGATAAATAATGCAACCATGGTTTACTTAACCATTGTAGAGAATTAACCAAGGGCTAGGGTTTGGGTTGAGTTAAGAGTGAGTCACACAAAAATATCAAGACAAATATCTTTATCATGACAAAAAGAAACCTTTTAGAATCTACTAGAAGTCTTAATCCTAATCAAACCCTAATCATGTTTAAACTCCACTAAACAAGTTGCATTAGTTATCATATCATGTTACAATATTATATATCACATATATAATATTTATCGTAACAAAATAAAATAATACAATTAACATATATCGTATATATATCAATGTATTACCCGAGTGAGAAAAAGAATCTTTTAGTGAGCTAATATTAGTTAATGTAATTTAATATATCATATATATTATTATACATTAAATTATCGAATCAACACTTGATCCGACAATCCGGCTATATCGCATATAACCGACTAATATTTATCCGTACCGATTCATCGAATCAACACTTGATCCGATGACCCGGCTGATATCATATATCGCGAGAATAGAATACGGTATCTCATATCGCATTATCCTCGGTCCCGCACATATCACATATGTGCCCCTACTCCGTTTCGCCTGAGCCAAGAAACCTCTGTGTAGGACTCTAAAGAATCGTCAATATGCCGGCAGTAGGTGATGATCATATCAAACACCCACAAGCTGCAAGCGGTCAGCTAAACGTAACAGCTACCCAGGTATTGAGCGCTCAGAAGATCAACAAGCAAGCCTGTACATTCTCCTGTGAATCTAAATAGTAACACTCCCGTACAGTCCGGTCTCGTCGTCTGATATGTTGCATATCTCGCCTTGGGGTGGTAAACGTCAGACCCCAGTAGCTCGATAAGTCGTGTCGATATAAGGTCTACAACAGTTCGAGAAACTACTGATAACACTTACCAGTAAATCTCAGAAACCCTGGCCAGGCATTTCTGGTTATAGCCAATCGAACACAGCACCACATCAACTCCCTATACCGGGAGAGATGAATCCCCTCCTATCGCTCATTGCCTCCATGTGATTCGGGACTGTACCCAAAAGCCACCTTTTTGCATGCCCTCTTGGATGTGGTATGATGGAAATCAAAGCACAGTGGGAATCACACAAGACTCTATGACGATCTCGGGTCAACAGACTACTCTGTACCAGTGTCACCGGAGAACTGCCATCTGACGTGATGTATAATACCATCTGGGAGTTCTCGGCGAGTCCGTCCATTGTACCCAGTCTCCACTGAGCACCCGTACACCATCCTTGATGTCAAACACCGATGGATATGGGATCATCCATCGCCCATCATATGGGTCAAGATGCGTATGCGCTAGTCTACTCTGGTATATCGATGCCCTGTCTCGATACACCCTCGACTAGGAACAGTTATAGGATGTACTCGTCGACTACCATGGACCCACTAGTATGATCTCATCATAGTCCCAGTAGTCGAGTACAAATCCTAAGGGCTTTATCAACATGTAATATAGAGACAATCAGAGTACATGTTAAGATAAAGTACAACCAGATAGCGTACTATCATGTCGAGCAAGAAAGTCCTCCCTATATATGTCCAAGCATCCATTACAATATACATCGTATGTACAGTAATGGCCTCTAGGGCATACATATAACTAACACTTCCAACATACCGTCCCTGCACTGAGGGTAAAGATAATGCATGTGACTGACTCTCAGTCGACCTTATCACTCTGGAAGCTCGAACCAAGAACTTTCTTTTATTGTTTCTCAAGTACTTAAGAATGTCCTCCACATCTTTCGAGTGATTCTCCCAAGATCCAATTGTTTTCTGATCACTACACCTAGTGAGTCATCTATATTTGATCTGGTACATAACATCGCATACTCTGATTGAGCCTACAGCCGAAGCATAGGGTATCCCTTGCACGCGAGCTCTCTCCAAATCAGAGACATCTTTTTGGAGATAGTGATCCATGAGTAAGTGGGCGAACCACCACGCTTAGAATCATCCATACTAAACCCCTTTAGTATGGTGTTAATGTACCTGGATTTGGGACACTCCCAACATCCACTTAGATCATCAACATAGATCATAATCCACAAGATGTAGTAGGTATCATCTAAATCTTCGATTGAGAATCCCCGTGATAAGAAGAGCTTGACCGAGTGTAGCATAGGAAATCATTTCCTATCAAAAGTATGTCATCCACGTACAATACGTGGAAGACAACTTTACTCTCTACAACCTTCTTATATATACAAGGTTCATCTACCATTTTGATGAAGTCATACTCTTTGACTGTCACATCAAAACAGATGTCCTAACTCCGCGATGCTCGCATTGATCCTGATGGACTTAAGCACAGCTTTGAAAGTCTCAACTTTTCCATTTACGCCAAGAATCTTCTCAAGATCCATTTGCTCCTAATGGTTTTTACCCCTTTAGGTGCAACATTCAAAGTCATGAAGGGTTACGGTAGAGCCCGGCCATCAAAACGCGGCCAAAATGCGGAACAAAAATTTCTAAACCGGCGCTACCGTTACCCGATTTACGGATCGACCTTAAACCCTAATCTAGCATGCTAAACTACGAGTTAGAATCGTTATACCGAGTTGATCCTTGTCCTTCGGTCTTCATTCCAAGCTCCTAGTGATCCTTTGATGATGTTTGGTTGCCGGTCTTCCTCCATCTTCGATGATCCACCTGAGGGAAACGGTGCAAGCTCCAGCCTCGACAAACGAGACAGCCGACGCCTCAAAGTTGCAAGCGATGGAGAGTGGGGGTGTATGAAAGTGTCACTATAATTTTTCTCTCATCCATGTGCTCCATGGAGCAACTCAAGAAGAAGATGAAAGAGGTGATGAAGCTTTTGAGCATGAGAAAAGAATTGGCTAAGTCTTTTGAGCATGAGAGAGTGGAAAGCAAAAATGAAGCAAGTGTGTAATGTCTCATGTCAAATTTCCAAATGAAAATAATCCCCACTCCTCAAGTGGCCAGCCCCTCTCTCTCATGCCCATCATACAATCTCAATTTTCTTTTTACAATAAAATAATAGCAACCATACTTTGAACCATGCTCAATACTATGCACATGCTACCTCACACTTCCACCTCATTTGTGAGTCAAATGAATTCCAAAAAAATGGAAAATCATACAAATGAGGTGGCCACCTTCTAGAAGCTATTCCGTATAAAATACGGAATACTTCCCGGTACATGTATCGAAATACATATACGCGTATTTGTACCAAAATACGAATAGTCGAGCGAGAAAACGAATAGTGAACAATAATAATAGAATATATACATATAAATACATATGTAAATTATTAAATCAAAAACCCGATTTAATAATCCGGCTTAATCCTAAGCCGCTAGTATTATCAACCGTCCGATTAAAGTCTGCGCAGCGAGTGCACATATTTAATCGGACACCTGTATGTACCAACATACGTCATGTACACCATATCGCCTGAACCGTGAAAACCCTCTGTGTAGGACTCTAAAGACTCGTCAATACGCTGGCAATGGGTTTAACTACAAGCACGTCAGCGGCACTAGCTGTACGTAACGGCTATCCAGGTATTGAGCGAAAAGGAGGCCGATGAGCAAACTCATCCTGAACCCCTACTGAGCCTGTCAATGACAATATCCGCACAGTCCGGTCAGTTCGTCTAAGAGTATCGCATATCGAGTCTAGGGGGTGGATAAAGTCAGACCCCTAACAATGCGACATTTAGTGTCGGTATGAAACCCAATCACCACCTGAGAAACTATCAATCCTGGATCGATAATTCTCGTCCACCGTATATGGTGATGGCCATCCGTACACAACGCGACATCAACCCCCAATACCGGGAGAGACGAATCCCCGACGATCCGATCACTGCCTCCATGTGGCTCGGGACTGTACCCAACTAAAACCTGTTTGCACGACTCCTTTGAGCCGTGGTAGGGTAGTAATCAAAGCACAGTGGGAACTCATACGAGACAAATGACGATCTCAGGTTGACAGACTAACCTGTACACATGTCACCTGGGAACTTCTATCTGACAATAAGTATAATACCAACTAGCAGGTTCCCGGCGAGTCCGTCCAGTGTACTCATAACCCAATGAGCACCTGTATACTATCTTAGGTGAACAAACTAACACCAATGGCTTGTAAGACCTGGCTACCGCCCCTCGTCGGGGTCTCGATCAGTATACACTAGTCTACACTGGAGTATCGATGCTCGGTCTCGATACTCCTACGACTAGGGATATTTAAGGATGTGCTTATAGACCCCAGCTCCCATATATATGATCGTCATCATAATGCTAGCAGTCAAGCAAGAATTCTATGGGCTCTATCAACACGTACATGATGATAAAGACAAACCAGATAGCATACTATCATCTTGAGTAAGACTGTTTTATCGGTATAGGTCCTCACTCAATCATCATAATCACAAGTCCGCGATTATGATAATTGCCTTGAGGGCACTATAGCCAACAATCTCCCACTTGTACTTAAGGCCAATTATTGCGATGTCGCATACTCACAGCCCGTGTGATACCGAACACCCAACTTCTCTACTAATCAGTTTCGTAAAACCCGTTTGCGAAAAATGATTGCGTTCTAGAAATAGCCTCAGTGAGTGGATCCGCTCCAATGTTTCTTTCTGTATCTCTCTATATCTCAACTTCGCGGAGAAAGCTATCTTCCGAAATGGGCAATGCTTTGTCTTAGAATTTGTCTGGATATCTGATGGGACCCAGTTCACAAATAAACTCCAATTCCAGCAAACTTCCTAGACTGTATCATCCACTGAATTTAATCAGTAACATGCGCCATGCCTTCCTCAGTATCCTCTTGGACCACCTATCCAACATACTGCCCCTCAGAAGAGGGAAAAACTATAACTCTAACAGTCACTCTGTCATCCAGGTCACCTTGGAAGCCTGAAATGATAACCGTCTCATAAAGGAGGCTGCCGTAATCATTTCCCTAGAACATTCACTTATGTTCAATAACTGCTTCCCAATGTTTCTCCAAGATTGGATTAATATATCTGCTTATTACAGCTAGTGCAAAAACAACATCTGGTGTGGTACTTGACATTTCATGATTAACTCAATTGCCTAAGCAAGTGATATGCTAATCATGCAGATCCCTCTCCCCTTTAGTCTGTAAGACAACTTTAGAGAGGGTGACTGCATCACCCGTAGGTACACCACCATGCCAGGAGTCGTCTATTCTAAAATACCTTTTAGAATAATGTCAAAATACCCAGATTAGGATACTTCCTAAATCTATATCTAAAACCATAGATCTAGTAACCAAAAAAAACTGATATTAAATCCATATCCTATGTGGAGAAACAACTGTGTGACAACCACAGTACAACCGATCGTAGTATACGAGTATCTCCTCCTATCAAGTGCATGTCATCCTAATACCTGGACATCACTCTCTACTACCTTCTTAGCAGATCCATCTCCTATTCTGATGAAGTCAAAGCCTATGACTTTCACATCAAAAATGGATGATCTATTTCCGCTATACTTGCTTTAGTCTCTAAATAGATATAAGCTACTTGTCCTCTATGCTTCCGCTGCTCCCATTGACTACAACAATCCTCTGGCAGAGTCATATACGCGTGCACTTCTAAAGCTAGTTTAGAATGACGTTATACTGATCCTCCTGCCGGGTCTTATAGTCTAGAACAACAGCAATGGTAAGTCTGAGTAAACAAGAACCTCCCTGTCACCGTCTCTGAGAAGACCGAAGTACCTCTCGGGTGCCTGAGGTTACCCACCAAATCTGTGGAGTGGCTAATGGAACATCAAATCCAATTGAATTCTTAGGTTCTATTAAATTTCCAGTAATCGTTTGTAGTTCTAGAATAACTTCCAGTTCTACCATACTCCCACTTTTGTTTTTCTGAAAAAATCCATTTTACTAAAACTGTGGCGAGTCAAGAGCAATGTAAATATTGATCTTCCTGATGGTAGAAAATTAACCCTCGTCAAAGCCCGGGATAACCCACAAACAGCCATTACTGAAACGTGCTTAGAGTTTATCCGGATTCTGTTAAGTATCAGCCGGATAACTCCCTATACCTTAACATCGTCAAGATATAAATTGATTCTATATAAATCCAATATAGAAACAAAAGCACTAATTTAATTGGAACCTGATTCACAACATGCAGCTGTCTGCAATGCATATCAACCAAATGGAAGGAGGCTATTCAGCATTACTCAACTAGGAGTGCATCCATATATGAGTAACCCGAAAGAGAAGCAAGTTCTCAAAACCATTACTATCAACGGAATACCAAACACAGGTATCTACATCTTCGACAACTTCGAAGAATCCTGATACTTCTAATAAATGGTTATCTACTTTATTCTTATACCTATAACTTCTCAAAATCTGAACCTTGTATTTCAACGAAATACTTGTCTAAAATAAGAGAAGTCATGAGTAACCAGAATATAGTACGAGTACCAGCCCCATTGTCTTAATGGACACTGGACAACATACAATACTTTGTATAAGTCCCCTGAGTTCAACAACTCAAACCCTGTGCGTCGTAGGTTGAAAAACTGTAGTATGGTTAAGAAGAATTACACCGCTGTTGAATGCACCTTACCTAATCACCAACTGATATAGGTAAATGTCATAGACACAATTTCAAAAAGTTATATCTCACTTTATAAAATAAACGTACAGATATATCAGTTTGAAATTGGTGCATAATAACGGATATTCAAAACCAAATATTTGCCATCCGGCAAAATCCAGATGATTTCCTTAAATATCACCAATTACAACGAATTCCGATATAATGAGGATGTAATCACCCAATTCCCAATATCTTACTCCCACTCACCATCCGTAATAACATATAGATGTGAGAAACTGATCTGGTAAATACATACCCTGGAGTTAGATTCTTATTGGGAAAACAGTGTTCAATTAACATCGCACAGTAAAACTGAAACATAAAAATGTTTCAAAAAGGGTTAACTGGTATTCCTAGTAACACCTCTTCCATTATCCTGAATCATGACAGTAACCATATACTTACCTGCCCTCACTGTAATCCCTTTATTATGTCTTTACTTATTACCTTCTGTACACCTCCTTTACGCTAATTGGTTTTCATCATTCCCTACCCTTCAGCACCAGCCTAAGGTTTTGAAGAAGAATATCTAATAAGCGCAATAGGTGTACTCTCCTAATCCTAGGAGCCCTCACAACCTGAGAGAAGGTAAAGAGAAAAGATATCTGAATAATCCTATCCAATTTCTCTTGAACCGGAAACCATCCTCGAATAAGTTCCTTCGAGTTCGTATGTAACTATACGATGGATTTATCCAATGGAAGTGGATATCCGTAGTGATACGGAGTGTCCTAGAGAAATGCAAAGTGGATGTAGGAGTGGCAGGGGTATACTCGGTCTTTATCGTGAATGATGGCGATCGCAATTTCCTTTGCCATTATTCTAATCCCTTTATATGTCTTTACTTATTACCTTTTGTACACCACAGTTAAGCTTGTTGGTTTTCTTCCTTCCCTACCGTTCGGCACCTGCCTATGGTCTGGAGGAAGACTATCCAATAAGCTCAATAGGTGTACCCTCTCCTAATCCTAGGAGCCCTCACAACCTGAGAGAAGGTAAAGAGAAAAGACAACCGAATAATCCTATTCAATCTCTCCAGAACCAGAATCCATCCTCGAAAAAGTTCCTTCGAGTTCGTATGTAACTATACGATGGATTTATCCAATGGAAGTGGATGTTCGTAGTAATACGGGGTGTTCTGGAGAAATGCAAAGGTGATATAGAAGTGGCAATGATATCTGCGACACCGTGATATTCCAAAAGACAAAGTGTTTTAAGAAGGTTCGGTTAACTTGGTTTTATGAGTTTTAGTCAAAGGTCGGGTCATAGTCACAGCCAGAGCGAGAGAAAAGAAACATTCAGCGTGCACTCTAACCTAGTTCAGAATGGTTAATCATTTTATCTAATCTGGATGGCTCTCACTGTTTCCTCGAATTCTCCTCCAAACCCAAAAGGAGAATTAGTCGGAATCACCCGAGGAGTAATCCTACTCATCAGTGGGAATCGAGATCCAACTATCATCGCATGATAACTTGATGGAAGCCACTCAAGTCACCACACTCCAGAAGGTATGCGCAAGCCTGGCAAGTTTCCTGTATGTTTGAAACTCCCGATGTGAGTTTTACCCCTAGGACCCAAGTGACCTTGACGGAGTCAACAAATCAAAGAGTCCTAAGCAAGTTCAACCCGTCATTATCTTGATTGCATTAAATCCACCCGCACGAACGCTTGACGGAGTCAACAAGGCCGCACGACTGTCCTAACCAATCACATATCCATGCTACAAATAAGCACCACTCAGCTACCGCACACTACGCCTTGACGGAGTCAACAAACACAGCACGAATACTAAGTACTACTTGTAGGAAATGACGGAGGGCTACGGCTGGTTTTTGCCGAAAAACCTTTAACGTAATAAACTTGATATCGTTGAAGGAATCCAAGTGGTTTTATAAATATATAGTGGCAAAAACTTTTGCTAAAGAGGTCACTCCCGGTGAAGGGATCTTGGCTCTTTCCCCGTCGAATGGGGTGCAGGATATCCCAAACTGAATACCACGATGCAAAGCAAAAGTAATCGACTATAGTGAAGTTATTAGGTTGACACAAACTTTTACTCAAGGGGTCACTCCCGATGAAGGGATCTCGGCCCTTGCCTCGTCGAATGAGGTGTTGAATATTCATAACCGAATACCACTGTGCAAAGCAAAAGAGAACGTCTGTAATGTCAATTTTAAAATCTTGGTTCCAACAACATCATATATAGGTTTGTTTTATCCTTGCATTGATAAAAATCAACGCAGTCCCATCAATTAATCACACCAGAAAAGAACGAAAATAAAATGTACGTATATGCCATCCGCATTCACCACTAGGCCCCGTCATCACCCGTTAGGTTACTTAACTAACGACAGAGCAGGGGCTGGACTAGCACGGGTGAAAAACATATACAACATCTACTAATATATATATATATAAATATATATAACAATCATCCCAGGCATGATATAAAACAACATCACAGAAACATCACAGAAGAAATACGGAATGGTGGATAATCTGGAGCCCCGGATTTCACTTGAGCCGCAAGTGATACCCGACGTTCCCTGTCGTGTGGATAGTATATGCAATGAAACCTAGACCCCTACGAGCGCGGCAAGTTACCCGCCAAAACCAGAAGTGAGGCAGCCTCCTTCAGCAACATGAATGGACCACCCAGCACTTCACGGAATCCGGTAACTTGAGCACCCCTCTTGGGTCATCCTATACCCCTTACGAGTGTGGCAAATAGCCCGCCAATTCTAGAGTAAGGTCCCCTCCGTCCCAACGCCATAAGATGCGGACCAGTTGCCCTCTAGAACCCGGCTATTCGTGCACTCCACCGTGGGGTAATCCTAATACAGAAAAGAAAATAATATACAAGGGTGATATCGACCTCAACCCGGTCGTGACCCAAAAGAATTAATATACAAACTGGCAGTGACGGCAGTCCACATGTCAGACGCTCGCCCCGCAATATCAAATGTACAAATGAATTAAATTGTACTAACATTGCACCATAGCTATCTGATTGAAAGAATTTAGTTAACCGCAATCAAGACGGTGTCGCTATGCAGCTAGCCGGTTGAGCACGGGTCGATCCACAGGGAGATGGTTGTATTTCCGTTCTTGTCTTAGACGAGTCAATAAAGAATTTGTGTATGTTTGTTCGAGACTATCCTATGTGTAATATTTGCAAGTATAAAGTTATTAAGAAAAAGATACGAGATTATAAGCTAAAGAAATCCGTACTCAAAACCTTTGAGCCGAATCTTGACCAATTGAAGCTAGAGCAATCGGCAACAACGTGGATTAGGGGATTTAAGCGCGGTATTCGTGTAATACGGATTATTTACCCTTGTCCTTCCGTTCTTGTCTCTTGCTTTCGCCTCCGGCCAAACCGAACGCAACCGGTCGCGGTTAGGAATCACCGTTACCTTGTCAGGGTACGGTGCCTAACGGAGCGCTTGCGTATCGTTTGGGCGGAGTTCAATGGAAAATACGGGAAAAGGAAATGGGCCAAGATACGTTAACTTATAATACCGTATTTCTTCTTAACAATAATAATTACATTCATTCACAAAAGAGAACCAAAAAGAGAGAACAAAAAGAAAAGAACAAAGAAAAGAAAAGATTACAAGTAATTAAGTGCATGAATTCAATTGCAAGAAAGTAAAGCAAGATAATAATAAGCAAGTAATAAAAAGCGATAAAAAGAACAAGAAACTAGAACTCAAAACAAGCATGTGATCAATAGCCAACCCTTAAACTTGCAAGCTCAATCAAGAGGTTGCAAGATCAAGGGAAGGGTAGAGAACGCATGTGAAATGAAGCGCTAATTCCATAAGAAAATACGACCCTTGAGATCAATAACTAACCCTTAACCATTCAAGCTCAATGAAGAGGTTGAATGATCAAGAGAAAGCAAGAATCTCAAGGGGAAGAAGAAACAAAAGAGAATGATACAAAAAGCCCTCATCTTCATTGATCTCCCACTCAAAAAGCTCTCACTACAATTTTCATGGAAAAAGAATGAAGAAGAAGAAGAAAAAGATTAAATCCTAAAAAGAAAGAAGAACAAAGAATGAACCCTTGGCTTGGCTCAGTTCTGGAGTATTTATAGGCGGGGAAATGGAAACCTAGGGCAACATTCTGGCATAAGATGAAAGTACCAAACTGCCCACAAAATTTGACCCAGCAAGGAGCCTACATGGCCGCGGATCCGCGGCCAATACCCCCTATTGGCCGCGGATCCGCGGCCGTATAGAGGAATTGGGTGCTCCGTTTTTCTGTGCTTCCCTGGTCTGCTGTCCCCTGTTGTCTGGTACATATATTTTCTGAAAATACTTTCACATTTCTTCCAGAATTTCTGTTGAGGAAAGGTAGACTTTTGTGGATGCTTTTGTCATGATTGCCTCGAGCTCCGCGTAGATTTCTTAGAACTTGTTGTTGCCATTGAGCCTTGTGCATGAAGGTGACATTGATTTGACATTTTGTCTTCCTAAACTGGTATCTGGCAACATACGGATGACGAGCGGAGACCGTGTTTTCTCAGTGGTTGGCAAGAACCCGGATTTTGTCGTGTTTTCGATGAATTTCACCGTTTTAGAACCGAGAACCTGTATCCTGCAAATATGTAACAAACACGGATTAAAAGCACCTACCTATAAACAACCGAGCGTAAGAATGGGCGGTATAAAATGCAGTATTCTGTGATGAACAAATACCCCCAAACTTAACTTTTGCTCGTCCCGAGCAAAACCAATTATTCACAAAAAATAAAATCCTAACCGCACTTTCGCAGGGAACGCGATTGCACTGAGCGCGTGCAACAAGCCGTTAAACCTCTAGGTGTCCCTAGTAGGAGGAGTGTTGTCTCCTGAGTGTTTTCAGCGGATTACACCCACAAAATCCCGTCAAGCTAGTGTCATAAGTTAACATAGATTCTACTCCTACAGTTCAGTATTTACGTTAGAAATTCTATCATCCTAAGTTAGAAATATCCAACCCTTATTTTTCACACGTCCTATCTATTTAACCTTAGGTCCTATACGTTCCAAAAAAGTTTAGAAAGATGTTGGTTCTCCTGAGTTTTCCTTCTAAAGTGCGGCCTCAAATCAGGGATTTTTATCAACTTTACAGAAAACACAAGTCTTATTCTTTATTTCTATCTTTTATTCAAACATCGATTGTATACCCCTACGTGTGTGTATATTTGCACCCCTACACTTAAGAATTCAATTCAAGCTATAATACCCTTGCCCTAATACCTAATACTACTTCTTTTCATTAAGGATGGACGGATTTGCTCACACACCTTTTATGCGACTATTAATGCTTCCTGAGGCACTAACGGCCGATTACTGAATGTGTGAACTTAAAGCGTAAATAGCAGTTTTCAGGTCTTGACTTTATTCTATTTTTCTTTTTTTTCTCTTTTTCTTTTTCTTTTTCAAGACCGGATATATTTTTCAATATGCTCTTTTGGTGTTTAGCTTTAAATACCGTTTTTTCTTTCATACTAGGCTTTCAGGCAAGGGTATTTCAAGGTATCCTCTACTATCCCAAGTTTCAAGGTGCGTGTAAGTGCAGTTTGTAGGGTATATACTTTCTAAATTTGAACTCGAGAAAAGAAACTATTTTTTCAGACTTATCCTTCAGTAAAACATCAATACTTTCCCTTCATCTTGACTTAACTCAAGAATTGAACTCAAGATTACCTATTTCTCAAAAAAACTGTAAGGACGTATACTTACCAAAGTTAGACAGAATGAGGGTTATTTTTAGGGTTTTCAATCCCTAAGCCTAGAATTTAGTTATTTCTATCATATCAACTAAACTTTCGGAATAAAGATCTAAGTTACCCTATTAGCTAACTTGACGACAAAGTTTTTATATTTTTTGGAAAATTTTTAATTTTTGTGGGTTTTTAATAAGGTATGCAAATGCAAAATATACAAATGAATGCGAAAGAAGAAAGCTTACCGAGCACACCCCCAAACTTAAACTTGACAGTGCCCTCACTGTCAGGCTACACCAAGAGGGTCAAAATGGTTGGTGCTCCCTAAAAAAAAAAATTATATACAAAAAAAAAGGAAAACAAAAATATATACAAAAAAAGTGTTCCCCCCCAAACTTAAGTAGAACAGTGTTTCCACTGTTTAAGCGGTGAAGTTCAGGATTAGGGGGGAAAGAACAGTATCAAGCTATACAAGGCCTTACACAGGCCAAAAGTTAACACCAACCATTCAAAAATTTTATCTCTATAATGTGCTGGTTGGGGAAAGAAGGCGTAGAGAAAAGAGATGGACAATACGCGAGACCGTATGCGAAGAGAAGCGGGATACGGTCTCGGTATATGAGAGGAAGAAGAATGGCGGAAGGGAAAAAGAAGTGGAGTACGAACTTGAGGGTGCAAATGGAGTGAATAGATTAGCACAATTTGTGATGAGCGATGTGTAAAAAGCGATTGTGCTAATCTATTAACCCGTCGAGAAATGGGGTCAAATCCCTCAAGATTCGTGAGAAACCATGGGTATGCCGAACTCGGTAAACCAGACACAGGAAGTGAAAATGATACGGTTTCTTGCAAGATCGGAACGATGGGAAGGATGGAGGGAAGTGATCGAGGAGGGGTATCGGTTAAGGTTTCGGGAGGGTGCACACAGTCAATGAAAGGAACATGATGAATTGGAAAATCCGACTCATCAATTAAAACTGTTTCATCCTCAGTACTATCCTCAATATTCTCCTCAAAATTTAGCTCATCCATGCATATTTCATCAAAATCCAGACGCATATGGGGTTCGGGAAAAACATTTAATGACTCGGGATAATGATTCGAAGAGACAAACTCAGCCAAACCTACGGGTTCATCATCCAAAATATCCCCAGCGTCAATATCCTCAATCAAGTGAAAATCAATATTCTCAGACACCTAATCAAAAGCATGGATATTAATCGATTCTGGTTCTAAGATGGAGGTGTAGAGGTTAAAAGGATTGGGATTGGTTTCACTTGGAAGGGACCCTTCACAATCGGGTAAATCAAACACTACAAAGTCGCACAACTCATTCATCATTCTATCTTCAATTGATAAATCATGTGGGATACTCGATAGACTTTCAAAACAGGAGTTGTGGGATTCAATTTGGGACGGGTAGATTTGATTTGGAAGGGGGTACAGCTCACTCTCTCCACTCAAATTCACAGCCTGTCCGACCGCCTCTGCATACATTGGAAAATTTGGAGCTAGTTGAAAACTAGCTACCGGGTCACTAGGTTGTATGAGGGCGGCCATGGACGCATCCAAATCCATCATCTGTTGGTACGACGCTACCCTAAAGTCTTCCAAAGACTGTTCCAGACTAGACATGGGTTGGGAAGGGGTTTCAGTAAAAGGTTCAAAGTTGTTTGGATACTGAAAACTCCCAAATGGCGGTTCTGAAGCAATGTCTAGGGAAGGTGAAAAAGTAGGGTAGGATTGGTAGGAATTGAATGGCTGGATAGGAGCAGGATCAACATTTGGATAGGAAGGTGAATGGAATTGTTGATCCCAAGAATTTGAAGTGGTGAAAGGAGTGAAAGATCGGCTACGGGATTGTTCAATACGTTCAGCGATGGACAAAGGACGACTTGCAAAAGGGGTATCAACATAAGCGGGTGGGGGAGGTTGAAAAGGTTGATACATAGTGGATTGCGAAGGGCAAGTGTTTGTCCTAGACGCGTCTATCCGATCTTTCAAAGAGATTTTGGGCATGGAGGGATCGTTTGATGTTCGGCCAAAGCAAGAACTGTAAGAAGTAATGTCTGGTTGTGGGTACCAAAGTTCGGCAAGAGTTTTGCGAGGTGGGGTACCCATGATATGATGAGAAAAGGAAAGAAAAGAAGAGAAAAGGAGGGAAAAAGAATGTTGAAATAATTTTTTTTTTTAAATTTTTTTTAAATTTTTTATTTTTAGTTAGTTATTAACAAAAGAATGAAATATACAAAAAAGAATCTGGACAAAAACAATCACGACACAAAAATACCACACACCTAATCGTTCTAGGGTTCACCTAGGTCAACTAGACCTGCTCCAGAACTTGATTGTCGAAGTAAAACTGTGTCGAGAAACGGGCTCAAGATACACTGATCACGAGGCCAGGTAAGTGCAGAGATAAGGGGAGGTTTTCCAACGCTTTCGCGAAGTTCCTTAATTAAATAACCCTTTCTCTTTTGGCGGTTGCGCCGTTAACACTTTTCTAGACACCCCGTAAACAATATACCGTTAAGCGAGGTTCTAAACACAGTTAACTTCTCCTAGTGAGCGTGAAGTCCTTAAGGCTTAAAGTCTAATTTCTTTTAAAATTTGTGCGGGTAAACGTTATGCTCAAGTTCGTGATTTGTGGGTCACGGAAAAGGTGATGAAATCCTTTACCGTATGTTGTGGGGTTCGCTTGCCCTTAAGTCCGTATTAATGTATGCAATACGCAATTCAATAAAAATTCTATAAAGAATCAAAAAATCGTTTTTTAGTTTAAGCGCGGCACTGCAAAAAATACGGGTTAGTCAATTTTTAGCGTTTGTTAGCGAACTTGCAAAGAATCCTGCAAAGAATAGTATATTGGATGCGTCGGATTTGAGAAGAAGGTGTTAGTAAAATACGTACCGTTAAGTTTTTGGGTTAGGAAACCCCCGTTGAATCAAATCCGGTAAGCTTGAAAAGTTCGCTTGCGCGGGTCAAACTACCCGGATCTTTGGCACTGTACTTTGCAATTACCTTAGCCTTGAATGCACACTTTGCTCCCCACAATCGCAGTTTGCAAATCCGCAAAAATCTGCACTCTTGCCCACAAAAATGATAAAAAAAAACAAAAAGATTTTATATATATATATATATATATACAAAAAGAATATTAACCCGAATAACAAGAAAAGAAATACGTTACCGTCTCCCCGGCAACGACGCCATTTGATTGAAAGAATTTAGTTAACCGCAATCAAGACGGTGTCGCTATGAAGCTAGCCGGTTGAGCACGGGTCGATCCACAGGGAGATGGTTGTATTTCCGTTCTTGTCTTAGACGAGTCAATAAAGAATTTGTGTATGTTTGTTCGAGACTATCCTATGTGTAATATTTGCAAGTATAAAGTTGTTAAGAAAAAGATACGAGATTATAAGCTAAAGAAATCCGTACTCAAAACCTTTGAGCCGAATCTTGACCAATTGAAGCTAGAGCAATCGGCAACAACGTGGATTAGGGGATTTAAGCGCGGTATTCGTGGAATACGGATTATTTACCCTTGTCCTTCCGTTCTTGTCTCTTGCTTTCGCCTCCGGCCAAACCGAACGCAACCGGTCGCGGTTAGGAATCACCGTTACCTTGTCAGGGTACGGTGCCTAACGGAGCGCTTGCGTATCGTTTGGGCGGAGTTCAATGGAAAATACGGGAAAAGGAAATGGGCAAAGAAACGTTAACTTATAATACCGTATTTCTTCTTAACAATAATAATTACATTCATTCACAAAAGAGAACCAAAAAGAGAGAACAAAAAGAAAAGAACAAAGAAAAGAAAAGATTACAAGTAATTAAGTGCATGAATTCAATTGCAAGAAAGTAAAGCAAGATAATAATAAGCAAGTAATAAAAAGCGATAAAAAGAACAAGAAACTAGAACTCAAGACAAGCATGTGATCAATAGCCAACCCTTAAACTTACAAGCTCAATCAAGAGGTTGCAAGATCAAGGGAAGGGTAGAGAACGCATGTGAAATGAAGCGCTAATTCCATAAGAAAATACGACCCATGAGATCAATAACTAACCCTTAACCATTCAAGCTCAATGAAGAGGTTGAATGATCAAGAGAAAGCAAGAATCTCAAGGGGAAGAAGAAACAAAAGAGAATGATACAAAAAGCCCTCATCTTCATTGATCTCCCACTCAAAAAGCTCTCACTACAATTTTCATGGAAAAAGAATGAAGAAGAAGAAGAAAAAGACTAAATCCTAAAAAGAAAGAAGAACAAAGAATGAACCCTTGGCTTGGCTCAGTTCTGGAGTATTTATAGGCGGGGAAATGGAAACCTAGGGCAACATTCTGGCATAAGATGAAAGTACCAAACTGCCCACAAAATTTGACCCAGCAAGGAGCCTACATGGCCGCGGATCCGCGGCCAATACCCCCTATTGGCCGCTGATCCGCGGCCGTATAGAGGAATTGGGTGCTCCGTTTTTCTGTGCTTCCCTGGTCTGCTATCCCCTGTTGTCTGATACATATATTTTCTGAAAATACTTTCACATTTCTTCCAGAATTTCTGTTGAGGAAAGGTGGACTTTTGTGGATGCTTTTGTCATGATTGCCTCGAGCTCCGCGTAGATTTCTTGGAACTTGTTGCCATTGAGCCTTGTGCATGAAGGTGACATTGATTTGACATTTTGTCTTCCTAAACTGGTATCTGGCAACATACGGATGACGAGCGGAGACCGTGTTTTCTCAGTGGTTGGCAGGAACCCGGATTTTGTCGTGTTTTCGATGAATTTCACCGTTTTAGAACCGAGAACCTGTATCCTGCAAATATGTAACAAACACGGATTAAAAGCACCTACCTATAAACAACCGAGCGTAAGAATGGGCGGTATAAAATGCAGTATTCTGTGATGAACACTATCCACCACGACGATCTAACCAACATCACAGCACATCACAGAACATCAACATGAATGTCACGTTTGCAAACCCGTCTAGAAGACATATAGCAATTAGACGAGTTTACCGATCAAATGGCATTCACGGTTGTAGATAATAATGTATGTACTGATATAAACATTTAAACAGTGTTAAAACATCGACTCCGAAACACCCCGAATAGCCCCCGAACAACTGATAACACAATATCAAAAATGGGCTAAATAAACAATACCACTGCAACAATTTCCTAGAGACCAAACCACACTCCAAAAACGATGCCCAAACCCCTCCCTTTGGCCGGCCTCCCCGGTTTTTCCCCTCTTGTGGCCGGCCCAAAACAGGTGAGAGGGGTTCATTTTTGGGGTATGGTCTTCTGGTCACCCTAGGAGTCTTCTGCACTTGTTTGCAAAATTTTTTGAACACTTTGAAAATCGACAGAGAACAGAAAACTGCAGTGCACTGTTATCGTGTTGTTTTGATTTTGATGCATTAACATTGTCTAAACTAGATAGCTGAGGGTTTAAAGGGTGGCTCTGATACCATAAAAGGTTACGGCAGCGCCCGGCCATAAAAACGCGGCCAAAATGCGGAACAAAAATTTCTAAACCGGCGTTACCGTTACCCGATTTACGGATCGACCTTAATCCCTAATCTAGCATGCTAAACTACGAGTTATAATCATTATACCGAGTTGATCCGTGTCCTTCGGTCTTCATTCCAAGCTCCTAGTGATCCTTTGATGATGTTTGGTTGCCGGTCTTTCTCCATCTCCGATGATCCACCTGAGAGAAACGGTGCAAGCTCCAGCCTCGACAAACGAGGCAACCGACACCCTAAAGTTGCTAGCGATGGAGAGTGGGGGTGTATGAAAGTGTCACTATAATTTTTCTCTCATCCATGTGCTCCATGGAGCAACTCAAGAAGAAGATGAAAGAGGTGATGAAGCTTTTGAGCATGAGAAAAGAATTGGCTAAGTCTTTTGAGCATGAGAGAGTGAAGAGAAAAAATGAAGCAAGTGTGTAATGTCTCATATCAAATTTCCAAATGAAAATAATCCCCACTCCTCCAGTGGCCGGCCCCCCTCTCTCATGCCCATCATAAAATCTCAATTTTATTTTTACAATAAAATAATAGCAACCATACTTTGAACCATGCTCAAAACCATGCTCAATACTATGCACATGCCATCTCACACCTCCACCTCATTTGTGAGTCAAATGAATTCCAAAAAAATGGAAAATCATACAAATGAGGTGGCCACCTTCTAGAAGCTATTCCGTATAAAATATGGAATACTTCCCGGTACATGTATCGAAATACATATACGCGTATTTGTACTAAAATACGAATAGTCGAGAGAGAAAACGAATAGTGAACAATAATACTAGAATAAATACATATAAATACATATGTAAATTATTAAATCAAAAACCCGATTTAATAATCCGGCTTAATCCTAAGCCGCTAGTATTATCAACCGTCCGATTAAAGTCTGCGCAGCGAGTGCACATATTTAATCGGACACCTGTATGTACCAACATACGTCATGTACACCATATCGCATGAACCGTGAAAACCCTCTGTGTATGACTCTAAAGACTCGTCAATACACTGGCAGTGGGTTTAACCACAAGCACGTCAGCGGCACTAGCTGTACGTAACGGCTACCCAGGTATTGAGCGAAAAGGAGGCCGACGAGCAAACTCATCCTGAACCCCTACTGAGTCTATCGGTGACAATATCCGTACAGTCCAGTATGTTCGTCTAAGAGTATCGCATATCGAGTCTAGGGGGGTGGATAAAGTCAGACCCCTAACAATGCGACATTTAGTGTCGGTATGAAACCCCATCACCACCTGAGAAACTATCGATCCTGGATCGATAATTCTCGTCCACCGTATATGGTGATGGCCATCCGTACACAATGCGACATCAACCCCCAATACCGGGAGAGACGAATCCCCGACGATCCAATCACTGCCTCCATGTGGCTCGGGACTGTACCCAACTAAAACCTGTTTGCACGACTCCTTTGAGCCGTGGTAGGGTAGTAATCAAAGCACAATAGGAACTCACACGAGACAAATGACAATCTCAGGTCAACAGACTAACCTATACACATGTCACCTGGGAACTGCTATCTGACAATAGGTATAATACCAACTAGCAGGTTCCTGCCGAGTCCGTCCAGTGTACTCATAACCCATTGAGCACCTGTATACTATCTTAGGTGAACAAACTAACACCAATGGCTTATGAGACCTGGCCACCGCCCCTCGTCGGGGTCTCGATCAGTATACACTAGTCTACACTGAAGTATCAATGCCCGGTCTCGATACTCCTGCGACTAGGGACATTTAAGGATGTGCTTATAGACCCAGCTCCAACATATATGATCGCCATCATAATGCTGACAGCCAAGCAAGAATCCTATGGGCTTTATCAACACGTACATGATGATAAAGACAAACCAGATAGCATAATATCATCTTGAGTAACACTGTTTTATCGGTATAGGTCCTTACTCAATCATCATAATCACAAGTCCGCGACTATGATAATTTCCTTGAGAGAACTATAGCCAACAAGTCATACTTTGTCGGTGTATATGGATTCCATCTTTGATCGCATAGCATCCAGCCATTTCATAGAGTCGCCACTCGTGATGGCCTGCCTGAACCTAGTTGGGCCATCATCAATCATGATGCAATCCTCGCTCCCACTGTCACTGAGAAGACCGTAGTATCTCTTAAGTGGATGAGGAATCCTACCAGATTCATGGAGAGGCTGAGGTTCGTTGGAGACTATTGAATCCTTTGGTTTCACCAAATCGTCAGCTGTTAGTTTGTCAAGATGGAACAACTTCCACTTCTACCTCATGACCATAAATTTCTTCACAAGAAATTCCTTTTCTAAAAAGGTGGCATGTTGAGAAACAAAACACCTTTTGCTCCTCAGAGTGGTAGAAGATATTCCCTCGCAAATGTTTGGGATATCCTGACAAACTTATACAGAACTGACCTTGCCTCGAGCTTGTCCGGATTTTGCTTTTCAACATAGGCCGGACAACCCCATATCTTAACTCGTTTAAGACATGGTCTCTTCCCACACCATATCTCATATGTAGTGGTAGGCCCTGATTTGGACGGAACCCCATTCAATAGGTATACAGCTTCTTAAGTGCATAACTCCAAAAGAAAACAGGTAACTCAGCAGTACTCATCATAGAGCGCGCCATATCTCATAGGATACGATACCTCCGCCCCGATACACCATTGTGCTGTGGTGTACTCGAAGGAGTAAGCTGAGATAGAATCACATTCTCCTTTAAATAATCCAGGAACTCCATGCCCAAGTATTCTCCTCCTCGATCACATCGAAGGACTTTAATACTTCCACCCGTCTAGTTCTTAACTTCAAGCTTATATTCCTTGAATTTCTCAAAAGTTTCAGACTTGTGTTTCAACAGAAACATATGTCTGAATCCTGAGAGATAATCGATGAATGTAATGAAGTACTGAGAACCAACCTTAGCATTTGTAGACATAGGACCGTATACATCAGCATGTATGCGTTCCAAGAGTTCACTAACTCTTTCTCTGTTTCCAGTAAACGGAGTATTAGTCATTTTACCTTTGAGACAAGACTGGAAAGTATCATAAGATGAAAATTCAAACAGCTTCTAATATTCATCCTTATGTAACTTAGCTGGTCGTGTCGCATTGATATGACCTAGTCTATAATGCCACAAGAAGGATTCGTTCATTTCTGAACTACTCATCTTGTGTGTGTTCTACATACTTTGAACTATGGTTTGATTTAGAACTTTTATGTTATTTCATAACGTGCCTGATCCAATCAACTCTTGATTCAGGAAAATTTTTACAACATAATCCTCCTATACAGAATTATATCCTTCTTATAAAGAAACTGATGTAATGTTGTATATCAGGTTCGGTATCTAATAACATTTGTTCAGAATCAATGTATCTAATACAAAGTGATATCTGCCAACTGGTTTGGCTGCAACACTTACACCATTCTCTACACTTAGAGACATACCACCCATTCTCAGTTCTCTACCTTTCTGTAGCCTATGTAACATATTACATATGCGGGATCCTAATCTGGTATCACATACCTAGGATGTAGAGGATACTGAGAAACAGTTCTCGGTAACGAACACACCCGAAAAATATGCATCAACATGCACTTTCTTCGATTGGGTGGCATGGGAATCCGGATATTCCCCTATTTCCTGCTCGGACTTATAACAGTTATAAGATAGAGCGAAACCAACGTTCCCTAGCTCAGTATAATAAGTAGGTTCGGTCAATGCATCCATATTATTATCTTGATTAAGGCGTGACATGCTCTCTACCAGGAGAGAGAGAGAAGAAAACACTCTGCGTACGCTCTTGCAGGATTAGATTGGTTATTATTTTATCTAATCAGGATGGCTCCCGCTGTTTTAGTCAAATCTACCTTCAAACCCTAAAAGGTAAGACTAGCCGGGGTTAATTACACCCTACAAGTTCGCCAATCTTTCGGCCAGGCCAGTGTCGGTACTTTGAGGGAGGTTCCCCGTGCTTTCGCATGGACCTAATTAAAATAAACCTCATTTTTCCAGGGGCGTAACCCCGTTAACACCTTTCTAGACACCTACTTGATCGGCTAATTGTAATGTGTAAAACTCTCCCAGGAGTAACTCTTACTCGCAGTGGGTGTTGGGATCCAACTATCTCATAGAAGGTATGCAATCTCATTGCAAATATCAACACTTGAAATTCCTGATAATGTTCTGCCCCAAGCAACTGTAAGTGCACGGCGGCGCCCCGGCCGTCAATCCGACGCCGGAATGCGGAAGCGGTGAAAAACTTAAATTTTGCGGACTTAGCAAACCGGCACCACCGCGCACTAAACACCCGGATCGTAACCATTAAGAAGTCTAAGCTAACTAGAAGATAGGGAATAGAGATATACCGACGATCCAAGTCCTCCGGTCTTCTCGTCATGGTCCCGATCTCCTGCGGAAAAGTCCCGTCTCCTCCTCGTCGCCGGAAGTGCACCACATCGCCTACTTTGTTTACGGGCTCCCACCTCAATGCCGAGGCAACTCGGGCACGAAGCCGGCTACTCGACGTGCCCAAGATACGCTGTAGAATGTGTAGTAGAAGATGTCTCATTTTTGGGGTTGTGGAGTTGCCATTTGTGGAGGAGAAGAAAAGGATTTTGGAGATGAACTAGAGAGCACTTTTCTTTGCACAATATATGAACCAAAAAAAGCCATACCAAATGAATCAATCAAAACCACACCCAAGAGTGGCCGGCCCCCATTTTCATTTTGTGTGATTGGAGAGAGAGAGAGTGGCTAGAACAATAATGCAAAGAGAAATGATGGCTTGTAAAGTCCAACACTCAACAACCATCTCCTCTCCCATCATCACAACCAAAGTCAAGAAATCATGAAAAGGTGCAACCATGATGAAGTCAAAAAGTCAAGCAAGGTCAAGGTAAGGTGAGCCATCATGATACAAGGAAATATGCAAAGACCCCCCTCCACAAATGCCTATTTGCAACAATGCAAATAAGCCCTCCTCCACCAATCTTCGGCCAATGAACGGAACAATGGAAATTGGCCGAAACGGAAAACAAACTGGCAACTCCAGAAAACTGGTCCCGTAATTAATTACAGGAAAAACCCCGATACTGTGCATACACACCCGCATCTGTATTTCGACCGAAATACAAATGCAATGAGACAAAATCTACACTGTACTATACTAGAATCCGGCTTATACCAAAACCGGATAGTAATATCTGTTCGATCCTGATCCGTGCAATACCGCACATATCTGATCGAACCCTGCCATATAACCATACGGCCTATAGTACAAACTGTCCGATCCTGATCCGTGCAATACCGCACGTATCTGATCGGACCTTGCCATATCTCCATACGGCCTCTACAACCTTTCGCCCGAAAGCTGAGTAACTGAATGTGGGGGACTCTAAAGACTCGTCAACACCTTGGTTGTGGATTTAACCACTAGCACGTTAGAGGTATATAAGCCAATACATAACGGGCCACCAGCTATTGACCAAAAGGGACGTCGATGAGCGAACTCATCCTGACACCCTACTGAGCCTGTCAGTGACAATATCCGTGCAGTCCGGTCCGTTCGTCTATGAGTATCGCATGGCGGGCCTAGGGGGTTGGTAAAAGTCAGACCCCCAAAAGCGGTACAAGTCGTGTCGGAGTGTAGCCCAGAACACCCTGAGATACTACTGGAATACCTACCAGTAAATCTCCTTGCCTTGGCCAAGGACTTTGTGTAATGGCTCTCCTAGACACAGCACGACCTCACCCCCAATACCGGGAGAGACGAACCCCTGAAGATACGCTCACTGCCTCCATGTGGCTCGGGACTGTACCCAACTAAAACCTGTTTGCACGACTCCTTTGAGCCGTGGTAGGGTAGTAATCAAAGTACAGTGGGAACTCACACGAGACAAATGACGATCCCCAGGTCGATGAACTAACCTGCACACATGTCACCAGGGAACTGCCATCTGACGTCTGGTATATGACCAACTAGCATGTTCCCGGCGAGTCCTGTCCGGTGTACTCATAACCCAATGAGCACCTGTATACATCTTAGGTGATCCAACTGACACCAGTGGCTTGTGAGACCGGCCACCGCCCCTCGTCGGGGTCTCGACTGTATACACTAGTCTACTAATGGAGTATCGATGCCCAGTCTCGAAACTCCCACGACCAGGGACCTTTTAAGGATAAGCTTGTAGACCCCCAGCTCCCACTTATATGATCGCCCTCATACTGCTGGTGGTCAAGCAAGAATCCTAGGGGCTCTATCAACGTGTAATAGCGACGTGTCATGTCACTTAAAACAGTACACGATGATAAAGGCAAACCAGATAGCATACTATCATCTCGAGTAAGACTGTCCTACCGGGATAGGTCCTCCCTCAATCATTACAATCACGTACCTGTGACCTAATAATTGACTCTGAGGGCACTATCTCCAACAATCTCCCACTTGCACTCAAGGCTAATTATTGCGATGTCGCATACTCACAGCCCGTGTGATACCGAACATCCAACTCCTCTACTAGTCAGTCTCACAAAGCTCGTTTGCGGAACTATTGCGTTCGAGGAATAGCCTCAGTGAGTGGATCCGCTTAGTTGTTTCTTTCTATGTCTCTCTATATCTCAAGTTCGCGGAGAAAGCCATCTCCCGAAAAGAGTAATACCTGTCTCAGAATATGTCCGGATATCTGATGGGACCTAGCTCATAAATGAACTCCAAATCCAAACTTCTTAGACTGTATCGTCAACTGAACTTAATCAGTATCCTGCCCCATACCACCCTCAGTATTTCCTTGGACCACCTGTCCAAAATACTGCCCCTCGTCAGAGGGAAAACTATAACTCTGACAACCTCCTTGTCGTCCATGTCACCTTGGAAGCCTGGAATGATAACCGTCTCCTGAATGAGGCTGTCGTTATCATATCCCTAGAACATCCACTTATGTTCTAAAACTGCTTCCGACTGTTTCTCCAGGATTGGATTAATGTCAACTTATTGCATCCAGTGCAAGAACAACATCTGGTGTGGTACTTGACATCTCACGATTGACTCAATTGCCTGAGCAAGTGATCTGCCAATCATGCCCGTCCCTCTCCCCTTTAGTCTGTAGGACACCTTTGGAGAGGGTGACTCCATTACCTGCAGGTACACTACCGTACCAGGAGTCGTCCATCCTAAATATTCTTAGGATGCTGTCAAGTACCCTGATTGGGAAACCACCCAAATCTAGATCTAAAACCATAGATCTAGTAACCAGTATGTCAGATATAAAATCCATTTCCTTTGTGGAGAAACCACTGTGTGACGACCAAAGTATAACCGATTGTAGTATAGGAGTTTCTTTTCCTACTCTGTGTAGGTCATCCAAATACCAGGATATCACACCCTACTACCTTCTCAACAGATCCATCCACTATTCTGATGAAGTCAAACCCATGACTGTCACGTCAGAAATAGATGATCTATCTCCGCTACATCTGCTCTAGTCTATAAATAGACAAAAGCAACCTGTCCACCAATGCTTCCGCTGCTCCCACTGACTACGACAACCCTCTGGCAGAGTCATATAGACGTACACTTCTAAAACTGGTTTAGAACGACGCTATACTCATCCTCCCGCCGGGTCTCGTAACCTGGAACAACAGCAATGGTAATTGTGGGTAAACAAGAACTTCCCTGTCACCGTCCTTGAGGCTACCGTAGTACCTCTCGGGTGCCTGAAGTTACCCACCTTATCTGCGGAGTGGCCAATGGAATGTCAATCCAGATTGAATCTTTAGGTTCCTTATCAAATCTTCAGTAATCGTTTGTGGTTCTGGAATCACTTCCAGTTCTACCATACTCCCACTACTGTTTTCTGAAAAAATCCATTTTTAATAAAACTGTGGCGAGTCTAGAACAATATTGCTATTGATCTTCCAGATGGTAGAAAGTCAACCCGCGTCATAGCCAGGGTCAACCCACAAACAGCCATTACAGAAACGTGCCTTGAGTTGTCCAGTGTCTGGTTTTAATCATAAACCGGACAACTCCCCGTACCTTAACATCGTTAAGATATGAACTGTTCTATATCCAATATAGAAACAGAGGCACTGATTTAATTGAACCAGATTCAAATCATGCAGCTGTCCCCAGTGCATGTCAACTAAATGGAAGGAGGCCGATCAGCGTTACTCAACTTAGGAATACTTCCAATTATGAGTAACCTGAAAGAGAAGCAAGATCTCTTTATCATTACTATCAACTGAATACCATACACAAGTATCTATATCTTCGATCTCTTTGAAGAATCCCGATACTTGCTATACCTGGTTCTCTACTCTATTCAAATACCAATAACTTCTCCAAATTCGGACCCTGTGTTTCCACGAAACACTTGTCTAAAAACTAGAGAAGTCATAAGTAAACTGAATGTAGTATGAGGACCAACCCCTCTGTCCTGATGGACCCTGGACAACATACAATCCTTTGTATAAGTCCCTTGAGTCTGATAACTCATTCACTGTGTGTCGTAGGTTGAAAACTGTACTTATGGTTAAGAAGAATTACACCGCTGTTTAATGCTCCTTACCTAACCATCCACTGATATAGGTAAATGTCGTAGACATAATTTCAGAAAGGTATATCTCACTCTATGAAAATAGACGTACAGATATATCAATTTGAAATTGGTGCATAACAGCGGATATTCAAAACCAAATATTTGCCGACCGGCAAACAGCCCAGGTGATTTCCTCAAATATCACCGATTACAACGAATCCCGATATAATGAGGATGATCACCCAATTCCCAATAACTTACTCCCACTCATCATCTGTAAAACCATACAGATGTGAGAATCAAACCTGGTAAATACATACCCTGGAGCAAGTGTCTAATCAGGAAATCAGTTTTCTTTTAACAGTACACAGTTGAACTGAAACATTGAAATGTTTCGATAGGGTATCCTGGTATTTCTAGTAATGCCTCTTCCATTATCCAGATTCACAACTGTAACCGTGTAATTCTTTGCCACATCTCCAAATCCCTTCATATGTCTTTAGTCATTACCTTCTGCACACCCCTTTAGGCCAAATGGTTTTCTTCCTTCCCTACCGTTCGGCACCAGCCTATGGTTTGGAAGAAGACTATCCAATAAGCATAATGGGTGTACTGTCCCAATCCTAGGAACACTCGCAATGAGAGAGGGTGAAGATAAAAGACAACCGAATAAACCTTATTCTTATTTCTCCTGGACCAGAATCCATCCCCGAACTGGAACAAGTTCCTTTCGAGTTCGTATATAACCATACGATGGAATATCCAATAAACTGTGGATCTTCGTAGTGATACGGAGTGTCCTGGAGAAATACAAAGGTGATTTTAGGATTGGCGAAGAAATACCTGGTTTGGTCGTGAATATCTGTTGCAATTTACTTTGCCCTCTTACTAATCCCTTGCTTTGTCTGAACTTAATACCTTCTGTACACCATCGTTAGGCTAATTGGTTTTCTTCATTCCCTACCGGTCGGCACCAGCCTAAGGTTTGGAAGAAGACAATCCAATTCGCGTAATAGGTGTACTACCCCTAAACCAAGGAGTACTCGTAACCTGAGAGAGGGTAAAAGGAAAAGACAACTGGATAATCCTATCCGTTTTCTCCAGAACCGGAAACCATCCTCAAATAAATTCTTTCGAGTTCGTATCTAACCATACGATGGTTTTGTCCAATGGAAGTGGACGTTCGTAGCAATACGGGGTGTCCTGGAGAAAAGGGTAAAAGTAGGAGTGGCAATGAGGTCTGCAACTCTGACAATCCAAAAGCCAGTGTTAAGTAAGTTCGGTCAACTTGGTCACGGAGTCATAGTCTAGGGTCGGGTCAATGGTCGCTGCCAGAGAGAGAGAGAGAAGAAACACTCAGCGTGCACTCTAACCTAGATCAGAATGGTAACCAATTTATCTAATCTGGAAACCTCCCACTGTACCTCAAATTCTCCTCCAAACCTGAAAGAAGAATTAGTCGGGGTCACCCAAGGAGTAAACTAACTCATCAGTGGGAATCGGGATCCAACTATCATCGCATGATAACGTGACGGAATCCGCTCATATCATCACACTCCAGAAGGTATGCGCATATCTGGCAAGTTTCAGTACTTTTGAAACTCCCGATGTGATTTCTGCCCCATGCTCTTATGACCTTGACTTTGGCCAACATATCATAAGTCACATGTCAAGTTCTGCCCGTCATTCTCCAGGTTAATTTGAATCCACCCGTACATACCCTTGACTTTGGCCAAAATGGCAGCACGACTGTCCCAAACCAACGCATCTATCTATGCTGCATATGAATAACCAACAGCTACCAAACACTGTGCCTTGACTTTGGCCAACATACACAGCTTGAATACTATTGACTACCCATATGAAACGACGGAGGGCTACGAATGGTTTCTGGCGAAAACCTTTAACGTAATGAACTTGATATCGTCGAAGGAACGGATAGCTTTTAAAAATATAGTGACGAAAAACCGTTGCTAAAGAGGTCACTCCCGGTGAAGGGATCTCGGCTCTTTCCCCGTAGAATGAGGTGCAGGATATTCCAAATGAATACCACGATGCAAAGCAAAAGTAATCGGCTATAGTGAAGTTAATGCCCTGACGCAAACTTCTGTCCAAGGGGTCACTCCCGGTGAAGGGATCTCGGCCCTTGCCTCGTCGACTGAGGAGCAGGATATTCTAAATGAATACCACGATGCAAAACAAAAGTAAACGTCCTTGCAATAACAGCTTTTGAAAAAGTGTTCCAACAACATCAGATTAGGTTTGTTTTTAACTTGCATTGATCCGAATCAACGCAGTCCCACCAATTGATCACACCAAAAAGAACGAAAATATACTGATGTACGTATATGCCATCCGCATTCGCCACTGGGTCCCGTCATTACCCGTTAGGTTAGCTAACTAACGACAGAGCGGGGACTGGACTAGCGCGGATGTAAAACATATACAACATCTACTAATATATATACCAATATATTATATTCGCTCAAGGCGTGAATAAAATGCAACATCACAGAAAATGAACAGCATCACAGAAACAATACAGATATCTGGGATCCCCGGGTTTCACAGAGCCACTGCTGAAACCCGACGTTCCCCTGGTCGTGTGGATAGCCTGTGCAATGAAATCCTAGACCCCTACGGGCGCGGCAAGTTACCCGCCAAAACCTGAAGCGAGGCAGCCCCCTTCAGCGCCGTGAATGGACCACCCAGCACTTCACGGAATCCGGTAACTTGGGCACCCCTCCTGGGTCAAACCTGTACCCCCTACGAGTGCGGCGAATAGCCCGCCAATCCTAGAGTGAAGCCCCTTCCGTCTCAATGCCATGAGATGCGGGCTTGTTGCCCTCCAGAACCCGGCTATCCGTGCACCCCTCCGCGGGGCAATCCTAGTACAGAAAGTAAAATACACATACAACGGGTACATCGACCGCAACCAGGTCGTGCCCCAAAAGAATAATACAATCAGGCAGTGACGGCAGTCCACATGTCGGACGCTCGCCCCGCAATAACAAATGTACATAATACAACAAAAACTGTACTAGCATTGCATCCAGGCTATCCCCACGACCGATCCGCAACATCACAGCAAATACATAGAACATCAACGTGAAAGTCACGTTCGCAAATCCGTCTAACCGGGCTATAGCAGTTAGACCGGATTTACCGATCGAGTGACATTCACGGTCGCAGATATAATGTAAATACTGTGAAAAATGTGTTTAAAAAATTTCCGATTGATCAAACAATTAACAAGTGGGCCCCAAAGAAAACTGTAGCACTCACAGAAATAATTGGCCCAACTTTAATATTCCAAAGCCCATATTTTAAGCTCAGAAGGCCTCTGTAAAAAAATGGTGAAGTGATGTGAATAGTGCGCGGCGGAAGGGCCGCACAAATGGGGTTTTCGCGGCGGTTCCGCGCTCCAACTGTGGAGTTACTTCGTCAAATTTTTACAGAACTCTTATATTTTCCAGTACATTAATATTTTACAACCTGAAAAATTTTTGGAGACTGAAAAATTTCAACAGAAAACTGTCGTGAGCAAATACGGGTTTTTGGACATTTCGATCGATCGGAACTCAAAAACACATTACACAAAGCTAGACTAAGTTAATGGGGAGGCTCTGATACCACTGTAAGTGCACGGCGGCGCCCCGGCCGTCAATCCGACGCCGGAATGCGGAAGCGGTGAAAAACTTAAATTTTGCGGACTTAGCAAACCGGCACCACCGCGCACTAAACACCCGGATCGTAACCATTAAGAAGTCTAAGCTAACTAGAAGATAGGGAATAGAGATATACCGACGATCCAAGTCCTCCGGTCTTCTCGTCATGGTCCCGATCTCCTGCGGAAAAGTCCCGTCTCCTCCTCGTCGCCGGAAGTGCACCACATCGCCTACTTTGTTTACGGGCTCCCACCTCAATGCCGAGGCAACTCGGGCACGAAGCCGGCTACTCGACGTGCCCAAGATACGCTGTAGAATGTGTAGTAGAAGATGTCTCATTTTTGGGGTTGTGGAGTTGCCATTTGTGGAGGAGAAGAAAAGGATTTTGGAGATGAACTAGAGAGCACTTTTCTTTGCACAATATATGAACCAAAAAAAGCCATACCAAATGAATCAATCAAAACCACACCCAAGAGTGGCCGGCCCCCATTTTCATTTTGTGTGATTGGAGAGAGAGAGAGAGTGGCTAGAACAATAATGCAAAGAGAAATGATGGCTTGTAAAGTCCAACACTCAACAACCATCTCCTCTCCCATCATCACAACCAAAGTCAAGAAATCATGAAAAGGTGCAACCATGATGAAGTCAAAAAGTCAAGCAAGGTCAAGGTAAGGTGAGCCATCATGATATAAGGAAATATGCAAAGACCCCCCTCCACAAATGCCTATTTGCAACAATGCAAATAAGCCCTCCTCCACCAATCTTCGGCCAATGAACGGAACAATGGAAATTGGCCGAA
This sequence comes from Agapanthus africanus, assembly GCA_030015575.1. Classification (NCBI taxonomy): domain Eukaryota; kingdom Viridiplantae; phylum Streptophyta; class Magnoliopsida; order Asparagales; family Amaryllidaceae; genus Agapanthus; species Agapanthus africanus. The sequence goes on along the minus strand of CM057343.1, from coordinate 310,305,402 downwards.
ACGGAAAACAAACTGGCAACTCCAGAAAACTGGTCCCGTAATTAATTACAGGAAAAACCCCGATACTGTGCATACACACCCGCATCTGTATTTCGACCGAAATACAAATGCAATGAGACAAAATCTACACTGTACTATACTAGAATCCGGCTTATACCAAAACCGGATAGTAATATCTGTTCGATCCTGATCCGTGCAATACCGCACGTATCTGATCGAACCCTGCCATATAACCATACGGCCTATAGTACAAACTGTCCGATCCTGATCCGTGCAATACCGCACGTATCTGATCGGACCTTGCCATATCTCCATACGGCCTCTACAACCTTTCGCCCGAAAGCTGAGTAACTGAATGTAGGGGACTCTAAAGACTCGTCAACACCTTGGTTGTGGATTTAACCACTAGCACGTTAGAGGTATATAAGCCAATACATAACGGGCCACCAGCTATTGACCAAAAGGGACGTCGATGAGCGAACTCATCCTGACACCCTACTGAGCCTGTCAGTGACAATATCCGTGCAGTCCGGTCCGTTCGTCTATGAGTATCGCATGGCGGGCCTAGGGGGTTGGTAAAAGTCAGACCCCCAAAAGCGGTACAAGTCGTGTCGGAGTGTAGCCCAGAACACCCTGAGATACTACTGGAATACCTACCAGTAAATCTCCTTGCCTTGGCCAAGGACTTTGTGTAATGGCTCTCCTAGACACAGCACGACCTCACCCCCAATACCGGGAGAGACGAACCCCTGAAGATACGCTCACTGCCTCCATGTGGCTCGGGACTGTACCCAACTAAAACCTGTTTGCACGACTCCTTTGAGCCGTGGTAGGGTAGTAATCAAAGTACAGTGGGAACTCACACGAGACAAATGACGATCCCCAGGTCGATGAACTAACCTGCACACATGTCACCAGGGAACTGCCATCTGACGTCTGGTATATGACCAACTAGCATGTTCCCGGCGAGTCCTGTCCGGTGTACTCATAACCCAATGAGCACCTGTATACATCTTAGGTGATCCAACTGACACCAGTGGCTTGTGAGACCGGCCACCGCCCCTCGTCGGGGTCTCGACTGTATACACTAGTCTACTAATGGAGTATCGATGCCCAGTCTCGAAACTCCCACGACCAGGGACCTTTTAAGGATAAGCTTGTAGACCCCCGGCTCCCACTTATATGATCGCCCTCATACTGCTGGTGGTCAAGCAAGAATCCTAGGGGCTCTATCAACGTGTAATAGCGACGTGTCATGTCACTTAAAACAGTACACGATGATAAAGGCAAACCAGATAGCATACTATCATCTCGAGTAAGACTGTCCTACCGGGATAGGTCATCCCTCAATCATTACAATCACGTACCTGTAACCTAATAATTGACTCTGAGGGCACTATCTCCAACATCAACTTATGACCTTAACAAGGTCAACAAATCATAAGCGCTAGCCAAGTTCAACCCGTCATTTCCTGATTGAATTAAACCCACCCGCACGACCTTTAACAAGGTCAACAAAGTCGTACGACTACCCTAATCCAATCGCATCATATACTTAAGAAGATAAGCACTAATCAGCTACCGCACACTACATCTTAACATAGTCAACAAACGTAACACGAATACTAAGTAGTACTTATCAGAAATGACGGAGAGCTACGACAGGTTTTTATGAAAACCTTTTGCGTAATGAAATATCGTTGTAGAATCGAGTGAATTTTAAAAGGAGTGTTTTTGAGGCTTTTACTAGTTTTACTAAAGAGGTCACTCCCGGTGAAAGGATCTCGGCTCTTTTCTCATCGAATAAGGTCCAGGATCACAAATTCCGCTATGCAAAGCAAAAACTATAGAAGAAATCAAAAGACAAACCGAGTGGGTTGCAGCATCTGCCAGTTTCACTAAAGAGGTCACTCCCGGTGAAGGGATCTCGTCTCGTTCCTTATCGAATAAGGTGCTGGATATTCTACAAGGAATACCGCTATGCTGAGCAAGAACTAGAGCTACCAGTTTTTAAAAACAAGTTTCTACAACATCTTTAGATTTCTTTTATTTCTTTCATTAATCTCATTAATGAAGTCCCATCTGTAATGCTTCCCAAGCATCACATAAGAAACGAAAGCAGCAATATTTATTATATCTCATATATATAATATAGGCATTCGTCTCAAAACATATCAAGTGATCACATCACAGAATATCGGCAGCAGAAGAATCACATATGAAATATTGGATATACTAGGAATTCCATGTTTTATTTAAGCCAGTAAAAACGCGGATTCTACGGTCGTGATGAATAGCCAAACCCACATCCTTAGACCCCTACGAGAGCGGCAAGCAACCCTCCCAATTATAGACTTAGGAGACCCTGTCTCGACTCCTCGAGATGATCTCCCACTGGACCCTAGAACCCGGTTACTTGTGCTCCCCGCCTTGGGTCTATCCTAATGCGGAAAAGTAAATAATATACATCAATGGTGATATCATCCTCAACCCGGAAGTACCCCGATAAAAGAATATTACATACAATGAATTTTACATGAATGAAAATAAAAACCCTCATCTCACATAAAACCCCCGGCTATTCAAAACACGACGATCCAATATAATATATCACAGCAACACATAACATCACATGTCATCAACGTAAGTAAATATGCGTATCCCAATTGTCGTTGACATATAGCAATGAAACCGGCGATATGTAAGTCTATGTACAACACCACACGAGTTGCGGTGAGGCGGAAATATGAAAAACGATCTTGTTCTTTAAGTTAACATCGACTAACCGAAGAATCTTTGCTAAACTATAACTAACACATGCATAGGAGTTCTTAACTACTATGAAAAGAGATTATACCTAGTGAACCTAGTCCTTCTTCTTTATGTTATCCACCTCCTTCTCGGCCTTCTATATGTAATAGACGATCCACCCGAGAGCTTCTAATCCAAGCTTCACCTCTAAACTTGAGGTAACTAGGTTTCTTTAGTTGCTAATCAAAGGTACCTATGTGATATAGAGTAAGGTTATGGATTAATTAGTCTATCTAATCCTTGATCTCAACACATGAGAAGGGAGGATTAGGGTTTAAAGAGAGAGAGCTTGAGGAGAGAGAAGGTGAGCATGAGAATAAGAAGAGATAATGATCTCATTTGAATATATATGAAGCATTATGTTTTATCAAATAAATAAATAAATGATTTAACAACCATACTTCATTTAATTCATATGAGTGATTCATCTATATGAGTCATTAACCATTTATGATGCATTAATGACATGGATGAATCACACAAATGAGTCACTAATCTCATTTAATGCTTATGCCACCTAAACCCCCAAGTCACCATCCTTCTAGAAGCTTCTCGTGAAATTACGAGAACGCCCCTCCTATCCGTGAAAACACGGAAAAACTTTAGACTGTATAAATCCAATAACCCAATACTAGAATCTGGCTTAAACCAAAGCCGGCTAGTAAAAACTGTCTGAATGTCGTACGTGCGTAAACACACATATGCGTCCGAACCCTTGTCGTAAAACCATACGACCTCTATATCGTTTCGCCTGGAGCAGGGAAACTCTCTGTGTGGGACTCTAAAGACTCGACTGCTACGCTGGCAGTGGGTTTAACCACAGACGGCAAGCAGCACTAGCTGTACATAACGATCCCCAGGTAGATGTCGATAAGAAGGCCGATGAGGAAACCCATCCGAACTCCTACTGAGCCTGATGTGACAATCTCCGTACAGTCCGGTCTGTTCGTCTAAGAGTATCGCATATCAGGCTTAGGGGGCGGCAAGTGTCAGTCTCCTAATAGCGGTATAAGTCATGTCAGAGCGTAGCCCATTACACCCTGAGAAACAACTGGAACCTACCAGTAAATCTCGCTTGCCCTGGTCAGGGACTTTGCGTAGTGGCTCTCTGACACAGCGCGATATCAACTCCCAATACCGGGAGAGACGAATCCTATCTAACCACCACTGCCTCCAAGTGCTCGGGACTGCACCCAACTGCTACCTGTTTGCACGACTCCTTTGAGCCGTGGTAGGGTAGAAATCTAAGAATAGTGGGACACACTCGAGGCGAAGTAGCAGTGTCAAGTCTGCGGACTATGCTGTACTCATGTCACCTGGGAACTGTTAACTGACGACTGGTATAAAACCAACCAACAGTTCCTGTGAGTCATGTCCGGTGTACCCGTAACCCAACGAGCACATGTATACTATCTCCAGTACGATGTACTGATGGCTGTGGGACAGACCATCTCCCCAACTGGGATGAGAAGCGTACACATTAGTCTACTCCGGATTATCGATGCCCTGTCTCGATAATCCTACGACTAGGGACCTGGAAAAGGATGTGCTTGTAGACTACCCAGCCCCCACTAGTGTGACTGCCATCACAACGCTGGTAGTCAAGCAAGATCCTAAGGGCTCTATCAATACGAACATACATATTAAGATAGATAAAACCAAGTAGCATACTACCATGTTTAGCAAGACTGTTATATAACTGTGAATATCCCAAGCTTCCATTAAGTAATATACAAACTAGTATGATACAATAATGGCCCCTAGGGCATATACACTAACAATCTCCCACTTGCACTAGGACCATGTACTGGCATATCAAAGACCGATGATCTCGCGTAGCCTCTCGAACTGAATCTGAGGTAGGGCCTATGTGAATGGATCAGCAATGTTCTCTTCAGTAGCAACTCTCCGGACCTCAATCTCCCGGCGATCTATGATCTCCCTGATCAGGTGATACCGCCTTAAGATGTGTCTGTACTTCTGATGGGACCTTGGTTCCTTCGCTAAAGCTATAGCTCCGTTGTTTTCGCAATACAGAGGTATTGGATCAACTATGGTAGGAACCACCTGAAGTTCTGTTAGGAACTTCTTCATCCAGACCGCTTCTTTTGCGGCATCGCAAGCAGCAATATACTCCGCTTCCATAGTCGAGTCAGCAACGGTGTCCTGCTTGGAACTCTTCCAGCACACCGCCCCTCCATTGAGGGTAAAGACATAACCAGACATGGACTTGGAATCGTCCTTATCACTCTGGAAGCCGGAATCAGCAAAGGCCTCCATCTTGAGGTCTTTTCCGCTGTAAACCAATAACATCTCCTTAGTCCTTCTCAGGTACTTGAGAATGTTCTTTACCGCTATCCAGTGATTCTCCCCTGGGTCTGACTGATACCGGCTTACCATGTTGAGTGCGTAAGCTACATCTGGTCTGGTGCACAACATCGCATACATTATAGAGCCTACCGCAGAAGCGTAGGGTATAATCGACATGCGATCCCTTTCCAAATCAGTCTTGGGAGACATCTTTTTGGATAGGGTGATTCCGTGACAAGCCGGTAGATTACCACGCTTAGAATCTTCCATACTGAATCTTTTCAGTATAGTGTTGATATACCTGGACTGCGAAAGTCCCAACATCCTCTTGGATCTATCACGATAGATCCGGATCCCCAGAATGTAAGAGGCATCACCCAGGTCTTTCATGGAGAACCTATGTGACAAGAATCCCTTGACAGATTGTAGCATAGGAATGTCATTTCCTATCAATAAAAAGTCATCCACGTACAAGACGAGGAACACGACACTTCGTGCTACAACTTTACTATATATACATGGTTCATCTGGATTTTTGATAAAGTCATATTCTTTGACTGTTTCATCAAAACAGATGTTCCAACTCCGCGATGCCTGCTTTAGTCCATAAATAGACTTAAGCAACTTGCATACTTTCCCGCTGCTCCCACTCTGATTGAAACCTTCTAGCTGATCCATATAGACGCACTCTTCTAAATTACCATTCAGAAAGGCCGTCTTTACGTCCATCTGCCAGATTTCATAATCATAGAAGGCAGCAATAGCAAGAAGGACCCGAATGGATTTGAGCATAGCCACTGGAGAAAAAGTTTCGTCATAGTCCAAACCAGGTCTTTGACGAAAACCCTTTGCAACAAGTCTAGCCTTATAGGTTTCCACCTGTCCATCTACACCAATCTTTTTCTTGAAGATCCATTTGCATCCTATGGGTTTTACCCCATCCGGGGCAAAGTCCAAAGTCCATACTTTGTTGGTGTACATGGACTCCATCTCGGTCCGCATTGCATCTAGCCATCGTACTGAGTCGCCACTCTGGATGGCCTGTTGGAAGCTAGTAGGTTCATCATCATCAATGATGCAATCCTCTCTATCCCCATCTATGAGAAAACAGTAGTATCTCTCAGGCGGATGAGACAGCCTACTACTCCTGCGGAGGGGTGCGGGAATGTCCTGTTCTTCATGAACTACTGGTTCTACCAAACTTTCAGTAGTAGTTTGTGGTTCTGGAATTTCTTCCAGTTCTATTTCACTCCCACATATTTCCTTTTCTAAAAACTGATATTCTAGAAAATGGGCATTACGATAAACAAAAACCTTTTTTTCTCTGCGTAATAGAATAGATACCCCTTAGAGTTCTTTGGATATCCCACAAACTTACACTGTACTGATCGTGCCTCGAGCTTGTCCACATGCTGCTTTTTAACAAAAGCTGGACATCCCCATATCTTCAGATACTGAAGATAGGGTTCTTCCCACTCCACATTCTATATGGCATGGTAGGCACAGTCTTGGTAGGAACCATGTTCAAAAGATATGCCGCTGATTCTAGCGCATAACCCCAGAAAGATCGCGGTAACTCAGCATTACTCATCATGGAACGTAGCATATCTAATAGGGTTCGATTCCGTCTCTCCGATACACCGTTACGCTGTGGAGTGTATGGAGGAGTAAGCTGAGAGAGAATTCCTTTCTCTTTTAGGTAACCTAGGAACTCGGCACTTAAGTATTCACCACCTCGATCAGATCTCAGTGTCTTGATACTTTTGCCGGTTGGTTTTCTACTTCATTCTTATACTCTTGGAATTTCTCAAAAGCCTCGGATTTATGTTTCATCAGATAAATGAATCCGTACCTTGAGTAATCATCCGTAAAAGTAATGAAATAGGAAAAACCACCTCTTGCATGTGTAGACATTGGACCACATACATCGCTATGTATGAGTCCTAAGAGCGAGCTCGCTCTTACTCCATGTCCAGTGAATGGAGTCTTTGTCATCTTTCCTTTGAGACATGATTGACAAGTGGCATAAGTTTGATATTCGAACGAGTCCAAATATCCTTCTCTATGTAACTTAGTTAACCTTGTCTCATTGATGTGACCTAGTCTACAATGCCATAAGAAAGCCTTATTTAAATCTGGAGACTTTCTTTTTAGTGTGTTCTAGACATTGAAAATCTGGAGTTGGTTTAAGACATATATACCATTATCCAGTGTACCAGACCCAATCAAATTATGATTAAGATGGATGTTAACAACATCGCTTACAAACGTGAAATCATAACCTTTATTTGATAACAAGGAAACTGATATGATATTACACGTTAAACTAGGTACACAAAAACAGTTATGTAAAACCAAAATATGTCCACTTCGTCAATCCCAGGTGATAATCCCCTACGGACACAGCTCCCACGCTAGCTCCGTTAGCAACCATGAGGATCATATCACCATCCTTCAGCACTCTACGGTTTCTCAGTGCCTGCAATGAATTGCATATATGAGATCCTGATCCGGTATCCAATTCCCAGGAAGTAGAGTTGATTGACAAACAATTCTCAATTACAAACACACCTGAAGTCGAAGCCACAGCTTGCTTCGGTTCCTGGTTCTTGGAGTTCCACGCCTTGCAGTCTTTCTTCCAGTGCCCTTTCCTATGACAATGGAAGCACTCATCCTGGGCCACTACTGGTACCAGCAAACTTTTTCTTTCCTTTCGCTCCCACCTTACTAACACCTCCTCTAGGTTTGGTGGCGGCCTTCTTCTTCTTTCCTTTGGCCCTAGCCTTGGACCTGGAAGATGAAGCACCGCTAACAAACATAGCGGGTGTTTTCCTTGCCTTCTGCAAGGTGCCCTCTGCACTCCTCAACATGTTAAGGAGTTCTGGAAGTTCAACTTCTTTTCTTTGAATGTTGAAATTCAGAATAAACTGGGCGTAGGTGGAAGGAAGGGACTGGAGAATAAGGTCCGTAAAGAGCTCATTATCCAAAGTCGTCCCAAGGTCTGCGAGCTCTTCTATATAGCCAATCATCTTTAGGACATGTTCTCCTACCGATGATCCGACGGCCAACCTCGCTCGAAACAAGTTCTTTGAGGTCTCGTATCTTGCTATACGAGATTGCTCTCCATAAAGTTCCTTTGTATGGAGAAATATGGCATCTAGATCCATATCCTCGTGCCTCCTCTGATGTTCATTGTTCATCGAGGCAAGCACGATGCACTTGGCCTTTGCGCAATCTAACTCCCAGGTTTTGCGGATTTCCTTATCCGCATTACTGGATTTGGGACCTGGGACTGCAGGTGCCTTAGTGGTGAGGACATACCCCAATCTGTCATAGGTCAAAGCCATTTTGACATTCCGCAGCCAATCTTTATATTTTGGCCCTGTCAGTATATTTTTCTCTAAAAGTAACTTAAGTCCAGTCATTTTCAGGGTCGCTGCAAGTAGGAGAGAGAGAATAAACACTTTAGCATGATGCTCTTGCAAGTTTAGAGTGGTTTTTAGTTTATCTAAACTGGATGGCTCCCACTGTTTCTCCTTCCTCAAACCATAAAAGAAGAATTAGCCAGGACTATTCTCACCGTACAATACTTGCTTAACCGTTCAGCTAGGCCAGTGTCGATACTTCGAGGGAGGTTTTCCAATGCTTTCGCGAAGTTCCTTAATTAAATAACCTCTTTTCTCTGGGGGCGTAGCCCCGCTGACACTTTTCTCGGCACCTACTTAGTTTATAGCATTGATCGTTAAGTGACGAATCTCCTGATGAGTAGCATATACTCACAGTAGGATCGGGATCCAAATATCATCGTATGATAATGTTGAAGGAATCCAACCAACATTCATCAAACTCCAAATGGTATGCATCTCTTTGCAAATTTCAGTTTCTTTAGAAATTCCCGATATAAATTTTTGCCCCATGCTCTTATGACCTTGGCGTTGGTCAAAATATCATAAGTCACATGTCAAGTTTACCCATCATTATCTTGTTAATTTGAACCCATCCGTACATATCCTTGACGTTGGCCAAAATGATAATACGACTGTCCCAAACTAACTCATCTATCTATACAACAAATGAATACCCAGCAGCTACCAAACACTATGCCTTGGCGTTGGTCAAAATACATAGCTTGAATACTACTGAATATCCAAATGAAATGACGGAGGGCTACGAATGGTTTTGGCGAAACCGTGAACGTAGTGAACTTGATATGACCGAAGGAACGTGATAGCTTTTAAAAGGAGTGGTTAAAGCTCCACAATTAAAAATATCTTCTGTTTTAAAATTAACTGAGTGGTTTCTTTTAAACTGTTCCAACGATTCAAGTTTGGTTTATTTTCTTTGAATTAATAATAATGCGTCCCATCATTAACTTATCATCGCAGATAACAACGAAAATACAACGTCCTCGTATGACATCCGCATTCGCCACTGGGTCCCGTCATCACCCGTTAGGTTACTTAACTAACGGCAGAGCGGGGACTGGGCTAGCGTGGGTGTAAAACATAAGTGACGTCTAAATAGCTATCATATATAGATATTGTACATTCGTCAGACGCAATAATAGGCATTCCAGATCACAGATGAACATTATTGGATATACAAGCAATCCGCGTTTCTTTTGAGCCTGCAACGAAAGACGGATTACACAGTTGTGATGAATAACCATTACCCCACCACCCTAGACCCTTACGGGTACGACAAACTACCCGCCAAGTACCCGAAGTGAATCGGTCTCCCTCAACAACGTGAGTAGGCCACTAAACACTTCAAAATACCCGGTAGTTTGTGCACCCCACCTTGGGTCTATCCTAGGAGCAAAAATAGTAAAATGAAATAATACAACGGTGGCTACAACCGCAACCTGGATGCACCCCGCAAAATAATATTACAACATATTACAATTACATCGAATGAATTAATATAATAACCCATCACAAACCCCGGCTAATCATCACAACAATCCAATACAGTTCATAACCACAAACAGTAAAATCCATTACAGAAATGTGCAACCCCCTGCCAACCTACATACTAGCAGTTAGGGAAGGTTTACGAACACATTAAACAGTCACAGATATAATCAAAGTAGCAAACATCGTAAAATTTCGATCGAGCAAACACATCAGATTCTACTCCCAAAACTTCTCTGTGCACCTGAGACTTGAGCAGAAAATAAACATTCCAGAAAATACAAAAATATCACAGAAGAGTTACTGGAGGAAACTGGGTTGAATCGGCTTCAACTCGGCCGCGGATCCGCGGCGGATCGGTGGGATCGGCCGCGGTTCCGTGGCTGTATGGCCGATTCAGGAATCCATTTTTCTCCAGTTACCTTATAATTCTCTGTAGGTTATTCTGCAGCTCCCTGAAAAATTTTTAGAGCCTGTTTTAAAATCGACAGAAACTATGTGATTTCGATGTATTTTCGGTTCGTTTTGCGTTCGAAATTCTTACGACTTTGCTAATGAGTTAATTATTGTTTATCGAGGCTCTGATACCACTGCAAGTCGATGTACAACACCCCACGAGTTGCGGGGAGGCAGAAATATGAAAAACGATCTTGTTCTTTAAGTTAACATCGACTAACCGAAGAATCTTTGCTAAACTATAACTAACATGCATAGGAGTTCTTAACTACTATGAAAAGAGATTATACCTAGTGAACATAGTCCTTCTTCTTTATGTTATCCACCTCCTCCTCGGCCTTCTCTATGTAATAGACGATCCACCCGAGAGCTTCTAATCCAAGCTTCACCTCTAAACTTGAGGTAACTAGGTTTCTTTAGTTTCTAATCAAAGGTACCTAGGTGATATAGAGTAAGGTTATGGATTAATTAGTCTATCTAATCCTTGATCTCAACACATAAGAGGGGAGGATTAGGGTTTGAAGAGAGAGAGCTTGAGGAGAGAGAAGGTGAGCATGAGAATAAGAAGAGATAATGATCTCATTTGAATATATATGAAGCATTATGTTTTATCAAATAAATAATAAATGATTTAACAACCATGCTTCATTTAATGCATATGAGTGATTCATCTATATGAGTCATTAACCATTTATGATGCATTAATGACATGGATGAATCACACAAATGAGTCACTAATCTCATTTAATGCTTATGCCACCTAAACCCCCAAGTCACCATCCTTCTAGAAGCTTCTCGCAAAATTACGAGAACGCCCCTCCTATTCGTGAAAACACGGAAAAACTTTAGACTGTATAAATCCAATAACCCGATACTAGAATCTGGCTTAAACCAAAGCCGGCTAGTAAAAACTGTTCGAATGTCGTACGTGCGTAAACACACGTATGCGTCCGAACCCTTGTCGTAAAGCCATACGACCTCTATATCGTTTCGCCTGGAGCAGGGAAACTCTCTGTGTGGGACTCTAAAGACTCGACTACTACGCTGTCAGTGGGTTTAACCACGGATTGCAAGCGGCACTAGCTGTACGTAACGGTCCCCAGGTAGATGTCGATAAGAAGGCCGATGAGGAAACCCATCCGAACTCCTACTGAGCCTGATGTGACAATCTCCGTGCAATCCGGTCTGTTCGTCTAAGACTATCGCATATCGGGCCTAGGGGGAGGCAAGCGTCAGTCCCCTAATAGCGGTATAAGTCGTGTTGGAGCCTAGCCCATTACACCCTGAGAAACAACTGGAACCTACCAGTAAATCTCGCTTCTCTGGCCAGGGACTTTGCGTAATATATCTCTGACACAGCGCGATATCAACTCCCAATACCGGGAGAGACGAATCCTGTCTAACCACCACTGCCTCCAAGTGCTCGGGACTGCACCCAACTACTACCTGTTTGCACGACTCCTTTGAGCCGTGGTAGGGTAGCAATCTAAGAACAGTGGGACACACTCAAGGCGAAGTAGCAGTGTCAAGTCTGCGGACTATGCTGTACTCATGTCACCTGGGAACTGTTAACTGACGACTGGTATAAAACCAACCAACAGTTCCCTGTGAGTCATGTCCGGTGTACCCGTAACCCAACGAGCACCTATATACTATCTCCAGTACGACGTACTGATGGCTGTGGGACAGACCATCTCCCCAACTGGGATAAGAAGCGTACACACTAGTCTACTCTGGATTATCGATGCACTGTCTCGATAATCCTACGACTAGGGACCTGGAAAAGGATGTGCTTGTAGACTATCCAGCCCCCATTAGTGTGACTGCCATCACAACGCTGGTAGTCAAGCAAGATCCTAAAGGCTCTATCAATACGAACATACATATTAAGATAGATAAAACCAAGTAGCATACTACCATGTTTAGCAAGACTGTTATATAACTGTGAATATCCTAAGCTTCCATTAAGTAATATACAAACTAGTATGATACAATAATGGCCCCTAGGGCATATACACTAACACGATACACCACATATTACACTTACAGTCGCAGAAAAGAAAGTGAAAAACTACAACAGTTGGAATCCGCAACCACCTTAGACATCATAAACCCAATGTATCACATACTTTGGATTTTCATGCCTAACAAAATGAATTCCTTAGACATCACATGCCTAACAATTATAAACCCCGCATTTTAGTCTCAATATTGAAAACACTTTCCAATAACCTATCGGGTAATTCAACAAGATTCTTGATAACCTAATCGAATACTCGTCGAAAACTTTAATAGACGGTCGCACCTCCCGATGCCATCGACGAAGTGCACTAAGGCGGAACACCACAGCCGCGAGCACCCGAATGGGTGCTTTTGGCGATGGGGTTCTCCTACAGTCACTTGGTCGGGGCTATGGGGCGTGGCTATCTAGTAAGGTTTACCCGGCAAGTATCCGTGTACGCTACGTGATTGCAACGGACTTTGGATCAACATCAAAATCCCGTGGCAACCGATCAAATGAGACTAAACTGCTAGATTTATAAAATTCAAACTAGTTATCTCATAACCAATTATGTGGATTCCAAATATTGTATCACAATCACAGATAGCTAGACGAAGTTAAACTTTTCGATCGAATAAGCAAGCACCCAAAATTTCCCAACAAGCTCAACACTTGAGCGGAGTTCAAAAAGTACCCAGAAACTGCCACAGCTCCTATGAACCAGCTGTAGAAGGCTCAACCAATGCCTCACATGTGGCACCGCTGAACAATCACAAACCCTAGGGTTTGATGGCAGTTCTGACGGTCACATAATCGAGTTAAGGTTTCGTTCTTCTAGAGGGTCCACAGAATCGCTTGCAAGTTTTTCTGAAAATTTTTTACTCGGAAAAAATGCAACTCTTGAAAAAATTTCCAGCGGGGAAAAATTGGGTTATTGATATCCGTTCAAACTTTTAACATCGTCTAGATGACCCGATTACATGTTAGAATTACGAACATGAAACACTCCGAATTGCCTTTGCAGAAAGTTAACATCACATGCAAATTCAGTAAAAACAAACAACACCTGAAACATCAAAACCTAGTGACTGAAACACACCAAAAAATTCAACCCATTCCTGCACTTCAGAGCCGAGCTGGCCGAAAATTTCAAGCATGTGGCCGGCCATTTTCCGGCGAGGGGGGCTAAATTTTCTTGTGTATTCATGTTGCATCTCATACAACATTCTGCAATTGTTTAAAAAAAATTTTGAAGACTTCTTAAATTAGACAGAAACTAAGTTTTCGTATCGGGTGTTTCGGAGTAGTTTCGGTTTCGTAATCCTAGCAAACATCGTCTAATTTTCTAGCATAGCTCTGATACCATTGTTGGGTTGCCTAGCACGGAAGCAAGTTTTCGGGAGGCATCGTCCATGCCATTTTTTAAAAATTGACGTTCTAGTTAACCCTAACCCTAGAATCGATACTAGAAAATCCGACGATACTAATTCAAACAACTTTGCAACAAAAGTGAAAAAGGAATACAACCTTTGTAGACCGGTCCTTCACTTCAATAGCTCCGTGTAGTAGTCCCTTCGCTGCGATCACGAACTCCCGGACTCTAGAGAGGCTCCCATGAAGAAATGAATAAGCTTGCATCGAAGTCTTCGAAGCCGAAAATGATTTACGTCGAGGAGACACTAACCCAAGCCACCCCTTCACTAATTGTGGAATTAGTGAAGCAAACACCCTATACTAAATGGCAAGTAGTAGAGGATGATGAAGTAAGAATTTCGCTCATTTTAGATATAATTTTTTCACTATTTTTCCATCATTTCCATTGAAGCTAGAAAGCTTCAATGAGAGGAAGAAGAAGATGATGAAGTGATGAAGGAATTCATGAGGTTAGAAATGCAACCATGGTGAGTTAATATCTCATGCCTAATTTATGTAGAGAATCAACCATGGTGTATGGTTAATGTTGGGTTAACAAATATCTTAAGCAAGACAAACAAGTTGACTATGTCAATGTTCTACATGTTTCCACAAGCCATGACAAAATCCAAGTGTTTGAAAATAAATAAAACCCTAGTATTAACCTAGCATGGTATAAGTCTCATACATACATGTTGCATGTGTAACCTAGCATGTCACAATGATATATATCACATATATATTAGTGTGACCAAAAGAAAATAATACAATTAACATATATCACATATATATTAATGTATCATCAAGTGAGAAAAATGAATACTTAAGTGAGCTAATATTAGTTAATGTAATGTAATATATCAAATATATAATAATACATTAAATTATTAAATCAACTCTTGATTTAATAATCTGGTTATATTATATACAACCGACTAATATCATATATAACCGACCGTTATCACATATCGCGAGAATGGAATGCAATATCACATACACGCATTAATCTCGGTCCCGCACATATCACATATGTGCTCCTACTCCGTTTCCCTTGAGCCAGGAAACCTCTGTGTAGGACTCTAAAGACTCGTCAATACGACGGCAGTAGGTGATGATCATATCAAATACTCACAAGCCGCAAGCGGTCTGCTAAACGTAATGGCCACCCGGGTATTGAGCGATCAGAAGATCATCAAGCAAGCCTACGCGTACTCCTGCGAATCCAATCAGTAACATTACAGTACAGTCTGTTCTCTTCGTCTAATATGTCGCATATCACAGCCTGGGGGTGGTATAACGTCAGACCCCCAATAGCCTGATAAGTCATGCCGATGCAAAGTCCATAACGATTCGAGAAACTACTGGTAACACTTACTAGTAAATCTCAGCAACCCTGGCCAGGGATTTCCTGTTATGGCCAATCGAGCATAGCGCAATATCAACTCCCAATACCAGGAGAGATGAAGCCCCTCTTATCGCTCATTGCCTTCATGTGATTCGGGATTGTACCCAAAAACCACCTTTTTGCACGATCTCTTGACCGTGGTTTGGTGAAAATCAAAGCACAGTGGGAATCACACAAGACTCTATGACGATCTCAGGTCTACAGACTAACCTGTACCAGTGTCACCAGAGAACTGCTATCCGACGATAGGTATAATACCATCTAGGAGTTCTCGGCGAGTCCGTTCAGTGTACCCAGTCTCCACTGAGCACCCATATACCTTCTCTGATGTCAAACACCAATGGATGTGAGATCATCCATCGCCCATCATATGGGTCGAGAAGCGTATACGCTAGTCTACTCTGGAGTATCGATGCCCTGTTTCGATACTCCCACGACTAGGAACATTTGAAGGATGTACTTACCAACTACCTATGTCCCCACTAGTATGATCTGTATCATAATCTTGGTAGTCAAGTATTCATCTTAAGGATTTTATCAACATGTAGTAGAGAGACAATAAGTGTACATGTTAAGATAAAGAGCAACCAGATAGCATACTATCATATCGAGCAAGAAAGTCCTCTCTATATATGTCCAAGCATCCACTACAATATACATCGCATGTACAGTAATGGACTCTGGGGCATACATATAACTAACAGTTACTGCCGGTTTGTATATTATTTTTTTGGGGCACGACCGGGTTGAGGTCGATGTCACCCTTGTATATTATTTTCTTTTCTGTACTAGGATTACCCCGCGGTGGAGTGCACGAATAGCCGGGTTCTAGAGGGCAACGGGTCCGCATCTCATGGCGTTGAGACGAAGGGGACCTTACTCTAGAATTGGCGGGCTATTCACCGCACTCGTAGGTGGTATAGGTTGACCCACGGAGGGGTGTTCAAGTTACCGGATTCCGTGAAGTGCTGGGTGGCCCATTCACGTTGTTGATTGGGGTTGCCTCGCTTCTGGGATTGTCGGGTAACTTTCCGCACTCGTAGGGGTCTAGGTTTTCATTGCACAGGCTATCCACATGACAGGGGAACGTCAGGTCTCACTTGCGGCTCAATTGAAACCCGAGGCTCCAGGATTATCCACCATTCTGTGTTGATTCTGTGATGCTTCGGTGATGTTGCTTATATCATGCCTGGGACGAATGTTATATATATATTTATATATACTAGTAGATGTTGTATATGTTTTGCACCCGCGCTAGTCCAATCCCCGCTCTGTCGTTAGTTAAGCAACCTAACGGGTGATGACGGGACCCAGTGGCGAATGCGGATGGCATATACGTACATCATATATTTTCATTCTTTTCTTGTGTGATTAATTGATGGGAACATTGATTCTAATCAATGCAAGGATAAAACAAACATATATGATGTTGTTGGAACCAAGTTTTTTTTAAAACTGACATTACAGATGTTCTCTTTTGCTTTGCATGGTGGTATTCGATTGGGAATATCCTGCACCTCATTCGACAAGGTAAGGGCCGAGATCTCTTCATCGGGAGTGACCCCTTGAGTAAAAGTTGGCGTCAACATAATAACTTCACTATAGTCGATTCTTTTGCTTTGCATCATGGTATTCAGTTTGGAATATCCTACACCTCATTCGATGAGGAAAAATCCGAGATCCCTTCACCGGGAGTGACCTCTTTAGCTAGAGTTTTCGCCACTATATATTTGCAAAACCACTCGGTTCCTTCAACGATATCATGTTCATTACGTTAAAGGTTTTTTCGCCAAAAACCAGTCGTAGCCCTCCGTCATTTCAGATTAGTATTGCTCGGTATTCATGCTGCGTTTGTTGACCTTGTCAAGGCGTAGTGTGCGGTAGCTCCGTAATACTTTTCTGTCACTTGCATATGTGGATTGGTTAGGACAGTCATTCGATCTTGTTGACCTTATCAAGGGTCTGTGCAGGTGGGTCTAATGCAATCAGGATAATGACGGGTTGAACTTGACTAGTACCCTTTGACTTGTTGACCTTATCAAGGTCACTTGGGTCCTAGGGGTAAAAACACACATCGGGAGTTTCAAACATACAGGAAACTTGCCAGGCATGTGCATACCTTCTGGAGTGTGGTGACTTGAGTGGCTTCCATCAGGTTATCATGCGATGATAGTTGGATCCCGATTCCCACTGATGAGTAGGATTACTCCTCGGGTGATTTTAAATGATCCCGACTAATTCTTCTTTTAGGTTTGGAGGAGAATTCGAGGAAACAGTGGGAGCCATCCTGATTAGATAAAGTGATTAACCATTATGGTCTAGGTTAGAGTGCACGCTAAGTGTTTCTTTTCTCTCTCTCTTTGCAGTGACCATGGCCCGACTCTTGACTAAAACTTATGAACCAAGTTAACCGAACCTTCTTAAAACACTTTGGCTTTTGGAATGTCACGGAGTCGCAAAATATCATTGCCACTTCTATATCACCTTTGCATTTCTCCAAAACAACTCGTATCACTACGAACATCCACTCTTATTGGATAAATCCATCATATATTTACATACGAACTCAAAGGAACTTGTTCCAGATTCGAGGATGGATTCTGGTTCTGGAGAGATTGAATAAGATTATTCGGTTGTCTTTTCTCTTTACCTTCTCTCAGGTTGTGAGGGCTCCTAGGATTAGAAGAGGGTACACCTATTGAGCTTATTGGATAGTCTTCCTCCAAACCATTGGCAGGTGCCGATAAGTGGGGAAGGAAGAAAACCAATTAGCCTAAAGGTGGTGTACAGAAGGTAATAAGTAAAGACATATAAAGGGATTAGAATAAGGGAAAAAGGATACTGCGACTGCTATCATTCACGACAAAAACGCGTATACCCCTGCCACTCCCACATCCACTTTGGTTTTCTCCAAAACACTCTGTATCACTACGGATATCCACTCCTATTGGATATGCCATCGTATAGTTACAAAGGAACTCGAAGGAAATCGTTCCAGATTCGAGGATGGTTTTTGGTTCAGGAGAAATAGAATGGGATTATTCAGATGTCTTTTCCCATTACCTTCTCTCAGGTTGCGAGGGCTCCTGGCATAAAGAGTGTACACCTATTATGCTTATTGAATAGTCTTCTTCCAAACCTTAAGCTGGTGCCGAAGGGTAGGGAAGGAAGAAAACCAATTAGTCTAAAGAAGGTGTACAGAAGGTAATAAGTAAAGACAAATATAGGGATTGGAGTGAGGGCATGGAACTATACGATTACAGTCATGAATCAGGATAATGGAAGAGGCATTACTAGGAATACCCGGTTACCCCTTCAAAATATTTTCATGTTTCAGTTTCACTGTGCGATGTTAATTGAAAACTGTTTTCCCAATTGGAATCTAACTCCAGGGTATGTATTTACCAGATCAGTTTCTCACATTTGCATGTTATTACAGATGGTGAGTGGGAGTAAGATATTGGAAATTGGGTAATTAGATCCTCATTATATCGGAATTCATTGTAATTAGTGATATTTGAGGAAATCATCTAGGTTTTTGCCGGATGGCAAATATTTGTTTTTGAATATCTGTTGTTATGCACCAATTTCAAACTGATATATCTGTACGTTTATTTTATAAAGTGAGATATAATTTTTTGAAATTATGTCCATGACATTTACCTATATCAGGTGGTGATTAGGTAAGGTGCATTCAACAGCGGTGTAATTCTTCTTAACCATAGTACAGTTTTCAACCTACGACGCACAAGGTTTGAGTTATTAAACTCAGTAGACTTATACAAAGTATTGTATGTTGTTCGGTGTCCATTAGGACAAAGGGGTTGGTACTCATACTGTATTCTGTTTACTCATGGCTTCTCCAGTTCTCGACAAGTATTTCGTTGAAATGCAAGGTCCAGATATTGAGAAGTTATAGGTATAAGAATAAAGTTGAGAACCATTTGTCGGAAGTATCAAGATTCTTCAAGGTAGTTGAAGATATAGATACTTGTGTTTGGTATTCCGTTGATAGTAATGGTTTTGAGAACTTGCTTCTCTTTCGGGTTACTCATATATGGATGCACTCCTAGTTGAGTAATGCTGATTGGCCTCTTTCCATTTGGTTGATATGCACTGGAGAGAGCTGCATGATTTTGAATCTGGTTCTAATTAAATTAGTGCTTTTGTTTCTATATTGGATATATATAAAATCAATTTATATCTTAACGATGTTAAGGTATAGGGAGTTGTCCGGCTGATGCTTAAAACCAGAATCCGGATAAACTCGAGGCACGTTTCAGTAATGGCAGTTTGTGGGTTATCCTGGGTTTTGACGAGGGTTAACATTTTACCATCATGAAGATCAATAGTGATATTGTTCTTGACTCGCCACAGTTTTAGTAAAATAGATTTTTTTCAGAAAACAGTAGCGGGAGTATGGTAGAACTGGAAGTGATTCCAGAACCACAAACGATTACTGAAGATTTAATAGAACCTGAGAATTCAATTGGATTTTGTTGCGCCACGGCAGCGCCCCGGCCGTCTATTCGAGGCCAAAATGCGGAATCAAAATTTTCTTAACTTTTGAACTGGCGCTACCGCAGAAAATATACCCGGATCGTAACTATTAACCGATACTAGCGATCAAGAGAAAGGGTTAGAGATATACCGAGTGATCCGAGTCCTCCGGTCTTCTCGTCGTCGTCCCGATCTCCCGCGGAAACTCCGGTCGTCATATCCTTGCCGGAAGGGCACCACATCATCTGTATCTTTTACGGGCTCCCACCTCAATACCGAGGCAACTCGGGCACGAAGCTGGCAAGTCGACGTGCCCAAGATTTGCTGTAGAATGTGTAGTGCTTTGTCTCTTTGGGGTTATGTTGCCTTGATGGAGGAATGAGGTTGAGAAATGAACTTGGGAATTTTGGTAGCAATGGAAAAATGATATGAATGATAATTTTTCCCACCCTCACCAAAATGATCCTCTCTCTTCTCTCCCAAAAAGTGTGGCCGGCCAAAACTTACTAGGAAATGGTGGAGGAAAAGAATTTGTAGCATGAAGGGAGGTGATGGTAAGAGAAGAGAAAAGGGTGACCATATCCAAACATTATCATAATAAACTTACATCAAACCCATACCCCCTCAAATCTCATTAATGCACCATCATGAATAATGCAAGTGATGTAAAGAGAATGATGGTGGTCAAATCAAAATCCCACATATGCAAGAAACCCCCTCCCCAAAAGTAATTTGCAAAACTGCAAATTACCCCCTCCATCGGAAAAGTCCGGCCGGGAAAGAACAAAGGAAAATCGGCCGGAACGGAATGCAAACTGGCAACTCCAGAAAACTGGTCCCGTAATAAATTACAGGAAAACCCCGATACCGTGCATACACACCCGCATCTGTATTCCGACCGGATACAAATGCAATAAGACAAAATCTACACTGTACTAAACTAGGATCCGGCTTAAACCAAAGCCGGCTAGTAAAATCCGTCCGATCCTGATCCGTGCAATACCGCACGTGTCAGATCGAACCCTGCCATATAACCATACGGCCATTAGTACAAACCGTCCGATCCTGATCCGTGCAATACCGCACGTATCTGATCGGACCCTGCCATATCTCCATACGGCCTCTACAGCGTTTCGCCCGAAAGCTTGAGTAACTGAAAGTGTGGTGGACTCTAAAGACTCGTCAATACTATGGCTGTGGATTTAACCACTAGCACGTCAGAGGTATAAGCCAATACGTAACGGGCCACCAGCTACTGACTAAAAGGGACGTCGATGAGCGAACTCATCCTGACACCCTACTGAGCCTGTCAGTGACAATATCCGTACAGTCCGGTCCGTTCGTCTATGAGCATCGCATGGCGGGCCTAGGGGGTTGGTAAAAGTCAGACCCCCAAAGGCGGTACAAGTCGTGTCGGAGTGAAGCCCAGAACACCCTGAGATACTACTGGAATACCTACCAGTAAATCTCCTGCCTCGGCCGAGGGCTTTGTGTAATGGCTCTCCTAGACACAGCGCGACCTCACCCCCAATACCGGGAGAGACGAACCCCTGCAGATCCGCTCACTGCCTCCATGTGGCTCGGGACTGTACCCAACTAAAACCTGTTTGCACGCCTCCTTTGAGCCGTGGTAGGGTAGTAATCAAAGCACAGTGGGAACTCACATGAGACAGATGACGATCTCAGGTCGATGAACTAACCTGTACACATGTCACCTGGGAACTGCTATCTGACGTCTGGTATAATCCCAACTAGCAGGTTCCCGGCGAGTCCTGTCCGGTGTACTCATAACCCAATGAGCACCTGTATACATCTTAGGTGAACCAACTGACACCAGTGGCTTGTGAGACCGGCCACCGCCCCTCGTCGGGGTCTCGACTGTATACACTAGTCTACTCTGGAGAATCGATGCCCTGTCTCGAAACTCCCACGACTAGGGACCTTTTAAGGATGTGCTTATAGACCACCAGCTCTCACGTATATGATCGCCATCATACTGCCGGCAGTCAAGCAAGAATCCTAGGGGCTCTATCAGTGTGTAATAGCGACCTGTAAGGTCACCTAAAGCAGTACACGATGATAAAGGTAAACCAGATAGCATACTATCATCTCGAGTAAGACTGTTCTACCGGGATAGGTCCTCCCTCAATCATTGCAATCACGTGCCTGTGATCCAATAATTGACTCTGAGGGCACTATCTCCAACAATCTCCCACTTGCACTCAAGGCTAATTATTGCGATGTCGCATACTCACAGCCCGTGTGATACCGAACACCCAACTCCTCTACTAGTTAGTCGCACAAAGCCTGTTTGCGAAACTATTGCGTTCGAGGAATAGCCTCAGTGAGTGGATCCGCCTAGATGTTTCTTTCTATGTCTCTCTAAATCTCAAGTTCGCGGAGAATGCCATCTCCCGAAATGAGCAATACCTGTCTTAGAATGTGTCTGGATGTCTGATGGGACTTAGCTCATAAATGAACTTCAAATCCAAACTTCTTAGACTGTATCGACAACTGAACTTAATCAGTATCCTGCGCCATGCCTCCCTCAGTATTGCCTTGGATCACCTGTCCAAAATACTGCCCCTCGTTTAGAGGGAAAAATACAACTCTGACGATCACCCTGCCGTCCATGTCACCTTGGAAACCTGGAATGATAACTGTCTCCTTAATGAGGTTGTCGTTATCATATCCCTTAGAACATTTACTTATGTTCTAAAACTGCTTCCGATTGTTTTTCCAGGATTGGATCAATGTCAACTTATTGCATCTAGTGCAAGAACAACATCTGGTGTGGTACTTGACATCTCATGATTGACTCAATTGCCTAAGCAAGTGATCTGCCAATCATGCACATCCTTCTCTACTTTAGTCTATGAGACACCTTTAGAGAGGGTGACTCCATCACCTGCAGGTACACTACCGTGCCAGGAGTCGTCCATTCTAAATACTCTTAGAATACTGTCAAAGTACCCTGATTGGGAAACCACCCAAATCTAGATCTAAAACCATAGATCTAGTAACCAGTATGTCTGATATTGTGTCCAAGTCCCTTGTGGAGAAACCACTGTGTGACGACCAAAGTATAACCGATCGTAGTATAGGAATGTCACTTCCTACTTTGTGTATGTCATCCAATACCAGGACATCACACCCTACTACCTTCTCAACAGATCCATCCCCTATTCTGATGACGTCAAAACTATGACTGTCACATCAGAAATAGATGATCTATCTCCGCTATATCTGCTTTAGTCTATAGACATAAGCCTGATGTCCACCAATGTTTCCGCTGCTCCCACTGACTACGACAACCCTCTGGCAGAGTCATATAGACGTGCACTTCTAAAGCTAGTTTAGAACGACGCTATACTCATCCTCCTGCCGGGTCTCGCAGCCTGGAACAACAACAATGGCAAGTGTGGGTAAACAAGAACTTCCCTGTCACCGTCCTTGAGGCTACCGGAGTACCTCTCGGGTGCCTGAAGTTACCCACCTTATCTGCGGAGTGGCCAATGGAATGTCAAATCAGATTGAATCTTTAGGTTCCTTATCAAATCTTCAGTAATCGTTTGCGGTTCTGGAATCGCTTCCAGTTCTACCATACTCCCACTACTGTTTTCTGAAAAATAACCATTTCTTTTTAAAATGTGGCGAGTTAAGAACAATATCACTATTGATCTTCCAGATGGTAGAAAGTCAACCCTCGTCATAGCCCGGGTCAACCCACAAACAGCCATTACAGAAACGTGCCTTGAGTTATCCAGAGTCTGGTTTTAATCATAAGCCGGACAACTCCCCGTACCTTAACAATGTTAAGATATGAACTGTACTATATCCAATATAGAACCAGAGGCACTGATTTAATTGAACCAGATTCAAATCATGCAGCTGTCTCCAGTGCATGTCAACTAAATGGAGAGAGGCCGATCAGCGTTACTCAACTTAGGAATGCTTCCAATTATGAGTAACCTGAAAGAGAAGCAATTTCTCTTTATCATTACTATCAACTGATAAGTATTGTTTTATTTTCTATTTTTTAATTAAAGACTTATCATATCTTCTTCTTCTTCTTCCTTTCTTCAAGTGAAGAAACCTTCACTCCATCAATGGTGATTGTTGGAAAAGAGTGAGAAATCCAAAACTAAAGTCTACCCACTTCCTATTTCTTCATCCTCTACCTCTTGCCAAGTAGTAGAGTGTGTTTTCTTCACAAGATTCATGACTTGGTGAAGTGAGAGCTTGATTTAGCGATGCCTCGACGTAGATCATCTTCGGCATGGACATCGACGACCTAGCTCGCTTATTCTCCGATGAAGTCGACGCTAGAGCCCGGATTTGATTTGGACAGCGGAGAGGACCTCATCTCGGAGCCGTGGAGGTGGAGGACCGGATCTACAAAGGTTGTATTTCCGTTTCTCATTAGTTAAGTGTTAACTAGATTATATTTTCGCCTAGTTTTCTAGCAAACGATCCGTACACTAGCGTTTCTCAGCACCATAATTTTTGAAATTGCCATGGTCGATGGCTTGTGAGACCTCACTAGTGTGCCTAGGAACCCTACAGTGGTATCAGAGCCTAGCTAGAGCCTTAGGCGAAGTCTAGACGGAATTTGAAGTCCGAACGAACCGAAAACCCAACCCGGATCATGCTCTCTGTACATTTTTGAAAACAGTGGATTTTTCCAAATTAAAAATTGCTAAAAAATTCAGCAGGGTAAAATAAGAATTACGATGCAAAAATTTTACGATGAACAGTAAATTCCGCGGCGGAACCGCGGCGGAAGCGTGCCTTCTGCGGCGGTTCCGCGGCCCCTTGGTGACGTCATCCCACTTTGTTTGCACAGTAATTCCTGATAAATTATGCTGAGTTTTCTGGGAATTTTTAAAATTTATTCAAGAGTTGAATTTTCTGCTGTGTATTTGGGGATTCGGTGTTTCGATCGGAGTATCAAATTTTGTCTGTGTGGCTTTCCGGATAAATTTTAGAATATGTTAAAAAGTTCGACCGGATATAAATACCCAATTTTTCCCCTGTCGGGAAATTTCCAAGTGTTGGACTTTTCCGTAGTTTAACGACGTTCTAAGTAGTGCAAGTAACGCGATGGTCCCTCTAGAAGACAACAAACCTTAACTCGATTATGTGACCGTCTTGAACTGCCCTTTGAACCTTCGGGTTTGGGGCAGTACGGCGTGCCACATGTGAGGCGTTGGCTTGACCCTTCTACGGCTGGACCGTTGGTACTGAGGCACGAACTGAATGTTGTTAGACTTATTTCATGTGTTGGATCGTATCGGGAAAACTTGGGTGTTCGATTGTTCGATCGGAAAGTTTAACATTTTCTATTTATCTGGAATGTGATACAATAATTGGAATTCACAAAAGTTATGAGATAACCGAAATGAATATTATAAACATAGCAGTTTAGTCTCACTTGATCGGTTGCCACGGAATTTTGATGTGATCAAAAGTCCGTCGCAATCACGTAGCGTACGCGGATACTCGCCGGGTAAACTTAATAGACAGCCTCACTCCATAGCCCCGACCAAGTGACTGTAGGAGAACCCCGTCGCCGAAAGCATCCCTCCGGGTGCTCGCGGTAGCGGTGTTCCGCCTTGGTGCACTTCGTCGACGGTATCGGGGGTGCAGCCGTCTACTGAAGTTTGCGACGAGCATTCGATCAAAATGTCGGGAATCCTGTTGAATTGCCCGACTTGGTATTGAAAAGTGTTTTCGATAAAGAGACTAAAATGCGGGGTTTATAATTGTTAGGCATGTGATGTCTAAGTAATTCATTTGGTCAGGCATGCGATGTCTGAGGTGATTGCGGATTCCAACTGTTGTAGTTTTACACTTTCTTTTCTGTGACCGTAAGTGTAATATGTGATATCGCCGGTTTCGTTGCTATATGTCAACGACAATTGGGATGCGCATATTTACTTACGTTGATGACATGTGATGTTATGTGTTGCTGGATATGTTATATTGGATCGTCGTGTTCGAATAGCCGGGGGTTTTTATGTGAGATGAGTGTTTTTCATTTTCATTCATGTAAAAACTTGTATGTAATATTCTTTTATTTGGGGCGCTTCCAGGTTGCGGAAGTTGTCACCGTTTGTATATTATTTACTTTTCCGCACTAGGATAGACCCAAGGAGGAGGGCACAAGTAACCGGGTTCTGGAGTCCAGTGGGAGACCAACTCGAGGAGTCGAGTCCGGGTCTCCTAACTCTAGAATTGGTAGGGTTGCTTGCCGCTCTCGTAGGGGTCTAGGGGTGTGGGTTTGGCTATTCATCACGACCGTGGAATCCGTGTTTTATACTGGCTCGTATTGAAAACACGGACATCCTAGTATATCCAATATTTCATATGATTCTTCTGCTGCGATATCTGTGATGTGATCATGTGATGTTCTGTGATAGATACCGTATATAGTATATATGATATATTATATAGGCGTTACTTATGTTTTACACCCGTGCTAGCCCTGCCCCGCTCTGCCGTTAGTTACCTAACCTAACGGTGCACGAGGGGACATCGAGGCGAATGCGGATGGCATAAGTGTACGTCGTATTTATCTGTGATGTTTAGGTAAACTTTAATGATGGGACTTCATTAATATGATTAATGAAATAAAAGAAACCTAAGATGTTGTAGAATCGAATTTCAAAATAAAACAGGTAGCTACAGTTCTTGCTTTGCACAGAGGTATATATGATATATCCTGCACCTTATTCGATAAGGAAAGGACCGAGATCCCTTCACCGGGAGTGACTCCTTTAGCAATAACTGGCAGATGCTACACACTCGGTTTGTCTTTTGATTGCTTTTAAGTGTTTTTGCTTTGCACAGTGATATATACGATATATCCCGCACCTCATTCGACGAGGAAAGGACCGACGATCCCTTCACCGGGAGTGACTCCTTTAGCAAAACTAGAAAAGCCTCAAAAACACTCCATTTCAAAATTCATTTGATTCTACAACGATATCAAGTTCATTACGCAATAGGTTTTCATAAAAACCTGTCGTAGCCCTCCGTCATTACAGATAAGTACTAGTTAGTATTCGTGCTGCGGTAGTTTGGCATTCGTCAAGGCGTAGTGTGCGGTAGCTAACTAGTATTTATCTGCTTATGCATATGATGCAGATTGGATTAGGGTATTCGTACGGCGTTGTTTGGCATTCGTCAAGGGTCGTGCGGGTGGGTTTAATTCGATCAAGTAATGTACGGGTTGAACTTGACTAGTGGACTATGGGTTGTTTGGCATTCGTCAAGGTCATAGCGAGCTAGGGGCAAAATATTATCGGGAATTTCAAGTGTTGAAATTTGCAATGAGATTGCATACCTTCTATGAGATAGTTGGATCCCGATACCCGCTGCGAGTAAGTGTTACTCCTGGGAGAGTTTTATACATTACAATTAGCCGATCAAGTAGGTGTCTAGAAAGGTGTTAACGAGGTTACGCCTCTGGGAAAATGAGGTTTACATTAATTAGGTTCGTGCGAAAGCACGGGGGACCTCCCTCAAAGTACCGACACTGGCCTGGCTGAAAGATTGGCGAACTTGTAGTGTGTAATTAATCCCGGCTAGTCTTTCCTTTTAGGGTTTGAAGGAAGATTTGATAAAAAGCAGTGGGAGCCATCCTGATTAGATAAAATAATAACCAATCTATTCTTGACAGAGCGCACGCTGAGTGTTTTCTTCTCTCTCTCTCCAGGTAGCGACCATATCACGCCTTAATCAAGATAATAATACGGATTATTGACCGAACCCGCTTGTTATACTGAGCTGGGGAACGTTGGTCCCGCTCCAACTTATAATTGTTATAAGACAGAGCAGGAAATTGGGGAATACCAGATTTCCCGTGCCGCCCAAACGAAGAGTGTGCATGCTGATGCATCATCATCGGGTGTGTTCATTACAAGAATTGTTTCTCAGTATTCTTTACATCCTGGGTATGTGATACCAGATCAGGATCCCAGATATGTAATCTGTTACATAGGGCTACAGAAAGGTAGAAAACTGAGAACGGGTGATAAGTTTCATGAGGCAGAAAACGGGGCAAGTGTTGCAGCCAAGTCTGTCGGTCACTGTCACCCTGTATTACCAATACATTGATTCTGAACGAATGTTATTAGATACCGAACCTGATATACAAAATCATATCAGTCTCTTTATTAGTAAAGAAAGGATATAATTTTGTATTCTTGGATAATGTTTTGAACATTTCCTATATCAAAAGTTGATCGTTTCAGGCACGTTATCTAAAAGCATTGATGTTCTAAATCAAACTACAGTTCTTAGTATACGGATCACACACAAGAGGAAAAGTTCAGAAATGAACGAATTCTTCTTGAGGCATTGTAGACTAGGTCAGATCAATGTGACCCGACTAGCTGGAGTTACATTTAGATGCATATTTAAATCAGTTTGAATTTACATCTTGTGAAACTCGCCAGTCATGTCACAAAGATAAGATGACCATAGCTCCGTTTATTGGAAACAGAGAAAGAGTTAGTGAACTCTTGGGATGATACATGTTGATGTATGTAGGTCCCCTGTCTACATATGCCAAGACCGGTTCTTTTACTTCATTACATTCTCTGATAATCTCTCAAGATTCAGACATACGTTCCTGTTGAAACATAAGTCCGAACCTTTTGAGATATTCACAGAATATAAGTTAGAAGTAGAAAACCAGAATACGGGTATAAGTATTATGTCCTTTGATGTGATCAGGGAGGAGAATACTTGTGCATGGAATTCCTGGACTATTCTAAAGGAGAATGAGATTCTCTTTCAGCATTACTCCTCTGTATACACCATAGCACGATGGTATATCAGGGCGGAGCAATCACACCCTATATGATATGGTGTGCTCTGTGATGAGTATTACTGAGTTACCTATTTCCTTTTGGGAGCTATGCACTTGAGAAGTTGCATACCTATTGAATAAGGGTTCCAATCAAATCAGCTGCCTACCGCTTCATATGTGATATGGAAAGGGAAGAGCCTATGTCTTAAGCTAGTTAAGATTTGGGGTTGTCCGGCCTATGTCTAAAAGCAAAATCCGGACAAGCTCGAGGCAAGGTCTGTTATGTAGAACTGGAAAGGTTCCAGCTATACAAACTACAGCAGATGATTTGATGAAACCAAATGATTCAATAGTTACCAACGAACCTCAGCCTCTCCGCCGATCTAGTAGGGTTCCTCACCCACCTGAGAGATACTTCGGTTTCTCTATGACAGTGGGAGCGAGGATTGCATCATGAGATGATGACCCAACTAGTTTCAAGCTGGCCATCAGGAGTGAGACTCTGTAAGAATGGCTGGATGCTTAGCGATCTGAGATGGAATCCTTATACACCAACAAAGTATGGACTTTGGTTGCAATATCTGAAGGGTTAAATCCCCATCAGGAGCAAGTATATCTTGAGAAGATTGCTTGGTGTAGATGGAAAAGTTGAGACTTTCAAAGCTAGACTTGTTAAAGGTTTGCATCATTGACCAGATATGGATCATAATGTTAAAACCTTTTCAAGTAACTATGCTTAAGTCCATCCAGATCCTACTTGCCACGGCTACATACCATGACTGCGATATCTGGTGGTTGGGTGTCTTGACTGCTTTTCTAAATGATGATTTAGAAGAGAGCGTCTATAAGTACACAGCCAGAGGGCTTCGTAGACCGTGGGAGCAGCGGAAACGTGAACAAGATGCTTTATAGGATAAAGCAGGCATCGCGGAGTTGGAACATCTGTTTTGATGAAGCGGTCAAAGAGTTTGACATCATCAAAATGGTAGATGAACCTTGTATATACAAAAAGGTAGTAGGGAGTATGGTGACGATCCTCGTAGAGTACGTGGATGACATACTCTTGATAAGAAAGGAGTTTCTTATGCTACGCTCGATCAATCTCCGCTTATCACAAAGATTCTCCATATAGGATTAAAGTGATACCTACTAAATCCTGGATTTTGGATCTATGAGATAGATCTAAATGGATGTTAGGAAACTCACTGGATGTAGTGAGGTGGTGTCAATCGATCCTGGGGAGAATCACTGGAAGTGTTCCAGGGTGATAATAACGACTGAATGTCAGTCACAGGCATTGTCTTTACCCTAAGTAAAGGGACGGTATGTTGGAAGAGTTCCAAACTAGATACCGTGACATACTAGACGATAAAGGCAGGATACATCGCTACTTAAGATGCTACCAAAGAGGCTGTTTGGGTGTATATTTGTTCATGAGATGAACTTTGTTCCTCCCATTGTGTGACAATGGAGTTGTGGCTTATGCCAAGGAATGCCGGTCCCATCAGTGATCCAGACATATTCTATGGCAGTATCACTTGATCATGGAGATGGTTGATCTCCAGGGAGATCGAGTTTTGGAGAGTAGACTCAGAGGACAAACACAGCGGATCCACTCACGAAAGGCCTTTTCCCAAAGAGAGACTTTTATGGGATGGTTGAGTATGAGATACTGCAACCACTGCTACAGATGGCCCTAGTGCAAGTGGGAGATTGTTAGTTATATGTATGCCCTAGAGGCCATTACTGTACATAGGATGTATATTGTAGTGGATGCTGGGACGTATATAGGGAGGACTTTCTTGCTCGACATGATAGTATGCTATCTGGTTGCTCTTTACCTTAACGTGTATACTGATTGTCTCTCTGTTACATGTTGGTAAAGCCCTTAGGATCTGTACTTGACTACCTGGACTATGATGCGGATCATACTAGTGGGGACATGGTAGTCTATAAGTACATCCTTCAAAGTCCCTAGTCGTGGGTGTATCGAGACGGGGCATCGATATACCAGAGTAGACTAGCGTGTACCTTCTCGACCCATACAGATGGGCGATGGATGATCCCATATCCATCGGTGTTTGACATCAGAGATGATATACGGGTGCTCAGTAGAGACTGGGTACACTGGACGGACTCGCCGAGAACTCCCAGATGGTATTATACCTCACGTCAGATGGCAGTTCTCTGGTGACACTGGTACAGAGTAGTCTGTTGACCCGAGATCGTCATAGAGTCTTGTGTGGTTCCCACTGTGCTTTGATTTCCATCTTACCACGTCCAAGAGGGCGTGCAAAACGGTGGTTTTTGGGTACAGTCCCGAGTCACATGGAGGCAATGAGCGATAGGAGGGGATTCGTCTCTCCCGGTATAGGGAGTTGATGTTGCGCTGTGTTCGATTGGCTATAACAGGAAATCCCTGGCCAGGGTTGCTGAGATTTACTGGTAAGTGTTACCAGTAGTTTCTCGAATTGTTATAGACCTCATATCGACACGACTTATCGAGCTATTGGGGTCTGACGTTTACCACCCCTAGGCGGGATATGCGACATATCAGACGATCAGACCGGACTGTACGGTAGTGTTACTGGTCAGATTCACTGGAGTGTGAGCGGGCTTGCTCGTCGATCTTCAGATTGCTCAATACCCGGGTGGCCGTTACGTTTAGCAGACCGCTTGCGGCTTGTGGGTGTTTGATATGATCATCGCCTGCTGCCGGCATATTGACGAGTCTTTAGAGTCCTACACAGAGGTTTCCTGGCTCAAGCGAAACGAAATAGGAGCGCATATGAGATATGTGCGGGACCGAGAATAATACGGTATGTGATACTGTATTCGATTCTCGCGATGTGACATTGATCGGTTATATGCGATATAGCCGGGTTATCGGATCAAGTGTTGATTCGATAAGTTGTTACTGATGATACCAGTCGGTTATGTGCGACATGACCGGATCGTTAAATCAAGTGTTGATTTAATAATTTAATGCATAATTGTATATTTGATATATTACTTTGCATTAACTAGTATCGGTTCACTTTAAAATGGATTTTCTCACTCGGGTGTGCGCATTGCATATGTGATATGATTTTGTGCACTTGCTTGTATCATGTTTGATGATGCATGCCAAACTTGGTTAAGTGTAAAGAATGAACCATGGTAATGAATGGATTAGGGTTTTGATTTTTATTTATTCATTTATCTTTCTTATTTATTCTTTTTGGAAATTAAGAAAGGTAAATGAATGGTTTGTTTTATGTTGAAGTTTCTTGAAACTTTGACTAAGTCTTCCTTCTTGTCTTATACTTAACCCAAACCATTTTAACTAACCTAAGTTAATTCTCTACACTTAACTAGAGTTAAAAGTATGATAAGTATTGTTTTATTTTCTATTTTTTAATTAAAGACTTATCATATCTTCTTCTTCTTCTTCCTTTCTTCAAGTGAAGAAACCTTCACTCCATCAATGGTGATTGTTGGAAAAGAGTGAGAAATCCAAAACTAAAGTCTACCCACTTCCTATTTCTTCATCCTCTACCTCTTGCCAAGTAGTAGAGTGTGTTTTCTTCACAAGATTCATGACTTGGTGAAGTGAGAGCTTGATTTAGCGATGCCTCGACGTAGATCATCTTCGGCATGGACATCGACGACCTAGCTCGCTTATTCTCCGATGAAGTCGACGCTAGAGCCCGGATTTGATTTGGACAGCGGAGAGGACCTCATCTAGGAGCCGTGGAGGTGGAGGACCGGATCTACAAAGGTTGTATTTCCGTTTCTCATTAGTTAAGTGTTAACTAGATTATATTTTCACCTAGTTTTCTAGCAAACGATCCGTACACTAGGGTTTCTCGGCACCATAATTTTTGAAATTGCCATGGTCGATGGCTTGTGAGACCTCACTAGTGTGCCTAGGAACCCTACACCTTCTGCACACCATCGTTATGCTAATTGGTTTTCTTCATTCCCCACCGTTCGGCACCAGCCTAAGGTTTGGAAGAAGACTATCCAATTTGCATAATAGGTGTACTATCTCCTAAACCAAGGAGTACTCACAATGAGAGAAGGTGAAAAGAAAAGACAACTGAATAATCCTATTCATTTTCTCCAGAACCAGAAACCATCCTTGAAGTCCTTCGAGTTCGTATATAACCATACGATGGTTTTGTCCAATGGAAGTGGACATTCGTAGTAATACGGGGTGTCCTGGAGAAAAGGGTAAAAGTAGGAGTGGCAATGAGGTTTGCAACTCTGACAATCCAAAAGCCTGTGTTAAGAAGGTTCGGTCAACTTGGTCACTGAGTCATAGTCTTAGGGTCGGGTCAATGGTCGCTGCCAGAGAGAGAGAAAAGAAACACTCAGCATGCACTCTAACCTAGATCAGAATGGTTGTCACTTTATCTAATCTGGAAACCTCCCACTGTAACCTCAAATTCTTCCCCAAACCTGAAAGAAGAATTAGTCGGGGTCACCCGAGGAGTAAACCAACTCATCAGTAGGAATCGGGATCCAACTATCATCGCATGATAACATGACGGAATCCACTCACGTCACCACACTCCAGAAGGTATGCGCATGTCTGGCAAGTTTCAGTTCTTTTGAAACTCCCGATGTGATTTTTACCCCTAGGACCCAAGTGACCTTGACTGAGCCAACATATCAAAGGATCCTAGTCAAGTTCAACCCGTCATTATCTTGATTGCATTAGACCCACCCGCACGAATCCTTGACTGAGCCAAAATGACCGCACGACTGTCCTAACCAATCTCATATCCATGCAACAGAAAAGCACTACATAGCTACCGAACACTACGCCTCGGCTAAGCACGACATACGCAGCACGAATACTAAGTAATACTAATCTGAAATGACGGAGGGCTACGACTGGTTTTTGGCGAAAAACCTTTAACGTAATGAACTTGATATCGTTGAAGGAACTGCATAGCCTTTTATAAAAATATAGTGACGAAAACCTTTACTAAAGAGGTCACTCCCGGTGAAGGGATCTCGGCTCTTTCCCCGTAGAATGAGGTGCAGGATATTCCAACTGAATACCACGATGCAAAGCAAAAGTAATCGGCTATAGTGAAGTTAATGCCCTGACGCAAACTTCTGTCCAAGGGGTCACTCCCGGTGAAGGGATCTCGGCCCTTGCCTCGTCGACTGAGGAGCAGGATATTCCAAATGAATACCACGATGCAAAACAAAAGTGAACGTCCTTGCAATAACAGCTTTTTGAAAAGTGTTCCAACAACATCAGATTAGGTTTGTTTATCTTGCATTGATCCGAATCAATGCAGTCCCATCAATTGATCACACCACAAAGAACGAAAATATACTGACGTACGTATATGCCATCCGCATTCGCCACTGGGTTCCGTCATCACCCGTTAGGTTAGCTAACTAACGGCAGAGCGGGGACTGGACTAGCGCGGATGAAAAACATATACAACATCTACTAATATATATACCAATATATAGTATTTCGCTCAAGGCGTGAATAAAATGCAACATCACAGAAATATACAGCATCATAGAACAATACAGATATCTAGGATCCCCGGGTTTCACAGAGCCGCTGCTGAAACCCGACGTTCCCCTGGTCGTGTGGATAGCCTGTGCAATGAAATCCTAGACCCCTACGGGCGCGGCAAGTTACCCGCCAAAACCTGAAGCGAGGCAGCCCCCTTCAGCTCCTGTGAATGGACCACCCAGCACTTCACGGAATCCGGTAACTTGGGCACCCCTCCTGGGTCAACCTGTATCCCCTACGAGTGCGGCGAATAGCCCGCCAATTCCAGACTGAAGCCCCCTCCGTCTCAATGCCCTGAGATGCGGGCCCGTTGCCCTCTAGAACCCGGCTATCCGTGCACCCCTCAGCGGGGTAATCCTAGTACAGAAAGTAAAATATACATACAACGGGTACATCGACCGCAACCAGGTCGTGCCCCAAAAGAATAATACAAACAGGCAGTGACGGCAGTCCACATGTCGGACGCTCGCCCTACAATATCAAATGTACATATAAAACAAAACTATACTAACATTGCATCCAGGCTATCCCCCACGACCGATCCGCAACATCACAGCATAAACACGGAACATCAACGTGAAAATCACGTTCGCAAATCCGTCTAATCGGGCTATAGCAGTTAGACAGGATTTACCGATCAAGTGATATTCACGGTCGCAGATATAATGTAAATACTGTGAAATAATTAACAAGTGGGCCCCCAAGTAATACTGTAGCACTCACAGAAATTCTGGGCCCAAGTTTAATGTTCCAAAACCCCTATTTCCCTGTAAAAAGATCACTGTGAAAAATTGGTCCAGTGAACTCACTGAACTGCGGCGGAACCACGGCTCCAAGGGGGGTTTGGCCGCAGTTCCGCGGCTGTTCTACAGTAACACTCGTCCAAATTTTCACAGATGTCTTATAATTTCATGTACATCAGTTTTCTACAACCTGAAAAATTTTTAGAGCCCGGAAAAAATCGACAGAAAACTGATGCAAGCAAAACGCGGTTTTTGGAATTTTGGTCGATCGGATAAGTAAAACACATTAGAACAAGCTAGACAAGGTTAATGGCGTGGCTCTGATACCATGTTGAGCCACGGCAGCGCCCCGGCCGTCTATTCGAGGCCAAAATGCGGAATCAAAATTTTCTTAACTTTTGAACTGGCGCTACCGCAGACAATATACCCGGATCGTAACCATTAACCGATACTAGCGATCAAGAGAAAGGGTTAGAGATATACCGAGTGATCCGAGTCCTCCGGTCTTCTCGTCGTCGTCCCGATCTCCCGCGGAAACTCCGGTCGTCACATCCTTGCCGGAAGGGCACCACATCGTCTGTATCTTTTACGGGCCCCCACCTCAATACCGAGGCAACTCGGGCACGAAGCTGGCAAGTCGACGTGCCCAAGATTTGCTGTAGAATGTGTAGTGCTTTGTCTCTTTGGGGTTATGTTGCCTTGATGGAGGAATGAGGTTGAGAAATGAACTTGGGAATTTTGGTAGCAATGGAAAAATGATATGAATGATAATTTTTCCCACCCTCACCAAAATGATCCTCTCTCTTCTCTCCCAAAAAGTGTGGCCGGCCAAAACTTACTAGGAAATGGTGGAGGAAAAGAATTTGTAGCATGAAGGGAGGTGATGGTAGGAGAAGAGAAAAGGGTGACCATATCCAAACATTATCATAATAAACTTACATCAAACCCATACCCCCTCAAATCTCATTAATGCACCATCATGAATAATGCAAGTGATGTAAAGAGAATGATGGTGGTCAAATCAAAATCCCACATATGCAAGAAACCCCCTCCCCAAAAGTAATTTGCAAAACTGCAAATTACCCCCTCCATCGGAAAAGTCCGGCCGGGAAAGAACAAAGGAAAACCGGCCGGAACGGAATGCAAACTGGCAACTCCAGAAAACTGGTCCCGTAATAAATTACAGAAAAACCCCGATACTGTGCATACACACCCGCATCTGTATTCCGACCGGATACAAATGCAATGAGACAAAATCTACACTGTACTAAACTAGGATCCGGCTTAAACCAAAGCCGGCTGGTAAAATCCGTCCGATCCTGATCCGTGCAATACCGCACGTGTCAGATCGAACCCTGCCATATAACCATACGGCCTTTAGTACAAACCGTCCGATCCTGATCCGTGCAATACCGCACGTATCTGATCGGACCCTGCCATATCTCCATACGGCCTCTACAGCGTTTCGCCCGAAAGCTTGAGTAACTGAAAGTGTGGTGGACTCTAAAGACTCGTCAATACTATGGCTGTGGATTTAACCACTAGCACGTCAGAGGTATAAGCAAATACGTAACGGGCCACCGGCTACTGACTAAAAGGGACGTCGATGAGCGAACTCATCCTGACACCCTACTGAGCCTGTCAGTGACAATATCCGTACAGTCCGGTCCGTTCGTCTATGAGTATCGCATGGCGGGCCTAGGGGGTTGGTAAAAGTCAGACCCCCAAAGACGGTACAAGTCGTGTCGGAGTGAAGCCCAGAACACCCTGAGATACTACTGGAATACCTACCAGTAAATCTCCTGCCTCGGCCGAGGGCTTTGTGTAATGGCTCTCCTAGACACAGCGCGACCTCACCCCCGATACCGGGAGAGACGAACCCCTGCAGATCCGCTCACTGCCTCCATGTGGCACGGGACTGTACCCAACTAAAACCTGTTTGCACGACTCCTTTGAGCCGTGGTAGGGTAGTAATCAAAGCACAGTGGGAACTCACACGAGACAGATGACGATCTCAGGTCGATGAACTAACCTGTACACATGTCACCTGGGAACTGCTATCTGACGTCTGGTATAATCCCAACTAGCAGGTTCCCGGCGAGTCCTGTCCGGTGTACTCATAACCCAATGAGCACCTGTATACATCTTAGGTGAACCAACTGACACCAGTGGCTTGTGAGACCGGCCACCGCCCCTCGTCGGGGTCTCGACTGTATACACTAGTCTACTCTGGAGAATCGATGCCCTGTCTCGAATCTCCCACGACTAGGGACCTTTTAAGGATATGCTTATAGACCCCCAGCTCCCACTTATATGATCGCCCTCATACTGCTGGTGGTCAAGCAAGAATCCTAGGGGCTCTATCAACGTGTAATAGCGACGTGTCAGGTCACTTAAAACAGTACACGATGATAAAGATAAACCAGATAGCATACTATCATCTCGAGTAAGACTGTCCTACCGGGATAGGTCCTCCCTCAATCATTGCAATCGATGTACCCGGTGTATGTATATTTTACTTTCTGTACTAGGATTGCCCCACGGAGGGGTGCACGGATAGCTGGGTTCTAGAGGGCAACAAGCCCGCATCTCATGGCATTGAGACGGAGGGGGCTTCACTCTAGAATTGGCGGGCTATTCGCCGCACTCGTAGGCGGTACAGGTTGACCCAGGAGGGGTGCCCAAGTTACCGGATTCCGTGAAGTGCTGGGTGGTCCATTCACGGCGCTGAAGGGGGCTGCCTCGCTTCAGGTTTTGGCGGGTAACTTGCCTCGCCCGTAGGGGTCTAGGATTTCATTGCACAGGCTATCCACACGACCAGGGGAACGTCGGGTTTCAGCGGCTCTGTGAAACCCGGGGATCCCAGATATCTGTATTGTTTCTGTGATGCTGTTCATTTCTGTGATGTTGCATTTTATTCACGCCTTGAGCGAATATAATATATTGGTATATATATTAGTAGATGTTGTATATGTTTTACATCCGCGCTAGTCCAGTCGCCGCTCTGTCGTTAGTTAGCTAACCTAACGGGTAATGACGGGACCCAGTGGCGAATGCGGATGGCATATACATAAATCAGTATATTTTCGTTCTTTGTGGTGTGATCAATTGATGGGACTGCATTGATTCGGATCAATGCAAGTTAAAAACAAACCTTATCTGATGTTGTTGGAACACTTTTCAAAAAGCTGTCATTGCAAGGACGTTCACTTTTGTTTTGCATCGTGGTATTCAGTTGGAATATCCTGCTCCTCAGTCGACGAGGCAAGGGCCGAGATCCCTTCACCGGGAGTGACCCCTTGGACAAAAGTTTGCGTCAGGGCATTAACTTCACTATAGCCGATTACTTTTGCTTTGCACCGTGGTATTCAGTTGGAATATCCTGCACCCCATTCTACGGGGAAAGAGCCGAGATCCCTTCACCGGGAGTGACCTCTTTAGCGAAAGTTGTCGTCACTATATTTCTAAAAAGCTATCCGTTCCTTCAACGATATCAAGTTCATTACGTTAAAGGTTTTCGCCAGAAACCATTCGTAGCCCTCCGTCATTTCAGTTAAATATTCGGTAGTATTCAAGCTATGTATTTTGACCTCACGCCAAGGCATAGTGATTGGTAGCTGCCGGGTATTTATCTGTTGCATAGATAGATGCGTTGGTTTGGGACAGTCGTACTACTATTTTGGCCTACGTCAAGGGTATGTACGGGTGGGTTCAGATTAACCTGGATAATGACGGGCAGAACTTGACATGTGACTTATGATATTTTGACCTCACGCCAAGGTCATAAGAGCATGGGGCAGAAATCACATCGGGAATTTCAAAAGAACTGAAACTTGCCAGATATGCGCATACCATCTGGAGTATGATGATGTGAGCGGATTCCGTCACGTTATCATGCGATGATAGTTGGATCCCGATTCCCACTGATGAGTTAGTTTACTCCTCGGGTGACCCCGACTAATTCTTCTTTCAGGTTTGGAGGAGAATTTGAGGTACAGTGGGAGGTTTCCAGATTAGATAAATTGGTAACCATTCTGATCTAGGTTAGAGTGCACGCTGAGTGTTTCTTTTCTCTCTCTCTGGCAGCGACCATTTGACCCGACCCTAAGACTATGACTCAGTGACCAAGTTGACCGAACCTTCTTAACACTGGCTTTTGGATTGTCAGAGTTGTAGACCTCATTGCCACTCCTACTTTTACCCTTTTCTCCAGGACACCCCGTATTACTACGAACGTCCACTTCCATTGGACAAAACCATCGTATGGTTAGATACGAACTCGAAGGAATTTATTCGAGGATGGTTTCAGGTTCTGGAGAAAACGGATAGGATTATTCAGTTGTCTTTTCCTTTTACCTTCTCTCAGGTTGCGAGTACTCCTTGGTTTAGGAGATAGTACACCTATTACGCAAATTGGATAGTCTTCTTCCAAACCTTAGGCTGGTGCCGACCGGTAGGGAATGAAGAAAACCAATTAGCCTAACGATGGTGTACAGAAGGTATTAAGTTCAGACAAAGCAAGGGATTAGTAAGAGGGCAAAGTAAATTGCAACAGATATTCACGACCAAACCAAATATTTCGTTACCACTCCCACATCACCTTTGTATTTCTCCAGGACACTCCGTATCACTACGAAGATCCACAGTTTATTTGGATACTCCATCGTATGGTTATATACGAACTCGAATGGAACTTGTTCCAGTTCGGGGATGGATTCTGGTCCAGGAGAAATAGGAATAAGGTTTATTCGGTTGTCTTTTATCTTCACCCTCTCTCATTGCGAGTGTTCCTAGGATTGGGACAGTACACCCATTATGCTTATTGGATAGTCTTCTTCCAAACCATAGGCTGGTGCCGAACGGTAGGGAAGGAAGAAAACCATTTGGCCTAAAGGGGTGTACAGAAGGTAAAGACTAAAGACATATGAAGGGATTTGGAGAGGTGGCATAGAACTATACGGTTACAGTCGTGAATCTGGAAGAGGCATTACTAGGAATACCAGAATACCCCATCGGAACATTTCAATGTTTCAGTTTCACTATGTAATGTTAAAGGAAAACTGATTTCCCGATTAGATACTTACTCCAGGGTATGTATTTACCAGGTACGATTCTCACATCTGTATGGTTTTACAGATGATGAGTGGGAGTAAGTTATTGGGAATTGGGTGATTATCCTCATTATATCGGGATTCGTTGTAATCGGTGATATTTGAGGAAATCACCTGGGCTATTTGCCGGTCGGCGAATATTTGGTTTTGAATATCCGCTGTCATGCACCAATTTCAAATTGATATATCTGTACGTCTATTTTTATAGAGTGAGATATACCATTTTGGAATTATGTCTACGACATTTACCTATATCAGTGGATGGTTAGGTAAGGAGTATTAAACAGCGGTGTAATTCTTCTTAACCATAAGTACAGTTTTCAACCTACGACACACAGTGAATGAGTTTTCAGACTCAAGGGACTTATACAGAGTATTGTATGTTGTCCAGGGTCCATCAGGACAGAGGGGTTGGTCCTCGTACTATATTCGGTTTACTTATGACTTCTCTAGTTTTTAGACAAGTGTTTCGCGGAAACACAGGGTCCGAATTTTGAGAAGCTATAGGTATTTGAATAGAGTAGAGAACCAGGTGTAGCAAGTATCGGGATTCTTCAAAGAGATCGAAGATGTAGATACTTTTGTATGGTATTAAGTTGATAGTAATGACTAAGAGAACTTGCTTCTTTTTCAGGTTACTCATAATTGGAAGCATTCCTAAGTTGAGTAACGCTGATCGGCCTCCTTCCATTTAGTTGACATGCACTGGAGACAGTTGCATGATTTGAATCTGGTTCAATTAAATCAGTGCCTCTGGTCCTATATGGGATATAGAACAGTTCATATCTTAACGATGTTAAGGTACGGGGAGTTGTCCGGTTTATGATTAAAACCAGACACTGGACAACTCAAGGCACGTTTCTGTAATGGCTGTTTGTGGGTTGACCCAGGCTATGACGAGGGTTGACTTTCTACCATCTGGATGAACAATAGCAATATTGTTCTAGACTCGCCACAGTTTTATTAAAAATGGATTTTTTCAGAAAAACAGTAGTGGGAGTATGGTAGAACTGGAAGTGATTCCAGAACCACAAACGATTACTGAAGATTTGATAGGAACCTAAATATTCAATCTGGTTTGACATTCCATTGGCCACTCCGCAGATAAGGTGGGTAACTTCAGGCACCCGAGAGGTACTACGGTAGCCTCAAGGACGGTGACAGGGAAGTTCTTGTTTACCCACAATTACCATTGTTGTTGTTCCAGGCTGCGAGACCCGGCGGGAGGATGAGTATAGCGTCGTTCTAAACTAGTTTTAGAAGTGTACGTGTATATGACTCTGCCAGAGGGTTGTCGTAGTCAGTGGGAGCAGCGGAAGCATTGGTGGACAGGTAGCTTATGTCTATTTATAGGCTAAAGCAGATGTAGCGGAGATAGATCATCTGTTTCTGACGTGACAGTCATGGGTTTGACTTCATCAGAATAGGGGATGGATCTGTTGAGAAGGTAGTAGGGTGTGATGTCATGGTATTTGGATGACATACACAGAGTAGGAAGTGATATTCCTATACTACAATCGGTTATACTTTGGTCGTCACACAGTGTTTTCTCCACAAAGGAAATGGATTTTATATCAGACATTCTGGTTACTAGATCTATGGTTTTAGATCTAGATTTGGGTAGTCTCCCAATCAGGGTACTTGACAGCATTCTAAGGGTATTTAGAATGGACGACTCCATGCATGGTAGTGTACCTGCAGATGATGGGGTCACCCTCTCTAAAGGTGTCTTACAGACTAAAGTGGAGAGGGAAGTGCATGATTGGCATATCACTTGCTTAGGCAATTGAGTCAATCATGAGATGTCAAGTACCACACCAGATGTTGTTCTTGCACTAGATGCAATAAGTTGATATTGATCCAATCCTGGAGAAACAGTCGGAAGCAGTTTTAGAACATAAGTGGATGTTCTAGGGATATGATAACGACAGCCTCATTCGGGAAACAGTTATCATTCCAGGCTTCCAAGGTGACATGGACGACAAGGAAGTTGTCAGAGCTATAGTTTTCCTTCTGATGAGGGGCAGTATTTTGGACAGGTGGTCCAAGGCAATACTGAGGGTGGCATGGCGCAGGATACTGATTAAGTTCAGTTGACGATACAGTCTAAGAAGTTTGGATTTGGTGTTCATTTATGAGCTATGTCCCATCAGACATCCAGACACAATCTAAGACAGGTATTGCTCATTTCGGGAGATGGCTTTCTCCGCGAACATGAGATATAGAGAGACATAGAAAGAAACATCAAGGCGGATCCACTCACTGAGGCTATTCCTCGAACGCAATAGTTTCGCAAACAAGCTTTGTGAGACTGACTAGTAGAGGAGTTGGGTGTTCGGTATCACACGGGCTGTGAGTATGCGACATCGCAATAATTAGCCTTGAGTGCAAGTGGGAGATTGTTGGAGATAGTGCCCTCAGAGTCAATTATTGGATCACAGGTACGTGATTGCAATGATTGAGGGAGGACCTATCCCGGTAGGACAGTCTTACTCGAGATGATAGTATGCTATCTGGTTTATCTTTATCATCGTGTACTGTTTTAAGTGACCTGACACGTCGCTATTACACGTTGATAGAGCCCCTAGGATTCTTGCTTGACCACCAGCAGTATGAGGGCGATCATATAAGTGGGAGCTGGGGGTCTATAAGCATATCCTTAAAAGGTCCCTAGTCGTGGGAGATTCGAGACAGGGCATCGATTCTCCAGAGTAGACTAGTGTATACAGTCGAGACCCCGACGAGGGGCGGTGGCCGGTCTCACAAGCCACTGGTGTCAGTTGGATCACCTAAGATGTATACAGGTGCTCATTGGGTTATGAGTACACCGGACAGGACTCGCCGGGAACATGCTAGTTGGTCATATACCAGACGTCAGATGGCAGTTCCCAGGTGACATGTGTACAGGTTAGTTCATCGACCTGGGGATCGTCATTTGTCTTGTATGAGTTCCCACTGTACTTTGATTACTACCCTACCACGGCTCAAAGGAGTCGTGCAAACAGGTTTTAGTTGGGTACAGTCCCGAGCCACATGGAGGCAGTGAGCGTATCTTCAGGGGTTCGTCTCTCCCGGTATTGGGGGTGAGGTCGTGCTGTGTCTAGGAGAGCCATTACACGAAGCCCTCGGCCGAGGCAAGGAGATTTACTGGTAGGTATTCCAGTAGTATCTCAGGGTGTTCTGGGCTACACTCCGATACGACTTGTACCGCTTTTGGGGGTCTGACTTTTACCAACCCCCTAGGCCCGCCATGCGATGCTCATAGACGAACGGACCGGACTGTACGGATATTGTCACTGACAGGCTCAGTAGGGAGTCAGGCTGAGTTCGCTCACAGACGTCCCTTTTAGTCAGTACCTGGTAGCCCGTTACGTATTGGCTTATACCTCTGACGTGCTAGTGGTTAAATCCACAACCAAGGTGTTGACGAGTCTTTAGAGTCCCCCACATTCAGTTACTCAGCTTTCGGGCGAAAGGTTGTAGAGGCCGTATGGAGATATGGCAAGGTCCGATCAGATACGTGCGGTATTGCACGGATCAGGATCGGACAGTCTATACTATAGGCCGTATGGTTATATGGCAGGGTTCGATCAGATACGTGCGGTATTGCACGGATCAGGATCGAACGGATATTACTGGCCGGCTTTGGTTTAAGCCGGATCCTAGTATAGTACAGTATAGATTTTGTCTCATTGCATTTGTATTTCGGTCGGAATACAAATGCGGGTGTGTATGCACAGTATCGGGGTTTTCCTGTAATTTATTACGGGACCAGTTTTCTGGAGTTGCCAGTTTGCTTTCCGTTTCGGCCAATTTCCATTGTTCCGTTCATTGGCCGAAGATTGGTGGAAGAGGGTTTATTTGCATTGTTGCAAATAGGCTTTTGTGGAGGGGGGTCTTTGCTTATTGTAGCATCATGATGGTTTTCATGATGTGCACCATCATTGACTTTTTCTTTCTCATCTTGGTTGGACATTGTGAGGTGATGATGGTGGTGTTGAGTGTGGTTTTGATATTGTGATGATGGCTTTTGCATCATAGCCATTCCTCTTTCTCTCTCTTGGATGATAGAGTTTTTCCCACTCATTCTTTTGGCTTCAATCTCATTTTTTTTCTCCTCTCTCCAAGGGTGGTGGCCGGCCATGTTATTCATGGGCTGTCCAAAAATTGTAGTGGGGTTTTTGTTGTTTATTTGATGCACAAAATATCCCCAAGCTCCTCCACATTTGTTCTTGTTTCATCCCTCCACCAAAAAGGCAATTCCACAACCCCAAAGTGAGACTTGAGGACTACACATTCTACTGCGAATCTTGGGCATGTCGAGTAGCCGGTTTCGTGCCCGAGTTGCCTCGGCATTGAGGTGGGAGCCCGTAAAAGAAGTAGGCGATGTGGTGCACTTCCGGCGACGAGGAGGAGACGGGACATTCCGCAGGAGATCGGGACGATGACGAGAAGACCGGAGGACTTGGATCGTCGGTATATCTCTATTCCCTTTCTTGTTGTTAGCTAGGACTAGTTAGTGGTTCGATCCGGGTATTAGTGCGCGGCGGTTTGCCAGTTCAAGAAAAATTTAAGTTTATCACCGCTTCCGCATTTGGCCGTCGGATTGACGGCCGGGGCGCCGCCGTGCACTTACAAGCGCGACCTCACCCCCAATACCGGGAGAGACGAACCCCTGCA
Source organism: Agapanthus africanus (assembly GCA_030015575.1). NCBI lineage: Eukaryota > Viridiplantae > Streptophyta > Magnoliopsida > Asparagales > Amaryllidaceae > Agapanthus > Agapanthus africanus. The sequence continues at coordinate 310,260,710 of CM057343.1, read as the reverse complement.
GATCCGCTCACTGCCTCCATGTGGCACAGGACTGTACCCAACTAAAACCTGTTTGCACGACTCCTTTGAGCCGTGGTAGGGTAGTAATCAAAGCACAGTGGGAACTCACACGAGACAGATGACGATCTCAGGTCGATGAACTAACCTGTACACATGTCACCTGGGAACTGCTATCTGACGTCTGGTATAATCCCAACTAGCAGGTTCCCGGCGAGTCCTGTCCGGTGTACTCATAACCCAATGAGCACCTGTATACATCTTAGGTGAACCAACTGACACCAGTGGCTTGTGAGACCGGCCACCGCCCCTCGTCGGGGTCTCGACTGTATACACTAGTCTACTCTGGAGAATCGATGCCCTGTCTCGAAACTCCCACGACTAGGGACCTTTTAAGGATGTGCTTATAGACCACCAGCTCTCACGTATATGATCGCCATCATACTGCCGGCAGTCAAGCAAGAATCCTAGGGGCTCTATCAGCGTGTAATAGCGACCTGTAAGGTCACCTACAGCAGTACACGATGATAAAGGTAAACCAGATAGCATACTATCATCTCGAGTAAGACTGTTCTACCGGGATAGGTCCTCCCTCAATCATTGCAATCACGTGCCTGTGATCCAATAATTGACTCTGAGGGCACTATCTCCAACAGATTTGACATTCCATTAGCCACTCCGTAGAATTGGTGGGTAACCTCAGGCACCCGAGAGGTATTTCGATCTTCTCAGAGACGGTGACAGGGAGGTTCTTATTTACCCAAACTTGCCATTGCTATTGTTCTAAACTATGAGACCCGGCATGTAACATTTCAGAAAATATAAAATATTATTTTTGGAATTTATTATTAAAATAATATATTTCGCGAAAACTACCCGATTTGCGAAATTGGGGTTTTCGTAAAATGGTATAAATATATATCAATATTTGTGAAATAATTGGAGATTAAAATGATTTATTCATTTAAAAATATATTTATCGGATTTGGCATTTTTATAATTAATTATATGCAGTTTAAATAAAAACCCGATTAGTGCACTACTAATCGCGATTAAGCCAAATCCGTGTTTCTACAGTTTTCCATGGCTAGTGCACCATGACATGTTGCGTTTTGTTACATATTGTTTCCTTTGTGTTTGTTCATTGATTTTGGTTCTTTTTTGTGAGAAAAGAAAGAAATGAGAGTGTATTATTGAGGAGAGAGAGGGGGGACCATATCATGACTTGAGGCATGGCTTATAAGAGAGAGTGAGGTGAGAATAAGAGAAAGAGGGGGGGCAGCCATCTATCCTCGCCCCATTTGTTTCTTCATCTCCTTCATCTTCCTCATCTCCTTCCACCTTCACCCTCAAACTTCATCTCAATTCCCTCACCAAAACCCTATACTCCCTTCACAAAAGATGATCCCAACCTCATCCTCAATGCATTGGACCAAGCAAAGTTGGATTTTGATGACCTTGGGCATCTAGGGTATTTCTTGAGTTGCCAAAATGAGGTATAATACCTTTCATTTAGTTTAGTTTTTAGTTTCTTGCATTTTAGTTTAGTTTAGAAGTTGATTAAGTGTGGAATTGTGATGTTAGAAATCCCAAGAGAGGGTTTGGGTAATTGTGTGGAATTGGTGATGTTTAGGGGCTGTTACAAGACTTGAGTGGTGTTTTTACTGTCCTAGAATAGAGAATACGGACTTAGGAATCATCCCATGTCGGTTTTGTGAAGTTTGGTATGCCTACAGGGAATCCGGAGCAACCCGGGAAGTTTCTGAGAAAAACAAACAATACCAGAGACCTAGTGGGACTAATAGGAAGCCACCCTGCAAGTACGAACCCATTCCAAGCACTCAGGGCCGAGCTCGCCGGATTTCTGAGCAATGCGGCAGGCCAAATGTGGGTGTTTGGTGTCTAGGTTGGTCCAGTAGCTCGCATACTCCATATACCACCTATAGTACTGTTTGTTTATTCCCATTTTACCTGAGAGAGAATCTGGGAGCTGTTGTGAGTGGTTTTGGTTATGTTTTGCATATTTTGGAATATTTGGTTTTGATGTTTGGATTTGTATTTGGTTGTTGGGCATTTGTACGTCAACAACAAGGGTTGTTTGATTGTTTTGCATGCGTAGACTATAGGTTCTAACCTATGAGTGCACCGTGTGCCGTATTGGTTTTCCGGACTTGATGTTAATAGCAATTGCGATTGTGTATTTATTGTAGGTACCTTCGCATGGATTCCAAGGCGACGGAGCATGGCATCATCGACTTCGGCAAGCAAGGATCAATGTGAGTAGATTTATATCTACGGGGGAAATCGGGGGATGGCGTATAGCACCCCCGCAAATTATAAATGGAAACCGATCTATAGGATACAGTCGTAGAAACCTAGATTAGGAACTAGGGTTATGGTTAAAAGGATAGTTAGGGATGACATGAGTGATTGAATATATATATTGGGATATGAGATGAAAGGTTTAGGGATATGGAAAGTGAATGTGAATCACAACTTATAGATATGTAGTTGCACTAGAATAAGTATGAGTTTTAGAGTAGCATGACATTTGATGTATAAGGTAGAATGTATATATAAAAGATGACTTAAAATGATGAAAAGAATATACGATGTGATATGATGAATTGACTGATATATCAGTATACGGATGCGAGTCGATAAGAGATGATTGATACCTTTGCCGGTCCCCTGATATGAGATTGTTGTGGATATGACCTGGGATATAAGCATATAGATATATATAAAATGTTGTGCATCATGAGTGATATGCCGTATGAGACGTTAGGTCCGTACCCTCATTGTCATATAGGTTGATAAAATCCCTAATCGTTTAATGCCGCCGTACGATGGATTACTATACGTGATGAGTTTGACTTGATGATTGATCCATACCCTTGACTAGAGGATGCCGTACGATGTATTATACTGTACGTTATGTTGTGAGGCTAGATGTCAATTGATAGATTCTCTGACTCGGATATGTTATAGATATTGATAAACCCTGTCTACACTGCTTAGCTCAGCCTTTATACAGATGATAGCATTACGCTTACGACGCACCTTATACTATGTCCATGATATTATCATTGCATTGCATACACCTGCATAATTATCGATGATGCGTATATTACACTTACACAGATTGCCGGCTCACACACTTCATCATCGATAATTGCTATGTCACTACACAGTAGAATTGCTGCATCGTGATATGACCCTTGCATGATTTACTTGTTATGTTCACATCACTGTTTCATGTTGCATAATATACGGATATGCTTACATTTCTGTTATATGTCGCATACATCATGCTTTACGATTATATGCATTGAGATGCTGTTTTCATGAGATTTCTGGATTTGAGAACCGTGGTTATTTCAAAAGAAGGTATATATTGTTTTAAAAACACAGTTTCTCTTGATATGATATTTATAGACGTCCACCATGTGTTTCTAGGTTCTGAGATTGGCATGTGAAACCCGATTCGAGGAGCGGTAGGCACCGTCTGCGAGTACATGTCGGACCCAGTGAGTACCCCGGGACAAGAAGACTCGTATTTGTTAGACGGTGAGCCTGGCAGGGGGGCATTACCTACCGGTGATAGTATTTGGACTCGGCTGTTATCCGGAGGATACTGACCGGAGTAGTGAGATGGATATGAGGGCCGATCTGAGGATGCGGCGCCTGAGATATGAGGATTTACATGTCGATGCTGGACATGGGTTTCATGATGTTTCGAGTGTCGATGTTGGGCACTCAAGTTCCATGATTTGATGTGTCACTGATGGACACACATTCTTTGATATCCTCATATATTTGCATGCATATGTTTTTATGATGTTCGAGTGGACGAGATCCACATGCATGCAGGCATTTATTATATTGTTGGCATATATTTACACATACGGTCACCCTAGATGTCATAGTATTACCTTTATGATATAGTTGACCTAGGAAGTCATTGTTTATTTGATTTCTACCTGTTGATATTTTCTACTCATGAGTTGGCAACTCACCCCCGTTGTGCCACAGTTCTTGCAGGTTGACCGCATGGATCAGTAGCGGTATCGCTGGCACATAGCTGCATTCGGGTGTTTTGTTTTGGTAGGTGGTATATGTTGGATCGTACCACCATTGTATTTATTATTCATATTGTATCTAGTCAACTCCATCAATCAAAACTAGTAATTGTATATATAGTAAGACTTAGCAAGACTTGTAGTTGCGAGACTTAGAGCGATGGCTTATATGTTCGCTTTGTGGGTTAATGTCTTGCTTATTTCATTATTCTTTGTGCTGATCTTCGCCGTTGGGCGTCGTATACTTACTTTATGACTTGCGTGGTTGTGAATCCGCCGGTTGGCGAAGAGCTAGCTCCCGCTTGGGGATGCCTTTATTATCATCATGTATTTGTGGTTTTGGATCAAAATATACAAAGGAGGTGCTGCCCAAATTTTTAAAAAGACGAAACATATTTTTCAACTAGTAAACCCATTTGCATTTTTTATGTTCCTTTATCTATGCATTTAAGAAAACATTTTATTTCATTATACCTTTATTTTCAAAACTTCACCTCTTCTATTTTCTAAAAAAAATGTTTAGATTTCTGGGCTTCGGCTTACTTGAATTACGTTACGCCTTTAGACGTGGCGTGGTTTAAGTGCCGGTCACGAGCTAAAATTTCGGGTCGTGACAAATTTGGTATCAGAGCGCTAGCTTTAACCTTGGTTCGAGTTTAGGTTTGACTATGTGGAGTCTGGGGCGTAATTTATTTCGGAACCTAGGCTTGACCTTACGGAACTTAGACTTGAACAGGGGGGTATTAGACACGAACTTTCGTTTCATAGGTTGACCCTGATTGATGGAGTAGGTAGCTTGAGTAGAGTGACGTACTGTACGTATGTTCCACGGCATATTTACGATACGATACTCCACTTAAGAAACCTTAGGATGTATATATTTTAAGATATGTGATTCTCTTCGTTCTCTTGATCATACATCCATTTGAGATCCTTGATTCTATTTGTTTTCATGATCATACTCTCATTGATTCCGTTCTTCCTTATAATCATGTATCCGTTGTGGGATCTGTTGATTCCTTTCATTCCTTTAATTTACCTTCATCGATACATGCTTGAGGTTCCTATCACCATAATTTGATAGCAGATTGAGCTGCTGCTAGTGTTGCGGTCATGGCGAGCTCATCATGGGCGAGGACTGACCATCGTGTTTTCTAGTGACACGGGAACGTCTCGATTTTGTATTAGTGTTATCACCCTTGTTTGAGGCGGGTGTTCGGTTTTGCACAGGATGATCGGGCTATTGTTAGAGGTTGCCTGTTGTGAGAGGACTATTGATGTATAGCCTACAGACAGATGACCCGTTGCTGAGATTGATGGGATGTCGCTTCCAGACCTTACGAGCGGAAATCGCTGGATCTTTCAGACAAAGATGCGACAGATGATAGCTAATCTATCCTGAGTGGAGAGACGAAGGTGATTCGTCAGATTTGATGCGCCGACGCAAACCCAGTTGAGTTGAAGATTTCCAGTGTGGAGAGTCTTACTCAGATCTAGAGTAGATCGATCCAAAGATGACGTTGTTCGTGGAATGATCCGATAGGAGATCAGTAAGTGGACTAGCTTTAGATAGAGGACCTCACCCAGATGCATTGTGAGTTGATCAAGAACGGATGAATAAGGTATATTCCTCCGATGATATGGACGAGTTCCCGAGGATGTGTTCGGCTAGAGATCTTCTACAGAGTGATGAAGATACCGAGTTCGCGATTTCGAGTCCGTGTGAAAGATTCCGGATTGACTGTAGCCGAGACAATTGCTGTACGCAAATAGCATGACGTGACGTCGAAGCGGACGATAATAAATACGAGTAGAACAAGGGGTTCGTGTGAGATGTCAACGAGCTGCTGTTACTCCCCGTTAAGATTAGAGATCGGATATGTATACAGAGGCGTTGGGATACGGCCAGTTCCTGAGAAAATGCTGTGCTGAGAACGCAAATGTCCAGAAAGCGAGAAAAGATTATGCAAGAGTACCAGCCTCCGTATAGTTCGGCATAGGCAAGATCGGAAGAGACCCTGAGCAGGTTCCTTCCAGGACACTGCTGCGATAAGAATTGCGCCGAGGACCAGTTGTGTCATGTGTATTCAGAGGACCGGAAGCCGACGACAGTGACGTGCTGCTTTACGAGTGGTCATACTAATTGACCAGAGAAGTGCCAGAGCGGAATCGTTTCCGTTAGCACACCTGACTGAGCCGACGAGCCGATGGATTGCAAGATTGGTAATTCACAGAGAAATGAGGACCCAGAGACAGAGGACGCCAGATTGTGAGCAGGGGGCAAGCGGATGTTTTTGCTCTAACAGTTTTGAGCGCACCGACATTTTTTCGACATTGAAGGAGGTGTACCTCAATGTCATTTGTTGCGATCCAAGTATCATGCTTATATCGCTTGGATTTGAGTTTTGATGATTGGATTTCATGATATTGTTTTCGTGCACCTTGGCTGCACCTACTGGGTATTTACATTTTGTGCATAGTTATTGCACTTGATATATATTTTATACACCGTTGTGTTGGTTTATGATTTCGTGGACTTCGTACGGTTGATTTTATTTTGTGCATGTGATATGCACTTGATTTGATTTTTGCACTCGGTATAGCTTACATGTGCTTGCAGTGCATTGATACGGACCTTGTGCACATAGTTGCACACGTTTTTGGATTTTATACACCTTGGTACACTCGGTGTTGCTTTTTATACGCATTTGAGTTATTGATGAGTTTTCGTGCATGCTACTGCACTAGATGCTTTTTACGGACCTGACGCGTTTGATTTAGATTTCATTTATGCATGACGGATGCACTTGATTTGGATTTTCACTCATGTTGGGCGCATGATATGAGATGTGATTTTGTGCACACCGGATGCACTCGATTGGGATTTTCCTTCATGCATGATTAGTTGCACTGGGTTGAGATTTTCGTGCACTCTAGATGCACTTGATATTGTTGTCGTGCACACCCGTTGCACTGGATAGATACTTTCGTGCACACCCATTGCACTTGGTTTTGCTTTCGTGTATATTGTAGCACTTGTATTTATTTTTGATTTCCGTGCGCACCAGGCGCACGTGATTATTGGATACGCCTTTTGAGGTTGATTTTGCTCTTGAGCACTTTATTTTCATGATAGGTACTATATTATGTAGTAGCAAACATGACTGATCTGAGGACAGTACCTGAGTATTTTGCATGCATTAAAAAGTTTAACAAGAGGTTTTCAAAAAGAAGCTATAGTCTTGCTATTTTTTACGTGTTCGTGAGCGACACGAACGTTTACAAAGGAAATCTTTTGGGACATTTTAAAAAGGGCGGAACGTATATTTTAACAAAACATATATGAATGTATATTTATTACTTTACAAGTGAGCGTCCGCCCCTTGTGCCGTGAGTTACGCATCACACGGCAATTCAGAAAAGATTTTGCATGTGTTTTATTCAGTTTTAAGATTTTTCCAAGGATGCGTACTATATATGTATTATAGTATTTGACTAGTGCATATTGGATTTCAGTAGTGGATTTTGAGATCTATATCTCCATTGTAACTCCGATGATATGCATGCAAATCCGATGATTTGCGTGACGCTTGACGGAGTTCGATTTTGAGTTTTATATTCATTTTCAGGCACACGCGATGCGCTGTGGCTTTTCTATATCTTCCATAATTTCGGAGCCCCGTCGATTTGAGTTGATTATTGAAATGTTTTAGTATTTTGAGGTTGAAATTTAAATTCGGGGACCGAATTTATTTAAGGGGGGAAAATTGTAACATTTCAGAAAATATAGAATATTATTTTTGGAATTAATATTAAAATAATATATTTCGCAAAAACTACCCGATTTGCGAAATTGGGGTTTTCGTAAAATGGTATAAATATATATCAATATTTATGAAATAATTGGAGATTAAAATGATTTATTTATTTAAAAATATATTTATCGGATTTGGCATTTTCATAATTAATTATGTGCAGTTTAAATAAAAACCCGATTAGTGCACTACTAATCGCGATTAAGCCAAATCCGTGTTTCTACAGTTTTTCATGGCTAGTGCACCATGACATGTTGTGTTTTTTTACATATTGTTTCCTTTGTGTTTGTTCATTGCTTTTGGTTTTATTTTTGTGAGAAAAGAAAGAAATGAGAGTGTATTATTGAGGAGAGAGAGGGGGGACCACATCATGACTTGAGGCGTGGCTTATAAGAGAGAGTGAGGTGAGAATAAGAGAGAGAGCGAGAGAGAGAGAAAGAGAGAGGGCAGCCATGTATCCTCACCCCCATTTGTTTCTTCATCTCCTTCTTCTTCCTCATCTCCCTACACCTTCACCCTCAAACTTCATCTCAATTCCCTCACCAAAACCCTATACTCCCTTCACAAAAGATGATCCCCACCTCATCCTCAACACATTGGACCAAGCAAAGTTGGATTTTGATGACCTTGGGAATCTAGGGTTTTTCTTAAGTTGCCCAAATGAGGTATAATTCCTTTCATTTAGTTTAGTTTTTAGTTTCTTGCATTCTAGTTTAGTTTAGAAGTTGATTAAGTGTGGAATTGTGAAGTTAGAAATCCCAAGAGAGGGTTTGGGTAATTGTGTGGAATTGGTGATGTTTAGGGGCTGTTACAAGACTTGAGTGGTGTTTTTACTGGCCTAGAATAGAGAATAAGGACTTAGGAATCATCCCATGTCGGTTTTGTGAAGTTTGGTGTGCCTATAAGGAATCTGGAGTAGCCCGGGAAGTTTCTGAGAAAAACAAACAATACCATAGACCTAGTGGGACCAATAGGAAGCCACCCTGCAAGTACGAACCCATTCCAAGCACTCAGGGCCGAGCTCGCCGGATTTCTGAGCAATGTGGCTGGCCAAATGTGGGTGTTTGGTGTCTAGGTTGGTCCAGTAGCTCACATACTCCATATACTACCCTATAGTACTGTTTGTTTATTCCCATTTTACCTGAGAGAGAATCTGGGAGCTGTTGTGAGTAGTTTTGGTTATGTTTTGCGTATTTTGGAATGTTTGGTTTTGATGTTTAGATTTGTATTTGATTGTTGGGCGTTTGTACGTCAACAACAAGGGTTGTTTGATTTTTTTGCATGTGTAGGCTATAGGTTCTAATCTATGAGCGCACCGTGTGCCGTATTGGTTTTCCGGACTTGATGTTAATAGCGATGCGATTGTGTATTTATTGTAGGTACCTTCGCGTGGATTCCGAGGTGACGGAGTATAGCGTCATCGACTTCGGCAAGCAAGGATCAAGGTGAGTTGATTTATATCTACGAGGGAAATCGGGTGGATGGCGTATAGCACCCCCGCAAATTATAAATGGAAACCGATCTATAGGATACAGTCGTAGAAACCTAGATTAGGAACTAGGGTTATGGTTAAAAGGATAGTTATAGTTAGGGATGATATGAGTGATTGAATATATATATTGGGATATGAGATGAAAGGTTTAGGGATATGAAAAGTGAATGGGAATCACGACTTATAGATATGTAGTTGTACTAGAATAAGTATGAGATTTAGAGTAGCATGACATTTGATATATAAGGTAGAATGTATATATAAAAGATGACTTAATGTGATGAAAAGAATATACGATGTGATATGATGACTTGACTGATATGTCAGTATACGGATGCGAGTCGATAAGAGATGATTGATACCTTTGCTGTTCCCCTGATATGAGATTGTTATGGATGTGACCTGGGATATAAGCATATAGATATATATAAAATGTTGTGCATCATGAGTGATATGCCGTATGAGACGTTAGGTCCGTACCCTCATTATCATATAAGTTGATAAAATCCCTAATCGTTTAGTGTCGCCGTACGTTGGATTACCGTATGTAATGAGTTTTACTTGATGATTGATCCATACCCTTGACTAGAGGATGCCGTACGATGTATTATACCGTACGTGATGCTGTGAGGCTAGATGTCAATTGATAGATTCTCCGACTCGGATATGTTATAGATATTGATAAACCCTGTCTACACTGCTTAGCTCAGCCTTTATACAGATGATAGCATTACGCTTACGACGCACCTTATACTATGTCCATGATATTATCATTGCATTGCATACACCTGCACAATTATCGATGATGCGTATATTACACTTACACAGATTGCCGGCTCACACACTTCATCATCGATAATTGCTATGTCACTACACAGTAGAATTGCTGCATCATGATATGACTCCTTGCATGATTTACTTGCTATGTTCACATCACTGTTTCATGTTGCATGATATACGGATATGCTTACATTTCTGTTATATGTCGTATACATCATGCTTTACGATTATATGCATTGAGATGCTGTTTTCATGAGATTTCTGGATTTAAGAACTGTGGTTATTTCAAAAGAAAGTATATATTGTTTTAAAAACACAGTTTCTCTTGATATGATATTTATAGACGTCCACCATGTGTTTTCTCAGTTCTGAGATTGGCGTGTGAAACCCGATTCGAGGAGCGGTAGGCACCGTTTACGGGTACATGGCGGACCCGGTGAGGTACCCTGGGGCAAGAAGACTCGTATTTGTTAGATGGTGAGCCTGGCGGGGGGGCATTACCTACCAATGATAGTATTTGGACTCGGCGGTTATCCGGAGGATACCGACCGGAGTAGTGAGATGATATGAGGGCCGATCTGAGGATGCGGCGCCTGAGATATGAGGATTTACGTGTCGATACTGGACACAGGTTTCATGATGTTTCGAGTGTCGGTGTTGGGCACTCAGGTTTCATGATTTGATGTGTCACTGATGGAGACACATTCTTTTATATCCTCATATATTTACATGCATATGTTTTTATGATGTTCGAGTGGACGAGATCCACATGCATACAGGTATTTATTATATTGTTGGCACATATTTACACATACGGTCACCCTAGTGTTAGTGATATGTATGCCCTAGAGGCCATTACTGTACATACGATGTATATTGTAGTGGATGCTTGGACATATATATGGAGGACTTTCTTGCTCGACATGATAGTATGCTATCTGGTTGCTCTTTATCTTAACATGTACACTGATTGTCTCTATGTTACATGTTGATAAAGCTCTTAGGATCAGTACTTGACTACCAGGACTATGATGCAGATCATACTAGTGGGGACAGTGTAGTCGCTAAGTATATCCTTCAAATGTTCCTAGTCGTAGGTGTATCGAGACAGGGCATCGATATACCAGGGTATACTAGCGTATAGCTTCTCGACCCATATAGATGGGCGATGGATGATCCCATATCTATTAGTGTTTGACATCAGAGATAGTATACGGGTGCTCAGTGGAGACTGGGTACACTGGACGGACTCGCCGAGAACTCCCAGATAGTATTATACCTATCATCAGATGGCAGTTCTCTGGTGACACTAGTATAGGTTAGTCTATAGACCCGAGAACGTCATAGAGTCTTGTGTGATTCCTACTGTGCTTTGATTTCCACCTTACCACGTTCAAAAGAACGTGCAAAACGTGTAAGTCCATGCTACCTTTCCCGGTACTTTCGGGCATGCGGAATTTGGTGAAAAACAATTTTCTTAGAGGTGGTAACATGGACTTAAAGACCCGGATCTTTTTTAAACATCTAACTAACAACCTAACTACGAGTTGCTAACTACTCGGTTAGGGGGTTATACCTTTCTTTTTCTCGAACTCCTTCGTCTTCAAGCTTCGATGGTCGTCCGAATCGGCTTCTCCCCGTCGTCTCCTTGCGCCGAAGATAGATCCACCTGAAAGCTTCAACCTTTGGCTCCTTCTTCGAACTTTGAAGAAACTAGTTCACTCGGTTTGCTAAACCTTGTGAACTAGAGTGAGTAGAGAAGAGTTTGTATGGGATTTTATCTATGGTTCTTGCTTCTCAACTCATGAGACAAGTGAACCATAGAGTCAAGAGAGGGAGAGCAAGAGGAGGAGAAGAGAGCTCAAGAACAAGAGAGAGAATGTGCATGAAAGAATGAGAGAAGACTTTTCTCATTTTGGCTCTCATAATCCAAACCTATCATCACAAAATAGTAATCAAGTATTGTGTAAATGGTTTAAGCTACAATAGCCATATCATTTCATGCACTCATTTCTCACAAGAGAAACAAGCAAGTAAAAAAGTCTTTGCCATGAAATGATAGCCATTGTCATCATGATGGTCAACTAGTCCAACCTAGTCAACCGGTCAACAAAGTCAACAAGTCAACAAAGTCAACCCCTCAACAACCATGTCACCTCAATACTTAATTAATATTATTGTTAATCATATATCATATTCTCATTAGGGTTGAGCAAAAAGTCAATAGTCAACTGTCAACGGTTAACAATCCTAACGAGAATCCTCTGCCTCTGTCTCTCCGTCAACTGTGCATACACACCCGCATCCGCGTTCCGAGGAACACGAATGCATACTGGATAAAACCAATCCCAACACGCACACTAGGATCTGGCTTAAACCAAAGCCCGCTAGTGTAAACTGTCCGGACACTAAACGTGCACAAGTGCACGGATGTGACTGAACCCTGTCGCAAAACCATGCGACCTGTCGCAAAACCATGCGGCCTCTACTCTTTTGCCTAAAGGCGAATAGCTTTCTGTGTGGGACTCTAAAGACTCGACACTACGCTGGCAGTGGGTTTAACCACAGACCGCAAGCGGCACTAGCTGTGCGTAACGGTCCCCAGGTAGATGCCGACAAGAAGACTGACGAGGCGAAACCCATCTGAACTCCTACTGAGCCTGAATGTGACATTCTCCGTACAGTCCGGTCTGTTCGTCTGATACATCGCATGGCGGGCCTAGGGGGCGGTAAACATCAGTCCCCCAATAGCTGTACAAGTCGTGTCGGAGTGAAGCACAAAACACCCTAAGATAACACTGGAAGCCTACCAGTATATCTCGTTTGCCCTGGCCAGGGACTACTCGTGTAATGTCTCTCCTAGACACAGCGCGATGTCAACCCCCAATACCGGGAGAGACGAATCCTGTCTAACCGTCACTACCTCCAAGTGCTTCGGGACTGCACCCAACTACCACCTGTTTGCACGACTCCTTTGAGCCGTGGTAGGGTAGTAATCAAAGTACAATGGGAACACACTCGAGGCGAAGTGACAGTGTCAAGTCAGCGGACTAAGCTGTACTCATGTCACCTGGGAACTGATAACTAACGATAGGCATAATACCAACTAGTCAGTTCCCGACGAGTCCTGTCCAGTGTACTCGTAACCCAACGAGCACCCGCATACTATCTCAAGTACGACGTACCGACGGCTGTGGGATAGACCGTCTCCCACACTGGGATGAGAAGCGCATGCGCTAGTCTACTCCGGAGTATCGATGCCCTGTCTCGATAGTCCTGCGACCAGGGACCTGCATAAGAATGTGCTTATAGATTACCCAGCCCCTACTAGTGTGACTGCCATCACAACGCTGGTAATCAAGCAAAGATCCTAAGGGCTCCACTAATGTGTATAGGCGATATACTAAAATAAACACATGTACACACATTGAAGTAGAAACAAACCAAGTAGCATACTACTATTTTGAGCAAGATTGTATATACAAGGTGAATATCCCAAGCTTCCATTAAGTAATATACAAACTAGTATGATACAGTAATGGCCTCTAGGGCATATACACTAACAATCTCCCACTTGCACTAAGGCCATGTACTGGCGTATCGAAGACCTATCATCTCGATCAGCCGCTCGAACTGAGTCTGGGGCAAGGCCTTGGTGAATGGATCTGCAGTGTTATCTTCTGAATTTACTCTCTTTACCTCGATCTCCCGGCGATCAATGATCTCCCTGATCAGGTGGAACCGCCTCAAAATGTGCCTGGACTTCTGATGGGACCTGGGTTCCTTCGCTAAAGCTATAGCGTCGTTGTTGTCACAATACAGCGGTATTGGATCAACACTGGTAGGAACCACCTGAAGTTCCGTGAGGAACTTCTTCATCCAGACAGCTTCCTTTGCGGCATCGCAAGCAGCTATGTACTCCGCTTCCATAGTTGAGTCAGCAACGGTTTCCTTCTTGGAACTCTTCCAGCAAACCGCCCCTCCATTGAGGGTAAAGACATAACCCGATATGGACTTGGAGTCATCCTTGTCACTCTGGAAGCTGGAGTCAGCAAAGGCCTCAATCTGGAGGTCTTTTCCGCCATACACCAAGAACATCTCCTTAGTCCTTCTCAGGTACTTGAGAATGTTCTTTACTGCTATCCAGTGTTTCTTCCCTGGGTTCGACTGATACCGGCTTACAACGCTCAATGCGTATGCTACATCTGGTCTGGTACATAACATCGCATACATAATAGAGCCTACCGCAGATGCGTAGGGTATTGATGACATGCGAGCCCTTTCCAAATCAGTCTTGGGAGACATCTCTTTGGAGAGGGTGATTCCGTGACAAGCCGGTAGATTACCGCGCTTGGAATCTTCCATACTGAATCGTTTCAGTATGGTGTCGATGTACCTTGACTGTGAAAGTCCCAACATCCTCTTAGATCTATCACGAAAGATCTGGATCCCCAGAATGTAGTTGGCATCGCCCAGGTCCTTCATGGAGAACCTCTGCGATAAGAATCCTTTGACTGACTGTAGCATAGGAATATCATTTCCTATTAGGAGAATGTCATCGACGTACAAGACGAGGAATACCACATTTCTCCCTACAATCTTACTGTAAATGCATGGTTCATCTGGGTTTTTGACAAAGTCGAATTCTTTGACAGTATCATCAAAGCAGATGTTCCAACTCCGCGATGCCTGCTTGAGTCCATAGATAGACTTGAGCAACTTGCACACTTTACCGCTGCTCCCACTCTGAATGAATCCCTCTGGCTGATCCATATAGACGCACTCTTCCAAATTTCCATTTAGGAAAGCCGTCTTTACATCCATCTGCCAGATCTCATAATCGTGGAAGGCAGCAATGGCAAGAAGGATCCGAATGGATTTAAGCATGGCTACCGGAGAAAAGGTCTCGTCATAGTCCAAACCAGGTCTTTGACGAAAACCCTTTGCAACGAGCCTAGCTTTATAGGTTTTAACCTGCCCATCTACACCAATCTTCTTTCTGAAGATCCATTTGCAGCCTACGGGTTTTACCCCTTCTGGAGCAAAGTCCAAAGTCCAAACTTTGTTGGTGTACATGGACTCCATCTCGGTCCACATTACATCCAGCTATTTTACCGAGTCACCGCTCTGAATGGCTTTCTGGAAGCTAGTAGGCTCATCATAATTAACTGCGCAATCCTCTCTATCCCCGTCTATGAGAAAACCGAAGTATCTCTCGGGCGGATGAGACTGCCTACTACTTCTGCGGAGCGGTGTAGGAATGTCCGGTTCTCTTGAAACGTCTGGTTCATCCAAGCTTTCAGTAACAGCTTGTGGTTCTAGAATTTCTTCCAGTTCTATTGCGCCCCCACTTATCTGATTTTCCAAAAATTCAGTTTCCAAGAAGTGGGCATGCGGAGAAATAAAAACTTTTTGTTCTTCTGCAGAATAGAAAAGATACCCTCTGGAGTTCTTTGGGCATCCCACAAACTTACACAGTACTGAGCGTGCCTCGAGCTTGTCCGCATGCTGCTTTTTTACAAAAGCTGGACATCCCCATACCTTAAGATACTTAAGACAGGGTTTCTTCCCACTCCACATCTGATATGGGGTGGTAGGCACAGTCTTGGTTGGAGCCTTGTTCAAGAGATATGCAGCTGCTTCTAGTGCATAATCCCAGAAAGATCGCGGTAACTCAGCCTTACTCATCATGGAACGAACCATATCCAATAGGGTCCGATTCCGCCTTTCCGATACACCGTTGTGTTGTGGTGTGTATGGAGGAGTAAGTTGAGAGAGAATACCATTCTCTTTTAAGTAGCCCAGAAACTCGGCACTCAAGTATTCTCCACCTCGATCCGATCTTGGAATCTTGATACTTTTGCCGGTTTGTTTTTCAACTTCATTCTTGTATTCTTGAAATTTCCCAAAGGCCTCGGATTTGTGCTTCATTAAGAAGACATGTCCATACCTAGAGAAATTATCTGTGAAAGTAATGAAGTATGAATAACCACTTCGCGCATGTGTAGACATTGGACTACACACATCACTGTGTATGAGTCCCAAGAGCTTGCTCGCTCTTTCTCCACGTCCAGTGAACGGAGTCTTTGTCATCTTTCCCATGAGACAAGATTCACAAGTGGCATAAGACTGATACTCGAACGGATTCAAGTACCCTTCTTTATGTAACTTAGTTAATCGTGTCTCATTAATGTGACCCAGTCTACAATGCCATAAGAAAGCCTGATTTGTTTCCGGAGACTTTCTTTTAAGTGTGTTCTGGACACTGAAAATCTGAGCTTAATTTAACACGTATATTCCGTTCTGTAATGTACCTGACCCAATCAGAACTTGATTTAGGTGGATGTGTACTACATCGCTTACAAAAGTAAATTCATATCCTTCCTTAGAAAGTAAGGATACAGATATGATATTACAAGTCGCACCTGGTACATACAAACAGTTACGCAAAATCAATATCTGCCCAGTTGTCAGTCCAAGATGATATTCCCCTACGGATTCAGCATCCATGCTCATTCCGTTAGCAATCCTGAGAGTCATATCACCTTTCCTGATAACCCTACGGTTTCTCAGAGCCTGTAACAAATTACAGATATGAGATCCTGATCCGGTATCCAATACCCAGGAAGTAGGGTTAACTGACATACAGTTCTCAATTACAAACACACTCGAAGCCGAAGCCACAACATGCTTCGAATTCTGGCTACTGGCTTTGCAAGCCCTGCAATCCTTCTGCCAATGTTCATTCCCGTTACAATAGGAACGTCCCTCTTTAACCATATCCAGTCCCGAAACTTTTGCCCTTCCTTTTCCTTCTTCTTCCCTGGTTTCCTTCAGGGTATAAGCAGAGGGCAGGGACTGTAGAATTAAGTCAGCACTTGACCCATTCTCCAACGTGGTCTCCAGGTCCGTGAGCTCAAAATAGCTGGTCTCTGTAAGGACGTTGTCCCTTACAGATGACCCGACAGCCAACCTCGCTTGAAGCAATTCGTTCGAGGTCTCATATCTTGCGATACGAGATTGCTCTCCATATAAAACTTTGTTATAGAGGAAGATAGAAACTGAGTCCATCTTCTCGCGCTGCCTCTGGTTTGCACCACAACTGAGGCTAACACGAGGCACTTGGCTTTCGCACAATCCTTTTCCGATGTCCTGCGGATGTAAACATCCGTGACAGGGGAAACTGGACCTGAGACGGTAGGGGTATGATCAGTTAAGAGGTGTCCCAGCTTGTTATGGGCAATGGACATCTGGACAGACCTTTGCCAGTCATAACAGTCAGGTTCAGTCATTTTATTATCTAGATGTAACCTAGGTGTGGTCACTGGGTCGCTGCAATTGAGAGAGAGAGAGAAGAAAACACTCAGCATGATGCACTTGCAAGTTTAGATTGGTTTTTAATTTATCTAAACAGGATGGCTCCCACTGTCTCTCGAATCCCTCCTCAAACCATAAAGGAAGAATTAGTCGGGATCAATCTCACCGTACAATACTTGCTTAACCGTTCAGCCAGGCTAGTGTCGGTACTTCGAGGGAGGTTTTCCAACGCTTTCGCGAAGTTCCTTAATTAAATAACCTGTTTTCCCTGGGGGCGTAGTCCCGCTAACACCTTTCTAGACACCTACTTGGTTTATAGCATTGATAGTTAAGTGAGAAATTTCCCGAGGAATAGCATATACTCACAGTAGGATCGGGATCCAAATATCATCGCGTGACGAAACTGAAGGAATCCTACCAGAATCATCACACTCCAAATGGTATGCAACACTAGCAAGTTTCAGTTCTTTTGAAACTCCCGATGTGGATTTTTGCCCCATGCTCTTATGACCTTGACGAAGGTCAACAAATCATAAGTCACATGTCAAGTTCTACCCGTCATTATCCAGGTTAATTTGAACCCACCCGTATATACCCTTGACGAAGGTCAACAAGGTAATACGACTGTCCCAAACCAACGCATCTATCTATGCTACATATGAACACCCAACAGCTACCAATCACTATGCCTTGACGAAGGTCAACAAACATAGCTTGAATACTATTGAATATTCATACGAAACGACGGAGGGCTACGAATGGTTTTGGCGAAACCTTGAACATAGTGAACTTGATATAATCGAAGGAACGAGATAGCTTTTAAAAGGAGTGGCTCAAGCTCCGCATTTAAAAGTTAGTTTTGAAAAGAACCGAGTGGTTTTCCGAAAGTGTTCCAACGATTTTAACTTGGTTTATTTTCTTGCATTAGTTTTTTTAATGCGTGACATTCTTGCATTAGTTCTTTTAATGCGTCCCATCATTAATCCTACCATTGCAGAAAATAACCAAAATATGACGTACGCTTATGCCATTCGCATTCGCCACGGGGCCCCGTCATTACCCGTTAGGTTACTTAACTAACGACAGAGCGGGGGCTGGGCTAGCACGGCTGTAAAATATAAGCAACGCCTAAATAATATCATATATAGATATATTGCAATGATAGCCATTTCAGATCACAGATGAACACATTGGATATACTAGGAATCCGCAATTCGTACGAGCCTGTAACGAAAAGCAGATTACACGGTCGCGGTGAATAGCCAATACCCCACCCAAGACCCCTACGGGTGCGGCAAACTACCCGCCAAGTACCCAAAGCGAAGCAACCTCCCTCAACTCCTTGAGTAGGCCACTCGGCACTTCGGCATACCCGGTAGTTTGTGCACCCCCTCCATGGGTCTATCCTAGGAGCAAAAACAATAAAAAGAAATTATACAATGACGGCTACAACCCTGACCCGGTTGTGCGGCCATACAAATAATTATTACATCAATTTACAAATTTACATGAATTGAAAGAAAAGAAAACTCTCGTCTCACAACCCCCGGCTATTCACCCGCGACAATCCAATGAATTCATATACACATTCCAATGACATTACAGATCACAGATTTGTATAACCCCCACTAATCGACATATAGCGATTAGTAGACGTTCAATACAAATATCACATCACAGAAAAACCCGTCAGCTTAAGTCTTTTAGAAGTTCGATCAAAAATACGGATTTACAGGCCCCAAATACAAAATTTTCGTTCTGGAAAATCTGGGCAGAAAATACATATTCCAAAAATCCCAAAATACCCCACTGAATATACTGTAGCAAAGAAAATCCAGAGAGGAGCCAATACGGCCGCGGAACCGCGGCAATAGCAAGCTATTGCCGCGTTTCCGCGGCTCTTTGATGAGATCAGAGGACCGTCTTTCTACAGTATACTCTAAAAACCCTGAGTCGATTTTTGAAGCATGATTTATTACTTTTACAGAACTTTAAAAATCGACAGCAACTTTGAATTTCGGGTGTATTTCGCGACTTTTCTCCGATCGAATTTCTAATTACTTTGCTAACATGTTAGATAGAGTTTAACTAGGCTCTGATACCACTGTAAGTCCATGCTACCTTTCCCGGTACTTTCGGGCATGCGGAATTTGGTGAAAAACAATTTTCTTAGAGGTGGTAACATGGACTTAAAGACCCGGATCTTTGTTAAACATCTAACTAACAACCTAACTACGAGTTGCTAACTACTCGGTTAGGGGGTTATACCTTTCTTTTTCTCGAACTCCTTCGCCTTCAAGCTTTGATGGTCGTCCGAATCGGCTTCTCCCCGTCGTCTCCTTGCGCCGAAGATAGATCCACCTGAAAGCTTCAACCTTTGGCTCCTTCTTCGAACTTTGAAGAAACTAGTTCACTCGGTTTGCTAAACCTTGTGAACTAGAGTGAGTAGAGAAGAGTTTGTATGGGATTTTATCTATGGTTATTGCTTCTCAACTCATGAGACAAGTGAACCATAGAGTCAAGAGAGGAAGAGCAAGAGGAGGAGATGAGAGCTCAAGAACAAGAGAGAGAATGAGCATGAAAGAATGAGAGAAGACTTTTCTCATTTTGGCTCTCATAATCCAAAACCATCATCACAAAATAGTAATCAAGTATTGTGTAAATGGTTTAAGCTACAATAGCCATATCATTTCATGCACTCATTTCTCACAAGAGAAACAAGCAAGTAAAAAAGTCTTTGCCATGAAATGATAGCCATTGTCATCATGATGGTCAACTAGTCCAACCTAGTCAACCGGTCAACAAAGTCAACAAGTCAACAAAGTCAACCCCTCAACAACCATGTCACATCAATACTTAATTAATATTATTGTTAATCATATATCATATTCTCATTAGGGTTGAGCAAAAAGTCAATAGTCAACTGTCAACGGTTAACAACCCTAACGAGAATCCTCTGCCTCTGTCTCTCCGTCAACTGTGCATACACACCCGCATCCGCGTTCCGAGGAACACGAATGCATACTGGATAAAACCAATCCCAACACGCACACTAGGATCTGGCTTAAACCAAAGCCCGCTAGTGTAAACTGTCCGGACACTAAACGTGCACAAGTGCACGGATGCGACTGAACCCTGTCGCAAAACCATGCGACCTCTACTCTTTTGCCTAAAGGCAAATAGCTTTCTGTGTGGGACTCTAAAGACTCGACACTACGCTGGCAGTGGGTTTAACCACAGACCGCAAGCGGCACTAGCTGTGCGTAACGGTCCCCTGGTAGATGCCGACAAGAAAACTGACGAGGCAAAACCCATCTGAACTCCTACTGAGCCTGAATGTGACATTCTCCGTACAGTCCGGTCTGTTCGTCTGATACATCGCATGGCGGGCCTAGGGGGCGGTAAACGTCAGTCCCCCAATAGCGGTACAAGTCGTGTCGGAGTGAAGCCCAAAACACCCTGAGATAACACTGGAAGCCTACCAGTATATCTCGTTTGCCCTGGCCAGGGACTACTCGTGTAATGTCTCTCCTAGACACAGCGCGATGTCAACCCCCAATACCGGGAGAGACGAATCATGTCTAACCGTCACTGCCTCCAAGTGCTTCGGGACTGCACCCAACTACCACCTGTTTGCACGACTCCTTTGAGCCGTGGTAGGGTAGTAATCAAAGTACAGTGGGAACACACTCGAGGCGAAGTGACAGTGTCAAGTCAGCGGACTAAGCTGTACCCATGTCACCTGGGAACTGATAACTGACGATAGGCATAATACCAACTAGTCAGTTCCCGACGAGTCCTGTCCAGTGTACTCATAACCCAACGAGCACCCGCATACTATCTCAAGTACGATGTACCGACGGCTGTGGGACAGACCGTCTCCCACACTGGGATGAGAAGCGCATGCGCTAGTCTACTCCGGAATATCGATGCCCTGTCTCGATAGTCCTGCGACCAGGGACCTGCATAAGGATGTGCTTATAGATTACCCAGCCCCCACTAGTGTGACTGCCATCACAACGCTGGTAATCAAGCAAAGATCCTAAGGGCTCCATTAATGTGTATAGGCGATATACTAAAATAAACACATGTACACACATTGAAGTAGAAACAAACCAAGTAGCATATTACTATTTTGAGCAAGATTGTATATACAAGGTGAATATCCCAAGCTTCTATTAAGTAATATACAAACTAGTATGATACAGTAATGGCCTCTAGGGCATATACACTAACAAAACGGTGGCTTTTGGGTACAGTCCCGAGTCACATGAAGGCAATGAGCGATAGGAGGGGTTTCGTCTCTCCCGGTATTGGGAGTTGATGTTGCGCTGTGCTCGATTGGTTATAACAGGAAGTCCTTGGCCAAGGCTGCTTAAGAGATATACTAGTAAGAGTTATCAGTAGTTTCTCGACCCGTTATGCCTCACATTGGCACGACTTATCGAGTTACTGGGGTCTGACGTTTACCACCCCTAAACGAGATATGCAACATATCAGATGAAGAGACCGGACTGTACGGTACTGATTGGATTCGCAGGAGAGTGAGCAGGCTTGCTTGTTGATCTTCTGATCGCTCAATACCCGGGTGGCCGTTACGTTTAGCAGACCGCTTGCGGCTTGTGAGTGTTTGATATGATCATCACTTACTGCCGGCGTATTGACGAGTCTTTAGAGTCCTACACAGGGATTTTCTGGCTCAAGCGAAACGGAATAGGAGCACATATGTGATATGTGTGGGACCGAGATTAATATGATATGTGATACTGTATTATATTCTCGCGAATTATGACATTGGTCGGTTGTATGCGATATAGCCGGGTTATTGGATCAAGTGTTGATTCGATAAGTTGTTACACATGATATTAGTCGGTTATATGTGATATAGCCGGATTATTAAATCAAGAGTTGATTTGATAATCTAATGTACAATTATATATTTGATATATTACATTACATTAACTAGTATTAGCTCACTTATGATTTCTTTTCTCACTTGATGTGCACATTGTATATATGTGATATGTATATTTGTGTACATGTTTTGTGTCATGCTTGATGATACATGCAAGATGGGTGTATGAGACTTATACCATACTAGGGTTAAGTTAGGGTTTTTATTTATTGCTTAAGTTATAACAAAATAGAAAGACTTGGTCAATGTTGTCAAGCTTGGATGAAGCTTGTAGAAACATTGACAAAGTCCACTCTTTTGTCATTCCTAAGGATATTTGTTAACCCAACCCTTAACCTTATCTCTTGGTTAATTCTCTACATGAGTTAAGCATGAGGGCTTAACTCACCCATGGTTGCAATAATTCATTTGGATGAATTATTCATATGAGTTCATATTCTTCTTCTTCTTCCTCAAAGCTTTCTAGCTTTAATGGAGTTGTGAGAAAAAGTGTGAGAAAATGAAATCTAAAGTGTGCCCACTTCCTACTTCATCATCCTCTACTACTTGCCATTTAGTATAGGGTGTTCTCTTCACAAAGTTCTTGACCTAGTGAAGAAATAGCTTGGGTTAGTGTCTCCTCGACGTTGATCATCTTCGGCCTCGAAGACATCGAAGCAAGCTCGTTCGTTTCTTCATGGGAGCCTCTCTAGAGTCCGGAGTTCACGATCGCAGTGAAGGGACTACTACATGGAGCTATTGAAGTGAAGGACCGGTCTACAAAATTTGTATTCCTTGCTCACTTCTTATTGCAAAGTGTTTGCATTTGATTTTCCGTCGATTTCTAGTTAACGATTCTTAGTTAGGGTTAGCTAAAACGACAATTTTTTGAATTTGGCATGGACGATGCCTCCCGAAACCTTGCTGCCGTCTTGGGTAACCCTGCACCTAGATATCATAGTATTACCTTTATGATATAGTTGACCTACGAAGTCGTTGTTTATTCGATTTCTACCTGTTGATATTTTCTACTCATGAGTTGGCAACTCACCCCCATTGTGCCACAGTTCTTGCAGGTTGACCGCATGTGTAACGTTTTAGAAATCGTTTAGGTGATTTTCTGTTTTTAGGTAAAATAAATTGCGTTTTTCCGTAAAAAAAACCTAGAAGCGATCTTTTTGCAGTATCGAATTCATTGCACCTAGTTTAGCTAGAATATTGCTAGTTTGCGGGTTTTTGT
Organism: Agapanthus africanus; assembly: GCA_030015575.1. NCBI lineage: Eukaryota > Viridiplantae > Streptophyta > Magnoliopsida > Asparagales > Amaryllidaceae > Agapanthus > Agapanthus africanus. The sequence continues at coordinate 310,237,093 of CM057343.1, read as the reverse complement.
AAGCCACTGGTAATTTTTGTGCATTTTAAATTTTTCCCTAATTAAAACATTATTTAAAGCTTTTTATTATGCACTTTATTAGTGGTAATTACATTTTTGCTTGGGTTAATTATTACTAAAGTAAAAATATGCTAAGTTAATCACTAGTTTAAGCTAGAAACTTCTCTACCCAAAATATCTTGTTAATTGTGAATTAAATTGAATTTTTAACGAAAATGAATAAGAGGTGGCATAAAGATAAGCTTTTTAATTAATCATTAATGTGTTTTAACCTAGGTTTTTTCCACAACATTCTACACATTTCCCACTTCCTCTTGTTTTGGCCGGCCCTCCCCCTTGCTGCCCTCTCTCCTTCCTCACTCCATTTCCACTCTTTTGAGCTCACAAAATACATCAAAAATCATGAAATAATCACACAAACTCATTTATAAATCAAAACCCATCATTTCTCCTTCACAAATCAAGATTGAATCTTCATAGAAGTCATCATTTTGGGAGCTTATTTTGATGATCTTGGTTCTTTTTTTTGTGAATCCTTGAAGGTATAAAACCCTAACCCTAATCTCTATTTGTTGTTTTAATACTTTGATTAGCTTATTAGATGTTTAATTAAAACTTTTAATTTCGTGTTTAGATTTTCTAGAAAAGAGTTTTTGGATAATCAAGTTAGGGTTTTGATTAGTGAAAAGGTTAACTAATAAGTTAAGCTTGAAGAAAACTTAACCTAGTTGCTAGTTTGCTAAATGATATTTTCCTAATTGTATAATTAAGCTATTTTAGCAAACTAAGCTTTTACTAAATCCTAATTAAGTGAGATTAAAATTATAGTATTGGTAGGAGTGGTTTAATCATGCTATATTGTGAGGTTTGTGATTTCTAGTTTGGTTAAAACTTGTAGTTTTGTGCTAAAATGATATATGTTGCTTACTAGATTTCCGGATAATTTAGGCATGTGTTTCTTTTGACGTTGCGACGTTATTTATATTAGATTCCACGTTTATTATTGTGTTGTGAATGCGCGATTGGTACGATCAGGGTCTAGGCTTGATGGTTGTGTCATTTAGCGTTCCTAGCCAGGGTCGTGCCGATGTCATTCGTGTTTTTGTGTAGCTTTTGCTCTTGAATTGGTTTCGTAGTGTCACTACGCGCGTTAGCCACTGGACGAACACTTGAGAGTATATTTGGAGTTGGTGCGTCGGTTAAACGTAGTTTGTACGTGTTATTGGTCGATTGCTAATATGCACTTGTTATATTGTTATATGCTTACAGGATCACAGGCGGGGACTTCGGGCGCTGCGAAAAAGGAAAAGCGGGTGGTTGGCTTAACTTAGCCAGGATTGTTAGTGAGTAAATTTAACATCTACAGGGGAATCGCCCGCATAGCGTTATGCGTCTGGGCTAGATTAAATGATATGACTATTAGTTAGATGTATACGGATATTGATTGTGCGTACCTTTGTTGCATATCTCATTTCCTATTGTGCATGGACTTAGTATTAATGAGACACAACACCATTATTGACGGTTCATGTTTCACGAGCACTAATTGTATGCTACACACACACCGTCGATAATTACCATGACATGCACAACACCTATACATATGTGATACTGTATTTCTTAAGGACATTGAGACATGATCCTTATTTTCCTTATGCATATGATATATAGCATACATGTATACCTACATGCTTAAACATATGCCTTAACATGCATACATGCTAGTTACCCATATACCTATATGGTATTGTACCATTAGTGATAGGTATATACACATATGAGACATAGCTACATGTACATCTTGCATAGATACTTATGCATATACCTGGAGGGTATTACATCATTACTGATAGGTAGATACATATACCTTGCTATACCTACATGTTTACACATATATCTGGCCATAGCTACATGTTCACCTTTATTTGATATTATATGGACTTGGAGAACTTAGGAACCGCATGATATATATATTAACTTGTGCAGTTAAATAGCGGCTTTTCCTTTATATGCTCACATTACAGGTTTATGTTGCATATATTATATTCATGGATTTTCGCATTAAGATATGGATTTTTCATGATATTTTCTAGATTTGAGGACCATGGTAGTTTCATGAAATTATGCATTATTTGAAAAACCCGGTTTCTCTTGATATGATATTTCAGCGTCCACCATGAGATTTCTCAGTTCTGAGCTTTGTATTATTACCCGATACGAGGAGTAGACGAGGCCGTGTGCGGGTATATGGTGGAGCCCGGTACGGTTCCCCTCAGCAAGAAGTTCGTGGTACAGAAGATGAGCTTGTAAGGTGGGCAAGTACCTACCGGTGACAGTACCTATGACTCGACGGTTATCGCGGGGATACCAACTGGAGTCATGTATGTTTAGATACGTTGAATTTCGAGTGTCGAAGCTGGGCCCTCAAGTTTTCGGGATAGCGTATGATACGTACCTATCAGGAGGGCCAGTCGTGGTGACAGCGCCTGATAGATCAGTATTTATGTATCGATGTTAGACACTTATTTTCATGATATTTTTACTCCTAAGTATATATAACAGTGGAATGGGACGCTGTTATATATGCATATATATATATATATATATATTAGTAGAATGGGACGCTAATATATATGTATACATATCTAATTTATATACATTATCATAATAATCTTGCAAATATACTCACTAAGGATATATGAGATTCACTTGATATTGGATACAAGATATATAAGATTTACTTGATATTGGATACTGGATATATGAGATTTACTTGATATTGGACACTCAGGATCTATGAGACTTACAGGATATGAGGGCCAATTTGGGGGCTGATTTATGGAAATTTGGGATTTAGATTGTCTTGATGGACTTTGGTCCTACCACGAGATCAGGATTCCGTGAGGATGACATGTTTTATCCCATACTCCACATTTATTGTATATGCATTGCTTCATGTATTAGTAGTACCGGATAGAGTACCTTTCATGACTATTGCATTTACATACTGTTATTTTATATGTATTGCTTCATGTATTAGTAGTACCTGATAGAGTACCTTATATGACTGTTGCATACATATTCCCATTTATTGTTCATGTAGTAGTAGTACCTGATAGAGTACCTTACATGACTGTTGCATACATATTGCCATTTATTGCTATCAACTTGCATGCATTATATTCGTGTTGTACGTGCATACTTGCGATTAGCTGCATATGTTATTTACTATTCACGAGTTGGCAACTCACCCCCGTTGTGCCACGGTGTTTTGCAGGTAGTCCCTCAGGGCAGTCGCGGCAGGCTTTTCATCTTTCGTATCATCTTTTGCAGTGGATACCGTTTCGGCTGACTGTGCGCGGTTTTGCTATAGGTGGGTTTTGCGGCTATCCGATGTTATTTATTGTTATCTTTGTACCATGTACTCTTCATCTACCATTTTCATGTATTGACTTAGAGACTTGATATGAGGACGATTTTGTATATTTTTGGTGATTTGGAGGTCTTTTATGCAGTTTTATTTATATCATCTTTTATTTCTTCGCTACGACATCGTATATCTGTTGTGGTGGTTGTTTTCGCCTTTGGGCGTGGATTTGCTCCCGTTGGAGATGTTTTACTTATATTTATGTTGTACCCATTTTTGGGGTTAGTTTTTACGAAGGAGGTCTGCCAAAATTTTTAAGAAAGAAAATGTGGACTTTAAGAAATTTGGTTTGAGATTTTAAAGGTTTTAAAGAAAAATGTTATTATCACTTACTACTTTTGATGGTTTAGATTGCTGGGTTTTCGGCTTACTTAAATTGTGTTACGCCTGTAGACGTTGCGTAGTTTAAGGGCCATCACGTGCCAATTTCGGGTCGTGACAGCATGGATCAGTAGCGGCATCGCTGGCATATAGCTGCATTCGGGTGTTTTGCTTTAGTAGGTGGTACATGTTGGATCGTACCACCATTGTATTTATTATTCATATTGTATCTAGTCAACTCCATCAATCAAAACTAGTAATTGTATGTAGTAAGACTTAGCAAGACTTGTAGTTGCGAGACTTAGAGCGATGGGTTATATGTTCGCTTGGTGGGTTAATGTCTTGTTTATTTCATTATTCTTTGTGCTGATCTTCGCCGTTGGGCGTCATATACTTACTTTATGACTTGCGTGGTTGTGAAACCGCCGGTTGGCGAAGAGCTAGCTCCCGCTTGAGGATGCCTTTATTATCATCATGTATTTGTGGTTTTGGATCAAAATATACAAAGGAGGTGCTGCCCAAATTTTTAAAAAGACGAAACATGTTTTTCAACTAGTAAACCCACTTGCATTTTTTATGTTCCTTTATCTATGCATTTAAGAAAACATTTGATTTCATTATACCTTTATTTTCAAAACTTCACCTCTTCTATTTTCTAAAAAAAAGGTTTAGATTTCTGGGCTTCGGCTTACTTGAATTACGTTACGCCTTTAGACGTGGCGTGGTTTAAGTGCCGGTCATGAGCTAAAATTTCGGGTCGTGACACGGCAGGAGGATGAGTATAGCGTCGTTCTAAACTAGCTTTAGAAGTGCACGTGTATATGACTCTGCCAGAGGGTTGTTGTAGTCAGTGGGAGCAGTGGAAGTATAGTGGGCAAGTAGCTTATGTCTATTTATAGACTAAAGCAGGTATAGAGTACATAGATCATCTATTTTTTAATTCACAGTCATAGAGTTTGACTTCATCAGAATAACAGATAGATATAGTAAGAAGGTAGTAGAGAGTGATGTCCAGGTATATGGGATGACATGCACTTGATAGGAAGAGATATTCCTATACTACGATCGGTTATACTGTGGTTGTCACAAAGTTTTTTCTCCACATAGAATATGGATATAATATAAGGGATTCTGGTGACTAGATCTATGGTTTTAGATCTAGATTTGGGAAGTGTCCCAATTAGGGTACTTTGACATGATCCTAAAGGTGTTTTAGAATGGACGACTCCTGGCATGGTAGTGAACCTACAAATGATGGAGTCACCCTCTCTAAAGGAAGTCTTACATACTAAAGAGGAGAGGGATTTGCATGATTGGCATATCACTTACTTAGGCAATTGAGTCAATCATGCGATGTCAAGTACAACACCAGATATTGCTTTTGCACTAGCTGCAATAAGCATATATTAATCCAATCCTAGAGAAACGTTAGGAAGCAGTTTTAAGGATATAGTAACGGCAGCCTCCTTCGGGAGACGGTTATCATTTCAGGCTTCCAAGGTGACCTGGACGACAGAGTGGTTATCTAAGTTATACTTTTCCCTCTTTTTGAAGGACAGTATGTTGGACAAGTGGTCCAAGCGGATACTGAGAAAGGCATGGCGCAGGATACTGATTAAATCAAGTGGATGATACAGTCTAGGAAGTTTGCTGGATTTGGAGTTCATTTGTGAACTGGGTCCCATCAGATATCCAGACAAATTCTAAGACAGGTATTGCTCATTTCGGGAGATAGCTTTCTCCGCGAAGTTGAGATATAGAGAGATACAGAAAGAAACATTGGAGCGGATCCACTCACTGAGGCTATTTCTCGAACGCAATAGTTTCGCAAACGGGTTTTGCGAGACTGATTAGTAGAGAAGTTGGGTGTTCGGTATCACACGGGCTGTGAATATGCGACACCGCAATAATTGGCCTTAAGTGCAAGTGGGAGATTGTTGGCTATAGTGCCCTCAAGGCAATTATCATAGTCGCAGGCAGGTGATTATGATGATTGAGAGAGGGCCTATACCGGTAGAATAGTCTTACTCGAGATGATAATATGCTATCTGGTTTGTCTTTATCATCACTATTACATGTTGATAGAGCCCATAGGATTCTTGCTTGACTACCAGCATTATGATGACGATCATATAAGTGAGAGATGGGTGGTCTATAAGCAAATCCTTAAATGTCCCTAGTCATGGGAGTTTCAAGACTGAGCATCGATACTCTACTGTAGACTAGTATATACTGATCGAGACCCCAACGAGGGGCGGTGGCCAGGTCTCACAAGCCATTGGTGTTAGTTAGTTCACCTAAGATAGTATACAGGTGCTCATTGGGTTATGAGTACACTGGACGGACTCACCGGGAACCTGCTAGTTAGTATTATACCTATTGTCAGATAGCAGTTCCCAGGTGACATGTGTAGAGGTTAGTCTGTCGACCTAAGATCATCATTTGTCTCATGTGAGTTCCCACTGTGCTTTGATTACTACCCTACCACGGCTTAAAGGAGTCATGCAAATAGGTTTTAGTTGGGTACAGTCCCGAGCCACATGGAGGCAGTGAGCGGATCGTCGGGGATTCGTCTCTCCCGGTATTGGGGGTTGATGTCGCACAGTGCACGGGTGGCCATCACCAGAATCCTCGGCCGGGGTATACAAGAATTACCGACCCAGGATCGATAGTTTCTCAGGTGGTGATGGGTTTCATGCTGACAAGAATTATCGCGTTGTTAGGGGTCTGACTTCATCCACCCCCTAGACTCGATATGCAATACTCTTAAACGAATAGACCGGACTGTACGGATATTGTCACTGTCAGGCTCAGTAGGGGTTTGGATGAGTTTGCTTGTTGGCCTTCCTTTCACTCAATACCTGGGTAGCCGTTACGTACAGCTAGTGCCGTTGACGTGCTTGTGGTTAAACCCACTGCCAGCGTATTGACGAGTCTTTAGAGTCCCACACAGAGGGTTTTCACGGTTCAGGCGATATGGTGTAGATGACGTATGTTGGTACATACATGTGTCCGATTAAATATGTGTACAGACTGCACAGATTTTAATCGGACAGTTCATAATACTAGCGGCTTAAGATTAGTTTTGATTTAATAATTTATATATGTATTTATATATATGTATTCTAGTATTATTGTTCACTATTCATTTTCTCTCTTGTCTATTCGTATTTTTGTACGAATACACGTATATGTATTTCGATACGTATACCAGGTTGTATTCCGTATTTATACGGAATAGTTTCTAGAAGTGGACACCTCATTTGTATGATTTTTCTTTTTAGGAAATCATTTGTTTTATAAATGAGGTGGAGGTGAGTTGGCATGAGCATGCTTGGCATGTAGAGAGGTATAGCACATGTTTGTTTATTAGAAAAATGAAAGGAGATATTTTTTGTGTGCATGATTGAGAGAGAGGGGGGCAGCCACCATTCCACACATGCCTTGCTTATTTTCTTTTCTCCTCTTGATTCATCACTTGCTCATTCTCACTTGGAGACTTAGCCACTTTCTTGAGTTGCTCATACCACATGTTTTCTCACCTCCTTCATCTTCTTGAGTTGCTCATGGAGCATTTGTGATGAGAGAAAAATTATAGTAACGCATTCCTACACCTCCACTCTCTATTGCTAGCAACCTTGGAGCGTCAGTTGCCTCGCTTGGCGAGGCTGAAGCTTGCACCGTTTCCCTCAGGTGGATCATCGTAAGCTGGAGGAAGACCGGCAACCAAACTCGATCTGCAACTACTAGGAGCTTGGGATGAAGGCTGAAGACCGAAGGACATAAATCAACTCGATATAACCATTCCTTAACTCTTTATATTGCTTGCTAGTATAGGGTTCAGGGTAGATCCGGGCATCGGGTAATGGTAGCGCCAATTTAGAAAAATTTTGTTCCGCATTTGGCCACGGTTTGATGGCCGGGACGCTGCCGTAACTCAACAGTTCTCACAAGTATGGTCGCCACAATAACCCTGGTAGTCAAACAAGAATCCTATGAACTTTATCAACATGTAACAGTGATCCGTAATACCACATTATACATGTACATGATGATATAGATGAACCAAATAGCATATTATTATCTTAAGTAAAACTGTTCTACCCGTATAGATCCTTCCTCAATCATCATAATCGCATGCCTGCGATTACAATAATTGCCTTGAGGACACTATAGCCAATAGTAGCGAATCCACTCACTTAGGCTATTTCTCGAACATGGATGTTTCACAAATACGGTTTGCGAAACTGATTAGTAGAGAAATTGGGTATTCGGTAGTACACGGGATGTAGGTATGCAATACTGCAATAATTAGTCTTAAGTGCAAATGGGAGATTGTTAGATATAGTGCCCTCAAGGCAATTATTGTAATTGTAGGTAGACGATATGATAATTGAGGGAGGACCTATACAAGTAGATTAATCTTACTCGAAATAATTGTATGCTATATGGTCTGTCTTTATCATCGATGTGTATACGTTTTACTTATTATTACATGTCGCTAATATATAATGATGAAACCCGTTGGATTCTTGCTTGACTACCAGCATTATGATGGTGATCATATACGTGAGAGCTGGGTAGTCCATAAGCACATTCTTAAATATCCCTAGTCGAGGGAGTATCGGACCGGGTATCGATATTCCGGAAAAGACTAGTGTATACGTTTCTAAGCCCCGATGAGGAGAAGTGACCGGTCTCATAAGCCATTAGTGTTGTGTCACGTAAGATAGTATACAGGTGCTCACTGGAGGTGAGTACACCGGACGAACTCGCCGAGAACTTCTAGATGGTATTATATTTATCGTCAGATAGAAGTTCTCTAGTAGCATGAGTACAGGTTAGTCTTTTGATCTGAGATCGTCATTTGTCTCGTATAAGTTCTCACTGTACTTAAATCACTACCCTACTACAGCTCAAAGGAGTCGTGCAAATAGGTTTTAGTTGGGTACAGTCCCGAGCCACATGGAGGCAGTGAGCGATTGTCGGGGATTCGTCTCTCCTGATATTATGAGTCGATGCCGCTCTGTGTTCGGTTGGCCATCACCCTCAATGTTGTAAAACACATATTCGTTTCTATTCATTCGGCTAGTGGGTAGCATATAATCGGATTATACAGTGCTTAATCGTTTTATGAGGATTATGCGGCCATAAACAAATATACGCAAACATAAATATTTATAAGAAAAATTTAGCCTTGCTTGCAACTATTAAATATTAAATATGTCTGTGGCCTAATGGTAAGGCATCCGAATAAATTAAATGAGGAAGATTGTTGGTTCGAGTCCCACCGGACATACAATATATTTTGTACGATATATGTTATATAATTTGAGCACAAACAATCTATGGGGCATATGCAATATATCACACATATCATACAATTATAAATCACCATATAAACACACCACAACAAACCACGCAAAGAATATCAAATCAAAATATTGATAGTATGATACGTCTAAACAATAACACCACATAATGTGATATAAAGAAGTCCCGTAAAGAAGCAATACCATATGGTCCACAAATAACTTTAAAAACAACAAAATATCATAAATTGCCATAAAATATCATAAACAAATAATCTACTAATCGTACTCATCATTATCTTCATAATGCTCTTCTGTATCATCCAGCCCCTCCTCATAAATTGACATTTGGCATGACATTATTAACAGATATTGAAAAATAAAGCAGGTTTTTTGTTCTCCATAACCAATGATTTCTTGTATGCTACAGCCTATGAGAATAGATAAAAACAAAATTTTCCCTAAAAAATCATCAATAAATGGCATGCTATGAGCAAAAATAAATAAAAAATTTAGAGGAAACCCTAAAAATTACTTCAGGAGGCTGTGATCGAGGATGAAGGTGAAGCTGGAGGCTGCAATCAAGGTCGAAGGCTAAAGGCTGGAGACGTTGAGGCTGGAGGATTGAGGTCAATACTGGAGGATCGAGGTCGAAGGCTCATCGAGGTCAAGGTAGAGGATGGAGGTCGAGGCTGGATCGAGAAAGAAATATGGGTGAGAAAAAAATGAAAGGTCTCGGTTGTTTCAGTAAATAAATAGAAGCGGGTATGAGTTTTTTCAAAGTGGGTTTATATTTTTCACACCCTTTTAGACATTAAACGCTCGATTAACCGTTTTAAACCCATTATACGGTATTTAATCATTTTTGACCGGTTAATGAAGCGATTAATGCAATTTCTATGCGGTTAAGCACCGTTTACGATTATACGGCCGATTAATCTGCTAGGTAGACCGTTTTTTTCAACACTGATCATCATAAATCCGTGGCCACAGTGGATGCGATTTACTAATATGAGTTAAGTAGTTTCTCGGTTGGTGATGAACTTGACTCTGACATGACTTATCGAGTTATTAGGGGTCTGGCGTTTTTCACCATCTAGACCCGGTATATGATACTCTTAGACAAAGAGACCGGACTGTACGGAGATTGTCACATTCAGGCTCGGTAGGGTATGAACGGACTTGATTGTCAACCTCCTTTTCGGTATATACCTGGGTAGCCGTTACGTACAGCTAGTGCCGCTGACGTGCTTATGATTATGGAATTATCCAGTAACCACCAGCATATTGTTGAGTCTTTAAAGTCCCACACAGATCATTTTCCCGGTTCAGGCGGTATGATATATATGACATATGTTGGTACATAAAGGTGTCCGATTAAATATGTGTACAAGTTACATGGACTTTTAATCGGACGGTTGATAATACTAGCCGGCTTAAGATTGAGACAGATTATTAAATCAAGTTTTTATTTAATAATTCATATGTATATTTTTAATATATATATATATATATATATATATTCTAGTATTATTGTTCACTATTCATTTTCTCTCTCTTGGATATTCATATTTTTATACGGATACGCGTATATGTATTACGATACGTATACCAGGAAGTATTCCGTATTTATACGGAAATACGTTTAGAAGAAGGACACCTCATTTGTTGATTTTCATAGGAAAATCAAATATGAGGTGGAAGGTGAGGTGGCATTTGAGTATGGTTGAGACATGTAGAGAGAGATGGCTTCATCTGTTTATTACAAAATGGGTGTGAGATTTCTTTCTTTAAGGTTGGAAAAAATTAGGAAGCCATTCTAATCATTCACCCATTCATTCAACACTTAGCCAATTTTGAAAGATGTTTTTTCTCTCATTCTCTTCTCCTCCTCCTTCTTGCATGCTCTCTTGAGCTTCGGTTTCGGTGAGAAAATGTTAGTGGAAAATTCCTACATCCCCATTCTCTATTCCAAGCAAGTTTGGAGTATCGGTTGCTTCACCAGGTGAACTTGGAGCTTGGATCGGTTCCCTTAGGTAGATCATCTTCGGTAAAGGCAGTCGTCTCTCAAACTTATCCCTGACAGCTTATAAGAAGCTTGGAGGCGTCTTCCACGATTGGATGGATACGCAGCAAAAGTTGTAATTCCTAAACCTTACATGCTTAGCTTCTAGTTTTAGTGCTTGGAAAGATTGCTAGGGATATGTTTCTAGTACTCTCTTATAAATTTTCGTTTTTCGATTCTGTATCGGCCGCGGTTGCCGCGGCGAGGGCGCAAGGAAATTTCAGGATCATCTACGGCGAGGCGGTCGGCTTGAGAATGCTTCTGAAAACTCCCAAAGCCTAGCAAGGGTCCTCATTCTCCATTGGAGCATATGAACATGCTACAAAGGTTGTAGCCCCCTTAAATTGCTCTTTACAAAATTATAGTTTGCTCATTACTTAGTATTTGATGATCTTGTGCATTGGATTGGGGTTATGCTATGTAAAATTATTGTTTTCAATATTCCGTCGCGGTCTTGATCGCCATAACTCTAACCCCTGTCCACTTACAATAGAACACAATCCATAATTAATTTTTACCACAGTTGGCAACAAATCATATACAATATACACGGCTGTTAATTATATGTATGCCCTAGAGGCCATTACTGTACATACGATATATATTGTAATGGATGCTTGGACATATATAGGAAGGACTTTCTTGCTCAACATGATAGTATGCTATCTGGTTGTACTTTATCTTAACATATACTCTGATTGTCTCTATGTTACATGTTGATAAAGCTCTTAGGATATGTACTCGACTACTGGGACTATGATGAGATCATACTGGTGGGGCCACGGTAGTCGACGAGTACATCCTATAACTGTTCCTAGTTGAGGGTGTATCGAGACAGGGTATCGATACACCAGAGTAGACTAGCGTATACGCATCTTGACCCATATGATGGGCGATGGATGATCCCATATCCATCGGTGTTTGACATCAAGGATGGTGTACGGTGCTCAGTAGAGACTGGGTATACTGGACGGACTCGCCGAGAACTCCCAGATGGTATTATACCTCACGTCAGATGGCAGTTCTCTGGTGACACTGGTACAGAGTAGTCTGTAAACCCGAGATCGTCATAGAGTCTTGTATGATTCCCACTGTATTTTGATTTCCATCATACCACGTCCAAGAGGGCGTGCAAAAAGGTGGCTTTTGGGTACAGTCCTGAATCACATGGAGGCAATGAGCGATAGGAGGGGATTTGTCTCTCCCGGTATAGGGAGTTGATGTTGTGCTGTGTTCGATTGGCTATAACTGGAAATCCCTGGCCAGGGTTGCTGAGATTTACTGGTAAGTGTTATCAGTGGTTTCTCGAACTGTTATAGACCTCATATCGACACGACTTATCAAGCTACTGGGGTCTGACGTTTACCACCCCTAGGCGAGATATGCGACATATCAGACGAAGAGACCGGACTGTACGGGAGTGTTACTGATTGGATTCGCGAGAGAAAGTACAGGCTTGCTTGTTGATCTTCTGATCGCTCAATACCTGGGTGGCTGTTACGTTTAACTGACCGCTTGCAGCTTGTGGGTGTTTAATATGATCATCATCTACTGCCGGCGTATTAACGATTCTTTAGAGTCCTACACAGAGGTTTCTTGGCTCAGGCAAAACGGAGTAGGAGCACATATATGATATGTGCGGGACCGAGAACAATACGAGTATGCGATACCGTATTAGATTCTCGCGATATGAGATATCGGCCGGGTATATGTGATATAGCCGGGTCAGCGTATCAAGTGTTGATTCGATGAAATGATACAGATTATATTAGTCGGTTATTTATGAAATAGCCGGATTATCGGATCAAGTGTTGATTCGATAATTTAATGTATAATTATATATTTGATATATTAAATTACATTAACTGATATAAGCTCACTAAAAGATTCTTTTTCTCACTCGGGTAATACATTGATATATATGCGATATATGTTAATTGTATTATTTTCTTTTGTTACAAAAATATATTATATATGTGATATATAATATTGTAACATGTTATAATTACTAATGCAACATGATTAGTGGAGATTTAACGAGGTTAGGGTTTGATTTGGGTTAAACTTTTCTAGAAGCTTCTAGAAGCTTTCTTTTTGTTTTTGCAAAGATATTTTGCAAGATATTTCCAAACCCAACCCACACCCTTTAACCCTAGTTAAGTCTCTACAATGATTAGCCTATCATCTTAAACCATGGTTGCATAAGTAATTATGATGACAATTCATTATTCATCACAAACTAAAAAGATCTTCTTCTTCCTTCTTCTTCTTTCATGGAAAAGCTTACTAGTTTTTTCAAAGGTGATGAAAATGAGTGAGTTAATGAAAATAAATGAGAACTAAAATCCTACTTCATCATCCTAATCTATTCTAACCATTTAGATTAGGGTGTTCACTTCATTTAGTGAGTGAGGGCTTGTGTTAATGAAACTTCAAGGTAGATCATCTTTGTTATCGAAGATCGGAAGCAAGCTTGCATCTTTCTCTTCGTGAAACCTCTCGAGAGTCCGGAACTTGATGATCGCAGCGAAGGGACCACAACACGGAGCTTATGAAGTGAAGGACCGGACTACAAAGGTTGTAATCCCAAACTCTTAGATGTTAAAGTGTTTAACATGCTTTGTTTCGCCTAATCTTTAGTCTAAGATCTTGGTTTAGGGTTGTTCGGCACGGCTAAATTTTAAATTGGGTATGGTTGATGCCTTATAGACCCTTATGCGTATGCCTAGTAACCCTACAGTGGTATCAAAGCCAAGCTAGAGTTTTAAGCGAAGTCTAGGCGAAGTTTAAAGTCCGATCGAACTCCGAATACCCATAAAACCCTAGTTTCTGGAAATTTTTCAAAAATGTTGATTTTTTCATATTAAAAATACTCAAAAAATCAGCAGGGAAATACAAGAATTACTATGCAACACGTGCCACTGATCTCATTAAAGCGCCGTGGAACCGCGGCCGTACCATGGCTTGCGCGGCGGTTCCGCGGCCAAACAGTAAAATTGGTTTTTGAACTTTGCACAGTAATAACCGTTGGTACTTCCTGATTCTTCTGAGAATTTTTAATTTATACTCAAGTGTTGAGTTTTCTGGGTTGTATTGGGGACTCATTGATTCGATCGGATAATTTAACTTCGTTTAAGTTTTTCCGGATAATTTTAGAAACTGTTAAAAAGTTTGAACGGATATCAATAACTCACTTTTTCCCCTGTCGGAAATTTTTTCAAAAGTTGGATTTTTTCTCGAGTTTGAAACTTCCGGAAAATCATGCAAGTAACGCGGTGGACCCTCTAGAAGAACACAAACCTTAACTCGATTATGTGACTGTCTGAACCGCCTCTGAACCTTAGGGTTTGGGGCAGTACGGCATTGCCACATGTGAGGCGTTGGCTTGACCCTTCTACGGCTGGACCATTAGTACTGTGGCATGTGATGGATACTTTTTGAACTTCGCTCAAGTGTTGAGCTGTTTGGGAAAACTTGGGTGTTTGATTATTCGATCGAAAAGTTTAACATTGTCTATTTATCTGGAATGTGATACAATATTTGGAATCCATAAGTAGTTATGAGATAACTAATTTGAATGTTATAAATCTAGCAGTTTAGTCTCAATTGATCGGTTGCCACAGGATTTTGATGCGATCAAAAGTCCGTCGCAATCACGTAGCGTACGCGGATACTCGTCGGGTAAACTTAATAGACAGCCACGCCCCAAAGCCCCGACCAAGTGACTGTAGGAGAACCCCGTCGCTAAAAGCATCCGTTCGGGTGCTCGCGGCAGCGATGTTCCGCCTTAGTGCACTTCGTCGACGGCATCTGGGGGTGCGACCGTCTACTAAAGTTTGCGACGAGCATTCGATCAGGATGTCGGGAATTTTGTTGAATTGCCCGACTTGATATTAAAAAGAGTTTTCGATAATGAGACTAAAATGCAGGGTTTATAATTGTTAGGCATGCGATGTCTAAGGAATTCATTTGGTTAGGCATGCGATGTCTAAGGAGGTTGTGGATTCCAACTGTTGTAGTTTTACACTTTCTTTTCTGTGACCGTAAGCGTAGTATGTGGTGTATCGCCGGCTTCGTTGCTATACATCAACGAAAATCGGGATACGCATACTTGCTTACGTTAATGATATGAGATATTATATGTTGCTGTGATATGTTATATTGGATCGTCGCGTTCTGAATAGCCGGGGGTTTTATGTGAGATGAGAGTTTTTCTTTTTTATTCATGTAAAATTCATTTGTATGTAATATTCTTTTATTGGGGCACTTCCGGGCTGAGGTTGATGTCACCATTGTATATTATTTACTTTTCCACATTAGGTAGACCCAAGGCGGGGAGCATAAATAACCGGGTTCTAGGGTCCAGTAGGAGACCGTCTCAAGGAGTCGAGACCGGGTCTCCTAACCCTGGAATTGGCAGAGTTGCTTGCCGCTCTCGTAGGGGTCTAGGGATGTGGGTTGGGCTATTCATCGCGATCGTGGAATCCGTGTTTTATACAGGCTCGTATTAAAACACGGACATCCTAGTATATCCAATATTTCATATGTGTTCTTCTGCTGCAATGTTCTGTGATGAGATCATATTACTGCCTGAGACGAATATTTATATTATATATATGAGATTATGTTATATTGCAGATTTCGTTTCAAATGTGATGCTTGTGAAGCATAATAAAATGGGACTTCATTGATGAGATTAATGAAACTAAAAGAAATCTAAAGATGTTGTAGAAACTTGTTTAAAAACAGGTAGCTCTAGTTCTTGCTTTACATAGCGGTGTTCCTTGTAGAGCATCCAGCACCTTATTCGATAAGGAAAGAGCCGAGATCCCTTCACCGGGAGTGACCTCTTTAGTAAAACTAGCAGATGCTACAAACTCGGTTTGTCTTTTGATTGCTTCTATAGTTTTTGCTTTGCATAGTGATATTTGTGAAATATCCTGCACCTTATTCGATGAGGAAAGAGCCGACGATCCCTTCACCGGGAGTGACCTCTTTAGCAAAACTAGAAAAGGCCTAAAAACATTCCACTTAAAATCACTCGATTCTACAACGATATCAAGTTCATTACGTAAAGGGTTTTCTTAAAAACCTGTCATAACCCTCCGTCATTTCAGATAAGTACTTCATAGTATTCGTACTATGTTTGTTGGCTTTCGTCAAGGCGTAGTGTGCGGTAGCTATTTATGCTTATCTGCTTATGCATATGATGCAGATTGAGTTAAGGTAGTCGTGCGACTTTGTTGGCTTTCGCCAAGGGCCGTGCGGGTGGGTTTAATTCAATCGGGAAATGACGGGTTGGACTTGA
This sequence comes from Agapanthus africanus, assembly GCA_030015575.1. Classification (NCBI taxonomy): domain Eukaryota; kingdom Viridiplantae; phylum Streptophyta; class Magnoliopsida; order Asparagales; family Amaryllidaceae; genus Agapanthus; species Agapanthus africanus. The sequence goes on along the minus strand of CM057343.1, from coordinate 310,220,660 downwards.
CTAGTAGCCTATGATTTGTTGGCTTTCGTCAAGGTCATAGGATGCTAGGGGTAAAAATATTATTAGGAATTTCAAGTATTGAAATTTGCAATGAGATTGCATACCTTCTATGAGATGGTTGGATCCCGATACCCGCTGCGAGTAAGAGTTACTCCTGGGAGAGTTTTACACATTACAATTAGCCAATCAAGTAGGTGTCTAGAAAGGTGTTAACGGGGTTACGCCCTTGAGAAAACGAGATTTACTTTAATTAGGTCCGTGCGAAAGCACGGGGAACCTCCCTCAAACTACCGGCACTGGCCTGGCTGAAAGATTGGCGAACTTGTAGAGTGTAATTAATCCCGGCTAGTCTTTCCTTTTAGGGTTTGAAGGAAGATTTGACTAAAACAGTGGGAGACATCCTGATTAGATAAATTGATAACCAATCTAATCTTGTAAAAGCGCACGCCGAGTGTTTTCTTCTCTCTCTCCCCTGGTTACGACTATGTCACGCCTTAATCAAGATAATAATACGGATGTATTTGACCGAACCCACTTGTTATACTGCGCTTAGGAACGTTGGTTCCGCTCCAACTTATAATTGTTATAAAACAGAGCAGGAAATAGGGGATTACCAGAATTCCCGTGCCGCCCAAATGAAAACAGTGCATGTTGATGAATCTTCTTCGGGTGTGTTCATTACCGAGAACTGTTTCTCAGTATCCTTTACGTCTTGGGTATGAGATACCGGATCAGGATCCCAGATATGTAATTTGTTACATGGGCTACAGATAGGTAGAGAACTGAGAACGGGTGATAAATTTTCAAGAGTTGGAAATGATGCAAGTGTTGCAGCCAAGTCTGTTGGTAGTTATCACCCTGTATTAACAGAATACATTGATTCTGAACGAATATTATTAGATACCAAACCTGATATACAATATTATATCAGTCTCTTTATTAGCAAAGAAGGATATAATTTTGTATTGTTGGATAATGTTTTGAACATTTCCTATATCAAGAGTTGATCGGATCAGGCACGTTATCTAAAAGTATAGACGTTCTAAATCAAACCACAGTTCTTAACGTATAGAACACGCACAAGAGGAAGAGTTCAGAAATGAGCGAATCCTTCTTGAGGCATTATAGACTAGGTCATATCAATACGACCCGACTAGCTGAAGTTACATATAGATGCATATTTAAATTAGTTTGAATTTACATCTTGTGAAACTTACCGGTCATGTCACAGAGATAAGATGACCACAGCTCCGTTTATTGGAAACAGAGAAAGAGTTAGTGAACTCTTGGGATTGATACATGCTGATGTATGAAGGTCCCGTGTCTACACATGCCAGGACCGGTTCTTTGTACTTCATTACATTCACTGATTATCTCTCAAGATTCGGACATATGTTCCTGTTGAAACACAAGTCCGAACCTTTTGAGATATTCACAGAATATAAATTAGAAGTAGAGAACCAAAAACGGGTATAAGTATTATATCATTTGATGAGATCAAGGAGGAGAATACTTGAGCACGGAATTCCTGGACTATTCTAAAGGAGAATGAGATTCTCTCTCAGCATTACTCCTCCGAATACACCACAGCACTTCGATGTATCAGGGCGGAGCAATCGCACCCTATGTGATATGGTGTGCTCTATGATGAGTACTACTGAGTTTCCTATTTCCTTTTGGGAGTTATGCACTTGAAGCTGCATACCTATTGAATAGGGTTCCAATCAAATCAGTTGCCTACCATTTCATATGTGATATGGAATGGGAAGAGCCCATATCTTAAGTATGTTAAGATTTGGGGTTGTCCGCCCTATGTCTAAAAGCAAAATCCGGACAAGCTCGAGGCAAAGTCAGTTCTGTGGAAGTTTGTTGGATATCCCAAGCATTCGCAAGGGAATATCTTCTACCAAACTGGGGAACAAAAAGTGTTTTTGTTTCTCAGCATGCCACCTTTGTGAAAGGGAATTTCTTGTGAAGAGATTAGTGGTCATGAGGTAGAACTGGAAGGAGTTCCAGCTATACAAACTACAGCAGATGATTTGGTAGAACCAAAGGATTCAATAGATTCTAACGAACCTCAGCCTCTCCGCCGATCTAGTAGGGTTCCTCACCCACCTGAGAGATACTTCGGTTTCTCTATGACAGTGGGAGTGAGGATTGCATCATGAGATGATGACCCAACTAGTTTCGAGCTGGCCATCAGGAGTGGGACTCTGTAAGAATGGCTGGATGCTTAGTGATCTGAGATGGAATCCTTATACACCAACAAAGTATGGACTTTGGTTGCTTTATCTGAAGGGTTAAATCCCCATCAGGAGCAAGTATATCTTGAGAAGATTACTTGGTGTACATGGAAAAGTTAAGACTTTCAAAGCTATGCTTAAGTACATCCAGATCCTACTTGCTACGGCTACATACCATGACTACGATATCTGGCGGTTGGGTGTCATGACTGTTTTTCTAAATGATGATTTGGAAGAGAGCGTCTATAAGTACACAGCCAGAGGGCTTCGTAGACAGTGGGAGCAGCAGAAACGTGAGCAAGATGTTTTATGTGATAAATCAGGCATCGCGGAGTTGGAACGTCTGTTTTGATGTGGTAGTCAAAGAGTTTGACTTCATCAAAATGGTATATGAACCTTGTACATACAAAAGGGTAGTAGGGAGTATGGTGGTGATCCTCGTAGAGTACGTGGATGACATACTCTTGACAGGGAAGGAGTTTCCTATGCTACGCTCGGTCAATCTCTGCTTATCACAAGGATTCTCCATATAGGATCAAAGTGATACCTCCCAAATCCTGGGTTTTGGATCTATGAGATAAATCTAATTGAATGTTAGGACTCTCACTAGTTGTAGTGAGATGGTATCAATCGATCCTGGGGAGAATCACTGGAAAGGTTCCAGGGTGATAAAGACGACTGAATGTCAGTCGCAGGCATTGTCTTTACCCTCAGTAGAGGGATGGTATGTTGGAAGAGTTCCAAGCTAGATACCGTGACTTACTAGACGATTAAAGGCAAGATACATCGTTACCTAGGATGATACCAAAGAGGCAGTCTGGATATGTATAAGTTCATGAGATGAACTTCGTTCCTACCATTGTGTGACAATGGAGTTGTGGCTTTTACCAAGGAACCCCCCGTCCCATCAGAAATCCAGATATAATTCTTAGGGAGTATCACCTGATCATGGAGATGGTTGATCTCTAGGCAGATCAAGGTTAGGAGAGTAGACACAGAGGACAACAGCGCGAATCCACTCACAAAGGCATTTTTCCCAATAGAGACTTTTATGGGATGGTTGAGTATGAGATACTTCAACCGCAGCTAATTGTTGGGTATGTGATACCACAACAGATGGCCCTAGTGCAAGTGAGAGATTGTTAGTTATATGTATGCCCTAGAGGCCATTACTGTACATACGATATATATTGTAATGGATGCTTGGACATATATAGGGAGGACTTTCTTGCTCGACATGATAGTATGCTATCTGGTTGTACTTTATCTTAACATATACTCTGATTGTCTCTATATTACATGTTGATAAAGCCCTTAGGATATGTACTCGACTACTGGGACTATGATGAGATCATACTAGTGGGGCCACGGTAGTCGATGAGTACATCCTATAACTGTTCCTAGTCGAGGGTGTATCGAGACAGGGCATCGATACACCAGAGTAGACTAGCGTATACGCATCTTGACCCATATGATGGGCGATGGATGATCCCATATCCATCGGTGTTTGATATCAAGGATGGTGTATGGGTGCTCAGTAGAGACTGGGTATACTGGACGGACTCGCCGAGAACTCCCAGATGGTATTATACCTCACGTCAGATGGCGGTTCTCTGGTGACACTGGTACAGGTTAGTCTGTAGACCCGAGATCCTCATAGAGTCTTGTGTGATTCCCACTGTACTTTGATTTCCATCATACCACGTCCAAGAGGGCGTGCAAAAAGGTGGCTTTTGGGTACAGTCCCGAATCATATGGAGGCAATGAGCGATAGGAGGGGATTCGTCTCTCCCGGTATAGGGAGTTGATGTTGTGCTGTGTTCGATTGGCTATAACGGGAAATCCCTGGCCAGGGTTGCTGAGATTTACTGGTAAGTGTTATCAGTAGTTTCTCGAACTGTTATAAACCTCATATCGACACGACTTATCAAGCTACTGGGGTCTGACGTTTACCACCCCTAGGCGAGATATGTGACATATCAAACGAAGAGACCGGACTGTACGGGAGTGTTACTGATTGGATTCGCGGGAGAAAGTACAGGCTTGCTTGTTGATCTTCTGATCGCTCAATACCTGGGTGGCTGTTACGTTTAGCTGACCGCTTGCAGCTTGTGGGTGTTTGATATGATCATCACCTACTGCCGGCGTATTGACGATTCTTTAGAGTCCTACACAGAGATTTCTTGGCTCAGGCAAAACGGAGTAGGAGCACATATATGATATGTGCGGGACCGAGAATAATACGAGTATGTGATACCGTATTAGATTCTCGCGATATGAGATATCGGCCGGGTATATGTGATATAGCCGGGTCATCGTATCAAGTGTTGATTCGTTGAAATGATACAGATTATATTAGTCGGTAATTTATGAAATAGCCGGATTATCGGATCAAGTGTTGATTCGATAATTTAATGTATAATTATATATTTGATATATTAAATTACATTAACTGGTATAAGCTCACTAAAAGATTCTTTTTCTCACTCGGATAATACATTGATATATATGCGATATATGTTAATTGTATTATTTTCTTTTGTTACAAAAATATATTATATATGTGATATATAATATTGTAACATGTTATAATTACTAATGCAACATGATTAGTGGAGATTTAACGAGATTAGGGTTTGATTTGGGTTAAACTTTTCTAGAAGGTTCTAGAAGCTTTCTTTTTGTTTTTGCAATGATATTTTGCAAGATATTTCCAAACCCAACCCACACCCTTTAACCCTAATTAAGTCTCTACAATGGTTAGCCTATCATCTTAAACCATGGTTGCATAAGTAATTATGATGACAATTCATTATTCATCACAAAGTAAAAGGATCTTCTTCTTCCTTCTTCTTCTTTCATGGAAAAGCTTACTAGCTTTTTCAAAGGTAATGAAAATGAGTGAGTTAATGAAAATAAATGAGAACTAAAATCCTACTTCATCATCCTAATCTATCCAAGCCATTTAAATTAGGGTGTTCACTTCATTTAGTGAGTGAGAGCTTGTGTTATTGAAACTTCAAGGTAGATCATCTTTATTATCAAAGATCGGAAGCAAGCTTGCATCTTTCTCTTCGTGAAGCCTCTTGAGAGTCCGGAACTTGATGATCGCAGCGAAGGGACCACAACACGGAGCTTATGAAGTGAAGGACCGGACTACAAAGCTTGTAATACCAAACTCTTAGATGTTAAAGTGTTTAACATGCTTTGTTTCGCCTAATCTCTAGTCTAAGATCTTGGTTTAGGGTTGTTCGGCATGGCTAAATTTTAAATCGGGCATGGTTGATGCCTTATAGACCCTTGTGCGTGTGCCTAGTAACCCTACAATGGCAATGTTATTCGTATATCAAAATCATGCTAAGTGTCATTGCATACTAGCATGGATAGCTAAAACACGATAAGCATGGCGGTTTCTACTGTGTCATGGCAATACTAATGATGTGTAGTGCAGTATGCGCGTCTGTGCTTTATTCCATATGGTAATCATTAGTGGTTGAGCTAGTGTTCTAACTAGTGTGTTCGTATAAGAATATCTCTCAAATCCCATCAAAAACATTAATATCATATCATCAACAATGCATCCTATATATTCTTTCAGTCCACGATTAGATACACGAATATATCTGTTGGGTTATACTCACGCCCGAGCCTCCAAACGAGGCGGTTTGCGGAACAAAATTTTTTCTAGGGTTTTAAAAGGGGCGCAAAGATAACTCAAAAACCCGGATCTTTACCATGAAACCAACTAGCAAAGATAGAAGAGCTATCTACTATGATGAAGGGTTATACCAAGATGTTCAAGTCCTTCGGTCTTCGTTCTTCATCATATGCTCCAAGTGGCCTCCTTGAACTTGTTCGATCACCATCTCCGGCTCCATCGGTCCTCCGGGATCGAGCTTGTTCTCCGGCTTCCTTTTGTCGTAGATGATCCACCCGGGGAGTATGATCCATGGCTCTAGCTCCTAACTATATATCAAAAGGAGCAACTAGAGAACTTGGTTTGCTAAACCAAGTAATCTAGGGTATAGTTTAGAGTTCTAAGTGTCAAGCTATCTCTTTCTTACCTCTTCACTTGATTCTCAACTCATGAGAAGGTAGTGAAGAGGAAGAAGATGAAGGTGGAAGAGGCTAAAGAGAAAGAGAGGAATGAGAGCTCAAGAAATTATGAAGCATTCTTGGAGAGAGAAAATCAATACCAATGTTTTGTATATGAATTTTTAGAATAAAAAATCCACAACCATGCTTCAATAGTAACTACAAATGAATTATAAATTCATTTGTTCACTATTAAAGCATGGTCAACTCCATTCCTCCCATTCCTCTCACTTTACACCTCATTTCCATTTATGAAATAAATGGAAAATACTAAATGAGGTGGCCACCTTCTAGAAGGAAATCTATAATAAATACGGATTTCAGTCTACTGTACATATATACCGGCAATCAGATAAAAATCCGAACGCCCAAAGAGATAGAATAACATGAAGAACGTAATACTAGAATATACATATCGAAATACATATATGTAAATTATTAAATCAATACCTGATTTAATAATCCGGCTCAAACCCTAGCCGGCTAGTATTACCAACTGTCCGATCGAAAGTCCGAGTACAAAGTACATCAATCGATCGAACCCTGCACGTATCCAATACGCCAACTACACCATTTCGCCTGAATCAGGGAAACCCTCTATGTGGGACTCTAAAGACTCGACAGTACTCTGGCAGTGGGTTTAACCACAAGCATGTCAGCGGCACTAGCTGTACGTAACGGCTACCCAGGTACCTGTCGAAAAGGAAGGCCGACGAGCAAGCTCGTCCGAACTCCTACTGAGCCTATCCGTGACAATACACGCACAGTCCGGTCTCTTCGTCAAAGAGTATCGCATATCAGGTCTAGGGGAATGGTAAACGTCAGACCCTAATAACCTGATAAGTCGTGCCGATGTGGCTCAGGACCAAGCCTGGAAACTACTGATCAACCTATCAGTAAATTCCATCTGCCTTGGCCAAGGTCTTATGGTCCTGACCAATCGAATCACAGTGCGATATCGACTCCCTATACCGGGAGAGACGAATCCCCGACAATCGCTCACTGCCTCCATGTGGCTCGGGACTGAACCCAACCAAAACCTGTTTGCACGCCTCAGTAGAGCCGTGGTAGGTTAGTGATCAAAGTTCAGTGGGAACTCACACAAGACAAATGCCGATCTCGGGTCCAAGGACTAACCTGTACACATGTCACCTGAGAACTTCCATCTGACGATAGGTATAGTACCACATGGAAGTTCTCGGCGAGTCCGTCCAGTGTACTCACCCCAGTGAGCACCTGTATACGATCTTGGGTACATCAGACCAATGGCTGCGGGACCAACCATCCCCCGACGGGGTAGAAACGTATACACTAGTCTACTCTGGATTATCAGTGCCCAGTCTCGATACTCACGCGACTAGGGACCATTTAAGGATGTGCTTATTGACTACCCTGCTCCCACAAGTATGATCGCCATCACAACGCAGGTAGTCAAGCAAGATCCTAGGGGCTTTATTAACATGTAACTGCAATATGTAAAAACGAGTATGACATATGCCATGTTAAGATAAAGACAAACCACAATAGCATACTACCGTATCGAGTCTTTATCAATATGTGTAAACCAGATATAATAACAATACAAATAAATACACATATCCCGATAAAGACAAGTCAAATAATATACTATAAAACTGAGCAAGATTGTTCTGTACATACATATCCCTAGTATCCATATGTATACATATACAATACTGGCCTATAGGGCATATACATCCAACAATCTCCCACTTGCACTAAAGGCCAGTGATTGGCGTACCGAATACCTAACGTCTGCACTAAGGCCAGCTACTGGCGTACCGCATACCCAACATCCCAAAAAGTCGCTCGAATTGTGCTTGAGAGAGGGCCTTTGTAAATGGATCTGCCGTGTTGTCTTTCGTATCCACTCTCCGGACCTCGATCTCCTGGCGATCTACGATCTCCCTGATCAGGTGATACCGCCTTAAGATGTGCCTGGATTTCTAATGGGACCGTGGTTCCTTCGCTAAAGCTATATCCCCATTGTTATCACAATACACTGGTATTGGATCAACAATGGATGGAAGTTCAGTTATGAACTTCTTTATCCAGACCGCCTCTTTTGCGGCATCACTTGCAGCAATGTATTCTGCCTCCATCGTCGAGTCTGCGACGGTATCCTATTTGGAACTCTTCCAACATACCGCCCCTCCGTTGAGGGTAAACACAAAACCCGAGACAGACTTGCTGTCATCCTTATCACTGTGGATGCTTGAGTCGGTAAAGGACTCGACTCTGAGGTCTCCATTACCGTAAATCAGGAACATCTCCTTAGTCCTTCTCAGGTACTTGAGAATGTTCTTTTCTGCTGTCCAGTGGTCCTCACCTGGGTCTGACTGATACCGGCTCACCACGCTTAGCGCGTAAGCTACATCTGGTCTTGTACATAGCATCGCATACATTATAGATCCTACCGCCGAAGCGTAGGGTATAGTGCTCATGCGAACCCTCTCCTCGTCAGTCTTGGGAGACATCTTCTTGGAGAGGGTGATTCCGTGCAATGCGGGTATGTTACCGCACTTGGAATCTTCCATACTAAATATCTTTAGTACGGTCTCTATGTATCTGGACTGTGAAAGTCCCAGTAATTTCTTGGATCTATCTCTATAGATCTTGATCCCCAGAATGTATGAGGCATCACCTAGGTCTTTCATGGAGAACCTTTGTGATAAGAATAGCTTGACCGATTGTAGCATAGGAATGTCATTTCCTATCAAAAGAATGTCGTCCACGTACAAGACTAGGAAAACGACAATCCGTCCTACAATCTTCTTATAAATACAAGGCTCATCTTCGTTCTTGATGAAGTCAAAGTTCTTGACTGTCTCATCAAAATAGATGTTCCAGCTCCGCGATGCTTGCTTCAATCCATAAATGGATTTGAGTAACTTGCACACCTTCCCGCTGCTCCCACTGTCTATAAAACCTTCTGGCTGATCCATATAAACGCACTCTTCTAAACTTCCGTTTAAAAAAGCCATTTTTACGTCTATCTGCCAGATCCCATAGTCATGGAAGGCAGCAATAGCAAGCAGGATCCTAATGGATTTGAGCATAGCCACTGGAGAAAAGATTTCGTCATAGTCCACTCCTGGTCTTTGACGAAAACCTTTTGCAACGAGTCTAGCCTTATAGGTTTCCACCTGCCCATCTACACCAAGTTTCTTCTTGTAGATCCATTTGCATCCAACGGGTTTTACCCCCGGTAGAGCAACTTCTAGGGTCCATACTTTATTGGTGTACATGGACTCCATTTCAGATTGCATAGCATCCAGCTACTTATCAGAGTCCCTACTGATAATGGCCTGCCTGAAACTAGTAGGATCATCTTCTTCCAAGATGCAATCCTCTCGATCCCCATCTATGAGAAAACCGTAGTATCTCTCGGGCGGATGAGAAATCCTACTAGATCTGTGGAGTGGCTGAGGTTCATCCGGTACTGTTGAATCTTATGGTTCTACCAAATCTTCAGTTATAGTTTGTCCTTCTGGAATTTCTTCCAATTCTACCGTGCCCCTACTTATTTCTTTTTCAAGAAACAACCTTTCAAGAAAGGTGGCGTGTCGAGAGACAAAAACCTTTTGTTCATCGACATGGTAGAATAGATATCCATTTGAATGCCTGGGATATCTAACAAACTTACATAAAACTGATCGTGCCTCAAGTTTGTCTGGATTCTGGTTTTTTACATAGGCCGGACAACCCCATATCTTAATCCTTTTAAGACATGGTCTTTTATTACTCCATATTTCATATAGAGTTTTAGGCACAGATTTTGATGGAACCTGATTCAACAGATACGTTGCGGTTTCAAGCGCAAGCCCCCAGAATGAAAGAGGCAACTCAGCATTACTCATCATGGAGTGAACCATATCTAATAGGGTACGATTCCTCCGCTCCGACACACCGTTGTGTTGTGGAGTATACGGAGGAGTAAGCTGAGAGAGAATACCATTCTCTTTTAGAAAGCCTTGAATTCCGTACTTAAGTACTCCCCCCTCTATCAGATCGGAGGATCTTAATACTTTTGCCAATCTGGTTCTCTACTTCCTTTCTGAATTCTTTGAATTTCTCAAAAGCTTCAGATTTGTGTTTCATGAGATACACATATCCGAACCTAGAGAGATCGTCAATGAATGTGATGAAGTACGAGAACCCACCCCTTACATGTATAGACATCGGACCACATACATCACTGTGTATGAGTCCCAAGAGCTCTGCTGCTCTTTCTCCATGCCCGGTGATCGAAGATTTGGTCATCTTTCCTTTAAGACAAGACTGATAAGTTTCATAAGATGAAAATTCGAACGTATTCAAGAGTCCATCTTTATGTAACTTACTCAGTTTTTTCTCTCTCCGATATGACCAAGTCTACAATGCCACAAGTAGGATTCGTTCGTATCTGAACTCTTCCTCTTGCATGTGTTTTGTACATTGAAAACCGTATTCTGATTTAGAACATAGATACCATTACACAGTGTACCTTCTGCAACCAATACCTTATCAAGGTAAATGTCCATGATATTTCTATCAAGAACAAAGTTATATCCATCTTTATCAAGTAAAGAAACTGAAATGATGTTGCAAAGCATGGAAGGTACATAGTAGCAATTGTTCAAAATCATAGCATTGCCATTTGGCAACACTAGGTGATACTCACCAACGGCCGCAGTATTAACTTGTGCTCCGTTCCCTACTCTGAGGGACTTATTACCAGGTCCAACTATCCTACTTTTTCTCAGTCCCTGTAATAAATTACAGATATGAGATCCTGATCCGGTATCTAGTACCCAGAAGGTAGGACTGACCGAAAAGCAGTTCTCAACTACAAGAACACCTGAAGAAGATGCAACGGTAGTTTCTTCTTTGAAGGGGTGATCAAGGAATTCAAATTTTCCTCTTTCCCTAGCTCATACTTATGACAATTGTCGTAAGTTAGAGTCGAACCGACGTTTCCCAGCCCCGAATAAGAATTCGGATCGGTCAAGCGATACATCTTATTATCTTGATTAGGGCGTGAAATGGTTGCTACCTGGAGAGAGAGAGGGAAAACACTCAGCATGCGCTCTTGCAAGATTAGATTGGTTTATTTATCTAACCAAGATGGCTCCCACTGTTTCCTCAAATTCTTCTTCAAACCCTAAAAGAAGAACTAGTCAGGATTTAATCGCACGTCACAATACTTGCTTAACCTTTCAGCCAGGCTGGTGTTGATACTTCGAGGGAGGTTTTCCAACGCTTTCGCGAAGTTCCTTAATTACATAACCTCTTTTCCCTAGAGGCGTAGCCCCACTAACACCTTTCTAGACACCTACTTGGTTTATAGCATTGATTGTTAAGTGTGATAATCTCCCGAGAGTAATCCTACTCATCAGTGGGATCGGGATTCAACTATCATTGTGTGATGCACTAGATGGAATCCACTCTAGTCACCACACTCCAGAAGGTATGCTAAATCTGCAAGTTTCCTATATGTTTGAAACTCCCGATGTGGTTTTTGCTCCTAACAACATATGGTCTTGATAGAGACCAACGTACCATAAGTCGCAAGTCAGGTTCAACCCGTCATTGTCCTGGATTAAGTTAGACCCACCCGCATAAGCCCTTGATAGAGACCAAAGTGGCTATGCGACTGTCCTAATTAATCGCATCCTAAGATGCAACAGATAAACAACACTTAGCTACCGTACACTATGCCTTGATAGAGACCAACGTACATAGCACGAATACTAACTGCTTTTTATCTGAAATGACGGAGAGCTACGGCTGGCTTTTTGGTGAAAAACCCGTTAACGTAATGAACTTGATATCATTGAAGGAACCTGAGTAGTTTTGTAAATATATAGTGACGAAAACCTTTGCTAAAGAGGTCACTCCCTGTGAAGGGATCTCGGCTCTTTTCTCGTCGAATGAGGTGCAAGATATTCCAAACTGAATACCATGATGCAAAGCAAAAATAATCGACAATAGTGAAGTTATTACCCTGACACAAACTTTTACTCAAGAGGTCACTCCCGGTGAAGGGATCTCGGCCCTTGCCTCGTCGAATGAGGTGCTGGATATTCCAAAATGAATACCACTATGCAAAGCAAAAGAGAACGTCTGTAATGTCAGTTTTTAAAGTTTGGTTCCAACAACATCTTTTAGGTTTATTATCTTGCATTAATTAAAATTAATGCGGTCCCATCAATTTGTAACCTATCACATCAGAAAAGAACGAAAATAAAATGTACGTATATACCATCCGCATTCGCCACGGGGCCCCGTCATCACCCTTTAGGTTACTTAACTAACGACAGAGCGGGGGCTGGACTAACGCAGGTGCAAAACATATACAACATCTACTAGAATATATATAAGTATATATAACATTCGTCTCAGGTATGATAATAAACAACATCACAGATAACATTACAGAATGGTGGATAATCTTGGAGCCCCGGGTTTCATTTAAGCCGCAAATAAAACCCGACATTCCCGGTCGTGTGGATAGCCAGTGCAATGAAAACCTGTACCCCCTACGAGTGCGGCGAATAGCCTGCCAGTTCTAAAATGAAGCCCCCTCCGTCTCAGCGCCATGAGATGCGGGCTTGTTGCCTTCTAGAACCCGGCTATTCGTGCACCCCACCGCAGGGTAATCCTAATACAGAAAATTAAAAATATATACAACCGGTGACATCGACCTCAGTCCGGTCGTGCCCCAAAATAATATACAAACGGCAAAGACGGCAGTCCACATGTCGGACGCTCGCCCCGCAATGACAAATGTACAAATGAATTATAAACTGTATTTCTAACATTGCACCACACGCTATCCACCACGACAATCCAACCACAATCACAACACAAGCACACAATATCAACGCGAATGTCATGTTCGCAAAACCCGTCTAAAGGAACATATAGAATTCAGACGAGTTTTACCGATCGAGTGACATTCCCGGTCGCAGATAAAAGTGAATGTACTGAAAATAAAATACGTATTTTAAAATTACGATCGACTAAACTTTCCAAGTGGGCCCCAAGTATTAAACCAACACTGTAACAAATCTGGGCCTAAAAAATAATTATCCAGAAACCACAATCCCAATAATTAAGAAGCCCAGAAGAAATTTGTGGCCCAGAGGCCCATATACTACCGCGGAACCGCGGCCAAATGTGGCATTATGCGGCGGTTCCGCGGTGTAATTATGGGTTCAGGAGCCCAATTTTCTTGTAGGTTCTTAAAAAAGCCTGCATGATTTTCTGAGAACATAAAATTGATTTTTCGAGCACTTTTAAAAATCGACAGAAACATCATGAAATGAAATGCGGTTTTTGGAATTTTCGGTCGATTGTTATTCTAAACACGTTTGAACTAGCTAGTATAGGTTTTATGAGGTGGCTCTGATACCATGTTGGGTTATACTCACGCCCGATCCTCCAAACGAGGCGGTTTGCGGAACACAAATTTTTCTAGGGTTTTAAAAGGGGCGCAAAGATAACTCAAAAACCCGGATCTTTACCATGAAACCAACTGGCAAAGATAGAAGAGCTATCTACTATGATGAAGGGTTATACCAAGATGTTCAAGTCCTTCGGTCTTCGTTCTTCATCATATGCTCCAAGTGGCCTCCTTGAACTTGTTCGATCACCATCTCCGGCTCCATCGATCCTCCGGGATCGAGCTTGTTCTCCGGCTTCCTTTTGTCGTAGATGATCCACCCGGGGAGTATGATCCATGGCTCTAGCTCCTAACTATATATCAAAAGGAGCGACTAGAGAACTTGGTTTGCTAAACCAAGTAATCTAGGATGTAGTTTAGAGTTCTAAGTGTCAAGCTATCTCTTTCTTACCTCTTCACTTGATTCTCAACTCATGAGAAGGTAGTGAAGAGGAAGAAGATGAAGGTGGAAGAGGCTAAAGAGAAAGAGAGGAATGAGAGCTCAAGAAATTATGAAGCATTCTTGGAGAGAGAAAATCAATACCAATGTTTTGTATATGAAATTTTAGAATAAAAAATCCACAACAATGCTTCAATAGTAAATACAAATGAATTATAAATTCATTTGTTCACTATTGAAGCATGGTCAACTCCATTCCTCCCATTCCTCTCACTTTACACCTCATTTCCATTTATGAAATAAATGGAAAATACTAAATGAGGTGGCCACCTTCTAGAAGGAAATCTGTAATAAATACGGATTTCAGTCTACTGTACATATATACCGGCAATCAGATAAAAATCCGAACGCCCAAAGAGATAGAATAACATGAAGAACGTAATACTAGAATATACATATCGAAATACATATATGTAAATTATTAAATCAATACCTGATTTAATAATCCGTCTCAAACCCTAGCCGGCTAGTATTACCAACTGTCCGACTGAAAGTCCGAGTACAAAGTACATCAATCGATCGAACCCTACACATATCCAATACGACAACTACACCATTTCGCCTGAATCAGGGAAACCCTCTGTGTGGGACTCTGAAGACTCGACAGTACTCTGGCAGTGGGTTTAACCACAAGCACGTCAGCGGCACTAGCTATACGTAACGGCTACCCAGGTACCTGTCGAAAAGGAAGGCCGACGAGCAAGCTCGTTCGAACTCCTACTGAGCCTATCCGTGACAATACCCGCACAGTCCGGTCTCTTCGTCAAAGAGTATCGCATACCGGGTCTAGGAGAATGGTAAACGTCAGACCCTAATAATCTGATAAGTCGTGCCGATGTGGCTCAGGACCAATCCTGGAAACTACTGATCAACCTATCAGTAAATTCCATCTGCCTTGGCCAAGGTCTTATGGTCCTGACCAATCGAATCACAGTGCGATATCGACTCCCTATACCGGGAGAGACGAATCCCCGACAATCGCTCACTGCCTCCATGTGGCTCGGGACTGAACCCAACCAAAACCTGTTTGCACGACTCAGTAGAGCCGTGGTAGGGTAGTGATCAAAGTTCAGTGGGAACTCACACGAGACAAATGCCGATCTCGGGTCCAAGGACTAACCTGTACACATGTCACTTGAGAACTTCCATCTGACGATAGGTATAGTACCACATGGAAGTTCTCAGCGAGTCCGTCCAGTGTACTCACCCCAGTGAGCACCTGCATACGATCTTGGGTACATCAGACCAATGGCTGCGGGACCAACCATCCCCCGACGGGGTAGAAACGTATACACTAGTCTACTCTGGAGTATCAGTGCCCAGTCTCGATACTCATACGACCGGGGACCATTTAAGGATGTGCTTATTGACTACCCTGCTCCCACAAGTATGATCGCCATCATAACGCAGGTAGTCAAGCAAGATCCTAGGGGCTTTATCAACATGTACCGCAATATGTAATAACGAGTATGAAATATGCTATGTTAAGATAAAGACAAACCACAATAGCATACTACCGTATCAAGTCTTTATCAATATGTGTAAACCAGATATAATAACAATACAAATAAATACACATATCCCGATAAAGACAAGTCAAATAATATACTATAAAACTGAGCAAGATTGTTCTGTACATACATATCCCTAGTATCCATATGTATACATATAGAATACTGGCCTATAGGGCATATACATCCAACAATATCAACTAATCGCATTCATATAACGAAATCATAATAGGCAGCATTTTACATCAACATGTATATAATTAGAACACAATTGAGCATGACAATCATACAGTGTCATGGTTGTACCAATGATTTGTTCGTGTAGCATGCGAGTTTGTAATTGTGCCGCTTGGAAATCATTGGTACTTGTGCAGTGTTCTATAAACGTGTTCATACAAGTATGGTCGTAAACCAAATATACGAAGCATATAAGAAAGAATAATATAAACGTAGCGTAATTAATAAAATAATCGAAACGCGAAAGAAAAGGTAACGTGAACAAGCGTTGTAAATAAACAAATACTTAATAATAATACTATTATAATTTAAAGTAAAATGGAACGTTGTTAGGATTGTTTGCCGAGTTCCAAAACCTTTGTTGTCAAACCAGGCCTAGGTTGTTCCTACACCACAAGCCCCGAGTGCTCAGGCCACTAATTTTTTTTTTGATTTTATTATAAAATAAGTAAATATTTTCTCAAAACCAATAATTGAGATTGAGAGATGATATACAGTAAAATACTCTGGGGCGCCGTCCCTCTTTCTAGAAACCTCTATATCATTCTCTCACACTCTTTTCCCTTTAAACCCTTCTCAAATCTCTCTCGCTCTCGCTCCTCAAAGCCCTAGCCCTATCCATTCCTCCCTCCCTCACAATCAATCTAAAGAAATGGCGAGTTCAAGCTTTAGCGCTTCTTTCATCAATCTCTCTCCTCAATTGACCACAGCTGCCACAAACAGAAGTGTGAAAATTGGGACCTCTTTCGTTCCCAAATCGAGCCTTGGAAGAAAAAGCTTCCCTTTTGCGAGCCTTAGGTGGAAGCTGGAGAGGAGAAGAGAAGGGATAATGAGCGTTCGTTGTGAGGCGGCGGTCGCAGAGAAGGAAGCGGAGGAGACTTCTGATGGTGAGAAGTTCGAGTACCAAGCTGAGGTGGGTTTCCGTTTATTTTCTCATTTTGTTGATTCAAGTTGTGGTTTTGATTGTTGTTTTGAGTTGTGTTCTGCTTTCTATGAGATGGGTTTCTCTTGGATTAGTTGGGAGTTACTTATTTTCTGATTAAAGTTTGAAATTTTGGTTTTATCTTTTTGGGTGAGTGATTGGTTTCATGCTGTTCACTGATTTTGATTGAAATGTTTTGATTTTGTTGGATTGAATATTTTGAAATAGGAAGCTTGGAACAATTTGGTTGACTACTCAATTGAAGATATCACATTTAACTTTTTGATATATTTTTTGTTGTTTATGTTCTTATTAAAAGGGTTTTCTTATATCTATTGTGTTATGCTATTCGAATTGGAGGTTTCTGTTGTCTTGAGAAGTTGACTTTGATTAATGAAGTTTCCTGAAGTAATGCCTGTTTATTTTGTGTAATGCAGTTTATCTTTATAGTATGAGTTTTTGTATGGTTCATGAATCCACTTATTGGCTTGCTTTGTTTATCTCTACACTGCTATGTCTCATCCCTAGGATATGTATGCCCTAAAGGCCATTATTGTAATAGATGCTTGGAGAGAGAGACACACTTACACAAACACATGACAGTCTTGCTCGATATGATGGTATGCTATCTGGTTTAACTTTGTCATAACATGTGTTTAATGTTTACTTGTTTCTAACACATGTTGATAAAGTCCGTATGATCATTGCTTGACTACTATGATTATGATGTCGATCATACCAGTGGGCCTGAGTAGTCCATAAGCGCATCCTTAAATATTTCTAGTCATGAGAGTATCAAGACCGGACATCGATACTCCAGAGTAGACTAGTGTATACGTTTATTTATCCTGATCGGGGTGATGGTTGGTCCCGCGACCATTGATGTTTGACACCAAAGATTGTATACAGGTGCTCATTGGAGAATGCGTATATCGAACGGACTTTCCGAGAAATCCTAGATTGTACTATACCTATTGTCAGATAGCAGTTCTCTGGTGACATGAGTACATGGTAGTCTGTAGGTCTGAAATCGTCATAGTGCCTTATGTGTCTTCCTACTATACTTTGGTTATTAACCTACCACAACTTTAAATAGTCGTGCAAACAGGTTTTAGTTTGGTACAATCCTAAAGCACATGGAGGCAGTAAACGATCGAAGAGATTCGTTTCTTCCAGTACAGGGAGTTGATGTTGCGCTGTGCACGATTGACTATAACCTTAAGTTCCTGGTCATGACAGTTGAGATTTACTGACAAGTGTTATCAGTAGTTTCTCAGGTGGTTATGAGCTTGATATCGGCATGACATATCGGGTTATTGGGGGTCTGACGGATTCCACCCCCAAATCCGATATGTGACTCTCAGACGAAGAGACCGGACTGTACGGAAATTATCACCTATAAGCTCTGTAGGGGTACAAATGAGCTTGATTGTCGACTTTCCTTTCGACAAATACTTGGGTAGCTATTACGTACAGCTAGTGCCATTGACTCCCCTCGTGGTTGTGGATTTGATTCGGTAACTCATTACCAGCGTATTGTTGAGTTTTTAAGGTGCCACACTGAGGGATTCCTGGCTCAGGCGAAACGATATAGCATGCGTATGTTGATTCGTGCAAGAGTCCGTTAAATACATGTATTAGATACATGAACTTTAATCGGACGTTTGATAAAACTAGCCGGCTTATGTTTAACCCGTGTTATTAAATCAAGTATTGATTTAATAATATATATATGTATCGATATATAAATAGAGGTTAATGGAGGAAAGAGGCCATAGGAGGGAATTTCCTCCTACGGCGTCGAAAAAATACACCTTCCCTCATTTTTTCCGACGATCGGCACCCACAATTTTCATCGTTATCATCTAAGATGTGGGTACACCAAATTTCATGTGATTTTACAACTTATTCACCGTTGATTTAGTGGGTTCAAAATTAACGGTTTACCGACAATAGAACTTTTTACATTGCTAAATCAACGGTGAAATGCTTGTAGAATCACATGAAATTTGGTGTACCCACATATTAGATGATAACGATGAAGATGGTGGATGGCGATCGGCGGAAAAATGAGGGAATGTGTATTTTTTCGACGCCATAGAAGGAAATTCCCTCCTATGGCATCTTTCCTCCATTATTTGCATATATATATTCTAGTATTATGTTCACTTTCTATTTTTCTCTCTTTGGCTATTTGTATTTTATATAAACATGCGTATATGTATATGAAACATATACGGGGGTGTATTATGTATGTGATACAAAATATTTCTAGGACACCTCATTTGAATTTTCTTTTATTTGAAAAGAAAAGAAATGAGGTGCATGGTGAGGTGGAAAGAAGTTTGGTATGAGAGGTAGGGGTTTAATCTAGCATGGTTGAAATTATCCTCTCATTCTAACATATCCAGTCTCTTTCCTCTCCTCCTTCATCCTTTTGAGTTTTTCCAAGAGAGTAAAAAGAGGAAGAAAAAGAAATTGAAGATCACTACATCAGTTGTTTACATCTCTTAGCAAGTTTTGTTAACAAGTTATTCATCAAAGTTCATTCTAAAGTGTTGCTATAGCTTGTGTCGGGTTCATTCGCGCGGACCATTTTCGGCAAGGACGATCGACTCTCAAGCTCGTTCAGGAGGACTTGGAGCCTAGCTAGAGTCCATTACCACCTCGCAAACACGCTATAAAGGCTGTAATTTCTATGAACTCTTAGAATAGCTATCTAGTTTTGCTTCTTTTAGTGTATGGATGATTGTTTGGGAACTTGGTTGCTTGTGCTTGTTAAATTTTGATTGTTATTCGTTCCGCCTTGATCGCAAGTGTTGCGTTGCGAGCATAAGATACTAACATGGTATCAGAGCTGATCCATATGTTAAAATTAGCTTGCATGACTTTAGAATTCATCACAACTCTTTTGTAAAACTGCTGATTTTCAGCCGATGTTTTTTGTCCAAAATAGCCCTAAAACTGAACATATTGCGAAAATCCGATCCCCGCGAGGTCTTAGTTGGAACCAAGACCTGCGGTAGGGATCAGGGGTACCCGGGAGGCCTAAGGTGGGCCTATAACCTTGAGACCACCACTTGGTGGCCTTAGGCACCCAATTGGGTGGTCTCGGGTTTTGTCCCCTACCCGAGACCACCAAGTGGTGGTCTTGGATAGGGGCACCCCCTAGCCCCCCTACGCATCTTCGATGCAGCGCATAAGTGCCCTATCGGGCTCTCGGGCAAGCTTTGGGTCCTTCGGGGAAAAGGCAAAATGATGTTTTCGGGTGTCGGGCTGCGCTTGAGTTTCGTTGTTTAGAAATTTCGAGTGTACGACCCCACGGATGATGGAATTCTATTGTCGTGGCTTCGAAGCAACTCGATCAAAGTGTTTGATTGAGTCGGCTCAGACACAAATAAGGACATGTGTTGGTAAACGTCGTCGAATTGATGTGTGATCAATTCGACGGGTTGCACATTTAGTTGTTTGTGTTGGTGTGGATATTGTTATGGTTTGGTTAGATTGTTGTGATGAATAGCCCCTCATGTGATTTATATGTACAAATGTATTGTATGTAATTCATGTATTCGATTCGATGTAAATGTATATTCTTTTATTTGGGATGCGGTCAGGTTGAGGTCGTCGTTGTCATTGTATGTATATTTCATTTATGTTAACCCCGCGATGAAGTGCTCGAGCCACTGGGTTTTAGAATACGGTAGGTAGTCATCTCAAGGAGTTGAGACCGGGTTGTCTCGTTCTAGAATTGGTGGGTTGCTCGCTGCACTTGTAGGGATTTAGGATAGATCCGTGGAGGAGTGCTCGAGTTGCCGGGTTCTACGAAGCATTGGATGTCCCCCTCAGAACTTTGATGCCGGGTTGCCTCATTTCTAGGATTGGCGGGTGGCTCGCGTGCTCGTAGGGGTCTTGGATCGTTTATGTATGGGTTATTCATACGACCGTGGTTGCGTTTCGTTTGCGGCTCAAACGAAACGCGGGGCTCCTAGTATATCCGCTATTCTGTTTTGTTGTTTATCGCATGCCTGTAATATGATTACATGTCTGAGATGATATATATAAAATAAACGCTTTTATATGTTTTGCATCTGCGTTAGCCCTGCGTCCCTTTGCTCTAAGTTCAGTAACCTTATAGTGAAGACCCGATGCCCCGTGGCGAATGCGGAAGGCATATACTTGTATTCTATTTTTGGTTGTTTCTGGTGTAACTAGGAACTTAAATGATGTTACTGCATTAATATGATTAATGTAAAGAAATAAACCTAAAATGATATTGGAACTAAATTTCAAAACCGCTCGGTTTTCTTCAAAACTACTTGTTTTCAAAATGGAGCTTAAACCACTCTTTTTCAAAACTACTCGGTTCCTTCAACGATATCAAGTTCATTACGTTAGTAGTTTTCAACAAAACCAGCAGTATCCTTCCGTCATTTTAGATAAGTAGAGTACTTAGTATTTGTGCTGTGTTTGTTGTAAGGTTCAAGAACTCGGTTTCGGTTTCGGTCTCTCATAATTTTATTAGTTTTGCTGGGTTTCGGCTAGTTTCGCTAATCTCAGTTCGGGTTTCGGTTTTGACGGTAATACGACATACATAAGTGTAGATATATTAAATACTTAAATTTTTGGTTCTATATTACAAGGCAATGATCCTAATATTTAAAAATTCAGGCATGATGCAAAATATATTGAAAAATGCACTTAGATAAGTATTAATAAAGGGTTTGATTCATTTTTTTGCGGTTTTCTAACAACAAAGGCCTACAATGATCACAATGATAGTAAACATGGTATAAAAAAAATAAGTTTTTAAAGGTTTCAACCGAAACGATACTGTATGGTTTGTTTCGTATTGGTTTCGGGTTTCGTATCGGTCTCCACCGAAATCAATACGAAACCACCACGTATCGGTGGTTTCGGCCGAAATCTCGAACCTTGGTTTGTTGGCCTCAGTTAAGGTATAGTGTATGGTAGCTAAGTGATGCTAATCCGTTTCATGTTGATGAGATTGGGTAGGACAGTTGTTCGATCTTGTTGGCCTATGTCAAGGGTCAAACGGTTGGGTCTAAATTAATCACGAAATGACGGATAAAACTTCACTAGCGACTTATGGTTTGTTGGCCTCTGTCAAGGTCATAAGCCGTTTGGGGCAAAAACCATATCGGGAGTTTCAAGTGTTGAAACTTGCAATGTGATTGTATACTTTTTATGTGATAGTTGGGTCCCGATTCTTACTGTGAATGATAGTTACTCCCGGGAGATTCACTTCACAAATTAGCTAACCTGTTAGGTGACTAGAAACGTGTTTACGGGGATTTATCTCTTAAGAAACGGGGTTATGCTTCTTAGGAAACGAGATTATTTAATTAGGTCCATGCGAAAGCACGGGGAGCCTCCCTTGGAGTATTTACACTAGCCTGGCTGAACGATTAGCGAACTTTTAGAGTGTACATGATCTCGACTAGTTCTCCTTTTAGGGTTTGAAGGAGAATTCAATTAAATATTAGGAGTCATTCCGATTAGATAAGATAATTAACCAATCTAATTTGCAAGAGTGCACGCTGAGTGTTTCTTTTCTCTTTCCAGACAGTGACCATGACAGGACTTAAGTTGAGAAAAATAAATTGGAAGGATCGAATTATAAAGACTGGTTGAGAAATGTCACCGTTGTCCTTACATATGATAAGGTTGCATATATTCTTACCGCTACTGCATATCCTAACTCCCTGATCCAGATTTTTCGGTTGCGGACATTGAGGTCCGCAAAACGTGGGATCAAGATTGCGCGACGGCCAAATGTCTCATGTTGGCCTCAATGAACAATAAGTTGTAGAGGCAGCACGAAAAGATGGATGTTCAATCCATCTTCCAACATTGCAAAGATATGTATGGAGAGTAATCTCGTATCGCAACATATGAGATCTTGAAAAAATTGTTTCAATCGAGATTGGTTGTCGGATCATCTGTCGGGGATCACGTCCTGAAAATGATTAGTCTTTATTGAAGAGCTCACATATCTCGGATGTATGTTGGACAATGAATTATATGTCGATCTAATTCCGCAGTCTCTTCCGTCAACCTATGCTCAGTTCATATTAAACTTCAATATGCACAAACTGGAATGTAGACTTTCAGAGCTCCTTAATATGTTGAGGAGTGCAGAGAGCACCTTGAAAATGGATAAGGCACCCGTTTTGCTTTTTGGCAAATCTTCTTCCTTTACGTCCAAGGCCAAGGTTAAGGCTAAGGGAAAGAAGAATCCTACCACAAAAGGTGGGGTGGGGACAAGACTGGGGATGTGGAAGCTGAAAAGGGAGTGTTTCAATTGTCACAAGAAAAGGCACTGGAAGAGAAATTGCAGGGCTTTTAAAGCCAACCTCAAGGACAAGAAGCATGGTGATGCTTCGGCTTCAGGTGTGTTTGTAATCGAAAATTGTTTTTCAATAAACTCTGCCTCCTGGGTATTGGATAACAGATCAGGATCTCATGTCTGTAATTGTGTGCATGCATTGAGAAGCAGTAGGGTTATGAAGAAAGGTGATATGATCCTCAGAGTTGGAAATGGCGCAAGTGTTGACACTATTGCTATTGGGGATTATCATCTTGGATTACAGAGCGGCAATAAATTAAGAGAGAATCCCATTCTTTTTTAAGAACTCAAGAAAGTCGGTGCTTAAGTATTCTCCATCTCAATCAGATCGAAGTATCTTGATACTTTTGTCCGTTTGTTTTTCCACTTCATTCTTGTATTCTTTGAACTTCTCAAAAACTTCGAACTTATGTTTCATCAAGAACACATGTGCATGCCTTGAGAAATCATTGGTAAAAGTAATGAAGGAGTATCCGCTTCTCGCGGGTGTAGACATTGGACCACGTACATCACTATGTATGGGCCCCAAGAGTTTGGTAACTCTTTCTCCGTGTCCAGTAAACGGAGTTTTGGTCACCTTACCTTCGAGACATGACTGACAAGTTGCATAAGACAAGAGTTGATTGGGTTTGATATACTAAATAACGGTATATACATTCTGAATCAACATACAGTTATCAACATCCAACACACTAACAAAAGAAAGATTTCGAAGCTTTTTTATGGTATTATAGACTTGGTCATATTAATGAAACATGACTAACAAACTTACGATGGATATTTGGCTCCGTTCAAATATGTATCTTATGCAACTTGTCAGTCATGTTTCGAAGGTAAGGTGACCAAAACTCCGTTTACTGGACACAGAGAAAGAGTTACCAAAATCTTGGGGCTCATACATAGTGATGTACGTGGTCCAATATCTACACCCGCGAGAAGCGGGTACTCCTACTTCATTACTTTTACCGATGATTTCTCAAGGCATGCACATGTGTTCTTGATGAAACATAAGTTCGAAGTTTTTGAGAAGTTCACAGAATACAAGAATGAAGTGGAAAAACAAA
This sequence comes from Agapanthus africanus, assembly GCA_030015575.1. Taxonomy (NCBI): domain Eukaryota; kingdom Viridiplantae; phylum Streptophyta; class Magnoliopsida; order Asparagales; family Amaryllidaceae; genus Agapanthus; species Agapanthus africanus. The sequence goes on along the minus strand of CM057343.1, from coordinate 310,196,317 downwards.
CGGACAAAAGTATCAAGATATTTCGATCTGATTGAGATGGAGAATACTTAAGCACCGACTTTCTTGAGTTCTTAAAAAAGAATGGGATTCTTTCTTTATTTACTCCCCCGTATACACAACATGATGGTATTTCAGAGAGAAGAAATCGCACCCTATTAGATATGCTGCGTTCTATGATGAGTAAAGCTGAGTTGCCGCTTTTCTTCTGGGGCTATGCGCTAGAGTCTGTAGCATACCTATTAAATCAGGTTCCATCCAAATCAGTGCCTAAAACTCCATATGAGATATGAAGTGGAAAGACCATGTCTTAAACGTGTTAAGGTATGGGGTTGTTCTGTTTTTGTCAAAAAGCAGAATCAAGACCAGGTCGAGGCATGATCAGTTTTATGTAAGTTTCTGTGATATCCTAAGCATTCGAATGGATATTTTTTCTACCACGTCGAGGAACAAAAGGTGTTTGTTCTCGACACGCCACCTTTTTAGAAAAGAAATTTCTTGCAAAAGAAATTAGTGGGACCGCGGTAGAACTGAATCACAAACCGCCACTGAAGATTTGGCCGCACCAGAGATTCAAATAGAGCACGACGAACCTCAGTCACTCCGCATATCTAGTAAGCATTCTCATCCACCTAAGAGATACTATGATTTTCTCATAAACGGGGATAGAGAAGACTGCATCATAGAAGATAATGACCCTATTAGTTTTCAGCAGACCATCACTAATGGAGACTCTGTGAAGTGGCTGGATGCTATGAGATCCGAAATAGAATCTATGTACACCAATAAAGTATGGACTTTAGACGTTGCTCCTCCAGGGGTAAAACCCGTTGGATGCAAGTGGATCTTCAAAAAGAAGATTGGTGCAAATGGACAGGTGGAAACCTACAAGGATAGACTTGTTGCAAAGGGTTTTCGTCGAAGACCAGGTGGGCCATGGCGAAACTTTTTCTCCAATGGCTATGCTTATATCTATACGGATCCTACTTGCTATTGCTGCCTTTCATGACTATGACATCTGACAGATGGACGTTAAAACCGATTTTCTAAATGGTGATTTAGAAGAGTGCGTTTATATGAATCAGCCTGAGGGTTTCATAGACAGTGGAAATAGCGAGAAGGTGTGCAAGTTTAAGTCCATTTATGGATTAAAGCAGGTATAGCGGAGTTGGAACATCTGTTTCGATGAGACGGTCAAAGAGTTTGACTTTATCAAGAACGTAGATGAACCTTGTATTTATAAGAAAATTGTGGGAGTGCTGTCACATTCCTAGTATTGTACGTTGATGCTATTTTCCTGACAGGAAATTACATTCATATGCTACAATCGGTCAAACTTTGTCTCAGAAATGTTAGTGTATATGCCCTAAAGGCCATTATTGTATCATACTAGTTTGTATATTACTTAATGGAAGCTTGGGATATTCACAGTTATATTAACAGTCTTTCTCAACATAGTAGTATGCTACTTGGTTTATATCTATCTTAATATGTGTATATGTTTCTTTTAACATATCGCGAATACATATTGATAGAGCCTTTAGGATCTTGCTTAACTACCAGCATTGTGATGGCAGTCACACTAGTGGGGTGGGTAGTCTACAAGCACATCCATTTTCAGGTCCCTAGTCGTAGGATTATCGAGACAGGGCATCGATACTCCGGAGTAGACTGGTGTATACGCTTCTCATCCCAGTTGGGGAAATGGTCTGTCCCACAGCCATTAGTATGTTGTACTGGAGATAGTATACAGGTGCTCGTTGGGCTACGGGTACACCGGACAGGACTTGTAGGGAACTGTTGGTTGGTATTATACCCGTCGTCAGTTAACAGTTCCCAGGTGACATGAGTACAGCATAGTCCGCAGACTTGACACTGGTGTTTCGTCTCGAGTGTGTTCTCACTGTTCTTAGATTGCTACCCTACCACGGCTCAAAGGAGTCGTGCAAACAGGTAGCAGTTGGGTGCAGTCCCGAAGCACTTGGAGGCAGTGGCGGTTAGATAGGATTCGTCTCTCCCGGTATTGGGAGTTGATATCGCGCTGTGTTTGGAGAGCTATTATGCAAAGTCCCTGGCCAGGGCAAACGAGATTTACTGGTAGGATTTCCAGTAGCTTCTTAAGGTGTAATGGGTTTCACTCCGACACGACTTATACTTCTTTTAGGGGACTGACGCTTGCCGCCTCCCTAGGCCCGATATGCGATAGTCCTAGACGAACAGACCAGACTGTACGGAGATTGTCACATCAGGCTCAGTAGGAGTTCAGATGGGTTTTCTCATCGGCCTTCTTATCTACATCTACCTGGGGACCGTTATGAAGGGTCACGGCAGCGCCCCGGCCATCGAAACGCGGCCAAAATACGGAACAAAAATTTATCAAACCGGCGCTACCGCTACCCGAATCCCGGATCAACCTTAAACCCTAAACTAGCAAACTAAGAAGTGGTTAGAATCGTTATACCGAGTTGATCCGTGTCCTTCGGTGTTCATTCCAAGCTCCTAGTGGTCCTTTGATGATGTTTGGTTGCTGGTCTTTCTCCATCTCCGATGATCCACCCGAGGGAAACGGCGCAAGCTCCAACCTCGTCGAACGAGGCAACCGACGCAACAAAGTCGCTAGCGATGGAGAGTGGGGGTGTATGAAAGTGTCACTGCAATTTTCTCTCAACCCATATGCTCAATGAGCAATGCAAGAAGAAGATGAAAGAGGTGATCTTTGGCATGAGCAAAATGGCTAAGTATTTGTGAACTTGAGAGAGAGGGCTTGTAATGCAAGTGTGAATTAATCCAAAACCAAATGAACCCCAATCCCCACAATAAGTGGCCCCCCTTCTCCCCCTCTCATAAAAAAAATCATTTTTTCTTTTCCAATTTGCAATAAAATAATTCCAACCATACTTTGCACCATGCTTTGACTCATGCCCATGCCTTTGCCTTGTCACCTTTTCCACCTCATTTCCTAATTGATTTTCTGAAAGAAAATCAATAATGAGGTGGCATCTTCTAGAAGGTATTCCGTATAAAATACGGAATACTTCCCGGTACATGTACCGAAATACATATACGCGTATTCGTACAAAAATATGAATAGCTAAGAGAGAATAAATAGAGAACAATAATACTAGAATACATATATATAAATACATATGTAAATTATTAAATCAAAACCTGATTTAATAAACTGGCTTAATCGTAAGCCGCTAGTATTATCAACCGTTCGATTAAAGTCTGCGCGGCATGACATATTTAATCGGACACCTGCATGTACCAACATACGCCATGTACACCATATCGCCTGAACCGTGAAAACCCTCTGTGTGGGACTCTAAAGACTCGTCAATAGTCTGACAGTGGGTTTAACCACAAGCATGTCAGCGGCACTAGCTGTACGTAACGGCTATCCAGGTATTGAGCGAAAGGGAGACCGGCGAGCAAACTCATGCAGAACCCCTACTGAGCCTGTCAGTGACAATATCCGCACAGTCCGGTCTGTTCGTCTAAGAGTATCGCATATCGAGTCTAGGGTGGTGGATAAAGTCAGACCCCTAACAACGCGACATTTAGTGTCGGTATGAAACCCATCACCATCTGAGAAACTATCGATCCTTGATCGGTAATTCTCGTTCACCGTGGCCACGGATTTATGGTGATGGCCATCCGTACACAACGCGACATCAATCCCCAATACCGGGAGAGACGAATCCCCGACGATCCGATCACTGCCTCCATATGGCTCGGGACTGTACCCAACTAAAACCTGTTTGCACGACTCCTTTGAGCCGTGGTAGGGTAGTAATCAAAGCACAGTGGGAACTCACACGAGACAAATGACGATCTCAGGTCGACAGACTAACCTGTACACATGTCACCTGGGAAATGCTATCTGACAATAGGTATAATACCAACTAACAGGTTCCCGGCGAGTCCGTCCAGTGTACTCATAACCCAATGAGCACCTGTATACTATCTTAGGTGAACAAACTAACACCAATGGTTTGTGAGACCTGCCCACCGCCCCTCGTCGGGGTCTCGATCAGTATACACTAATCTACACTGGAGTATCGATGCCCGGTCTCGATACTCCCACGACTAGAGACATTTAAGGATGTGCTTATAGACCTTCAGCTTCTACGTATGTGATCGCCATCACAATGCTGGTAGTCAAGCAAGAATCCTATAGGCTCTATTAACATGTATATGATGATAAAGACAAACCAGATAGCATACTATCATCTTGAGTAAGACTGTTTCATCGGTATAGGTCCTGTCTCAATCATCATAATCACAAGTTCGCGACTATGATAATTGCCTTGAGGGTACTATAACCAACACGTTACGTACAGCTAGTACCGCTTGCGGCCTGTGGTTAAACCCACTGCCAGCGTAGTGTCGAGTCTTTAGAGTCCCACACAGAGTGTTTCCCTGCTTCAGGCGAAACGATATAGAGGTCGTATGGTTTTACGACAGGGTTCGGACACATACGTATATTTATGCACGTACGATGTTCGGACAGTTTATACTAGCAGGCTTTAGTTTAAGCCAGATTCTAGTATTGGATTATTGGATTTATACAGTCTCAGTATTTCCGTGTTTTCATGGATAGGAGGGGCATTCTCGTAATTTGTCGAGAAGCTTCTAGAAGAAAGATGAGGTGGAGAGCTTAGGTGGAATTTGCATTAAATGGATTAGTGACTCATGGAGTGATTCATCCAAATGAGTTAATGAAGCATTTATTGCTTAATGACTTATGAGATGATTCATCTAAAGTGAATTAATGAAGCATGGTTGATATTATCATATGTTATTCAGTTAGATAATTATCATGCTTCATATTCACAAATGAGTTATAATTCATATCATTCTCACTTTCACATTCTCTCCTCAAGCTCTCTCTCTTCTAAGAACTAACCCTAATCCTCTCATGTGTTGAGATCCGAGGGTTAGCAAGACTAATAGATTCCTAATCCTCTTCTATATCCTCTAGGTTACTTTGATTAGCACTCATAGCCACCTAGTTACTTCAAGTGAGAGGTTAAAACTTGGAGAAGGATCTCTCGGGTGGATCTTCTATCACATCGAGGAGGCCGACGAGGAGGTGCACTACAAGAACATAGTAGCTAATCACTTCTATATAGTTTTTAGTTAGGGTTTAGCAAAAAACCGTAAAGTTAGTTGATGTTAACTTAAATAAAATGATTGTTTTATCTATTCCGCCTTTCCGCATCATGTGGGGTGTCTAACGTTGACTTACAGTGGTATCAGAGCTTAGCTAAACCATAACTAACATGTTAGCAAAGTCGTTAGAAATTCGATCGCAAACCGAACCCGAAAAAACATCATTTTCACCATGTTTTTGCCGATTTTAAAACGGGGTCTAAACTTTTTTCAGTGACCCTTAAAAATACAAGCAGGGAATTTTAAGAATTGTGAAGAAATTTGGGATTGTGAATCGGCCATACCGCCGTCGATCCAAGCGATCTGCCGCGGATCCCCGGCCGAGTTGACTCCGAGTCAGACCAAATTTGCTCAGTTATTCTTCTGTGTTGATGTTGTGTTTTCTGGGATGATTTGTTTCTGCTCAGGTTTTATGTGCACAGAGAATTGTTTGCAGTAGATTCATTTGTGTTGCTTGATCGAAATTCTAAGATGTTTGGCTAACTTGATTATATCTGTATTGTGTTTAATGTGTTCGTAAACCTCCCCTAACTGCTAGTATGTCGGTTAGCAGGGGTTGCACATTTCTGTAATGGTTTTTTCTGGTTTGTGAATGTGGACTTGTTGGATTGTCGTGAATGGATAGCCGGGGATGTGAGACGAGTGTTTCTTTCATTCAAATGTAATTTGTAATTTGTTGTAATATTTTTTTGCGGGGCACATCCGGGTTGAGGTTGTAGCCACCGTTGTATTATTTCATTTACTGTTTTCTGCTCCTAAGATAGACCTAAGGTGGGGTGCACAAACTACCGGGTACTTTGAAGTGTTTAGTGGCCTACTCACGTTGTTGAGAGAGACCGCTTCACTTCGGATACTTGGTGGGTAGTTTGCCGTATCCGTAGGGGTCTAGGGTGGGGTTTTGGCTACTCATCGCGACTGTGTAATCCGTCTTTCTTTGCAAGCTCAAAAGGAATGCGGATTCATAGAAAATCCAATATGTTCATCTGTGATCTGGAATGCTTATTATTGCGTCTGATGAATATACAATATCTATATATGATATCTATTAGGCGTCACTTATGTTTTACACCCGCGCTAGCCTAGCCCCCGCTCTGTCGTTGGTTAAGTAACCTAACGGGTGAATGACGGGGCCCAGTGGCGAATGCGGATGGCATAAGAGGACGTTGTATTTTCGTTGTTTTCTGCAATGATAGGTTAATTGATAGGACGCATTATATTAATGCAAAGAAAATAAACCAAAGTTGAATCGTTGGAACAGTTTAAAAGGAACCACTCGGTTATTTTAAAACAGAAGATATTTTTTTAAAAATTGCGGAGCTTAAACCACTCCTTTTAAAAGCTATCAGGTTCTTTCGATCATATCAAGTTCACTACGTTCATGGTTTCGCCAAAACCATTCGTAGCCCTTCGTCATTTCATTTGGGTATTCAGTAGTATTTAAGCTATGTATTTTGACCAACGCCAAGGCATAGTGTTTGGGAGCTGCTGGGTATTCATTTGTTGCATAGATAGATGAGTTGGTTTGGGACAGTCGTACTATCATTTGGCCAACGTCAGGGGTATGTACGGGTGGGTTCAAATTAACAAGATAATGATGGGTAGGACTTGACATGTGACTTATGACATTTTGACCAACGCCAAGGTCATAAGAACATGGGGCAGAAATTAATATCGGGAATTTCTAAAGAAACTGAAATTTGCTAAGAGTTGCATACCATTTGGAGTGTGATAATTTTGGTAGGATTCCTTCAGCTTTATCACACGATGATATTTGGATCCCGATTCTACTGTGAGTATCCGCTACTCATCAGGAGATTCGTCACTTAACGCTCAATGCTATAAACCAAGTAGGTGTCGAGAAAGGTGTCAGCGGGGCTACGCCCCTAAAGAAAAGAGGTTATTTAATAAAGGAACTTCGCGAAAGCGTCGTAAAACCTCCTTCGAAGTACCGACACCAGCTTGGCTGAACGGTTAAGCAAGTATTGTACGGTGAGAATAGTCCTGACTAATTCATCCTTTTTGGTTTGAGGAGGGATTCGAGAAACAGTAGGAGCCATCCTGTTTAGATAAACTAAAAACCATTCTAAACTTGCAAGAGCATCATGCTAAAGTGTTCCCTCTCTCTCTCAATTGCAGCGACCCAGAACATGACAGGCCTCAAGTTACTATTAGATAAAAATATTTTGATAGGGCCAAACTATAAAGACTGGTTCCGGAATGTCAAGATGGCAATTACTTATGACAAATTGGGGTATGTCCTTACTACTAAGGCACCTGCTGTCCCTGGTCTAGAATCAAGTGTCGCGGATAACGAAATCCACAAGACCCGGAAGATTGACTGCGCGAAGGTCAAATGCATCATGTTTGCCTCTATGAATAATGAACATCAGAGGAGGCACGAGAATATGGATCTCGAATCCATATTTCTCCACACCAAGGAACTGTATGGACAGCAATCTCGTATAGCTAGATACGAGATCTCGAAGAACTTGTTTCAGTCGAGGCTGGCCGTCGGATCATCTGTAGGAGAATATGTCCTTAAGATGATTGGCTATATAGAAGAGCTCGCGGATCTCGGGACGACATTAGAGAACGAGCTATATACAGACTTGGTTCTTCAGTCCCTTCCACATACGCCCAGTTTATTCTGAATTTCAACATTCAAGGAAAAGAAGTTGAACTTCCAGAACTCCTTAACATGTTGAGGAGTGCAGAGGGCACCTTGCAGAAAACAAGGGAAACACCCACTATGTTTGTTCGCGGTGCTTCCTCTTCCGGGTCCAAGACAAGGGCCAAAGGAAGGAAGAAGAAGGCCGCTACCAAACCAAGAGGTGGTGTTGGCAAGGTGGGAGTTTAGGGAAAGGCAAAGGTTGCGGTGCCAGTAGTGGCAAAGGACGAGTGCTTCCACTGTCGTAGGAAAGGCTATTGGAAGAAAGATTGCAAAGCTTGGATTGCCAAGAACCAGGACCCGAAACAAGTTGTGGCTTCGACTTCAGGTGTGTTTGTAATTGAAAATTATCTGTCAATCAACTCTACTTCCTGAGTATTGGATACCGGATCAGTATCTCATATATGCAATTCATTGCAGGCACTGAGAAACCGTAGAGTGTTGAAGGTTGGTGATATGACCCTCCAGGTTGCTAACAGAGCTAGCGTGGGTGCTGTGTCCGTAGGGGATTATCATCTTGGATTGACGAGTGGACATATTTTGGTTTTGCACAACTGTTTTTGTGTACCCAGTTTAACGTGTAATATCATATCAGTATCGTTGTTATCAAAAGAAGGTTATGATTTCACGTTTGTAAGCGATGTTAACATCCACCTTAATCATGGTTTGATTGGGTCCGGTACACTAGATAACGGTATATACGTGTTAAACCAATTACAGATTTTCAATGTCCAGAACACACTAAAAATAAAGTCTCTAGATATAAATCAAGTTTTCTTATGGCATTGTAGACTAGGTCACATCAATGAGACAAGGTTAACTAAGTTATATAGAGAAGGATATTTGGATCTGTTCGAATATCAATTTTATGCCACTTGTCGATCATGTCTCAAAGGAAAGATGACAAAGACTCTATTCACTGGACATGGAGTAAGAGCGTGCGAGCTTTTAGAACTCATACACAGCGATGTGTTTTGGGCATAAAGATTCCACTGACCCGTAAGAAGCGGCTCCAACAAGGTGCTTGCGGTTCAAAAAAATGGATGAAATTGATGTGGTCCAATGTCTACACATGCAAGAGGCGGTTTTTCATATTTCATTACTTTTACGGATGATTACTCTAGGTATGGATTCATTTTCTTAATGAAATATAAATTCGAGGCCTTTGAGAAATTCCAAGAATATAAGAATGAAGTAGAAAACCAAACCGGCAAAAGTATCAAGACACTGAGATATGATTGAGGTGGTGAATACTTAAGTGCCGAGTTCTTGGGTTACCTAAAAGAGAAAGGAATTCTCTCTCAGCTTATTCCTCCATACACTCCACAGCATAACGGTGTATCGGAAAGACGGAATCGAACCCTATTGGATATGGTACGTTCCATGATGAGTAATGCTGAGTTACTGCGATCTTTCTGGAGTTATGCACTAGAATCAGCTGCATATCTTTTGAACAGGGCTCCTACTAAGATTGTGCCTACCATACCATATCAGATGTGGAGTGGGAAGAAACCCTATCTTCAGTATCTGAAGATATGAGGATGTCCAGCTTTTGTTAAAAAACAGCATGCGGACAAACTCGAGGCACGATCAGTACAGTGTAAGTTTGTGGGATATCCAAAGAACTCTAAGGGTATTTTTTCTATTATGCAGAGGAACAAAAGGTTTTTGTTACTCGTAATGCCCATTTTCTAGAACAGCAGATTTTAGAAAAGGAATCAAGTGGGAGCGCAATAGAACTGGAAGAAATTCCAGAACCACAAACTACTACTGAAAGTTTGGAAGAACCAGAAGTTCAAGAAGAACAGGACATTCCCGCACTCCTTCGCAGGAGTAGTAGGCCGTCTCATCCGCCTGAGAGATACTACGGTTTTCTCATAGACGGGGATAGAGAAGATTGCATCATTGATAATGATGAACCTACTAGCTTTCACCAGGCCATCCATAGCGGCGACTCAGTAAGACGACTGGATGCAATGCGGAACGAAATGGAGTCCATGTACACCAACAAAGTATGGACTTTGGACTTTGCTCCAGATGGGGTAAAACCCATAAGATGCAAGTGGATCTTCAAGAAAAAGATTGGTGTAGATGGACATGTGGAAACCTATAAGGCTAGACTTGTTGCAAAGGGTTTTCGTCAAAGATCTGTTTTGGATTATGACGAAACTTTTTCTCCAGTGGCTATGCTCAAATCCATTCAGATCCTTCTTGCCATTGCCGCCTTCCATGATTATGAGATCTGGCAGATGGACTTAAAAACGGCCTTTTTAAATGGTAATTTAGAAGAATGTGTCTATATGGATCAGCTAGAAGGTTTCAATAAGAGTGGGAGCAGCGGGAAAGTGTGCAAGTTGCTTAAGTCCATTTATGGACTAAAGCAGGCATCGCGGAGTTGGAACATCTGTTTTGATGAAACGGTCAAAGAATGACTTTATCAAAAATCTAGTTGAACTATGTATAAATTGTAGCACGAACTGTTGTATTCCTCGTCTTGTACGTGGATGACATTCTCTTGATAGGAAATGACATTCCTATACTACAATCTGTCAAAGGATTCTAGTCACACAGGTTCTCCATGAAAGACCTGGGTGATGCCTCTTACATTCTGGGGATCTGGATCTATCGTGATAGATCTAAGAGGATGTTGGTGTAAGTCCACGGTAGCGCTCCGGCCGTCTAACAGACGCCAAATGCGGAACAAAAACTTTTTAACGGGCGCTATCGTATACTATAACCCGGATCTGCCATTATTGCTAAACTAACAAACTGTATAGAGTGTAGAAAGGTTATACCGAACGATCCGAGTCCTTCGTTTTTTAACCATCATCCCACGCTCCGTTGCGGCTGCTCCGATCTCGTCGATCTCCAATCTGCTCGTCCAGGTGGTACCACGTCAACGATTCTTTAAACGGGCTCCCGCCTCTGACTCGAGGCAATTCGGTCGTCAAGTTTGTTAAAAGAGACGACCAAGAATGATGTAGAGAATGGGTAGAATACTTTGTCTCGTTACGTCCAAGGCTATGGACGAACGGTTAATGAAGTTGCCACTCGAATCGGGTGATGGAATGAAATAAGCTATGAAATTTCCATGCACCCCAAAACTATCATAATCTTTTTCCAAACATCAAGTGAGAGTGAGAGAGAGGGGGAAGGGGCCGGCCATATATAAGTGAGGGGGGGTGAGTGTAGGAGAGGGGGAGGTGACAATAAGAAAATATCTAGTGTGAACACAATAAATGAAACTAATGAATCACTTGTTAGTTATATGTATGCCCTAGAGGCCATTACTGTACATACGATGTATATTGTAATGGATGCTTGGACATATATAGGGAGGACTTTCTTGCTCGACATGATAGTATGCTATCTGGTTGTACTTTATCTTAACATGTACTCTGATTGTCTCTATATTACATGTTGATAAAGCCCGTAGGATATGTACTCGACTACTGGGACTATGATGAGATCATATTAGTGGGGCCACGGTAGTCGACGAGTATATCCTATAACTGTTCCTAGTCGAGGGTGTATCGAGACAGGGCATCGATGCACCAGTGTAGACTAGCGTATACGCATCTTGACCCATATGATGGGCGATGGATGATCCCATATCCATCGGTGTTTGACATCAAGGATGGTGTACGGGTGCTCAGTAGAGACTGGGTACACTGGACGGACTCGCCGAGAACTCCCAGATGGTATTATACCTCACGTTAGATGGCAGTTCTCCGGTGACACTGGTACATAGTAGTCTGTTGACCCGAGATCGTCATAGTCTTGTGTGATTCCCACTGTGCTTTGATTTCCATCATACCACGTCCAAGAGGGCGTGCAAAAAGGTGGCTTTTGGGTACAGTCCCGAATCACATGGAGGCAATGAGCGATAGGAGGGGATTCGTCTCTCCCGGTATAGGGAGTTGATGTTGCGCTGTGTTCGATTGGCTATAACCGAAAATCCCTGGCCAGGGTTGCTGAGATTTACTGGTAAGTGTTATCAGTAGTTTCTCGAACTGTTATAGACCTCATATCGACACGACTTATCGAGCTACTGGGGTCTGACGTTTACCACCCCTTGGTGAGATATGCGACATATCAGACGACGAAACCGGACTGTACGGGAGTGTTACTGTTTGGATTCACAGGAGAATGTATATGCTTGCTTGTTGATCTTCTGAGCGCTCAATACCTGGGTAGCTGTTACGTTTAGCTGACCGCTTGCAGCTTGTGGGTGTTTGATATGATCATCACCTACTGCCGGCGTATTGACGATTCTTTAGAGTCCTACACAGGTTTCTTGGCTCAGGCAAAACGGAATAGGGGCACATATATGATATGTGCGGGACCGAGGATAATGCTATATGAGATACCGTATTCTATTCTCGCGATATATGATATCAGCCGGGTCATCGGATCAAGTGTTGATTCGATGAATCGGTACGGATAAATATTAGTCGGTTATATGCGATATAGCCGGATTGTCGGATCAAGTGTTGATTCGATAATTTAATGTATAATAATATATATGATATATTAAATTACATTAACTAATATTAGCTCACTAAAAGATTCTTTTTCTCACTCGGGTAATACATTGATATATATGCGATATATGTTAATTGTATTATTTTATTTTGTTACGATAAATATTATATATGTGATATATAATATTGTAACATGATATGATAACTAATGCAACTTGTTTAGTGGAGTTTAAACATGATTAGGGTTTGGATTAGGGTTAAGACTTTTAGTGGATTCTAGAAGGTTTCTTTTTGTCATGATAAAGATATTTGTCTTGGTATTTTTGTGTGACTCACTCTTAACTCAACCCAAACCCTAGCCCTTGGTTAATTCTCTACAATGGTTAAGTAAACCATGGTTGCATTATTTATCATATTAATCCTTTCATTATTCATCACAAAAAGAAAATGAATGACTATTCTTCTTCTTCCTTGAGTTCTTCATGCAAAACTTTCTTGCTTTGATATTTGTGATGAAAATATGTGAGAAAAGATAAATAAAGAGAGCAAAAATCCTACTTCATCATCCTCATCTTCCCTTGCCATTTAGATGAGGGTGTTCATTTCATATTATGAGTGTTAGCTTGTGTTAACGAAACTTCAAGGTAGATCATCTTTGTATCGAAGATCGGAAGCAAGACTGCATCTTTCTCTTCGTGGAGCCTCTCGAGAGTCCGGAGCAAGATGATCGCAGCGAAGGGACTTCAACACGGAGCTTATGAAGTGAAGGCCCGGATCTACAAAGGTTGTAATATCTCTCATTTAGTGTTAAAGTGTTTAACATGCTTGTTTTCGCCTAATCTCTAGTTTAAAGATCCGGCTTCGGGTTGTTCGGCACGGCTAATTTTTAAATCGGGCATGGTTGATGCCTAGTAGAATATTGTGCGCGTGCCTAGCAACCCTACATCACTAATCCTTGTCACCAAAACCATTAATGCAACATATGAGTCATAAGCCTAATCACCACTTCTAGAACCTTCTAGAAGCATCCACTCTCATCTCAAGAAAAGACAAAATCCGTATTTAACCAAATGTTAAATACGCTGATAGAAAACTGGAAACTGGCAACTTCTAAAAGCGATCCTAAAACGAATTTCAGGACAACCCCGTAACTGTATAAATATACCCGTATTTGTATTACGACAGAATACAAATGCAACTGAGACAAAAATGCAACTGAGAAAAATATATTATATCTACTCAATATAATACTCGGATCCGGCTTAAACCAAAGCCCACCAGTATCATCTGCCCGAAATATGACACGTGCGTAAACGCACGTGTATTTTCCGAACCTTGCCATAAAACCATACGGCCTCTACAACGTTTCGCCCGAACTTGGGAAACTGTCTGTGGGGGACTCTAATGACTCGTCAGTACCCTGGCAGTGGGTTTAACCACAAACCGTCAGCGGCACTAGCTATGCGTAACGGCTGCCCATGGACTGACCTCAAGGGAGACCGATGAGCGAACTCATCCGGAAACCCTACTGAGCTTAACAGTGACAATGTATATACAGTCCGGTCCGTTCGTCTATGAGTATCGCATATCTGCCTAGGGGCTAGTAACGTCAGACCCCCAATAGCAGTATAAGTCGTGTCGGAGTGTAGCCCAATAACACCCTGAGATACTACTGGAGTACCTACCAGTAAATCTCCTTCCACGGCCGTGGGCTTTGTGTAATGGCTCTCCTAGACACAGCACGATCTCGCCCCCAATACCGGGAGAGACGAATCCCCTGCCGATTCGCTCACGTGCCTCCATATGGCTCGGGACTGTACCCAAAAGCTACCTGTTTGCACGACTCCTTTGAGCCGTGGTAGGGTAGAAATCAAAGCACAGTGGGAACTCACACTAGACAAATGACGACCTCAGGTCGATGAACTAACCTGTACACATGTCACCAGGGAACTGCTATCTGACGATATGTATAATACCAACTAGCAGATTCCCGGCGAGTCCTGTCCGGTGTACTCATAACCCAATGAGCACTGTATACATCTTAGGTGATCCAACTGACACCAGTGGCTTGTGAGATCGGCCACCGCCCCTCGTCGGGGTCTCGACTGTATACACTAGTCTACTCCGGAGTATCGATGCCCTGTCTCGAAACTCCCACGACTAGGGACCGCAATTAAGGATATGCATATAAACTACCCAACTCTCACGTATATGATCGCCATCATACTGTTGGTAGTAAAGCAAGATCCTAAGGGCTCTATCAAAGTGTAACATGTAATCAGTCGTTTGAACATGTACACGACTGATAAAGGCAAACCAGATAGCATACTATCATCTCGAGTAAGACTGTCCTACCGGTATAGGTTCTCCGCAATCATTGCAATCACTTACCTGCGATCCAATAATTGACTCTGAGAGCACTATCTCCAACAGTTGGGACTTTCGCAGTCCAGGTATATCAACACTATACTGAAAAGATTCAGTATGGAAGATTCTAAGCGCGGTAATTTACCGGCTTGTCACGGAATCACTTTCTCCAAAGAGATGTCTCCCAAGACTGATTTGAAAAGGGATCGCATGTCGATTATACCCTACGCTTCTGCGGTAGGCTCTATAATGTATGCGATGTTGTGCACCAGACCAGATGTAGCTTACGCACTGAGCGTGGTAAGCTGGTATCAGTCAGACCCAGGGGAGAAGCACTGGATAGCAGTAAAGAACATTCTCAAGTACCTTAGAAGGACTAAGGATATGTTCTTGGTTTAAGGCGAAAAAGATCTCAAGATCGAGGCTTTTGCTGACTCCAGCTTCCAGAATGACAAGGATGACTCCTAGTCCATGTCAGGTTATGTTTTTACCCTCAATGGAGGGGCGGTATGCTGGAAGAGTTCCAAGCAGGACACCGTTGCTGACTCGACGATGGAAGCGGAGTATATCGCTGTTTGCGATGCCGCAAAAGAAGCAGTCTGAATGAAGAAGTTCCTCACAGAACTTCAGGTTGTTCCATCCATTGTTGATCCAATACCTCTGTATTGTGACAACAACGGGGCTATAGCTTTAGCAAAGTAACCCAGGTCCCATTAGAAGTCCAGACACATCTTAAGGCGGTATCACTTGATCAGGGAGATCATAGATCGTCGGGAGATCAAGGTCCGGAGAGTTGCTACAGAGGAGAACACTGCAATCCATTCACAAAGGCCTTACCTCAGATTCAGTTCGAGAGCCTATTCGAGATGATAGGTCTTCGATACGCCAGTACATGGCCCTAGTGCAAGTGGGAGATTGTTAGTGTATATGCCTTAGGGGCCATTATTGTATTATACTAGTTTGTATATTACTTAATGGAAGGTTGGGATATTCACAGTTATATTAACAGTCTTGCTCAACATAGTAGTATGCTACTTGGTTTATATCTATCTTAATATGTATATATGTTAGCATATCGCGAATACATATTGATAGAGTCCTTAGGATCTTGCTTGACAACCAGCGTTGTGATGGCAGTCACATTAGTGGGGGCTGGGTAGTCTATAAACACATCCTTTTTCAGGTCCCTGGTCGTAGGATTATCGAGACAGGGCATCGATACTCCGGAGTAGACTAGTGTGTACGCTTCTCAT
Organism: Agapanthus africanus; assembly: GCA_030015575.1. Taxonomy (NCBI): domain Eukaryota; kingdom Viridiplantae; phylum Streptophyta; class Magnoliopsida; order Asparagales; family Amaryllidaceae; genus Agapanthus; species Agapanthus africanus. The sequence goes on along the minus strand of CM057343.1, from coordinate 310,180,373 downwards.
CCCAGTTGGGGAGATGGTCTGTTCCACAGCCATCAGTACATTGTACTGGAGATAGTATACAGGTGCTCGTTGGGTTACGGGTACACCGGACATGACTCGCAGGGAACTGTTGGTTGGTATTATACCCGTCGTCAGTTAACAGTTCCCAGGTGACATGAGTACAACATAGTCCGTAGACTTGACACTGCTGCTTCGTCTCGAGTGTGTTCCCACTGTTCTTAGATTGCTACCCTACCACGGCTCAAAGGAGTCGTGCAAACAGGTAGCAGTTGGGTGCAGTCCCGAAGCACTTGGAGGCAGTGGCGGTTAGATAGGATTTGTCTCTCTCGGTATTGGGAGTTGATATCGCGCTGTGTTTGAAGAGCCATTATGTGAAGTCCCTGGCCAGGGCAAACGAGATTTACTGGTAGGATTTCCAGTAGCTTCTCAAGGTGTAATAGGTTTCACTCCGACACGACTTATACCGCTTTTAGGGCACTGACACTTGCCGCCCCTAGGCCCGATATGCGATAGTCCTAGACGAACAGACTGGACTGTACGGAGATTGTCACATCAGGCTCTAGACGAACAGACCGGACTGTACGGAGATTGTCACATCAGGCTCAGTAGGAGTTCGGATGGGTTTCCTCATCGGCCTTTTTATCCACATCTATCTGGGGACCGTTACGTACAGCTAGTACCGCTTGCGGCCTGTGGTTAAACCCACTGCCAGCGTAGTGTCGAGTCTTTAGAGTCCTACACAGAGTGTTTCCCTGCTTCAGGCAAAACGATATACAGGTCGTATGGTTTTACGACAGGGTTCGGACACATACGTGTATGCACGTACGATGTTCGGACAGTTTATACTAGCAGGCTTTAGTTTAAGCCAGATTCTAGTATTGAATTATTGGATTTATACAGTCTCAGTATTTTCGTGTTTTCACGGATAGGAGGGGCATTCTCGTAATTTGTCGAGAAGCTTCTAGAAGAAAGATGAGGTGGAGAGCTTAGGTGGAATTTGCATTAAATGGATTAGTGACTCATGGAGTGATTCATCCAAATAAGTTAATGAAGCATTTATTGTTTAATGACTCATGAGATGATTCATCCAAAGTGAGTTAATGAAGCATGGTTGATATTATCATATGTTATTCATTTAGATAATTATTATATATAGTGCTCATACAATCAAAGTCAAATGGTCAACAACCCTAATGAGAATCCTCTGCCTCTGTCTCTATCAAATGTGCATACACACCCGCATCAGTTCTCATATACAATCAAAGAGTTGACCATTTGACTTAAGTATACAATCAAAGAGTTGACAACCCATATGTAATGAACACCCGAATTCTTGAATCTGTAATGAATGTAGTTAGGGTTGTCGAGTTTGCGACGGTATCCTGTTTGGAACTCCTCCAACACACCGCCCCTCCGTTGAGGGTAAACACAAAACCCGAGACAGATTTGCTGTCATCTTTGTCACTCTGGAAGCTTGAATCGGTAAAGGACTCGACCCTGAGGTCTCCATTACCGTAAACCAGGAACATCTCCTTAGTCCTTCTTAGGTACTTGAGAATGTTCTTCACTGCCGTCCAGTGGTCCTCACCTGGGTTTGACTGATACCGGCTCACCACGCTCAGCGCGTAAGCTACATCTGGTCTTGTACATAGCATCGCATACATTATAGATCCGGGCATGTTCACACTCGCGCACTTGTGCACGTTTGGTGACCGGGCAGTTATTACTAGTGGGCTTTGGTTTAAGCCAGATACTAGTATTTGTTTTGGGATTGGTTTTGTCTCATTGTATTCGTGTTCCTCGGAACGCGGATGCGGGTGTGTATGCACAGTTGATAAAGGCAGAGGCAGAGGATTCTCATTAGGGTTGTTGACCATTTGACTTTGATTGACTTGTTGACCGTTGACTTTTTCCAAACCCTAATGAGAATGATTAATATGATTAATAATGATAATTAAGGATTATTGTGTGATGGTTAGGTTGACCATTTGACCATGGTGGATATTTTGACCCTTGTTGACATTTTGACCCTAATCATTTCATATCAAAGATGCTTCTTGATCTTTGCAAATTGCATTTATTATGAAATGATAATGGTCATTCCATACTCACCATCACATTTTCCTTTTTAATTATTATTATTAATCTATTATTCTCTCATATGAGCATGGTTGTAAAAAGAGAGCTCTCATTCTATCATATATCTCTTCTCTCTCTTTGCAAAAGCTCTTCTTCTTCCTCTCTCAAAACTTAAGTGTTCCATATGCTGGAAATCATAAGTTTTTGAGACAAAGCCACTATAACACATCTCTACTCATTCTAAGGTACTAGGTTTAGCAAACCAAACACCTTAGTTACCTCTAGGTTGAGGTAGGAGCTCAAGTTCGAGGCCCTCGGGTGGATCTATCTTCGGCAAAGAGAAGACGAGGATGATGAGTTGTTCAAACTACCACAAGGAGCAAGCAAGGAGGAGAACAACAAGAAGAGAAGGAGTTCAAGGCTAGGTATAACCCCCTAACCGAGTAGCTAAAGCTTATAGTTGTTGCTAGTGTGTTATTTAGCAAAGATCCGGGTTTTCTAGTCCATGTTACCAAAACCCCAAAAATCGTTTTTCACCGTTTCCCCAACCCCGAAAGAACCGGGAGAGGTAACGTGGACCTAACAGGTACGTCCTCTAGGTCGTCTGGAATAGCAGCGACGTCACGGCTCCGGCGATATGGTTGTACACTGGGGTCAGGGAGATGAGATAGTGTCGAGCTGATGAGCGGCGACGAGCTAGGGTTTGCTGTTAGGGTTAGGTTAGGGTTTGTTGTTAGGGTTAGGTTATAGGGTTTGGGCTTGGTTTAGGTTGTGTTGGCTGGGGTTGCAGGGGTCTGGTGTAGGAGGGATATGTGCAGAGGAAAGGGAGAGAGGAAGGAGATGGCGACGGCGAGGTGAAGGGGTCGTTGGCGACGAGGTGGTGCAGGTGGGTTCTGTGGGGTTCTGTGGGTGCAGGGTGAGCTCGCGGAGGAGGAAGAGGGAGCTCTGTGAGGGAGATGGAGTTGAGGAGGCAGGGAGTTTAGGGTTAGGGTTTAGAAGATGTGAACTGTGTGGTGATGGGTTAAAGGAGAAGGGGTGCTCAGTTTAAATAGGAAGAAGAAGAAGAGAGAATAAAGGAGCGGTTAAGGGAGGTGACCGTAGCCTTCGGGGGGTGACGGGATTGTTTCTCACCGCGAGAGGAGAGAGAGGGAGTAAGCGAGAGGAGAGAGAGACGGGAGGAGAGATAATCTTGTCGCGTAGTGAAGAGAGAGAAAGAGATAGCAGCGAAGGGGAGAGAAAGAGTAAGCGAGAGAGAGAGCTCGTGAGGTGGGGGCCACAAGCAGAGAGGGAGAAGGAAAGAGAGAGAGAGAGAACTGGGGGTTTGTTATAAGTTAGGATTTTAATTGATAAAATCATTTAGTTAGTTTTAAATTTTTTTTAAATTGTTAACGAAATTTAAATTAATAAATTTTAAATATTAAATAAATTTGAATTTTGGCGGGATACAAAAATATTCCAAAACACGTCCGGGTCGGGTCTAAAATTTCAGTTTTAAAAATACAAAAAATATATGCGATGGCCAAAATTCAAAATGAATGCTCGGGTAACGAAAATACATACCCTCAAGAACGGATGTACGTACGTGCGTGTAGCCATGCAAACAAGTCCGTTTCACTGAACGGGACGAGAACAAGATGCGCGGATGCTACCACGGGGTTAGGGGTATCATGCAGGCCATGTAATGTATTTTTAAAATATTTTATGCTACTTAAAATGTTATATGGTAAAAAATGCAATGCCAGATAAAATGCCAGTATGCAGTATTCATGAATATGTACTAGTCTACGCAACAAGTCAAGATAATTCATAAACATGAATCAAACAAGTTTCAAGCAAGCGGGTCGGGTCGGATGCAAATACTAATGTAAAATACTATTCGCACTCAAAATACGATAAATCAGGAAAATACCACAAATAAGAAAATACGAGAACTGGAATTGGTATAAATAAATTAGGGTGTTACATTATACCCAACTACAAAAAGAATTTCGTCCTTGAAATTCCAAGAACAAGGAAAGATAAACAATCATGAAACTACAACAATAGGTGGAAATTTCTGTCGAATTTCATCTTCACGTTTCCTAGTCGATTCTTCATGCGAGCGATTTCCCCAAGAAACAAGTACGAGAGGGATAACCTTGTTCTTAAGAACCTTTTCTCTTCGATCCACAATCAACATCGGTCGTTTCTCAAAGGTCAAATCTTCTCTTACCGTCAGCTTCGACTGATCCAGCACGTGTGTTTCATCTCGAACATATTTACGGAGTTGAGATACATGAAACACGTCAGGAACATTCGCCAAATATTGTGTTAAAGCCAATCGATAAGCCACTTCTCCAACACGCTCAAAAATTTCGAAAAGCCCTACGAATCGAGGACTAAGCTTGCCTCGACTCCCAAAACGAATCACTCCTCTAGTAGGTGATATCTTCAAGAACACCAGATCATCAACAACGAACTCTAGAGGTCTTCTCGATGTGTCGACGTTCCCATTGGCGTGCATCCAGCAGGAATTGAACCTACGAATTTGCCAATTATGAGTTGGGCGCTTTAACCATTCAGCTATTAGAGATGAAAAAGACGCTAGCAGTAGCAGAAGATCATCGATCATACTTTCTTGCCTTAGCCACCATTGAGGAAGAGGGATTTCTACTTGCCTTAGACCACTATCGAGGAAGCGAGACTCATAGCACATACGATCCTTACCCGTGAAGGCAGAAAGAGTACCTGTTAACAAAACGGAGTAGAGTCTCAAACATTTCTCGCACTGGTCTCAAAAACGAAGTTCTCGTATTTTCAGGCAGAGCACCAGTCAAAAGACATAGAGACCTATGAAATTGACGTTTTCACATTTTTAAGTGCGATTCTGTTAGCTAGTAATTAATGACTATTTTTGTTTTTGGATGAGAGGTAAAGAAAGGGGAAGATAAAACGACTATAATAGAACTACTATTAAGTATCATAATCAACTTTTTATCATAGTACATTACGTCATCAGTACATTACTTCATCATGGGCGGATAGCGGGGATCGAACCCGCATCTTCTCCTTGGCAAAGAGAAATTTTACCATTCGACCATATCCGCATTTTTTTAGTTCCTGTTCCTGACACGTACGCATATGTCCACACATATATGACATATATGATATATCATATATGCGTCTGGATCATATTTGCGTCGGACCAGATATAAATACTAGTAAAGTAAGATTCCAATTAAAAATTAAGATGAGATTATTATTATATCCAAATATCCAATTAATAACAAATTAAATAGAATTTTTTTTTGGAACTCAGATTGAATCTTAATGTGTCTAACAATCCAAATTTTTGGAGAAAGAATGGCATTCTTAGATCGGGAAAATGCCAAAGAAGTTCAAGAGATGAGAGAATTAAGGATAGCTATCAGAAAGATGATTAAATTAAACAAAGGATTTGCAAATAAAAGCGCTAATGCCACGACCAGTCCATAAATTGTTAAAGCTTTCATAAAAGCTAGACTAAGCAATAAAGTACCTCGTATTTTTCCTTCTGCTTCTGGTTGTCTCGCAATACCTTCTGCGGCTTGGCCTGCAGCAGTACCTTGACCAACTCCAGGTCCAATAGATGCAAGCCCTACGGCCAATCCAGCAGCAATAACGGAAGCGGTAGAAATCAGTGGATTCATGATGATAGGTTCCTCGCACCAAAAAAAAGTTAATGATACAATCAATTAATTATTACTTATTTGATCACTAAAATATATCGAATAAAAATAATAATATAGATAGGGATAACCCCTATATAACTAGTATATATCTAATATCACATATACATTTGTTTCTTTCATAACGTAAACCGCCCTATTTTATATTGAAATTTTCAATTCGAAGAAGAGCAATTTCCTTTATCCTTTTAGGTTCTATTCTATATTCTCTTTTTCCATATTCACGAGTTCCATCTTGTAATTCGGTCAAGAAAGAACCCTTGTTTTGGATTTAATGTAACGATTGCATTACGAATATTGATTGTTCCAACTATGTTCTGTTTCTTTCATAAAATACTATCTACTATTGTAGTATATTTTTTGTTTCTTGTCTATTATATGTAAAATCTATAAACCCTTTTTTATGGTTCAATTTTTTTTGTTCGAATACTTTCATTTATTTCAAGTAATTCTTTATTTTTGAATCAAGGGTTCATAATGTAAAACTTATTTGATCTTATCAATTCCATTTTTAGAATCTTTTTCGGATATAAATCAAGTATTAAAGATTTTATCGAAAACTTATAGCATGTGAATCAAACCCATGTTTGAATTGAAACTGAGATACTGATGCAAGTTCTTCCCTTCTGAATCAGATAGATTCATATCTGAAAGAGGCTGACAATAAGTTCTTTCAAAATTGACTATTTGTTCCTCCGAACTCTTCTGCCGATTTTGTGCCGCCTTCATATGATTCCGGATAGTATTAACTTTCTCAACGGTTTGCACGATCAAATCCGGTCCCAACAATCTTCGCTCTCCAACATCATTCCAATAAACGGGCGAGCGACTTTTGCGATCATACAACGCTTCGAATGAAGCCATCTGAATAGTCGCCTGAAAGATGTTATTGTAAGAAAACTCTACCAAGTGTATATGATCCTTCCACGAACCCTTGAAGTCTAACATGCAAGCTCTTAACATGTCTTCAAGAGTTTGGATCGTTCTCTCTGACTGGCCATCTGTCTGAGGATGATAAGCTGTGCTAAACTTCATTCGAGTCCCCAAACTTTCCTGTAAGCTCTTCCAGAAGTGCGACAAAAATCGGGTATCACGATCAGAAATGATGCTTACGAGTACTCCATTCAATCGCACAATCTCCTGCATGTACCATTCCGCCAACGTTTCCGTTGATTGACCAACTCGAAATGATATGAAATGAGCTGACTTGGTCAATCGATCAACAATCACCCAAACTGCATTGTTGTCCTTTGGACTCCGCGGTAAAACTGTCATGAAATCCATGGTTATATGTTCCCACTTCTATTGAGGAATCGGAAGTGGTTGCAATAAACCAGCAACCCTTTGATGTTCAGCCTTAACTTGCTGACACACCAAGTACTTCGCTACAAAGCGGGCGATTTCCCTTTTCATGCCTTCCCACCAGAAATGTTGTCGAACATCACGGTACATCTTCGTGCCTCCTGGATGTACGGAATACGCGAAACTGTGTGCCTCTTTCATAACTACTTCACGAATGTCCCTCTTTGGTACACAAACGGCTACCATATCGCAACGAACCATCTTCATGAATTAACAAGTCCGTTCGAAGTCCAACTTCAACTTGTATCAACTTCCAACGACGAAAGAACATTGTTTGTCGGTCTAGCCCTAAACTCGACTGGCCTGACAGAATAGCTTCTTCCAGCAAAACAAACTCCGAATGTCCGGGAATCTGGAAAATCATTTTCTTTGCCCTACAATCAATGTGAGCGTGGAAAGTGAGACCATCCATTTCCAAGACAACTTCATAACTTCCGGTTATCAAACACCAAGAAATCTGCGAATAACTCCCGTCCGCAAGTAACTACAGAACAATCCTTACATTCTCTACTAACTATGATCTTCCCATTCCCATTGTGTATGTCCTAACAATTAGACATGGTCGTGCAAGTAATCGAGTGTGTAGTAGTAAATTTGGACGACACAAAACAATGGGATGCACTAGAATCGAACAATGCTAATGCGGGAAAAATCACGAACAAGTAGGATACCTGAAATGACTTCCTCTGAAGCCTTGGCCTCTTCAGCCATCAGGGTAAAAGTTCGAGCTTGATTAGATCCCTGAGTTAACTGCTCTTGCTCCCGAAACTGCTTATGCGGTGGCCTCTGAACATCATCTTTCATGCGAAACTTCAACGGACAAGTATCAGTGGTATGATCAGCTGATCCACAAATAAGACAGTCCAAGTCTCCTTCGACAATCTCTCCAGAAATGACCCGGTCGTTGGCAGTAATCGCACAACAACCTTCCTTTTTGCTCGGACAAAACTGGCTTCTTCATTGGTATAATGCCATGCCTGTCCACCGGAATACCTCTGCGTATAGGCGCTCGATTCGGCGTAAACGCCGGCTTCCGTACCGCAACTGTCGGCTGCTGCGTACTTCCAATCTTCATTGATAGGCTCTGCTGCTCTCGAGCCGCTTTAAGTACTTGTGAGAAAGTGGTCAAACCCATAGATATAATTTGCCTTTGGATGTCCACGTCCAAACTGTGCATGAACCTCCTTGCCCTATCAGCATCATTGGCAGCCAAAGGTCCAGCGAATCTACTGAGGCGTGTCCATTCAGCTGCATGCACATCCACGGGTGCGCCGTTCTGCTTCAAGCCGATGAATTTTTCTTCCATTTCCTCCCGTGCAGTCTGCGGGAAGAATTTCTCCAAGAAGCTCTGCGAGAACGTTGCCCAACTGATCGGCTTGGGTAAAAGGGTCTCCTCTACAAGCCACCATTCACGAGCATAGTCCACCAGTTGGATGCGCACGACATCTACTCTTTTATCCTCTGGAATCTGTGCCGTGACGAGCAAATTCTCCGTATCAACCAGCCAATGCTCTGCTGGCAACGGTTCTTCCAAACCAGTGAAGACGGACGGACCCAGTCTTCTGAAATCCGCCACGGTACCCACACGTTCAACTGGTCTGGCCGCAACATTGTTCAAGGTCTGCTGGACGGCCCATAAACCTTCCTGAAACGCTTCGGCCTGTAGCCGGTTCAGCCTGGGCTGCCGTTTCTGGTCCTCTAGTAAGCCACGAATTACTCCAGGTAAGGCGGCGTCATCCACACGCTTCTGGTACGTCTTCAAACTTCTGTCCGCCATGATTCTGCAATCAATACACCAAAGAGGATTAGTATGATGAACAAGATTCAAAACTTGCGATGAATGATGACCATGAATCAAGGATATGAATCAAGATTAGAACTCCAAGTTACTTAAATAGAGTACCGCGTTGTAACCATGCCGCGGTACATAGTTACAATCATATAACCCTACTCAAGTCGCCCAAATCCTAGTATCCGAATCAAGGAACATAGAGAAACAATAGGGAACCAAAAAGGTTTCAAGTCGAGATGCAAAGTGGTTTGCATATCGTCAAGGTAAGGATCAAGAGGAAGTTAAAGATTCAAGAATGGCAAGATGGTAAAGTGGCAGGACATGTTCCTAATCACGAGTATTCTGATTCGTGTATTGGGTTCAATACCCAACTACAAAGAATCAAACCCGACTAATCCTAAATCCTATGTCTCTGATACCAAACAAACCCTGTCACGCCCCGCATCCCAGAGTGCGCTAAGATCGGCACGCGACAGAGCCAACCATGCTACCTGTGGCTAGGAAAGATCCCTCCACAGTCACATTCCGGCCGTCTAGAGATATCAAGAACAGTAGAAAAATAAAACAACTATCTAATACATGTCCATGAGCCAGAATAACGAGTCAGGAAATAAAATAATGCGGAAGCAAAAGATCCAATACAATAATAATCTGGAATGTACGTCCTAAAATACGGGCTTACAACAGGAATGAAAAATACTGAAAGGAAAACTAAACTAAACTAATCAGGTCCTCACTGCTCGGCCTGTTGATTAAAATACTCATGAACAGCCTGCGATAAAGATAAGGGATCCGGGCCATGCAAAACCCAGACGTCAGTGCGTCATAATATCAATAATTCTAAGCAAGCAGGATGTAATGAAATATACAGGCATGAAGTATGAACAGTAACAAGTCATCAGTAACAAGTAAACAGTAACATGAATATAGATCAGTGAACATGATATAAACAGGTGAAGCGCAGTGAGTAGTCTAAATTGTGCTATAGGGTTATCTACTCTAAAGTTTTTCGAAATCAATTAATATAATCCTCATCGTAACCCATCGGTCTATGCTCTGTTCATTCCCCACGGGACCACGGTAAAATGATATGATAGACTGTGAGTCTATGTCCCGTTCATTCCCTACGGGACCACGGTAAAATGATGTAATAGCCTTTTGAGTTACGTTCAGCTACATTCTTGATTTCCCCATACCCCCAAGTTATGTGTTCAAGTCGGGTATTGATAAATCTGGAGTTAATGCCAACACATGATCAAGCAGATACATGTTTGTTTGTATAGACAACAGGATATGTCTATAGGGACAACAGGTCAAGATTATCGGCATTAGTAACAAGATTAGGTATCAAGTCAAGCTGTGGTACATCAGGTCATGTCAGGTAGTGCACATGTGTTAAGTCATGTCAAATAGTGTATCAGGTCGTGTCAAGTAGTGCACAGGTATCTAGTGGGTGTTCATAATCAAACTGTAGTAAGTATGGGTGCACAAAAATCAAGTATGGAGGATTAATATAACAATAAAATGAAATAATGTGACATGGCATGCAAATAGATATAAAATCAATGATATGGATGCACAATTATCAATTAGGGTTACATTTATAGTTCCAATACTAATTAGGATGCACTTTATTAAACACGAGGTGTTAATACAACAGTATTATGTATTAATGTGATCTGTAGATGCAGCTATATGTATACTATATAATATGGATGCAAACGGGTATCCGAAAACTGTAAAACTTGCATATGGATGTATAATATGATAAACGGGTAACATTTTACTCATATCGATGCGTAAAACTATACCTAGCATGTAGCAAGATGATTTAGCATGCGACTAGATATGTAATTCATGATATAGATACATACGGATGTCATATAACCGTAGAATGATAAACTAGCAAGTGTGGGATATATAACTAAACAATATGAGATGTAACTATTCAATTTGATGCAGTATATGGTAGTATAGTATGTAACAAGATAAGTTTGTATGCCCTAGATCTGAAATAATATGAACGGATCTATACGGACATCGTAAAATTGTAAAACGAGAACTTGGGATGCACGATTTAAAATCCAAGTATTATATTCGTTAAAATAGATGTACATAAAGTAATGTATCATGTAGTAAGATTGACTTGCATGCACTAGATATGAAATGTATTATACGGATGTAAACGGACATCGAAAAGCTGTAAAACTAAACATGGAGTGCATGATTTAAAATACAGGTGTTATACTTATTTAAATAGATGTATAATGAGTCACATAGCATATAGCAAGATTAACATGCTTCAACGGATCACGAAACGGATATGTACGCACGTCCGACATCGGCAAAACGTCGCAACGCACGGCACACGGGACGGGTCCAAGCAACGCAAGAGGGTGATAACGCAGGTAAGGTACGTTCTCTAGGTTGTCTGGAATAGCAGCGACGTCACGGCTCTGGCGATATGGTTGTGCACTGGGGTCAGGGAGATGAGATGGTGTCGAGGAGATGAACGGCGACGAGCTAGGGTTTGCTGTTAGGGTCAGGTTAGGGTTTGGGCTTGGTTTAGGTTGTGTTGGCTGGGGTTGCAGGGGTTTGGTGTAGGAGGGATATGTGCAGAGGAGTGGGAGAGGAGGAGAGGAAGGAGATGGCGACGGCGACAGCGAGGTGAAGGGGTTGTCGGCGATGAGGTGGTGCATGTGGGTTCTGTGGGGTTCTGTGGGTGCAGGGTGAGCTCGGGGAGGAGGAAGGAGATGGCGTAGGAGGAAGAGGAAGCTCTGTGAGGGAGATGGAGTTGAGGAGGCAGGGAGTTTAGGGTTAAGGTTTAGAAGATGTGAACTGTGTGGTGATGGGTTAAAGGAGAAGGGGTGCTCGGTTTAAATAGGAAGAAGAAGAGAGAATGAAGGAGCGGTTAAGGGAGGTGACCGTAGTCTTCGGGGGGTGACGGGATTCTTTCTCACCGCGAGAGGAGAGAGAGGGAGTAAGCGAGAGGAGAGAGAGTAAGTGAAAGGAGAGAGAGAGGGGGGAGGAGAGATAATCTTGTCGCGTAGTGAAGAGAGAGAGATAGCAGCGAAGGGGAGAGAAAGAGTAAGCGAGAGAGAGGCTGAGAGAGAGCTCGTGAGGTGGGGGCTACAAGCAGAGAGGGAGAAGGAAAGAGAAAGAGAACTGGGGGTTTGTTATAAGTTAGGATTTTAATTGATAAAATCTTTTAGTTAGTTTTAAATTTTTTTTAAACTGTTAACGAAATTTAGATTAAATAAATTTGAATTTTGGCGGGATACAAAAATATTCCAAAACACGTCTGGGTCGGGTCTAAAATTTCAGTTTTAAAAATACGAAAAATATATGCGATGACCAAAATTCAAAATGAATGCTCGGGTAACGAAAATGCATACCCCCAAGAACGTATGCACGTACGTGCGCGTAGCTATTCAAACAAGTCCGTTTCACTGAACGGGACGAGAACAAGATGTGCGGATGCTACCACGGGGTTAGGGGTATCATGCAGGCCATGTAATGTATTTTTAAAATATTTTATGTGATTTAAAATGTTATATGGTAAAAGATGCAATGCCAGATAAAATGCCAGTATGCAGTATTCATGAATATGTACCAGTCTACGCAACAAGTCAAGATAATTCATAAACATGAATCAAACAAGTTTCAAGCAAGCGGGTCGGATGCAAATACTAATGTAAAATACTATTCGCACCTAAAACACGATAAATTAGAAAAATACCACAAATAAGGAAATACGAGAACTGCAATTGGTATAAATGATCTAGGGTGTTACATTTCTTGATCCTCACTGGGGCGATGGTTGGTCCCACAGCCATTGTGTTTGATACCAAAGATTGTATATAAATGCTCAGTGGAGAATGAGTACACCGAATGGACTCGCCGAGAATTTCTAGGTATTATATCTATCGTCACATAGCAGTTCTCTAGTGACATGAGTACATAGTCTGTAGACCTAAAATCGTCATAGCGTCTTGTATGTCTTTCCACTGTACTTTGATTACTACCCTACACCGGCTTTAAAGAGCCGTGCAAATATGTTTTAGTTGGGTACAGTTCCGAAACACATCGAAGCAGCAATCGATCGAAGGGATTCATCTCTCCCGGTATAGGGAGTTGATATCATGTTGTGCACGATTGGCTATAACCACAAGTCCCTGGCCAGGGCAGATGCAGTTTTCTAATAAGTGTCATAAGTAGTTTCTCAGGTGGTTATGAGCTTGATATCGGTATGACTTATCGGGTTATTGGGAGTCTGACGGATTCCACCTCTAGACCCGATATGCGACACTCTCAGACGAAGAGACTGGACTGGAAGTAGATTCACTTATATTCTCTGGAGGGGTACAGATGAGCTTGCTAGTCGATCTTCCTTTCGACAGATGCCTGAGTAGCCGTTATGTACTGCTAGTGCCACTGACGTGCTCGTGGTTATAGATTTGATCTAGTAACTCATTGCCAGTATATTGTTAAATCTTTAGAGTCCCACACAGAGGGTTTTCCGGCTCAGGAAAAATGATGTAGCGTGCGTATGTTGATACATGCAGAAGTCCGATTAAATACATGTATTGGATACACGAGTTTTAATCGGACGCTTGATAATACTGGCCGGCTTATGTTTAAATCGGGTTATTAAATCAAGTATTGATTTAATAATATATACTATATATTGATATATATTCTAGTATTATGTTCACTTTCTATTTCTCTCTTTGGCTATTCATAGTTTATACGAATACATGTATACGATACATATACGGGGGTGTAACAATGTTCTCAATCTTACACCGGACTATGCCAATGAGACCGTTTTTCGTTAAGAGATGGGGGCTCCCCACTGATAAAGGGACAAACCTTCGAAAACCTAGCCACCAGAGCCTGCGCTAACCTAACGAAAAGGCTCCCTGTTTTCTCTTGCCGGTAGGAGTTTGGTCCTTGGTTCCTCAAACCGATATAAACTCAATAAAACTACCTGACCTATCTAGTACGGCACACTGGTTCCGCCGACCGTATAATCACGTAGATTGAAAACGATGAAAGAAAGAAATTTATTCAAATCCTGATATCCAATTTTTTTTGCCCGCCTATTATTGTATGTGGGTGGTGAGAGGAGAGGATATTCAAAATTCGAGTGTTCCGAAATATTTGATTGGAGAACTTGTTTGTGTGACAAGTAGTCTCATAGTTGATTTTGCATAGCAAATTTGACAACCTGCCTGATGATATATGGATGTAGCCAAATCAGTTAAATTTTTGTTCATACATGTTTTAGTATAATTGATTGTTCACGAGTTATATTTTATCTTACCTTGTTTTGGATCAATTCCCAAGCACTTTGACATTGTAAAAGTAGTTTTGTAATCAGGATATTATGGTCTTATGAAGGATAAAGCCATTAAATCAACAATGTTGAAGATCAGCATATCTTTGTATTATGTTCTGTTATAAACTTTAAAATATCTTTATTGTCCATTAAAGTTATCATTCTGGATAGACTGGACTCTCTTAAAAATGTACATATTTGCTCGACATTCTAATGTGATAAATCATGGCTTTCTTATGTTTGGTCGTGTACAAAATTCCCTCTGCTTCCATGTTCTAATGACAACATTCTGGAAGCAAATATACACCTCTACCACCCGTCTCGTTAAATTACAAGACATTCATACTTCAAATCTTCTCCACTGTTCTACATAAAAATGACTTTAATCTAGTCTCACCAAATATAATGTTTTCGGCACATAATAGCTAGTGAAGTAACTGGACTATGAAATGTATAATTAACAGTACTTTCCCAAGCTATTAAAACCTTTTACAGCTTTGATTCGGCTTGAACAGGGGTCATTACGACTATTGCTTAGTGCCATTCCGGTTCATATTTGGTGACCATATCGTCATTAGCCCCCCTGCTGCTGACCAAACAACTGGTTCTTATTTGTGTGCTTAGGTTAGTATTGCTCCAACTGGGATATTGTATTTGCAACAGTTGGTAGTATGCTATTTATCCTTTCATAGATTGGAGCCTTTAATTCTTCTTTTCTGTTACGTTTTATTATTGTTCTGAATCTTTGTTCAATATCATTTGATTTGATTTCTCGAATCTTTTTATCCTAGTTTAGATGTGATTATGGCATGCATATTTAAATTTTTAGTTTTTTCTATGTACATCACTAGGAAGATCATGCGATGTTTCGTATTTTGCAAGGACGGTGCCCCCCCCCCCTTTCAAAATAACCTGCTTTTTGAAACGTTTGGGTTGCTGTCCCCAGTTGGAGTTGTTAATACTTCCCCTCACTGTTTTGCTGCTTTCAATAAGCCTTTTGTGATGCATTTTTTTTGTTCGCTTGCAACCACCATCTTTTCTTCTCAAGTTCTGGCTGATGAGTTTTAGGTGTTAAGGAATTCAGAAGTCATTATAAGTCCCGACGCTAGGAGGAGGTTTTCATTTACATCATCTTTGTTTTTTCATGTATCCTTGTTTGTCTGATTAATTGCGTTTTTGTGTTATAAGCTTCACATGTATTCTGCTAACTTAGTGCATTCTATCATGTGACAAGGAAACACAAGTTCTGAAGTAGTGGATTTGATTTTACGTTTTATGAACGCAGGTTAGCCGCCTTATGGATTTAATTGTTCATAGTCTCTACAGCCACAAAGAAGTATTTTTGCGGGAGCTTGTCAGGTTAGATACCAGTTTTATTTCTTAGATCCGAACTCCCAAGTGTTTTTATTTATTGATGTATCTCAGTCACACGTGTGTGTGTGTATGAGAATAATAGAGGAAAGGTGCCATAGGAGGGAATTTCCTCCTATAGCGTCGAAAAAATACACCCTCCACGATTTACATTTTTCTTCATCTTTATCATCTAAGATATGCATACACCAAATTTTATATGATTCTTCCACTTTTTTACCGTTGATTTAGTGGGTGAAAAATTAACGGTTTACTGACAATAGAACTTTTTACATTGCTAATTCAACGGTGAAGAAGTGGTAGGATCACATGAAATTTGGTGTATCCACATCTTAGACACATCTTAGATAAAGATGATGATGATGATGGGTGTAGATTGTCGAATAAAATGTTGGATGATTGATTTTCATTGATGCTATAAGAGGAAATTCCCTCCAATGGCCTCTTTCCTTTATTATTCTCTCCGTGTGTGTATATATATACACACATGGCCCTGGAGTGTTCATGTAGGGTGCACCCATCCACATACGTGCCTTTCTTACATTGGATTTTGCATGGTGCTTTTGCACTTATGTCCGAACTCCTTTACATTGAGTTTGCACTTAAATGCAAAACCTATAGGGTGCACCCTGCAGGACACTCCATGGCCTGTTTACTCTCATATATATATATATATATATATATATATATATATATATAGTGCTCCATTGTAAACCGGTCCGCGTTTTTGAAAAACAGGAACTCTCGGTCTTCAACATTTTAACGATCCGAGCCGTTCTACTTGATCATCCTACCCTCAAATGTATGTGTTTGAAAAATCAAAGGAATATATATATGTATATATATATGTATATATATATAGAGAGAGGCCATAGGAGGGAATTTCCTTTTATGGTGTCGAAAAAATACACCTTCCCTTATTTTTTCCGACGATTGGCATCCACCATCTTCATCGTTATCATCTAAGATGTGGGTACACCAAATTTCATGTGATTCTACAACCTTTTCATCGTTGATTTAGTGGGTTCAAATTAACGGTTTACCGACAATAGAACTTTTTACATTGCTAAATCAACGGTGAAAAGGTTGTAGAATCACATGAAATTTGTTGTACCCGCATCTTAGATGATAACGATGAAGATGGTGGGTGCCGATCGGCGGAAAAAATGAGTGTTTTTTCGACGTCATAGGAGAATTCCCTCCTATGGCATCTTTCCTCCATTATATATATATATATATATATATATATATATATATAGTGCTCCATTGCATACCGGTCCGCATTTTTTAAAAACGTGAACTCTCGGTACATTTTAACGATCTGAGCCGTTCTACTTGATCACCTACTCTCAAATGTATGTGTATGAAAAATCAAAGGATTATATATATATATATATATATATATATATATATATATATATCATGCTGCAAATATGTATCTTTTCCCCGTCAATTGGTAATCGTGTGACGTTGGATGGAATGGAAAGTAATTTTTTTCCCTTAATTAAAGTTGACGAGTCTCCATTTGAATTGTGATGTGCTATACTTGCCTAATTTCAAACTTAATGGTTGTTAAAAGATAGTTCTTTCAGAAAAATCAGTGACTGTTTTAATCTTTTTATTTTTGGTTTTTTTAGCACCTGTCTTTTGAACTCACTGCAACAAAATTCTCTGCTGAAATATTATCGTGAATAACAAAAAATTATCACAAGTGATTAAAAAGCGGAAAAAAAACGGTGCGGCCAAAAGGCCTGGGCGCTTAGGCGTCACCTAGGCATCTAGGCGGCCGCCCAGGCCCCATTGATATCAATTTAGGTGTATTTTGAGTTAATTTTGTTATTTTCTTAAACTTATTTGTTAAACATTAATTCTAATTTGATTGTTAACTGCTTTGATTTTTTATTCACATGTAAAAGCGGCCTAATTAAGCATTCTCAATGGTGATAACAATTAAATGCAAGCCGGTAATGAAGTAAATTCCGCCAATTTTTCAAAAATAAAAAATAAAATAATTAACTAATTGTTTAAGTTAAATCTCTCTAGTTTTAAGTTCAAAAAAGCAAAAAAAGGAAAGGCAAAAAAAAAAAACTATTGTTGTCAAAGGCTCGAAACTCGAAAGAGCAGCCGAAACTCGAAGACGGTGTTGCCGTGGTTGAAGTTTGAAGTCGAAAGTGAGTCCGAAGTTGAAAATCAAAGGTGAAGACAAGATCGAAGTTTAAAGTGGAGATCGAAGTGGATATCTTGGTTCGAGATTGATTTGGAGAACTTCGAAGCCGCCGTCGGTCGCTAGCCCTCATGGCTCTCAAAATCGGCCTTGGCTCTCGAAATCGGCGGTGGAAGGCCCTCATGGTGGTCCTCAACATTTAATAGTGCTAAAATAACTTTGAATTATTACATATTACACTCAAATTAACAAATAAAGAGAGTATGCCCATAAGAATACAAGCCTAAACATAATTCCCGACTAATCAGTCTAATGCATGCGGTGCAGCTCTTTTACGTGCCTAGATGGCCGCCATTTTAAAACATTGATCATTGGGGGTGGGCGAATAGTGTGGATTGATGGTTATGAGTCTTATGACAATTGAGTATAGAATGCAAACATGATAGCCCAAAGTTGTAGAAATATCTCAGTAGTAACTCACCGCAGTGTTTATCATATTAATCACAATTGCCTATTATGAAGGTAATCCCAAGGAATATCAATCTGTAGTAGTAAGGCAGGATGCTCACATTCACCCTCCTGAAGCCCGTATCTGTTATCCAGAAATTCTTTTAGTCAATCTCTTTTGTAGGAGATAAAACCTTTTACACCTGAGACTGTTACTGTATAATCCTTTGAAGTTTCATCTTTTCCCTTTGGCGACTTCTCTCCAAAGATAATAAAAGGGTTGCACGACCTTGGATCTTCTTGACCGCTAGGATTATGGAATGACTGTCGTGCATAATATATATATTTGACCAGAACCAAACATGATTTAAAGATTACTCTACAATTTGAAGCACCTGATCCTTGTAAACAAGCACAAACACAAATACAATCCGTGACGTTTCCAATAACAAAACCAATCTCAACGAGCTTCAAAATATATAGTCTTTGAGAGTATCCAAACAAAAATTTGGTCTTTGAAAACCTATATAACATGCAACACACAAGGACCAACTAGGTTAAACATATACAAAATGAACTTGTTAACATTTAAACCCCTTTAAAGATAAATATCTGAAGGTTAGATCTATTTATACCGAGTCCCAAGAAAATTCTCTCTCTAAGAAGCATCGAATGCTTCTTTCTTATTGCTCCTCCAAATTTGACTTGATCATTGTGATGCCCGGAGCTTGTTTGGCATCTAATATCATTTTTTAATCTAGTCTGCCTTTAACCCCATTGAATTTTACGTGATGTTTAATTCATCGTTCAACGCTTAGGCCATCGAACTTTTAGTAGGAAGAAGGTTTGTTAATGGTTGATCTTTGACTCAAGTTCATTTGGGCAACCAATAGCTGTGCAAACTTTGCATATGTGCTATAAATACCATCAGCTTTTCCTCATGAGCACATAGCATGTTGAATTTGATTTTGTGATTTTTGGATATTCTTCTGTTCAGAGACAGAAGAAATGCTATCTAAAACTGGTCAATAACATCAAATTTTTTGCGTTAATCCAGGCGCAAATGGTCATTGTGTTTCTATCTGATTTTGAATGTCACACTTTATTTGCAATATCTGTTTCAGCAATGCTAGTGATGCACTGGACAAGTTGAGATTTTTAAGCGTAACTGATCATTCTTTACTGGGTGATGCTGGTGATTTGGAGATTCGCATAAAGCCTGATCCAGAAAATGGGACTATCACTATAACGTAAGTTTGCATACACTCTTCTCTTTCCTTTTGTAACAAACATTTAATCTGATGTGTTTCCATGGATTGGCAGAGATACTGGAATTGGAATGACTAAAGAAGAGTTGATTGATTGCCTTGGAACCATTGCTCAGAGTGGAACCTCAAAATTTTTAAAAGCTATTAAGGTGTCTTCTTTTTTGTCTATTCTTGATTGTTAGATCTCTAATACTATGCAAACATAATATCCTCATTGGCTTGTGAATTCATGTAATATAGGAAAACAAAGATCTAGGGGCAGACAATGGTTTGATTGGCCAATTCGGTGTTGGATTTTATTCGGCTTTCCTGGTTGCTGAGAAGGTAATTTCTCTTCTCATACTACACTAACAAACAGATGGGAGAATTTTAATTTTCCAACCTTGATTGCTTATAGGAAACAGTGCCAAAGTAGGGTCATGTTAGCTTAATTTCATTGCAAAACATATATTCAATTTTTGTGTGCATTCTAATTTGGTAGGCTTGAGTGATATAACCTCTTAATTTCTTTGACAATGAGCTTATCAAAATATTAAGCTTCTGCATTAAACTGGAACCAACTTGCAAACAGGTAGTTGTGTCGACAAAAAGTCCGAAATCAGATAAGCAGTATGTATGGGAAGCAGTAGCTGACAGTAGCTCATACGTGATAAAAGAAGAGACAGATCCGGAGAAGTTATTAAAGCGTGGGACCCAGATCACCTTGTATCTAAGAGTATGTTTATTCTTATTTTCCTTTTTATGTGTTGTCTTGATCTCTGTGGGGGTCCAAAGATTTATTATACATTTTTGATTTATTCTACATTTCTACTTGACCAGCCTGATGAGAAGTTTGAATTTGCTGAGCCTACAAGGATCCAAGGACTTGTAAAGAACTACTCACAGTTTGTAGCCTTCCCCATATACACATGGCAGGAAAAATCAAGGACTGTAGAGGTAATTGCGATGGCTTCACAGTTCATAGTGACAGAATTTTGAATTTTCTAATATTTGATGAAACTGACTAAAATTACTCTTTTGGTCATCTCAATTATTTTCAACTCAATTTTTTGTAGGTGGAAGAGGAGGAAGAACTAAATGAGGGTGAAGAGGAAAAACCAGAGGTAGGAAGCATATTCTGGTGTTGTTTTGGTTGTGTGATTTTCCTTTTCAATCTACTATTGTTGCAAATCTAAGTAGTTTTATTTTTGTAGGGTGAAAAGAAAATGACGAAGAAAACAGTAACTGAGAAATACTGGGACTGGGAGTTGGCTAATGAAACTAGGCCTATATGGGTAAGCACAAAAGCTATCATTATGTAGTATTTTCTGACGGTCTCAATTTTCTCGTCTCCATTAGTATCTTGCTTGCAGCAAATTTAGCTATTGGTTTTTCCATTAGTAACACTATTTCTTTGTTTATGGGTGCAGATGAGAAACCCAAAGGAGGTTGAGAACGAAGAATATAATGAGTTCTACAAGAAAACATTCAATGAGTTCTTAGACCCACTCACATATACACACTTCACCACAGAGGTATGGAGTTGCAGAACTGAACTTGAATTGATTTATCATTTTATTGTGGAAATTTGCAACTTGACAGGGTGAGGTGGAGTTCAGAAGTGTTCTCTACATACCAGGAATGGCACCATTGAACAACGAAGACGTAGTAAACCCAAAAACGAAGAACATTCGCTTATATGTCAAGCGAGTTTTTATTTCAGATGATTTTGATGGAGAATTGGTTAGTCATTAATTAAATGTTCAACCAAACTAGTGTTTGTTCAATCAAATAGTTTCTCTTTACATGTGTATCTAAGGGCGTGCTTGTTTAATTGGAATTATTTCGTTTATGATTAAATTGCAGTTCCCAAGGTATTTGAGCTTTGTGAAGGGCGTTGTTGATTCAAATGACCTTCCCCTTAATGTTTCCCGTGAGATTCTTCAAGAAAGCCGAATTGTAAGTTACAATATATTTTTGGTGTACATATATTCGGTTCCCTTTATGTATGCTAAGCAAATTGCTACAAATTTATTATTTGCGCAGGTGAGAATTATGAGGAGAAGGCTTGTTAGAAAAACTTTTGACATGATTCAAGGTATCTCTGAAAGTGAAAACAAAGAGGTCAGAGGCAACAACATTATGCAGGCTATTATATGGTTACATATTTTTCGGCTGTCTAGTTGCAAACTGTTTCTTACCTTCTGCAGGATTACAAAAAATTCTGGGAGAATTTCGGCAAACTTCTGAAATTGGGGTGCATCGAGGATTCTGGAAATCACAAGCGTCTCGCTCCTTTACTGCGATTCTACTCTTCAAAGAGCGAAGAAGATTTGATAAGCTTAGATCAGTATGTTGAAAACATGGGGGAGAACCAAAAGGCTATATATTACCTGGCAACAGACAGCGTAAAAAGCGCCAAAACTGCTCCATTCTTGGAAAAACTAGTTCAGAAAGGTATCGAGGTATGCTTTCTATTTTGCTTATAATATTCAAGCTTTCTATTTTGCTTATAATCTTCAAGTGTTTCTTTATTTATCAAACTTTGCACTTATTTTATGAGTATTGGTTGCTCTTATAGGTTCTGTATCTAGTTGAACCAATTGATGAGGTTGCAATTCAGAATCTGCAAACCTACAAAGAGAAGAAGTTTGTTGACATCAGCAAGGAAGATCTAGAACTTGGTTAGTGCTGTAGAAAAGATATTTAATAAAGTGAGAACATTGTTTAATTCGACGTATCATCACTGAGTAACGGCATATTCAACTCAGGTGACGAGGATGAGGTCAAAGAAAGAGAGGATCAGCAGGAGTACAATCTATTGTGTGATTGGATAAAGCAACAGCTTGGCGAAAAGGTGGCAAAAGTGCAAGTCTCGAAAAGACTCAGCTCTTCGCCTTGTGTGCTTGTCTCTGGAAAATTTGGATGGTCGGCTAATATGGAAAGGTAAGTATAACCTACAGTGCTCTTCAATATTGATTAGTTATTGTTAGATCATTTATTTGTTTAAAATTTATTGATTTGTTTTATTTTGTGATTTATATAGGCTGATGAAAGCGCAGACTCTTGGCGATACATCAAGCTTGGAGTTTATGAGGGGAAGAAGAATTCTGGAAATCAATCCGCATCACCCTATCATTAAGGACTTGAATGTAAGATTGTTTATTTCCATCAATGGTTCTCAAACTTACATCCCTATTATTACTTATAATTTGATACTGAAAATTACCTCCTTTAAACATCTAATTCATTGTGCCTTTGGTTCAACCTCTCCCAATATGAACTAAGGGACAGGTAGCTTAGCCTTTAATGAAGCTTAGCCTTAAGTGAAGATCTTCTCCCGTTTATCCTCGAGAAGAAACGCGAAATCCATGATTTATCATAATTCAATATTAATGTTTGAAATATATATATATATTCAAAATTATTGGCCAAATATTACCATAGAAATGTACTAGGAGTAATTTGTATGGTTTCAAGGCCCAACTAACTTGAGGAATCAATGCAATAAACTAAATCCGGACATATTTGTTCTTTGATCTACATGTAAAGCATGGCTTAAAACCTAGTTTTAGTAACTGAAACTGAATATGACGTGGAATTGTAGATCTTCTTTCAAAGCTCTAAACATTAATAATATCATCTGCAGAGTGCATGCAAGAACGACCCAAGCAGCGCAGAGGCTACCAGGGCCGTAGACCTCTTGTATGATACAGCTCTAATCTCCAGCGGATTCACCGTAAGGCTATCTTCTTATGCTGTTTATATTTCAGTGTCGGCTTGTTTGCTAACATTTTATAATGTCTATAGCCTGATAGCCCTGCTGAGTTGGGCAACAAAATCTACGAGATGATGGCGGTTGCTCTTGGTGGAAGATGGGGGAGATCAGAATCAGAAGACGCAGCAGCAGAGGAATCAAACCAAGAAGTAGGGCCATCCGAGACGACGGAAGCTGAGGTTGTTGAACCTTTGGAAGTCAGGGCTGAGGATGATCCATGGCAGGATTAGATTTTTGAGCATGGGAAATACCAAGTTTCTGTCAGTAATTATTTTTGTAGAAGGAAAGGTTATCATGGGTGAAGAGGTTTGTAGTAGACTAGAACCTAAGGCTTTGGAATAGCAGCAGTGAAAAGGCCCCATTTTGTTACATCAATCAAAGTTATAACACAGTTGTTTCTATGACAAGGAAAATAAGAGTGATGGAACAGCTTGTGATCACCTGCTCATGCCTTGTTTCCGAATGGTGTTGCTTATTTAGTTTCTTTGCTTATACAGACGGCTCTGATGAGTCGAGCATTATGTTAACAATCTCAAACTGTTCCATGTTATTCCAACTTGATCACTTCAGTTCATTGCGAATTAGCTGCTGAAATTTTGATGGTGCTTTTTTCCTCTTACCATATATGGGGAATAGGTGCAACATAAAGACATGAGAGGATCTTTGTGCATGAAGGTGTTCTGCTGCAATCTCATTGAAATCTATGGAGACAGTTTCATTTATGTTTTCCATCTTCCTTTTTTATCCGTCCTTGTCTAAATCGCTAACTTTCAGCATTTCATGAAGGAGAGCCCCAAAAACAAAAATGAAAAAGCTCATTGAATTAGATTAGGGTTGATCGGTCTATTGTTGGAGCTGTAAGCATCGGAATCTAAATACGGGTGTGTATTCTTTCGGATGTGACCGTTTTGGAATTGAACCATCGACCGCTATTTTTGAGAGGAATGTTTTACCGTGGGATGTATGCTCCTTTTCATTGTGTGTGTGTGTGTGTTTTGTTTCAACATATAGTTGACACCAGCAATATGCCCCGCGCGATGCCACGGGTTTTGGAATAATATGTGAATGGCATTTATCCGAAAAGTGGTGCAAGTACACGGTATTTATTTGTGAAAAACAAAGTTCATGGTATTTTTCGCAAAACGTTGAATATAGATGGTATTTATTTTTAACAAACAAATTTCATGGTATTTATCCGAAAAACCTTGAATATGCATGGTGTTTATTTGTGATAAACTATATCCATGGTATTTATCCAAAAAATGTCGATATGCATGGTATTTATTTGTAAAAAAAAGTCATGTTATTTATCCGAAAACCGTGAAAGTTCCTGGTATTTTAGTGAAAATCTAGTGGGGTTTCAAGTTGATGCGAGAAGCAAAATTGTTATGATGTTTTTCTATCACAAAAGTGAACGATGAAAGTCCATGCTTTTTATTTGCTAAAAAAGTCCATGGTATTTATTTGAAAAACGGTTAAAAACAAAGTCCATGATATTTATCCGCAAAACGATGAAAGTTCGTGCTATTTATTTGTAAACAACAAACTCTAGGGTATTCATGTAAGTCGATGTCGCGCACCCCGCGGGTTCGCGGAGAGGCGGAATACGTAAAAAAATGATTTTTACGGGTGTCGCAACACCGATTTGAACTCCAGGATCGATGCTAAACCCTAGCTAACAAAACCGTATGAGGTTAACTACTCGGAAAGAAATTTATACCTCACAGATTCATGTCCTTCGGGTCTTATTGTCGCTGTCCTCTTCCTCGTCATAGGCTCCAAGGACTGTAACGGATCGGGCAACCTCGTCGGTCTTCTCGAGTAAAAGACGATCCACCCGAAAGTCTATAGTTCGAGCTCTAACCTCAAATCTGAGGTAACTACGGCATCTAGTTCGCTAAACTAGATGTTCTAGATGATGTAGAGAGTGTAGATGGATTAATATGTCTATAATAGCCTTAGGTTTCTCAACTCATGAGACATGAAAGGCTAGAGGAAGAAGAAGGGGAGCTTGAGGAAAAGCTACTGAAGAAAAACAAGTTGGAATAAAGATGGCTCATTTGTGATGAATAGATGAAACATATAATAATTGATGAGATAAATATCTCACCAAATATCTAGCATGCTTTACAAATATCTAATGAGTGAGTCATGCCTCATTCAACAAATATCTCCACCTTATTTCTTCCACCTCATTAATCTTTTAATCAAAAGATTAAAATCCTAAATGAGGTGTCTTCTTCCATAAGCAATTTCGAAAATGCCCATCATCCGTATATACATACCTGTATCCGTATTCCGAAGAATACGAATACAATGAGACGAAAATAATCCATCAGTATAATACTAGGATCCGTGATCGGTAGGGATTTTCGCGTGTCGTATCTAGTTCTAAAGTTAACCACAATCAAGACGGCATCGCGTGTAGCTAGCCGTGATGAATACGGGTCGTCTACAGGGAGATGGTGCGTTTTACGTTCTTATTATCACGAGTTAAGCAAGGGTCGGAACGGTTCGATTCTAACCTAAGTGTTTGTATATGCAAAGTATAAGTTTGTTAGGAATAGAGACATATTTGTTTAAATTAGGGAAATCCGTACCCAATCCTTTGTGTCGAGCTTGACTATTGAAACTATAGTAATCGGCAACAACGTGGATTGGGGTGCTTAAGCACGATATTTGTGAAATCCAGCTTATTGACCCTTGTCCGTCCGTTCTTGTCTCTTGACTTTCGCCTCCGGCCAAATCGAATGCAACCGGTCACAGTTAGGGATCACCGATACCTTGGTAGGGTAGGGTGTCTACGGAGCGCTTGCATAAGGTTTAGATAGAGTTCAATGGGAAAGTATCGGGCAAAAGAAATGAGTAAAGAAAACCTTAATTTACATAACCACTCTCTTTTCCTAACAATACCACTATTCCCAAACTATCAAAACAACAAAAGAAAGTG
The DNA here is from genome assembly GCA_030015575.1 of Agapanthus africanus. NCBI lineage: Eukaryota > Viridiplantae > Streptophyta > Magnoliopsida > Asparagales > Amaryllidaceae > Agapanthus > Agapanthus africanus. Next base: position 310,154,135 of record CM057343.1, on the reverse strand, counting down.
CAAAATGAAATGACATAAAAGGAATGACACAACATTGCAAGTAAGTAAATGACAAGAAATTAAATTGCAAGTAAGTAAAAGAGATAAAAAATGAATACTAAGAACCCAAGTGCAAAAATTAAAGCTTCATTAACTTTGAATTGATGATACAAACCATGAGTTCAATAACCAAAACTTAAACTTGCAAGCTCAATAAAGAGGTTGCAAGATCAAGAGAAGGCAAAGAACTCACGGTAAACTAGCTACTATGTACAAAGCTTCAAAATGAAAATGAAATAAAGAGTTAAACTATAGCCCAAAGTATATCCAAGTCAACTCCTTTTTCCCTTGCTCACTGATCTGGTACTTATAGGCACAAAATAAGATTAAACAAACAATTTACTAAGGATGATGTGATAACAAGGGAAAGCTAGAAGAAAAATGGGAAGGTTTGGGCATGATGGGACCGGCGGCGCCTGATTTTTGTGGGAAGTCGCTGGTCAAGCTTGGGTCATTAGGTTTCTTGTTAGTTCAGTGATGTTGTGTGCTCTCTATAATCCCACTGGTAATGTTTGATTTATTGATAACAACTTGGGTTGTGCTCAGTAGCTTTTGGAGGGAAATCAATCTTCAAATCACATCACAACTTTTCTTTCCACTTATCACAAGCCCACTTGCCTCTTCTCTTACACAAGTCATCATTTGTGTGCGCCAACTTGTGTGCCCACTTGTGGAAGGCATCCCCTAGGTTCATGCATCACAAAAGGTGTTCACACTTGTATGTGTTAGACCATTTTAGATAAAAAGTGTGTACACATGCATGTTGTACAAAGAAACTCTTTAAATATAGATCGGTTTTTTGTTCCAGTTGCAGTGTCGGCTCACAAATGTAATATCCGTGTATTTGAGTGTGTTTCTGTAAGTCCATGTCACGCACTCCACGAACTTATGGGGAGGCGGAATATATGAAAAACGATTATCAAAGCTTCGTAACACGGACTTGAGCGTATGAATCGTATCTAAACCGTTACTAGCAAACTACGAGAGGTTTAACTACTCGGATTCGAAGTTATACCTCACGTTACATGTCCTTTGGGTCTTCATCACTGTCCTCCACTCCTCGTAGGCTCCTTGGAATATCGGCACCTCAACGGCCTTCTCGAGTCAAAGACGATCCACCCGAGAGCTCCTACGCCAAGCTTGATCTCTAACTTGAGATAACTAGGTTGCTCAAATTGCTAATCTAAGCTACCTAGGGGATATAGAGTGAGGTTATGGATGTATTAGTCTAGCTAATCCTTGATCTCAACACATGAGAGGGGAGGATTAGCGTTTCAAGAGAGAGCTTGAGGAGAGAGAAGATGAGCATAAGAAATGAATGAAAAAGCTTCTCACTTCTAATATATTATGAAGCATAAGAAAATCAAAATGAATAATTCAAAATGCATTATCATCATGCTTCATTAAATATATGCAATGAATCATCAAGTGAGTCATTAAGCAATAAATGCTTCATTAACTCACTTGAATGATTCATCTAAGTGAGTCACTAATGCATTAAATGCTAATGCCACCTTACCCTCCATTTCATCATCTTTCTAGAAGCTTCCCGACAAATTACGAGAACGCCCCTCCTATCCGTGAAAACATGAAAAACTTTAGACTGTATAAATCCAATAACCCGATACTAGAATCTGGCTTAAACCAAAGCCGACTAGTAAAAACTGTCCGAACGTCATACGTGCGTAAACACACGTATGCGTCCGAACCCTTGTCGTAAAAACCATACGACCTCTATATCGTTTCGCCTGGAGCAGGGAAACTCTCTGTGTGGGACTCTAAAGACTCGACACCACGCTGGCAGTGGGTTTAACCACAGACCGCAAGCGGCACTAGCTGTACGTAACGGTCCCCAGGTAGATGTCGATAAGAAGGCCGATGAGGAAATCCATCCGAACTCCTACTGAGCCTGATGTGACAATCTCCGTACAGTCCGGTCTGTTCGTCTAAGACTATCGCATATCGAGCCTAGGGGGTGGCAAGCGTCAGTCCCCTAATAGCAGTATAAGTCGTGTCGGAGCGTAGCCCATTACACCCTGAGAAACTACTGGAACCTACCAGTAGATCTCGCTTGCCCTGGCTAGGGACTTTGCGTAATGGCTCTCTGACACAACGCGATATCAACCCCCAATACCGGGAGAGACGAATCCTGTCTAACCGCTACTGCCTCCAAGTGCTCGGGACTGCACCCAACTGCTACCTGTTTGCACGAATCCTTTGAGCCGTGGTTGGGTAGCAATCTAAGAACAGTGGGACACACTCGAGGCGAAGTAGCAGTGTCAAGTCTGCGGACTATGCTGTACTCATGTCACCTGGGAACTGTTAACTGACGATGGGTATAATACCAACCAATAGTTTCCCTGTGAGTCCTGTCCGGTGTACCCGTAACTTAACGAGCACCTGTATACTATCTCCAGTACGACGTACTGATAGCTGTGGGACAGACCATCTCCCTAATTGGGATGAGAAGCATACACACTTAGTCTACTCCGGAATATCGATGCCCTATCTCGCTAATCCAACGACCAGGGACCTGAATAGGATGTTGCTTACAGACTACCCAGCCCCCACTAGTGTGACTGCCATCACAACGCTGGTAATCAAGCAAAGATCCTATGGGCTCTACTAATATGCATAAGTGATACGTAACAAGAAACATATACACATATTAAAGTAGACTCAAACCAAGTAGCATACTACCATGTTTAGCAAGATTGTATATACAACTGTAAATATTCCAAGCTTCCATTAAGTAATATACATGCAAGTATGATACAATAATGGCCCCTAGGGCATATAAACTAACAATCTCCCACTTGCACTAGGGCCATGAGCTGGCATATCGTAGACCTATCATCTCGAATAGCCTCTCGAACCGCGTCTGAGGAATGGCCTTTGTGAATGGATCAGCAATGTTATTCTCCGTCTCTACTCTCTTCACCTCGATCTCCCGGCGATCTACGATCTCCCTGATCAGGTGATACCGCCTTAAGATGTGTCTGGACTTCTGATGGGACCTGGGTTCCTTCGCTAAAGCTATAGCGCCGTTGTTGTCACAATACATAGGTATTGGATCAACACTGGTAGAAACCACCTGAAGTTCTGTGAGGAACTTCTTCATCCAGACAGCTTCTTTTTCGGCATCGCAAGAAGCTATGTACTCCGCTTCCATTGTTGAGTCAGCAACGGTCTCCTGCTTGGAACTCTTCCAACAGACCGCCCCTCCATTGAGGGTAAAGACATAACCCGACATGGATTTGGAGTCATCCTTGTCACTCTGGAAGCCGGAGTCGGCAAAGGCCTCCATCTGGAGGTCTTTTCCTCCATACACCAAGAACATCTCCTTAGTCCTCCTCAGGTACTTGAGAATGTTCTTTACGGCTATCCAGTGCTTCTCCCCTGGGTTTGCTTGATACCGGCTTACTACGCTCAATGCGTATGCTACATCTGGTTTGGTACATAACATCGCATACATTATAGAGCCTACCGCAGAAGCGTAGGGTATAATCGACATGCGATCCCTTTCCAAATCAGTCTTGGGAGACATCTCTTTGGAGAGGGTGATTCCGTGACAAGCCGGTAGGTTACCGTGCTTAGAATCATCCGTACTGAATCTTTTCACTATGGTGTCTATGTACCTGGACTGCGAAAGTCCCAACATCCTTTTTGATCTATCACGATAGATCCGGATCCCCAGAATGTAGGTGGCATCACCCAAGTCTTTCATGGAGAATTTCTGTGATAAGAATCTTTTGACTGACTGTAACATAAGAATATCATTTCCTATTAGGAGAATGTCATCCACGTACAAGACGAGGAATACTACAGCTCTCCCTACAATCTTACTGTATATGCATGGTTCATCTGGATTTTTGATAAAGTCGAATTCTTTGACAGCATCATCAAAACAGATGTTCCAACTCCGCGATGCCTACTTTAGTCCATAAATAGACTTAAGCAACTTGCATACTTTACCGCTGCTCCCACTCTGAATGAATCCCTCTGGCTGATCCATATAGACGCTTTCTTCCAAATTACCATTTAGAAAGGCTGTCTTTACTTCCATCTGCCAGATCTCATAATCGTGGAAGGCAGCAATAGAAAGAAGGACCCTAATTGATTTGAGCATAGCCACTGGAGAAAATGTTTCGTCATAGTCCAAACCAGGTCTTTGACGGAAACCCTTTGCAACAAGTCTAGCTTTATAGGTTTCAACCTGTCTATCTACACCAATCTTCTTTTTGAAGATCCATTTGCATCTTACGGGTTTTACCCCATCTGGAGCAATGTCCAAAGTCCATACTTTGTTAGTGTACATGGACTCCATTTCGGTCCGCATTGCATCCAGCCATTTTACTGAGTCACCGCTCTGAATGGCTTGCTAGAAGCTAGTAGGCTCATCATAGTCAATAGTACAATCCTCTCTATCCCCGTCTATGAGAAAACCGTAGTATCTCTCGGGCGGATGAGACTGCCTCCTACTCCTGCGGAGTGGCATCGGGATGTCCCTTTCTTCTGAAGCCTCAGGTTCTACCATACTTTCAGTAGTAGTTTGTGATTCCGGAATTTCTTCCAGTTCTATTTCGCTCCCACTTGTTTCCTTTTCTAAAAACCGATGTTCTAGAAAATGGGCATTACGAGAAACAAAAACCTTTTGTTCCTCTGCGTAATAGAAATAATATCCTTTGGAATTCTTTGGATATCCCACAAACTTACACTGTACTGATCGTGCCTCGAGCTTGTCCACATGCTACTTTTTAACAAAAGCTGGACATCCCCATATCTTCAGATGCTGAAGATGGGGTTTCTTTCCACTCCATATCTGATATGGCGTGGTAGGCACAGTCTTGGTAGGAGCCCTGTTCAGATGATATGCCGCTGATTCTAGCGCATAACCCTAGAAAGATTGCGGTAACTCAGCCTTACTCATCATGGAACGAACCATATCCAATAGGGTTCGATTCCTTCTTTCCGATACACCATTGTGTTGTGGTGTGTATGGAGGAGTAAGCTGAGAGAGAATTCCATTCTCTTTTAAGTAACCCAGGAACTCGGCACTTAAGTATTCACCACCTCGATCAGATTTTAGTGTCTTGATACTTTTGCCTGTTTGTTTTTCCACTTCATTCTCGTATTCTTGGAATTTCTCAAAAGCCTCAGATTTATGCTTCATTAAGAAGACATATCCATACCTAGAGAAATCATCCGTAAAAGTAATGAAGTATGAATAACCACCTCTCGCATGTGTAGACATTGGACCGCATACGTCACTGTGTACGAGCCCCAAGAGCTCGCTTGCTCTTACTCCGTGTCCAGTAAACGGAGTCTTGGTCATCTTTCCTATGAGACAAGATTCACAAGTAGCATAAGATTGATATTCGAACGGATTCAAATATCCTTCTCTATGTAACTTAGTCAACCTTCTTTCATTGATGTGACCTAGTCTACAATGCCATAAGAAAGCCTGATTTAATTTCGGAGACTTTCTTTTAAGTGTGTTCTGGATATTGAAAACCTGAGCTTGATTCAATATGTATATGCCATTATCTAATGTACCGAACCCAATCAAAACTTGATTTAGGTGGATGCGAACTACATCGCTTACGAATGTAAAATCATATCCCTCTCTTGAAAGTGAGGACACTGATATGATATTACAAGTCATACTAGGTACATACAGACAGTTACGTAGAATCAATATCTGCCCACTTGTCAAACCTAGGTGATATTCTCCCACGGATTCAGCGTCTACGCTCATTCCGTTTGCAACTCTGAGAGACAAATCACCTACCTTCATAACTCTACGGTTTCTCAAAGCATGTAATGAATTACAGATATGAGATCCTGCTCCGGTATCTAGTACCCAGGAAGTAGAGTTAATTGACAAACAGTTCTCAATTACAAACACACCTGAGGCCGAAGCCACAACATGCTTCGTATCCTGGCTACTGCCTTCTAAAGCCCTGCAATCTTTCTGCCTATGCCCAATCCCATAACAATAGGAACGTCCCTCTTTTACTATATCCAGTCCCGAAACTTTTGCCCTTCTCTTTCCTTCTACTTCCCTGGTTTCCTTCAGGGTAGGAGGCAGAGACTGTAGAATCAAGTCAGTATCTGACTCGTTTCCCAACGCAGTCTCCAGGTCCTGGAGCTCATCAATACAGCTAGTCATTGTAAGGACGTTGTCCCCTACAGATGACCCGACAGCCAACCTCGCTTGAATTAATTCGTTCGAGGTCTCATATCTTGCGATATGAGATTGCTTTCCATATAAATCTTTGTTATGGAGAAAGATGAAAACTAAGTCCATCTTCTTGTGCTGCTTCTGGTATACACCATCAACTGAAGCTAACATGAGGCACTTAGCTTTCGCTTTATCCTTTTCCCTTGTCTGACGGATATCCATATCCGCGATGGTGGAAACTGGACCTGGGACGGCGGGATCGTGAGTAGTAATAGGGTGGTCCAGCTTGTCATAGGCAATGGACATCTGGACAGACTTTTGCCAATCATATAAGTCAGATTCAGTCAATTTGTTATCTAGATGTAACCTAGTCGTGGTCACAAGGTCGCTGCAATTAAGAGAGAGAAGAAAACACTTTTAGCATGATGCTCTTGCAAGTTTAGAGTGGTTTTTAATTTATCTAAACAGGATGGCTCCCACTGTTTCTCGAATCCTTCCTCAAACCATAAAAGAAGAATTAGCCAGGACTATTCTCACCGTACAATACTTTCTTAACCGTTCAGCCAGACCAGTGTCGGTACTTCGAGGGAGGTTTTCCAACGCTTTCGCGAAGTTCCTTAATTAAATAATCTCTTTTCTCTGGGGGGGTAGCCCCGCTGACACCTTTCTCAGCACCTACTTGGTTTATAGCATTGATCGTTAAGTGACGAATCTCCTGAGAAGTATATATACTCACAGTAGGATCGGGATCCAAAATATCATCGTATGATAATGTTGAAGGAATCCTACCAACATTCATCAAACTCCAAAATGTTATGCTCTCTCTGCAAATTTCAGTTTCTTTAGAAATTCCTGATATAAATTTTTGCCCCATGCTCTTATGACCTTGGCTTTGGTCAAAATGTCATAAGTCACATGTCAAGTTTTACCCGTCATTATCCAGGTTAATTTGAACCCATCCGTACATACCCCTGACTTTGGTCAAATGATAATACGACTGTTCCAAACTAACTCATCTAACTATGCAACAAATGAATACCCAGCAGCTACCAAACACTATGCCTTGACTTTGGCCAAAATACATAGCTTGAATACTACTGAATACCCAAATGAAATGACGGAGGGCTACGAATGGTTTTGGCAAAAATAGTGAACGTAGTGAACTTGATATAATCGAAGGAACCTGATAGCATTTTAAAAGGAGTGGTTAAAGCTCCGCAATTAAAAATTCTGCTCTTTTAAAATAACCGAGTGGTTTCTTTTAAATTTGTTCCAACGATTAAACTTTGGTTTATTTTCTTTGTATTATAATAATGCGTCCCATCATTTATCCTATCATTACAGAAAATAATGAAAATACCACGTCCTCTTATGCCATCCGCATTCGCCACTGGGTCCCGTCATCACCCGTTAGGTTACTTAACTAACGACAGAGCGGGGGCTGGACTAGCGCGGGTGTAAAACATAAGTGACGTCTAATAGCTATCATATATAGATATTGTACATTCGTCAGATACAATAATAAGCATTCCAGATCACAGATGAACTTTATTGGATATACTAGCAATCCGCATTTGCTTTAAGCCTGCAATAAAAGAAGGATTACACAGTTGTGATGAATAGCCATTACCCCAACCTTAGACCCCTACGGGTACGGCAAACTACCCGCCAAGTATCCGAAGTGTAGCGGTCTCCCTCAACAACGTGAGTAGGCCACTAAACACTTCAACGTACCCGATAGTTTGTGTACCCCGTCTTGGGTCTATCCTAGGAGAAAAAAACAGTAAAAAGAAATAATACAATGGTGGCTACAACCGCAACCTGGATGCGCCCCGCAAAAGAATATTACATCATATTACATTTACATCGAATGAATGAATATTAAACCCATCTCAAACCCCGGCTAATCATCACAACACTCCAATCAAGTCCATATACACAAACAGTAATTTTCATTACAGAAATGTGCAACCCCCTGCCAACCGACATACTAGAAGTTAGGGAAGGTTTACGAACACATTAAACATTACAGATAAAAACCCAATTAGCAAATATCTTAGAACATCGATCGATTACCATATTCCGTGTCTACCCTAAAAGCAAACCAGCACTGAAGTAACCTGGGCAGAAACAGAATATACAAGGAAACAAAAAAACAAAAAATATGAATTTCTGTGAAAATCCGAGTCAACTCGGAGTTGACTCCGCAGCGGATCTGCGGCCAAAAGCACCATCTTGCCGCGGATCCGCGGCCGTCTTGCCGAGTTAGGATCTCGTATTTTCCCAGTATTCTTATATTTCCCTGCTGTGAATTTTAAGGCATATCAAATATTTTTTTTGACACGTTTAAAATTTACAGAAATTGTTAGGGTATCCGGGGTTTCGTTTTCGCGTTTTCTGACGATCGAAATTCTAATCAGTTGCTAACAAGCTAGTAATGGTTTAGTTGGCTCTGATACTAATGTAAGTCCATGTCACGCACCCCACGAACTTGCGGGGAGGCGGAATATATGAAAAACGATTATCAAAGCTTCGTAACACGGACTTGAGCGTATGAATCGTATCTAAACCGTTACTAGCAAACTACGAGAGGTTTAACTACTCGGATTCGAAGTTATACCTCACGTTACATGTCCTTCGGGTCTTCATCGCTGTCTTCCACTCCTCGTAGGCTCCTTGGAATATCGGCACCTCAACGGCCTTCTCGAGTCAAAGACGATCCACCCGAGAGCTCCTACGCCAAGCTTGATCTCTAACTTGAGATAACTAGGTTGCTCAAAGTGCTAATCTAAGCTACCTAAGGGATATAGAGTGAGGTTATGGATGTATTAGTCTAGCTAATCCTTGATCTCAATACATGAGAGCGGAGGATTAAGGTTTCAAGAGAGAGCTTGAGGAGAGAGAAGATGAGCATAAGAAATGAATGAAAAAGCTTCTCACTTTTAATATATTATAAAGCATAAGAAAATCAAAATGAATAATTCAAAATGCATTATCATCATGCTTCATTAAATATATGCAATGAATTATCAAGTGAGTTATTAAGCAATAAATGCTTCATTAACTCACTTGAATGATTCATCTAAGTGAGTCACTAATGCATTAAATGCTAATGCCACCTTACCCTCCATGTCATCATCTTTCTAGAAGCTTCCCGACAAATTATGAGAACGCCCCTCCTATCCGTGAAAACACGGAAAAACTTTAGACTGTATAAATCCAATAACCCGATACTAGAATCTGGCTTAAACCAAAGCCGACTAGTAAAAACTGTCCAAACGTCGTACGTGCGTAAACACACGTATGCGTCCGAACCCTTGTCGTAAAAACCATACGACCTTTATATCGTTTCGCCTGGAGCAGGGAAACTCTCTGTGTGGGACTCTAAAGACTCGACACTACGCTGGCAGTGGGTTTAACCACAGACCGCAAGCGACACTAGCTGTACGTAACGGTCCCCAGGTAGATGTCGATAAGAAGGCCAATGAGGAAACCCATCCGAACTTCTACTGAGCCTAATATGACAATCTCCATACAGTCCGGTCTGTTCGTCTAAGACTATCGCATATCGAGCCTAGGGGGCGGCAAGCGTCAGTCCCCTAATAGCGGTATAAGTCGTATTGGAGTGTAGCCCATTACACCCTGAGAAACTACTGGAACCTACCAGTAAATCTCGCTTGCCCTGGCCAGAGACTTTGCGTAATGGCTCTCTGACACAGCGCGATATCAACTCCCAATACCGGGAGAGACGAATCCTATCTAACCGCTACTGCCTCCAAGTGCTCGGGACTGCACCCAACTGCTACCTGTTTGCACGACTCCTTTGAGCCATGGTAGGGTAGCAATCTAAGAACGGTGGGACACACTCGAGGCGAAGTAGTAGTGTCAAGTCTGCGGACTATGCTGTACTCATGTCACCTAGAAACTGTTAACTGACGATGGGTATAATACCAACCAACAGTTCCCCTGCGAGTCCTGTCCGGTGTACCCGTAACTTAACGAGCACCTGTATACTAACTCCAGTACGACGTACTGATGGCTGTGGGACAGACCATTTTCCTAACTGGGATGAGAAGCGTACACACTTTGTCTACTCCGGAATATCGATGCCCTATCTCGATAATCCAACGACCAGGGACCTGAATAGGATGTTGCTTACAGACTACCCAGCCCCCACTAGTGTGACTGCCATCACAACGCTGGTAATCAAGCAAAGATCCTATGGGCTCTACTAATATGTATAAGTGATACGTAACAAGAAACATATGCACATATTAAAGTAGACTCAAACCAAGTAGCATACTACCATGTTTAGCAAGATTGTATATACAACTGTGAATATCCCAAGCTTCCATTAAGTAATATACATGCAAGTATGATACAATAATGGCCCCTAGAGCATATACACTAACAGTTTCCAGTGTTTTGTCACGAATACCTGTATTCTGTATTTATTGAGCAGACACGGGTTAATAGTATCGATATAATACAAAAAATGATAATGAATGATCGGTATTGAAATGCAGTTTTCTGTGATGAACAAATACCCCCAAACTTATCTTTTGCTCATCCTGAGCAAAACAAAATCCTAACCTCACTTTCGCAGGGAACGCGATTGCACTGAGCTCGTGCAAAAAGCCGTTAAACCTTTAGGTGTCCCTAGTAGGAGGAGTGTTGTCTCCTGAGTGTTTTCAGCGGATTACACCCATAAAATCCCGTCAAGCTAGCTTCACGAAATAACTGTTGATTCTAATCCTAAGGTTTAGCTTTAATGCTAGAAATTCTATTATCCTAAGTTAGAAATATCGAACCTTTATTTTTCATACCTCACTTCTTATCTATCTTAAGATCCTATAAGTTTTTACGTGCGGCACAAATAGTGTCATTAAGTTTCAAAAGGATTGATTAAAGTCATCATGTCACAAAATAAAGCCCGGATTAAAACTTAAAAAGGATCACACAAGTTTTATAAAGATTTAAGTATTTCTCAAGTTTCGTTTCCCAGCTTGGTTTCAAATTCAGAATTTCTATCTTCTCTAACAGGAAACTAGGTCTTATTCTTCACTCCACCTTTTACTTGTTTTCATTTCATACACACCTTCGTGAACGTGCAATAGTCTTTATCATAGGATAAAACTTTCATATCCCCATTAAAAATATTTTTATAAGAACTTGTCTTTTGTCAAGATTATTCTCACACAAAGAACCGTTAGGAATTTTAACTTGGAGAGAACACTTGCTTGACTTTGTTTTAATTTGGACTTTCTAGGCTTCTTAGCGAGCTTTGGGCCAATGCACCCAAACCAGTTGGTTTTAGGACATTAGGTGTAGATACACCCCGGCGGACTTAATTGCTCAAGTTATTTAGGCCCTAAAACAAAAAGACTCATTTTGGCATGAAAATCATAACAATTCAATGCGAACGGAGATATAACCAGTTGTTCAATTATTTTTAGGATAAAAGACGTGTCAGTGGATCAGGTGTGTAATCACTCCAATCAAGTTCCAGATGAGTTATTCTTCAGACTTGGTTTCTATTAAAGCATCAATAATATCCCTTCATATCCACTTCACTTTATAAACTATTCTTGATATTACTTATTTCAGAACAAACCTGTTTGATCCTCAAAAATTAGTTTATCAATTAATTTTTTTAAGATATATCAGACTTGTCATCTAATTTTCAAAACTCACGACACGTGTAGTGTGATGTAAAAACATATATTAGCTACAGTTAAACTCAAAGGAGGGTTATCTTTCAGGTTTTTAAAATCTAAAAAGTAGGATTTAGTTGTTCCTATCTCATCAAACAAAAAACCGTCGAAATATCGAATCTAAGTTCTCTCACTAGCTAACTTGACGACAGAGTTTTTATGTTTTTAGGAAAATTTTCTGATTTTTATGGGTTTTCGAATATGTATGCAAATGCAGAATATACAAATGAATGCGAAGAATAGAAATGCTTACCGAGTACACCCCCAAACTTAAACTTGACTGTGCCCTCACTGTCATGCTACACAATGAGGGTCAAAATTGTCGGGGGTAGGAGGGTCAAAACAGTTGGTTCTCCTGTTTTTTAATAAAAGAAAAAAAGAAAACAAAATATATATACAAAAAAGTGTAAGTCCACGTTATCCGTCCCGGTTCTTACGGGGATGCGGAAACGGTAAAAAAAACGATTTTTTATGCCAAGATAACATGGACTAGAAAATAGGATCTTTGCTAAACAAAAACCTAGCAAACTAACTAGAACTTTAACTACTATGTTAGAGGGTTATACCTAGGTCTTGAACTCCTTCTCTTCTTGCTCCTTGGAGTGGTTGGATCGGCTCCACCTCATAGTCCTCTTGTTGTCGAAAAAGGATCCACCCGAAAGCTTTTACCTTGAGCTCCTACCTCAACCGAGAGGAAACTAAAGTGCTTGGCTTGCTAGACCTAGAACTCTAGAGTGAGTAGAGAAGAGTTTTGAAGGTTTTATCTCAATGGCTCATGCTTCTCAACACATGAGACATGAGAACCTTAAGAGAGAGGAAGAGGGTGAGCTTTGGATGAGAGAGAGTGAGCAAGTGAGAATGAGCTCAATAATTTACAACCATGCTCACAAAAGAAAGAATAATGATGATAATAATAATAATAATTAAGAATTGTGATGGTTAGTTTCAATGACCATTATCATTTCATGCATTTAATGCATTTTGTAAAGAACAACAAGTAAACAAAAGTCATAGAAATGAAATGATGATGGTCAACAAGTCCACAATGGTCAACCGGTCAACAAAGTCAACAAGTCAACAAAAGTCAAATGTTCAATTCAACCATGGCACAATAATACTTAATTAATATTATTAATCATATTTCTTATTCTCATTAGGGTTTAGAAAAAAGTCAACGGTCAACAACCCTAATGAGAATCCTCTCCCTCTGCCTCTGTCAACTGTGCATACACACCTGCATCCGTGTTCTGAGGAACACGAATACAATGAGATAAAAACCAATCCCCAAAACATATACTAGGATCTGGCTTAAACCAAAGCCCGCTAGTAATAACTGCCCGGACACCAAACGTGCATAAGTGCGCGGATGTGAACGAACCCTGTCGCAAAACCATGCGACCTCTACTCTGTTTTGCCCAAAGGCGAATAGCCTTCTGTGTGGGACTCTAAAGACTCGACACTATGCTGGCAGTGGGTTTAACCACAGGCTGCAAGCGGTACTAGCTGTACGTAACGGTCCCCAGGTAGATGCCGATAAGAAGACTGATGAGGTGAACCCATCCGAACTCCTACTGAGCCTGAATGTGACAATCTCCGTACAGTCCGGTCTGTTCGTCTGAGAATATTGCATGTCGGGCCTAGGGGGTGGTAAACGTCAGTCCCTTGATAGCGGTATAAGTCGTGTCGGAGTGTAGCCCAGAACACCCTGAGATAACACTGGATAACCTACCAGTATATCTCGCTTGCCCTGGCCAGGGACGACTATGTATAATGGCTCTCCTTGACACAGCGCGATATCAACCCATAATACCGGGAGAGACGAATCCTGTCTAACCGTCACTGCCTCCAAGTGCTTCGGGACTGCACCCAACTGCTACCTGTTTGCACGACTCATTTGAGCCGTGGTAGGGTAGCAATCTAAGAATAGTGGGAACACACTCGAGGCGAAGTGACAGTGTCAAGTCAGTGGACTAAGCTGTACTCATGTCACCTGGGAACTGATAACTGACGATAGGTATAGTACCAACCAACAGTTCCCGACGAGTCCTGTCCAGTGTACTCGTAACCTAATGAGCACCTGCATACTATCTCAAGTACGACGTACTGACGGCTGTGGGACAGACCATCTCCCCTGCTGGGATGAGAAGCGTATACGCTAGTCTACTCCGGAGTATCGATGTCCCGTCTCGATAATCCTACTACTAGGGACCTGTATAAGGATGTGCTTGTAGATTACCCAGCCCCCACTAGTGTGACTGCTATCACAACGCTGGTAATCAAGCAAAGATCCTAAGGGCTCCACTAATATGTATAGGCGATATGCTAAAAGAAACACATGCACACATTAAAGTACAAGTAGCATACTACCATTTCGAGCAAGATTGTCTATACAACTGTGAATATCTCAAGCTTCCATCAAGTAATATACAAACTAGTATGATACAGTAATGGCCTCTAAGGCATATACACTAACAATCTCCCACTTGCACTAAGGCCATGTACTGGCGTATCGAAGACCTATCATCTCGATCAGCCGCTCGAACTGAGTCTGGGGTAAGGACTTCGTGAATGGATCTGCAGTGTTATCTTCTGTAGCAACCCTCCGAACCTCGATCTCCCGGCGATCCACGATCTCCCTGATCAGGTGATACCGCTTTAAGATGTGTCTGGACTTCTGATGGGACCTGGGTTCCTTCGCTAAAGCTATAGCCCCGTTGTTGTCATAATACAGACGTATTGGATCAACAATGGATGGAACCACCTGAAGTTCTGTCAAGAACTTCCTCATCCAGACGGCTTCTTTTGCGGCATCAGATGCAGCGATATATTCCGCTTCCATCGTCGAGTCAGCAACGTTTTCCTGTTTGGAACTCTTCCAACACACCGCCCCTCCATTGAGGGTAAAGACATAACCCGACATGGACTTGGAGTCATCCTTGTCACTCTGAAAGCTGGAGTCAGCAAAGGCCTCCATCTGGAGGTCTTTTCAGCCGTAAACCAAAAACATGTCCTTAGTCCTTCTCAGGTACTTCAGAATGTTCTTTACCGCTATTCAGTGCTTCTCCCCAGGGTTTGACTGATACCGGCTTAACACACTCAGTGCATAAGCTACATCTGGTCTGGTACACAACATCGCATACATTATAGAGCCTACCGCAAAAGCGTAGGGTATAATAGACATGCGATCCCTTTCCAAATCAGTCTTGGGAGACATCTCTTTGGAGAGGGTGATCCCGTGACAAGCTAGTAGATTACCGCGCTTGGAATCATCCATACTGAATCTTTTCAGTATGGTGTCGATATACCTGGACTGTGAAAGTCCTAATATCCTCTTGGACCTATCACGATGGATCCGGATCCCCAGAATGTAAGAGGCATCTCCCAGGTCTTTCATGGAGAACCGGTGTGACAAGAACCCTTTGACAGATTGTAGCATAGGAATGCCATTTCCTACCAAGAGAATGTCATCCACGTATAAAACGAGGAATACGACAGTTCGTGCTACAATTTTACTATAGATGCATGGTTCATCTAGATTTTTGATAAAGCCAAATTCTTTGACCGTTTCATCAAAACAGATGTTCCAACTCCGCGATTCCTGCTTTAGTCCATAAATGGACTTAAGCAACTTGCACACCTTCCCGCTGCTCCCACTCTGAATAAAACCCTCTGGCTGGTCCATATAGACACACTCCTCTAAATTTCCATTTAGAAAAGCGGTCTTTACGTCCATCTGCCAAATCTCATAATCGTGGAAGGCAGCAATGGCAAGAAGGATCCGAATGGATTTGAGCATAGCCACTGGAGAAAAGGTTTCGTCATAGTCCAAACCAGGTCTTTGACGAAAACCCTTTGCAACAAGTCTAGCCTTATAGGTCTCAACCTGTCCATCTACACCAATCTTCCTTTTGAAGATCCATTTGCAGCCTACGGGTTTTACCCCTTCTGGAGCAACGTCCAAAGTCCATACTTTGTTGGTGTACATGGACTCCATTTCGGTCCGCATTGTATCCAGCAATTTTACCGAGTCAACGCTCTGAATGGCCTGCTGGAAGCTAGTCGGCTCATCATTATCAATGATGCAATCCTCTCTATCCCCGTCTATGAGAAAACCGTAGTATCTCTCGAACGGATGAGACTGCCTACTACTCCTGCGGAGCGGCATAGGAATGTCCTGTTCTTTCGAACCCTCTGGTTCTACTAAGCTTTCAGTAATAGCTCGTGGTTCTGGAATTTCTTCCAGTTCTATTGCGCTCCCACTTATCTGATTTTCTAAAAATTCAGTTTCCAAGAAGCAAGCATGACGAGAAACAAAAACCTTTTGTTCCTCTTCGCAATAGAAGAAATATCCCTTGGAGTTCTTTCGATATCCCACAAACTTGCACTGTACTGAGCGTGCCTCGAGTTTGTCCGTATGCTGCTTTTTGACAAAAGCTGGACATCCCCATGTCTTAATGTGCTTAAGATAGGGTTTTTTCCCACTCCACATCTGATATGGTGTGGTAGGCACTGTCTTAGTTGGAACTCGGTTCAAAAGTATGCAGCTGATTCTAGTGCATATCCCCAGAATGATCGCGGCAACTCAGTGTTACTCATCATGGAACGTACCATATCCAATAGGGTTCGGTTCCATCTCTCCGATACACAGTTGTGTTGTGGAGTGTATGGAGGAGTAAGCTGAGAGAGAATTCCATCCTCTTTTAGGTAATCCAAGAACTCGGTACTCAAGTATTCACCACCTCGATCAGATCTCAGTGTCTTGATACTTTTGCCTGTTTGTTTTTCTACTTCATTCTTATATTCCAGGAATTTTTCGAAGGCTTCAGATTTATGTTTCATTAAGAAGACATATTCGTACCTTGAAAAGTCATCCGTAAAAATATTGAAGTAAGAATAACCACTTCGCGCATGTGTAGACATTAGACCGCACACATCGCTGTGTACTGTTGGAGATAGTGCCCTCAGAGTCAATGATTGGATCACAGGCACGTGATTGCAATGCTTGAGGGAGGACCTGTCCCAGTAGGACAGTCTTACTCAAGATGATAGTTTGCTATCTGGTTTATCTTTATCATCGTGTACTGTTTTAGGTGACCTTACAGGTCACTATTGCACGTTGATAGAGCCCCTAGGATTCTTCCTTGACTACCAGCAGTATGAGGGCGATCATATACGTGGGAGCTGGGGTCTATAAGCACATCCTTAAAAGGTCCCTAGTCGTGGGAGTTTCGAGACAGGGCATCGATACTCCAGAGTAGACCAGTGTACACAGTCGAGACCCCGACGAGGGGCAGTGGCCGGTCTCACAAGACACTGGTGTCAGTTGGTTCACCTAAGATGTATACAGCTGCTCATTGGGTTATGAGTACACCGGACAGGACTCGCCGGGAACCTGCTAGTTGGTATTATACCTGATGTCATATAGCAGTTCCCTGGTGACATGTGTACAAGTTAGTTCATCGACCTGAGATCGTCATTTGTCTCGTGTGAGTTCCTACTGTGCTTTGATTACTACCCTACCACACTCAAAGGAAACGTGCAAACAGGTTTTAGTTGGGTACAGTCCCGAGCCACATGGAGGTAGTGAGCGGATCAGCAGGGGTTCGTCTCTCCCAGTATTGGGGGTGAGGTCGCGCTGTGTCTAGGAGAGCCAGTACATGAAAAGTCCTTGGCCAAGGCAGGAGATTTACTGGTAGGTATTCCAGTAGTATCTCAGGGTGTTCTGGGCTACACTCCGACACGACTTGTACCGCTTTTGGGGGTCTGACTTTTACCAACCCCCTAGGCCCGCCATGCGATGCTCATAGACGAACGGACCGGACTGTACGGATATTGTCACTGACAGGCTCAGTAGGGTGTCAGGATGAGTTCGCTCATCGACGTCCCTTTTGGTCAATACCTGGTAGCCCGTTACGTATAGGCTAATACTTCTGACGTGCTAGTGGTTAAATCCACAACCAAGGTGTTGACGAGTCTTTAGAGTCCCCCACAGACCAGTTTCTCAAGTTTCGGGCGAAACGCTGTAGAGGCCGTATGGAGATATGGTAGGGTTCGATCAGATACGTGCGGCATTGCACGGTTCAGGATCGGACGGTTAATACTAGCAGGCTTTGGTTTAAGCCGGATCCTAGTATTGTGCAGTGTAGATTTTGTCTCATTGCATTTGTATTTCGGTCGGAATACAAATGCGGGTGTGTATACACAGTAGTGGGGTTTTCCTGTAATTTATTACAGGATCAGTTTTTAGAGTTGCCAGTTTGTTTTCCGTTTCGGCCATATTTCTTTGTATCTTTCATTGGCCGAAGATTGGTGGAGGAGGGCTTATTTGCATTTGTGCAAATAAGCATTTGTGGAGGGTGTTATTTGCATATCCTTGCTTCATGATGGTTGCACCATACCTTGACTTCTTCATGATGGCTTGACTTTGGGTGTGATGATTGGTTGATGGAGTGAGGTTCTTGCTTTGTGATCATTGTTTTTCATCATCACATTTTCTCTCTCTCTCTCTTGCATTATGGGGGCTCATTCTTTTTGATTCATACTCACCCCCTCTTCTCTCTCTCTAAGAGCCATGACCGGCCAAAATGTGATGGGGGCTGTCCAAAATGGTTGTGGGGTTTTTGCACTCTTTTTGGTTTGATAAAATCCCACAAGTTCCATCTCCATTAGCATATATCATTCCTCCACCAAAAGGCAACTCCATTCAAACCCCAAATGAGACATAGCTCACTACACTATTCTACAGCAAACGTTGGGCACGTCGACTCGCCAACTTCGTGCCCGAGTTGCCTCGGACCAGAGGTGGGAGCTCGTAAAAGAAGCCGGCGACGTGGTGTCCTTCCGGCGAGGAGATGAAGACCGGAGATTCCGCGGGGAGATCGG
This sequence comes from Agapanthus africanus, assembly GCA_030015575.1. Classification (NCBI taxonomy): domain Eukaryota; kingdom Viridiplantae; phylum Streptophyta; class Magnoliopsida; order Asparagales; family Amaryllidaceae; genus Agapanthus; species Agapanthus africanus. The sequence goes on along the minus strand of CM057343.1, from coordinate 310,135,316 downwards.
GACGACGACGAGAAGACCGAAGGACACGGATCGCTCGGTATATTTCTCTACCCCTTCTCTTGATAGCTAGGACTATATTAATGGCACGATCCGGGTTTATAGTGCGCGGTGGTGCCGGTTCAAAAAGTTTAAAGTAAATCATCGCTTCAGCATTCCGGCGTCGGATTGACGGCCGGGGCGCCGCCGTGCATTTACAGTGGTATCAGAGCCTCGCCATTAACCTAGTCTAGCTTGGTCTAACGTGTTTACAAGTTCGATCGATCGGATTTTCAAAAACCGCATTTTCAGTGTGCACCAGTTTCTGTCGAAATTTTTTTAGCTCCAAAAAATTTTCAGGTTGTTTCAGAATACTGTGCAGGAAATTCTAAGATATCTGTGAAAATTTGTTAGAGTGATACTGTAGAACCGCCGTGGAACCGTGGCCAAAACCCCCTTGGCGCCGTGGTTCCGCCACAGTTCAGTGAGTTCACTGCACCATTTTTCCACAGTGATCTTTTTACATTGAAATTGGGGTTTTGGAACATTCTTTTTGGGCCCAGACTTTCTTTGAGTGTTACAGTAGTGCTTGGGGCCCACTTGGGTAAATTTAATCGATTGAAAATTTTAAACACATTAGTTCACAGTATTTACATTATATCTGCAACCGTGAATGTCACTTGATCGGTAAATCATGTCTAACTGCTATAGCCCGGTTAGACGGATTTGCGAACGTGACATTCACGTTGATGTTCTGTGATTGTGCTGTGATGTTGCGGATCGGTCGTGGGGGATAGCCTGGATGCAATGCTAGTACAATTTTGTTGTATTATGTACATTTGATATTGCGGGGCGAGCGTCCGACATGTGGACTGCCGTCACTGCCTGTTTGTATTATTATTTTGGGGCACGACCAGGTTGCGGTCGATGTACCCGTTGTATGTATATTTTACTTTCTGTACTAGGATTGCCCCGCGGAGGGGTGCACGGATAGCCGGGTTCTAGAGGGCAACGAGCCCGCATCTCATGGCATTGAGACAGAGGGGGCTTCACTCTAGAATTGGCAGGCTATTCGCCGCACTCGTAGGGGGTACAGGTTGACCCAGGAGGGGTGCCCAAGTTACCGGATTCCGTGAAGTGCTGGGTGGTCCATTCACGTTGCTGAAGGGGGCTGCCTCGCTTCAGGTTTTGGCGGGTAACTTGCCGCGTCCATAGGGGTCTAGGATTTCATTGCACAGGCTATCCACACAACCAGGGGAACGTCGGGTTTCAGCGGCTCTGTGAAACCCGGGGATCCCAGATATCTGTATTGTTCTGTGATGCTGTACATTTCTGTGATGTTGCATTTTATCACTCCTTGAGCGAAAATTATATATTATATATATACTAGTAGATATTGTATATGTTTTGCATCCGCGCTAGTCCAGTCCACGCTCTGTCGTTAGTTAGCTAACCTAACGGGTAATGACGGGACCCAGTGGCGAATGCGGATGGTATATACGTACGTCATTATTTTCGTTCTTTATTGGTGTGATCAATTGATGGGACTGCGTTGATTCGGATCAATGCAAGTTAAAAACAAACCTAATCTGATGTTGTTGGAACATTTTTCAAAAAACTGTTATTGCAAGGACGTTCACTTTTGTTTTGCACAGTGGTATTCAGTTGGAATATCCTGCTCCTCAGTCGACGAGGCAAGAGCCGAGATCCCTTCACCGGGAGTGACCCCTTGGACAAAAGTTTGCGTCAGGGCAATAACTTCACTATAGCCGATTACTTTTGCTTTGCATCGTGGTATTCAGTTGGAATATCCTGCACCTCATTCTACGGGGAAAGAGCCGAGATCCCTTCACCGGGAGTGACCTCTTTAGCAATGGTTTTCGTCACTATATTTTTAAAAGCTATCCGTTCCTTCAACGATATCAAGTTCATTACGTTAAAGGTTTTCGCCAGAAACCATTCGTAGCCCTCCGTCGTTTCACATGGATAGTCAATCAGTATTCAAGCTATGTTTGTTGGCCAAAGTCAAGGCATAGTGATTGGTAGCTATTGGGTATTCATGTGCAGTATAGATAGATGCGTTGGTTTGGGGCAGTCGTATAGCCTTGTTGGCCAAAGTCAAGGGCTTGTGCGGGTGGGCTCAAATTAACCTGGAGAATGACGGGTAGAACTTGACATGTGACTTATGATTTGTTGGCCAAAGTCAAGGTCATAAGAGCATGGGGCAAAAATCACATCGGGAGTTTCAAAAGAAACTGAAACTTGCCAGATATGCGCATACCTTATGGAGTATGATAGCGTGAGCGGATTCCGTCACGTTATCATGCGGTCATAGTTGGATCCCGATTCCCACTGATGAGTTGGTTTACTCCTCGGGATATCCCGACTAATTCTTCTTTTAGGTTTGGAGGAGAATTTGACGGTACAGTGGGAGGTTTCCAGATTAGATAAATTGGTAACCATTCTGATCTAGGTTAGAGTGCACGCTGAGTGTTTCTTTTCTCTCTCTCTTTGGCAGCGACCATTGACCCGACCCTAGACTATGACTCAGAGACCAAAATTAACCGAACCTTCTTTAACACTGGCTTTTGGATTGTCAGAGTTGCAGACCTCATTGCCACTCCTACTTTTACCCTTTTCTCCAGGACACCCCGTATTACTACGAACGTCCACTTCCATTGGACAAAACCATCGTATGGTTATATACGAACTCGAAGGAATTTATTCGAGGATGGTTTCCGGTTCTGGAGAAAACGAATAGGACTATTCAATTGTCTTTTCCTTTTACCTTCTCTCAGGTTGCGAGTACTCCTTGGTTTAGGAGATAGTACACCTATTACGCAAATTGGATAGTCTTCTTCTAAACCATAGGCAGGTGCCGACTGGTAGGGAATGAAGAAAACCAATTAGCCTAAACGGTGTACAGAAGGTATTATGTAAAGACAAAGAAAGGGATTAGAAGGAGGGAAAACTAAATTGCGACTGCTATTCACGACCAAACCAAGTATTTCATTACCACTCCCACTTCACCTTTGTATTTCTCCAGGACACTCCGTATCAATACGAAGATCCACAGTTTATTGGATATTCCATCGTATGGTTATATACGAACTCGAAAGGAACTTGTTCCAGTTCGGGGATGGATTCTGGTTCAGGAGAAATAGGAATAAGGTTTATTCAGGTGTCTTTTATCTTCACCTTCTCTCGCATTGCGAGTGTTCCTAGGATTGGGACAGTACACCCATTATGCTTATTGGATAGTCTTCTTCCAAACCATAGGCTGGTGCCGAACGGTAGGGAAGGAAGAAAACCATTTGGCCTAAAGGGGTATACAGAAGGTAATGACTAAAGACATATGAAGGGATTTGGAGAGGTGGCAGAGATTTATACGGTTACAGTTGTGAATCTGGAAGATGCATTACTAGGAATACCAGGATACCCCTACGAAACATTTCAATGTTTCAGCTTCACTGTGTACTGTTAAAGGAAAACTGATTTCCCGATTAGATACTTACTCCAGGGTATGTATTTACCAGGTATGATTCTCACATCTGTATGGTTTTACAGATGATGAGCGGGAGTAAGTTATTGGGAATTAGGTGATCATCCTCATTATATCGGAATTCGTTGTAATTGGTGATATTTGAGGAAGTCACCTGGGTTGTTTGCCGGACGGCGAATATTTGGTTTTGAATATCCGTTATAATGAACCAATTTCAAATTGATATATCTGTACGTCTATTTTTATAGAGTGAGATATACCTTTTTGAAATTATGTCGATGACATTTACCTATATCAGTTGATGGTTAGGTAAGGAGCATTAAACAGCGGTGTAATTCTTCTTAACCATAAGTACAGTTTTCAACCTACAACACACAGGGAGTGAGTTTTTAGACTCAAGGGACTTGTACAGAGTATTGTATATTGTCCAGTGTCCATTAGGACAGAGGGGTTGGTCCTCGTACTATATTCGGCTTACTTATGATTTCTCGAGTTCTTAAATAAATGTTTCGTTGAAACACAGGGTCTGAGTTTTGAGAAGTTATAGGTATATGAATAAAGTAGAGAACCAGGTGTTGCAAGTATCGGGATTCTTCAAGGAGATCAAAGATGTAGATACTTGTGTACGGTATTCAGGTGATAGTAATGATTAAGAGAACTTGCTTCTTATTCAGGTTACTCATAATTGGAAGCACTCCTAAGTTGAGTAACGCTGATCGGCCTCCTTCCATTTAGCTGACATGCACTGAAGACAGCTGCATGATTTGAATCTGGTTCAATTAAATCAGTGCCTCTGTTTCTATATTGGATATAGAACAGTTCATATCTTAACATTGTTAAGGTACGGGGAGTTGTCTGGCTTATGCTTAAAACCAGACTCTGGATAACTCAAGGCATGTTTCTGTAATGGCTGTTTGTGGGTTGACCCAGGCTATGACGAAGGTTGACTTTCTACCATCTGGAAGATCAATAGTGATATTGTTCTTAACTCGCCACAGTTTTAACAAAAATGGATTTTTTCAGAAAACAGTAGTGGGAGTATGGTAGAACTGGAAGTGATTCCAGAACCGCAAACGATTACTGAAGATTTGATAAGAATCTAAAGATTCAATCTGGTTTGACATTCCATTGGCCACTCCGCAGATACGGTGGGTAACCTCAGGCACCCGAGAGGTACTCCGGTAGCCTCAAGGACGGTGATAGGGAGGTTCTTGTTTACCCAGACTTGCCATTGCTGTTGTTCCAGACTGTGAGACCCGGCAGGAGGATGAGTATAGCGTCGTTCTGAACTAGCTTTAGAAGTGTATGTCTATATGACTCTGCCAGAGGGTTGTCGTAGTCAGTGGGAGCAGCGGAAGCATTAGTGGACAAGTGGCTTATGTCTATTTATAGACTAAAGCAGATGTAGCGGAGATAGATCATCTATTTCTGATGTGACAGTCATAGGATTGACTTCATCAGAATAGGGGATGGATCTGTTAAGAAGGTAGTAGCGTGTGATGTCCTAGATTTGGATGACATACACAGAGTAGGAAGTGATATTCCTATACTACGATCGGTTATACTTTGGTCGTCACACAGTGGTTTCTCCACATGGGACTTGGACATTATATCAGACATACTGGTTACTAGATCTATGGTTTTAGATCTATATTTGGGTGGTTTCCCAATTAAGGGTACTTAGACAGCATTCTAAGAGTATTTAGAATGGACGACTCCTGGCACGGTAGTGTACCTTCAGGTAATGGAGTCACCCTCTCTAAAGGTGTCTTATAGACTAAAGTAGAGAGGGATGTGCATGATTGGCAGATCACTTGCTTAGGCAATTGAGTCAATCATGAGATGTCAAGTACCATACCAGATGTTTTTGCACTAGAAGCAGTAAGTTGACATTGATCCAATCCTGGAGAAATAGTCGGAAGCAGTTTTAGAACATAAGCGGATGTTCTAGGGATATGATAACGACAGCCTCATTCGGGAGACAGTTATCATTCCAGGCTTTCAAGGTGACTTGGACGACAGGGAGGTTGTCAGAGTTATGGTTTTCCTTCTGACGAGGGGCAGTATTTTGGACAGGTGGTCTAAGGAAATATTGAGGGAGGCATGGCGCAGGATACTGATTAAGTTCAGTTGACGATACAGTCTAAGAAGTTTGGATTTGGAGTTCATTATGAGCTAGGTCCCATCAGACATCCAGACATTCTAAGACAGGTATTGCTCATTTCAGGAGATGGCTTTCTCCGCGAACTTGAGATATAGAGAGACATAGAAAGAAACATCAAAGCGGATCCACTCACTGAGGCTATTCCTCGAACGCAGTAGTTTCACAAACGAGCTTTGTGAGACTGACTAGTAGAGGAGTTGGGTGTTCGGTATCACACGGGCTGTGAGTATGCGACATCTCAATAATTAGCCTTGAGTGCAAGTGGGAGATTGTTGGAGATAATGCCCTCAGAGTCAATTATTGGATCACAGGCATGTGATTGCAATGATTGAGGGAGGACCTGTTCCAGTAGGACAGTCTTACTCAAGATGATAGTATGCTATCTGGTTTATCTTTATCATCGTGTACTGCTTTAGGTGACCTTACAGGTTACTATTTCACGTTGATAGAGCCCCTAGGATTCTTGCTTGACTACCAGCAGTATGAGGGCGATCATATACGTGGGAGCTGGGGTCTATAAGCACATCCTTAAAAGGTCCCTAGTCGTGGGAGTTTCGAGACAGGGCATCGATACTCCAGAGTAGACTAGTGTATACAGTCGAGACCCCGACGAGGGGCGGTGGCCGGTCTCACAAGCCACTGGTGTCAGTTGGTTCACCTATGATGTATACAGGTGCTCATTGGGTTATGAGTACACCGGACAGGACTCGCCGGGAACCTGCTAGTTGGTATTATACCTGATGTCAGATAGCAGTTCCCTGGTGACATGTGTACAGGTTAGTTCATCGACCCGAGATCGTCATTTGTCTCGTGTGAGTTCCTACCGTGATTTGATTACTACCCTACCACGCTCAAAGGAGACGTGCAAACAGGTTTTAGTTGGGTACAGTCCCGAGCCACATGGAGGCAGTGAGCGGATCTGCAGGGGTTTGTCTCTCCCGGTATTGGGGGTGAGGTCGCGCTGTGTCTAGGAGAGCCAGTACATGAAAAGTCCTTGGCCAAGGCAGGAGATTTACTGGTAGGTATTCCAGTAGTATCTCAGGGTGTTCTGGGCTACACTTCGACACGACTTGTACCGCTTTTGGGGGTCTGACTTTTACCAACCCCCTAGGCTTGCCATGAGATGCTCATAGACGAACGGACCGGACTGTACGGATATTGTCACTGACAGGCTCAGTAGGGTGTCAGGATGAGTTCGCTCATCGACGTCCCTTTTGGTCAATACCTGGTATCCCGTTACGTATAGGCTAATACCTCTGACGTGCTAGTGGTTAAATCTACAACCAAGATGTTGACGAGTCTTTAGAGTCCCCCACAGACCAGTTTCTCAAGTTTCGGGCGAAACGCTGTAGAGGCCGTATGGAGATATGGCAGGGTTCGATCAGATACGTGTGGTATTGCACGGATCAGGATCGGACGGTTAATACTAGCATGCTTTGGTTTAAGCCGGATTCTAGTATTGTACAGTGTAGATTTTGTCTCATTGCATCTGTATTTCGGTCGGAATACAAATGCGGGTGTGTATACACAGTAGCGGGGTTTTCCTGTAATTTATTACGGGATCAGTTTTTGGAGTTGCCAGTTTGTTTTCCGTTTCGGCCATATTTCTTTGTATCTTTCATTGGCCGAAGATTGGTGGAGGAGGGCTTATTTGCATTTGTGCAAATAAGCATTTGTGGAGGGTGTTATTTGCATATCCTTGCTTCATGATGGTTGCACCATATCTTGACTTCTTCATGATGGCTTGACTTTGGGTGTGATGATTGGTTGATGGAGTGAGGTTCTTGCTTTGTGATCATTGTTTTTCATCATCACATTTTCTCTCTCTCTCTCTTGCATTATGGGGGCTCATTCTTTTTGATTCATACTCACCCCCTCTTCTCTCTCTCTAAGAGCCATGGCCGGCCAAAATGTGATGGGGGCTATCCAAAATGGTTGTGGGGTTTTTGCACTCTTTTTGGTTTGATAAAATCCCACAAGTTCCATCTCCATTAGCATATATCATTCCTCCACCAAAAGGCAACTCCATTCAAACCCCAAATGAGACATAGCTCACTACACTATTCTACAGCAAACCTTGGGCACGTCGACTCGCTAACTTCGTGCCCGAGTTGCCTCGGACCAGAGGTGGGAGCCCGTAAAAGAAGCCGGCGACGTGGTGCCCTTCCGGCGAGGAGATGAAGACCGGAGATTCCGCGGGGAGATCGGGACGACGACGAGAAGACCGAAGGACACGGATCGCTCGGTATATTTCTCTACCCCTTCTCTTGATAGCTAGGACTAGATTAATGGTACGATCCGGGTTTATAGTGCGCGGTGGTGCCGGTTCAAAAAGTTTAAAGTAAATCATCGCTTCAGCATTCCGGCGTCGGATTGACGGCCGGGGCGCCGCCGTGCATTTACATGTACGAGTCCCAAGTGTAAGTCGATGTACTACACCCCAATGCTTGTGGGGAGGCGGAATTTTCAAAAACGAACTTGTTTAGTGAACGAACATCGACTAACCGCTTGAATCGAAGCTAAACTATAAATAACCAAACACAATGTGTTTCTAAACTACTGTGTTTAGGGATTATACCTAATGAACCGACTCCTTCGTCTTTACGATCTCCTTGTCCTCCTCGGCCTTCTCTAGGTCGTAGACGATCCACCCGAGAGCAAAACTCCAAGCTAAACCTCTAAACTTGAGGCAACTAACCTTCTTGGATTGCTAATCAAAGAAGCTAGGTGTAATATAGAGATGGTTATGGATTAATTAGTCTTACTAACCCTTGTACTCAACTCATGAGATGGGAGGATTAGTCTTTTGAAGAGGGAGAGCTTGAGGAGAGAGAATGTGAGAATGAATTATCATGAGAATAGTAATGTATCATAATAAATATGAAGCATTCTTATTTATGAGAAAAAGAATAATACATAATGAATAAGCATGCTTCACAAATATCTAATGGTGATTCATTGTCATGACTCACTAAGCATTTATCATGCATTAATGATATGCATGAATCACCCTCATGACTCACTAAACTCATTTAATGCAAATGACACATAACCCTCCTTAGTCACCATTTTCTAGAAGCTTCTCGAGTAATTACGAGAACGCCCCTCCGATCCGTAAAAATACGGAAAAACTTTAGACTGTATAAATCCAATAACCGGATACCAGTAACTGGCTTAAACCAAAGCCGACTGGTAAAAACTGTCCGAAAGTCGTACGCGCGTAAACGCACGTATGCGTCTGAACCCTTTGTCGCAAAACCATGCGACCTCTATATCGTTTCGCCTGGAGTAGGAAACTCTCTGTGTGGGACTCTAGAGACTCGACTACTACGCTGGCAGTGGGTTTAACCACAGACCGCAAGCGGCACTAGCTGTACGTAACGGTCCCCAGGTAGTTGTCGATAAGAAGGCCGATGAGGAAACCCATCCGAACTCCTACTGAGTCTGATGTGACAATCTCCATACAGTCCGGTCCGTTCGTCCAAGACTATCGCATATCGGGCCTAGGGGGGCGGCAAGCGTCAGTCCCCTAATAGCGGTATAAGTCGTGTCGGAGCGAAGCCCATTACACCCTGAGAAACTACTGGAACCTACCAGTAAATCTCGCTTGCCCTGGCCAGGGACTTTGCGTAATGGCTCTCTGACACAGCACGATATCTACTCCCAATACCGGGAGGGACGAATCCTGTCTAACCGCCACTGCCTTCAAGTGCTCGGGACTGCACCCAACTGCTACCTGTTTGCACGACTCCTTTGAGCCGTGGTAGGGTAGCAATCTAAGAACAGTGGGACACACTCGAGGCGAAGTAGCAGTGTCAAGTCTGCGGACTATGCTGTACTCATGTCACCTGGGAACTGCTCACTGACGACTGGTATCAAACCAACCAACAGTTCCCTGTGAGTCCTGTCCGGTGTACCCGTAACCTAACGAGCACCTGCATACTATCTCCAGTACGACGTACTGACGGCTGTGGGACAGACCATCTCCCCAACTGGGATGAGAAGCGTACACACCAGTCTACTCCGGAGTATCGATGCTCTATCTCGATAATCCAACGACCAGGGACCTGAATAAGGATGTGCTTGTAGACTACCCAGCCCCCACTAGTGTGACTGCCATCACAACGCTGGTAGACAAGCAAGATCCTAAGAGCTCTATCAATACGTACACTCACATATTAAGATAGAAAAACCAAGTAGCATACTACCATGTTTAGCAAGACTGTTATATACATGTGAATATCCCAAGCTTCCATTAAGTAATATACAAACTAGTATGATACAGTAATGGCCTTCTAGGGTATAAACACTAACAATCTCCCACTTGCACTAGGGCCATGTACTGGCATATCGTAGACCGATGATCTCGAGTAGCCTCTCGAACTGAATCTGAGGTAGGGCCTTCGTGAATGGATCGGCAATGTTCTCTTCAGAAGCAACTCTCCGAACCTCGATCTCCTGACGATCAATGATCTCCCTGATCAGGTGATACCGCCTTAAGATGTGTCTGGACTTCTGATGGGACCTTGGTTCCTTCGCTAAAGCTATAGCACCGTTGTTGTCGCAATACAGAGGTATTGGATCAACTATGGTAGGAACCACCTGAAGTTCTGTTAGGAACTTCTTCATCCAGACTGCTTCTTTTGCGGCATCGCAAGCAGCTATATACTCCGCTTCCATCGTCGAGTCAGCAACGGTGTCCTGCTTGGAGCTCTTCCAGCACACCGCCCCTCCATTGAGGGTAAAGACATAACCCGACATGGACTTGGAATCATCCTTATCACTCTGGAAGCCGGAATCAGCAAAGGCCTCCAACCTGAGGTCTTTTCCACCGTAAACCAAGAACATCTCCTTAGTCCTCCTCAGGTACTTGAGAATATTCTTTACTGCTATCCAGTGTTTCTCCCCTGGGTCTGACTGATACCGGCTTACCACGCTCAGTGCGTAAGCTACATCTGGTCTGGTACACAACATCGCATACATTATAGAGCCTACCGCAGAAGCGTAGGGTATAATAGACATGCGTTCCCTTTCCAAATCAGTCTTGGGAGACATCTCTTTGGAGAGGGTGATTCCGTGACAAGCCGGTAGATTACCGCGCTTAGAATCTTCCATACTGAATCTTTTCAGTACAGTGTCGATATACCTGGACTGCGAAAGTCCCAACATCCTGTTGGATCTGTCACGATAGATCCGGATCCCCAGAATATACAAGGCATCACCCAGGTCTTTCATGGAGAACCTGTGTGACAAGAATCCTTTGACAGATTGTAGCATAGGAATGTCATTTCCTATTAATAGAATGTCATCCACGTATAAGACGAGGAATACGACACTTCTGGCTACAGCTTTACTATATATGCACGGTTCATCTGGATTTTTGATAAAGTCATATTCTTTGACTGTCTCATCAAAACAGATGTTCCAACTCCGCGATGCCTGCTTTAGTCCATAAATGGACTTAAGCAGCTTGCATACTTTCCCGCTGCTCCCACTCTGATTGAAACCCTCTGGCTGATCCATATAGACGCTCTCTTCTAAATTTCCATTCAGAAAAGCCGTCTTTACGTCCATCTGCCAGATTTCATAATCATGGAAGGCAGCAATAGCAAGAAGGACCCGAATGGATTTGAGCATAGCCACTGGAGAAAAAGTTTCGTCATAGTCCAAACCAGGTCTTTGACGAAAACCCTTTGCAACAAGTCTAGCCTTATAGGTTTCCACCTGTCCATCTACACCAATCTTTTTCTTGAAGATCCATTTGCATCCTATGGGTTTTACCCCATCTGGAGCAAAGTCCAAAGTCCATACTTTGTTGGTGTACATGGACTCCATTTCGGTCCGCATTGCATCTAGCCATCGTACCGAGTCGCCGCTCTGGATGGCCTGCTGGAAGTCAGTAGGTTCATCATCATCTATGATGCAATCCTCTCTATCCCTGTCTATGAGAAAACCGTAGTATCTCTTAGGAGGATGAGACGGCCTACTACTCCTGCGGAGGGGTGCGGGAATGTCCTGTTCTTCTTGAACTACTGGTTCTACCAAACTTTCAGTAGCAGTTTGTGGTTCTGGAATTTCTTCCTGTTCTACTACGCTCCCACTCTTCTGATTTTCCAAAAATTCAGTTTCTAAGAAGCGGGCATGACGAGAAACAAAAACCTTTTGTTCCTCTGCGTAATAGAAACAATACCCTGTAGAGTTCTTTGGATATCCCACAAACTTACACTCTACTGAGCGTGCCTCGAGCTTGTCTGGATGCTGCTTTTTTACAAAAGCTGGACATCCCCATGTCTTCAGGTACTGAAGATAGGGTTTCTTCCCACTCCACATCTGATATGGTGTGGTAGGCACAGTTTTGGTTGGAACTCTGTTCAAAAGATATGTCGCTGATTCTAGCGCATAACCCCAGAAAGATCGCGGTAACTCAGCATTACTCATCATGGATCGTACCATATCCAATAGGGTTCGATTCCGTCTCTCCGATACACCGTTGTGCTGTGGAGTGTATGGAGGAGTAAGCTGAGAGAGAATTCCTTTCTCTTTTAGGTAACCTAGGAACTCGGCACTTAAGTATTCTCCACCTCGATCAGATCTCAGTGTCTTAATACTTTTGCCTGTTTGGTTTTCTGCTTCACTCTTATATTCCTTGAATTTCTCAAAGGCCTCGGATTTATGCTTCATCAAGAAGACATGTCCAAACCTAGAGAAATCATCTGTAAAAGTAATGAAGTAGGAATAACCACCTCTCGCATGTGTAGACATTGGACCACATACATCGCTGTGTATGAGTCCTAAGAGCTCGCTCGCTCTTACTCCTTGTCCAGTAAATGGAGTCTTTGTCATCTTTCTTTTGAGACAAGATTGACAAGTGTCATAGGTTTGATATTCGAACGTGTCCAAATATCCTTCTCTATGCAACTTAGTTAACCTTCTCTCATTGATGTGACCCAGTCTACAATGCCATAAGAAAGCTTTATTTAAATCTGGAGACTTTCTTTTTAGTGTGTTCTGGACATTGAAAATTTGGAGTTGGTTTAAAACATATATGCCGTTATTTAGAGTACCGGACCCAATCAAACCATGATTAAGGTGGATGTTAACAACATCTCTTACAAACGTGAAATCATAACCTTTATTTGATAACAAGGAAACCGATATGATATTACACGTTAAGCTTGGTACAAAATAACAGTTATGCAAAACCAAAATATGTCCACTCGTCAATCCTAGGTGATAATCCCCGACGGACGCAGCTCCCACGCTAGCTCCGTTAGCAACCCTGAGGATCATATCACCTTCCTTCAGCTCTCTACGGTTTCTCAGTGCCTGCAATGAATTGCAAATATGAGATCCTGATCCGGTATCCAATACCCAGGAAGTAGAGTTGATCGACAGACAATTCTCAATTACAAACACACCTGAAGTCGAAGCCACAGCTTGCTTCGGTTCCTGGTTCTTGGCGTTCCACGCCTTGCAATCCTTCTTCCAGTGCCCTTTCCTGTGACAATGGAAGCACTCATCCTGGCCAACTACCGGTGCTGCAAACTTTTTCTTTCCCTTCCCTCCCACCTTACTAACACCTCCTCTAGATTTGGGTGCGGCCTTCTTCTTCCTTCCTTTGGCCCTAGCCTTGGACCCGGAAGAAGATGCACCGCCAACAAACATAGCGGGTGTTTCCCTTACTTTCTGCAAGGTGCCCTCTGCACTCCTTAACATGTTCAGGAGTTCCGCAAGTTCAACTTCTTTTCCTTGAAGATTGAAGTTGAGGATAAACTGGGCGTAGGTGGGAGGAAGGGACTGGAGAATGAGTTCTGTATAGAGCTCATTATCCAAAGTCGTCCCAAGGTCTGCGAGCTCTTCAATATAGCCGATCATCTTTAGGACATGTTCACCTACCGATGACCCGACAGCCAACCTCGCTCGAAACAAGTTCTTAGAGGTCTCGTATCTTGCTATACGAGATTGCTCTCCATAAAGTTCCTTTGTATGGAGAAATATGCCATCTAGGGACATATCCTCGTGCCTCCTCTGATGTTCATTGTTCATTGAGGCAAGCACGATGCACTTGGCTTTCGCGCAATCTAAATCCCAGGTTTTGCGGATTTCCTTATCCGCATTGCTGGATTTGGGACCAGGGACAGCAGGTGCCGTAGCGGTGAGGACGTACCCCAGTTTGTCATAGGTCAAAGCCATTTTGATATTCCGCAGCCAATCTTTATAGTTTGGCCCTGTCAGTATATTTTTCTCTAAAAGTAACTTAAGTCCAGTCATTTTCAGGGTCGCTGCAATTAGGAGAGAGAGAAGAAAACTCTTTAGCATGATGCTCTTGCAAGTTTAGAGTGGTTTTTAGTTTATCTAAACTGGATGGCTCCCACTGTTTCTCGAATCCTTCCTCAAACCATAAAAGAAGAATTAGCCAGGACTATTCTCACCGTACAATACTTGCTTAACCGTTCAGCCAGGCCAGTGTCGATACTTCGAGGGAGGTTTTCCAACGCTTTCGCGAAGTTCCTTAATTAAATAACCTCTTTTCTCTGGGGGCGTAACCCCGCTGACACTTTTCTGGACACCTACTTGGTTTATAGCATTGATCGTTAAGTGACGAATATCCTGATAAGTAGCATATACTCACAGTAGGATCGAGATCCAAATATCATCGTATGATAATGTTGAAGGAATCCTACCAACATTCATCAAACTCCAAATGGTATGCATCTCTTTGCAAATTTCAGTTTCTTTAGAAATTCCCGATATAAGTTTTTGCCCCATGCTCTTATGACCTTGACGTATGCCAACAAATCATAAGTCACATGTCAAGTTCTGCCCATCATTATCTTGTTAATTTGAACCCACCCGTATATACCCTTGACGTATGCCAACAAGGTAATGCGACTGTCCCAAACCAACACATCTATCTATGCAACAAATGAATACCCCAGCAGCTACCAAACACTATGCCTTGACGTATGCCAACAAGCATAGCTTGAATACTACTGACCATCCATAAGAAATGACGGAGGGCTACGACTAGTTTTGGCGAAACCGTGAACGTAGTGAACTTGATATAACCGAAGGAACCTGATAGCTTTTAAAAGGAGTGGTTAAAGCTCCGCATTTAAAAAATATCTGTTTTTAAAATTAACCGAGTGGTTTCTTTTAAATTGTTCCAACGATTTAAACTTTGGTTTGTTTTTCTTCGCATTATAGATAATGCGTCCCATCATTAACCTATCATTGCAGAAAACAACGAAAATACAACGTCCTCTTATGCCATCCGCATTCGCCACGGGGTCCCGTCATCACTCGTTAGGTTACTTAACTAACGACAGAGCGGGGGCTGGGCTAGCGCGGGTGTAAAACATAAGTGACGTCTAAATAGCTATCATATATATAGATATTTTACATTCGTCTGACGCAATGATATACATTCCAGAACACAGATAAACAATATTGGATTTGCAAGCAATCTGTATTTCTTTTGAGCCTGCAAGAAAAGACAGATTACACAGTTGTGATGAATAGCCGTTACCCCACCCTCGACCCCTACGGGTACGGCAAACTACCCGCCCGGCAGTTTGTGTACCCCACCTTGGGTCAGTCCTAGGAGCAAAAACAGTAAAATGAAATAATACAACGGTGGCTACAACCGCAACCTGGATGTGCCCCGCAAAAATAATATTACAACAAATTACATTTACAACAAATGAATTAAACAATAACCCATTGCAAACCCCGGCTATACATCACAATAGTCCAATACAGTTTATATGCACAAACAGATATAACTATTACAGAAATGTGCAACCCCCTGCCAACCGACATACTAGCAGTTAGGGGAGGTTTACGAACACATTTATCAATCACAGATATAATCCAACATGCAAATACTGTACAATTTCGATCGATTAAACATCTTTAATATTGCTCCAAAAACTGCTCTGTAAAACTGAAACCTGAGCAAATATTAAATATCCCAGAAAATCCCAAATTACACAGAGAAGCAGCACAGGAAATTTGAGTTCCTGACTCGGCAACTCGGCGGCGGAAGCGCGGCGGATCGGTGCGATCCGCCGCGGTTCCGCGGCCGCGTTGCCGATTCAGGAGCTCAAATTTCTTGGGTGTTCTTCTGGTGTCTTTTCAAGCTCTCTGAACTTCCCTGAAAAATTTTTGGACTTCATTTAAATTTCGACAGAAACTTGACATTTTTAGGGTTTTCCGGCTTCGTTTTTCCGTTCGAAATTCGTAAAAATTTGCAATAAAGTTATTTATTGTTTAGCGAGGCTTTGATACCACTGTAAGTCGATGTACTACACCCCAATGCTTGTGGGGAGGCGAAATTTTCAAAAACGAACTTGTTTAGTGAACGAACATCGACTAACCGCTTGAATCGAAGCTAAACTATAAATAAACAAACACAAAGTGTTTCTAAACTACTGTGTTTAGGGATTATACCTAATGAACCAACTCCTTCGTCTTTACGATCTCCTTGTCCTCCTCGGCCTTCTCTAGGTAGTAGACGATCCACCCGAGAGCAAAACTCCAAGCTAAACCTCTAAACTTGAGGCAACTAACCTTCTTGGATTGCTAATCAAAGAAGCTAGGTGTAATATAGAGATGGTTATGGATTAATTAGTCTTACTAACCCTTGTACTCAACTCATGAGAGGGGAGGATTAGTCTTTTGAAGAGGGAGAGCTTGAGGAGAGAGAATGTGAGAATGAATTATCATGAGAATAGTAATGTATCATAATAAATATGAAGCATTCTTATTTATGAGAAAAAGAATAATACATAATGAATAAGCATGCTTCACAAATATCTAATGGTGATTCATTGTCATGACTCACTAAGCATTTATCATGCATTAATGATATGCATGAATCACCCTCATGACTCACTAAACTCATTTAATGCAAATGACACATAACCCTCCTTAGTCACCATCTTCTAGAAGCTTCTCGAGTAATTACGAGAACGCCCCTCCGATCCGTAAAAATACGGAAAAACTATAGACTGTATAAATCCAATAACCGGATACCAGTAACTGGCTTAAACCAAAGCCGACTGGTAAAAACTGTCCGAAAGTCGTACGCGCGTAAACGCACGTATGCGTCCGAACCCTTTGTCGCAAAACCATGCGACCTCTATATCGTTTCGCCTGGAGTAGGAAACTCTCTGTGTGGGACTCTAGAGACTCGACTACTACGCTGGCAGTGGGTTTAACCACAGACCGCAAGCGGCACTAGCTGTACGTAACGGTCCCCAGGTAGTTGTCGATAAGAAGGCCGATGAGGAAACCCATCCGAACTCCTACTGAGTCTGATGTGACAATCTCCATACAGTCCGGTCCGTTCGTCCAAGACTATCGCATATCGGGCCTAGGGGGGCGGCAAGCGTCAGTCCCCTAATAGCGGTATAAGTCGTGTCGGAGCGAAGCCCATTACACCCTGAGAAACTACTGGAACCTACCAGTAAATCTCGCTTGCCCTGGCCAGGGACTTTGCGTAATGGCTCTCTGACACAGCACGATATCTACTCCCAATACCGGGAGGGACGAATCCTGTCTAACCGCCACTGCCTCCAAGTGCTCGGGACTGCACCCAACTGCTACCTGTTTGCACGACTCCTTTGAGCCGTGGTAGGGTAGCAATCTAAGAATAGTGGGACACACTCGAGGCGAAGTAGCAGTGTCAAGTCTGCGGACTATGCTGTACTCATGTCACCTGGGAACTGCTCACTGACGACTGGTATCAAACCAACCAACAGTTCCCTGTGAGTCCTGTCCGGTGTACCCGTAACCTAACGAGCACCTGCATACTATCTCCAGTACGACGTACTGACGGCTGTGGGACAGACCATCTCCCCAACTGGGATGAGAAGCGTACACACCAGTCTACTCCGGAGTATCGATGCTCTATCTCGATAATCCAATGACCAGGGACCTGAATAAGGATGTGCTTATAGGCTACCCAGCCCCCACTAGTGTGACTGCCATCACAACGCTGGTAGACAAGCAAGATCCTAAGAGCTCTATCAATACGTACACTCACATATTAAGATAGAAAAACCAAGTAGCATACTACCATGTTTAGCAAGACTGTTATATACATGTGAATATCCCAAGCTTCCATTAAGTAATATACAAACTAGTATGATACAGTAATGGCCTTCTAGGGCATAAACACTTACACTAAGAGCTCACTTGTTCTTACTCCGTGTCCAGTGAACAGAGTCTTTGTCATCTTTCCTTTGAGACAGGATTGACAAGTTGCATTTGATTGATATTCGAACGGATCCAAATATCCTTCTGTATGTAACTTCTTCAACCTTCTCTCATTGATGTGACCCAGTCTACAATGCCATAAGAAAGCATGATTTATTTCTGGAGACTTTCTTTTGTGTGTATTCTGGACATTGAAAATTTGTGGTTGGTTTAATACGTATATACCGTTGCTTAATGTATCCAACCCAATCAGAACATGATTAAGGTGAATGTTTACAACATTGCTTACAAATGCAAAATCATAACCTTCTTTAGACATTAAAGATACAGATATGATATTACAAGTCGCACCGGGTACAAAATAACAATCACGCTAAACCAAAACATGTCCATTTGACCAAGTGATAGTCCCCCACGGACTCAGCATCCATGCCATCTCCGTTTGCAACTCTGAGGGTCATATCACCTGCCTTCAAAACCCTACGCTTTCTCAGTGCCTGCAAAGAATTACAGATATGAGATCCTGATCCGGTATCCAATACCCAGGAAGTAGAGTTTACTGATAGACAGTTTTCAATAACATAAACACCTGAAGCCGAATCCACAACTTGCTTCGGGTCCTGGTTCTTGGCCTTCCAAGCCCTGCAATCCTTTTTCCAGTATCCTTTCTTATGACAATAGAAGCATTCTTCCTTCCCCACAAGCTGTCCCGCTATCTTTGTTGCCTTTGCTTTTCCCTTCGCTTCCACTTTACTAACACCGCTCCTTGGTCTGGTGGGGGTTTTCTTCTTCTTTCCCTTGGCTTTCGCCTTGGACCTAGAAGAGGAAGGTCCTCCAACAGACAAAGCGGGTGTTTCCCTTACTTTCTGTAAGGTGCCCTCTGCACTCCTCAACATGTTGAGGAGCTCCGGAAGTTCAACTTCTTTTTCTTGTATGTTGAAGTTCTGGATAAACTGGGCGTAAGTGGAAGGGAGGGACTGGAGAATCAAGTCAGTGTAGAGCTCGTTCTCTAACGTGGTCCCAAGGTCCGCGAGCTCTTCAATGAAGCCAATCATCTTAAGCACGTGTTCCGCTACCGATGATCCGGCGGCCAATCTCGCCGAAAACAACTTTTTCGAGACTTCGTATCTGGCGATACGGGATTGCTCTCCATATAGTTCCTTAGTATGGATAAATATGGATTCTAGGTCCATATTCTCGTGCCTCCTTTGATGTTCATTGTCCATAGAGGCAAGCACGAGGCACTTGGCCTTCGCGCAGTCGATCTCCCAGGTCTTACGGATTTCCTTATCTGCGACGCTGGAAGTGGGACCTGGGACAGGGGGAGCTTGGGTGGTAAGTAGATACCCCAACTTGTCATATGTGATTGCCATTTTGACATTCCTGAGCCAATCTTTATAGTTTGGCCCTGTCAGTATATTTTTATCTAGTAGTAACTTAAGTCCGGTCATGACGATTGGTCGCTGCAATTAGGAGAGAGAGAAGAAACACTTTAGCATGATGCTCTTGCAAGTTTAGAGTGGTTTTTAGTTTGTCTAAACAGGATGGCTCCCACTGTTTCTCAAATCCTTCCTCAAACCAAAAAGGAAGAATTAGTCGGGATCAATCTCACCGTACAATACCTGCTTAACCGTTCAGCCATGCCTGTGTTGGTACTTCGAGGGAGGTTTTCCAATGCTTTCGCGAAGTTCCTTAATTAAGTAACCTCTTTTCCCTATGGGCGTAGCCCCGCCAACACTTTTCTAGACACCTACTTGGTTTATAGCATTGATTGTTAAGTGAGAAAGTTCCCGAGGAGTAGCATATACTCATAGTAGGATCGGGATCCAAATATCATCGTGTGACAAAACTGAAGGAATCCTACTAGAATCATCACACTCCAAATGGTATGCAGCGCTAGCAAGTTTCAGTTTCTTTAGAAACTCCCGATGTGGATTTTTGCCTCATGCTCTTATGACCTTGACTTTGGCCAACAAATCATAAGTCACATGTCAAATTCTACCCGTCATTTTCCAGGTTAATTTGAACCCACCCGTACCTACCCTTGACTTTGGCCAACAAGGCAGTACGACTGTCCCAAACCAACGCATCTATCTATGCTACATATGAATATCCAATAGCTACCAATCACTATGCCTTGACTTTGGCCAACAAACACAGCTTGAATACTATTGGCTATTCATATGAAATGACGGAGGGCTATGAATGGTTTTGGTGAAACCGTGAACGTAGTGAACTTGATATAATCGAAGGAACGTGATAGCTTTTAAAAGGAGTGGTTCAAGCTCCGCGTTTAAAAGTTGGTTTTTGAAAAGAAACCGAGTGGTTTTGAAATTGTTCCAACAACTTTAACTTTGGTTTATTTTCTTACATTAATTTAATGCGTCCCATCATTTAATCCTACCATTGTAGAAAACAACGAAAATATGACGTACGCTTATGCCATCCGCATTCGCTACGGGGCCCCGTCATTACCCGTTAGGTTACTTAACTAACGACAGAGCGGGGGCTGGACTAGCGCGGATGCAAAACATAAGCAACGCCTACTAGATATCATATATAGATATATACATTCGTCAGATGCAATGATAGTCATTCCAGATCATAGATGAACACATTGGATATACTAGGAATCCGCGTTTCGTTCGAGCCTGCAACGAAGAGCGGATTACATGGTCGCGATGAATAGTCAAGACCCCACCCTAGACCCCTACGGGTGCGGCAAACTACCCGCCAAGTACCCGAAGTGAAGCAACCTCCCTCAACAACGTAAGTAGGCCACTCGGCACTTCGAGGTACCCGGTAGTTTTTGCACCCACCTTGGGTCTATCCTAGGAGCAAAAACAGTAAAAGAAATAATATACAATGGCGGCTACAACCTCATCCCGGATGTGCGGCCATACAAATAATATTACATCAATTTACATATTACATCAAATGAAAGATAAAGAAAACTCTCATCTCACAACCCCCCGGCTATTCATCCGCGACAATCCAACGAGTTCATATACACAGACCATCAACATTACAGATCACAGATATGCACAACCCCCACTAATCGACGTATAGCGATTAGTTGACATTCAGTGCATATATCACATCACAGATATAACCCATTAGCTAAAGTCTACAGAACTTCGATCAAAATACGGATTTGCAACTAACTTAAACACAACTTTGTTCTTTGGAAATTCTGGGCAGAAACAAAATATGCTAAAAATCCCAAAACAGAACACTAATGAAACTGCAGCAAAGACGAGTCACGGCTGAGTCAACTCGGCCGCGGATCCGCGACAAGAAGCATGTTCTCGCCGCGCTTCCGCGGCGCGTGGACCGAGTCAGTGACTCGTTTTTTCTGTGTGTTCCTACAAAACCCTGAGCCGATTTTTAAGATGTGTGAAATTAATTTTTGAACAGTTTTAAAATCGGCAGAAAGTTCAGTTTTCGGACGTGTTTTGCGATTTTTTCTCGGATCGAAATTCTAAATACTTTGCTAACATGCTAGTTGTTGTTTAGCCAGGCTCTGATACCACTGTAAGTCCACGTAACCCGTCCCGGTTCTTACGGGGATGCGGAAACGGTAAAAAAAATGATTTTTTATGGCAAGGTAACATGGACTAGAAAATAGGATTTTTGCTAAACAAAAACCTAGCAAACTAACTAGAACTTTAACTACTATGTTAGAGGGTTATACCTAGGTCTTGAACTCCTTCTCTTCTTGCTCCTTGGAGTGGTTGGATCGGCTCCACCTCGTAGTCCCCTTGTTGTCGAAGAAGGATCCACTCGAAAGCTTCTACATTGAGCTCCTACCTCAACCGAGAGGAAACCAAAGTGCTTGGATTGCTAGACCTAGAACTCTAGAGTGAGTAGAGAAGAGTTTTGAAGGTTTTATCTCAATGGCTCATGCTTCTCAACACATGAGACATGAGAGCCTTGAGAGAGAGGAAGATGGTGAGCTTTGGATGAGAGAGAGTGAGCAAGTGAGAATGAGCTCAATAATTTACAACCATGCTCACAAAAGAAAGAATAATGATGATAATAATAATAATTAAGAATTGTGATGGTTAGTTTCAATGACCATTATCATTTCATGCATTTAATGAATTTTGTAAAGAACAACAAGTAAACAAAAGTCATAGAAATGAAATGATGATGGTCAACAAGTCCACAATGGTCAACCGGTCAACAAAGTCAACAAGTCAACAAAAGTCAAATGTTCAACTCAACCATGGCACAATAATACTTAATTAATATTATTAATCATATTTCTTATTCTCATTAGGGTTTAGAAAAAAGTCAACGGTCAACAATCCTAATGAGAATCCTCTGCTTCTGCTTCTGTCAACTGTGCATACATACCCGCATCCGTGTTCCGAGGAACACGAATACAATGAGATAAAAACCAATCCCCAAAACATATACTAGGATCTGGCTTAAACCAAAGCCCGCTAGTAATAACTGCCCGGACACCAAACGTGCACAAGTGCACGGATGTGAACGAACCCTGTCGCAAAACCATGCGACCTCTACTCTGTTTTGTCCAAAGGCGAATAGCCTTCTGTGTGGGGCTCTAAAGACTCGACACTACGCTGGAAGTGGGTTTAACCACAGGCTGCAAGCGGTACTAGCTGTACGTAACGGTCCCCAGGTAGATGCCGATAAGAAGACTGATGAGGTGAACCCATCCGAACTCCTACTGAGCCTGAATGTGACAATCTCCGTACAGTCCGGTCTGTTCGTCTGAGAATATCGCATGTCGGGCCTAGGGGGTGGTAAACGTCAGTCCCCTAATAGCGGTACAAGTCGTGTCGGAGTGTAGCCCAGAATACCTTAAGATAACACTGGATAACCTACCAGTATATCTCGCTTGCCCTGGCCAGGGACGACTATGTGTAATGGCTCTCCTTGACACAGCGCGATATCAACCCTCAATACCGGGAGAGACGAATCCTGTCTAACCGTTACTGCCTCCAAGTGCTTTGGGACTGCACCCAACTGCTACCTGTTTGCACGACTCATTTGAGCCGTGGTAGGGTAGCAATCTAAGAACAGTGGGAACATACTCGAGGCGAAGTGACAGTGTCAAGTCAGCGGACTAAGCTGTACTCATGTCACATGGGAACTGATAACTGACGATAGGTATAGTATCAACCAACAGTTCCCGACGAGTCCTGTCCAGTGTACTCGTAACCTAACGAGCACCCGCATACTATCTCAAGTACGACGTACTGACGGCTGTGGGACAGACCATCTCCCCTGCTGGGAT
This sequence comes from Agapanthus africanus, assembly GCA_030015575.1. Classification (NCBI taxonomy): domain Eukaryota; kingdom Viridiplantae; phylum Streptophyta; class Magnoliopsida; order Asparagales; family Amaryllidaceae; genus Agapanthus; species Agapanthus africanus. The sequence continues at coordinate 310,112,186 of CM057343.1, read as the reverse complement.
GAGAAGCGTATACGCTAGTCTACTCCGGAATATCGATGCCCCGTCTCGATAATCCTACGACTAGGGACCTGGATAAGGATGTGCTTGTAGATTACCCAACCCCCAGTAGTGTGACTGCCATCACAACGCTGGTAATCAAGCAAAGATCGTAAGGGCTCCACTAATGTGTATAGGCGATATGCTAAAAGAAACACATGCACACATTAAAGTAGAAACAAACCAAGTAGCATACTACCATTTCGAGTAAGATTGTCTATACAACTGTGAATATCCCAAGTTTCTATCAAGTAATATACAAACTAGTATGATACAGTAATGGCCTCTAGGGCATATACACTAACAAAAAGCCCCTCAAACTTAAGTGAAACAGTGTTTCCACTGTTAAGCGTTGAAGTTCGAAATGGATAATACACAAAATCGTATGGGGATGGAAGCAAGATACTGTCTCGATGGAGGAGAAGGATGGCGGAAGGGAAAAATAAATGTAATACGAACTTGAAAGTGAAAATGGAGTGAATAAATGAGTACAATTTGTAATGACCGATGTGTAAAAAGCGATTGTGCTAATCTATCAACCTGTTGAGAAATGGGGTCAAACCTCTTAAGATTCATGAGAAAACATGGGCCCGAACTTGGTGAACCATATGACGGAAGTGACAGTATCAAATGGACTTGTGGTAGGAAAACGATGGAGGAAAGTAACTAAGGAATGGTCTCGATCAGAAGCTCAGGAGGATATTCACAGTCAACGGAGGGGACATGATGAATCAGAAAATCCGACTCATCCAATAAAACGTGTTTATCCTAAAAAATGTCCTCAAAATTCTCCACAGAATCAAATTCATCCATGCATTCGTCCAAATCTTCATTAATAAACTCAAGATGTAAATGGGGTTAAGGAGAAACAGTTAAAGGTTTAGGATGATGTCCACATGGTTCTGAAATAAAGTGCTGCAATGGTGAGACAATCTCACCAAAATTTGTGGTTTCATCATCAAAATCATCCCCAACATCGATATCCTCAATCAAGTCAAACATAAAGTTCTCAAACACCTCAACAAAAACATGGTTTTCAATCGGTTGGATTTCTAGAATGGAGGTGTAGAAATCCACGGGATTGGTAATGGTTTCACTTAACAGGGTCCCTTCACAATCAGGTAAGTCAAACACTACTAAGTCGCACAACTCATCAACCGTTCTATCTTCAATTAGTGATTCATTTAGGACATTCGATAGACTTTCAAAAGTGGAGTTATGGAATTCAATTTGCAATGGGTAGGTATGATTTGGAAGGGTGTACCGCTCACTCTCACTACTCAAATTCTCAATCTGTCCAATCGCCTCATCATACATTGGAAAATTCGGAGCTAGATGGGAACTAGCTGCTGGTTCATAAGGTTGTATGAGGGCAGCCATGGACGTATTCAAATCCATCATCTGTTGGCATGACACTTCCCAAAATTCTTCCAACGACTGTTCAATACTAGACATGGGCTGTGAAGGGGTTTCAGTAAAAGATTCAAACTCGTTTGGATACTTGAAACTCCCAAACTGCTGTTCAGAAGAAATGTCTAGGGAAGGTGTAAAAGTCGGGTAGGATTGATAGAAATCGAATGGTTGGACAGGATTCAGATCAACGTTATGATAAGAAGGTGATTGGAATTGTTGATCAAAAGAATTGGAAGTGGTGAAAGGAGTGAAAGATCAGCTACGGGATTGCGCAATACGTTCAGCAATGGATATCGGTTTAAAAGTCGCCACGTTTCCCTCAGAAGGGGTATCAACATGAGGAAGGTTGAAAGTTTGATAAGGTTGATATGACGTGGATTGTGCTATCTAAGTGGTTTTCCTAGAAGCGTCTATCTAATCTTTCAAAGAGATTTTTTGCATGGATGGATCGTTTGACATTCTACCAAAACAAGAACCGTATGAAGTAATATCTGGCTGAGGGTACCAAAGTTTGGCAAGAGTTTGTCATTTTGGGGTACCCATGACATGAAAAGAAAAAGAAGAAGATGAGGAGATGACAAATATTTTTTTTGTTAGTTATCAACAAAGGAATGAAATATACACAAAAAAAGGTAAAGAAGAAAAATAATCATGACATAATACCATACACCTGATTGGTCTAGGGTTCACCTAGGTCAACTAGACCTGCTCAAGAACTTGATTGTTAAAGTAAATCTGTGTCGAGAAACGGGCTCAAGATATACTGATCACGAGACCAGGTAAGTGCAGAGATAAGGGGAGGTTTTCCAACGCTTTCGCGAAGTTCCTTAATGAGAACAGCTCTTTCTCTTTTGGCGGTTTTGCCGTGAACACTTTCCTAGACACCCCGTGAATGATATACCATTAAGCGGTGTTCTAAACACAGTTAACTTCTCTTAATGAGCGCGAAGTCCTTAAAGGCTTAAAGTCTAGTTTCTTTTAAAATTTGTGCGGCCCCGTAAGAAGCGGCTCCAACCCTTGGGGATGGGGGCAGGTTTGAAAAAGGATCTTAGAGTGTCTAATGCTCAACTTCATGATTTGTGGGTTACGGAAAAGGTGATGAAATCCTTTATTACCGTATATTGTGGGGTTCGCTTGCCCTTAAGTCCGTATTAATAGATGCAATGCGCAAATCAATGAAAAAGTTTAAAACATCAAACAATCGTTTTTTATGTTTAAGTACGGCACTGCAACAAATACGGGTTGGTTACTTGTAGCGTTTGACAGCGAACTTGCAAAGAATCCTGCAGAGATAATATATTGGATGCGTCGGATTTGAGAAGAAGGTGCTAGGAAATACGTACCAATAAGTTTTTGGGTTAAGAAACCCCTGTTGAATTGAATCCAATTAGCTTGAAAAGTTCTCTTGCACGGGTCAAACTACCCGGATCTTTGGTACTGTACTTCGCAATCACCTTACCTTTGAATGTACACTTTGCTCTACACAATCCCAGTTCGTAAATCCGTAAAATCTGCAAATGTCGGAAAAACGGATATTTAGTGCGAAAAAGCGATATGAATGCCCAAACTCCTGCATACACAAAATTATAAAAATAAAACAATAAAATTAGGATAATAATAGAACACTGGAGCATAGATCAAAATTTTGGTGCAAAAGGGGATGACTTAACCGGCGCCGCCGGGTATATAGAGGAAGTCGCCGGGCTAATTTGGGAATTGGGGCTCCGAATTTCTTCAGATGTCTTAGTGTTTTACTATTGTCTCAATGTTATTGTTTATCTTTTCTAATTAGTCCCAGAATGCCAGCAGGTCAAATTTCTACAGAGTAAAAAGTTAGAATTGTTAATTTTTTTTGGTTTTTAGAAATTCTTCGATTTTTAGTTTTGTTTTTAGGATGGTGTTAAGGATATAAACAAGATATACAGGGATTAACCTGAAATAACAAGAATAAAAATGTTATCGTCTTCCCGGCAACGGCGCATTTGATCGGTAGGGAATTTTGCGTGTCGTAGACAGTTCTAAAGTTACCGCAATCAAGACGGCGTTGCGTATAGCTAGCCGTGATGAGTACGGGTCGTCCGCAGGGAGATGGTGCATTTTACGTTCTTGTTATCACGAGTTAAGCAAGGGTTGGAACGGTTCGATTCTAACCTAAGTGTTTGTATATGCAAAGTATAAGTTTGTTAGGAATAGAGACAGGTTTGTGTAAGTTAGGGAAATCCGTACTCAATCCTTTGTGCCGAGCTTGACTATTGAAGCTAGAGTAATCGGCACCAACGTGGATTAGGGTGCTTAAGCACGGTATTTGTGAAATCCGGCTTATTGACCCTTGTCCGTCCGTTCTTGTCTCTTGACTTTCGCCTCCGGCCAAACCGAACGCAACCGGTCACGGTTAGGGATCACCGATACCTTGGTAGGGTAGGGTGCGTACGGAGCGCTTGCGTAAGGTTTGGGCGGAGTTCAATGGGAAAATATCGGGCAAAGGAAATGAGGAAAGAAAACCTTAATTTACATAACCACTCTCTTTTCCTAACAATACCACTATTCACAAACCATCAAAACAACAAAAGAAAGTGCAAAATGAAATGATATAAAAGGAATAACACAACATTGCAAGTAAGTAAATGGCAAGAAATTAAATTGCAAGTAAGTAAAAGAGATAAAAAATGAATACTAATAACCCAAGTGCAAAAATGAAAGCTTCATTAACTTTGAATTGATGATACAAACCATGAGTTCAATAACCAAAACTTAAACTTGCAAGCTCAATAAAGAGGTTGCAAGATCAAGAGAAGGCAAAGAACTCAAGGTGAACTAGCTACTATATATAAATCTTCAAAATGAAAATGAAACAAAGAGTTAAACTATAGCCCAAAGTATATCCAAGTCAACTCCTTTTTCCCTTGCTCACTGATCTGGTACTTATAAGCACAAAATAAGATTAAACAAACAATATACGAAGGATGATGTGACAACAAGGGAAAGCCAGAAGAAAAATGGGGAGCTTTGGGCATGATGGGACCGGCGACGCCGAATTTTTGTAGGAAATCGCCGGTCATGCTTGGGTCATTGGGTCTCGTGTTGGTTTATTGATGTTGTGTTCTCTCTATAATCCCACTGGTAATGTTTGATTTATTGATAACAACTTGGGTTGTGCTCAGTAGCTTTTGGAGGGAAATCAATCTTCAAATCACATCACAACTTTTCTTTCCACTCATCACAAGCCCACTTGCCTCTTCTCTTACACAAGTCATCATTTGTGTGTGCCAACTTGTGTGCCTACTTGTGCAAGGCAGCCTTCTAGGTTCATGCATCATAAAAGGTGTTCACATTTGTATGTGTTGGACCATTTTAGATAAAAAAGTGTGTACACATGCATGTTGCAAAAAGAAACTCTTTAAATATAGATTGGCTTTCTGTTCCGGTTGCAGTGTCGGTTCACAAATGCAATATCCGTGTATTTGAGTGTGTTTCCAGTATTTTATCACGAATACCTGTAATCTGTATTTATTGAGCAGACACGGGTTAATAGTACCAATATAATACAAAAAATGATAATGAATGAGCGGTATTGAAATGCAGTTTTCTGTGATGAACAATCCGGCTTAAACCAAAGCCCACTAGTATTATCTGTCCGAATCATCATACCTGCATAAGTACACGTATGTGTTCGAACTCTGTCGTAAATGTAAGGTTCCCTAACACGACAACAAGGTTTCGGGAAGCATCGTCCATACCGTTTTCAAAAATTTGTCATGCTAAACAACCATAATCCTAGAATCTTTAACTAGAGATTTTGACAATACCAAATGTAAACTACTTTACATCTAGAGAACAAGAATACAACCTTTGTAGACGGTGCTTCTCTTCACTTGCTCCGTGTAGTAGTCCTGCGACTCTACTAGGCTTCTCTTGAGACTTTGAACGAGCTTCCTCCGATGGCCTTCGTGCCGAAAATGATCCACGTGAAGCCCCTCCAAATCAAGCTATCTTTACACCAACTCTTTAGCGTATGAAACACGCTACACTTGATCGCTAGTCATGTGTAGGATGATGAAGTAGGGGATGTTATGAGCTCACTAGTTTGTGTTTAAGTTTCATGATTCACATCACATGTGAGGTTGAAGCTTGAGCCATGACAAGAGGAGAAAGAAGAAGCTAGAGAGCAACCATGGGAGCAACTCAAGAAAATTGGCTAAGTGTTGAGAATGAGCTAGAATCAATGCCAAGTCTTGACCCCTCACTCATTCAAGCATGGAATTATGCAATATAAAATTGCAACCATTCTTGAATAGTGGGTCAAGATGAATAAACTAGAGTTAATCCCATGCTTGCAACCATGCTTCCACTTTCCACCTCATTTCTAATTTCACAAAATAGAAATTTAAATGCCATGCTTCATTATTATATATATATATATATCATATATATTAATATATACATAATGAAGAATAATTAGTGAGCTAATGATATTAGTTAAGATATAATTATATCACATATAATATATATCACATTATTAAATCAACACTTGATCTAATAATCCGGTTATATTATATATGACCGACTAATATCATTTATCTGTATATCACATTATCGAATCAACACTTGATTCGACAATCTGGTTATATCACATATAACCGAATCGATAACAGATGACTGCCAGATTACAATACGGTATGACATACTCGTATTTAATCAGGCCCACACACATATCACCTATGTGTCCTACATCGTTTCTCTTGAACCAGGGAACTTCTGTGTGGGACTCTAAAGACTTGTCAATACGCCAGCTGTAGGTGATGATCACATCAGTCACCTACATGCCGTCAGCGGTATTAGCTGGACGTAACGGCTACCCGGGTATTGAGCGATATGAAGATCAACAAGCAAGTCTGTCCATAGTCTTCACGAAGCCTATCAGTAACACTACCGTACAGTCCGGTCTCTTCACCTGATATGTCGCATATCATGTCTAGGGGTGGAAATCGTCAGACCCCAGTAACGTGATAAGTCATGCCGATGTCTAGCCTATAATGGTTCGAGAAACTACTGATAACACTTATCAGTAAATGTCACGCCCCGCTTTCCAGTGTACGGCGAAGTGGGCGCGACGAGGTCCGCTACGTATATACTCAGAAGTACATACGCTAAGCGTATCTAAGCAATATAAAATAAATACACAAGAGACAAGAAATGAAAAGAACAACAACTTTTATTTATTAACATTCTTTGTACAATGCATGAAAGGAAATACAACTGAAATAATAAGATGCCTAAACAGTGGCATAACAGGAAATGAAAAGTACAGAAGGGAAAGTGTACAATGAAACTACAGTGCAGGGTCTTCAGTAAACTGCTCCAAGTCTTCTTGCGATGGCTCAACCTCTGCCGGGTCGAAATCACCTGACGACATTCAAAGAAAAGAGAAACAGAATGTCGTCCACTAACAGGTCGCTCGGTAAGTCCCAAAGATAAGAGGAGAATAGATAGAGAGTAAGAGAGAGAGAGGGAGAGAGTGGCTGTTACAGTTGTATTACATTGTTATATTATTGTAGTATTGTGTTAACGCTGTTGTTGTAGCTTGGTACAGAAGGATGCCAGTGTATACGAGAGGGGTCTCAGTATGCCAGAGACCAGGGCAAATGGAAGTTCAAGGCTCCGTTATACAACCCGGAACAACGGTAATTGGATTCATGTTAGGTGTCTTAATCTTACCGTCTCGTGCCACCTTTAACACCTTCCGTACCAATCTACCCCTTAAACCCCGCGATGTCTTGTTTGTATTGTTATCTTGTAAATTGTGTTGGTTGTATGATTGATTGACTGACTGACCGAAACCATGATATCAGGAAACGGTTATAACCGTAGAGTCATGTAAATGGAATACTGAGAATCATGTAAAAGGAATATATATCCATGGTTCGGTTCAGTCAAGCTGTATTGATAATTCTATTCATGGATTCATGTGTTCATATTGACTTGGAATCTTGAAGATTTATATGGTACTTGAATCATATTCAAGTCGGATTATGATCAGACTCAAACCCGAGTCAGACCGTAGAAATGTAAATCGAAGTCCTATAATTGCTAGGGTCCTTAGGGTAATTTATAAAACTTGAGGGAGTTTTATGTAAAAATACTTTTGTATAGTTTTCAAAATACAACTCAAGTATTTAATTATCATCTTTATGTATATACAAAAATTTAATGATCAAGATAAATATGTATACATGTTCGAATAGCATGAAATGAGTCAAGTATATTATACGAGTAACTACCAAAAACAATGCTGTAAAGAAATATTATGTACGACTAATTAATCAAGTCAAACGAATGCGGAACATAAACAAAAATATGGCTCTAAGTGTTTTTCATGCGTGAGTTCCAGTTTCACCTAAATACGACTACCGGTTTGAGAGATATATATATGTTTTCGTATCGTCGCGCAAAACAGATCAGAATCTATTCGGCACCGTCACATATTTTTAAAATGCAGTTTGAGTTAATTTCCATCAGGTTTCAGGTTACGAAGATTATTAGAAAATTGTATATATTTCAATGGAGTTATCCAAAACACCAAGATTTACATGATTTGGATTTCTGAAGCTCTAGTTATAATCATTTTAATATCAGCGTTTAAAACAGAAATTCAGATTTCTGGACAGCAACTATATATTGTATTGCAAAGCCTATATCAGGTTGTTTCATGCATTTCTATGTAATATAATATACATAAAATTATAGTTCTATCAATGGTGCATCTACACATCTAAATTTTGTCACAAACGGACATCGGGTGTTCGAGTTATGTCCAATTTAAAAACAGTGTGCGAATCGGAACAGATTCTGTCCAGATCCGTCACTTAATATTGTAACGCAGTTTTCTTTATCTTAGATGGGTTTTTAGTAAAACATAAAACTAAGAAAATCTAGATCATTCGATATAGATATCAAAAACACCTGAGTTTGCTCAATTTGGATACCGGTATACCAAGTTATATGTCCTAGAAATTGACCGATAATTGCAATTTTCTGTTTTACGATCAGTGAATAAATACGATGTAATTCCTAAACCGTTATGCGGATCGATCTAAAATTTTTACAGCATGTATAAAATAATATAATCTATCATATGTAAATTTCATGAAATTTTCAGAAGTAAAAATTAATTTCTAAAAATTATTGTAAAGCTAAAGGTATTGATGTGTATACTAAAATCGGCAGAAAGATTAACTAGTATTTTATGCAGGCTTCTATTTTTCTTTTAATAAACAAACCGATTTCATGTGACATTATAGATATATTGTGGCATGAAATTTGTGTTCTCACAACTTGTAATAAACATTCCTAGTCATGAACAAAGAATTAAAAATACTTTAATTTGAACAAGAGATAATAAGATATTATTAAACCATATAGAATCATATATATCTAAACTTATGTATATGTATATGTTTATGTGTATCTTCTCTTATGGATTATGATATGAAAAGAATAAGGGGTTCACGATGCATGACAAGAGGAAAATAAGAGGTGGGGGGAAAAGGAGAGAGAAGGGATTTATATACACAACCCGGTATTGTCACCGGGCTTGTCTATCCGCCGATAGTCTCGCGTTACTAGCGAGACCTTCTTGAAGACTTCTTCATGTTCTTCTTCTTGGACTCTAGGTGAAGAGGGAGAAGTGAGAGATAAAAAATGTGAGGAAGGAAAAGATAGAGGATGACAAATAAAGATGGTGCAATGGTGAATAATAATATATGCATTTAACATGAGAATTAAAAGAGAAATGAAAGGCCACCATTCATTTTGGAAATAAAAGGTCTCATTTGTAGGTTATGAGAAGAATAAAAAATGATAAAAAATAATTGCAAGAATGGGGATTTGAACATGTGACTTATGGAATAACAATGCAAGGGCTTAACCAATGAGCTATAAGGTTGTTCATGCACATATTTAATTAGAATTAAATATATGCGGTTGCTTGAAAAGAAAGTGGGCTTTTGGGCTCATAGTTTTATAAATGAAAATGAGATCGGATTTGGGTGTTATTTAAAGAGAAATTGAGTAAATGAATTTGGATAAAAAGAAAAGGATTTTTTTTTATAGAAAATGGAAGCTGGACTTGGGCTGTAGAGAATGGGAATGAAAAGAAAGGAATTGGGCTTAAAGAATAAGTTTGGGTAAAAAGAAATGAGTTTTAGAAAATACTTAGAAAGAAAAATAGATGAAGGGATTAAATATAACTAATAACATGGAAATAAAAATATACCAAATATACAAATACAGAATTTTATTAATACGAAGATATAGGAATTTTAGAGTCGTTACATTAAATCTCGGCAGCAGCCCTGACCAGGGACTTCCAGTTATAGCCAATCGAGCATAGCGCAATATCAACCCCCAATACCGGGAGAGACGAAACCCCTTCTATCGCTCATTGCCTCCATGCGACTCGGGACTGTACCCAAAATCCACTTGTTTGCACGTCTCCTTTGAGCGTGGTAGGGAGGAAATCAAAGCACAGTAGGAGCCGCACAAGACTTTATGACGATCTCGGGTTTACAGACTAACCTGTATCAGTGTCACCAGAGAACTGCCATCTGACGATAGGTATACTACCACATAGGAGTCCTCGGCGAGTCGTGTTCAGTATACCCAGTCTCTACTAAGCACCCGTATACCATCTTTGATGTCAAACACCAATGGATGCGGGATCATCCATCGCCCATCATATGGGTCAAGAAGCGTATACGCTAGTCTACTCTGGAATATCGTTGCCATGTCTCGATATTCGCTCGACTAGGAACAATTAAAGGATGTACTTGTGAACTACCCTGGCCCCACTAGTATGATCTCCTTCATAGTCCTGGTAGTCAAGTACATATCCTAAGGGTTTTATCAACATGTGAGAGCAAGACAGTATCACAATACAAGTCTACATGTTAAGACAAAGAACAACCAGATAGCATACTATTATGTCGAGCAAGAAAGTCCTCTCTATATATATCCAAGCATCCACTATAATATACATCATATGTACAATAATGGCCTCTAGGGCATACATATAACTAACAATCTCCCACTTGCACTAAGGCCATGTGTTGTAGTATCTCATACCTAACATCCCAAAAAGTCTCTCAAATTGTGTCTAGGGGAGGGCCTTTGTGAGTGGATCCGCTACGTTGTTCTTCGTGTCAACTCTCCCGACCTCGATCTCCTGGCGATCAACTATCTCCCAGATCAGGTGATACCGCTTCAGAATATGTCTGGATTTCTGATGGGACCTGGGTTCCTTGGCCAAAGCCACCGCTCCATTGTTATCATAATACACAGGTATTAGATGCTCAATGGATGGAACCACACCAAGCTCATCAATGAACTTCTTCATTCAGACAGCCTCTTTAGAAGCATCGTTGGCAGCGATGTATTCAGCCTCCATCGTCGAGTCTGCAACAGTGTCTTGCTTGGAACTCTTCCAACACATCGCCCCTCCGTTGAGGGTAAAGACAAAACCCGAGACTGACTTACTGTCGTCCTTATCACTCTGGAAGCTCGAGTCGGTAAAGGACTCCACTTGGAGTTCGCCGTTACCGTACACCAAGAACATCTCTTTAGTCCTTCTCAAGTACTTGAGAATGTTCTTCACAGCTGTCCAGTGATTCTCTTCTGGATCTGCTTGATACCTACTTTCTATACTTAGTGAGTACGCTACATCGGGTCTGGTACATAACATCGCGTATATGATAGAGCCTACCGAAGCATAGGGTATCCCTTTCATGCGAGCTCTCTCCAAATCAGTCTTGGGAGACATCCCTTTGGAGAGAGTGAGTCCTGAGATCGTGGGTATATTCCCACGCTTGGAATCTTCCATACTAAACCTCTTTAGTACGGTGTCAATATACCTGGATTGGGACAATCCCAGTATCCTTTTAGATCTATCTCTATAGATCTTAATCCCCAATATGTAGGAGGCACCACCTAGATCTTTTATTGAGAATCTTTATGATAAGAAGAGCTTGACCGAGTGCAGCATAGGAACATCATTTCCTATCAAGAGTATGTCATCCACGTACAATACGAGGAAGACGACCTTACTCACTGTGACCTTCTTGTATATACAATGTTCATCTACGTTTTTGATGAAGTCAAACTCTTTGACTACTTCATCAAAACAGATGTTCCAACACCGCGATGCCTGCTTCAACCTGTAGATTGATTTAAGCAGCTTGCACACCTTTCCGCTGCTCCCACTGTCTACGAAGCCCTCCGGCTGAGTCATGTACACGCTCTCTTCTAAATCACCATTTAGAAAGGCGGTCTTAACATCCATTTGCCAGATTTCTTAGTCATGGTATGCAGCGATGGCAAGTAGGATCCGGATGGACTTAAGCATAGCCACTGAAGAAAAGGTTTCATCATAATCCACACCTGGTCGTTGACGAAAACCTTTTGCAATAAGTCTAACTTTGAAAGTCTCAACTTTTCCATCTACACCAAGTTTCTTCTTAAAGATCCATTTGCTCCCAAGGTGTTTTACCCCATTGGGAGAAACTTCCAAAGTCCATATTTTGTTGGTGTACATGAATTCCATCTCAGATCGCATTGTATCCAGCCATTTCATAGAGTCCCCACTCGTGATGGCCTGCTCGAAGCTAGTTGGATCATCATCTTCCATGATGCAATCCTCTCTCCCACCATCAATGAGAAAACCATAGTATCTCTCAGGTGGATGAGGAACCCTACTAGAACTGCGGAGAGGCTGGGGTTTGTTGGAGACTACTGAATCCTCTGGTTCCAATAAATTATCAGTTGTAGTTTGTGTAGCTGGAACTTCTTCCATATCTATCTCTTTGCCACTAATTTCTTTTACAAGAAATTCCTTTTCCAAAAAGGTGGCGTATTGAGAAACAAACACCTTTTGTTTCTTAGCGTGGTAGAAGATATATCCTTGTGAATTCTTTGGATATCCCACAAACTTGAAAAGAACTGATCGTGCCTCGAGTTTGTCCTGATTTTTCCTTTTGACATAGGCCGGACAACCCCATATCTTAACTCGTTTAAGATATGGTCTCTTTCCACTCCATATCTCATATGGTGTGGTAGGTACCGATTTAGATCTAACATGATTCAATAGGTATGCTGTTGTCTCAAGCGTATAACCTAAAAGGAAATATGTAACTTAGCGGTGCTCATCATAGAGTGCACCATATCTAATAGGGTGCGATTCCTCCGCTCCGATACACCGTTGTGCTGTGGTGTATACGGAGGAGTAAGCTGAGAGAGAATCACATTCTCTTTAGAGATTCACGGAATTCCGTGCTCAAGTATTCTCCTCCCCGATCAGATCGAAGGATTTTAATACTTTTACCCGTCTGGTTCTCAACTTCATACTTATATTCTTTGAATTTCTCAAAAGCTACAGACTTGTGTTTCAATAGGAATACATGACCGAATCTTGAGAGATCGTCAGTGAATGTAATGAAGTATAAGGAACTATTCCTGACATGTGTAGACATGGGACCGCATACATCACTATGTATCATTCCCAAGTGTTCCGTAACTCTTTCTCCATGTCTTGTAAATGGAGTTTTGGTCATCTTGCCTTTGAGACATGACTGGCAAGTTTCATAAGATGAATGTTTGAACGGATTTAAATATCCATCTTTATGTAACTTAGCTAGTCGTTCGCATTAATATGATCTAGTCTACAATGCCACAAGAAGGATTCGTTCATTTCTGAACTTTTCCTCTTGTGTGTGTTCTGTACGTTAAAAACTGTGTTTTGATTCAGAACGTATAATCCGTTACATAACGCACCAAACCCAATCAACACTTGATTTAGGTAAATGTTCATAACATTATTCTCTACTATAAAGTTATATCCTTCTTTATCTAATAAAGAAATTGATATTAAATTGCATATCATAGAGTGTACATAATAACAGTCGTTCAGGATCAATGTATTCCCAGTTGGCAATACAAGATGATATTCACTAACTGCTTTGGCTGCAACACTTGCAACATTCCATACATTTAGAGAATGATCACCTTTTCCCAGTTCTCTACCTTTCCTTAGCCCTTGCAACAAATTACATATGTGGGATCCCGATCCGGTATCTAATATCCAGGACGTAGAGTGTACCGAGAAACAGTTCTCTGTAACTAACACACCCGAAGAAGATGCATCAACTTGCTTATTCTTCGTTTAGGTGGCGTGGGAATTCGGATATGTTCCTATTTCCTGCTCGGACTCATAACACTTATAAGTTGGAGCAGAACCAACTTTTCCCTGCTCAGTATAATAAGGGGGTTCGGTCAATACATCTATATTATTATCTTGATTAAGGCGTGACATTGGTTGCTGCCTGGAGAGAGAGAGAGAGAGAAGGAATCTCGTTAGCGTGCGCTCTTTACAAGATTAGATTGGTTATTATCTTATCTAATCAGGACGACTCCCACTGTTTTTATTAAATCTTCCTTTAAACCCTTAATGGTAAGGCTGGCCGGGATTAATTACACCTTACAAGTTTGCCAATCTTTCAGCCAGGCCAGTGCCGATACTTTGAGGGAGGTTCCCCGTGCTTTCGCACGGACCTAATTAAAATAAACCTCGTTTTTCCTGGGGCGTGACCCCGTTAACACCTTTTTAGATACCTACTTGATTGGCTAATTGTGATGTGTAAAACTCTCCTAGGAGTAACTCTTACTCGCAGTGGGAATCGGGATCCAACTATCTCATAGAAGGTATGCAATCTTATTGCAAATTTCAACACTTGAAATTCCCGATAATACTTTTGCCCCTAGCTGTTAGTTATATGTATGCCCTAGAGGCCATTACTATACATCTGATGTATATTGTAGTGGATGCTTGGACATATATAGGGAGGACTTTCTTGCTCAACATGATAGTATGCTATCTGGTTACCCTTTACCTTAACGTGTATACTGATTGTCTCTCTGTTACATGTTGGTAAAGCCCTTAGGATGTGTACTTGACTACCTGGACTATGATGTGGATCATACTAGTAGGGACATGGTAGTCCATAAGTACATCCTTCAAGGTCCCTAGTCGTGGGTGTATCGAGACGGGGCATCGATATACCAGAGTAGACTAGCGTATGCCTTCTTGACCCATCCAGATGGGCGATGGATGATCCTATATCCATTGGTGTTTGACATCAGAGATGATATACGGGTGCTCAGTGGAGACTGGGTACACTGGACGGACTCGCCGAGAACTCCCAGATGGTATTATACCTTATGTCAGATGGCAGTTCTCTGGTGACACTGGTACAGGTTAGTCCGTAGACCCGAGATCGTCATAGAGTCTTGTGTGATTCTCACTGTGCTTTGATTTCCACCTTATCACGTCCAAGAGGGCGTGCAAAACGGTGGTTTTTGGGTAGTGTCCCGAGTCACATGGAGGTAATGAGCGATAGGAGGGGTTCTGTCTCTCCCGGTATTGGGGGTTGATGTTGCGCTGTGCTCGATTGGCCATAACAGGGAAGTCCCTGGCCAGGGCTGGTTTAGAGATTTACTGGTAAGTGTTACCTGTAGTTTCTCGACCCGTTATGAGCCTCATATCGGCATGACTTATCGGTTATTGGGGTCTGACGTTTACCACCCCTAGACTTGATATGCGACATATCAGACGAAGAGACCGGACTGTATGGTAGTGTCACTGTCAGGCTTTTGCAGGAGTTGGAGCGGGCTTGCTTGCTGATCTTCTGATCACTCAATACCCGGGTAGCCGTTACGTCCAGCTAGTACCGCTGACGGCTTGTGGGTGTTTGATATGATCATCACCTACTGCCGGCGTATTGACGAGTCTTTAGAGTCCTACATAGAGGTTGTACTGGCTCAGGCAAAACGAGATAGGAGCGCATATGTGATATGTGCGGGACCGAGAATGATGCGAGTATGTGATACCGTATTCAATTCTCGCGATGATTGTATCGATCGGTTGTATGCGATATAACCTAGTTATCGAATCAAGGGTTGATTCGATAAGTCAATACATTGGATATTAGTCGGTTATATGCGATATGACCGGATCGTTAAATCAAGTGTTGATTTAATGATTTAATGTATAATTATATATATTTGATATATTACTTTACATTAACTAGTATTGGTTCACTTTAGATTGATTTTCTCACTTGATGTGCACGAGTTGTATATGTGATATATTTTTATGCACAAGTCTGTATCATGTTTGATGATACATGAAAACTTGGGTGTGTGTATCACTTACCCCTTGATTAGGTTAATGGTTAGGGTTTTATGTATTTTATTTATTTTGGAAAAACTAAATGGGGGCTTTTTGTTTCTTTGCTAGAAGCTTCATGAAGCATGCTAGCATCTTTGAAAAAGTCTTGCCATTTTGTTTTATTCTTAACCTAACCATCAACCAAAACCCTAGTTTATTCTCTACATGTGTTAACTCACCCATGGTTGCAATATGATAAACATCACTTGATTTTCTATTTTGGAAAATGATTTCTTTTCTTTCTTCTTCTTCTTCTTCATGAAGAAAAAGAAAAGCTTGCTAGAAAATTATCAAGTGATGAATCCAAGTGAGAAATCAAAATCTAAAGAGTACCCACTTCCTATCTCACCATCCTCTACTAGACTAGCACTTTAGTTTAGTGTGTTTGCTTCACTAATTCTATGGTTAGTAAGGTAGAAGCTTGAGTCCGTATTCCTTCGACGGAGATCATCTTCGGCACCGAAGACTTCAAGCGATCCCGTTGCTATTTCCTCATGGAGCCGTCCGAGAGTCCGGGAGTTGGTTGATCGCAGCGAAGGGACGTCGTCACGGAGCTTTGGAAGTGGAGGACCAGATCTACAAAGGTTGTAGTCCCTTTCCTTTAGTGTAAATGTGATTTACTTGCCATAGTTTTCGCCTAATCTCTAGTTAACGATCTTGCTTAGGGTTGTTAAGCACCTAAAAATTTTAATCCGGCATGGTCGATGCCTTGTAGAGCCTCATTAGTATGCCTAGTAACCCTACACTCCCAACTTATGACCTTAACATAGTCAACAAATCATAAGCGTTAGCCAAGTTCAACCCGTCATTTCCTGATTGAATTAAACCCACCCGTACGACCCTTAACATAGTCAACAAAATCGCACGACTACCCTAATCCAACCCCATCTCATGCTTTAGCAGATAAGCACTAATTAGCTATCGCACACTACGCCTTAACATAGTCAACAAACGTAGCACGAATACTAAGTAGTACTTATCTAAAATGACGGAGAGCTACGACATGTTTTTAAGAAAAACCTTTTTCGTAATGAACTTGATATCGATGCAGAATCGAGTGATTTTGAAAAGGAGTGTTTTTGAGGCTTTTTCTAGTTTTGCTAAAGAGGTCACTCCCGGTGAAGGGATCTCTGCTCTTTCTTTATCGAATAAGGTGCTGGATATTCTACAAGGAATACCGCTATGCAAAGCAAGAACTAAAAAGGCAATCAAAAACAAAACCGAGTGGGTTGTAGCATCTGCTAGTTTCGTTAAAGAGGTCACTCCCAGTGAAGGGATCTTAGCTCTTTCCTTATCGAATAAGGTGCTGGATATTCTACAAGGAATACCGCTATGCAAAGCAGAAACTAGAGCTACCCTTTTTGAAAATTTGATTCTACAACATCATTTTGGTTTCCTTTCTTTCTTTAATCTCATTAATGAAGTTTCATCAATTATGCTTCCTAAGCATCACAGAAGAAAAGAAAATTCAACGTACGCTTATGCCATCCGCATTCGCCACAGTGTCCCGTTATGCACCGTTAGGTTACTTAACTAACGACATAGCGGGGCGGGACTAGCGTGGGTGCAAAACATAAGCAACGTTTATTACATATCATATATACAATAATAAAGCATTTGTCTCACGCATATAAAGTGATCACATCACAAAATATCAGTAGCAGAAGATAACATATGAAATATTGGATATACTAGGAATTCCGTGTTTTATATTAAGCCAGTATAAAACATGGATTCTATGGTCGCGATGAATAGCCAAACCCACATCCCTAGACCCCTACGAGAGCGGCAAGCAACCCTACCAATTCTAGATTTAGGAGACCCGGACTCGACTCCTCGAGATGGTCTCCCACTGGACTCTAGAACCCGGTTACTTGTGCTCCCCGCCTTGGGTCTATCCTAATGCGGAAAAGTAAATAATATACAACAATGGTGATATCATCCTCAACCCGGAAGTGCCCCAATAAAAGAATATTACATACAATGAATTTTACATGAATGAAAATAAAAACTCTCATCTCACATAAAACCCCCGGCTATTCAAAACACGACAATCCGATATAACATATCCAAGTAACATATAACATCACATGTCATCAACTAGCTAGACGATATTAAACATTCCGATCGAATCAACAAACACCCAAAATTTTCCAAAAAGCTCAACACTTTAGCGCAGTTTAAAAATACTCAGAACATGCCACGGTACCTATGGACCAACCATTGAAGGGTCAACCCTTGCTTCACCTATGGTGCCGCGGAACTACCGCAAACCCGAGGGTTTGGCGGCAGTTCTTACGGTCATAGAATCGAGTTAGGGTTTCATTCTTCTAGAGGGTCTATCGAATCACTTGCATGATATTTGAATGTTCTTTAACTTGGAAAAAATCTAACTCTTAGAAAATTTTCCGGCAAGGGTTAAAGTGGGTATTTGATATCCGTTCAAACTTTTTAACACCGTCTAAATAACCCGAAAAATAGTTAGAATTATGACTACGAAACACCCCGAAATGCCTTTCTAGAAAATTAACATCTCATGCAATTTTTAGAAAAAACAAACAACACCTGAAACACCAAAACCCAGAGAACAGAGCACAAAATAAAAACGAACCCAAACAGAAGCTACAGGGCCGGCCACCTCGGTTTTTAGGGCTGTGTGCTCGGCCAAAAACCGGCCAAATGTGTTCATTTTTCTTCTGTGTTCATGTTACATCTCATACAATATTCTGCAGTTGTTTAAAATTTTTTTCGACGACTTTAAAAATTGATAGAAACTGTGTTTTAGTGTTTCAAGTTTCGGAGCAGTTTCAGTTTCGTAATCTAACAAACATTATCTAAATCTTTAGCTTGGCTCTCGTAAATGTAAGGTTCCCTAGCACGACAGCAAGGTTTTGGGAGGCATCGTCCATGCCGTTTTCAAAAATTTGTCATGCTAAACAACCTTAATCCTAGAATCTTTAACTAGAGATTTAGACAATACCAAATGTAAACTACTTTACATCTAGAGAACAAGAATACAACCTTTGTAGATGGTCTTTCTCTTCACTTGCTCCGTGTAGTAGTCCCGCGACTCCACTAGGCTTCTCTTGAGACTTTGAACGAGCTTCCTCCGATGACCTTCGTGCTGAAGATGATCCACGCGAAGTCCCTCCAAATCAAGCTATCTTTACACTAACTCTTTAGCGTATGAAACATGCTACACTTGATCGCTAGTCAAGTGTAGAATGATGAAGTAGGGGATGTTATGAGCTCACTAGTTTGTGTTCAAGCTTCATGATTCACATCACATGTGAGGGTTGAAGCTTGTGCCATGACAAAAGGAGGAAGAAGAAGCTAGAGAGCAACCATGAGAGAAACTCAAGAAAATTGGCTAAGTGTTGAGAATGAGCTAGAATCAATGCCAAGTCTTGACCCCTCACTCATTCAAGCATGGAATTAAGCAATATAAAATTGCAACCATGCTTGAATAGTGAGTCAAGATGAATAAACTAGAGTTAATCCCATGCTTGCAACCATGCTTCCACTTTCCACCTCATTTCTAATTTCACAAAATAGAAATTTAAATGCCATGCTTCATTATTATATATATATCATATATATTAATATATACATAATGAAGAATAATTAGTGAGCTAATGATATTAGTTAAGATATAATTATATCACATATAATATATATCACATTATTAAATCAACACTTGATCTAATAATCCGGTTATATCATATATGACCGATTAATATCATTTATCTGTATATCACATTATCGAATCAACACTTGATTCGACAATCTGGTTATATCACATATAACCGAACCAATAACAGATGACTGCTAGATTACAATACGGTATGACATACTCGTATTTAATCAGGCCCACACACATATCACATATGTGTCCTATATCTTTTCGCTTGAACCAGAGAACTTCTGTGTGGGACTCTAAAGACTCGTCAATACGCCATCAGTAGGTGATGATCATATCAGTCACCTACAAGCCGTCAGCGGTACTAGCTGGACGTAATGGCTACCCGGGTATTGAGCGATATGAAGATCAACAAGCAAGCCTGTCCATAGTCTCCACGAAGCCTATCAGTAACACTATCGTACAGTCCGGTCTCTTTGTCTGATATGTAGCATATCATGTCTAGGGGTGGAAATCGTCAGACCGCAGTAACGTGATAAGTCATGCCGATGTTGTAGGGTTCCTAGGCACACAGTAGAGGTCTCACAAGGCATCAACCATGCCATTTTACAAAAATATGGTGCCGAGAAACCCTAGTTAACGGATCGTTGCTAGAAATCTAGGCGAAAAGTAAACTAGTTAACACTTAACTACTAGGATATGGAAATTACAACCTTTGTAGATCCGGATATCCACCTCCACGGCTCCGCAACGAAGTCTCCTCGCTGTCCAAGTCGAACTCCGGGCTCTAGCGTCGGCTTCATCGGAGAATGAACGGGCTTGGTCATCGACGACGATGCCGAAGATGATCTACGTCGAGGCATTGCTAGATCAAGCTCCCACTTCACAAAGTGATGAAACTTGTGAAGAAAACACACTCTACTACTTGGCAAGACGTAGAGGATGAAGAAATAGGAGGTGGGTTCTCTTTAGAATTGGATTTCTCACTCTCAAGCTCAAGTTGCCATTGATGGCCTCAAGGTTTCAAACTTGAAGATGAAGAAGAAGATGAGCTAGAATTATGATGAGTCTTTTTCAATAAAAAGAAAAAGGAATACTTATCATAATTCTTACTAGGGTTAAGTGTAGAGAATATACCATGGTTAATGGATTGGTTAGGGTTAAGCATGATGACAAGAATGGTTAAGAAGTCAAAGCTTCATGAAGCTTCAACTAAAAGACAAAGAAAGCCACCATTCTTATCATAATCATTTCCAAATAAATAAATAAATAAATAAATAAATGGATATGCAAAACCCTAATTATCAAATTAATCATGGTTTAATCCTATACACTTAACTAAATGATCAAGTATCATCAAACATGATACATATATGTGCACAAAAGTATATCACATATACAACTTGCACATCAAGTGAGAAAATCCGTATAAAGTGAACCAATACTAGTTAATGCAAAGTAATATATCAAATATATAATTATACATTAAATCATTAAATCAACATTTGATTCAATGATCCGGTCATGTCGCACATAACCGACTAGTATTCAATGTATCGATTTATCGAATCAATGATTCGATAACTAGGTCATATCGAATATAACCAATCGAAACATTTATCGCGAGAATAAAATGCGGTATCACATACACGCATTATTCTCGCTCCCGCACATATCTCATATGCACTCCTATTTCGTTTCGCTTGAGCCAGGAAACCTCTGTGTAGGACTCTAAAGACTCTTCAATACGCCGGTAGCAGATGATGATCATATCAAGCACCCACAAGCCGCAAGCGGTCTGCTAAACGTAACGGCTACCCGGGTATTGAGCGATCAGAAGATCGACGAGCTAGCCCGCTCACACTCCTGCGAATCCGACCAGTAACACTTACCGTACAGTCCGGTCTCTTCGTCTGATATGTCGCATATCAAGTCTAGGGGTGGTAAACGTCAGACCCCAATAACCCGATAAGTCGTGCCGATGTGAGGCTCGTAACGGGTCGAGAAACTACTGGTAACACTTACCAGCAAATCTCTGATCAGCCCTGGCCAGGGACTTCCCTGTTACGGCCAATCGAGCACAGCACAACATCAACCCCCAATACCGGGAGAGACGAAACCCCTCCTATCGCTCATTGCCTCCATGTGACTCGGGACTGTACCCAAAGACCACCGTTTTGTACGCCCTCATGGACGTGGTAAGGTGGAGATCAAAGCACAGTGGGAATCACACAAGACTCTATGACGATCTCGGGTCTACAGACTAACCTGCACAAGTGTCACCTGAGAACTGCCATCTGACGTGAGGCATAATACCATCTGGGAGTTCTCGGCGAGTCCGTCCAGCGTACCCAGTCTCCACTGAGCACCCGTATACCATCTCTGATGTCAAACACCAATGGATATGGGATCATCCATCGCCCATCACATGGGTCGAGAAGCGTATACGCTAGTCTACTCTGGTATATCGATGCCCCGTCTCGATACACCCACGACTAGGGACCTTGAAGGATGTACTTATGGACTACCATGTCCCCACTAGTATGATCCGCATCATAGTCCAGGTAGTCAAGTACATATCCTAAGGGCTTTACCAACATGTAACTATAAGACAGTATAAAGAGACTAGTGTACATGTTAAGATAAAGAGTAACCAGATAGCATACTATCATATCGAGCAAGAAAGTCATCTCTATATATGTCCAAGCATCCAATATAATATACATCATCTGTACAATACTGGCCTCTAGGGCATACATACAACTAACAATCTCCCACTTGCACTAGGGCCAGCTGCTGTAGTATCGCATACCGAGCATCCCGAAGAGTCTCTCAAACTGTATCTGGGGAATGGCCTTCGTGAGTGGATCCGCGGTGTTGTTCTTCGTGTCAACCCTCCTGACCTCGATCTCCCGGCGATCAACTATCTCCCGGATCAGGTGATACCGCCTCAGAATATGCCTGGATCGCTGATGGGACCTGGGTTCCTTGGCCAAAGCCACCGCTCCATTGTTATCGCAATACAAAGGTATTGGATGCTCAATGGATGGAACCACTCCAAGTTCAGTAATGAACTTCTTGATCCAGACAGCATCTTTAGCAGCATCGTTGGCAGCGATGTATTCAGCCTCCATCGTCGAGTCTGCCACGGTTTCCTGCTTGGAACTCTTCCAGCTAACCGCCCCTCCGTAAAGGGTAAAGACAAAGCCCGACTGCGACTTAGAGTCGTCCTTATCACTCTGGAAGCTCGAATCGGTAAAGGACTCCACTTGGAGCTCTCCGTTACTATACAGCAAGAACATATCTCTAGTCCTTCGCAAGTACTTGAGAATGCTCTTCACAGCTGTCCAGTGACTCTCTCCAGGATCAGCTTGATACCTGCTCACTATACTTAGTGAGTATGCCACATCGGGTCTGGTACATAGCATCGCATACATGATAGAGCCTACTGCCGAAGCATAGGGTATCCCTTGCATGCGAGCTCTCTCCAAATCAGTCTTGGGAGACATCTCTTTGGAGAGAGTGACTCCAGAGATCGTGGGTAAGTTCCCACGCTTGGACTCTTCCATACTAAACCTCTTTAGTATGGTGTCAATGTACCTGGATTGGGACAATCCCAAAATCCGTTTGGATCTATCTCTATAGATCCTAATTCCCAATATGCAGGAGGCATCTCCAAGATCTTTCATTGAGAATCTTTGTGATAAGAAGAGCTTGACCGATTGCAGCATAGGAATATCATTTCCTATCAAGAGTATGTCGTCCATGTACAATACGAGGAAGACAACCTTACTCTCTGCCACCTTCTTGTAGATACAAGGTTCATCTGGATTTTTGACGAAATCAAACTCTTTGATAACGACGTCAAAGCAGACGTTCCAACTCCGCGATGCTTGCTTTAATCCATAAATGGATTTAAGCAGCTTGCACACCTTCCCGCTGCTCTCACTGTCTACGAAGCCCTCTGGCTGAGTCATGTACACGCACTCTTCTAAATCACCATTTAGAAAGGCGGTCTTAACATCCATTTGCCAGATTTCGTAATCATGATAAGCAGCGATGGCAAGCATGATCCGGATGGATTTAAGCATAGCCACTGGAGAAAAGGTCTCGTCATAGTCCACACCTGGTCTTTGACGAAAACCCTTTGCTACAAGTCTAGCTTTGAAAGTCTCCACTTTCCCATCTACACCAAGTTTCTTCTTGAAGATCCACTTGCTCCCAATGGGTTTTACCCCTTCAGGAGCAACTTCCAAAGTCCATACTTTGTTGGTGTACATGGATTCCATCTCGGACCGCATAGCATCCAGCCATTTCACTGAGTCCCTACTCGTGATGGCCTGCTCGAAGCTAGTTGGGTCATCATCCTCCATGATGCAATCCTCGCTCCCACCATCCATGAGAAAACCGTAGTATCTCTCAGGTGGGCGAGGAACCCTACTAGATCGGCGGAGAGGCCGGGGTTCATCGGGAACTACGGAATCCTCTGGTTCAACCAAATCTTCTGTTGTAGTTTGTATTGCTGGAACCTCTTCCAGTTTTACCTCAATGCCACTTATCTGTTTCATAAGAAAACTTTTTTCTAAGAAAGTGGCATGTCGAGAAACAAACACTTTTTGTTCCTCGGAGTGGTAGAAGATATACCCTCGCGAATGTTTGGGATATCCAACAAACTTACATAGAACAGACCTTGCCTCGAGCTTGTCCAGATTTTGTGTTTTAACATAGGCCGGACAACCCCATATCTGAATAAAATTAAGACATGGTCTCTTGCCATTCCATATCTCATATGGAGTGGTAGGCACTGATTTGGTCGGAACTCTATTCAGTAGGTATGCAGCAGTCTCCAGTGCATAACCCCAGAAGGAAATAGGTAACTCAGCTGTACTCATCATAGAGCGCACCATATCTAATAGGGTGCGATTTCTCCGTTCAGATACACCGTTGTGCTGTGGTGTATATGGAGGAGTCAGCTGAGAGAGAATCCCATTCTCTTTTAGGAAGTCCAGGAATTCATTGCTCAAGTATTCCCCTCCTCGATCAGATCGTAGGATTTTAATACTTTTTCCGGTTTGGTTCTCAACTTCTTGTTTATATTCCCTAAATTTCTCAAAAGCTTCTGATTTGTGTTTCATCAGGAACACATACCCGAACCTAGAGAGATCGTCAGTGAATGTAATGAAGTATGAAGAACCATCCCTGGCATGTGTAGACATGAGACCGCATACATCACTATGTATCAGTCCCAAGAGTTCGGTAACTCTTTCTCCGTGTCCCGTAAACGGAGTTTTGGTCATCTTGCCTTTGAGACATGACTGGCAAGTGTCATAGGATGAAAATTCAAACGGATTTAAATATCCATCTTTATGCAACTTAGCTAGTCGTGTCGCATTGATGTGACCCAGTCTACAATGCCACAAGAAGGATTCGTTCAGTTCAGAACTCTTCCTCTTGTGTGTGTTTGTTATGTTCAGAACTGTTGATTGATTTATAACATAAATGCCATTGCACAACGTGCCTGATCCAACCAACTTTTGGTTATGGAAAATGTTCATAACATTATCCTGTAATACAAAATTATATCCCTCTTTACTTAATAAAGAAACCGATATAATGTTGCATATCAGGTTCGGCATGTAATAGCATTCGTTCAGAACCAATGTATTACCAGTTGGTAATACAAGGTGATATTCCCCGACAGTCTTAGCTGCAACAATTGCACCATTTCCAACTCTAATGTCTTTATCACCTTCTCCAAGTTCTCTACCTTTTCTAAGCCCATGTAACTGATTACATATATGGGATCCTGACCCGGTATCTAATACCCAGGACGTGGAGCAAATGGAGAAACAGTTCTCTGTAACGAACACACCCGAAGAAAATGCATCAACATGTACTTTCTTCATTCGGGTGGCATGGGAATCCTGGTATTCCCCTATTTCCTGTTCAGTCCTATAACTCTTATAGGAAAGAACGGAACCAACGTTCCCCAGCACAGTATAACATGCGGGTTCGGTCAATACATCCATATTATTATCTTCATTAAGGCATGAAATGGTCGCTACCTGGAGAGAGAGAGAAGAAAACACTTTAGCGTAAGCTCGTGCAAGATCAGATTGGTTATTATCTTATCTAATCAGGATGGCTCCCACTGTTTTTTATCAAATCTTCCTTCAAACCCTAAAAGGAAAGACTAGCCGGGATTAATTACACACTACAAGTTCGCCAATCTTTCAGCCAGGCCAGTGTCGGTACTTTGAGGGAGGTCCCCCGTGTTTTCGCACGAACCTAATTACTGTAAACCTCGTTTTCCCAGAGGCGTAACCTCGTTAACACCTTTCTAGACACCTACTTGATCGGCTAATTGTAATGTGTAAAACTCTCCCAGGAGTAACTCTTACTCGCAGTGGGTATCGGGATCCAACTATCTCATAGAAGGTATGCAATCTCATTGCAAATTTCAACACTTGAAATTCCCGATAATATTTTGCCCCTAGTGTCCTATGACCTTGACAAAGGCCAACAAATCACAGGATGCTAGTCAAGTTCAACCCGTCATTTCTTGATTGAATCAAACCCACCCGCACGACCCTTGACAAAGGCCAACAAGGTCGTACGACTACCCTGAAACAATCTGCATCATATGCATAAGCAGATAATCACCATTTAGCTACCGCACACTACGCCTTGACAAAGGCCAACAAACGCAGCACGAATACTAAACAGTTCTTATCTGAAATGACGGAGGGCTACGACAGGTTTTTCTGAAAACCTATTGCGTAATGAACTTGATATCGTTGTAGAATCAAATGAAGTTTTGAAATGGAGTGATTTTGAGGCTTTTCTAGTTTTGCTAAAGGGGTCACTCCCGGTGAAGGGATCGTCGGCCCTTTCCTCGTCGAATGAGGTGCGGGATATATCATATATATCGCTGTGCAAAGCAGAAACTATAGAAGCAATCAAAAACAAACCGAGTGTGTAGCATCTGCCAGTTATTGCTAAAGGAGTCACTCCCGGTGAAGGGATCTCGGTCCTTTCCTCATCGAATAAGGTGCAGGATATATCATATATACCGCTATGCAAAGCAAGAACTGTAGCTACCTGTTTTGTTTAAAATCTGATTCTATAACATCTTAGGTTTCTTTTCTTTCATTAATCACATTAATGAAGTCCCATCATTTAAATACCTAAACATCACAGATAGATATGACGTACACTTATGCCATCCGCATTCGTCTCGATGTCCCCTCGTGCACCGTTAGGTTAGGTAACTAACGACAGAGCAGGGCAGGGCTAGCGCGGATGTAAAACATAAGTAACGTCTATATAATATATCATATATACTATATACTATATCCATCACAGAAACACATCACAGATATCGCAGCAGAATAAACATATGAAATATTGGATATACTAGGACGTCCGTGTTTTCAATACGAGCCAGTATAAAACACGGATTCCACGGTCGTGATGAATAGCCAATCCCACACCCCTAGACCCCTACGAGAGCGGCAAGCAACCCTACCAATTCTAGGGTTAGGAGACCCGGACTCGACTCCTCGAGTTGATCTCCCACTGGACCCCAGAACCCGGTTACTTGTGCTCCCCTCCTTGGGTCTATCCTAATGCGGAAAAGTTAATAATATACAAAGGGTGACAACTTCCGCTACCTGGAAGTGCCCCAAATAAAAGAATATTACATACAAGTTTTTACATGAATGAAAATGAAAAACACTCATCTCACATAAAAACCCCCGGCTATTCAAACACGACGATCCAATATAACATATCCAGCAACACATAACATCACATGTCATCAACGTAAGTAAGTATGCATACCCCAATTGTCGTTGACGTATAGCAACGAAACCGGCGATATGAACATACTACACTTACGGTCACAGAAAAGAAAGTGTAAAACTACAACAATTGGAATCCGCAACTTCTTTAGACATCGCATGCCTAATCAAATGAAATACTTAGACATCACATGCCTAACAGATATAAATCCCGCATTTTAGTCTCATTATCGAAAACTCTTTTCAATATCATGTGGGACTAAACTGCTAGATTTATAACACTCATTCAGTTATCACATAACTGTTTGTGAATTCCAATTATTGTATCACATTCCAGATAAACAGAAAATGTTAAACTTTCCGATCGAACAGTCGAATACCCAAGTTTTCCCGATACAGCTCAATACATGAAATAAGTCTAACAGCATTCAGTTCGTGCCTCAGTACCGACTGTCCAGCCGTAGAAGGGTCAAGCCAACGCCTCACATGTGGCACGCCGTACTGCCCCAAACCCGAAGGTTCAAAGGGCAGTTCAAGACGGTCACATAATCGAGTTAAGGTTTGTTGTCTTCTAGAGGGTCCATCGCGTTACTTGCACTACTTAGAACGTCGTTAAACTATGGAAAAATCCAACACTTGGAAATTTCCCGACAGGGGAAAAATTGGGTATTTATATCCGGTCGAACTTTTTAACATATTCTGGAAATTATCCGGAAATACACAAAAGACGGAATTTGATAATCCGATCGAAATAACGAATCCCTATACAACCCCAGAATACTCTTCTGTAGAGTCACAATAAAAATACCCCAGAAAATACAGCATTATATTATATGAGTTACTGTGCAGAAAATATTAAATAAGGGAACAGTAAGGCCGCGGAACCGCCGCACTATGCATAGCAAGTGCCGCGTTTCCACGGTGGAAAGTTGATTCAGACCCTCGAATTTCACAGTATTTCATATAAGACCCTGCATGATTTTCTGCATATCTTTAATTGACAAAAATCCAGAATTTTAAAAAATGGACAGAGAGCACTTTGTTAGTTAGGTTTTCGGTTCGTTCGGATTGCAAACGCCGTCTAGACTTCGCCTAAGGCTCTAGCTAGGCTCTGATACCAGTGTAGGATTCCTAGGCACACAGTAGAGGTCTCATAAGGCATCAACCATGCCATTTTACAAAAATATGGTGCCGAGAAACCCTAGTTAACGGATCGTTGCTAGAAATCTAGGCGAAAAGTAAACTAGTTAACACTTAACTACTAGGATATGGAAATTACAACCTTTGTAGATCCGGATATCCACCTCCACGGCTCCGCAACGAAGTCTCCTCGCTGTCCAAGTCGAACTCCGGGCTCTAGCATCGGCTTCATCGGAGAATGAACGGGCTTGGTCATCGACGACGATGCCGAAGATGATCTACGTCGAGGCATCGCTAGATCAAGCTCCCACTTCACAAAGTGATGAAACTTGTGAAGAAAACACACTCTACTACTTGGCAAGAGGTAGAGGATGAAGAAATAGGAGGTGCGTTCTCTTTAGAATTGGATTTCTCACTCTCAAGCTCAAGTTGCCATTGATGGCCTCAAGGTTTCAAACTTGAAGATGAAGAAGAAGATGAGCTAGAATTATGATGAGTCTTTTTCAATAAAAAGAAAAAGGAATACTTATCATAATTCTTACTAGGGTTAAGTGTAGAGAATATACCATGGTTAATGGATGGGTTAGGGTTAAGCATGATGACAAGAATGGTTAAGAAGTCAAAGCTTCATGAAGCTTCAACTAAAAGACAAAGAAAGCCACCATTCTTATCATAATCATTTCCAAATAAATAAATAAATAAATAAATAAATAAATGGATATGCAAAACCCTAATTATCAAATTAATCATGGTTTAATCCTATACACTTAACTAAATGATCAAGTATCATCAAACATGATACATATATGTGCACAAAAGTATATCACATATACAACTTG
The DNA here is from genome assembly GCA_030015575.1 of Agapanthus africanus. NCBI lineage: Eukaryota > Viridiplantae > Streptophyta > Magnoliopsida > Asparagales > Amaryllidaceae > Agapanthus > Agapanthus africanus. The sequence goes on along the minus strand of CM057343.1, from coordinate 310,083,044 downwards.
CACATCAAGTGAGAAAATCCGTATAAAGTGAACCAATACTAGTTAATGCAAAGTAATATATCAAATATATAATTATACATTAAATCATTAAATCAACATTTGATTCAATGATCCGGTCATGTCGCACATAACCGACTAGTATTCAATGTATCGATTTATCGAATCAATGATTCGATAACTAGGTCATATCGAATATAACCAATCGAAACATTTATCGCGAGAATGAAATGCGGTATCACATACACGCATTATTCTCGCTCCCGCACATATCTCATATGCACTCCTATTTCGTTTCGCTTGAGCCAGGAAACCTCTGTGTAGGACTCTAAAGACTCGTCAATACGCCGGTAGCAGATGATGATCATATCAAGCACCCACAAGCCGCAAGCGGTCTGCTAAACGTAACGGCCACCCGGGTATTGAGCGATCAGAAGATCGACGAGCTAGCCCGCTCACACTCCTGCGAATCCGACCAGTAACACTTACCGTACAGTCCGGTCTCTTCGTCTGATATGTCGCATATCAAGTCTAGGGGTGGTAAACGTCAGACCCCAATAACCCGATAAGTCGTGCCGATGTGAGGCTCGTAACGGGTCGAGAAACTACTGGTAACACTTACCAGCAAATCTCTGATCAGCCCTGGCCAGGGACTTCTCTGTTACGGCCAATCGAGCACAGCACAACATCAACCCCCAATACCGGGAGAGACGAAACCCCTCCTATCGCTCATTGCCTCCATGTGACTCGGGACTGTACCCAAAGACCACCGTTTTGCACGCCCTCATGGACGTGGTAAGGTGGAGATCAAAGCACAGTGGGAATCACACAAGACTCTATGACGATCTCGGGTCTACAGACTAACCTGCACAAGTGTCACCTGAGAACTGCCATCTGACGTGAGGTATAATACCATCTGGGAGTTCTCGGCGAGTCCGTCCAGTGTACCCAGTCTCCACTGAGCACCCGTATACCATCTCTGATGTCAAACACCAATGGATATGGGATCATCCATCGCCCATCACATGGGTCGAGAAGCGTATACGCTAGTCTACTCTGGTATATCGATGCCCCGTCTCGATACACCCACGACTAGGGACCTTGAAGGATGTACTTATGGACTACCATGTCCCCACTAGTATGATCCGCATCATAGTCCAGGTAGTCAAGTACATATCCTAAGGGCTTGACCAACATGTAACTATAAGACAGTATAAAGAGACTAGTGTACATGTTAAGATAAAGAGTAACCAGATAGCATACTATCATATCGAGCAAGAAAGTCATCTCTATATATGTCCAAGCATCCAATATAATATACATCATCTGTACAATACTGGCCTCTAGGGCATACATACAACTAACATATGTGTGGCCTATAACGGTTCGAGAAACTACCGATAACACTTATCAGTAAATCTCGGTAGCAGCCCTGGCCAGGGACTTCCAGTTATAGCCAATCGAGCATAGCGCAACATCAACCCCCAATACCGGAAGAGACGAAACCCTTCCGATCGCTCATTGCCTCCATGCGACTCGGGACTGTACCTAAAATCCACCTGTTTGCACGTCTCCTTTGAGCGTGGTAGGGAGGAAATCAAAGCACAGTGGGAGCCACACAATACTCTATGACGATCTCGGATCTACAGACTAACATGTACCAGTGTCACCAGAGGACTGCTATCTGACGATAGGTATACTACCACATAGGAGTCCTCGACGAGTCGTGTTCAGTGTACCCAGTCTCCACTGAGCACCCGTATACCATCTTTGATGTCAAACACCAATGGATGTGGGGTCATCCATCGCCCATCATATGGATCATGAAGCGTATACGCTAGTCTACTCTGGAATATCGATGCCCTGTCTCGATATTCCCTCGACTAGGAACAATTAAAGGATGTATTTGTAAACTACCCCGGCCCTACTAGTATGATCACCATCATAGTCCTGGTATTCAAGTACATATCCTAAGGGATTTATTAACATGTGAGAGCAAGACAGTATCACAATACAAGTCTACATGTTAAGACAAAGAACAACCAGATAGCATACTATTATGTCGAGCAAGAAAGTCCTCTCTATATATATCCAAGCATCTATTATAATATACATCATATGTACAATAATGGCCTCTAGGGCATACATATAACTAACAGTAAAACCATATGACCTCTACATCTTTTGCCCGATACAGGGAAACCCTCTGTGTGGGACTCTAAAGACTCGACACTACGCTGACAGTAGGTTTAACCATAAGCCGCAAGCGGTACTAGCTACACCTAACGGCTACCCAGGTATCTGTCGATAAGAAGGCAGATGAGAAAACTCATCCGAACTTCTACTGAGCCTATCTGTGACAATCTCCATACAGTCCGATCTGTTCGTCTAAGAGTATCGCATATCAAGCCCAGGGGGCGGTAATCGTCAGACCCTTAATAGCACAATAAGTCTTGTCGGAGTGTAGCCCAAAACACCTTGAGAAACTACTGAAGTACTTACCAGTAAATCTCGCTTGCCTTGGCCAAGTTATTTGTGTAATGGCTTTCCGAACACAGCACGATATCAACCCCCAATACCGGGAGAGACGAATCCTATCTAATCTCCACTGCCTCCAAGTACTTCAGGATTGCACCCAACTACTACCTGTTTGCACGACTCCTTTGAGCCGTGGTAGGGTAGTAATCTAAGAATAGTAGGAACTGTTAGTTATATGTATGCCCTAGAGGCCATTACTGTACATACGATGTATATTGTAATGGATGCTTGGACATAGGACTTTCTTGCTCGACATGATAGTACGCTATATGGTTGCTCTTTATCTTAACATGTTGACTTATATTAGTTTACCGTCTTACTCTCACATGTTGATAAAGCCCTTAGGATATGTACTCGACTACTGGGACTATGATGAGATCATACTAGTGGGGCCACGGTAGTTGACGAGTACATCCTATAACTGTTCCTAGTCGAGGGTGTATCGAGACAGGGCATCGATACACCAGAGTAGACTAGCGTATACGCATCTTGACCCATATGATGGGTGATGGATGATCCCATATCCATCGGTGTTTGACATCAAGGATGGTGTACGGGTGCTCAGTAAAGACTGGGTACACTGGACGGACTCGCCGAGAACTCCCAGATAGTATTATACCTCACGTCAGATGGCAGTTCTCCGGTGACACTGGTACAGGTTAGTATGTAGACCTGAGATTGTCATAGAGTCTTGTGTGATTCCCACTATGCTTTGATTTCTATCATTCCACGTCTAATGGGGCATGAAAAACGGTGGCTTTTGGGTACAGTCCCGAATCACATGGAGGCAATGAGCGATAGGAGGGGATTCGTCTCTCCCGGTATAGGGAGTTGATGTTGTGCTGTGTTCGATTGGCTATAACTGGAAGTCCCTAGCTAGGGCTGATATAGAGATTTACTGGTAAGTGTTACCAGTAGTTTCTCGACCTGTTATGAGCCTCACATCGACATGACTTATCGGTTACTGGGGTCTGACGTATACCACCCCTAGACTAGATATGCAGCATATCAGACGAAGAGACCGGACTGTACGGGAGTGTTATTGATTGGATTCATGGGAGAAAGTACAGGCTTGCTTGTTGATCTTCTGATCGCTCAATACCTGGGTGGCTGTTACGTTTAGTTGACCGCTTGCAGATTGTGGGTGTTTGATATGATCATCACCTACCGCCGGCGTATTGATGATTCATTAGAGTCCTACACAGAGGTTTCCTAGCTCAGGCAAAATAGAGTAGGAGCACATATGTGATATGTGAATGACCGAGAATAATACGATATGAGATACCGTATTCTATTCTCGCGATATTTGATATCAGCCGGGTCAGCGGATCAAGTGTTGATTCGATGAATCGGTAAATGATATATTAGTCGGTTATATGCGATATGGCCGGATTGTCGGATCACGTGTTGATTCGATGATTTAATGTATAATTATATATATGATATATTAAATTACATTAACTAATATAAGCTCACTAAAAGATTCTTTTTCTCACTCGGGTAATACATTGATATATATGCGATATATGTTAATTGTATTATTTTATTTTGTTACAATAAATATTGTATATGTGATATATAATATTGTAACATGTTATGGTTATTAATGCAATGTGTTTAGTGGAGATTAAACATGGTTAGGGTTTGATTTGGGTTTATCTTTTCTAGAAGTTTCTAGAAACTTTGCTTTTGTTTCTTGCAAAGATATTATGTGTTGATATTTTGCATAGATATTTGTTTAACCCAACCAAACCTTTTAACCATGATTCAATCTCTACAAGGGTTAGTTCTTCTCACTTATACCATGGTTGCATTTCTAACCTCTCACTTAAGTTATTCATTATTCATCATAAAAGAGTTAGCTTCTTCTTCTTCTTCCTTCTTGCTTGAAAAGTTTTCTAGCTTTTTGAGAGGTGATGAAAATGAGTGAGATTAAGAAAATAAATGAGAGCTAAATTCCTACTTCATCATCCTTATCTAATCTTGCCCATTAGATTAGGGTGTTCACTTCATTAGTAAGTGAGAGTTTGTGTTAAAGAAACTTCAAGGTAGATCATCTTTGTTATCGAAGATCGGAAGCAAGCTTGCATCATTCTCTTCGTGGAGCCTCTCTAGAGTCCGGGTACATGATGATCGCAGCGAAGGGACCTCAACACGAAGCTTATGAAGCGAAGGACCGGACTACAAAGGTTGTAATCCCAAACTCTTAGAAGTAAAGTTGTTTACTTGCTATTTGTTTTCACCTAATCTCTAGTAAAGATCTTGGTTAGGGTTGTTCGGCACGTCTAAATTTTAAATCGGGCATGGTTGATACCTTGTAGACCCTTGTGAGAGTGCCTAGTAACCCTAAAGTGGTATCAGAGCAAAGCTAGAGCTTTAGGCGAAGTCTAGACGAAGTTTACAGTCCGATCGAACCCCGAAACCCCGGTTTAGACCCCTCTCTGGATATTTTCTAAAAATGTGATTTTTTCTGTATTAAAAATACTCAAAAAAATCAGCAGGGAGTTATAAGGATTTCTATGAAAAATGCCCCCCTAATCCCCTCAAACCGCCGCGGAACCGCGGCAAAGCCATGCCTTGCGCGGCGGTTCCGCGGCCGAAAGAGGGAATTAGGGTTTCATTTTTCTAGGGTAACATCCGTAGCTAATTCTTGATGCTTTTGGGTATTTTTGATATTACTCAAGTGTTAAGTTGTCTGGAGATCTCTTTTATTCGTTGATTCGATCGGAAAGTTTAACTTCATTTAAGTGTTTTTCCGGATTATTTAGAACGTGTTAAAAGTTCGAACGGATATCAATAACTCACTTTTTCCCTTGCCGGAAAATTTCCAAGTGCTGGGTTTTTCCGTAGTTAAAGAACGTTCTAAGTCGTGCAAGTAACGCGGTGGACCCTCTAGAAGAACACAAATCTTAACTCGATTATATGACCGTCTGAACCGCCTCTAAACCTTAGGGTTTGGGGCAGTACGGCGTTGCCACATGTGAGGCGTTGGTTTGACCCTTCTACGGCTGGACCATTGGTACTGTGGCATGTGATGGATACTTTTTTAAACTTCGCTCAAGTATTGAGCTATTTGGGAAATCTTGGGTGTTTGATTATTCGATCGGAAAGTTTAACACTGTCTATTTATCTGGAATGTGATACAATATTTGGAATCCATAAGTAGTTATGAGATAACTAATTTGAATGCTATAAATCTAGCAGTTTAGTCTCATTTGATCGGTTGCCACGGGATTTTGATGAGATCAAAAGTCCATCGCAATCACGTAGCGTACGCGGATACTCGCCGGGTAAACTTAATAGATAGTCATGCCCCATAGCCCCGACCAAGTAACTGTAGGAGAACCCCGTCGCCAAAAGCATCCGTTCTGGTGCTCGCGGTAGCGGTGTTCCGCCTTAGTGCACTTCGTCGACGGCATCCGGGGGTGCGGCCGTCTACTAAAGTTTGCGATGAGCATTTGATCAGGATGTCGGGAATCTTGTTGAATTGCCCGACAAGATATTGAAAAGTGTTTTCGAGATCGAGACTAAAATGCATGGTTTATAATTGTTAGGCATGAGATGTCTAAGGAATTCATTTGGTTAGGCATGAGATGTCTAAGAAGGTTGCGGATTCCAACTGTTGTAGTTTTACACTTTCTTTTCTGCGACCGTAAGTGTAATATGTGGTGTATCGCCGGTTTCGTTGCTATACATCAACGACAATTGGGATACGCATATTTACTTACGTTGATGATATGTGATATTATATGTTGCTGTGATATGTTATATTGGATCGTTGTGTTTTGAATAGCCGGGGGTTTTATGTGAGATGAGGGTTTTTATTTTCATTCATGTAAAATTCATTGTATGTAATATTCTTTTATTGGGGCACTTCCGGGCTGAGGATGATGTCACCGTTGTATATTATTTACTTTTCCACATTAGGTAAACCCAAGGCGGGGAGCACAAGTAACCGGGTTCTAGGGTCCAGTGGGAGACCATCTCGAAGAGTCGAGACCGGGTCTCCTAACTCTAGAACTGGCAGGGTTACTTGCCGCTCTCGTAGGGGTCTAGGGTTGTGGGTTTGGCTATTCATCGCGACCGTGGAATCCGTGTTTTATAAAGGCTCGTATTAAAACACGGACGTCCTTGTATATCCAATATTTCATATGTGTTTTTCTGTTGCAATGTTCTGTGATGAGATCATATTACTGCCTGAGACGAATGTTTATATTATATATATGAGATATATGTTATATTGCTGATTTCGTTTCAAATGTGATGCTTATGAAGCATATTAAAATGGGACTTCATTAATGAGATTAATGAAATAAAAGAAACCTAAGATGTTGTAGAAACTTGTTTAAAAACTGGTAGCTCTAGTTCTTGCTTTGCATAGCGGTGTTCCTTGTAGAACATCCAGAACCTTAATCGATAAGGAAAGAGCCGAGATCCCTTTACCGGGAGTGACCTCTTTAGCAAAACTAGCAGATGCTGCATACTTGATTTGTCTTTTGATTGTTTCTATAGTTTTTGCTTTGCATAGTAGTATTTGTGAAATATCCTGCACCTTATTCGATAAGGAAAGAGCCGACGATCCCTTCACCGGGAGTGACCTCTTTAGCGAAACTAGAAAAGGCCTAAAAAACACTCCATTTAAAAATCACTCGATTCTACATCGATATCAAGTTCATTACGCAAAAGGTTTTCTTAAAAACCTGTCGTAGCCCTCCGTCATTTTAGGAAGTAGAGTACTTAGTATTCGTGCTGCGTATGTCGACTTTAGTTGAGGCGTAGTGTACGGTAGCTAAGTGATGTCTTCCTACACAACATATGATGCGATTAGTTAGGACATTCATGTGATTATGTCGACCGTAGTTGAGGGTCATGTAGGGTGGGTCTGATTAATCATGAAATTACGGGTAGAACTTGACTAGTGCTTATGATATGTTGACCTTAGTTATGGTCATAAGTGCTAGGGGTAAAATATTATCGGAAATTTCTAGTGTTGAAATTTGCAATGAGATTGCATACCTTCTATGAGATAGTTGGATCCCGATACCCGCTGCGAGTAAGAGTTACTCCTGGGAGAGTTTTACACATTATAATTAGCCGATCAAGTAGGTGTCTAGAAAGGTGTTAATGGGGTTACGCCCCTGGGAAGACGAGGTTTATTTTAATTAGGTCCGTGCGAAAGCGCAGGGAACCTCCCTCAAAGTACCGGCACTGGCCTGGCTGAAAGATTGGCGAACTTGTAGAGTGCAATTAATCCCGGCTAGTCTTTCCTTTTAGGGTTTGAAGGAAGATTTGACCAAAACAGTGGGAGACATCCTAATTAGATATATTGATAACCAATCTAATCTTGCAAGAGCACACGCTGAGTGTTTTCTTCTCTCTCTCCTGGTTACGACTATGTTACGCCTTAATCAAAATAATAATACAGATGTTTTGACCGAACCCGCTTGTTATACTGCGCTAGGTAACGTTGGTCCCGCTCCAACTTATAATTGTTATAAGACAGAGCAAAAAATAGGCGATTACCAGAATTCCCGTACCGCCCAAACGATGAAAGTACATGTTGATGTATCTTCTTCGGGTGTGTTCATTACACAGAACTGTTTCTCAATATCCTTTACGTCCTGGGTATTTGATACCGGATCAGGATCCCACATATGTAATTTGTTACATGGGCTACAGTTAGGTAGTGAACTGAGAACGGGTGATAAATTTCATGAGATAGAAACGGTGCAAGTGTTGCAGCCAAGTCTGTTGGTAGTTATCACCCTGTATTACCAGAATACATTGATTCTGAACGAATGTTATTAGATACCGAACCTGATATACAACATCATATCAGTCTCTTTATTAGTAAAGAAGGATATAATTTTGTATTGTTGGGTAATGTTTTGAACATTTCCTATATCAAGAGTTGATCGGTTCAGGCACGTTATCTAAAAACATAAACTTTCTAAATCAAAACACAGTTCTTAACGTACCGAACACACACAAGAGGAAGAGTTCAGAAATGAACGAATCCTTCTTGAGGCATTGTAGACTAGGTCATATCAATGCGACCCGACTAGATGAAGTTACATATAGATGCATATTTAAATTAGTTTGAATTTACATCTTGTGAAACTTGCCGGTCATGTCACAGAGATAAGATGACCACAACTCCGTTTATTAGAAACAGAGAAAGAGTTAGTGAACTCTTGGGATTGATACATGCTGATGTATGAAGGTCCCCTGTCTATACATGCCAGGATCGGTTCTTTGTACTTCATTACATTCACTGATGATCTCTCAAGATTCAGACATATGTTTCTGTTGAAACACAAGTCTGAAACTTTTGAGATAATCACAAAATATAAGTTAGAACTAGAGAACCAAAAACAAGTATAAGTATTATGTCCTTTGATGAGATCAAGGAGAAGAATACTTGAGCACGGGATTCCTGGACTATTCTAAAGGAGAATGAGATTCTCTCTCAGCATTACTCCTCCGTATACACCACAGAACGTCGGTGTATCGGGGCGGAGCAATCACACCCTATTTGATATGGTGCGCTCTATGATGAGTGCTATTGAGTTTCCTATTTCCTTTTGGGAGTTATGCACTTGTAAAGCTGCATACCTATTGAATAGGGTTCCAATCAAATCAGTTGCCTACCACTTCATATATGATATGGAATGGGAAGAGCCCATATCTTAAGTAAGTTAAGATTTGGGATTGTCCGGCCTATGTCTAAAAGCAAAATCCGAACAAGCTCGAGGCAAAGTCAGTTCTGTGGAAGTTTGTTGGATATCCCAAGCATTCACAAGGGAATATCTTCTACCAAACCGAGGAACAAAAGATGTTTTGTTTCTCAGCATGCCACCTTTGTGAAAGGGAATTTCTTGTGAAGAAATTATTGGTCATGAGGTAGAACTGGAAAGAGTTCCAGCTATACAAACTACCGCTGATGATTTGGTAGAACCAAAAGATTCAATAGTTTCCAACGAACCTCAGTCTCTCCGCCGATCTAGTAGGGTTTCTCATCCACCTGAGAGATACTTCGGTTTCTCTATGATAGTGGGAGCGAGAATTGCATCATGAGATGATGACCTAACTAGTTTCGAGCAGGCCATCAGGAGTGGGACTCTGTAAGAATGACTGGATGCTTAGTGATCTGATATGGAATCCATATACACCAACAAAGTATGGACTTTAGTTGCTTTATCTGAAGGGTTAAATCCCTATCAGGAGCAAGTATATCTTGAGAAGATTACACAGTGTACATGGAAAAGTTAAGACTTTCAAAGCTATGCTTAAGTCCATCCAGATCCTACTTGCCATTGCTACATACCATGACTACGATTTCTGGCGGTTGGGTGTCATGACAGCTTTTCTAAATGATGTTTTAGAAGAGAGCGTCTATAAGTACACAGCCAGAGGGCTTCGTAGACAGTGGGAGCAGCGGAAACGTGTGCAAGATGCTTTATAAGATAAAGCAGGCATCGCGAAGTTGGAACATCTGTTTTGATGTGGTAGTCAAAGAGTTTGACTTCATCAAAATGGTAGATGAACCTTGTATATACAAAAAGGTGGTAGAGAGTATGGTGGTGATCCTCGTAGAGTACGTGGATGACATACTCTTGATAGGGAAGGAGTTTCCTATGCTACGCTCGGTCAATCTCCTCTTATCACAAAGATTCTCCATATAGGATCAAGGTGATACCTCCTAAATCCTAGGTTATGGATCTATGAGATAGATCTAATTGGTTGGAGATAGTGCCCTCAGAGTCAATTATTGGATCATAGGCGTATGATTGCTATGATTGAGGGAGGACCCATACCGGTAGGACAGTCTTACTCAAGATGATAATATGCTATCTGGTTTATCTTTATCATCATATACTGCTTTAGGTGACCTTACAGGTCACTATTGCACGTTGATAGAGCCTCTAGGATTCTTGCTTGACTGCCAGCAGTATGAGGGCGATCATATACGTGGGAGCTGGGGTCTATAAGCACATCCTTAAAAGGTCCCTAGTCATGGGAGTTTCGAGACAGGGCATCGATATTCCAGAGTAGACTAGTGTATACAGTCGAGACCCCAACAAGGGGTGGTGGCCGGTCTCACAAGCCACTGGTGTCAATTGGTTCACCTAAGATGTATACAGGTGCTCATTGGGTTATGAGTATACCGGACAGGACTCGCCGGGAACCTGCTAGTTGGTCTTATACCTGACGTCAGATAACAGTTCCCTGGTGACATGTGTACAGGTTAGTTCATCGACCTGAGATCGTCATTTGTCTCGTGTGAGTTCCCACTGTGCTTTGATTACTACCCTACCATGCTCAAAGGAGACGTGCAAACAGGTTTTAGTTGGGTACAGTCCCGAGCCACATGGAGGTAGTGAGCGGATCTTCAGGGGTTCGTCTCTCCCGGTATTGGGGGTGAGGTCGCGCTGTGTCTAGGAGAGCCATTACACGAAGTCCTTGGCCAAGGCAAGAGATTTACTGGTAGGTATTCCAGTAGTATCTCAGGGTGTTCTGCGCTACACTCTGACACGACTTGTACCGCTTTTGGGGGTCTGACTTTTACCAACCCCCTAGGCCCGCCATGCGATGCTCATAGACGAACGGACCGGACTGTACGGATATTGTCACTGACAGGCTCAGTAGGGTGTCAGGATGAGTTCACTCATCGACGTCCCTTTTGGTCAATACCTGGTAGCCCGTTACGTATAGGCTAATACCTCTGACGTGCTAGTGGTTAAATCCACAACTAAAGTATTGACGAGCCTTTAGAGTCCCCCACAGACCGTTTTCTCAAGTTTTGGACGAAACACTGTAGAGGCCGTATGGAGATATGGCAGGGTTCGATCAGATACGTGCGGTATTGCACGGATCATGATCAGACGGATAATACTAGCGGGCTTTGGTTTAAGCCGATCCTAGTATTGTACAGTGTAGATTTTGTCTCTTTGCATTTGTATTCAGTGGGAATACAAATGCGGGTATGTATATACGGTCGCGGGGTTTTCTTGTAATTTATTACGGGATCAGTTTTCTGAAGATGCCAGTTTGTATTCCGTTTCGGCCAGTTTTCCTTTGTTCCCTCACGGCCGGATTTTTCTGATGGAGGGGCTAATTTGCATATTTGCAAATTAGCATTTGTGGAGGGTTCTTTGTGGCTTTTGGTTGTTATGATAATACAAGCATCTTTTCTTTTTCTTTGATGATGACTTGCATTAATGGTGATGCTTTATGAAGGGATTGATTTGGATTATTGAAGTGAGATTTGCTTTTAGGTTGTGGTCACCATTCCTTCTACTACTCTCACCTCCCTTCATGGACTCACTCCCTCTTTTTTGGCCGGCCACATTTGAGTGAGATGAGAGGATTTATTTTGGGAGTGGAAAAATTCTTGTTTTTTTTTGAGCTCTCACCAAAGTTCCAAAAGCTTATCTCCATAGTTCATTCTTCTTCTCCATCATCAAAGGCAACTTCACCCCATTGAGACAAAGTGATTCTACACTAACCTACAGCATTTCTTGGGCACTTCGGCTCGCCAACTTCATGCCCGAGTTGCCTCGGTCCAGAGGTGGGAGCTCGTAAAAGAACCCGGCGATGTGGTGCCTGTTCCGACGAGGAGCCGAAGACCGGGGATTCCGTGAGGAGATCGGAGTGGAGGCCGAAGACCGAAGGACACGGATCGCTCGGTATAGCTTCCTACCCTTTTTTTAGTTAGCTAGGAGTAGGTTAATGGCCCGATCCGGGATTTTAGTGCACGGTGGTGCCGGTTTCTAGTTTTTGAAAAGTTTCGTTTCCGCATTCCGGCGTCGGATTGACGGCCGGGCCGCCGCCGTGCACTTACACTGGTATCAGAGCCACGCCATTAACCTAGTCTAGCCTACTCTAACGTGTTTACAAGTTCGATCGAACGGATTTTCCGAAAACCCGATTTCTAATGCACAGTTTCTGTCGAAATTTTATAGTTGTCAAATTTTTTTTCAGTACATTGCAGAAATACGTGCAGGGAATTCTAAGCATGCTGTGAAAATTTGGTCACATGAACTCACCATTCCACCGCGGAACCACGGACAAACCCACGCATTGGCCGCGGTTCCGCGGCTATCTTTACTGTTCAATGCACCAAAATTTTACAGAGAGCTTCTGAGTTGAAAATGAGGTTTTTGGAATGTTCTTTTTGGGCCCAGATTTTCTTTGAGTGCTACAGTAATGCTTGGGGCCCACTTCGGTAAATTTGATCGATCAAAAATTTTAAACATGTTAGTTCACAGTATTTACATTATATCTGTGACCGTGAATGTCATTTGATCGGTAAATCCTGTCTAACTGCTATAGCCCTTTTAGACGGATTTGCGGACGTGACATTCATGTTGATGTTCTGTGTTGTGCTGTGATGTTGCGGATTGGTCGTGGAAGATAGCCTGGATGCAATGTTAGTATACTTTTGTTTTATATGTACATTTGATATTGCGGGGCGAGCGTTTGACATGTGAACTGCCGTCACTGCCTGTTTGTATATTATTCTTTTGGGGCACGACCGGGCTGAGGTCGATGTACCCGTTGTATATATTTTACTTTCTGTACTAGGATTACCCCAAGGTGGGGTGCACGGATAGCCGGGTTCTAGAGGGTAACGGGCCCGCATCTCATGGCGTTGAGACGGAGGGGGCTTTACTCTAGAATTGGCGGGCTATTCGCCGCACTCGTAGGGGGTATAGGTTGACCCAAGGAGGGGTGTCCAAGTTACCGGATTCCGTGAAGTGCTGGGTGGTCCATTCACGTTACTGAAGGGGGCTGCCTCGCTTCAGGTTTTGGCGGGTAACTTGCCGCGCCCGTAGGGGTCTAGGATTTTCATTGCACAGGCTATCCACACGACCAGGGGAACGTCGGGTTTCAGTAGCGGATCTATGAAACCCGGGGATCCCATATATCTGTATTATTCTGTGATGCTTATTAAATTTCTGTGATGTTGCATTTTATCACGCCTTGAGCGAATATTATATATTGATATATATACTAGTAGATGTTGTATATGTTTTGCATCCGCGCTAGTCCAGTCCCTGCTCTGTCGTTAGTTAAGTAACCTAACGGGTGATGACGGGACCCAGTGGCGAATGCGGATGGCATATACGTACATCATTATTTTCGTTCTTTTGTGGTGTGATCAATTGATGGGACTGCTTTGATTCGGATCAATGCAACCTAAAAAAACCTATTCTGATGTTGTTGGAATAATTTTTCAAAAAGCTGTTATTGCATGGGCGTTCTTATTTGTTTAGCACAGTGGTATTTGGTTATGAATATCCAGCACCTCAGTCGACAAGGCAAGGGCCGAGATCCCTTCACCGGGAGTGACCCCTTGGACAGAAGTTTGCGTCAGGGCAATAACTTCACTATAGCCGATTACCTTTGCTTTGCATCGTGGTATTCAGTTGGAATATCCTGCACCTCATTCTACGGGGAAAGAGCCGAGATCCCTTCACCGGGAGTGACCTCTTTAGTAAAGGTTTTCGCCACTATATTTTTATAAAGCTATCCAGTTCCTTCAACGATATCAAGTTCATTACGTTAAAGATTTTCGCCAGAAACCATTCATAGCCCTCCGTCATTTCAGACGTGTAGCACGTAGTATTCATGCTATGTTTGTTGACCTTCGTCAAGGCATAGTGTATGGTAGCTGCTTGTTACCTTTCTGCTGCATAGATAGATGCGTTGGTTTGGGACAGTCGTATAGCCTTGTTGACCTTCGTCAAGGGCTTGTATGGGTGGGTTCAAATTAACCTGGATAATGACGGGTAGAACTTGACATGTGACTTATGATCTGTTGACCTTCGTGAAGGTCATAAGAGCATGGGGCAAAAATCACATCGGGAGTTTCCGAAGAAACTGAAACTTGCCAGATATGCGCATACCTTCTGGAGTGTGATAACGTGAGCAGATTCCATCACGTTATCATGCGATGATAGTTAGATCCCGATTCCCACTGATGAGTTGGTTTACTCCTCGGGTGATCCCGACTAATTCTTCTTTCAGGTTTGGGGAAGAATTTGACGTTACAGTGGGAGGTTTCCTGATTAGATAGAGTGATAACCATTCTGATCTAGGTTAGAGTGCACGCTGAGTGTTTCTTTTCTCTCTCTCTTTGGCAGCGACCATGACCCGACCCTTGACTATGACTCAGTGACCAAAATTAACCGAACCTTCTTAAACACTGGCTTTTGGAATGTCAGAGTTGCAAACCTCCTTGCCACTCCTACTTTTACCCTTTTCTCCAGGACACCCCGTACTACTACGAATGTCTACTTCCATTGGATAAAACCATCGTATGGTTATATACGAACTCGAAGGAATTTATTCGAGGATGGTTTCCGGTTCTGGAGAAAAAGAATAGGGCTATTCAGTTGTCTTTTCCTTTTACTTTCTCTCAGGTTCCGAGTGCTCCTTGGATTAGGACAGTACACCTATTACGCAAATTGGATAGTCTTCTTCCAAACCATAGGCAGGTGTCGATAGGTAGGGAATGAAGAAAACCAATTAGCCTAAACGGTGTACAGAAGGTATTAAGTTAAGACAAAGAAAGGGATTAGAAGGAGGGCAAAGTAAATTGCGACTGCTATTCACGACCAAACCAAGTATTTCATTACCACTCCCACTTCACCTTTGTATTTCTCCAGGACACTCCGTATCACTACGAAGATCCACAGTTTATTGGATACTCCATCGTATGGTTATATACGAACTCGAAAGGAACTTGTTCCAGTTTGGGGATGGATTCTGGTTCAGGAGAAATAGGAATAAAATTTATTCGGTTGTCTTTTATCTTCACCTTCTCTCGCATTGCGAGTGGTCTTAGGATTAGGACAGTACACCCATTATGCTTATTGAATAGTCTTCTTCCAAACCATAGGCTGGTGCCGAAAGGTAGGGAAGGAAGAAAACCATTTGGCCTAAAGGGGTGTGCAGAAGGTAATGACTAAAAGACATATATAGGGATTTGGAGAGGTGGCAAAGAAATATACGGTTACAGTTGTGAATCTGGATAATGGAAGAGGCATTACTAGGAATACCCGGATACCCCATCGAAACATTCCAATGTTTCAATTTTACTGTGTACTGTTAAAAGAAAACTGATTTCCCAATTAGACACTTGCTCCAGGGTATGTATTTACCAGGTATGATTCTCACATCTGTATGGTTTTACAGATGATGTGTGGGAGTAAGTTATTGGGAATTAGGTGATCATCCTCATTATATCGGTGTTCCCCTCCGAACGGCGGCGCGCAGGACTGCGATGTCTTGGCACTGAGATTCAGGGCAGATGCTAATTGGTGCTATCCGTCCACCTCTCCGAAGATACCAAGTTGATTTATGGCACCATGCATCGAAGGTTTAGACGGATGCATCCGATGTAGCAGACTTCGTCAGATTCCCCCTCGTTTGAGGGGTTTTTGATTGTGGGGACGCTCTTCCCTGCAGGCGCAAGCCCCTGCAGTTAATTACGCTACCGCATTGCGGTAACAACTTTCTCCTTCTCCAGATGGTCACTTCGTGTCGTGGGTGTTTCTTTTGTATTTTGTTGCCCGTGGATTGTTTACGGAGACTGAGTTATGTCGTCGCCCGTAGGGCGTGGACTAGTCCAAATCCGTATTATCTTAGATTTAGGTTTGGGGGTTTGGTTTGAGGATACGTCAGCCGTACTCGAGGCTGAGATCGACTCAAACGTTTGTTAAGGATACGTTAGTCTAACTTTGTGACTAAGATCAACTTAACGGGATCGTTTAGATCCGACAAAGGAGCGTTTGGGCTCTATTGTTCCAGTTTAGGGACCTAGTGGTCCATCGTATGTATGGCCGTCGGGACCCATCACCTCTCTGACGACGTTGAAGGATTACAACGACAGATGTCAGAGGAGTTCAGAGATGTACCCTCGAGCCAGAGTTAATTGGGGGGATTCATAGTCCAGTCTGTTTGAAGGTTTAAGGATACGTTAGCCATCTTTGAGGCTAAGATCAACTTAAACGGGACCGTTTAGATCCGACAAAAGAGCCTACAGGGCTCTATTGTTCTAGTTTAAGGACGTTGCGGTCCATGGGTAGTTTAAGGACGTTGCGGTCCATGGGTAGTTTAAGGACATTGCGGTCCATTGTTAGTTTTAAGACATCTCGGTCAAGGTTAAGGACGTCGTAGTCCATGGGTTTAAGGACCCCACAGTCCATTGTTAGTTTTAAGACATCTCAGTCAAGGTTAAGGACGTCGTAGTCCATGGGTTTAAGGACCCCACAGTCCGGTATGTGCTCTGGATGCTTCACACGGGTTCACTGCCGTGCTTGGCGAGGACCAGGCTCCGCTCTGGACGTTTTCCACGGGGTCAAAGAGTGACATTATCCGCGTCCCACGTAACCAGGAATTTTGCATTAAACACGGGTTTAAGGACCCCACAGTCCATATCAATGTGTGGTCGTCGGGACCCGTCACCTCTTTGAAGACATTGAGGGATTACAATGCCAAATATCAAAGGAGTGAAGAGATGTACCCTAGAACCGGAGTGGATTAAATAGTCCTTGACCCAATCTGGGATCAAGACCGATTAATTATGTTATAAGCCCATTGGCCCAGTTAATCACAAATTGAGGACTTATGGCCATCTTGGGCTAAGTCCAATCAGGAGAGGCTTTGCCTCCATCCATTTAGCCAATTGGGCCAAAGCCTAGTGTTAAACACTACAGAGCAATCAGTGTTGAACACTGGGAACGAGGTTGACAAGTTAGTGTTTAACACTAAAAGATAATCGGTGTTAAACACCAGCAACAAGGCTTTTCAAATTAGTGTTAAACACTAAAACAGATCAGTGTTGAACATTGCAAACAGACTGTTGATTAGTGTTGAACACTAAGGCCCAACAGTGTTTTAACACTGGGTTCGAGAGTTTCAATTTAGTGTTAAACACTAAGGCAAGAGGGGTCACGTGGCAGCACGTGAGAGCGCCCTCCCTTCATTTATTCTGCTGAGATTATCGCGTCTTTCAGAGCCTCACGTGCCATCACGTGATGGGCATTCAAATGCCTGTGTATTAAAGCTTCTGTCAAGGGTCACGTGGGTCACGTGGGGTGCTGCCTCAAAGGGGTTTTCTGTAGATCTTCTGGGGGGGGTCACGTGGTGACACGTGACCCTGCCTCTATGTATATTGTTTAGAGGACCGGTTAATCTTTTCCAGGAATTAAATTCCTCGTAGGGTTAAACCCTGACAGTAATTTCAGAGGAATTAAATTCCTACTTTCTCTTAAAGGTTTATATTCTGAATAGAGTTGGACTCTGAATTTTCTGCAGGAATTAAATTCCTCATTCATGTGAAGAACCAAATAGGGTTAAACCCTAATAAAAGCTTTTAAGGAATTAAATTCCTACTCTCTTGTCAAATTATGATCAAGGGAATTAAATCCCCGCTGTTTCAACAGAACTAGGTTCTTTAATTAGGGTTAAACCCTGTTTCTTTTTGTTCTGAAGGAATTAAATTCCCATAACACAGGGTCAAGACCTGGTTTTATTTCAAAGGAATTAAATTCCTATAGTTCTGTGAGAATTAAATTCTCGTGCTTCAATTCCCTCTCTATGTTTTGGATCTGCATGGCAGGATCTCGACCCATTGAGAATTAAATTCTCAACCTCAAGGGGAGATGTGCACTTTGCAGATCCTCTATCAAAGAGAGAAGAAATATTTTCTTCTGTTTTATATATCAGAGTTAAACTCTGTTGAGAATTAAATTCTCTTTTCCTTCAAGGAGCCTTCCCTTCCTTACCTAGGGTTTTCTCTTGCAGAAGATCCAAGTTCCTCGAAGTATCAAGGCTCTCTCCCACTTTCTTCCCTCTGCGTCTATATCTCTTTTTTTTGTGTCTCTTGGCTCATATTTATAGGAGAAGCAGCCGAGTCAATTAGTTTTTGACGAATCTTCATTGAGAGATTTGATTTGCATCCATCATTCGTTCTGGACCTTTGGATTATTAGGTGAATTTTATTCACCGTTGGATTTCAAGTCCCGGGATTCTCCTTTGTTGCTTCGGTTAGATTTAAAGGGGAAATCTTTCCAAACCCGAGATTTTCCCATAGATAGATGATATTTCATCACCTCTGAATCTTTAATTCGATTGGTTCCAGATAGTCGCTTTCCTTTGGAAAGATTTGAATCTCTTTCAGAATTTAATTCTGTTGACAAAATGGGCTTTGAAAGCCGGTCACGTGTGACCACGTGACCCATGGTCACGTGTGGGTACGTGACCCCCTTTGGAATGAGCTTTCTTCTTTCTTTTTTGCGCTGTCTTCTGGTTGTTTCTTAACCGTCACGTGCCATCACGTGACCCCTGGTCACGTGTGAGCACGTGACCCTGGTCTGGGCTCTTTTACCTTGACTTGATCAGGGAACCGATGTGCCTTTGAATCCGCTTTAAAATGCCATGTGCCAACACGTGACCCTGGTCACGTGGGAGCACGTGACCCTTTCTTAAGCCCTTTTTTCTTTGATGTAGTCAGGAAGCTGAACTTGCTTGGCCGGTACTTTTGGGTGTCACGTGCCAACACGTGATCTGCTGGTCACGTGTAAGCACGTGACCCTTTTCTCAAGCTTTCTCCTTAAGCTTTCCTGATTTTAAATCAGGAAATAAATGCCCCCACAGCGTTGTTCTCACGTGTCAGCACGTGAGTGCAACGCTGTCACCTCTTGCGACCGTTGGATTCCTTTAGGGATCCGGGGAGATGAAACGTTTCCGTTGCCTTCTATAAATACCTCTGTCTCTTCATAGGAGCCTTCACTTTGCTCATCTTCTTCTTCTGAGAACTTTTTCTGAGAATTTAATTCTCTTCTTCCAGAGCTTAGTTCTCTGCCTTGAAACAATTTTCAGAGTTTAACTCTGTTCGAAAAGATTTCTTTTCTTCAGGTAATGTTCTTGGACAAACGATGGACCTTCACATTCCTCTGGATTTTAAATCCAAAACAAGGGTTTTTACCCTTTTCTCTTCATGTTTTCCCATAAGAACCGCTTAACTTTCAAACTGTAGATCTTTTAGGGTTTAGATGATCTTTGAGGAGATGATGATGGCGGTTCAAATCCATGGAATTTAATTCCATCCAAAAATGTTTCTGGGAATTTAATTCCCTTTTCTTAATAAGGAATTTTAATTCCAATGAAGAACTCGCTTTCTTCACACAGAGGCTTCCTGGGGTCTCTTGGCCCGAGGTTGTTCTTCTGCAATTAATGAAATGGTGGTTTTGTAATGATGTCTCCTGTGGGAATTTAATTCCTTTGATCTTGTTGGATTCATTGTAGAGCCCAAGATAGATCTCGTTGGGGGAATGTGCATGGTCCTCAATCTTTATTAAATGAGGATATTCCTTTTGTTTTATTGTAACTATCTGGTCTCATTATTAATGAGCCGTCATCCGGATTCTGTGGGGCCCATGTGTTTTGTAGCCAATGGTCCCAGGAAACTTTGCTGTTGCTTTCTTCAACTAGTCTTCATGTTCATGCATGAATATATATCGCTAACTTTTCTTTTAACGGTCTCCCTTTATTGGATTTCAGGTGCGATGGCTTCTGTTCCACGCTTTCCCTTTTCTCGCTCGGAGGCGGCTTTTCCTCAGTCACCATCTGATGAGGAGGCGATGGCGATGATTCGGGCCCATGACCCGAACTGCACCAACCTTCTTCAATGGGGATCTTGGTACAGTCAGATTATTCAGGGTCGCCGGAGTTTTCTTTGCGCGGTGCCGACGGAGCCCACTTTCCCATTCTTACCGATGGATCCTCCAAGGACGGTTTTTGCTGTGGAAATGCCCAACTGGACTCCAACGGGGAGGCTCGAGCCTTCGACGACTGGTATTCCGAACCATCCGATCCCGGCCATAGACATCTTGGGGCGGCGTATCTGCCAGGGTGAGGCCCACCCGTGGGGGCAAATTTATAAGATAGGGCTCACTCCCCGGCATCCTACGGGCTACCTTCTCTGGGCTCGCTACATCCTTTCTGCCCATCGTGCGCGGTTGCAGAAAGTCGGGCTTTATCAGGCCATATACGCGTCACTATTCCATTATAAGTCCCCGCATGCCTGGTGGGTTAAGGCGTTTTTAAACCAATGGAATCTCCCTACCAACACTTTCATCCTAGGAGATCGTGAGGTCTCGATCTCTCTTGCAGAATTTTATGAAATCTCAGGATTGCCGATCAGGGGTGCACTGTATGAGGAGTTGTTGCCTCCTGATGAGTATGTCTTTGAGCTCGAGTCTGCACCGGCTGACGGCTTGTCTGTTGAGAATGCCGTTCGCCACAAGCGCCCCAGCTTGATCAAGGCGCTGGGTATTTTTGATCGATTGTTCACTGAATCTGAGGAGCAGGTTGTTACTTTTAAAAGCTTCATTTCCTGCTTCCTTCGTGAGGATATCATATCGAAGACTGCTCCGAAGTTTGCTAACATCAAAGACCCATTTGGGTTTGGTCCGAAGAAGCTACCGACCGCTGAATCGGACCTGCCACAATATTATATTCCCATCGTATCGCCGATGCCTTTTGAGTCCGTTGCAGCACCTGGTATGGATGAGGAAACATTCTTCGTGGGGTTTGTCAGTGTTTGGCTTAGTTGGTTCGTTATTCCCATGCATCGTCGCTTCATGAGAGCCTCGGTCATCTACCCGGCTCATCGTATTGCTGAGGGGACGCGGTTGGCCATCGGCATCCCGGCCTTGGCGCACCTCTATAATGGATTGGGCACCGCAGCTAATACCTCTACGCCTGGGGTGGATGTGGTAAACTTTTCGCTTCATTATTTCACGTCCTGGATCGAAATGCACGTATTGGGGGCTTTCGCCATGCATCAGAGGCCCTCATTTTACGATGCCTACCCTTTTCCTCGACTTATGCGATTAGTGGATGCTTCTGCCGCCGACCCGACTCAATTCGGGGCTATTCGGGTGCTGATTTCTCCTCATGCCACCGCCGGCGGGTTGGTTTTTACTGATCGGGTCTTATCTACTCCTTCGGGTCCCGTTCAACAACTCTGGGACCAGTCGAAAGACAACGCACCTTCTTTGAAGCCTCGGGAGGCCACGCATTTGTATGCGATTAGACCGGGCTACTTGGTGTTTCGCCAGGACAGTGCAGCTCTTTTCATGCGGTACAATCCGCATCGATTTGCCCGACAGCTAGGATACGACCAGGGCGTTCCTTTCGAGGCTTTTATAGTTGCCCCGATCCCTTCGCTCGATGCTGTTCGCGATGTCGTTCATCATTTCATGAGGCTGAATACCGGCTCTTATTTCATGGTCCCTGAAGCCGAGTACATGCCCCGATGCGTGGGCGCGTTTACGGGTTGGTATCTTCATCGGGTCAGCCCAATCATTCTTGAGTAAAGGAGGGTGCTTCTCGGCCACGATACCCCTCCTTTGGTTCCTGGGGCTAAGCTACGACCGAGGGTTCCAGTCCGCTTTCCTTTGAAGGAGATTGGCACCGCGCTCATTCCGGGGGAGTCCGGGGTAGACCTTACTCCAATAGCTGGTATGCCCTTGGGTTCTCGATCGCGAGGTAAACGGGCCCCAGTAGTAGCACCCTTGCCGGTGGCGACACCGCCCCCCGTGGCGTCGACAATGGCGATGTTGTCCTCGGTTGTGGCACCGAACGAGAGTAACAGGGATGAGGGCGCTGAGGGCGATATGGGCCAGCGCCGCCCTAAGGCTTCGCGAGGGAGGAAGCGGTCATCCTCAGCGACCGGCTCTGGGTCTAAACGGCGGAGGAAAGCGGCTACTGCCCCGCTTGATTCTGTGGTGGAGTCTGAGCCTATCCTTGAAGACGAACCATTGGCCCTGCAAGGGTCAGACGCTGGACTTCTCTTCCCGAGTTCAGCTGATGAGGAGGCTGCACAGTTGGCCGAGGCCATACGGCGCTCAAAAGACGCGTCTCATAACGCCAAGGTTCCGAAGAAGTCTTATCCCGCTGTAATTTTTTACGAAGACCCTTCGTGGATTCGGCGGCGATTTATCGGCCCTTTGGAGGAATGGGGGGAAAGGGCTTTGAAGCAGGCCGCTTCAGAAGACGCAGCTGATGCACTCTCTTTGTGGACCAGCGGTCATGAGTCTACCCTTGAACCCCGGCGAGCCCACCTCCTTGAGAAGGAGCAGCGGCTTGAAGAAGCCATATTGAGGGCTTCTTTGCGTATAGGTACGTTGTGCTTCCTTTGTAGTCTTTCCGATTATTTATGCCTGTGCATATGTATCATTATTCTTATTTGAATCGTGCAGAATCTTCGACGCTGGGGGAGCTCCCTACGGGCCTATTAAAGCTAAAGCCCGCCGAAATTCTCAATGAAGCCTTGCTGGATGTGGAGGGGGCTGACGAGGCTGCTCCTCTCATGGTGGAACCTCCAGCGGCGGTTCTTGATCAGGGAGTGCTTGCCCCTTTGGAGGTGGCTCCTTTGGAGGCCGCCGCCCCAATGACTCCTACTGCGAGCGGCCCAAAGGCTGGGAGCGAGGTAGTCGGGACTACTCTCCCTTTGTTGGAGCCTGAGGTCATGGCGGAGACCGTTGAAGCTGCTATCCCCCCGGCTCAGAATGGGAGGAGTGTTGAAGGTATTCCTCTGTGTTTTAATTTAGCAACCCCTTCATAGTCTGAACTCTTTTATCTTTCCCAGAATTGCGCGGTTTGGCGGCCACGATCGCGGATCTGTCGCCTCGACAGTCATTTCAGCGTTTATTGGAGATGGCAGCTCCGTAGGCGATCTCCCCTCAACGCATTGTCCTCTCGTCTGGGCAAGGTTGGTGTCGTCCATCCCTTCTCATAGCATCGTCGTTATTTTGCGTACTGACATTGATGTTTTCTACAGTTCTGGAAGCCGATGATGAGGTCGAGGTTCTCGAAGGGCCAGGGGAGCCTTCAGCTCCTACTTGCACGACTGTCGGTGAGTGACATCTCGTTGCACTCTCACTCGTTCTTTGCTTAAGAATTTTGCTGATGTCTTCCAAATTTGAACAGCTCTGCCAGTCTCCACGGCGTTGGAGTCGCGCATCGTGATGCCACCCGGCCCTTATGCCTTGCGGGCTTCAGAACGCTTGGCCCAATTAAGCCTCGTCTCCTTGTCGTCTCTGATCGAGGAGCTTCGTGCTGGCAGCACGACCACGGCTGAAGCATTCGCTGCCGAGGCTAACGGTTCTCTTCCTTTTCTTGCCACCTACCACAGCGAAGAGGTGGTGCGAGTCTGGGTGGAGTTCTGCCGGCGAGTGGAGGCTTGCCTGCATGCCCTTGAATGTTCTCACCTTTCCTCAGAGGCCGTGGCTGCAAAGGCGGAGTTACGGGGGCTGATAGCACGGTGCGCGACAAACATGACGTCATGTGAGAAGAGGCTCGGTCGCAAGTTCTCGGAAAGGGAGCTAGCCTCCAAGGCGCTGGGCGAGCTCCAAGCCAATCTCACAGCCAAAACCAACAAAGCGTATGAACTCTGGCGGGTGCTTCAGGAGTCCATCAAAGAGGTGGTGGCTCTCGATAAAGCTGCCACGTTCACTCGTGAGAGGGTCGAGGCTCATAAGGCCACTGAGAAAGAGCTTGAAGCCCGGCTCGCTTCGTATCAGGCTCAACAAGCTCAAGCGGAGGCTCGTCTTTTGGAGATCTTGCGTCATGAAGCCGTAGTCCAACAAAAGCAGGATGAGCTGACCAAGTTGCTGAATCGCCCGCCGGCCTGAAACATTTGTATCTTTTTCTTTCTTTTTGTACATACTCATGGATGAGAGTATTTTCTTTTTGTTTCTTTCATGAATTGTATTTCGTACCCATTTTGGTTTATGAATAAAAGATACATTTTTCTTCTCAATGATGTGTTTCCTTCTCATTGAATGTATTCTGCGAATATTCTATCTTGATCTCCTTGCGGGACAGCAATGGCTCAGGACTCAGGGTTAAGATCTGCTTCCTAAGACTTTTGCATTTTATGAGCCACGAGGGTTTCATAAAGAGTTTTTCTCCCTACAGGTCGAGAGGATCCCATAGGTGTAAGTTCTTCTTAAGAATCGTGAGGATCCTTAAGCGGGTTTTCTCTTGAGAGTCGTAAGGATCTCACAAGAGAGTTTTTCTTCCTTACAGGTCGTGAGGGCCTGCAAGTGCCGGATGTGATCATCCTTATCCGTGTTTCACGGAGTCAGGGGTCTATTAAGGTATCGTAGTTTAAAGACGTCACGGTCAAGGTTAAGGACCTCATAGTCCGTGGATTTAAGGACTCCACCGTCCGCTGTTAGTTTTAAGACATCACGGTCAAGGTTAAGGACCTCATAGTCCGTGGGTTTAGGGACTCCACAGTCCGGTGTTTGGTTGCAGGGACCCGTCACCTCTTTGAAGACGTTGAGGAATTACAACGCCGGGCATCAAAGGAGTGAAGAGATATACCTTTAGACCAAGGCAGAATCCGTAGGGAATCGGGGTGGTTGATCGTTAGTTTTAAGACATCACGGTCGAGGTTAAGGACATCATAGTCCGTGGATTTTAAGGACTCCACAGTCCAGTATTTGCTCTGGATGCTTCACACGGGTTCACTGCCGTGCTTGGCGAGGACCAGGCTCCGCTCTGGATGCTTCACACGGGTTCACTGCCGTGCTCTGTGAGGACCAGGATCCGCTCTGGACGTTTTCCACGGGGTCAAAGAGTGACATTATCCGCGTTCCACGTGACCAGGAATTTTGCACTAGATGCTTCACACGGGTTCACTGCCGTGCTCGGCGAGGACTAGGCTCCGCTCTGGATGCTTCACACGGGGTCACTGCCGTGCTCTGCGAGGACCAGGATCCGCTCTGGACGTTTTCCACGGGGTCAAAGAGTGACATTATCCGCGTTCCACGTGACCAGGAATTTTGCACTAGATGCTTCACACGGGTTCACTGCCGTGCTCGGCGAGGACTAGGCTCCGCTCTGGATGCTTCACACGGGTTCACTGCCGTGGTTTGCGAGGACCAGGATCCGCTCTGGACGTTTTCCACGGGGTCAAAGAGTGACATTATCCGCGTTCCACGTGACCAGGAATTTTGCACTAGATGCTTCACACGGGTTCACTACCGCGTTAGGCGAGGACTAGGCTCCGCTCTGGATGCTTCACACGGGGTCAAAGAGTGACATTATCCGCGTTCCACGTGACCAGGAATTTTTCACTAGATGCTTCACACGGGTTCACTGCCGCGTTAGGCGAGGACTAGGCTCCGCTCTGGACGTTTTCCACGGGGTCAAAGAGTGACATTATCCGCGTTCCACGTGATTAGGAATTTTGCACTAGATGCTTCACACGGGTTCACTGCCGCGTTAGGCGAGGACTAGGCTCCGCTCTGGACGTTTTCCACGGGGTCAAAGAGTGACATTATCCGCGTTCCACGTGACCAGGAATTTTGCACTAGATGCTTCACACGGGTTCACTGCCGCGTTAGGCGAGGATTAGGCTCCGCTCTGGATGCTTCACACGGGGTCAAAGAGTGACATTATCCGCGTTCCACATGACCAGGAATTTTGCACTAGATGCTTCACACAGGTTCACTGCCGCGTTAGGCGAGGACTAGGCTCCGCTCTGGACGTTTTCCACGGGGTCAAAGAGTGACATTATCCGCGTTCCACGTGACCAGGAATTTTGCACTAGATGCTTCACACGGGTTCACTGCCGCGTTAGGCGAGGACTAGGCTCCGCTCTGGACGTTTTCCACGGGGTCAAAGAGTGACATTATCCGCGTTCCACGTGACCAGGAATTTTGCACTAGATGCTTCACACGGGTTCACTGCCGCGTTAGGCGAGGAGTAGGCTCCGCTCTGGACGTTTTCCACGGGGTCAAAGAGTGACATTATCCGCGTTCCACGTGACCAGGAATTTTGCACTAGATTCTTCACACGGGTTCACTGCCGTGCTCGGCGAGGACTAGGCTCCGCTCTGGATGCTTCACACGGGTTCACTGCCGTGCTCTGCGAGGACCAGGATCCGCTCTGGACGTTTTCCACGGGGTCAAAGAGTGACATTATCCGCGTTCCACGTGACCAGGAATTTTGCTGATTGTATCCGCATTTCACGGGATGGAGGTTTGACTGTTGGCGATATGTATACCACCGAGCCATGGAACTGGGAGTTGCCGCTGTTCCGCTTAGCTTGAAGTTGTGTTCGTTGTTACGAGACGCGTGTTGAGATGATCTCTAGGTTATTTGTGGCCCGTCGAGATTCGGCTTCTTCTTCTAATGAAACCTGGGGAGGAAGAGTGCGACTCCTTCTTTGTTTGCGCCCCTGGATTGTATATAGGGATTGATGTAGCATCACCTGTAGGGCATATATTTTATTTCTTTTCCCGCGATGCTCTATCATTTCAGCTTTTTATATCGCGAAAATCGCGATTGCCCAATCATTTCGGCTATTTTTCGCGGTGCCCAATCATTTCGGCTATTTTTCTTTTTACTCGCTGCTTTTTATTGCGAGTTGCCCCATCATTTCGGCTATTTTTTATATGCATACATTTTTACTTGCTGCTTTTTATTGCAAGTTGCCCCATCATTTCGGCTATTTTGTAGGCATGTGTGGCTTGCTAGCTTTTTTGCTGCAAGCTTGGATTTTGGACACCGATTTCGGCATCAGCACCGCTGCAACTGGGATGTTGCCAGGAGCGAATCATCATTTGCCTCTGTCGATGTTGAACAAAGGTGGCTTAGCAAACAGGGTTAAGGTCCTGTCGACTAAGGCTTTTGACTTCATGAGCCGTAAGGGTCTCACAAAGGTATTTCTCCCTACAAGTCGTGAGGATCTTATAGGTGTATTTTCTCCCTAGGAATCGTGAGGGTTCCTAAGTGCATTGTTCCTCTGTAAGTCGTAAGGATCCTACGGGAGGGTTTTCTCCTTGTAAGTCGAGAGGATTTACAAGGGTTGTTTACCATGCAAACATATCCCTAGTCTCGGATGGGACTTAGTTAGGGGAATGTTTATTCGCGCCCGTGGATTGTATACAAGGGTCAGTATTGAGCTGCTTGTAGGTCCTATATCGAAGGTTGTGGAGGATTTGCTTAAGAACAGGTTTAGGTTTCTGTAACTTAAGACTTTCAAATCTCATGAGCCGTGAGGGTCCCATAAGAGAATTCTCCTTACGAGTCGTGAGGATCTCGTAAGTGTATTTTCTCCTTAGGAATCGTGAGGATCCCTAAGTGTGTTGCTCCTTTGTGAGTCGTAAGGATCTCACGCAGGTGGTTTCTCCTTACAAGGTCGAGAGGACCCTACAAGTGTCTTTTAACGAGGTTGCGCCCTTTCGGGTTTTCACAAACACTCGCCGGTAGTCCTGCTGTTTTTACTCACGGAGCCCTTTCGGGTTTTTATCCGTGCCCATTTTGCTTATGGACATACCGTTTTTTTTTATTCTTTTTCACTTTTTTTTTTACAAGGTCGCACCCTTTCGGGTTTTCACGAGCACTCGCCGGTAGTCCTGCTGTTTTTACTCACGGAGCCCTTTCGGGTTTTCATCCGTGCCCATTTTGCTTATGGACATACCGTCTCTTTTTTTTATATTCTTTTTCATATATATATATATATATATTTTTATCTCGTCAGCCTAAAGATGCTGCGGTAGTAGTTTTAGGGACGTTTCGGTCCGTCGTTAGTTTAAGGACGTTTCGGTCCGTCGCTAGTTTAAGGACGTTTCGGTCCGTCGCTAGTTTAAGGACGTTTCGGTCCGTCGTTAGTTTAAGGATGTTTCGGTCCGTCGTTAGTTTAAGGACGTTTCGGTCCGTCGCTATGGGAAGGCCGGTTGCTGCTTGTAAAGCTTGAGCCTAGGAAGATAGTGAGCGGACATAGTCGTCGTCATCTATCATTGACCCAGGCTGTGGCTTATTAAGCGTAGTATTTCTTTAAGAAGCGGCCGTTTATTGGCCTGAAAGGCCTTTCACCGTGCATGTCCATGAGTAGGTAGGCTCCACCCTGGTAGACCTTGTCTATGATGTATGGGCCTTCATAGTTTGGCTCAAATTTTCCTCGCTTGGCACGATTGGGGATCATAGGTCTTTTGACCACTAGGACGAGTTCGCCTTGGCGGAATGTCCTCGGCCTGGTCAATCTTTTGTACGAGCGCGTCATCTTTGCTTTGTAGGCCTCTAGATGTTGTTGCGCTATGAGCCGGGTTTCGTCGAGGGCATCAAGCTCCTCAAGCCGAAGGTGAGCATTTTCTTCGTTCGTCAGCTCGTGGTGGACTGCTATTCATAGAGAGGGTAACTCTATCTCGAGGGGGAGCACTGCTTCCGTCCCAAATACCAACGCGTACGGCGTTGTGTTCGTGGCCGTCTTGAATGTAGTTCGATAAGCCCAAAGGGCTTCTTGCAGCCTTTCGTGCCAGTCTATCTTATTCCTGGAAACGGTCTTTTTTATGATCTTCGTCAAGGTCTTATTGAAGGCCTCGGCCAGACCGTTAGCTCGTGGATTGTAAACCGAAGAATATCTCCAGTCTATATTGTGCTGCTGTGCGAAGCGGCTAATCTTATGGCTTCGGTAGGCCGGCCCATTATCGGAGATAACCCGCCGTGGAGTTCCGAACCGATAGATGACGTGCGTCTTTAAGAAATGGAGGATATTCTCCGTCTTCACTTCCCTCAGTGGTACCGCTTCTGCCCATTTGGAGAAGTAATCAGTTGTCGCCAGGATAAAATGGTGTCCCCGGGATGATGCTGGCTCAATGGGGCCGACTATGTCTGTCCCCCACATTTCGAATGGCCAACTAGCCACCGTTGGGTGCAGTGGATTCGGATGTTGGTGGATGAAGTCTCCATGAATCTGGCATGAGTGGCATTGCTTCGCATACTCGAGGCAGTCCTGGATCATCGTGGGCCAGTAGTAACCCATCCGTTTAATTTTTAACTTCATCTTTGGGCCTGCTTGGTGAGAACCGCAAAGTCCGTCATGCACTTCCTGAATGACTCTTTCTGCTTCGTCAGGTCCTAAGCATCTTAGCCATAGAGAATCAAACGATCTTTTGTATAGAATATCGTTGACGAGAGCGAAAGATAGAGCTCGTTTCATGAGTTGATGTCTTGAGGACGCTTCTTTGGGCGTTCGGTGGGACTTAAAGTAGTCTATGAAGACTTCCCTCCAGTCTTCGGCCTTCTCATGGTCTTTTATTTGTAGGGTCGTCTGCTCAGTCGCTCCCTTTTCTTCGCATGATTCCGGAGACATTTCTGCCGGGGCGAGCACTCGACGGCTTTGTACCACGATTCTGACGTCATCGAGGTTCTCGTCAGCCAGTTCTTTAGCAAGTTTAGCCAACGCGTCTGCTTTGCTGTTTTCCGCGCGCGGTATGTTCTCCAAAGTATAGGAGGGAACTTGGGTCAATAGTTGTTGCACCCTTTCGCCGTACTTCACCAACTCCGGTTTGCACGTTTGGTAGTCACCATTTACCTGACTAACGACCAGCTGAGAATCCCCGTATATAAGGAGGTCTTCAATTTCCATGTCGATGGCGATCTCGAGGCCTGCTATCAGAGCTTCGTATTCAGCTTCATTGTTTGTCCTTGTTTCTGTTAAGGAGAAGGCGAAGCGCATTATCCCTCCTTGTGGAGTTCCAAAGATGAGGCCTATCCCTGATTTGATCATTGGGATACCTTGTTTCTGTTTCTTTATAGAGGACGCTCCATCGAAATAGAGTTCCCATCGGGTGCTTCAGCCGCTAATCGCATCAAATGCATGCTCGTCCGGCAAATCACAGTTCAGAGGAGAATCGGCCGGTATCGGGTACTCAGCGAGGAAGTCGGCAATGGCCTGGCCTTTCACTGCCTTGAGAGGTTGATACGTTATCGAGAACTCCATCAAGAGCAGGGCCCACTTAGCGAGTCGTCCCGTCAATATGGCTTTCGACATCAAGTACTTAAGGGGATCCACCTTTGAAATGAGACGGACTTCATGCGCCAGCGCATAGTGCCTGAGCTTTGTTATCGCGAAGATTAACGCCAAGCAATGTTTTTCAATGGGAGAGTAGTTGCTTTCTGCCCCCAGTAGAACTCGACTTAAGTAGTAGAGTGCTCTCTCTTTCCCCTGATCGTTCTCTTGTGCCCATAATGCGCCCAAGGAACCTTCGAGGGCGGTTGTATAAAGAATGAGGGGTTTCCCCTTGACCGGCGCAGTCAACACCGGAGGGTTCTGCAGATACTGCTTGATCTCGTCTAGTGCACCTTGGCATTTGTGATCCCAAACGAATGGAGTTCCCTTCTTCATCAGGTGGCTGTAAGGACGGCATTTGCCCGAAAGATTAGCGATAAACCGCCGGATGTATGCGAGCTTCCCCTGGAGAGACCGCAACTGCTTGAGGGTTCTTGGCGGAGGCATTTCCATGATCGCTTTAATCTTCGACGGATCTATTTCAATACCTCGGTGTCGAACGATGAATCCTAGGAATTTGCCCGAGGAGACTCCAAACGCACATTTGAGGGGATTCATTTTCAAATTATATTGCCGAAGGCGTCGAAATACAGTCTCCAGATGCTTTAAATGATCTTCGTATGACATGCTCTTTACTACGAGGTCATCGATATAGCACTCGACGACGTCGTGTATGAGGTCATCAAAGATCTTTGTCATGGCCCTTTGATAGGTAGCGCCAGCGTTCTTTAGACCAAAGGGCATAACCCTGTAGCAGAATATACCCAAAGGGGTGCGGAAAGCGGTGTGCTTCTGGTCTTCGGGATGCATCTTTATCTGATTGTATCCTGACGAACCATCCATGAAGGAGAAAACCTCGTGAGTGGACGTGTTATCTATCATCAGCTCGGTTACTGGTACTGGGAAATCATTCTTTGGACAGGCTTTATTGAGATCCCTGAAATCCACGCATATGCGTACCGTCCCATTCTTCTTCATTACCGGGACGATATTGGCGATCCAGTCGGGATATTGGACTTCTTGGATAAATCCAGAATCGATCAACTTCTTGACTTCGGCGTTGATGCTCATCTCAAGCTCGAGTCGCATCCTCCTTGGCGCCTGCTTAACTGGCTTGATATCTGGGGATATTGCTAATCTATGCACAGCAATCTCCGGGTCTAATCCTGGCATCTCGGAGTAATTCCACGCGAAGCAGTCTTTATGCCATAAAAGCACGTTCTTTAATGCAGCCACCCTCTCTTCGGATAACAGCTCGCTGACAAATGTCGGTCGCGGGTCGTCTGCCGATCCCAACTCAATCTTCTTGAGGTTATCTGCAGTAGTATGTATACCATCTTCCAGTTCTTTTGGAGCTGGCGGAAATTCTGAGATCACCTCATCGTCGCTGTTCTCAAAGCACCGGGGAAGGTCATCTACGTTCTCGGGCTCTTCTCCTAATATCGTAATCGTATAACAAGTGCGAACCCGCTCCCTGGACTGAGGGGGTCCCGGTTCTGCTCTTGCGGCCTTGGGCTCATGCTTTTGCGGCGGCGTTACCTTCCAGCCGTCGGATAAAGCGAATCTGCCCCGTTGGTACTGGTCCTCGACCCAGTTCTTGAAGGTGAAGCAGTCTTCGGTAGGATGTCCTATGGCTCGGTGATAAGAGCAATAACTCAGATGAGAAGCCTTGTTAGCTTGCTCAGGATGTCTGGACTCTGGAAGCGTGATCATTTGATGTTTTATAGCGAGGTTAAGTAACCTCTCCGTTTTGTCTCGGGGGAAGGAGTACGCTCGACTCATCTTCTTCATGAGGGACAAACCCGAGCCGCTTCTTGATTTATTTCCGTCTCTGCGTCGGGCCCTTCGTACAACGGATTGACAAGGATAAGCGTCTTTGTCTTTTGCAGCACGTTGAACTAGACGTTGCGTCCTGGCCTTCTCGTAGATGGCCATTTCGCGGTTGTGGTCATCCCGAGCTTTCTGACCCACTTTCCTGATAGGCTTGCCCATTCGTTCTTCAAACGACGGACTCGGCGTTTTAATCGCGGGGTCTAGTTTTGATGGGGGGTTGGCATTTCGTGACAGGGCGTCTTCCTCTTCATCAAAGGTATATATAGCGTAGCTGCTGTGAGCCCATTCCCGTTTTTCGGCTCTTGCGTATCCAAGCCCGAGTATTTCCATCTTCCCGTTGGGCAATTTGCGTTGAGTTCCGGGGACATCCCAAATCCTGTTGTAGAACCGAGCCTGCCGAACGGTCTGTTCTAAGGGTACTCCTTGGCGCTTCAGTAGCTTCTTTAATCCATTTGTATAGTATCTGGGCAGACGGATGGGTTGGAGCCTGTCAAGTGTAGCATCCGCGCCATGCCAGATCTCTTTCTCTATTTTCGACTCTGAGGATCGGTAGAATAGGATCACCTTCTCACCCCTTTGCCTGGGAGGGACGTAAAATGTTTGCAGGTCCTGCACATTGTGAGCCTGAAGCGTGTCGAGATCCTTGTAGTGTTCTCGCGGTACCATGGTGATTTGCAAACTATGGTCATCGCCAGGGGGTGCTTGTATTGACAGCCGATTGGAGAACACAGCATTAACTTCATCTTCTGAATCACTTCCGAAGACTAACATAGGGGCGGGCGTCCTCAGGTTGTTGCGTTGAGATGGCCCTGCATAAACTATCTCTTCTTCTTCTTCGGTATCGCTTCCGAAAATAGGGATGGTGGCGGCGGTTTTGTTCCCCGGATTGCGACACCTTTCTGTATCCTCGAAATCTGGCAAAAAGTACTTCGCATCTTCGTATTTGCGGACTTCGTTCACGGAAAACGGGTTTAACTCACCTGTTACGGTATACTCGAAACCATCCTTAAAGTACTTCATACACTGATGTTGTGTAGAAGGGATGATGTTGTATTCGTGTAACCAAGGACGACCGAGCAAGGCGTTGTAGCAGGTCTTGGCGTCAATGACATGGAATTTGATATCTGTGATGAGAAGTCCAAATCGTAGTGTTAGTATCACAGATCCGAGAGTCCGTGACGATTACGAATCGAAACCGGAGATAGTAATCTTGTCACGAGCGAGGTGTTGCACGCTCATGCAGATTTCCTTCAACACCCGAACATTAAGGAGATTGACGGAGGATCCATTATCCACCAGAATCTTTCCTATCTTGATATCATGGCAGTATCCGGAGACATATAGGGGACGGTTGTGGTCGCACGTCCCGAGAAGGAGTTCTTCATCACCGAACGTGACGTCGGCTGTATGCACTTCCTCCAGTTCATCCTTCATCTTTTCAGTGGCGAGGAAGGCTTGGAATTGCTCAGGTTCTTGTAACGCCTTAATTAGTGAGTCTCGCGCTTCTTTTGATAATAGGAGGGCATCGAGAATGCTAAGCTGAGAAGGTAGCTTCCTTAGGTGCGCGAGGATGTTATAGTCCACCTTACCCTTCCTAGGAGGGTCTTTGGCAGCCAACTCTCCCATGGCTTGGTCATCTAAAGTGATATCTTCAGTGACCTTTTCCTTTCCCTTATCCTTTCTACTTACGGGCCCGAGATTCTTTTCCGGGAGTGTGCGATTGCGCAGCTGAATGTTCTCGCAGATCTCCGATTCCTCCTCTTTCCCTAAAACGGATTCTTTGAAGAGAGGGCCCAGAGCGATTTCTTCATCAGAGTCGCTCCCAAAGGTGAGAACTTGTGACCCCCTGGCGTTAACCATGTAACAGTTGCCAGTAGTTCTGCTGTGCCCATCGATGGTACTTCTTCGCTCCCGACGGATCTTGCGTTTCATGCGCTTAAAATGTTGCCGATGAGCAACATATCCTTGCCACCATATCTTAAAGGCGTCGCACTCCTCCGTGGGGTGTGATATTTTCCGGTGATATGCACAATAATTAGGGTGCCTCTCCACCCCATCGTGTGCGTTTCCTTCCGAGGGCGGTAGCTTCATCCCCATTGACATGGCTTTGGCAAACCTTTTTCTCGTCTTGAATATCTTCTTGTCTACTTCGGATGCCTTTCGCTCTGGTAGTTCAACTCTTTTGTTCAGTTGCCCGCATTTGGCTCCTTCCGATGTGGCCATCTCACGCTCCTGGTCCGCTTTACATTTTAGACGAATCTCGTCTAGAAAAGCGTCGATCATTTCGTCTGTTGGCTATGCACGCTCTGGTACAGGCTCTGCCTCCAGCTTCTTAGTGCCAGGAGTTTTCCCATCATCGGTAAACGAGTGGGCGATTACGTTACAACTCGCCACATATCCTTCGGATTCATCTGACGAGCTCTCTCCATCATCTTCCTCTTGAAAGATGTGGTTGAGGAACTCTTGCAGTGTGACAGGAGTTCGCGCCTTTTGATTGTATTCTTCCAGCGCGTCGATTTGCTTCTGCAAGTTCGTGTGCTCATTTCCAAGCTTCACAGGCTTCTTGGATTTCTTCTTCTTTTTCTTCGAAGATTTTGACGATTGGGCGTGAGTATTTGGGCTCTTATCGCGAGTCTTTGTAGTTGGGCGGCCTCTTAGCATCCCTTCGATAATTTGAGGTTCAAGAGGGTCCTTCCATTCGATCGCAGGGCACGCATGAAGGTCTCTCAGCATTCTTTTGGTTTTAGTTGATAACACGACCTCCCATGGAGCTTCTTCAACAAAGGAGCAGGTTGCCCCCGGTGTATCTGCTTTCTTAGGAGTATGCGGTTGTGGTGGGTTCACCTTCCACTTTTCGGACAGTACAAACTTCCCCTGGAGGTACTGGTCTTCAATCCATCCTTTGAAGACGAAGCAATCTTCAATCGGATGGCCTACCGTTTGATGGTAAGGGCAATAGTTAGGGTTATTCGCCTCGGTGGGTTGCGGCGGTCGCCTTGGATTTGGTAGGCTTATAAGTCTGTTGCGTATTTTCAGCTCGAATAACCGTTTCGTCTTGTCTCGTGGGAATGAGTAGGGACGCTTCATCTTCTCATTATAATACCGACGCCTTTCCTCGAGTTGATCTGCCGGTTTCGGGGCGTTAGGTTGCTGTTGGGCATTCGCAACAAAGGTTGCCCTTCCTTTACCCTTGTCATTCCGAGGTTCCGACTTCGGGGGAGGTGGTCTATGACCCATCTGGTCCATCTGGGCCAACTTGTCGATTAAAGCCTGGAATGTGGTTGGCTTAAAGAACATCATAAACTGGGAGATAGTTGCGTGAGGGTCTAGAGTTCCCACGAACATGCCCACCGCAGGTGCTTCCTCAATGCGTTGCTCGCATCTCGACCACAAATTCCGCCAGCGTATAGCATACTGGACCCAGGTTTCGCCTGGTTTTACCCTGGCGTTAATTAGTGCAGTTATTGGAGTGCGTTCGCTGGCACTTGCGAATCGCTGAGTGAACAACAGCTCCATTTCAGCGAACGTTTTGATAGAATCGTTCGGGAGTTCTGAATACCATTCGAACGCAGTTTCCGATAGGCTGCCCACGAACTGGCGGAGCAACAGTTTATCATCACCGCCGGTGTTACCGCAGAGGGCCCGGAACTGGGCGACATGTTGATGGGGGTTGCCGGTTCCCTTGTACACGTGGAATTTTGGTATCGTATAGCCTGGCGGGTATTTGATTTGGTCGTACCAGCTCGGATACGG
This sequence comes from Agapanthus africanus, assembly GCA_030015575.1. Classification (NCBI taxonomy): domain Eukaryota; kingdom Viridiplantae; phylum Streptophyta; class Magnoliopsida; order Asparagales; family Amaryllidaceae; genus Agapanthus; species Agapanthus africanus. The sequence goes on along the minus strand of CM057343.1, from coordinate 310,047,037 downwards.
TCGCCCCGTTTTCACGACTTGACCGGCTGCCTCAGTCGCGTGATGAACCCGGATTTGCTGGGCTATGTAGTCAGCCAAGTCAGCATTAGAGATTGCCTCCTCCTTGGCCGTTGAGAGGGCTGGTGGTGGATTTGATGTTTCTCCTCGGTCGTCTTCAAGCACGATTGGGGGATCCTCGGCGGGTAAGTCCTGCTGGATCATCATTCCTATCATATCTTGGAAGAGAAGGCCCATACGTTGTATGTTGGCTGCCTGTTCAGCAGCCTCTTTGTCCTTTTTCTCCAGTATCCGGCGAAGGAATTTAGCGTCGGTTTCTTCCTCCTGGCGCGCGTCTGAGGACGTTTCTGGGTTTTCTTTTGGCCCGGTAAGTGCGGCCATAGCATTCATCATTTCCTGAAGCTTTTGTTGCTGCTCCTGGGCCTTCGTCACGGATCGGGTTAGCGGTCGGTGGCCCGTAGAAGTGCGGCTTTCCTCCTTTCCAGAGGCCATGTAGACAGTGTGCGCCACCATGCCCCCAGACTTAGGGCGTCTGGGCTCAGTGCTTTTAGCCGTCGTTGCATGCTGGGGGGTCTTTTCTGGCCTCCTCCTTTTATGAGCCAGTTGATCAACAGCCCTTTGGGGTTTAGCCTGGTGACCAGCTTCCGGTTGGATTTTCAGCTTCTTGTGCTGGCGGGAGAAGTTTGGATCGATGATCGAGTCTCGGGCCTGCCGCCAAACTTTGTAGATTTTGGAAGACAGCCGTTGAGGAGATCGGGGCTGTTCGGGTTTTATTTCCACAACCTTTTTTAATGGGGGAGGAGACCTCTTCAGCATTGCAGTAGCAGAATTCCTTCGCACCTTATTTAGCATTTCGAAGCTGTTCCCAGTTGGAACAGCAGCATTAACTTCTGCCACCGGGGCCGATGGAGTCAACCCGGAGGGGGAGTTGCCCCCAGCCTTTCTTACTCGGCGCCAATGGCGACGTCGAGCGTGTCGAGCGGACGGCGTAGGGTCAGCGGTAAGAATGGTTTTGTCTTGCCCCCTGTCTGGGTGGGGGGTCGCTGTTGGTATTATCCTGTCAAAGACCGATGTCCTTTAGGCAACAGGAGCGGGAGCTGAAGCCGTCAATCTTGTAAAGACCGACCTTTTGGCCGAAGAAGCTGCCTTGACGACTTCGGGGGCAGGAGCGGCCACCTTCTTAGAAGCAGCCTTCTCTGAGATTGTAGGCCCCATGATGAGTTCGATGGATTTCTGGCCCAATCTAGAGAAGACCGAGGCGTTGACGTTGGGCGACTCGTTGAGAGGAGCCGCGACAGGGGTAAGACGATCAAAGACCGACTTCTTGAGAGCTTCCGTTGTCAGCACTGGAGTGGTGAAGTTTGTCGGCGGGAGCATGGTCCCAAAGAACAATCCTGTGGTGGCGCGAGTGACCTGTTCCACGGGCATTGTGAACAGCGAAGCAGCTTGGGGTCCGTAGGCTATACCTCCTGGCGAGGCAGAGCCTTGGTTGCAATTGCAGTCTGAGCAGTTGGAGAATTTCACGGAAGTAGAAGCCATCGATCCTTTGCTTTCTGCAATAAGCGAGACGCCAATTCTTAGTATCTTGAAACCCAAGGGCAACCATTAGCGAACCGCGATTGGTTCGCGAGTCACGACACACGAAGTGTGGAGTGGAAAGAGGAAAAGGTCCCACCGGGCGTGCCAGAATCTGTTCCCCTCCGAACGGCGGCGCGCAGGACTGCGATGTCTTGGCACTGAGATTCGGGGCAGATGCTAATTGGTGCTATCCGTCCACCTCTCCGAAGATACCAAGTTGATTTATGGCACCATGCATCGAAGGTTTAGACGGATGCGTCCGATGTAGCAGACTTCGTCAGATTCCCCCTCGTTTGAGGGGTTTTTGATTGTGGGGACGCTCTTCCCTGCAGGCGCAAGCCCCTGCAGTTAATTACGCTACCGCATTGCGGTAACAACTTTCTCCTTCTCCAGATGGTCACTTCGTGTCGTGGGTGTTTCTTTTGTATTTTGTTGCCCGTGGATTGTTTACGGAGACTGAGTTATGTCGTCGTCCGTAGGGCGTGGACTAGTCCAAATCCGTATTATCTTAGATTTGTGTTTGGGGGTTTGGTTTGAGGATACGTCAGCCGTACTCGAGGCTGAGATCGACTCAAACGTTTGTTAAGGATACGTTAGTCTAACTTTGTGACTAAGATCAACTTAACGGGATCGTTTAGATCCGACAAAGGAGCGTTTGGGCTCTATTGTTCCAGTTTAGGGACCTAGTGGTCCATCGTATGTATGGCCGTCGGGACCCATCACCTCTCTGACGACGTTGAAGGATTACAACGACAGATGTCAGAGGAGTTCAGAGATGTACCCTCGAGCCAGAGTTAATTGGGGGGATTCATAGTCCAGTCTGTTTGAAGGTTTAAGGATACGTTAGCCATCTTTGAGGCTAAGATCAACTTAAATGGGACCGTTTAGATCCGACAAAAGAGCCTACGGGGCTCTATTATTCTAGTTTAAGGACGTTGCGGTCCATGGGTAGTTTAAGGACGTTGCGGTCCATAGGTAGTTTAAGGAAATTGCGGTCCATTGTTAGTTTTAAGACATCTCGGTCAAGGTTAAGGACGTCGTAGTCCATAGGTTTAAGGACCCCACAGTCCATTGTTAGTTTTAAGACATCTCGGTCAAGGTTAAGGACGTCGTAGTCCATGGGTTTAAGGATCCCACAGTCCGGTATGTGCTCTGGATGCTTCACACGGGTTCACTGCCGTGCTTGGCGAGGACCAGGCTCCGCTCTGGACGTTTTCCACGGGGTCAAAGAGTGACATTATCCGCGTCCCACGTAACCAGGAATTTTGCATTAAACACGGGTTTAAGGACCCCACAGTCCATATCAATGTGTGGTCGTCGGGACCCGTCACCTCTTTGAAGACATTGAGGGATTACAATGCCAAATATCAAAGGAGTGAAGAGATGTACCCTAGAACCGGAGTGGATTAAATAGTCCTTGACCCAATCTGGGATCAAGACCGATTAATTATGTTATAAGCCCATTGGCCCAGTTAATCACAAATTGAGGACTTATGGCCATCTTGGGCTAAGTCCAATCAGGAGAGGCTTTGCCTCCATCCATTTAGCCAATTGGGCCAAAGCCTAGTGTTAAACACTACAGAGCAATCGGTGTTGAACACTGGGAACGAGGTTGACAAGCTAGTGTTTAACACTAAAAGATAATCGGTGTTAAACACCAGCAACAAGGCTTTTCAAATTAGTGTTAAACACTAAAACAGATCAGTGTTGAACACTGCAAACAGACTGTTGATTAGTGTTGAACACTAAGGCCCAACAGTGTTTTAATACTGGGTTCGAGAGTTTCAATTTAGTGTTAAACACTAAGGCAAGAGGGGTCACGTGGCAGCACGTGAGAGCGCCCTCCCTTCATTTATTCTGCTGAGATTATCGCGTCTTTCAGAACCTCACGTGCCATCACGTGATGGGTATTCAAATGCCTGTGTATTAAAGCTTCTGTCAAGGGTCACGTGGGTCACGTGGGGTGCTGCCTCAAAGGGGTTTTCTGTAGATCTTCTGGGGGGGTCACGTGGTGACACGTGACCCTGCCTCTATGTATATTGTTTAGAGGATCGGTTAATCTTTTCCAGAAATTAAATTCCTCGTAGGGTTAAACCCTGACAATAATTTCAGAGGAATTAAATTCCTACTTTCTCTTAAAGGTTTATATTCTGAATAGAGTTGGACTCTGAATTTTCTGCAGGAATTAAATTCCTCATTCATGTGAAGAACCAAATAGGGTTAAACCCTAATAAAAGCTTTTAAGGAATTAAATTCCCACTCTCTTGTCAAATTATGATCAAGGGAATTAAATCCCCGCTGTTTCAACAGAACTAGGTTTTTTAATTAGGGTTAAACCCTGTTTCTTTTTGTTCTGAAGGAATTAAATTCCCATAACACAGGGTCAAGACCTGGTTTTATTTCAAAGGAATTAAATTCCTATAGTTCTGTGAGAATTAAATTCTCGTGCTTCAATTCCCTCTCTATGTTTTGGATCTGCATGGCAGATCTCGACCCATTGAGAATTAAATTCTCAACCTCAAGGGGAGATGTGCACTTTGCAGATCCTCTATCAAAGAGAGAAGAAATATGTTCTTCTGTTTTATATATCAGAGTTAAACTCTGTTGAGAATTAAATTCTCTTTTCCTTCAAGGAGCCTTCCCTTCCTTACCTAGGGTTTTCTCTTGCAGAAGATCCAAGTTCCTCGAAGTATCAAGGCTCTCTCCCACTTTCTTCCCTCTGCGTCTATATCTCTTTTTTTGTGTCTCTTGGCTCCTATTTATAGGAGAAGCAGCCGAGTCAATTAGTTTTTGACGAATCTTCATTGAGAGATTTGATTTGCATCCATCATTCGTTCTGGACCTTTGGATTATTAGGTGAATTTTATTCACCGTTGGATTTCAAGTCCCGGGATTCTCCTTTGTTGCTTCGGTTAGATTTAAAGGGGAAATCTTTCCAAACCCGAGATTTTCCCATAGATAGATGATATTTCATCACCTCTGAATCTTTAATTCGATTGGTTCCAGATAGTCGCTTTCCTTTGGAAAGATTTGAATCTCTTTCAGAATTTAATTCTGTTGACAAAATGGGCTTTGAAAGCCGGTCACGTGTGACCACGTGACCCATGGTCACGTGTGGGCACGTGACCCCCTTTGGAATGAGCTTTCTTCTTTCTTTTTTGCGCTGTCTTCTGGTTGTTGCTTAACCGTCACGTGCCATCACGTGACCCCTGGTCACGTGTGAGCACGTGACCCTGGTCTGGGCTCTTTTTCCTTGACTTGATCAGGGAACCGATGTGCCTTTGAATCCGCTTTAAAATGTCACGTGCCAACACGTGACCCTGGTCACGTGGGAGCACGTGACCCTTTCTTAAGCCCTTTTTTCTTTGATGTAGTCAGGAAGCTGAACTTGCTTGGCCGGTACTTTTGGGTGTCACGTGCCAACACGTGACTGCTGGTCACGTGTAAGCACGTGACCCTTTTCTCAAGCTTTCTCCTTAAGCTTTCCTGATTTTAAATCAGGTAACAATCGGAATTCGTTAATTGGTGATATTTGAGGAAATCGCCTGGGCTGTTTGCCGGACGGCAAATATTTGGTTTTGAATATCCGTTGTTATGCACCAATTTCAAATTGATATATCTGTACGTCTATTTTTTATAGAGTGAGATATACCTTTTTGAAATTATGTCTATGACATTTACCTATATTAGTGGATGGTTAGGTAAGGAGTATTGAACAGCGGTGTAATTCTTCTTAACCATAAGTACAGTTTTCAACCTACGACACACAGTGAATGAATTACTAGACTCAGGGGACTTATACAGAGGATTGTATATTGTCCAGTGTCCATTAGGACAGAGGGGTTGGTCCTTGTACTATATTCTATTTACTTACGACTTCTCTACTTCTTAGACATGTGTTTCGTAGAAATGCAAGGTCCGAGTTTTGAGAAGTTATAGGTATATGAATAAAGTAGAGAACCAGGTGTTGCAAGTATCGGGATTCTTCAAGGTGATCGAAGATGTAGATACTTGTGTATGGTATTCAGTTGATAGTAATGATTAAGAGAACTTGCTTCCCTTTCAGGTTACTCATAATTGGAAGTACTCCTAAGTTGAGTAATGCTGATCGGCCTCTTTCCATTTAGTTGACATGCACTGGAGACAGCTGCATGATTTGAATCTGGTTCAATTAAATCAGTGCCTCTGGTTCTATATTGGATATAGAACAGTTCATATCTTAACGATGTTAAGGTACGGGGAGTTGTCCGGCTTATGCTTAAAACCAGACTCTGGATAACTCAAGGCACGTTTCTGTAATGGCTGTTTGTGGGTTGACCCAGGTTATGACGAGGGTTGACTTTCTACCATCTGGAAGATCAATAGTGATATTGTTCTTGACTCGCCACAGTTTTAATAAAAATGGATTTTTCAGAAAACAGTAGTGGGAGTATGGTAGAACTGGAAGTGATTCCAGAACCGCAAAAGATTTGATAAGAACCTAAAGATTCAATATGGTTTGACATTCCATTAGCCACTTCGCAGATATGGTGGGTAACCTCAGGCACTCGAGAGGTACTTCGGTATACCTCAAGGACGGTGACAGGGAGGTTCTTGTTTACCCAGACTTGCTAATGCTGTTGTTCCAGATTGTGAGACCCGGCAGGAGGATGAGTATAGCGTCGTTCTGAACTGGCTTCAGAAGTGTACGTGTATATGACTCTGCTAGAGGGTTGTCATAGTCAGTGGGAGCAACGGAAGCATAGTGGACAAGTGGCTTATGTCTATTTATAGACTAAAGCAGATATAGCGGAGATAGATCATCTATTTCTGATGTGGTAGTCATAGGTTTGACTTCATCAGAATAGGGGATGGATCTGTTAAGAAGGTAGTTGTCACGACCCGCAGGGTACGGAACGTGACTGGCACTTAAGTTTACGAAACGTCTCAAGACGTCTGTAAAATAAGTAAGCCAAAGCCCAGAACCCAAAACCAAATAAGCAAAAGAGTGAAGAAAAACCAATCAATTGAAAGCGAGTTTATCAAATAAGTCATATAGAACCTTTTTAAAAACAATATAAATTTTTTCGAAAATTTCGGCAGAGTCTCCTTTGTAAATACTGGCCCCCAAAATGGGTACAACAAGAATATATATAAATCCAACAAATAAGGCATCCCCAAGCAGGAGCTAGCTCTTCGCCACAAGACGGTCACAAATCCCACGCAATATAAAACAACAACATGCAAAATAATCATAAAGAAGCATGAGAAAAACCGCATGTCGACTCAAGTGAGCTCGACCCCAAAATACAGCATAAAAAGTCCACAAATCTCACAGTCTCATCTCTAGGTCAATATACAACAATACTGGTAGATACAGTAGATGGAGTACTCTAGATACAAAGAATAAACAAGATGGTACAAAAATAATAATACAACCCACCTACGAGCAAAAAACCTCGAGTCCTGGCAAGAGAGGCAAAAGAAGCGGTGCGCCCGCCGCTACTGTGCTGACGGAGCGGACCTGCAAAAGACTGTGGCACAACGGGGGTGAGTTGCCAACTCGTGAGTAATAAATAACATCTATAGAGGCTATAGCAAGTATGCACACAAGCATCCTAGCATCTATAATACAGGTATGGCAGGACATAATAGCAGGTATGTATGCAATATGAATATACTAGCAGGTATGAATGCAATGTGAATCAACTCATGATCTGAATATGTAAGTATAAGAATCATGTTTTTACTTTAGGAATCTCTTTTGAAATACCAGCACAATACCAATAGAATCAACAAGAACCTGTGTCCAGCAACGACACCTCAAAACTATCACAAATCTCATATATCCATGTCATAGTATCTCTGGCCTCAGCCATCCGGCTGACCCATCTCAATATCAATATCTCATCATCTCGCGGCCACGGTCAGTATCCTCTGGATATCCGCTGTGCCAAACAGTCACCGGTAGGTAATCCGTCCCCTGCCAGGCTCATCGTCAGCACCATGAGCTTCTTGCCCCGGGGTACCTTACCGGGCCCACCATGTACCCGAGACGGTTCGTCCAACTCCTCGAAACGGGTCTCGAAAACCACAAAAAACTCATGGTGGACGACACTTACATCACTAGAAAACCGCAATTTACATATTTTTTAAAAAAACAATAAGTTTAGAAATTTTGCGGCTTCCCCCCGAAATCCAGAAATATGACAAAATCTCAAGAAATCCTCATAAATGCATATGCCAATGATAATGAATGCATATGGTATCAATAATCAAGTTGCGATGTATGATTGATAGACTAGGCATGAACAAATAACATGATGAGGTACATGCACATGATTAGCAATCTTACGATTTCATTTTTAAGGAATTAAAGGTAATAGCACAGGTTTAAGCATCAATTATAGTAAAAGGTTTCAAATTATAGGTTATCTAGTGTGGTGGCATGGCAATTACTAGGGCGTGTGTGTAAGCATGAATAGTGCTCGTGCTGCATATAAAAACCCTGGCAATGGTGCAGGTGTTCTATAGAATGGGTTCGCATATGTAGGTCAAATAAGGTATGGATGTAGTTACTAATATCACTAAAATCTTAATTACTTAAACTATCGGGAGACTTGCGCCATCCAAACGATAGTCCCCCGTAGATGTTAAATCTACTCACCGGAATTCCTAGCTAGCCACGTCCAATCACCGCTTTCCCCTTTCGTGCCGCGTCTGACGTCTCCGCGACCGAACCTGGAATTTACATCAATACCAAACATAGGTTACATATCAAGAACGACGCAAATCCCAAACGAAAATACCAACGTTCACAAGCTAGGTACAACGTGCACAAGGTGCCCGGAACACACGCGAAAATCGCAAAAACTAACTAAAATCGTCGATTTGGTCGCCCGGCAAAGCTAAAACCCGATCACTCAAAAATCCGCACTCACACATCCTAAAAGTCATAGGATATGCCAAAAATATTATCAAGATATCGCAAATAATTCATCACAATATTTTTATAAAAAAACCTAGCAAGCACTAAAAATTCCAAATTCGTGCAAACATCGCGTATTTGCGATAAAGTGCTCACATCATCGCACCATCCTACAATCCACACAACTAGCTAGCCTCAACACTCAATTTAACCCATTTACCATGCTTCAAAACACATTTTTCATAAACAAACCCTTTCTAGAATTTCATAACTAGCAATCTTAATCCAAACTATACATGAAAAACCCAAAATTAACACTAGTTTATAGCCCAATTAGCAAGTTAACCTCTTAGATTAGGTTAGCAAAACAACTCGATAAAAAAATAGATTTAATTAACCTACTGAAGATTTCTAAAACCCTAGTTTAATTTCAAACCATGAACTAGAAAAAACTAGATTAGGATTTAGCTATAATTTTAACACTAACACAACATGCAAGTTCTAATTAGCACACTTTAACTACAAATTAACCTTAGATTAGAAATTATACCTCACACTAGAGATCTAGCAAGAACAAGATGCCTCCAAATATGGCTTCATAGCACCATGATCCAAGCAAGAAAGGCTAAGGAGAATGGGATGAAGGATGGGGGTTAATTTGTGAGGTTTAAATTGGAATTTTGGAGCAATCTTGATGAAATTTTGAAGGAAATGAAAAGAAAAATGATGAAGGGGGAGGGCTGCAGCATTCTCGGCCAGAGGAGGGAAGGGGAATGGTGTGGGTGGTGTTGGAAAAGTCAAGGTCAAACCATACCAATCAACTAAAGACCCATACCCAATTAAAAAATCAAAATCCTTTTAAAAACACCTCATTTCAACACATGACTAAAAGTCAAAAGAGGCAAGGAATTTTTTTCTTGAGCTGCTGAAGGTGGAACGGCCTAGGGGTGAGGGAAGAGTGAGAGGGGTTTTACAAAAAATTTTTTATGCAAAAAGACTCCCTACAAGTCCAAAATTGCAAGTTTTAGCTTAAATTCAATAAATTTCGTTTTCCATAATAAAAATTAGTTAAAACTTGAAATAAAATACTAAAAATTTATGTTACAACTAGATTTTAATTAACATGATTTTAAAGCTTAAATTTAGCCCATTTAGATTTGTATTTATCGCTAATTTAATATATTTTCTTACCGGGTTAAAATAATATTAAAAAATTGAAAAATAGGAATTTTTTTTAAATGACCAAAAATTAATAAGTAACTCATTAGCTACTAAAAACTAGCAATTACCTATCCAAATTAGGTATAATTAGTCCTAAACTGCAAAATAACAAAAAAGACGGTTTACGGAAAAATACCGAATTTTTACCGATTTTCAGGAAAACACCAAAACGACATTTCAAGGTGCTACAGTAGTAGGGTGTGATGTCCTGGTATTTTGATAACATAAACACAGTAGGAAATGATATTCCTATACTATGACCGGTTATACTTTGGTTGTCACACAGTGGTTTCTCCACATGGGACTTAGATATAATATCAAGACATTCTGGTTACTATATCTATAGATCTAGATTTGGGTGGTTTCCCAATCAGGGTACCTTGACAGCATTTTAAGAGTTTTTAGAATGGACGACTCCTGGCACGGTAGTATACCTGCAGGTGATGGAGTCACCCTCTCTAAAGGAGTCTTACAGACTAAAGGGGAGAGGAATGTGCATGATTGGCAGATCACTTGCTTAGGCAATTGAGTCAATCATGAGATATCAAGTACCACACCAGATGTTGTTTTTGCACGAGATGCAGTAAGTTGATATTAATCCAATCCTGGAGAAACGATTGGAAGCAGTTTTAGAACATAAGTTGATGTTCTAGGGAAATGATAACGGCAGCCTCCTTTGGGAGACAGTTATCATTCCAGGCTTCCAAGGTGACCTGGATGACAGGGTGACCTGGATGAGTTATAGTTTTCCCTCTGACGAGGGGCAGTATTTTGGACAGGTGGTCCAGGTGGATACTGAGGGAGGCATGGCGCAGGATACTGATTAAGTTCAGTTGACGATACAGTCTAAGAAGTTTGGATTTGGAGTTCATTTATGAGCTAGGTCCCATCAGATATCCAGACATATTCTAAGAGAGGTATTGCTCATTTCGGGAGATGGGTTTCTCCGCGAAATTGAGATAAAGAGAGACATAGAAAGAAACATTTGAGCGGATCCACTCACTGAGGCTATTCCTTGAACGCAATAGTTTCGCAAACGGGTTTTGTGAGACTGATTAGTAGAGAAGTTGGGTGTTCGGTATCACACGAGCTGTGAGTATGCGACATCACAATAATTAGCCTTGAGTGCAAGTGGGAGATTATTGGAGATAGTGCCCTCAGAGTCAATTATTGGATCACAGGCGCGTGATTGCAATGATTGAGGGAGGACCTATACCGGTAGGACAGTCTTACTCAAGATGATAGTATGCTATCTGGTTTATCTTTATCATCGTGTATTGCTTTAGGTGACCTTACAGGTCACTATTGCACGTTGATAGAGCCTTTAGGATTCTTGCTTGACTGCCAGCAGTATGAGGGCGATCATATACGTGGGAGCTGGGGTCTATAAGCACATCCTTAAAAGGTCCCTAGTCGTGGGAGTTTCGAGACAGGGCATCGATACTCCAGAGTAGACTAGTGTATACAGTCGAGACCCTGACGAGGGGCGGTGGCCGATTTCACAAGCCACTGGTGTCAGTTGGTTCAACTAAGATGTATACAGGTGCTCATTGGGTTATGAGTACACTGGACAGGACTCGCCGGGAACCTTCTAGTTGGTCTTATACCTGACGTCAGATAGCAGTTCCCTGGTGACATGTGTACAGGTTAGTTCATCGACCTGAGATCGTCATTTGTCTCGTGTGAGTTCCCACTGTGCTTTGATTACTACCCTACCACGCTCAAAGGAGACGTGCAAACAGGTTTTAGTTGGGTACAGTCCCGAGCCACATGGAGGCAGTGAGCGGATCTTCAGGGGTTCGTCTCTCCCGGTATTGGGGGTGAGGTCGCGCTGTGTCTAGGAGAGCCATTACACGAAGTCCTTGGCCAAGGCAGGAGATTTACTGGTAGGTATTCCAGTAGTATCTCAGGGTGTTCTGGGCTACACTCCGACACGACTTGTACCGCTTTTGGGGTCTGACTTTTACCAACCCCCTAGGCCCGCCATGCAATGCTCATAGACGAACGGACCAGACTGTACGGATATTGTCACTGACAGGCTCAGTAGGGTGTCAGGATGAGTTCGCTCATCGACTTCCCTTTTGGTCAATACCTGGTAGCCCGTTACGTATAGGCTAATACCTCTGACGTGCTAGTGGTTAAATCCACAACCAAAGTATTGACGAGTCTTTAGAGTCCCCCACAGATCGTTTTCTCAAGTTTCGGGCGAAACGCTGTAGAGGCCGTATGGAGATATGGCAGGGTTCGATCCGATACGTGCGGTATTGCACGGATCATGATCGGATGGATAATACTAGCGGGCTTTGGTTTAAGCCAGATCCTAGTATTGTATAGTGTAGATTTTGTCTCTTTGCATTTGTATTCTGTGGGAATACAAATACGGGTATGTATATACGGTCGCGGGGTTTTCCTGTAATTTATTACGGGATCAGTTTTTTGAAGTTGCCAGTTTGCATTCCGTTTCGGCCAGTTTTCCTTTGTTCCCTCACGGCCGGATTTTTCCGATGGAGGGGCTAATTTGCATATTTGCAAATTAGCATTTGTGGAGGGTTCTTTGTGGCTTTTGGTTGTTATGATAATACAAGCATCTTTGCTTTTTCTTTGATGATGAATTGCATTAATGGTGATGGTTTATGAAGGGATTGATTTGGATTATTGAAGTGAGATTTGCTTTTAGGTTGTGGTTACCATTCCTTCTACTACTCTCACCTCCCTTCATGGACTCACTCCCTCTTTTTTGGCCGGCCACATTTGAGTGAGATGAGAGGATTTATTTTGGGAGTGGAAAAATTCTTGTTTTTTTTTTTTTGAGCTCTCACCAAAGTTCCAAAAGCTTATCTCCATAGTTCATTCTTCTTCTCCATCATCAACGGCAACTTCACCCCATTGAGACAAAGTGATTCTACACTAGCCTACAACATTTCTTGGGCACGTCGGCTCGCCAACTTCGTGCCCGAGTTGCCTCGGTCCAGAGGTGGGAGCCCGTAAAAGAACCCGGCGATGTGGTGCCCGTTCCGACGAGGAGCCGAAGACCGGAGATTCCGCGAGGAGATCGGAGTGGAGGCCGAAGACCGAAGGACACGGATCGCTCGGTATAGCTTCCTACCCTTTTTCTAGTTAGCTAGGAATAGGTTAATGGCCCGATCCAGGATTTTAGTGCGCCGTGGTGCCGGTTTCTAGTTTTTGAAAAGTTTCGTTTCCGCATTCCGGCGTCGGATTGACTGCCGGGGCGCCGCCGTGCACTTACAATTGGATGATAGGATTCTAACTAGTTGTAGTGAGATGGAATCAATTGATCCTGGGAAGAATCACTAGAAAAGGTTCGAGGGTGATAAGGACGACTGAATGTCAGTCGCAAGTATTGTCTTTACCCTCACTGGAGGGACGGTATGTTGGAAGAGTTCCAAGCTATATACCGTGACTTACTAGACGATTAAAGGCAAGATACATCGTTACCAAGGATGCTACCAAAGAGGCAGTCTGGATCTATATAAGTTCATGAGATGAACTTCGTTCCTGCTATTGTGTGACAATGGAGTTGTGGCTTATGCCAAGGAACCCCCGTCCCATCAGAAATCCAGATATAATTCTTAGGCAGTATCACCTGATCATGGAGATGGTTGATCTCCAGGGACATCGAGGTTAGGAGAGTAGACACAGAGGACAACAGCGCGGATCCACTCATAAAGGCCTATTTCCCGGTAGAGACTTTTATGGGATGGTTGAGTATGAGATACTTCAACCACAGCTTATTGTTGGGTATGAGATACTACAACAGATGGCCCTAGTGCAAGTGGGAGATTGTTAGTTATATGTATGCCCTAGAGGCCATTACTGTACATACGATGTATATTTTAGTGGATGCTTGGACATATATAGGGAGGAATTTCTTGCTCGACATGATAGTACGCTATCTGGTTGCTCTTTCTCTTAACATGTTGACTTATATTAGTTTACTGTCTTACTCTCACATGTTGATAAAGCCCTTAGGATATGTACTCGACTACTGGAACTATGATGAGATCATACTAGTGGGGCCACGGTAGTCGACGAGTACATCCTATAACTATTCCTAGTTGAGGGTGTATCGAGACAGGGTATCGATACACCAGAGTAGACTAGCGTATACGCATCTTGACCCATATGATGGGCGATGGATGATCCTATATCCATCAGTGTTTGACATCAAGGATGGTGTACGGGTGCTCAGTGAAGACTGGGTACACTGGACGGACTCGCCGAGAACTCCCAGATGGTATTATGCCTCACGTCAGATGGCAGTTCTCCGGTGACACCGGTACAGGTTAGTCTGTAGACCTGAGATCGTCATAGTGTCTTGTGTGATTCCCACCGTGCTTTGATTTCCATCATACCTCATCCAATGGGGCGTGCAAAACGGTGGCTTTTGGGTACAGTCCCGAATCATATGGAGGCAATGAGCGATAGGAGGGGATTCGTCTCTCCCGGTATAGGGAGTTGATGTTGTGCTGTGTTCGATTGGCTATAACTGGAAGTCCCTGGCCAGGGCTGATATAAAGATTTTCTGGTAAGTGTTACCAGTAGTTTCTCGACCTGTTATGAGCCTCACATCGATATGACATATCGGTTACTGGGGTCTGACGTATACCACCCCTAGACTAGATATACAACATATCAGACGAAGAGACCGGACTGTACGGGAGTGTTACTGATTGGATTCACGGGAGAAAGTATAGGCTTGCTTATTGATCTTCTGATCGCTCAATACCTGGGTGGCTGTTACGTTTAGCTGACCGCTTGCAGCTTGTGGATGTTTGATATGATCATCACCTACTGCCGGCGTTTCGACGATTCTTTAGAGTCCTACACAGAGGTTTCCTAGCTCAGGCAAAACGGAGTAGGAGAACATATGTGATATGTGCATGACCGAGAATAATATGATATGAGATACCGTATTCTATTCTCGCGATATTTGATATCAGCCGGGTCATCGGATCAAGTGTTGATTCGATGAATCGGTAAATGATATATTAGTCGGTTATATGCGATATAGCCGGATTGTCGGATCAAGTGTTGATTCGATGATTTAATGTATAATTATATATATGATATATTAAATTACATTAACTAATATAAGCTCACTAAAAGATTCTTTTCTCACTCGGAGAATACATTGATATATATGCGATATATGTTAATTGTATTATTTTATTTTGTTACAATAAATATTGTATATGTGATATATAATATTGTAACATGTTATGGTTATTAATGCAACATGTTTAGTGGAGATTCAACATGGTTAGGGTTTGATTTGGGTTCATCTTTTCTAGAAGTTTCTAGAAGCTTTGCTTTTGTTTCTTGCAAAGATATTATGTGTTGATATTTTGCATAGATATTTGTTTAACCCAACCAAACCTTTTAACCATGATTCAATCTCTACAAGGGTTAGTTCTTCTTACTTATACCATGGTTGCATTTCTAACCTCACACTTGAGTTATTCATTATTCATCACAAAAGAGTTAGCTTCTTCTTCTTCTTCCTTCTTGCTTGAAATGTTTTCTAGCTTTTTGAGAGGTGATGAAAATGAGTGAGATTAAGAAAATAAATGAGAGCTAAATTCCTACTTCATCATCCTCATCTATTCTAGCCCATTAGATTAGGGTGTTCACTTCATTAGTAAGTGAGAGCTTGTGTTAAAGAAACTTCAAGGTAGATCATCTTTGTTATCGAAGATCGGAAGCAAGCTTGCATCATTCTCTTCGTGGAGCCTCTCTAGAGTCCGGGTACATGATGATCACAGCGAAGAGACCTCAACACGGAGCTTATGAAGCGAAGGACCGGACTACAAAGGTTGTAATCCCAAACTCTTAGAAGTAAAGTTGTTTACTTGCTATTTGTTTTCACCTAATCTCTAGTAAAGATCTTGGTTCGGGTTGTTCGACACGTCTAAATTTTAAATCGGGCATGGTTGATGCCTTGTAGACCCTTGTGAGAGTGCCTAGTAGCCCTACAGGAACACACTCGAGGTGAAGTAGCAGTGTCAAGTCGACGGACTATGTTGTACTCATGTCACCTGGGAACTGCTTGTTGGCTATAGTGCGCTCAAGTCAATTATTGGATCGCAGGCACATGATTGCAATGATTGAGGGAGGACCTATACCGGTAGGACAGTCTAACTCGAGATGATAGTATGCTATCTGGTTTGTCTCTATTATCGTGTACATGCTTCAGGTGACATTACAGATCACTATTACATGTTGATAGAGCCCATAGGATCCTTGCTTGACTACCAGCAGTATGATGGAGATCACATACGTGAGAGTTGGGTGGTCTATAAGCACATCCTTAAAGTGTCCCTAGTCGTGGGAGTTTCGAGATAGGGCATCGATACTCCATGTGTAGACTAGTGTATATGGATCGAGACCCCGACGAGGGGCGATGGCCGGTCTCACAAGCCATTGGTGTCAGTTGGTTCCCCTAAGATGTATACAGGTGCTCATTGGATTATGAGTACACCGGACGGATTCGCCGGGAACATGCTAGTTGGTATTATACCTATTGTCAGATGGCAGTTCCCTGGTGACATGCGTGCAGGTTAGTCTATCGACCTGAGATCGTCATTTGTCTCATATGAGTTCCCACTGTGCTTTGATTACTACCCTACCACGGCTCAAAGGAGTCATGAAAACAGGTTTTAGTTGGGTACAGTACCGAGCCACATGGAGGCAGTGAGCGGATCGTTAGGGAATTCGTCTCTCCCGGTATTGGGGGTTGATGTCGCAGTGTGCATGGGTGGCCATCACCAGAAATCCTTGGCCAAGGTAGTCGAGAATTACTGATTTGGATCAGTAGTTTCTCAGGTGGTGATGGGCTTCATACCGACATTGAATATTGCGTTATTAGGGGTCTAACTTTATCCACCCCCTTAGACCCGATATGCGATACTCATAGACGAACAGACTGGACTGTACGGATATTGTCCCTGTCAGGCTCAGTAGGGTTTTAGGATGAGTTTGCTCATCGGCCTCCCTTTCGCTCAATACCTGGGCAGCCATTACGTACAGCAGTGCCACTGACGTGCTTGTGGTTAAACCTACTGCCAGCGTATTTGTTGGATATAGTGCCCTCAAAGTCAATTATTGGATCGCAAACACGTGATTGCAATGATTGAGGGAGGACCTATACCGGTAGGACAGTCTTACTCGAGATGATAGTATGCTATCTGGTTTGCCTTTATCATCGTGTACATGCTTTAGGTGACCTTACAGATCACTATTACACGTTGGTGGAGCCCATAGGATTCTTGCTTGACTGCCAGCAGTATGATGGCGATCATATACGTTGGAGCTGGGGTCTATAAGCACATCCTTAAAGTGTCCCTAGTCGTGGGAGTTTTGAGACTGGGCATCGATACTCCATAAGTAGACTAGTGTATACGATCGAGACCCCGACGAGGGGCGGTGGCTGGTCTCACAAGCCATTGGTGTCAGTTGGTTCACCTAAGACATATACAGGTGTTCATTGGGTTATGAGTACACCGGACGGACTCGCTGGGAACATGCTAGTTGGTTTTATACCTAGCGTCAGATAGCAGTTCCCTGGTGACATGTGTACAGGTTAGTCTATCGACCTGAGATCGTCATTTGTCTCGTGTGAGTTCCCACTGTGCTTTGATTACTACCCTACCACGGCTCAAAGGAGTCGTGCAAACAGGTTTTAGTTGGGTACAGTCCCGAGCCTCATGAAGGCAGTGAGCGGATCGGCAGGGGTTTCGTCTCTTCCGGTATTGGGGGTGAGATCGCGCTGTGTCTAGGAGAGCCATTACACAAAGCCCTCGGTCGAGGCAGGAGATTTACTGGTAGGTATTCCAGTAGTATCTCAAGGTGTTCTGGGCTACATTCCAACACGAATTATACCGCTTTTGGGGGTCTGACATTACCATCCCCCTAAGCCCGACATGCGATACTCATAGACGAACGGACCAGACTGTACGGATATTTTCACTGACAGGTTCAGTAGGGTTCCAGGATGAGTTCGCTCATCGGCATCCCTTTTAGTCAATACATGGGTAGCCGTTACGTACAGCTAGTACCACTGATGTGCTTATGGTTAAACCCACTGCCGGCGTATTGATGAGTCTTTAGAGTCCACCACAGAAAGTTTCCCAAGTTCGGGCGAAACGTTGTAGAGGCCGTATGGTATTATGGCAGGGTTCGATCATATACGTGCACTTATGCACGGATCATGATCGGACGGATCATACTAGTAGGCTTTGGTTTAAGCCGGATCCTAGTATTAGATTTGTTGGATTACTTTAGTCTCATTGCATTCATTCAGTCGGAATGCGGATGCAGGTATGTATATACAGGTGAGGGGTATTCTTGTGATCCATCACGAGTTTACTTTAGTTGATGCCATATCTTTTTGTTGGATTAAAAATTTTGGTTTAAATGTTTAATGGAGGAAAATGTGAGTGCAAGTCATCATGAAATGCATCTTTTCATGCCACATGGACATGGTGACTCATGATCTTGGTTCTTGTGGCCATTAAATGTCACATGGATTGATTTTGTGGCTAATGATGTTTTGTGGGGTGTTTTGGAGAGAGAGGGGCTGCCAAGTATTGGCTTGGGGCTTGGTTTTGATTGTGATATATTTTCTCTCTCTAAAATATAACACAACACACATAAGTCTTTCACTTGCTTCTTCTCTTACTTGAGCTCACATCTTCCTCATCAATGGCATCATCTTCAACCTCCATCCATACACTCTCATGTGTTGAGAATCAATGGATGCTTGAGACAAAGTTATCACACACATTCTCTACATCACCTTGGACATGTCGGCTACGAGTTGCTTCGGTTTGAAGCGGGAGCCCGTAAAAAGACTCTTTGACGTGGTTCCCTTCCGACGAGGAGACCGGAGATCGGAGATGCCGCGAGGAGCTAGAGATGGTGGCCAAAGATCGAAGGATACGGATCGATCGGTATAGCCATTCTAACTTCTTGTAGTTTGATAGTTTAGCGTTAATGGTTCGATCCGGGTGAAAGACTATGATAGCGCCGGTTTAGTAAAAAGTTTTTGTTTCCGCGTTTTGCCTCGGAATGACGGCCGGGGTGCTACCGTAGACTTACGGTATTAACGATTCTTTAGAGTCCTATATAGAGGGTTTCCCTAGTTCGGGCGAAACGTTGTAGAGGCCGTATGGTATTATGGCAGGGTTCGATCATATACGTGCACTTGTGCACGAATCATGATCGGACGGATAATACTAGTGGGCTTTGGTTTAAGCTGGATCCTAGTATTATATTGTTGGATTACTTTCGTCTCGTTGTATTCGTATTCAGTCGGAATACGGATGCGGGTATGTATATACGGATGAGGGGTATTCTTGTAATTCGTTATAAGATAACTTTAGTTGATGCAATTTCGTTTTTTGGATTAAACATTTTGGTTTAAATGTTTATTTGGTGGAAAGTGTGACTCATTCTTGGTATGGGTCTAGCTTGTACACCTGGCGACTCATATTGTGAGTCATGAAGGCATGGCTAGGCTTTTGTCTTGGCTAAGATATTTGTGTATACTGTTGTGGGATATTTGGTGAAGGCATGTGAGATATTTTTGAGAAAGGGGGCAGATCTTTTTGGTGAGGCTTTTCTTGAGTTGCTTACACAATATATCTCACAACACACACACATATAAAGAAGAGCAGCCATCTCATTTCCTTTTTCTTGACTTTCTCTTTTCCTTGCTTGAGCTCACACTTTCCTCCATGGGCAACTTCTTCAAGCTCCACCCATCCCTCTCATGAGTTGAGAATCCATGGGTCTTTTGAGACAAAGTATTGACACACTATCTCTACTTCATCTTGGGCATCTAGGCTAGCAAACTAGATGTCCGAGTTGCTTCGGTTTTGAAGCGGGAGCCTGTATAAAGAACCCTCAACGTGGATCTTCTTCGACGAAGGGAGACCGGAGATCAAACTTTATCGGGGAAGCTGCGAGTAGCTTGGGACATAGGTTGAAGACCGAAGGACACGGATCGATCGGTATAACCTCTCTAAACTCCTTTTGTAGAACTAGTATAGGGTTAATGGTACGATCCGTCGATTAGGGTTCCGTTAGCGCCAGGTTTTAAATGTTTTTGTTCCGCATTTGGCCATGGATTGATGGCCGGGGTGCTGGCGTAGCCTTACATGGTATCAGAGCCAACCCATTAACCGCATACTAGTTGGTTTAGACGATGTTAAAGTATCGAAACCGAAACAACTCCAAATCAATACCCTGCACATTCCAGTTTCTGTCGAATTTTATATGGTCTTCAAAAATTATTTTAGCAACTGCATAAGACTACTTGGATGACCACTAGAGCACACACCAAATACGAGCCAATTCCACCCAAGTAGAACTGGCCACATTGGCCTAAAATCTGAGCCGGCCGGCCAAAGAGAGGAGTTTGGACTTCGTATTTTGTGTGTGGTCTGGTATCTGGAATGTTAGTTCAGTGGTATTGCTAGTTTAGCCCAGTTTTGATATGGTTTTATCTAGTAGTTTGGGGCTATTCGGGGTTATTTCGAACTCGATATTTCTAACATTGTGTAAATTTTACAGTACTTACATTTCTATCTGCAGCCGTGAATGTCTTTAGAGCGGTACAACTTGTCTAATTGCTATAGTTCTTTTAGACGGGTTTGCGAACGTGACATTCACGTTGATGTTTTGTGTTGTGCTGTGTTGTTGCGGATTCGTCGTGGTGGATAACCTGGTTGCAATGATAGTACAGTTTAGTTTTATTTGTACATTTAATATCGCGGGGCGAGCATCCGACATGTGAACTGCCATCACTGCCTGTTTGTATATTATTTGTTTGGGGAACGACCGGGTTGAGGTCGATGTCACCATTGCACATATTTTCTTTTCTGTACCAGGATTACCCCGTGTTAGAGTGCATGGATAGCCGGGTTCTGGAGGGCAACGGGTCCACATCTCATGGCGTTGAGAAGGAGGGGGCCTTACTCTAGAATTGGCGGGCTATTCGCCGCTCTCGTAGGGGGTACAGGTTGACCCAAGGAGGTGTGCTCAAGTTACCGGATTCCGTGAAGTGCCGGGTGGCCCATTCACTTTGATGAAGGGGGCTGCCTCGCTTCTGGTTTTGGCGGATAACTTTCCGCGCTCGTAGGGGTCTAGGTTTTCATTGCACAGGCTATCCACACGACCAGGAGAACGTCGGGTTTCAGTTGCGGCTCAAAGGAAACCCAGGGCTCCCAGATTATCAGTATTGTTCTGTGATGCTTATCGCTTGTCTGTGATGTTGCATTTATCATGTCTGGAGCGATTATTATATATTGCTATATATATACTAGTAGATGTTGTATATGTTTTTCACCCGCGCTAGTCCAGTCCCCACTCTATCGTTAGTTAAGTAACCTAATGGGTGATGACGGGACTGTAACATTTCAGAAAAATAAAATATTATTTTTGGGAATTTTTATAACTAAATAATAAATATATTGAATATTTTATTATTGCGGTATAATTAAATACTGATGAATTGGGAAAAATTTGGAAAATTATAGAAATTACTAAAAAGAGGGTGTTTTATTGGGTTTAAGCAAATTATGAAATTTTATAATTAATTATACACTATTTTAATGCTAATCGCGATTAAATATCGCTAATCGTGCATTAAACGTGCACAAGTCATTTTTCATACTTGTTACATTTTCTTTCATGGTTTCTTTCTTTTATCATGCATGGTTTTAATTTTAAAAGAGAAGAATAGAAAAGAAAAGAAAAAGAAAAGAAAAGAAAAGAAAAAGGATATAAAATTGGGTATGGGCATGAGAGAGAGAGGTGAGGGGTCTTTGACCATGGCTTCTATTGTTCCCTCTTCATTGTTTTCCTTATCTCTTTCCTCTCCTCCCTCATACTTGGCTGCCCTCTCCCTCCACCATCTTCAGCCCTCACAAACACCATTAATCCTTCATCAAAAGTTCATCCCCCATTTACAAAAAACATGCACAAGCTCACAATAAGCACTTTGGACCAAGAAAGGATAGATTTTGGAGACTTGGGGAAACTCAAGCAACTTATTGAGTTGCCAAATGAGGTAATCCTTGCACCATTAGAGTAGTATTTCATTTGCTTTAGCCTTCATGCATGTTTAGAAGTGATTAGGCGATGTTTAGTGAGGTTTGGAAATTTCAAGTTAGGGTTTGGGGAATTCTTGAGTTGTGTTGTGTTAGTGAACCTTATTGGTGACCTTAAACCCCCCATAGTGTCTAGAACCCAGACCAAACCTTAACTAAAACCTGAAACCTAAACCAGAAACTTTACGTATCAATTTTGTGAGGAATTGTGAGCCTACAGGGAATCTGGGTTGATCCGGGGAATTTTTGAGTTAAGCAAACAATACCAGGGACCAAATTAGGGCACTACGAGACCACCCTAGCAAAACGAGACCCCAACTCCCCTGTAAAACCGAGCTCACCGGATTTGGGAGGATTCTGGCCGGCCACTTGGTGGAAATAGGTGCCCAGGTTGCTTCTGTAGCTCATATACACCCTATACATCATCCTAGTATTGTTTGCTTACCAAATTTTCACCTGAAACAAAATCTGGGAGTGAATTCTTGAGTTGCTGTTTTGATTCGGGTTTATGTTTTACGTATTTTAAATTCTGGTTTTAGTAATTATGTTTTGTATCGGTCACTTGACGTTTGTATGTCTATATCGGGTGTTTTTGGGCTCTTTTGTGGGAGTAGACCATAGGTTTTAACCTATGAGTGTTTCGTGTGTCGTTTCGATTGCAAATTGGATTTTAATGTGATACGATGTGTTATGATGTGTAGGTACCCCCATGAGGACTTCGAGAAGACAAGCAAGCGTGTGGCGATGTCGGCATCGGCAAGCGAAGATCAAGTGAGTAGATATATATCTACGGGGGAAGTCGGGTGGATGGCGTATAGCACCCCCGCAGTTCGTAGTATAGAATATGATATTCATTATATATATATATATATGTGTGTGTGTGTGTGTGTATTGCGAGATTATTTGTCGATCAAGATGGTTTATAGGTGTACATGTTATAGTTTAGTGTAATTAGGAGTAGCTTGTTTAGCTTTCTAATCGCGAAACCCTAGAGTAAGATTACACCCACACGCGCACACACATGCATTCATTTTATACTTGTGCGTATATGGGGATATGTATATATATATATATATATATATATATATATACGTATACGTATACATGGATTATGAGGATAGTATATGATACTTGGAGATGAGTCGATGAGATTGGGCTTGAGGCCATGAGATCGGTGATGTGACATGGTTCGTATTTGAGATACGACATGATATTTAGCGGGTCTTTAGGCGTGGTGTTTTCATACACATGCATTTATATTATGTAGATGGTATCATTATTGTACTAGACATAGATCAGTATCCCAGATCATGATATATGATAAAAAGGATACCAGATGAATAAGGTGATAAATGTGATATTGACCCGTACCCAGATTTAGGATGCCGTACGACGGATTTACCGTACGAACTATTTATTGATGTTAGATCCGCACTCTTGACTCGAGGATGTCATATGATATATTATATCGTACGTGATACTATTGAGGCGGGATCACCGACTATTATTTATATATATATATATCGACTCAGACTTAGGTGGTTTTCCTTACCTTTTCGATTAGTCTGGTAGTTTAGACCTGTAGTTTACTTAGTAGATGTTAGACTAGACTCGAGTTATATCTATTTCCAAAACTGACGAATCGTGGGTATTTTAAAGACAGGTCTTATTTTCTAGAAACCACGATTCGTGTGATTTCAAATGCCAAACTGTATGACTCGATTATATACAATGTTTATTCCTTATTGTTGCATTGCTATTTATTCCTGCATATTCTTGTGGTTATCATCGCACATTCATATTATTCATATCGCATTTGCATGCTTATACTTGTGCTTTCGTTATTATTATGAAACCATGCTGTCAGGACACCAGCACCATTACCGATGATACGTATGTTCCACGTACACCTGCTTGCCGGCTCACACACATCATCATCGGTAATTGCCATGTCACATACACTTAGAAAATACTATTCATTAGTATAAATTGTTAGCTGATAGTTTCGACATGGTACTAATGCGATTACTTTTATATGATAGCTTAGACATTGCCTTCATTATAGTGATTATCATGCATATCTATATATTCATTGTCATGCATTGTTATTTAAGGCCAGTCCGGATTTCCGGAGCCCAATACTTTTAAATTCATTATTTATTTATTCTCGAGACTGGGATTTTCATGAGATTTCTGGTTTTAGAGAAACCGCAAGGATTTTATAAAAACTGATTATCATTTTAAAATGAAAGTTGCGGTTTTCTCATGATATGATTTGAGATATGTCCACCATGAGTTTTCTCGACTCTTGAGCGATATCATACACTCGATTCGAGGAGGAGGAGGAACCGTCTGTGGGTGCATGGTGGACCCGGTGCGGTACCCCGGGGCAAGAAGGTCGCAGATGATGGTGTTGAGCCTGTGACATGGGAGCACTACTGACCGGTGATTGTTTTGTGACTCAACGGATATCCGGAGGATACCGATCGGAGTTGGGCCAGTCCGGATAGCCGGAGCCCAAGGGCCAGTCCGGATAGCCGGAGCCCTAGATATTGAGATTTGAGCTATTTGAGATTTTATGATATGGGTCAGTCCGAATAGCCGGAGCCCGAGATATTGGATATTTGGATATATGTTTTGTGTCGATGCTAGACACTGATTTATATTGATTTCATTGATGATACCTCGCTTTAAATATTCAGAAATCTCACTTTATTATGAAAACAGTTTCCTCATTTACATGTATTCTGTTTTCATGCATTCATACCTCATATTTATGATATGTTGCTACTTGAGGGACTGACACGAGCACTTGGTATTACGCTCATGTATAGATGTTTACCCTTTCCACCTTATCATGCTTCAGACTATATCATTTGAGGTTATTTATATTTGATCGTATGGACCTAGGATTGAGTCATACAAATGATTTCTGTTCATTGATGTTTTCTACTCACGAGTTGGCAACTCACCCCCGTTGTGCCACAGTTCTTGCAGGTTTTGTCGTACAGGTTTTTCTTGGCGGCTTTGCTGGCACACTACTTCCATTCCGGGTGATTGCTTTGGTAGGTGGGTTCACTCGCATCGTGACCGCCCTCATACCTTATTTATTTCAGTTGTATCTAGAAACTCCATCAACCAGACTGTATTATTTATTTGACTTAGAGACCAGTTGTATATTCTTTCGACCTTAGAGTCGCGCGTTGTATTATTATGGATTTCTTGATGTTTTGAGTTTCTTTTTGAGTTTTGATCCTCGCCCTTTGGCATTGTATATTATATTGCTTGCATGGTTGTGACCGTCGATTGACGAAGAGCCATCTCCCGCTTGGGGATGCCTTTTATTCATCATATATGTATTATTCATGTTGTACCCCGTTCGTGGCCAGTATTTACAAAGAAAACTCTGCCGAAAATTTCAGAAAAGACTTGTGATTTTAAAAACGCATAATTCGGCTTATTTTATAAAACGCTTTCTTTAAAATGGTTTTAGATTTCCGGGCTTTTGGCTTATTTGAATTAGATGTGTTCCTATAGATTTCATATGATTCAAGTGCTAGTCACGTGCCATTTCGGGCCGTGACAGGAACCCAGTGGCGAATGCTGATGACATATACGTACATCATATTTTCATTCTTTTGTGGTGTGATTAATTGATGGGACTGCATTGATTCAGATCAATGCAAGGAAAACAGACCTATTCGATGTTGTTGGAACAATTTTCAAAAGCTGTTATTACAAGGACGTTTTTCTTTTGTTTTGCACAGTGGTATTCAGTTATGAATATCCAGCACCTCATTTGACGAGGCAAGGGCCGAGATCCCTTCATCGGGAGTGACCCCTTGGGCAGAAGTTTGCGTCAGGGTGATAACTTCACTATAGTTGATTACTTTTTGCTTTGCATCGTGATATTCGGTTATGAATATCCAACACCTCATTCGACGAGGTAAGGGTCGAGATCCCTTCACCGGGAGTGACCCCTTCGGCAGATGTTTGTGTCAGGGTAATAACTTCACTATAGTCGATTACTTTTTGCTTTGCATCGTGGTATTCAGTGGGAATACCCAGCACCTCATTCTACGAGGAAAGAGCCGAGATCTCTTCACCCGGAGTGACCTCTTTAGCAAAGGTTTTCGCCACTGTATATTTGTAAAAGCTATCCGGTTCCTTCAATGATATCAAGTTCATTACGTTAAAGGTTTTTCACCAAAAACCATCCGTAGCCCTCCGTCATTTCAGACGGGTAGCACTTACTATTCATGCTATGTTTGTTAGCCTTCGTCAAGGCATAGTGTATGGTACCTGCTTGTTACCTTTCTGTTGCATAGATAGATGCGTTGGTTTGGGACAGTCGTATAGCCTTGTTGGCCTTCGTCAAGGGCGAGTACGGGTGGGTTCAAATTAACCTGGACAATGATGGGTAGAACTTGACATGTGACTTATGATTTGTTGGCCTTCGTCAAGGTCATAAGAGCATGGGGTAAAAATCACATTGGGAGTTTCAAACATACATGAAACTTGCCAGGCGTGCGCATACCTTCTGGAGTGTGATAACGTGAGTGGATTCCATCAGGTTATCATGCGATGATAGTTGGATCCCGATACCTACTGATGAGTTGGTTTACTCCTCGGGTGATTTTAGATGATCCCGACTAATTCTTCTTTCAGGTTTGGAGGAGAATTTGAGGATACAGTAGGAGACATCCTGATTAGATAAAGTGATTAACCATTCTGATCTAGGTTAGAGTGCATGATGAGTGTTTCTTTTCTCTCTCTTTGGCAGCAACCATGGCCCGACCCTAGACTAGAACTCATGAACCAAGTTAACCAGACCTTCTTAAAACACCGGCCTTTGGATTGTCAAAGTTGCATACATCATTTCCACTCTTTCTTTTACCCTTTTCTTTTATCCGGAACAGTCCGTATTACTACGAAGATCCCCTTTTCATTGGATATGACCATCGTACAGTTATATACGAACTCGAAGAAACTTGTTTCAGATTCGAGGATGGTTTCCGGTTATGGAGAAATTGAATAGGACTATTTAGTTGTCTTTTCCTTTTACCTTCTCTCAGGTTGTGAGGGCTCTTAGGATTAGGAGATGGTACACCTATTGCGCTTATTGGATACTCTTCTTCCAAACCATAGGAAGGTACCGAAAGGTAGGGAAAGAAAAAAACTAATTAGCCCAAGTGTGGTGTACAGGAGGTAATAAGTAATGACAGATAAAGGGATTAGAAAAAGGGCAAAGTAAATTGCGACTGCTATCATTCACGACCAAACCACGTATTTCATCGCCACTCTTACTCCACCTTTGTATTTATCTAGAACACCCCGTATCACTACGAAGATCCACAGTTATTGGATAATCCGTCGTATAGTTACATACGAACTCGAAGGAACTTGTTCCAGTTCGAGAATGGATTCTGATTCAGGAGAAATAGAATAAGGATTATTCAGTTGTCTTTAATCTTCACCTTCTCTCAAGTTACGAGGGCTCCTAGGATTAGGAGAGTACAAGCCTGCTCACACTCCTGTGAATCTGTTGGATATATGTATGCCCTAGAGGCCATTATGTGATAGTGTATGTACTGATGTGTATATATATATGTATTCAGAGGACAGTCTTGCTCGACATGATAGTATGCTATCTGGTTTCTCTTTATCATATGTTCTTTTGATCATGTTTTTACTCATTTGGTACATGTTGATAAATCCCTAAGGATATTGGCTTGACTACTAGAATTATGATGTGGATCATACTAGTGGGACACCTGTAGTTTATAAGCATATCCTTGAAATGTTCCTAGTCGTAGGTATATTGAGACAGGGCATCGATATTTCAGTGTAGACTAGCGTATGCTGTTCTTGTTCCATATGATGGGCGATGGATGATCCCATATCCGTCTGGTGTGTTGACACCGAAGATTGTATACGGGTGCTCAGTGAGACTGGGTACACTGAACGGACTCACCGAGAACTCCTATGTGGTATTATATCATACGTCGGATAGTAGTTCTCAGGTGACACTAGTACAGGTTACTCTGTAGACCCGAGATCGCCATAGAGTCTTGTGTGTCCTCCTACTGTAGTTTGATCTCCACCCTACTACGGCTCTACTGAGTCATACAAACAGGTGGATTTTAGGTACAGTCCCGAGGCATATGGAGGCAATGAGCGATAGGAGGGGTTTCGTCTCTCCCGGTATTGGGGGTTGATGCTGTGCTATGCACGATTGGCTATAACTGGAAGTCCCTGGCCAGGGCTGCTGAGATATTACTGATAAGTATTATCAGTAGTTTCTCGATCTGTTGTAGACCATATACCGGCATGACTTATTGAGTTATTAGGGTCGACGATTCCGTCCCTAGACTCGATATGCAGCATATCTGACGAAAAGACCGGACTGTACGGTAAGTGTTGCCAGTTGGATTGATGGGAGTTTTGACAGGTTCGCTTGTTCTTCTTCTGATCGCTCAATACCCGGGTGGCCGTTACGTTTAGCTGACCGCTTGCGGCTTGTAGGTGTTTGATATGATCATCACCTACTGCTGGCGTATTGACGAGTCTTAGAGTCACACATAGAAGTTTCCTGGCTCAGGCGAAACGATATGGTGTGCATATGAGATATGCGCGGGAGCTTGATTAAATACGTGTATATGATACCGTATTATAATCGGACGTATTATATTAGTCGGGTCGTATGAGATATGACCGGTTTATTAAATCAAGTGTTGATTTAATATTGACTTTTATCTCAATTATTTAAACCCTTTTTCTTTAGTTGGATGCATGCATGTATATGTACATGTTGATGTGCATACACACATACATACATGCATTTGTATCATGGTTGATGATACAACATAGATGTCAATATAAGACTCACATGGTTCATATTTATATATATGGATATTTTTTTTAAGTTAAAGATAAAGGAAATTAAATTAATGACTCATTTCTTCACAAATGACTCATTGTTTCTACACACTTCCATGGTTGACCTTTGACTCAACCTTGGTTAATTTTCTTTGCTCTTTAACTCATCACAAAATATCTAGATATTACTATTAACCATGGTTTGTTTTATGATATTTATCTCACTCTCTCTCTCATTATTATTATGAGATCATTATTCATCCAAAAGAAAATATTTCCATCTTCATCTTCCTCTCTCTAGCTCTCTCTTGAGTTCTAAAATTGAGTGAGGTTAAAAGAAATAAAGGGTTTTAAGTGAGAACCTAAACCACTTCATCATCCTACACAGCTCTAGCTACTTTGTGTGGGGTGTTTGCTTCAAGGATTTCATAGATCAAGTGAAGCAACAAGGTTTGAGCAAAGGACTTCGGGTGGATCGTCGTGGACTTGGAAGCGTTCAAGCGAGCCGTTCTAAACCTTAGGAGATCCAAGGAGTTGCCCTAGGAGGTCTACAAAGGTTGTAGTCTCTCCACTTAGTGTTAGATAATCTTTTATATGTGATACTATTAATTGTTACTTAATAATTCTAGTTCGATTCCTAGTTAAGTTTGCTTAGCACCTCTTAAAAATTAAATTGTGGCATGTGTGATACTTCCAAACCCTATATGAAGCACTAAGGAAACCCTACAGTGGTATTAGAGCCAAGCTAGAGCTTTGGAGTAACCTAGACGACGTTAAAAACCTCGAACGAACGAAATACGACGCCCGGGGGGGGGTGCTTTCTGGAAATTTTTCAAAAACGTGGATTTTTTCACATTAAAAATACTTTAAAAATTCAGCAGGGTATTTTATAGGCCCACAAGAATTATGAACCCCTATCCTCACTAAACGACCGCGGAACCGCGGCAGGAATGGACATTCCACGGCGGTTCCGCGGCGCCTTTGGTGCAGGTGGGGCAGTAATTTCTTGAGCTGGCCCGTACGTACCTTGTGCAGTTTCTGGTAATTTTTAAAACTGCTCAAGTGTTGAGCTTTCTGAGAAGTCTGGGTGTTTAATCGTTTGATCGAATGTTTTAACTGCGCCTAGTTTATTAGTATGTGATACAATAATTGGAATCTACAAATTTGTTTGTTGCGTGTAAATCTAGCAGTTCGGTCTCAGGAATAATCGGAAATATTGTTGAATTATCCGGCTTATTTTGAAAAGGTATTTTCATGGGTGAGACCTAAATGCGAGCTTTACATTGTTAGGCATGAAATCTTGTATATGTGATATTCCGGGTTTGTGTTGTCTAAAGGCAGTTACGATTCCAATTGTTGTAGTTTTTCATTTTACTTCTCTGTGACCGTAAGTGTAGTATGTGGTGTATCGCCGGTTTCGTTGCTATACATCAACGACAATCGGGGTATGCATACTTACTTATGTTGATGATATATGATATTATGTGTTGCTGAGATTTGATATGCAGGATTGCCGTGATTGAATAGCCGGGGGTTTTATGTGAGATGAGAGTTTTCTTTTCATTCATGTAAAATTAAATTTTATGTAATATTCTTTTATTTGGGGCACTTCCGGGTTGAGGTTGATGTCACCAGTATTGTATATTATTTATTTTTCCGCATTAGGATAGACCCAAGGAGGAGGGCACAAGTGACCGGGTTCTAGGGTTCAGTGGGAGGCCATCTCGAGGAGTCGAGACCGGGTCTCCTAAACTCCAGAATTGGCAGGGTCACTTGCCACCCTCGTATGGGTCTAAGGGTGTGGGCTTGGCTATTCATCGCGACCGTGGAATCCGTATTTTCTATTGCTGGCTAAATACAAAATACGGACCTCCTAGATATCCTATATTAAATGTGCTTCTGCTGCTTATTTGATGTGATCATTTAATTTATATCTGAGACGAATGCAATATTATATATATGATATATAATAGACGTTGCTTATATTTTGCACCCGCGCTAGCTCCGTCCTGGTATGCCGTTAGTTAAGTAACCTAACGGTGCATATCAGGACACTGTGCCGAATGCGAGTGGAATAAGTGCACGTTATATTTTCGTTTCTTTCTTCGATGGCTTAGGATTTAAATGATGGGACTACATTAATGAGATTAATGTAAAGATAAATGAACCTAAAAAGATATTGTAGAATCGGATTTGAAACACACTCGGCCTTTTATGAAAAAGCAAGTTTCAATAAATGCGAAGCTTAAGCGACTCCTTTTAAACCCATGGATTCTACAACGATATCAAGTTCAAAGCGTTAAAAGTTTTCTTAAAAACTATCCGCAACCCTCCGTCATTTTAAGAAGTAGAGTACTTAGTATTCGTGTTGCGTATTTTGATTTTAGTTAAGGCGCAGTGTACGGTAGCTGAGTGATGTCTTCCTACACTGCATATGATGCAGATTAGTTAGGACATTCATATGATTATATTGACTTTAGTTAAGGGTCATATGGGTAGGTCTAGTTAATCACGAAATGACGGGAAGAACTTGACTAGTACTTATAATATGTTGACTATAGTTAAGGTCATGAGTACTAGGGGTAAAAAAAATAATATCGGGAATTTCAAGAGTTGAAATTTACAATGAGATTGTATACCTTCTATATGATAGTAGGATCCTGATCCCACTGCGAGCAAAAGTTGCTCCTGGGAGAATTTTGCACTTTACAATTAGCTAACTTAGTAAGTGTTAAGAAAGGTGTCAAACGGGACTACGCCTCTGGGAAGACGAGATTTATTTTAATTAGGTCCGTGCGAAAACACGGGGAACCTCCCTCAAGTACCGACATCGGCTTGGCTGAATGGTTAGCGAAGTTGTAGAATGTAATTAATCCCGGCTAGTTTTCTTTTTAAAAGGTTTTAAAGAAAATTTGATAAAAACAGTGGAAGACATCGATTAGACAAGATAATAACTAATCTAATCTTTGCAAGAGCTTTTCGCTGAGTGTATTCTTTTCTCTCTCTTATCAGCAGATTCAAATGTCAGGACTCAAGCTTCTACTAGATAAAAATAAACTGAATGGGACCAATTATAAAGATTAGCTGATGAATCTCAACATTGCCTTAACTTATGATAAGGTATTATATGTCCTCACCGCTCCAACCCCGTCCAGCCCAGGTCCTAAATCTTCAGTTGCGGATAAGGAAATCTGCAAGACATGGGACGCTGACTGTTCTACGACCAAATGCCTCGCGCTTGCATCGATGGATAACACACATCAGAAACAGCATGAGAATATGGACGTACAATCCATGTTCCTCCATACAAAACAGTTGTATGGAGAGCAATCTCGCGTATTACGATACGAAGCATCCAGAAAGCTGTTTCAGATGCGAATTGCCCCTGGTACAGTAGTAGGAGACCATGTTCTGAAAATGATAGCTCTCATAGAAGAGCTTGAGGACCTTGGGTGGACAATGGACAATGAACAATATACGGATATTATTCTGCAGTCTCTCCCCTCCACCTTTGCTCAGTTCATAGTTAACTTCAACATGCACAACATGGAGAAGGAACTACCTGAACTCCTTAATATGTTAAGGAGTACAGAGAGCACACTGAAGTCAGTAAAGACTCCTGTTTCGTATGTTGGGCAATCATCCTCCTCTCGCCCGAAGGCTAAGGTCAAGGGAAAGATGAAGAAGAAACCCACCAAACCTAAGGGTGGAGTCAAAAAGGTTAAGGAGAAAGACAAGTCCAAGGTTGGGGAATCAGGGAAAGGAGAATGTTTCCACTGCAAGAAGACGGGACACTGGAAGCGGAACTGTACTGAGTACCTTGAACTCAAGAAGAGGCATGGTGATGCTTCAGCTTCAGGTGTGTTCATGATTGAAAACTGTTTTTCTATTAACTCTGCTTCCTGGGTATTGGAT
Source organism: Agapanthus africanus (assembly GCA_030015575.1). Lineage (NCBI taxonomy): Eukaryota > Viridiplantae > Streptophyta > Magnoliopsida > Asparagales > Amaryllidaceae > Agapanthus > Agapanthus africanus. The sequence goes on along the minus strand of CM057343.1, from coordinate 310,014,409 downwards.
ACCGGTTTGGGTTCTCATATTTGCAATTCTGTGCAGGCATTGAGAAATAACAGAGTTTTGAAGACAGGTGATCGTACTCTCCAAGTTGGAAATGGTTCCAATGTAAATGTAGTTTCAGTAGGAGAGTATCACCTAGGGTTACCATCGGGTTGTATATTGGTTTTGAACCCATGTTATTTTGTGCCAAGTATGCTTTGTAATATTATATCCGTTTCTTTGTTAGACAATGAAGGGTATCATTTTGCTGTGCAACACAATGTTATGAACATTAGACTTAATCAAGAGTTGATTGGTTATGGTACACTTAAAAATGGGATATACATCCTTAATCAACACACAGTTTTCAACATTCAACACACAAGTAAAAGAAAATTTTTAGATATAAATGAAGCTTTTCTTTGGCATTGTAAACTTGGTCATATTAATGAAACAAGACTAAACAAGCTTCATAAAGATAGATATTTAAATTCGTTTGAGTATAAATCTTATGCAACTTGCCAATCATGTATCAAAGGTAAAATGACCAAAACTCCTTTTAAAGGACACGGAGAAAGAGCTACTGAGCTCCTTGGCCTCATACATAGTGATGTATGTGGGCCAATGTCTACACATGCAAGAGATGGTTTTTCCTACTTCATAACTTTTACTGATGATTTCTCAAGATTTGGTCATGTGTTTTTGATAAAACATAAATCTGAAGCTTTCGAGAAATTCAAGGAGTACAAACTTGAAGTAGAAAACCAAACAGGAATGAGAATCAAGATACTTCGATCAGATCGAGGTGGAGAGTACTTAAGTACCGAATTCTTGGACTTCCTAAAAGAGAATGGGATTCTCTCTCAGCTCACTCCACCTTACACATCACAGCACAACGGTGTGTCAGAGCGGCGGAATCGTACCCTATTAGATATGGTATGATCCATGATGAGTGATTCTGAGTTACCCCTCTCGTTTTGGGGGCATGCATTGGAAACTGCAGATTTTCTGTTAAACAAAGTTCCAACCAAGACCGTGTCTACCACTCCATATGAGATATGGCATGGAAAGAGACCATCTCTTAAACGAGTTAAGATTTGGGGTTGTCCGGCTTTTGTCAAAAAGCAGAATCCAGACAAACTAGAGACACGATCGGTCAAATTTATATTTGTGGGATATCCAAAACATTCATTTGGGTATCTTTTCTACCATAAGGAGGAACAAAAGGTGTTTGTTTCTCAGTATGCCACATTTTTAGAAAATGTGATTTTTCTAAATGATACTGATGGCAATGTGGTAGATCTAGAAGAGGTTCTAGAAACACAAGTTACATATGACAACTTGGCTGAAACTGATGTTGTAACAGAATCTAATGAACCTCAGCCACTCCGTAGATCTGGTAGGACTTCTTACCTACCGGAGAGATATTACGGTTTTCTCATTGATGGTGATAGAGAAGATTGCATCATGGATGATGATGATCCTGCCAGTTTTCATCAAGCTATCACGAGTGGTGACTCTGTGAAATGGCTGGATGCCATGAGATCTGAAATGGAGTCCATGTACACCAACAAAGTATAGACTTTGGAGGATGTACCCTCCGGGATAAAACCCGTAGGCTGCAAATGGATCTTTAAAAGAAAGATCGGAGTAGATGGACAGGTGGAGACCTATAAGGCAAGGTTGGTAGCGAAAGGTTTTCGTCAAAGAACAAGTTTGGACTATGACGAGACTTTCTCTCCGGTAGCTATGCTTAAAACCATTCAGATCGTACTTGCTATTGCTTCTCAGTACGACTATGAAATCTGGCAGATGGACGTTAAAACTGCATTTCTAAATGGTGATTTAGATGAATGCGTTTATATGGATCAGCCAGAGGGCTTCATTGACAGTGGGAGCAGCGGAAAAGCATGTAAGTTGCTTAAATCCATTTATGGATTGAAGCAGGCATCACGGAGTTGGAACATCTGTTTTGATGATGTTATCAAAGAGTTTGATTTCATCAAAAATCCAGATGAACCTTGTGCTTATAAAAAGACTGTAGGGAGATCTGTCGCATTCCTCGTATTGTACGTGCATGACATACTTCTGATAGAAAATGATATTCCTATGCTACAGTCGGTCAAATCATTCTTATCACAAAGGTTCTCCATAAAGGACCTGAGAGATGCCACGTACATATTGGGCATACGGATTTATAGGGATAGATCCAAACGGTTATTGGGATTGTCTCAAACCAAGTACATCAACACCATCCTAAAAAGGTTTAGTATGTAAGACTCCAAGCAGGGTACCTTACCCGTTTGCCACGGAGTCACTCTCTCCAAGGACGATTGCTCAAAGTCTGATATAGAGAGAGCTCGCATGAGCATTATTCTCTATGCTTCGGCAGTAGGATCGATAATGTATGCGATGTTATGTACACGCCCTGATGTTGCTTATGCACTTATTGTAGTAAACAGGTATCAGTCAAACCCAGGGGAGAATCACTGGACTGCTGTGAAGAACATTCTTAAGTACTTGCGAAAGACTAAAGAATTGTTCTTGGTGTATGGTAACAGGGAGCTCCAAATGGAGGCCTTTACCGATTCGAGCTTCCAGAGTGACAAGGATGACAGCAAGTCTATCTCAGGGTTTGCATTTACCCTCAATGGAAGGACGGTGAGTTGGAAGAGTTCCAAACAGGATACCGTTGCAGACTCAACGATGGAAGCTGAGTACATTGCTGCAAATGATGCTGCCAAGGAAGCCGTTTGGATGAGGAAGTTCATCTCGGAGCTAGGAGTAGTTCCAACCAATATTGATCCAATACTTTTGTATTGTGACAATAATGGGGCTATGGCGTTGACCAAAGAGCCCAGGTCCCATCAGAAGTCCAGACACATCCTGAGGCGATATCATCTGATTCGGGAGATAGTTCATCGCCACGAGATCGAGATTAAGAGAGTAGATACAAAGAACAACGCTGCGGATCCATTCACCAAGGCCCTCCCTCAGCCGCAGCATGAGCGACTTTTTGAGATGTTGGGTATGAGATACGCCAATAATTGGCCTTAGTGCTAGTGGGAGATTGTTGGATATATGTATGCCCTAGAGGCCATTATGTGACAGTGTATGTATTGATGTGTATATATATATATATGTATTCAGAGGACAGTCTTGCTTGACATGATAGTATGCTATCTGGTTTCTCTTTATCATATGTTCTTTTGATCATGTTTTTACTCATTTGGTACATGTTGATAAAGCCCTAAGGATATTGGCTTAACTACTAGGATTATTGATGTGGATCATACTAGTGGGACACCTGTAGTTTATAAGCATATCCTTGAAATGTTCCTAGTCGTAGGTATATCGAGACAGGGCATCGATATTCCAGTGTAGACTAGCGTATGCTGTTCTTGTTCCATATGATGGGCGATGGATGATCCATATCCGTCTGGTGTGTTGACACCAAAGATTGTATACGGGTGCTCAGTGAGACTGGGTACACTGAACGGACTCACCGAGAACTCCTATGTGGTATTATATCATACGTCGAATAGCAGTTCTCAGGTGACACTAGTACAGGTTAGTCTGTAGACCCGAGACCGCCATAGAGTCTTGTGTGTCCTCCCACTGTACTTTGATCTCCACCCTACTACGGCTTTACTGAGTCGTACAAACAGGTGGATTTTGGGTACAGTACCGAGGCATATAGAGGCAATGAGTGATAGGAGGGGTTTCGTCTCTCCCGGTATTGGGGGTTGATGCTGTGCTATGCACGATTGGCTATAACAGGAAGTCCCTGGCCAGGGCTGCTGAGATATTATTGATAAGTATTATCAGTAGTTTCTCGATCTGTTGTAGACCATATACCGGCATGACTTATTGAGTTATTATGGTCGACGATTCCATCCCTAGACTTGATATGCAGCATATCTGATGAAGAGACCGGACTGTACGGTAACTGTTGCTAGTTGGATTGACGGGAGTTTTGACAGGTTCGCTTGTTCTTCTTCTGATCGCTCAATACCCGGGTGGCCGTTACGTTTAGCTGACCGCTTGCGGCTTGTTGGTGTTTGATATGATCATCACCTACTGCTGGCGTATTGACGAGTCTCAGATTCCCATATAGAAGTTTCCTGGCTCAGGCGAAACGATGTGGTGTGCATATGAGATATGTGCGGGAGCTTGATTAAATACGTGTATATGATACCATATTTTAATCGGGCGTTTTATATTAGTCGGGTCGTATGAGATATGACCGGTTTATTAAATCAAGTGTTGATTTAATATTGACTTTTATGTCATTTATTTAAACTCTTTTTCTTTAGATGGATGCATGCATGTATATGTACATGTTGATGTGCATACACACATACATACATGCATTTGTATCATGGTTGATGATACATCATAGATGGCAATATAAGACTCACATGGTTCATATTTATATATATGGATATTTTTGTTTTAAGTTAAAGATAAAGGAAATTAAATTAATGACTCATTTTTTCACAAATGACTCATTGTTTCTACACACTTCCATGGTTGACCTTTGACTCAACTTTGGTTAATTTCCTTTGCTCTTTAACTCATCACAAAATATCTAGATATTACTATTAACCATGGTTTGTTTTATGATATTTATCTCACTCTTTCTCTCTCATTATTATTATGAGATCATTATTCATCCAAAAGAAAATATTGCCATCTTCATCTTCCTCTCTCTAGCTCTCTCTTGAGTTCTAAAATTGAGTGAGGTTAAAAGAAATAAAGGGTTTTAAGTGAGAACCTAAACCACTTCATCATCCTATACATCTCTAGCTACTTTGTGTGGGGTGTTTGCTTCAAGGATTTCATAGATCAAGTAAAGCAACAAGCTTTGAGCAAAGGACTTCGGGTGGATCGTCGTGGACTTGGAAGCGTTCAAGCGAGCCGTTCCAAACCTTAGGAGATCCAAGGAGTTGCCCTAGGAGGTCTACAAAGGTTGTAGTCTCTCCATTTAGTGTTAGATAATCTTTTATATGTGATACTATTAATTGTTACTCAATAATTCTAGTTCGATTCCTAGTTAAGTTTGCTTAGCACCTCTTAAAAATTAAATTGTGGCATGTGTGATTCTTCCAAACCCTATATGAGGCACTAAGGAAACCCTACAGAATCCAATCAGTAACGCTATCGTACAGTCCGGTCTCTTCGTCTGATATGTCGCATATGCAGTCTAGGGGTGGTGAACGTCAGACCCCAGTAATCGATAAGTCGTGTCGATGTGAGGCTCATAACGGGTTGAGAAACTACTAATAACACTTACCAGTAGATCTTCATATCAACCCTGGCCAAGGACTTCCAGTTATTGCCAATCGAGCACAGCGCAACATCAATCCCCAATACCGGGAAAGACGAAACCCCTCCTATCGCTCATTGCCTCCATATGATTCGGGACTGTACCCAAAAGCCACCGTTTTACACATTCTCTTGAATGTGGTAAGGTTGAAATCAAAGCACAGTGGGAATCACACAAGACTCTATGACGATCTCGGGTCTACAGACTAACCTGTACCAGTGTCACCAGAGAACTGCTATCTGACGATAGGTATAATACCAAATTGGAGTTCTCGGCGAGTCCGTTCAGTGTACCCAGTCTCCACTGAGCATCCGTATACTATCTTTGATGTCAAACACCAATGGATGTGGGATCATCCATCGCCCATCATATGGTTCAAGAAGCGTACGCTAGTCTACTCTGGAGTATCGATGCCCTATCTCGATACACTCTCGACTAGGAACAATTATAGGATGTACTTATAGACTACCCTTGCCCCACTAGTATGATCTCCATCATAGTCCTAGTAGTCAAGTACACATCCTAAGGTCTTTATCAACATGTAAGAGCAAGACAGTAACACAATACAAGTCAACATGTTAAGACAAAGAGCAATCGGATAGCATACTATCATATCGAACAAGAAATTCCTCTCTATATATATCCAAGCATCCACTATAATATACATCATGCGTACAATAATGGCCTCTAGGGCATATACATAACTAACAATCTCCCACTTGCACTAAGGCCAGCTGTTGTAGTATCTCATACCCAACATCTCGAAGAGTCTCTCAAATTGTATCTGGGGTATTGTAAGCCCGCGGGGGCGCCCCGGCCGTCGATCCGACGCCGGAAACGCGGAAAACAAAAACTTTGCGAACTTTGCAAAACGGCACCGCCGCGGACTTTTCACCCGGATCGGGCCATTAACCTAGCTAGCTAGCAAAAAGAAAAGAGTAGAGAAGCTATACCAAGCGATCCGTGTCCTTCGGTCTTCGTCTCCGCTCCGATCTCCCGCGGAATCTCCGTCACCTTCTCGCTCGTCGGAAAGGGGCACCACGTAGCCGGAATCTTTTACGGGCTCCCGCCTCTTGACCGAGGCAACTCGGGCGCGAAGTTGGCTAGCCGACGCGTCCAAGGCTTGCTATAGAAATAGTGTAGAAGCTTGTCTCTTTAGGGTTTATGGAAGTTGCCTTGATGGAGGGATTTGAGGAGGAGAATGAATGAAGGAGAGAAGCTTGGGATTTTGCAAGCATAAAAGCATGAAATGAGATGAAGAATAAACATATCACCAATCAACCTCTCTCTCTCTCCCCAAAAACAAGTGGCCGGCTATATCTCTCCATGGTGGAGATATGGAATCAAAAATCCAATAAGAAAAAGAAAAGATAATGCCAAGAAAAAGGGTCACACTCATTTCTCTTTTCAATCCATTCACAAACCATCACAAGAAAAGCAAAGAAAGGGACAAGAAAGGCATATCATCATGAAGCAAGTCTCATCATAATCCACAAGTGCAAGAAAACCCTCCACAAAAGAGTTATTTGCAAATTGCAAATAACCCCCTCCAACAAGAAAGTCCGACCGAGAAGGAATGAAGGAAAACCGGCCGGAACGGAATGTAAACTGGCAACCCCAGAAAAACCGATCCCGTAATAAATTACATGAAAACCCCGCTACTGCAAATACATGCCCGCATTTGTATTCCCACTGAACACAAATGTAAAGAGACAAAACTACACTATGTAAAACTAGAATCCGGCTTAAGCCAAAGCCGGCTAGTAAAAACTGTCCAATCACGATCCGTGCAATACCGCACGTATCTGATCGAACCCTGCCATATCTCCATACGGCCTCTACAGCGTTTCGCCCGAAACTTGAGTAACTGTCTGTGTGGTAGACTCTAAAGACTCGTCAATACTATGGCTGTGGATTTAACCACTAGCACGTCAGAGGTATAAGCCATACGTGACGGGCCACCAGCTATTGACCAAAAGGGACGTCGATGAGCGAACTCATCCTGACACCCTACTGAGCCTGTCAGTGACAATATCCGTACAGTCCGGTCCGTTCGTCTATGAGCATCGCATGGCGGGCCTAGGGGGTTGGTAAAAGTCAGACCCCCAAAAGTGGTACAAGTCGTGTCGGAGTGTAGCCCAGAACACCCTGAGATACTACTGGAATACCTACCAGTAAATCTCCTGCCTTGGCCAAGGACTTTTCATGATCTGGCTCTCCTAGACACAGCACGACCTCACCCCCAATACCGGGAGAGACGAACCCCTGCAGATCCGCTCACTGCCTCCATGTGGCTCGGGACTGTACCCAACTAAAACCTGTTTGCACGACTCCTTTGAGCCGTGGTAGGGTAGTAATCAAAGTACAGTGGGAACTTACACGAGACAAATGACGATCCCAGGTCGATGAACTAACCTGTACACATGTCACCTGGGAACTGCTATCTGACGTCTGGTATATCCCAACTAGCAGGTTCCCGGCGAGTCCTGTCCGGTGTACTCATAACCCAATGAGCACCTGTATACATCTTAGGTGAACCAACTGACACCAGTGGCTTGTGAGACCGGCCACCGCCCCTCGTCGGGGTCTCGACTGTATACACTAGTCTACTGTGGAGAATCGATGCCCTGTCTCGAAACTCCCTCGACTAGGGACCTTTTAAGGATGTGCTTGTAGACCCCCAGCTCCCACTTATATGATCGCCCTCATACTGCTGGTGGTCAAGCAAGAATCCTAGGGGCTTTATCAACGTGTAATAGCGACTCGAAAGGTCACCTAAAGCAGTACACGATGATAAAGATAAACCAGATAGCATACTATCATCTCGAGTAAGACTGTCCTACCGGGATAGGTCCTCCCCTCAATCATTGCAATCACGTGCCTGTGACCCAATAATTGACTCTGAGGGCACTATCTCCAACAATCTCCCACTTGCACTCGAGGCTAATTATTGCGATGTCGCATACTCACAGCCCGTGTGATACCGAACACCCAACTCCTCTACTAGTCAGTCTCACAAAGCTCGTTTGCGAAACTATTGCGTTCGAGGAATAGCCTCAGTGAGTGGATCCGCTTTGATGTTTCTTTCTATGTCTCTCTATATCTCATATTCGCAGAGAAAACTATCTCCCGAAAACGAGCAATACCTGTCCTAGAATGTCTGGATGTCTGATGGGACCTAGTTCAGAAATGAACTCCAAATCCAAACTTCTTAGACTGTATCGTCAACTGAACTTAATCAGTATCCTGCGCCATGCCTTCCCTCAGTATCCACCTGGACCATCTGTCCAAAATACTGCCCCTCGTCAGAGGGAAAACTATAACTCTGACAACCACTCTGCCATCCAGGTCACCTTGGAAGCCTGGAATGATAACCGTCTCCTAATGGAGGCTGCCGTTATCAATTCCCTAGAACATCAACTTATGTTCTAAAACTGCTTCCGACTGTTTCTCCAGGATTGGATCAATATCGACTTATTGCATCGACTGCAAGAACAACATCTGGCGTGGTACTTGACATCTCATGATTGACTCAATTGCCTAAGCAAGTGATCTGCCAATCATGCACATTCCTCTCCCCTTTAGTCTGTAAGACACCTTTAGAGAGGGTGACTCCATTACATGCAGGTACACTACCGTGCCAGGAGTCGTCCATTCTAAATACTCATAGAATGCTGTCAAGGTACCCAGATTGGGAAACCACCAAATCTAGATCTAAAACCATAGATCTAGTTACCAGAATGTCCGATATAAGATCCAAGTCCTATGAGGAGAAACTACTGTGTGACGACCAAAGTATAACCCATCGTAGTATAGGAATATCACTTCCTACTCTGTGTATGTCATCAAATACCAGGACATCACACCCTACTACCTTCTTAACAGATCCATCCCCTATTCTGATGAAGTCAAACCTATGACTTCACATCAGAAATAGATGATCTATCTCCGCTACATCTGCTTTAGTCTATAAATAGACATAAGCTAACTGTCCACCAATGCTTCCGCTGCTCCCACTGACTACGACAACCCTCTGGCAGAGTCATATACACGTACACTTCTAAAGCAAGTTTAGAACGACGCTATACTCATCCTTCCGCCGGGTCTCGCAGCCTGGAACAACAGCAATGGCAAGTGTGGGTAAACAAGAACCTCCCTGCCACCGTCCTTGAGCATACCGAAGTACCTCTCGAGTGCCTGAGGTTACCCACCATATCTGCGGAGTGGCCAATGGAATGTCAAACCAGATTGAATCTTTAGGTTCTTATCAAATCTTCAGTAATCGTTTGCGGTTCTGGAATCACTTCCAGTTCTACCATACTCCCACTACTGTTTTTCTGAAAAAATCCATTTTTGATAAAACTGTGGCGAGTCAAGAACAATATCACTATTGATCTTCCAGATGGTAGAAAGTCAACCCTCGTCATAGCCCGGGTCAACCCACAAACAGCCACTACTGAAACGTGCCTTGAGTTGTCCAGTGTCTGGTTTTAAGCATAAGCCGGACAACTCCCCGTATCTTAACAATGTCAAGATATGAACTGTTCTATATCCAAGAACCAGAGGCACTGATTTAATTGAACCAGATTCAAATCATGCAGCTGTCTCCAGTGCATGTCAAGTAAATGGAAGAGAGGCCGATCAGCGTTACTCAACTTAGGAGTACTTCCAATTATGAGTAACCTGAAAGAGAAGTTAGTTCTCTTAATCATTACTATCAACTGAATACCATTCACAAATATCTACTCTTCGATCACCTTGAAGAATCCCGATACTTGCAATGCTTGGTTCTCTACTTTACTCTTATACCTATAACTCCTCAAAACTTAGACCCTGTGTTTCTACGAAACACATGTCTAAGAACTAGAGAAGTCATAAGTAAACAGAATATAGTACGAGGACCAACCCCTCCGTCCTAATGGACACTGGACAATATACAATACTCTGTATAAGTCCCCTGAGTCTAGTGACTCATTCACTGTGTGTCGTAGGTTGAAAACTGTACTTTTGGTTAAGAAGAATTACACCGCTGTTCAATGCTCCTTACCTAACCATCCACTGGTATAGGTAAATGTCATAGACATAATTTCAAAAAGATATGTCTCACTCTATAAAAATAGACGTACAGATATATCAATTTGAAATTGGTGCACAACAACGGATATTCAAAACCAAATATTTGCCGACCGGCAAACAACCCAGGTGACTTCCTCAAATATCATGAATCCCGATATAATGAGGATGATCACCTAATTCCCAATAACTTACTCCCACTCATCATCTGTAAAACCATACAGATGTGAGACTCATACCTGGTAAATACATACCCTGGAGCAAGTGCCTAATTGGGAAATCAGTTTTCTTTTAACAGTACACAGTGGAACTGAAACATTGAGATGTTTCGATGGGGTATCCTGGTATTCCTAGTAATGCCTCTTCCATTATCCAGATTCACAACTATAATTGTATAATTCTTTGCCACCTCTCCAAATCCCTTTACATGTCTTTAGTCATTACCTTCTGTACACCCCTTCAGGCCAAATGGTTTTCTTCCTTCCCTACCGTTCGGCACCAGCCTATGGTTTGGAAGAAGACTATCCAATAAGCATAATGGGTGTACTGTCCTAGTCCTAGGAGCACTCGCAATGAGAGAAGGTGAGGATAAAAGACAACCGAATGTACTTAATTCATAGGTGATTTAGGATTGACAAAGAAGTACATGGTTTGGTCGTGAATAGCAGTCGCAATTTACTTTGCCCTCTTACTAATCCCTTGCTTTGTTTGAACTTAATACCTTCTGTACACCGTTTAGGCTAATTGGCTTTCTTCATTCCCCACCATTCGGCACCAGCCTAAGGTTTGGAAGAAGACTATCCAATTTGCGTAATAGGTGTACTATCTCCTAAACCAAGGAGTACTCGCAACCTGAGAGAAGGTAAAAGGTAAAGACAACTGAATAGTCCTATTCGTTTTCTCCAGAACCGGAAACCATCCTCGAAGTCCTTCGAGTTCGTATATAACCATACGATGGTTTTGTCCAATGGAAGTGGACGTTCGTAGTAATACGGGGTGTCCCGGAGAAAAGAGTAAAAGTAGGAGTGGCAAAGAGGTCTGCAACTCTGACAATCCAAAAGCCAGTGTTAAGAAGGTTCGGTCAACTTGGTCACTAAGTCATAGTCTAGGGTCGGGTCAATGGTCGCTGCCAAAGAGAGAGAGAAAAGAAACACTCAGCGTGCACTCTAACCTAGATCAGAATGGTTACCAATTTATCTAATCTGGAAACCTCCCACTGTAACGTCAAATTCTTCCCCAAACCTGAAAGAAGAATTAGCCGGGATAACCCGAGGAGTAAACCAACTCATCAGTGGGAATCGGGATCCAACTATCATCGCATGATAACGTGACGGAATCCGCTCACGCTATCACACTCCAGAAGGTATGCGCATACCTGGCAAGTTTCAGTTCTTTTGAAACTCCCGATGTGAATTTTTGCCCCATGCTCTTATGACCTTGACTAAGGCCAACAAATCATAAGTCACATGTCAAGTTCTACCCGTCATTGTCCAGGTTGATTTGAACCCACCCGTACAAGCCCTTGACTAAGGCCAACAAGGCTATACGACTGTCCCAAACCAACGCATCTATCTATGCAGCATATGAATACCCAATAGCTACCAAACACTGTGCCTTGACTAAGGCCAACAAACACAGCTTGAATACTATTGACTACCCATATGAAACGACGGAGGGTTACGAATGGTTTCTGGCGAAAACCTTTAACGTAACGAACTTGATATCGTTGAAGGAACTGATAGCTTTATAAAAATATAGTGACGACAACCTTTGCTAAAGAGGTCACTCCCGGTGAAGGGATCTCGGCTCTTTCCCCGTAGAATGAGGTGCAGGATATTCCAAATGAATACCACGATGCAAAGCAAAAAGTAATCGGCTATAGTGAAGTTACTGCCCTGACGCAAACTTTTGTCCAAGGGGTCACTCCCGGTGAAGGGATCTCGGCCCTTGCCTCGTCGACTGAGGAGCAGGATATTCCAACTGAATACCACGGTGCAAAACAAAAGTGAACGCCCCTGCAATAACAGCTTTTTGAAAAAGTATTCCAACAACATCAGAATAGGTTTGTTTAACTTGCATTGATCCGAATCAATGCAGTCCCATCAATTGATCACACCACAAAGAACGAAAATATACTGACGTACGTATATGCCATCCGCATTCGCCACTGGGTCCCGTCATCACTCGTTAGGTTAGCTAACTAACGACAGAGCGGGGACTGGACTAGCGCGGATGCAAAACATATACAACATCTACTAATATATTTATAATATATAATTTTCGCTCAAGACGTGATAAAAATGCAGCAACACAGAAATGTATAGCAACACAGATCAACACAGATATCTGGGATCCCCGGGTTTCACAGAGCCGCTGAAAACCCGACGTTCCCCTGGTCGTGTGGATAGCCTGTGCAATGAAATCCTAGACCCCTACGGGCGCGGCAAGTCACCCGCCAAAACCTGAAGCGAGGCAGCCCCCTTCAGCACCGTGAATGGACCACCCAGCACTTCACGGAATCCGGTAACTTGGACACCCCTCCTGGGTCAACCCTATACCCCCTACGAGTGCGGCGAATAGCCCGCCAATTCTAGAGTGAATCCCCCTCCGTCTCAATGCCATGAGATGCGGGCTTGTTGCCCTCTAGAATCCGGCTATCCGTGCACCCCTCCGCGGGGTAATCCTAGTACAGAAAGTAAAATATACATACAACGGGTACATCGACCGCAACCAGGTCGTGCCCCAAAATAATAATACAAACAGGCAGTGACGGCAGTCCACATGTCGGACGCTCGCCCCGCAATATCAAATGTACATATAAAACAAAACTGTACTACCACTGCAACCAGGCTATCCTCTACGACCGATCCGCAACAACACAGTACAATCACAGAACATCAACGTGAAAATCACGTTCGCAAATCCGTCTAACCGGGCTATAGCAGTTAGACGGGATTTACCGATCAAGTGACATTCACGGTCGCAGATATAATGTAAACACTGTGAACTAGCATGTTTAAAATATCCGATCGAACAAATTTATCAAAGTGGGCCCCACACACTACTGTAGCACTTACAGAAAATCTGGGCCCAAAGAAAATATCCCAAATACCCTATTTTCAACACATAAGCTTACTGGGAAAATATGGTGCCACGATTCCTCTTTTCCGCCGCGCAAGCGCGGCCAAACCAGAGGTTTGGCCGCGCTTCCGCGGTCGAAGTGAGGAATCAATGGATCGTATTTTTCCAGAATTCTTATAATTTGTTGTACATGTCTCTGCAATCACCAGAAAAATTTTAGGAGCTCAAAAAATTTTAACAGAGAACACATGTGCACAAAAAATACGGTTTTCGGGTTTTTGTTCGATCGAGTTCTAAACGCGCTAGAGCAAGCTAGGGAAGGTTAACGGCGTGGCTCTGATACCATTGTAAGCCCGCGGGGGCGCCCCGGCCGTCGATCCGACGCCGGAAACGCGGAAAACAAAAACTTTGCGAACTTTGCAAAACGGCACCGCCGCGGACTTTTCACCCGGATCGGGCCATTAACCTAGCTAGCTAGCAAAAAGAAAAGAGTAGAGAAGCTATACCAAGCGATCCGTGTCCTTCGGTCTTCGTCTCCGCTCCGATCTCCCGCGGAATCTCCGTCACCTTCTCGCTCGTCGGAAAGGGGCACCACGTAGCCGGAATCTTTTACGGGCTCCCGCCTCTTGACCGAGGCAACTCGGGCGCGAAGTTGGCTAGCCGACGCATCCAAGGCTTGCTATAGAAATAGTGTAGAAGCTTGTCTCTTTAGGGTTTATGGAAGTTGCCTTGATGGAGGGATTTGAGGAGGAGAATGAATGAAGGAGAGAAGCTTGGGATTTTGCAAGCATAAAAGCATGAAATGAGATGAAGAATAAACATATCACCAATCAACCTCTCTCTCTCTCCCCAAAAACAAGTGGCCGGCCATATCTCTCCATGGTGGAGATATGGAATCAAAAATCCAATAAGAAAAAGAAAAGATAATGCCAAGAAAAAGGGTCACACTCATTTCTCTTTTCAATCCATTCACAAACCATCACAAGAAAAGCAAAGAAAGGGACAAGAAAGGCATATCATCATGAAGCAAGTCTCATCATAATCCACAAGTGCAAGAAAACCCTCCACAAAAGAGTTATTTGCAAATTGCAAATAACCCCCTCCAACAAGAAAGTCCGACCGAGAAGGAATGAAGGAAAACCGGCCGGAACGGAATGTAAACTGGCAACCCCAGAAAAACCGATCCCGTAATAAATTACATGAAAACCCCGCTACTGCAAATACATGCCCGCATTTGTATTCCCACTGAACACAAATGTAAAGAGACAAAACTACACTATGTAAAACTAGAATCCGGCTTAAGCCAAAGCCGGCTAGTAAAAACTGTCCAATCACGATCCGTGCAATACCGCACGTATCTGATCGAACCCTGCCATATCTCTATACGGCCTCTACAGCGTTTCGCCCGAAACTTGAGTAACTGTCTGTGTGGTGGACTCTAAAGACTCGTCAATACTATGGCTGTGGATTTAACCACTAGCACGTCAGAGGTATAAGCCATACGTGACGGGCCACCAGCTATTGACCAAAAGGGACGTCGATGAGCGAACTCATCCTGACACCCTACTGAGCCTGTCAGTGACAATATCCGTACAGTCCGGTCCGTTCGTCTATGAGCATCGCATGGCGGGCCTAGGGGGTTGGTAAAAGTCAGACCCCCAAAAGCGGTACAAGTCGTGTCGGAGTGTAGCCCAGAACACCCTGAGATACTACTGGAATACCTACCAGTAAATCTCCTGCCTTGGCCAAGGACTTTTCATGATCTGGCTCTCCTAGACACAGCACGACCTCACCCCCAATACCGGGAGAGACGAACCCCTGCAGATCCGCTCACTGCCTCCATGTGGCTCGGGACTGTACCCAACTAAAACCTGTTTGCACGACTCCTTTGAGCCGTGGTAGGGTAGTAATCAAAGTACAGTGGGAACTCACACGAGACAAATGACGATCCCAGGTCGATGAACTAACCTGTACACATGTCACCTGGGAACTGCTATCTGACGTCTGGTATATCCCAACTAGCAGGTTCCCGGCGAGTCCTGTCCGGTGTACTCATAACCCAATGAGCACCTGTATACATCTTAGGTGAACCAACTGACACCAGTGGCTTGTGAGACCGGCCACCGCCCCTCGTCGGGGTCTCGACTGTATACACTAGTCTACTGTGGAGAATCGATGCCCTGTCTCGAAACTCCCTCGACTAGGGACCTTTTAAGGATGTGCTTGTAGACCCCCAGCTCCCACTTATATGATCGCCCTCATACTGCTGGTGGTCAAGCAAGAATCCTAGGGGCTTTATCAACGTGTAATAGCGACTCGAAAGGTCACCTAAAGCAGTACACGATGATAAAGATAAACCAGATAGCATACTATCATCTCGAGTAAGACTGTCCTACCGGGATAGGTCCTCCCCTCAATCATTGCAATCACGTGCCTGTGACCCAATAATTGACTCTGAGGGCACTATCTCCAACAGGTATGGCCATCGTGAGTGGATCCGCAGTGTTGTCCTTCATGTCAACTCTCCTAACCTCGATCTTCCGGCGATCAAATATCTCCCGGATCAGGTGATACCGCCTCAGAATATGCCTGGATCTCTGATGGGACCTGGTTCTTTAGCCAAAGCCACAGCTCCATTGTTATCACAATACAAAGGTATTGGATGCTCAATAGACAGAACCACTCCAAGTTCGTTTATGAACTTCTTCATCCAGACAGCCTTTTTGGCAGCATCGTTGGCAGCGATGTATTCAGTCTCCATCGTCGAGTCTGCCACGGTTTCCTGTTTGGAACTCTTCCAACAAACTGCCCCTCCATTTAGGGTAAAGACAAATCCTAAGTGCGACTTAAAGTCGTCCTTATCACTCTGGAAGCTCAAATCGGTAAAGGACTCCATTTGGAGTTCACCATTACCATACACCAAGAACATCTCTTTAGTCCTTCTCAAGTACTTGAGAATGTTCTTCACCGCTGTCCAGTGACTTTATCCCGGATCTACTTGATACTTACTCACTACACTTAGTGAGTATTCTACATCGGGTCTGGTACATGATAGAGCCTACTGCCGAAGTATGGGGTATCCCTTGCATGCGAGCTCTCTCCAAATTAGTCTTGGAAGACATCTCTTTGGAGAGAGTGAGTCCAGTGATCGTGGGTAAATTCCTACGCTTGGATTCTTCTATAGTAAACCTCTTTAGTATGGTGTAAATGTACCTGGATTGGGACAATACCAGTATCCGTTTAAACCCATCTCTATAGATCTTAATCCCTAAGATGTAGAAGGCATCACCTAGATCTTTCATTGAGAATCTTTGTCATAAGAAGAGCTTGACCGAGTGCAGCATAGGAACATCATTTCCTATCAAGAGTATGTCATCCACATACAATACGAGGAAGACAATCTTACTCTCTGCCACCTTCTTGTATATACAAAGTTCATCTACGTTCTTGATGAAGTCAAACTCTTTAACTTCAACATCAAAATAGTTATTCCAACTCCGCGATGCCTGCTTTAACTCGTAGATGGATTTAAGCAGCTTGCACACTTTTCCGCTGCTCTCATTGTCTACGAAGCCTTCTGGCTGAGTCATGTACATGCACACTTCCAAATCACCACTTAGAAAGGCGGTCTTAACATCCATTTGCCAGATTTCGTAGTCATGGTATGCAGCAATAGCAAGTTGGATCTGGATAGACTTAAGCATAGCCACTGGAGAAAAGGTTTCATCATAATCCACACCTGGTCATTGACGAAAACCTTTTGCAACAAGTCTACCTTTGAAAGTCTCAACTTTTCCATCTACACCAAGTTTCTTCTTAAAGATCCATTTGCTCCCAATGGGTTTTACCCCTTCAGGAGCAACTTCCAAATTCCATACTTTGTTTGTGTACATGGATTCCATCTCAGATCACATTGCATCTAGCCATTTCACAGAGTCCCCACTCGTGATGGCCCGCTCGAAGCTAGTCGGGTCATCATCTTCCATAATGCAGTCCTCGCTCCCACCGTCAATGAGAAAACCGTAGTATCTCTCAGGTGGATGAGAAACCCATCTAGATCGGCGGAGAGGCTGGGGTTCATTGGGAACTAACGAATCCTCTGGTTCCACTAAATCTTCAGTTGTAGTGTGTGCTGCTGGAACTTCTTCCAGCTCTACCTCTTCGCCACTAATTTCTTTTACAAGAAATTCCTTTTCTAAAAAGGTGGCGTATTGAGAAACAAACACCTTTTGTTTCTCAGCGTGGTAGAAAATATATCCTTGTGAATTCTTTGGATATCCCACAAACTTGCATAGAACTAATTGTGCCTCGAGTTTGTCCGGATTTTGCCTTTTGACATAGGCCGGACAACCCCATATCTTAATACATTTAAGATATGGTCTCTTCCCACTCTATATCTCATATGGTGTGGTAGGTACATATTTAGATGGAACTTGATTCAATAGGTATGCTGATGTCTCAAGCGCATAACCCCAAAAGGAAATAGGCAACTCAGCAGTGCTCATAATAGAGCGCACCATATCTAATAGGGCGCGATTCCTCCGTTCCGATACACCGTTGTGCTGTGGTGTATACGGAGGAGTAAGCTGAGAGAGAATTCCATTCTCTTTTAGATAGTCCAGGAACTCATTGCTCAAGTATTCTCCTCCTCGATCAGATCGAAGGATCTTAATACTTTTACTCTTTTGGTTCTCTATTTCGTGCTTATATTCTTTGAATTTCTCAAAAGCTTCAGACTTGTGTTTCAACAGGAACACATGTCCGTATCATGAGGGATCGTCAGTGAATGTAATGAAGTACGAGGAACTATTCCTGGCATGTGTAGACATGGGACCACATACGTCACTATGTAGCAGTCCCAAGAGTTCTGTAACTCTTTCTTCTTGTCTACTAAACGGAGTTTTGGTCATCTTGCCTTTGAGAAAAGACTGGCAAGTGTCATAAGATGAAAATTCGAACGGATTCAAATATCTATCTTTATGTAACTTAGCTAGTCGTGTCGCAATGATATGACCTAGTGTACAATGCCGCAAGAAAGATTCGTTCATTTCTGAACTCTTCTTCTTGTGTGTGTTTTGTATATTAAGAACTGTGGTTTGATTTAGAACGTATATGCCATTATTTAGCGAGCTCGATCCAATCAACTTTTGATTCAGGAAGATGTTTATAAAATTATCCTGTACTAAAAAATTATATCCTTCTTTACTTCATAAAGAAACTGATATAAGATTGCATATAAGGATCGGTATGTAATAACATTCATTCATAATCAATGTATTACCATTTGGTAATATATGGTGATATTCGCCAACTGCTTTGGCTGCAACATTTGCACCATTCCCTACTCTTATGGAATGATCACCCTCTCCCAGTTCCCTACCTTTCCTTTTAGCCCATGTAATATATTACATATGTGGGATCCCGATCCGGTATCTAATACCCAGGACGTAGAGTGAACTGAGAAACAATTCTCGATAACTAACCACCCAAAGAAGATGCATCAACATGCTTATTATTTGTTTGGGCGGCATGAGAATCCGGATATTCCCCTATTTCCTGCTCAATCTTATAACAATTATAAGAAAGAACGGAACCAACGTTCACCTGCTCAGTTTAATAAGCGTGTTCGGTCAATACATCCATATTATTATCTTGATTAAGGCCTGACATGATCGCTACCTGGAGAGAGAGAGAAGAAAACACTTTAGCGTATGCTCTTGCAAGATTAGATTGGTTATTAACTTATCTAATCAGGGTGGCTCCCACTGTTTTTATCAAATCTTTCTTCAAACCCTAAAAGGTAAGACTAGCCGGGATTAATTACACCTTACAGGTTCGCCAATCATTCGGCCAGGCCAATGTTGGTATTTTGAGGGAGGTTCCCCGTGCTTTCGCATGGACCTAATTAAAATAAATCTCGTATTCCTAGAGGCTTAACCCCGTTAACACCTTTCTAGACACCTACTTGATCGGCTAATTGTGATGTGTAAAACTCTCCCAGGAGTAACTCTTACTCGCAGTGGGTATTGGGATCCAACTATCTCATAGAAGGTATGCAATCTCATTGCAAATTTCAACACTTGAAATTCCCGATAATACTTTTTCCCCTAGCAACTTATAACCTTAACATAGTCAACAAATCATAAGCGCTAGCCATGTTTAACCTATCATTTCCTGATTGAATTAAACCCACCTGTACGACCCTTAACATAGTCAACAAAGTCGTACGACTACCCTAATCCAATCGCATCTCATGTTTTAGCAGATAAACACTAATTAGCTACCGCACACTACGCCTTAACATAGCCAACAAACGTAGCACGAATACTAAGTAGTACTTATCTGAAATGACGGAGGGCTACGACAGGTTTTCATGAAAACCTTTTGCGTAATGAACTTGATATCGTTGTAGAAACAAGAGATCTTGAAAAGGAGTGTTTTTGAGGCTTTTACTAGTTTCACTAAAGAGGTCACTGTCATGACCCAAAGGTACGGAACGTGATCGGCACTTAAATTATGAAACGTCTAAAGGCGTAACGTAATTTAAGTAAGCCGAAACCCAGAAATCTAAACCAGTTAAAAGAAGAAGTGTAGGAAAAAAAGTTTAAAAAGCAACATCGAATTTTCTCAAAAATTTCTGCAAAGTCTCCTTTGTAAAAACTGGCCCCAAACGGGTACAAGCAAGAATAATATATAGAAACAATAAAAAGGCAACCCCAAACGGGAGCTAGCTCTACGCCAAAAGACGGAAACAACCACACAATGCACTAAAATATACAACGCCGAAGGGCGAGGCTCAAAACTCAAAAGAAAACCAAATCCACCAAAACCATTATAATACAAGCGCGACTCTAAGATCGAAATGAGAACAACTGGTCTTCTAAATCTACCAAGTAATACAAGTCTGGTTGATGGAGCTTACTAGATACAAATGAAATAATAAAAGTACAACTGCGGTCCTGATACAAGTGAACCAACCTACCAAGCAAATCACCATGAATGAAATGATGTGCGAGCAAGCCGCCAAGGAACCTGTACATCGAAACCTGTAAGAACAAAATTTGGCACAACGGGGGTGAGTTGACAACTCGTGAGTAGAAGACATCTGCGAGTAGAAATCGCATGCACGACGATCTCCTAGGTCATAATAATATACTTAATATAACACTAGTCATCTAGTGGTGGCAGGGTAATAATCTATGCGTAAGTGCAATGCTCAGTGCTCATGTCAGTGCCTCAAGTAGTAACATGTCATGTGTATGAGTATGCATGCACCATGAATGTAAAATAATCAACCAAGAAATCTGGATATATCTGTATAAGAAATGTTTAAATTTTATCATAGTAAAATTTGTATGGTAATCTAAAACATCATCAATGAAATCCATGGAAAACCGTGCCAAGTATCGACACAAAACATGTAAATCTCAAAGTCTCAATACCTCATAGTCTTAATATCTCATAGTCTCAATATCTCGGGCTCCGTCAGTCCGGATTGGCCCATATCATCAAATCTCACGACAACGGTCAGCATCCTCCAGATATCCGCCACGCCATACATAACCGGTAGGTAGTCTTCCCCTGCCAGGCTCATTGATCAGTCGAAAATACTGCATCTTTTAACAGGCAATTTCCCTATCATTTGCACTCATCTAGAAGTGTTCGGCATTCATATAGCATATATTAGCAAATCAGTCGTTAAATATCAGATTGCGTGTGTTAGACTCTAAAACCGGCACTATAAAGGAAATTGACTGCATTTCATAGCATGGCATCATTCCTATATATCGCAACTTGTGTTTCGAAGTCTGTGCAGGACATTACAGAAGATCGGTCAAATTTACAAACGAAGACTGTTAAAAAGACGCCAACTCAAGGATCTGAAATCTGGAGATAATATAGAAGGAATTCAGGGATTTATTATATCATAAAAATACCAATATGTTAGCAGAAATCTACAGAAGAAATATGAAGCCCTAAGGCCACCATATGGCCGCGGAACCGCGGCCGGAGCCGCCTTGAGCCGCGGTTCCGCGGCGGCTTGTCCACATTAGCATCTCAAAGTTGCTTCATAATTCTCAATTCAGCTCCTACATCTCAGAAAACCACTGCAAATTCCTGAAATCTCCAGAAGCTTCTGCCAGTTCAGCAAACCTAGGGTTCCTAACTAAACATTCCTAGCTTTCTTAACAAGCTTCACTTAAACTCTATTAAGGACCTAGAACCTTCCTCCTAACCTCCTAGCTTAGGGTAGAAGCTAATCCCCTAACTAACTCTTTCTAGAAGCCTCTTCCTATAACAAACTTTTGGAGGGAAAACTCAAATTTCAAAATAAGAACAATTAGCGCACTATCCCCGGCAACGGCGCCATTTGATTGATTTGAATTCTTGTTATGTGTTTAAGAAAATGTATAGAATCACAATCAAAGAATTATTTGACCGCAATCAACTACAGTGTCGGATGTAGATCGTAAGCGAGTGCGGATCGTCCACAGGGATTGTGCGATTCACTTGAATCATGTTCTCTTTTCTTTTCTATTAAGTTTTCAATTCAAACAAATCAAAATACAAACGAATCACACAATCCCTGTGGACGATACGCACTCGCTTGCGATCTACATCCAACACCGTAGTTGATTGTGGTCAAATAATTCTTTGATTGTGATTTTATACATTTTCTTAAACACACAACAAGAATTCAAATCAATCAAATGGCGCCGTTGCCGGGGATAGTGCGCTAATTGTTCGTATTTTGAAATTTGAGTTTAAAAGTTTATTCCATCTATATTTTTAAATCTAAATTCGCACAAACCCTAAACGTGTTGTTGTGATCTGTTGCGAGGAAATCTGGAATCATTGGAGCTGTGGAAATTTTTTCCTGATCATTCCAGAGAGCCTAGAAGGTGATCAGAAACAGAGCCTCAAAATTTTGTGCAGTGATCTATTATTTCCACCGCGGAACCGCGGCATTAGGCGACTCCCGTGGCGGAACCGCGGTGCTACAGTAGCGCTACAGTAAAAAAAAATTGGTAATCCTCTAAACTTTCTTATCTCTTCCTAAATCTGCTCCAATTAACAATTTGCTGCAGGTTTCTTTGCAAAAATCGCAGCGCCGTAAAAAGCAAATTAAATTGTGCATGTTTTGATTTTTGGTTGTTTGCATAATTAATACGGACATTAAGGGGCACGGCCAAATCCAGATTAGGTGGGGAGTTCATTACCCTTCCTAAGCCCCGAAAATCACAAACTTGCATCCGCATTACCCCCATTAACTAAAAAATATCTAGAGATGACTCTAAGGATCGTCGCGCTTACTTAGGACAGAAGAAGGCCGTGGGTAATTCATTGCTTATCCGCGTTTTCTTATGGTGTCTAAGGCAAGTGTGTCGAAGGCTAGTGGTTATTAATTAGGCCCACTACTTACGTAGTGGAGTACCTTCCCACTTACCTGGCCACAGGGGGACAAAGAGGCAGTGGAAGATTGATCCTGCGACTTGTCTTTTGGAAGTTAGGAGCGGTCTAGAGATTTGACCTAGGTGACCCCTAGAATTAGGGTTTTGTGTGTTGCATTTGTTGTGTTGCATCATTTTTTTCAAAAATCCGTATCATTTTTCATAACAAACACCAATCACATTCATTCTCTCCCCTAATTATAAATTCACGCTGCCACTTGTACTAACCCTTTTTAGTGCAAGATAGGCTGGACACGGGATTCTAGTGCCCGTTTAGTCCGCGTCCCCATGATCGACCCAAAAGTCGGTATTTCTATATTTACCCTTTCTTTACCCACCACCACACCCATTTCGATGGATCCGTCTCCATCGAACTTCTTTACCACTACTCTGCCGCCGTTTGTTGGTGCGCAGAATCCACCCCGCAACTCTCTCCAAGAGAGGTGCTATCCTACACGAGGTCTCCTTTCCACCTGTCTCTCCATTCCACCAGCCAACGGGGATAATTTTCAAATAAAACCCTAATACATCAACCTTCTACCAAAATTTCACGGTCTCGAGACTAAAGACGCATATTGTAACGTTTTGAAAATCGTTTCGGTGAAATTTCAGAAAATCGGTAAAATAAGAGGGTTTTCTGTAAAAATTCAAAATACAAATATCTTTATTATAAAATTAAATATATATATTCTAGCTATAAAATTGCTAGTATTTGGTGTTTATTGAGCCACTGGTGAAATTTCAAATTTTCTGAAAATTTTCCGAAATGAATTATTTTAATATTATTTTAAGCCGTCAGTAATACATTTAATTACGGAAAATTACAAATTGGAATGGGTTGATACAAATTTTATAATTCTTGGCACATTAAACAAAATTTTAAAATATTGTTTCTGAAACGAAATCGTTTGCCAAAACGGTTTAGAAATTATTGAAGAAAAAAGGCTTTTTAGTGAATTTAGTGTGAATGGATATTTGGGGTATAGTATTTATCATTTTTCATCACCCTGCTCCCATACCCACACTCACACACCCCCATTTTTCCTTCCCCATGGCTGAATTCAGCAGCCCCCCTCAATTGTCCCCACTTGTGTTGCAAAAGAAAAGAAAGAAAAGAAAAGAAAAGAAAAGGGAATGATAGAAGTAAAAGGTGGACTTTTGACCCCATTATCTCTCCAATCACCTCACACTCTCTTCTCCCCCCTCATTGGCCGAGCCATTTCTGAATTCCTACAGCCCCTCCCCTCTCTTTCCCTCATCTCATCTCTTCTCTAAAAATCCCACCCTTTTTACCTTCAAAAATTCATCAAATTCCATCCAAAATCAAAACAAAATCAAAATCCAACTCCTACCCATTTTTCATTTGCCTATCTAGCATGGATCTAGGGAATATGATTTCAATTTGGGAGGCTATGGGTGCTTGTGGATCTTCAAATGTTTTTTGGTATAATTTCTAAACCTTTTGCTTAATTTGTTAGTTAATTTCTTAAAGCTAATTTATTTAAGTGTTAATTAGGCTTTAGTTGCAAGTTTGGAAAATCTAGAATTGGGTATGGATCAAGTTAGGGTTTTATATCATTTGATCATGGTTTAAGTGAATAATTTAACATATTATGGCATGTAAAATCTTACCTAGTAACTAGTTTGCTAATTGTTATTTTAAAATTTGTCTAATTAAGCTATTTTGCTAACTAGGGTTTTTGGAAAATTATTAAATGCTTTAGATTAAATATAATTATGGTTTCAGATCATTATTAATATTATATTGAGTGGTTTAATGCCTTTAGTTCATGAAAATCCAAGCTAAATTGTTGTTTGTGTATTTTTGCTATAAAATTGTTAAAATTGGGTATTTTGTAAACTAGAATTTTGGGGTTAATGAAAATTATTGGGATTAAATTATGGAAATTGTTTTTATGACTTATTTAAGATATTTAATAAGTGTTATGGCCGCTAGATTTGTTTAAACGTCGAGTTTTGTACTAAAACGGGTAACTTTTGCTTGCTAGATTTTCGGAAAAATGGCTTTTAAGGCGAATTTGGGGTTTTTGTGAATTTTAACCTATTTTATATTATAGTTAGTGTTCGTGGATGCGAAAATGAGTGTGTTTGGGTTTTCTCGATGGTTTGACGTTTGTACATCGACATTGAGGGTTGGTTTGACTATTCTTGCATGCGTAGGCGATAGGTTTTGACATACGCGTGCCGATTTGATTTTCATATGCCGTTTCGATTTCTAATTTGGTTTTAATGCGATACGGTGCGTTATGATATGTAGGTACCCCATGTGGACTTTGAGACGACAAGAAAGCGCGTGGCGACGTCGACACCGGCGAGCGAGGACCAGGTGAGTAGATTTATATCTACGGGGAGAAGTCGGGTGGATGGCGTATAGCACCCCCGCAGTTCGTGGTGATGTATACGAATACGTATACACACATATATTTTGATTATATATTTTATGTTGATATGAGACTTGATGGTAAAGGTAGATTCTAGGTGTTCATGGATTAGTTTAGTGTTAGTTGGGAAAGCCTAGAGTAGTCCTTACACCCACACACGCACACACACACATGCATACATCTATGTTATTACCTGTGCGTATATGGGGAGATGTGTTTATGTGTTCACCTGGGTATGGGACTAGGTGTTCACATACTGGTTTTGCGGATGATACTTGGGACTGAGATGAGATTTGAGTTGAGGCCGTGAGATCGGTGATATGGCAGGATTCGTACTTGAGATACGTCATGATGTTATAGCGGATCTTTGGATGACGATGCCATGTGAATAGTGATTTTAGTAGTGTACTAGACGTAGGTCAGTACCCTAGATGATGATCTTGATAAAGAGGATACCAGATGAACACTGTGTTGAGTATGATATTGACCCGTACCCAGATTTGAGGATGCCGTACGACGGATTTACGTACGAGCTATATATTGATGATTGATCTGCACTCTTGACTTGGGATGTCTGATTTTAGATATGGTATCGGATATGATATTATTGAGGCGGGATCACCGACTAATATATATACAGGTATGTATATGTATCGACTCAGAGGTTAGGCGGTTTCCTTACCTGTAGTTCAGCTTGTTAGTTCAGCCGTATAGTTTAGTCTAGTTGTTAGACTAGATTAGACTCCTACCTATTTCAAAACTAACGAATCGTAGGTATTTTAAAAGACAGGTCAAGGGATTCTACGGATATTTCAAAAGACGTATCTTTTCTTAAAAACACCGTAGCCCTTATTTTCAAAACACTGCGATTCGTGTTATTTCAAAAGGCACTATTGTAGGACTTATATTAGGGTAATGCAGATTAGTTATCGTTGTGTCTAGTATTCAGCTCCTGCACATTATTGCGGTTGCTCCGCATTGCATACTTACATTGTTATTTCATATTGCATTATTGATATTATGCTGTTAGGACACCAGCACCATTACCGATGATGCGTATGTACCACGTACACTTACTTGCCGGCTCACACACATCTTCATCGGTAATTGCCATGTCACGTATACCTTAGGAAATATTATTGCTTAATTTAGCTTGATAGCTAGTAGTTGACATTATATTAGTGTACTTACCTTATATACCAGCATAGATATTGTAGTTATTACTTGTCACTTCATGCATACTGTTATTCATTGTTATGCCGTATTCATGGATTCTCATGCCTATATTCATGGTTTTACATGCTATTGATGATTTGGATTCGGATTTCCATGAGATTTTCTGGATTTGGGGGAAAACCGCAAAACTTGTATAAGCTTCTTTCCTCTCTTTTAAATAAAAAGTGCAGTTTTCCCTTGATGTATGAGTCGTCCACCATGAGTTTGCTGATAGATTTCGAGACCCGATTCGAGGAGATGGATGAACCGTTTCGGGTACATGGTGGGCCCGGTGCGGTACCCCGGGGCAAGAAGATCGTGTTGTTGACGTTGATCCTGTGCAGGGGAGCACGACCGACCGGTGATATTACCCGACGCGTCGGATATCCGGAGGATACCGTCGTGGTCATGAGATGGATGGTAGGGGCCGGCCTGGGCTGACGGCGCCCTAGTCATTGTGATTGAGACATTGAGATTTCGAGATATTGAGGTACAGAGACTGTGATACAGAGATATCGAGATATTGGAATTACGTTTTGTGCCGATGCTAGGCACTGTTTTTTGCTGATTTCATTATGATACCTCATTTTTAAAATACAGTAATCTCACTGATTTATGAAAGCAGTATTCTTCAGTACATGCATTCTGTTTCATGCATTCATACATCATTCATATGATACATTGCTATCTGAGGCACTGACACGGGCACATGGGATTACACTTGGGTTAGATATTTGCCCTAACTATGGTTATGGGTTGCTGGTTATATATTTGAGGATTATATATTATGATCGTATGACCTAGGATTGCGTCATACATGCGATTTTTATTCGTAGATGTTTTTTCTATTCCCGAGTTGGCAACTCACCCCCGTTGTGCCCCAATTTCTTGCAGGTTTGCCGTACATGTTTCATTACGGCTTTGCGGGCACAGTTTCGTTCGGGTGACTTGTTAGTAGGTGGGTTTATTGGTATCATACCCATCATATTACCTTGTATAGTATTATTCAGTTGTATCTAGTAAATTCCATCAACCAAACATGTATTTATTTTGAGATAGAGACCAGTGATGTTATTCTTTCGACCTTAGAGTCGCGCGTTATATTTCTTGTGGTTTTGAGTTTCCTTTTGAGTTTTGATCCTCGCCCTTGGCGTTGTATATTACATTACTTGTGTGGTTGTGACCGTCGATTGACGAAGAGCTAGCTCCCGCTTGGGGATGCCTTTTATTGATTTCGTACACTATTCATGTTGTATCCCGTTTGGGGGCCAGTATTTACAAAGGAGACTCTGCCGAAATTTTCAAGAAATATTTGATGTTTTTAAAAAAAAAACGCATAATTCGTCTTATGCTAATTAAACTACTTGATTTAAATTGGTTTTTCCTTCACTCTACTACTCTTCTTGGTTTGGATTTCTGGGTTTTTGCTTACTTAGATTTCGTACGCCTCGAGACGTTTCGTAGTTTAAGTGCCGGTCATGTTCCGTACTTTCGGGACGTGACAAAGTTGGTATCAGAGTGCTAGGTTTACCTTCGGAGCGTAGGATGACCCATGGTTGATGGAATAGGTGACTAAAGTAGAGTGACGTACCGTGGGTATGTTTCGCGGCATACTTACGATACGCTACTCCACTTAAGGAGCTTTAGATTGTACATTACTTTGTTCAGTATTATATTCATTCCTGATCTAGCCTCATCGGTACCAGTTATGGTTTTGCTGCTACGATTACGGGCAGGGAGAGCTACGGCTCGAGTTGCGGTTAGCACGAGCTCGTTATGAACGAGGACTGACTAGGGCATGATTCTGGCGACATACGATTGCATTGAGAGGCGTCGTTTGATTGTGTTTCTGCGCCACGAGCATTTGGATGGATCGCTGTATGAGATTACTCGAACATGCAGATCAGCGCCAGAGGATTGGGCCAATGATAGAGGCCCGCCAGATTTTGATGACCGTTGGCGTATTGCTTACTCCTGATGATTGAGGCACTATTCAGCGTGTAGACGAGTGAGCCAGTCATTGCTGCGAATGACGAGATATCGCCCCAGATGTTGGAGCTTTTGCAGTACGAGTGGTACTAAGAGATGATAGAAGGTCGCTAGTCACCAAGGATGAATGACTAAGACATGCGGTTTGTTTACTACCCCGATGCGAGGTCATCAGATAGATTGATTCCAGCTAGAGACGACTTCACGCGGAGACGTTGAGAGTCGACGGAGACGTTGAGAGTCGGCAACCTATTATTCCAAGTTTAAAGTATTCGAAAAGACATGCAGGCAATTCTATGGACCCTCTAGAAGAATGAAACCCTAACTTGACATAATGACCGTGTGAAAGCCTTTGAACCTTAGGATTTGCGGCAGTTCCGCGGCACCATTAGTGAGGCTTGGGTTTGCCCTTCTACGGCTGGACCATCGATGCTGTGGTACGTACTCGATACTATTAAACTGTACCCAAGATGTTGAGCTCTTGGGGGATTATGAGGTTTTGACGAATCGATCAAATGGTTCGACTTCATTCGGATGCTAGGTGGTGAGATGCATTTCTTGGGAGACTCCAGATACGAGGATAGCCGTTGGAGCTCAGTCCATGCAGTCACGACGAGACGAGTCCGAAGCATTCGACATTAGAGAAAGTGGAGTAAGAGGTTCGTACGAGATCTTGATGAGACGACGTTCCACTCCGCCGACATCAGAGATGCGATACGTATGCCGAGGCATTGTACTTGGATATACCTTTCAGAAGGAGTCGTGATGAGTATGCAGCCGTTCCGGAACGAGAACAGATCTAGTAAGGGACGATGACTTCCGGAAAGTTCGGCAGAGACGAAATTTGGGAGAGATTTCGACAGGACCTTTCTGGAATAAATTACGAGAAGACTTGGACCCAGGAATGGTCATGTTATGCACACCGGTAGGCCAGAGTTCAGGATCGTCGACGAGACATGCTATGAGTGACCACGACAGTTGGCCAGAGGTTCTTAGAGGAAGTGCTTGAGCGGGGACTATTCCGCCATATTTGATTTCGGTATTTTGGGCGATCTATTCGCATGATTGATTTTGATGATTAAGTTTCATGATATTTGTTTTCATGGACCATGGTTGCACCTACTGAGTATTTGCGATTTTGCACAGTTGTTGCACTTGATATCGTTTTCGTGCCTTGGTTTCACACGTTTATGATTTTATGGGTTTCATACAGTTGAGTTGATTTCGTGCGTATATACGCACACGATTTGGTTTTTGCACTCGGTATGATTCACATATGCTTGCAGTGCAGTGATACGCATTTTGTGCACTTAGATGCACTGGACTTCAATTTCGATTATGATGCTCGATATTGGTTTTGTGCATCTTGTGCACCTGATTGGATTTTGCGCATGTTCGGCGCTTGATATTGGATTTCATGATTTCGTGCATGATAGATGCACCTGCCTTGGATTTTCGCGTATGTTGAGCGCATGTTTTGAGATGCGATTTGGTGCATACTAGACGCACTAAATCGAGATTTTTCGAGCATGTCAGATGCACCTGATTTTGCTGTCAGGCACACACGTTGCCTATGACAGATGCTTCGTGCGCACCCGATGCACTTAGATCTTGTTTCTGCACACTTGTATGGCACATATATGGATTTGATTTCTGTGCGCACCAGACGCACGTAGTATTCATATGCGTATTTTGGGATTACTTTCTTATATAGCAGTACGTTTTTATGATATTTATATATATAGATTTGATATTTACGTGTATAGTTTCGAGTTATATCATATTGGTGTTGTATTGGATTTGACATTAGTGTCTTTACCATGACTCCGATGATTGCAAGATGCTTGACGGAGTTTTAATTTTGAGTTATATGCTCATTTGTCTTGCGCATGCGCTGCGCTACAATTTGTTTTATGTATTTATGATTTCGGAGCCCCGACGACTTGATAGTTTTGCTTAGGTGTTTTAGTAATTGGGGGGAGTTTTAATTTAAATTCGGGGACCGAATTTCTTTAAGGGGGAAAGATTGTAACGTTTTGAAAATCGTTTCGGTGAAATTTCAGAAAATCGGTAAAATAAGGGGGTTTTCTGTAAAAATTCAAAATACAAATATCTTTATTATAAAATTAAATATACATATTCTAGCTATGAAATTGCTAGTATTTGGTGTTTATTGAGCCACTGGTGAAATTTCAAATTTTCTGAAAATTTTCCGAAATTAATTATTTTAATATTATTTTAAGCCGTCAGTAATACATTTAATTAGGGAAAATTACAAATTGGAATGGGTTGATACAAATTTTATAATTCTTGGCACATTAAACAAAATTTTAAAATATTGTTTCTGAAACGAAATCGTTTGCCAAAACGGTTTAGAAATTATTGAAGAAAAAAGGCTTTTTTAGTGAATTTAGTATAAATGGATGTTTGGGGTATAGTATTTATCATTTTTCATCACCCCACACCCATACCCACACTCACACACACCCATTTTTCCTTCCCCATGGCTGAATTCAGCAGCCCCCCCTCAATTGTCTCCACTTGTGTTGCAAAAGAAAAGAAAGAAAAGAAAAGAAAAGCAAAGAGAATGATAGAAGTAAAAGGTGGACTTTTTGACTCCATTCTCTCTCCAATCACCTCACACTCTCTTCTCCCCCTTCATTGGCCGAGCCATTTCTGAATTCCTGCAGCCCCTCCCCTCTCTTTCCCTCATCTCATCTCTTCTCCAAAAATCCCACCCTTTTTACCTTAAAAAATTCATCAAATTCCATCCAAAATCAAAACAAAATCAAAATCCAGCTCCTACCCATTTTTCATTTGCTTATCTAGCATGGATCTAGGGAATAAGATTTCAATTTGGGAGGCTATGGGTACTTGTGGATCTTCAAATGTTTTTGCGTATAATTTCTAAACCTTTTGCTTAATTTGTTAGTTAATTTCTTAAAACTAATTTATTTAAGTGTTAATTAGGCTTTGGTTGCAAGTTTAGAAAATCTAGAATTGGGTATGGATCAAGTTAGGGTTTTATATCATTTGATCATGGTTTAAGTGTATAATTTAACATATTATGGCATGTAAAATCTTACCTAGTAACTAGTTTGCTAATTGTTATTTTAAA
Organism: Agapanthus africanus; assembly: GCA_030015575.1. Classification (NCBI taxonomy): domain Eukaryota; kingdom Viridiplantae; phylum Streptophyta; class Magnoliopsida; order Asparagales; family Amaryllidaceae; genus Agapanthus; species Agapanthus africanus. The sequence continues at coordinate 309,982,774 of CM057343.1, read as the reverse complement.
ATTTGTCTAATTAAGCTATTTTGCTAACTAGGGTTTTTGAAAAATTATTAAATGCTTTAGATTAAATATAATTATGGTTTCATATTATTATTAATATTATATTGAGTGGTTTAATGCCTTTAGTTCATGAAAATCCAAGCTAAATTGTTGTTTGTGTATTTTTGCTATAAAATTGTTAAAATTGGGTATTTTGTAAACTAGAATTTTGGGGTTAATGAAATTTATTGGGATTAAATTATGGAAATTGTTTTTATGACTTATTTAAGATATTTAATAAGTGTTATGGCCGCTAGATTTGTTTAAACGTTGAGGTGTGTACTAAAACGGGTAACTTTTGCTTGCTAGATTTTCGGAAAAATGGCTTTAACGGTGAATTTGGGGTTTTTGTGAATTTTAACCTATTTTATATTATAGTTAGTGTTCATGGATGCGCAAATGAGTGTGTTTGGGTTTTCTCGATGGTTTGACGTTTGTACGTCGACATCGAGGGTTGGTTTGACTATTCTTGCATGCGTAGGCGATAGGTTTTGACCTATGCGTGATACACGTGCCGATTTGATTTTCGTATGCCGTTTCGATTTTGAATTTGGTTTTAATGCGATACGGTGCGTTATGATATGTTGGTACCCCATGTGGACTTCGAGACGACAAGCAAGCGCGTGGCGACGTCGACACCGGCGAGCGAGGACCAAGTGAGTAGATTTATATCTACGGGGAGAAGTCGGGTGGATGGCATATAGCACCCCCGCAGTTCGTGGTGATGTATACGAATACGTATACACACATATATTTTGATTATATATTTTATGTTGATATGAGACTTGATGGTAAAGGTAGATTCTAGGTGTTCATGGATTAGTTTAGTGTTAGTTGCGAAAGCCTAGAGTAGTCCTTACACCCACACACGCACGCACACACATGCATACATCTATGTTATTACCTGTACGTATATGGGGAGATGTGTTTATGTGTTCACCTGGGTATGGGACTAGGTGTTCACATACTGGTTTTGCGGATGATACTTAGGATTGAGATGAGATTTGAGTTGAGGCCGTGAGATCGGTGATATGGCAGGATTCGTACTTGAGATACGTCATGATGTTATAGTGGATCTTTGGATGACGATGCCATGTGAATAGTGATTTTAGTAGTGTACTAGACGTAGGTCAGTACCCCAGATGATGATCTTGATAAAGAGGATACCAGATGAACACTGTGTTGAGTATGATATTGACCCGTACCCAGATTTAGGGATGGCGTACGACGGATTTACGTACGAGCTATATATTGATGATTGATCCGCACTCTTGACTTGGGATGCCTGATTTTAGATATGGTATCGGATATGATATTATTGAGGCGGGATCACCGACTAATATATATACAGGTATGTATATGTATCGACTCAGATGTTAGGCGGTTTCCTTACCTGTAGTTCAGCTTGTTAGTTCAGCCGTATAGTTTAGTCTAGTTGTTAGACTAAGATTAGACTCCTACCTATTTCAAAACTAACGAATCGTGGGTAATTTAAAAGACAGGTCAAGGGATTCTACGGATATTTCAAAAGACGTATCTTTTCTTAAAAACACCGTAGCCCTTATTTTCAAAACACTGCGATTCGTGTTATTTCAAAAGGCACTATTGTAGGACTTATATTAGGGTAATGCAGATTAGTTATCGTTGTGTCTAGTATTCAGCTCCTGCACATTATTGCGGTTGCTCCGCATCGCATACTTACATTGTTATTTCATATTGCATTATTGATATTATGCTGTTAGGACACCATCACCATTACCGATGATGCGTATGTACCACGTACACTTACTTGCCGGCTCACACACATCTTCATCGGTAATTGCCATATCACGTACACCTTAGGAAATATTATTGCTTAATTTAGCTTTATAGCTAGTAGTTGACATGATATTAGTGTACTTACCTTATATGCCAGCTTAGATATTGTAGTTATTACTTGTCACTTTATGCATACTGTTATTCATTGTTATGCCGTATTCATGGATTCTCATGCCTATATTCATGGTTTTACATGCTATTGATGATTTGGATTCGGATTTCCATGAGATTTTCTGGATTTGGAGGAAAACCGCAAAACTTGTATAAGCTTCTTTCCTCTCTTTTAAATAAAAAGTGCGGTTTTCCCATGATGTATGAGTCATCCACCATGAGTTTGCTGATGGATTTCGAGACCCGATTCGAGGAGATGGATGAACCGTTTCGGGTACATGGTGGGCCCGGTGTGGTACCCCGGGGCAAGAAGATCGTGTTGTTGATATTGAGCCTGTGCAGGGGAGCACGACCGACCGGTGATATTACCCGACACGTCGGATATCCGTAGGATACCGTCGTGGTCATGAGATGGATGGTAGGGGCCGGCCTGGAATGACGGCGCCCTAGTCATTATGATTGAGACATTGAGATTTCGAGATATTGAGGTACAGAGACTGTGATACAGAGATGTCGAGATATTGGGATTACGTTTTGTGCCGATGCTAGCACTGTTTTATGCTGATTTCATTATGATACCTCATTTTTAAAATACAGAAATCTCACTGATTTATGAAAGCAGTATTCTTCAGTACATGCATTCTGTTTCATGCATTCATACATCATCCATATGATACATTGCTATCTGAGGCACTGACACGGGCACATGGGATTACACTTGGGTTAGATATTTGCCCTAACTATGGTTATGGGTTGCTGGTTATATATTTGAGGATTATATATTATGATCGTATGACCTAGGATTGCGTCATACTTGCGATTTTTATTCGTAGATGTTTTTTCTATTCCCGAGTTGGCAACTCACCGCCGTTGTGCCCCAATTTCTTGCAGATTTGTCGTACAGGTTTCATTACGGCTTTCCGGGCACAGTTTCGTTCGGGTGACTTGTTAGTAGGTGGGTTTATTGGTATCATACCCATCATATTACCTTGTATAGTATTATTCAGTTGTATCTAGTAAATTTCATTAACCAAACATGTATTTATTTTGAGATAGAGACCAGTGATGTTATTCTTTCGACCTTAGAGTCGCGCGTTATATTTCTTGTGGTTTTGAGTTTCCTTTTGAGTTTTGATCCTCGCCCTTGGCGTTGTATATTACATTACTTGTGTGGTTGCGACCGTCGATTGACGAATAGCTAGCTCCCGCTTAGGGATGCCTTTTATTGATTTCGTACACTATTCATGTTGTATCCCGTTTGGGGGCCAGTATTTACAAAGGAGACTCTGCCGAAATTTTCAAGAAATATTTGATGTTTTTAAAAAAAAACGCATAATTCGGCTTATGCTAATTAAACTACTTGATTTAAATTGGTTTTTCCTTCACTCTACTACTCTTCTTGGTTTGAATTTCTGGGTTTTCGGCTTACTTAGATTACGTACGCCTCGAAACGTTTCGTAGTTTAAGTGCCGGTCATGTTCCGTACTTTCGGGACGTGACACATATAACTTTATCACCAAATTTGAAAATGTATGCGCAATGATGGGTACCTCACAGGTTTCTATGGATGCTATGCGTCTACGTCTTCTCCCATTTACCTTGTGCGATATAGCCGAGAAGTGGCTGTATAACACAACCGCACATTCCATTTCAAATTGGGAGGAATTCGTCAACGCATTCCTTAAGAAATTCTACCCACATCAAAAGACAGCTCGAGTCCGTAGCGAAATATATCAATTCAACCAGCTTCCAAATGAAACATTTTCAAAATGTCTTGAACGCTTCAAGGATCTGTTAGTCCAATGTCCACATCACGGAATCCCTAGATGGGATCTGTGCCGAATCATTTATGAGGGCATTAATCCTAACACAAGACAGATCCTTGAATTAATGTGTCAAGGCAACTTCATGACCAAAGATGATGGGGAAGCCTAGAAATTTCTAGAAGATTTCACTGAAAAATCTTTACAGTGGGAGGGTGTGAGTCAATCGTGTAGGGCCGGCAATAACCAATCGGATGTTTCCATAGGAGTTAGAGCTGACATTTCAGCTATGCAAAAGAAACTCGAGAATATGGAAAACAAATTTTTAGCTGCCGCCCTAAATCAAATGTCACTCTCCAAAACTGTATGTGGATGCTGTTCTGATCCTTCTCATTTGACGGAAGAATGTCCACTAAATTCTCCGTTTCAAGGTCATGAGCATACCAATGCCGCATTTCAAAGACCTAGAAACGATCCATTTTCTTCCACATATAATCAGGATTGTAGGAATCACCCTAACTTTGCTTGGAACCAATCACAATCTCAAAATACGGTTCCAACCCAACACAATTTTCAAAGGGTCCCTCCACTACAACAGTAACCACCACAATTGAGTCAGCACCCCTTTCAATCACAAAACTTCCAAAATCCGGCCAACACTTTTGCACCACATGAAAAATCTTTGCAATTGACCGGTACAGATAATACCTCTGCACTAGCACAAACCTTGGATACTTTCATGAAACAATCCATCCAAGGGACGACAAGTTTGCAATCTTCCGTCGAGAATGTGATGAAGATCATTGTCTCTCAAAATGAGAATATCAAATCGATGGAAGCACAAATTGCACAACTAAAAGACGAAATGAGTGCGAAAGAGAAAGGGAAACTTCCAGCTCAACCTTTACCCAATCCTGGTTATTCACATCATATGGATGCAATCACGTTGAGATCTGGAAAAGTGCTTGACAATCACGTTGGGGAAGAGTTTGATGATATTGATAAATCAATCAATAACACCCCGGCTGAGACCTTTCCTTCCACTTCTACTTTTAATTCTAACCCCAGTTCTTCTACCCCACCACCTTCTTGCGAGCCTATTCTTCGTTTCCCACAAGGGCCGCCACCTCAACCCATCTCTTCTAGTTCTCCACAGACGATCCCCACCTCTATTTTGGGATCAGGTCCACACACACTTCCTTCTCCTATGATGGACCCAGCGCTTATTGCTAAAGCACCTTATCCTAATCTGTTAAGGGCTAACAAATCGAGTCTACATATGGAGAAGATTATGGACATGTTTAAGCAAGTTAACATCAACATCCCTCTCCTAGATTCCATCCAAAAAGTTTCGTCCTATGCGAAAACTTTTAAGAACTTGTGCACTAGGAAGAGGAAGACTCAAGTGCCCAAGAAGATTTTTATGGCAAAGACTGTAGACACGGCTTTCCCCCAACAAGTACCGAGGAAACGTAAGGACCTTGGCTGTCCTACTATTTCCATTTCTATCGGGGAGAAACACATCAACCGTGCTCTACTAGACCTTGGCGCTAGTGTTAACTTGCTTCCATACTCTGTTTATGAGCAACTAGGTATCGGAGTGTTAAAGCCCTCGAGCATAACTCTCCAGATGGCTGACCGATCAATCACCAAACCTAGGGGTGAACTGGAGGATGTGTTAATAAAAATCGGGGAATTCGTATTCCCTGTGGATTTTATTGTACTTGATACATAGCCTGTAGCGAACCCACGGAATCAAATTCTGGTGATTTTAGGTCTCCCCTTTTTGGCCACTTCCAACGCTATCATCAACTGTCGTAACGGTTCTATGACCCTATCTTTCGGAAATAGGTCAATTGAGCTAAACATTTACAAGTTGGGAAGTGTACCTTCCGAACCTACTGCTCAGGTCTGTTCTGTCGACTTAATGGATATCGACAGCAGCGAATTTGATGATCCTCCTGATATCGATCTTGACTCTTTTCATATGTTGTTGTTTGACCCAACTATGTATCATACACATACGGACTCTTCCACCGAGATGTCCGGGTCAACAACTAACACTGATTATGAACCGTTCTTAGAGTCTGAAGATCACCCCGCACTTTGTGATGACATTATTCTTCGGGGTATTGATGGAACTTTTGAGGAGATCTTCGCTGATGAACTCGCATTTTTGAATGACACGGGTGTTGAGATGAATCATTTCCCAATCATTGAAATTGAACCTCCACCCCCTCTTCTGAACTGTAAAAAGAATGCGAGTAATCCATCACGTTCACTGCATCGTCTCTCCAAAATGAGATGCACACACATTCTATTCCACCACTTACTCTTTCCCCACTTCGTCTTCCACCAACCTAAGCACTGCATCGATAAAATTTTTGAATGGTTGGTGTTAACATTCGGTCTTTGCAAAGCTTGGCATCGACCAATGATTTTTGACCCCCTCATGTGATTTTCAAAGATTAACATTGCATAATTCAAGTCTGGGGGGGGGGCATTTTTCGGGCTCTTGAAAAGAAATTTTTTACAAAATGATGAGCCAAAAATAAGTTTGGGGGAGGATCTTCACTTAAATATTTTGCCCCCACTAATAAATTCCTCCCAGGATTACAGGTTCTTCGAGATTTAGCAGATGGCAACAGTGAGGACACTGTTGAAAACAAGTTTGGGGGAGGTTTGTGCTTATTTTCGCATCATTTGCATATCACTTTGCATAAGTACAAAACATTTTTTTGAAAACCTATAAAAATTTAAAAATTTTCAAAAAAAAAATATATAAAAATATTTTTTGTACATAAATAAGATAATAAAAGATTAGATAGTGAAAAATTACATCCATGAGATTAGAAAAATTTAAGAAAACCAAGAAAATTAGAAGTTTTCTTATACGAACTAGTAATAAGTAGTTATGAGCCGTTGTCCTAAGGGTTAGTAAGATGAAGGAAGTCACTAATCTGAGAATAAAAATAAGTCTGAAAAATAGTTTCTATTCTGGAAGCCAAATATTTTGAACGTTGATACCCTGCTATTCGCACTTACACACGTCTTGAAACTCGGGATAGTAGAGGATACCTTGAAATGCTCTTGTCTTAAAGCCGATGTATGAAGGAAATAAATAAAAAAATGAAGAAAATATAAACTGGTGAGAAAAATGGACACTGGTTTTGTTATCGCCAAGGGCAATAAAAAATATATATATAGCGAGGGTGCCACTTCACCTAGTGCCCTAAGGCCAACTGGTCTGGGAGTCACTGCTATGCCTTAGGTGGTGCAAGACGAGGAAAATACACCAAATAAGCAAGCACATGAGTAATCGGTCGGTTAGTACCTCAAGAAGTATTAACGGTCGCATGAAAGTGTGTGAGCAATTTCAGCTAAATATTCATTAATCAAAAAGTACTGAGGCTGATGGGCAAGAGTATGATAGCTTGAATTGAATTCTCTGGGTGTAGAGATGTCCTTTACACACACGTAGGGTGATATGATCGATGTTTGGAAGAAAAATAGGAATGAAGAATAAGACGATGTTTTATTGAGGGAGGACGTGATTTCTGACATCTTTTCATGACCATTAAGATAGGGCTCATGACAACCGAAAAGCTAGCTTAGTTGAAAACCGTAATTTTTAAAGTCTTTCTTTTACAATTCTTGTCTTTAAATGTAATATTCATGATCTTCCTTTTATTATTGGATTTTGTGGGTGCAATCCGCTGAAAACCCTCACGAGACAACACTCCTCCTACTAGGGACACCTAGAGGTTTAAAGGCTTGTTGCACGTGCTCAGTGCAATCGTGTTGCCTACGAAAGTGTGCTAGTTAGTTTTTCTCTTTCTTTATTTTCTCTTTCTCTTTTTAATAAAATCATTCGCTCGAGACGATTGAAAATAAGTTTAGGGGAATTTGATCAGTCAAAAATACTGCATCTTTTAACCGGCAATTTCTCTATCATTTGCACTCATCTAGAAGTGTTCGGCATTCATATAGCACATATTAGCAAATCAGTCGTTAAATATCAGATTGCGTGTGTTAGACTCTAAAACCGGCACTATAAAGGAAATTGACTGTATTTCATAGCATGACATCATTCCTATATATCGCAACTTGTGTTTCGAAGTCTGTGCAGGACATTACAGAAGATCGGTCAAATTTACAAACGAAGACTGTTAAAAAGACGCCAACTCAAAGATCTGAAATCTGGAGATAATATAGAAGGAATTCAGGGATTTATTATATCATAAAAATACCAATATGTTAGCAGAAATCCACAGAAGAAATATGAAGCCCTAAGGCCACTATATGGCCGCGGAACCGCGGCCGGAGCCGCCTTGAGCCGCGGTTCCGCGGCGGCTTGTCCACATCAGCATCTCAAAGTTGCTTCATAATTCTCAACTCAGCTCCTACATCTCAGAAAACCACTGCAAATTCCTGAAATCTCCAGAAGCTTCTGCCAGTTCAGCAAACCTAGGGTTCCTAACTAAACATCCCTAGCTTTCTTAACAAGCTTCACTTAAACTCTATTAAGGACCTAGAACCTTCCCCCTAACCTCCAAGCTTAGGGTAGAAGCTAATCCCCTAACTAACTACTTCTAGAAGCCTCTCCCTATAACAAACTTTTGGAGGGAAAACTCAAATTTGAATTTCTAGACCTAGGGTTTAGGAAACCTATAAATAGACCCCAAGGCTCACTTGAAAGGTCTAATCTTTGGTTGTTGAAAGCTAATCACTTCTTCAATCTTCTTCATCTCTCCCTCTTTCACCCACAAGTTTAGTGGCAAAACTTGTGTTCCAAACCCTAACCCTAATCCAATCAATCTAGAAACACCAAATTCAAGATCCATGGAGTTCAAGCAAAGCAAGTCTTCAACCATCCTTTAGAAGCGAAGCCGGCATTCATCAGAGCACGAGATCCAAGCCGATCTACGACTCAGGGAGCCGATGAAACGCTAGATTCGACAATTTTGTTCCTTCTCAAATTCTTGTAGTCTCTTGAGCAATGTGTAACAATTTGTGGAATAAATAAAGGTGAAGATTCTTTAAACTTGATTTTATTTCAATTCAAGCATTATGATTCGTATTCAATTCTTGAATGTATTCTTTGTGATGATGCGCGAATAAACTCTGCTCGTGGAGGAATCGAAACAATTGTAAAATGATGATGTTGATGAATTGTTAAACGTTTTCTTAAGTCTTAAAACAATTGTAAATTCTTGAAAATCGATTGATCGATGATCTAGATCGATGCGAATGTGTTCTTGATTCCTTTCGCACGATCTAGAGATCGACAATTGATCATTCAACTTTCAAGAAGCTATCTAGTGAATGTTATTCATCGAAAGGACAAAGGATAGGATGAGGAACCCCAATTCCTCGCAAGATCCTTGATCCTCGATGAATTCGACATCGATTTAGCATCAATTTGTTACTAGATAAGAAATAGTAATCTTGAATCTTCATCACATCTAAAATTTACTCGATTCCTACGAGTTTTACTTCAAATCTTGAAACCCTAAAGTGATTGGAATTCTATCGAAACTCGATTCTCGATGTTTATCATTTTCTTGATTCTTGATTAGAATAGTGACACTTGAAACTCATTGATAAAAATCTTGAATCATGTTTTCTTTTATTTTCTATTAAGTTTTCAATTCAAACAAATCAAAATACAAACGAATCGCACAATCCCTGTGGACGATCCGCACTCGCTTACGATCTACATCCGACACCGTAGTTGATTGCGGTTAAATAATTCTTTGATTGTGATTCTATACATTTTCTTAAACACACAACAAGAATTCAAATCAATCACTCATCATCTACAACTCGATCTTCTTGCCCCGGGGTACCATACCGGGCCCACCATGTACCCGAGACTGTGCATCCACTCGTCGAATCGGGTCTCGAAATCCAACAGAAAACATGAAATCTCATAGTGGACGACACATACATCACGAGAAAACCGCAACTTTTATTTTAAAATGAGAGGGAGAGAGAGAGAATTTTTTTGTATATATTCTTGCGGTTTTCCCTAAAATCCATAAATCTCATAAAAATCCAAAATCCTAAAATCGTGAGTAAGTAAATAATGAGTGTCGGCATAAGCCCCACAATACTGCATGATAATATGAATATGTAAATGCATAAAGTTTCTAAGTAATAAATGCAATGTCTAAACTAGCACATGAGAGTAATCACACAATATTATATTAGACTAGCATTTAGCTGATTATATCAATAAAAAATAATATGTTCTAAAATGTACATGACATGGTAATTACCGATGATGATGTGTGTGAGCCGGCAAATAAGTGAACGTGGAACATGCGCATCATCGGTAATGGTGCTTGAGACAGAGGGTACTTTACTCTAGAATTGACGGGCTATTCGCCGCACTCGTAGGGGGTATTGGTTGACCCAACGAGGGGTGCCCAAGTTACCGGATTCCGTGAAGTGTTGGGTGGTCCATTCACTTTGCTGAAGGGGGCTGCCTCGCTTTAGGTTTTGGTGGGTAACTTTCCGCGCTCGTAGGGGTATAGGACATTCATTGCACAGGCTATCCACACGACCAGGGGAACGTCGGGTTTTCATTATGGCTCAATGGAAACCCGGGGATCCCAGATTATTTGTATTGTTCTGTGATGCTTATTACTTTTCTGTGATGTTGCATTTATTATGCCTGGAGTGATTATTATATATTTATATATATACTAGTAGATGTTGTATATGTTTTGCACCCGCGCTAGTCCAGTACCCGCTCTGTCGTTAGTTAAGTAACCTAACGGGTGATGACGGGACCCAGTGGCGAATGCGGATGGCATATACGTACATTATATTTTCGTTCTTTTCTGGTGTGATTAATTGATGGGACTGCATTGATTCTTATCAATGCAAGGATAAAACAAACCTATATTTGATGTTGTTGGAACCAATTTTAAAAACTGATATTACAGACGTACACTTTTGCTTTGCACAGTGGTATTCAGTTATGAATATCCAGCACCTCATTCGACGAGGCAAGGGCCGAGATCCCTTCATCGGGAGTGAGCCCTTGAGTGATGCGTCAACGTAATAACTTTACTATAGTCGATTATTTTTTCTTTGCATCGTGGTATTCAGTTTGGAATATCCTGCACCTCATTCGACGAGGAAAGAGCCGAGATCCCTTCACCGGGAGTGATCTCTTTAGCAAAGGTTTTCGCAGCTATATTTTTATAAAAGTTATCCGGTTCCTTCAACGATATCAAGCTCATTACGTTAAAGGTTTTTCACCAAAAACCATTCGTAGTCCTCCATCATTTCAGACGGGTAGCACTTAGTATTCATGCTATGTTTGTTGGCCTACGTCAAGGCATAGTGTATGGTAGCTATTTGTTACTTTTCTGTTGCATAGATATATGCGTTGGTTTGGAACAGTCGTACTATCTTGTTGGCCTACGTCAAGGGTATGTACAGGTGGATAAAAATTAACCTGGATAATGACGGGTAGAACTTGACATGTGACTTATGATTTGTTGGCCTACGTCAAGGTCATAAGAGCATGGGATAAAAATCACATCGGGAGTTTCAAACATACAGGAAACTTGCCATGCATGCGCATACCTTCTGGAGTGTGATAACTTGAGTGGCTTCCATCAAGTTATCATGCGATGATAGTTGGATCCCGATTCCCACTGATGAGTAGGATTACTCCTCGGGTAATTCCGACTAATTCTCCTTTTGGGTTTGGAGGAGAATTCGAGAAAACAGTGGGAGCCATCCAGATCAGATAAAATGATTATCCATTCTGATCTAGGTTAGAGTGCACATTGAGTGTTTCTTCTCTCTCTCTCTCTCTTTGGCAGCGATCATGGCCTGACCCTAGACAATAACTCAATGACCAAGTTAACCGAACTTTCTTAAAAACACTGGCTTTTGGATTGTCCGAGTTGCATACATCATTGTCGCTCCTTCTTCTACCCTTTATATTTCTCCAGAACACCCCGTATCACTATGAACATCCAATTCCATTGGATAAATCCATCGTATGGTTATATACGAGCTCGAAGGAACTTTTTCGAGGATGGATTCTGGTTCAGGAGAAATAGAATAAGGATAATTCAGTTGTCTTTTCCTTTTACCTTCTCTCAGGTTGTGAGGGCTCCTAGGATTAGGAGACTGTACACCTATTATGCTCATTGGATAGTCTTCTTCCAAACCATAGGTAGGTGCCGAACGGTAGGGAATGAAGAAAACCAATTAGCCTAAGTGAGGTGTACAGAAGGTAATAAGTAAAGACAAATAAAAGGGTTAGAAAGAGGGCAAAGTAAAATGCGACTGCTATGATTCACGACCAAACCACGTATTTCATAGCCACTCCTACTTCACCTTTGTATTTCTCCAGAACACCCTGTATCACTACGAACAGCCAATTCCATTGGATAAATCCATCGTATGGTTATATACGAACTCGAAGGAACTTTTTCGAGGATGGATTCTGGTTCAGGAGAAATAGAATAAGGATTATTCAGTTTTCTTTTATCTTTACCTTCTCTCAGGTTGTGAGTACTCCTAGGATTAGGAGAGTACACCTATTACTCTTATTGGATAGTCTTCTTCCAAACCATAGGCTGGTGCCGAACGGTAGGGAAGGAAGAAAACCATTTAAGCCTAATGAAGGTGTACAGAAGGTAATGACTAAAGACAAATAAAGGGATTTGGAGAGATGGCAAGGAAATATACGGTTACAGTCATGAATCTGATAATGGAAGAGGCATTACTAGGAATACTTGGATACCCCTTCGAAACATTTTCATGTTTCAGTTTCACTGTGCATTGTTAATTGTAAACTGATTTCCCAATTAGACCCTTGCTCCAAGGTATGTATTTACCAGGTATGATTCTCACATCTGTATAGTTTTACAGATGATGAGTGGGAGTAAGCTATTGGGAATTAGGTGACCATCCTCATTATATCGGAATTCGTTGTAATTGGTGATATTTGAGGAAATCTCCTGGGTACAGTTTTCAACCTATGACGTACAGGGTTTGAGTTATTCACCTCAAGGGACTTATACAAAGTATTGTATGTTGTCCAGTGTCCATTAGGACAAAGGGGTAGGTACTCGTACTATATTCTATTTACTTGTGACTTCTCCAGTTTTAGACATATGTTTCGTAGAAATACAAAGTCTAAGTTTTGAGAAGTTATAGGTGCAAGAATAAAGTAGAGAACCAGGAGTCGCAAGTATCGGGATTTTTCAAGGTGATCGAAGATGTAGATACTTGTGTTATGGTATTCAGTTAATAGTGATGGTTTTGAGAAACTTGTTTCTTTTTCAGGTTACTCATAATTGGATGCACTCCTAAGTTGAGTAATGCTGATCGTCTTCTATCCATTTAGTTCACATGCACTGGAGACAGCTGCATGATTTGAATCTGGTTCCAATAAAATTAGTGCCTTTGTTTCTGTATGGTATATAGAATCAATTTGTATCTTAACGATGTTAAGATATAGGGAGTTGTCCGCTGATGCTTAAAACCAAAATCTGGACAAACTCAGGGCACGTTTTAGTAATGGCCGTTTGTGGGTTATCCCGGGCTTTCACGAAGGGTTAACTTTCTACCATCAGGAAGATCAATAGTGATATTGTTCTTGAATCGCCACCAGTTTTAATAAAATGGATTTTTTCAGAAAACAGTAGTGGGAGTATGGTAGAACTGGAAGTGATTCCAGAACCGCAAACGATTACTGATAATTTAATAGAACCTAAGGATTCAATTGAATTTGACTTTCTATTAGCCACTCCGCAGATATGGTGGGTAACCTCAGGCACCCGAGAGGTACTTCGGTCTTCTCAGAGACGGTGACAGGGAGGCTCTTGTTTACCCAGACTTGCCATTGCTGCTGTTCTAGATTATGAGACCCGGCAGGAGGATGAATATACCGTCATTCTAAACTAGCTTTAGAAGTGCACGTGTATATGACTCTGCCAAAGGGTTGTCGTAATCAGTGGAAGCAGTGGAAGCGTAGTGGACAAGTAGCTTGTGTCTATTTATAGACTAAAGTGGATATAGCGGAGATACATCATCTATTTATGATGTAACAGTCATGGGTTTTGACTTCATCAGAATAGGAGATGGATCTATTAAGAAGGTAGTAGGGTGTGTGTCCTGGTATTTGGGATGACATGCACTTTATAGGAAGTGAAATTCCTATACTACGATCGGTTATACTTTGGTTGTCACACAGTAGTTTCTCCACATAGGTTATGGATATTATATCAGATATTCTGGTTACTAGATCTATGGTTTTAGAACTAGATTTGGGAAGTGTCCCAATCGGGGTACTTAGACAGCATTCTAAAAGGATTTTAGAATGGACGACTCCAGGCATGGTGGTAAACTTGCAAGTGATGGATTCACCCTCTCTAAAGGTGTCTTAAAGACTAAAGGGGAGAGGGATGTGCATGATTGGCATATTAATTGCTTAGGCAATTGAGTCAATCATGATATGTCAAGTACCACACCAGATATTGTTTTTGCACTAGATGCAATAAATTGTGATATTAATCCAATCCTGGAGAAACGTTAGGAAGCAGTTTATGAGCATAAGTGAATGTTCTAAGGATTTGATAACGGCAGCCTCCTTCGGGAGATGGTTATCATTCCAGGCTTCCAAAGTGACATGGATGACAGAGTGACTGTCAGAGTTATAGTCTTTCCCTCTTACGAGGAGCAGTAGTTTGGACAGGTGGTCCAAGCGGATGGTGAGGGAGGCATGGCACATGAAACTGATTAAATTCAGTTGACGATACAGTCTAAGAAGTTTGGATTTGGAGTTCATTTATGAACTAGGTCCCATCAGATGTCCAGACATATTCTAAGACAGGTATTACTCAATTCGGGAGATGGATTTCTCCGCGAACTCGAGATAAAGAGAGACATAAAAAGAAACATTGGAGCGGATCCACTCACTGAGGCTATTCCTCGAACACATTAGTTTCACAAACAGGCTTCGCGAAACTGATTGGTAGAGGAGTTGGGTGTTCGGTATCACACGGGCTGTGAGTATGCGACATCGTAATAATTAGCCTTAAGTGCAAGTGGGAGATTGTTGGCTATAATGCCCTCAAGACAATTATCGTAGTCACAGGCACGTGATTGTGATGATTGAGGAAGGGCCTATACCGATAAAACAGTCTTACTCGAGATGATAGTATGCTATCTGGTTTGTCTTTATCATCATGATAGAGCCCATAGGATTCTTGCTTGACCACCAGCATTATGATGGCGATCATATACGTAAGAGCTAGGGGTCTATAAGCGCATCCTTAAATGTCCCTAGTCGTGGGAGTATCGAGACCGGGCATCGATACTCCAGTGTAGACTGGTGTATACTTATCTAGACCCTAACAAGGGGCGGTGGCCGGTCTCATAAGCCATTGGTGTCAGTTGTTCACCTAAGATAGTATACAGGTGCTCATTAGGTTATGAGTACACTGGACGGACTCGCCAGGAACATGCTAGTTGGTATTATACCTATAGTCAGATAGCAGTTCCCTGGTGACATGGGTACAGGTTAGTCTGTCGACCTGGGATCATCATTTGTCTCGTGTGAGTTCCCACTGTGCTTTGATTACTACCCTACCACGCTCAAAGGAGACGTGCAAATAGGTTTAGTTGGGTACAGTCCCGAGCCACATGGAGGCAGTGAGCGGATCATCAGGGATTCGTCTCTCCCGGTATTGGGGGTTGATGTTGCACAGTGCACGGGTGGCCATTACCTGAAATCCTCGACCGGGGCAATAGAGAATTACTGATTTGGATCAGTAGTTTCTCAGGAGGTGATGGGTTTCATACCGACACGAATTATCGCGTTATTAGGGGTCTGACTTTATCCACCCCCCTAGACTCGATATGCGATACTCTTAGACGAACAGACCGGACTGTACGGATATTGTCACTGACAGGCTCAGTAGGGGTTCGGATGAGTTTGCTCGTCGGCCTTCCTTTCGCTCAAAATCTGGGTAGCCGTTACGTACAGCTAGTGCCGCTGATGTGCTTGTGGTTAAACCCACTGCCAGCGTATTGACGAGTCTTTAGAGTCCCACACAGAGGGTTTTCACGGTTCAGGCAATATGGTGTAGTTGACGTATGTTGATACATACAGGTGTCCGATTGAATATGTGCACAGGCTGCACAGACTTTAATCGGCCGGTTGATAATACTAGCGGCTTAGGATTAAGCCAGA
Organism: Agapanthus africanus; assembly: GCA_030015575.1. Lineage (NCBI taxonomy): Eukaryota > Viridiplantae > Streptophyta > Magnoliopsida > Asparagales > Amaryllidaceae > Agapanthus > Agapanthus africanus. The sequence goes on along the minus strand of CM057343.1, from coordinate 309,966,814 downwards.
TTGTTAAATCAAGTTTTGATTTAATAATTTACATATGTATTTATATATATATGTATTCTAGTATTATTTCTCACTATTTATTTTCTCTCTTTGGTTATTCGTATTTTCGTACGAATAAGCGTATGTGTATTTCGATACATATACCGGGAAGCATTCCGTATTTATATGGAATGGCTTCTAGATGATGCCACCTCATTATTGATTTTCTTTAGAAAATCGCATGTTTTGATGAGGTGGAATTGGTGACATGGCAAGGCATGGGCTTTAGGTCAAAGCATGGCTTTTTCATGTAGTGATTGGTATGGCCTTGTTTTAATTAATGCAAAATTGGATAAAGTTTTTTTTGGGTGCATGATTATTGTGTGAGGGAAAGGGGGGCCGGCCACTTTGGAGGAGGATAAGGGGCTTGCTCATTTGTATATCTCACACTCTTACTCTCTCTTGATTCAATTATTCAAACACCCAAAAAGAAACTTAGCCAATTTTACCTCATGCCTTTGATCATCACCTCCACATCTTCCATGGTTGCTCTATGAGCATAATATTTTGAGAGAAAGTTTTAGTGACGCTATCCTACACTCCCCAATCTCCACTACTAGCGATCTTGGAGGGTCGGTTGGTCCGCTTGGCGAACCTGGAGCTTGTGCCATTTCCCTCGGGTGGATCATCGGAGATGAAGGAAGATCGGCGACCAAAGTCGATCCGCATCACTAGGAGCTTGGAATTGGTTGATGACCCGAAGGACTTGGTTCATTAGGTATAACCGTTCTATCTCTTTGTTTTTGGTTTGCTAGTTTTAGTGTTTATGGGTTCGATCTTGGGATTGGGTTCCGTCGGCGCCAGTTTTTATTCGTCGTTTTTTGTTCCGCACCGGCCACTTTTGATGGCCGAGGCGCCGGCATAACCCAGCATAAGTCACCTACTCTATTAACCAAGGTCAATCTAGACTTAGACAAGGGTTAAACCTAGCGCTCTGATACCAACTTTGTCACGACCCGAAGGTACGGAACGTGAGCGGCACTTAAATTACGAAATGTTTAAAGGCGTAACATAATCTAAGTAAGCTGAAGCCCAAAAATCTAAACCATTTAAAAGAAGAAGTGTAGGAAAACAAGTTTAAAAAGAAGCAACAAATTTTCTGAAAAATTTCGGCAGAGTCTCGTTTGTAAAAACTGGCCCCAAACGGATACAAGCAAGAATAATATATACAAACAATAAAAAGGCATCCCCAAGCGGGAGCTAGCTCTACGCCAAAAGGCAGAAAAAACCACACAATGCACTAAAATATACAATGCCGAAGGGCGAGGCTCAAAACAAAAAGAAAACCAAATCCACCAATACCATTATAATACAAGTGCGACTCTAAGGTCGAAATGAAAACAATTGGTCTTCTAAATCTATCAAGTAATACAAGTCTGGTTAATGGAGCTTACTAGATACAAATGATATAATAAAAATACAACGGCGGTCCTGATACAAGTGAACCAACCTACCTAGCAAATCACCCAGAATGAAATGTTGTGCCAGCAAGCTGCCAAGAAAACCTGTACATCGAAACCTGTAAGAAAATAATTTGGCACAACGGGGGTGAGTTGTCAACTCATGAGTAGAAGACATCTGTGAGTAGAAATCGCATGCACGACGATCTCCTAGGTCATAATAATATACTTAATATAACACTGGTTATCTAGTGGTGGCAGGGTAATAATGTATGCGTAAGTGCAATGCTCAGTGCTCGTGTCAGTGCCTCAAGTAGTAACATGTCATGTGTATGAGTATACATGCACCATGAATGTAAAAAAATCAACCATGAAATCTGGATATATCTGTATAAGAAATCTTTAACTTTTATCATAGTAAAATTTGTATGGTAATCTGAAAAATCATCAATGAAATTCATGGAAAACCGTGCCAAGCATCGACAAAAAACATGTAAATCTCAAAGTCTCAATACCTCATAGTCTCAATATCTCGGGCTCCGTCGGTCCGGATCGGCCCATATCATCAAATCTCACGACAACGGCTGGTATCCTACGGATATCCGCCGCGGCAGACATCACCGGTAGGTAGTCTTCCCTTGCCAGGCTCATCGTCTACAACTCGATCTTCTTGCCCTGGGGTACCATACCGGGCCCACCATGTACCCAAGACGTTTCATCCACTCCTCGAATCGGGTCTCGAAATCCAACAGAAAACATGAAATCTCATGGTGGACGACACATACATCAGGAGAAAACCGCAACTTGTATTTTAAAATGAGAGGGAAAGAGAGAGATGTTTTTTGTATATATTCTTGCGGTTTTCCCCAAAATCCAGAAATCTCATAGAAATCCAAAATCCCAAAATCGTGAGTAAGTAAATAATGAGTGTCGGCATAAGCCCCACAATACTGCATGATAATATGAATATGTAAATGCATGAAGTGTCTAAGTAATAAATACAATGTCTAAACTAGAACATGAGAGTAATCACACAATATTATAATAAACTAGCATTTAGCTGATTATATCAATAAAAGATAATATGTTTCGAAGTGTACGTGACATGGCAATTACCGATGATGATGTGTGTGAGCCGGCAAATAAGTGTACGTGGAATATGCGCATCATCGGTAATGGTGCCGGTGTCTTAACAGGCAGAGCTTCATATTAGCTAAAGAACATATGTATGAATATGCGATGCGATGAACACAACATGAATATAACAGTGAATATGTAGTAACGCACAACTAGAAAATACATACTGATTACGAGTCATACGGTTTGTTGTTTGAAAAGGACGATTCATCAGTTTGAAAATAAGTATTACTCGAGCCTAAACTAAGATCTACCTAACCAACTAAAGAACTAAATAAAGACACTAGTCGAAAGGTAAGAAGAATCCTCCTAAAGTCTGAGTCGATATCTCTAGTAGTCGGCGATCCAGCCTCAATAGCGTCACGTACGTAGTACGACTTCCTCGAGTCACGAGTGCGGATCAATCATCATATATATGGCTCGTACGGTAAAATCTATCGTACGGCTTCCTAAAATCGGGGTATGGGTCAACTATCACATATATACATCATCGTTCGTATAGTATCATTCTCAAACAATATCATGATCATGGGTACTGTACTATAATCGCATACATCCCAATATCATCAAACATATATCATTGTCTGTGTAAATATATATCGTCAAATGATCCACTAAAATATCATGTCAAATATCATATCGTGATTAAGTCACATATTACAATCCGGGTTCTATTCTAGAGTCTCGTATATTTCAATGTCATCATCACCTATTATTGTTTATGTATAAATATACATTTTCTCATTTCCCAACGATCCGCTAATATCATAACACATCTCATGTCATAACTCGATCGTATATCTAATATCTCACGGCATCATGCCCAGTCATACCGACTCAACACCATGTATCATATAACCTCCTCATATCACGTGTATATGTTATATATATATATATATATATATATATATATACATATAGAAACCTACACACATTCATATATATATATATAGACACACACACACACACATATACACCAAGTCAAGTGTATGTGTGTGTGCGTGTGTGCGCGTGTCTACATGAAACCTTTGAATTCCCTCCAAGGCAGTCATCCTATGATTAAGTCTTTCTAAATCAGTCTAGTCCAACCAAAAGTCTTCAATAAGACCCTACTCGCCAAGAATCTAAGGTCACATCCAACTTCCTAATAACGGTACGTAATATCCTTATTCTACGTTTGCGGGGGTGCTATACGCCATCCACCCGACTTCCCCCATAGATATACATCTACTCACCTCGTCCTTGTCTGCCGAAGTTGATGCCGCCATCCTCTTCTTCATCGTCCGAATTCCACATGAGGGGTACCTATACGGAAATATATATAATATCGTAAACCGAAATCGCGGATAAAACCCAAAACGGCGCATGAAACGCGCATAGGTTAAAACCTATGACCCGCTCATGCAAAAGAACCAAATATCCCTCGATATCGGCGTACAAACGCCGATTGATCGAGATAAAACACAAACGCACAAATCGTAGTTTCAAAACTCACTAATTATAATATAAATTGGGTTTAAATCATCAAAACCTTAAAATTAATCAAATCGTTTTTTCGTAAAAGCCTAGAAAGCACTAAATTTTCGTTTTAATTCGAAACTTGATGTTTTAACAAAACTAATGGCCATAATATTCATTAAATATCATAACTAAGTCATACAAATCATTACTATATTTTTATCACACTAATTTGTATAAATCCAAAAATTCTAGTTTGCAAATTTATCCAATTTTAACACCTTTAAAGAAAAATTTCACAAATATCCAACTAAACTAAGTTTTGCATGATCTAAGTTGTTAAAAAACAAACTAAAATGTTAATAATGTCATGAAAAGCATAATTAGATTTTAATCTGGATTATTTAATCAATTTCTAAAACCTAGTTTGCAAAATAGCATGATTATAACAATTTTAAGTAATAAATTAGCAACTAGTAACTAGATTAGGTTTTGCATTCCATTAACATGTTAATCCACTCATTAAAACCATGAGTAATTGATAAAAATTCTCACTAGAATTTTATCTCACCTATATATATCTTTTACAAAAACCTAGTTAGCAAAATTAAGCAATTTGGACAAATTAATTGTAACAATTTACAATTTAGCTTCTATATTAGGTTTAGCATTACCTAACATGTTAAACTACACATTGCATACTTAATGATGAAGTAAAAACCCTAACTTGATTTTAAAACCCTTTCTTGAATTTTCAAGTTAGCAATTAGAACCCTAATTAAATACCGAAATTCATTAAATTAAAGTAATTAAACATCAAGTGACAATTGGCTTAGGATTATACCTCAAAAACATGAGATCAAACATGCAACTTGATCTCCAAAATGCTAACTTTGCTCCAAGATCCATTCTAGATAGGCCAAAGAATAATGGGTAGAGATTGGATTTGGATTTTGAGGTTTTATTTTGGATTTTTGATGGATTTTTGGAAGTGTTTTGAGTTGGAATGAAGTGGGGAATTTTTGGGGCAGCATGGGGGGAAGGCTCGGCCAGGTATTTTTGGGAGTGGGGAGAGAGTGAAATGGGTGGATGAGTATGTAGAAATTTCCATATTAAACACATCTTTTAAGTCTTTTCAAAAATTTCTTTATTTTCCTTTTTCTAATAACTCATTCTATGATTTTCTAGAACCCTCATGACAACTCCAATTCATATCAAAGTAACATGTTAGATTTTGTTTTAGTGTGTCATGGTGCACCATTTTGTAATTAACCCATTTCTAATTTGTAATTTACACTAATTTAATGTATAATTAAAAGCTTATGTAAATATTGAAAATTAATTAATTACGGAAAATATTTTAGTAGACTAATAATTTATATGTGACCAAATAAATACCAAATTCTAGTAATTACATAGTTAAAATAGGAGTATTTAAATCTATATTGAAAAATAATTATAGTTGGGCTTCACGGAAAATACGGTTTATTTTATCGATTATCAAAAAATTCACCTAAAGGATTTTATTTATTTATTTATTTATTTTTGAAACATTACAGTCACTCCCGGTTAAGGGATCTCAGCTCTTTCCTTATCGAATAAGGTGCATGATATTTCATAAATACCACTAGGCAAAGCAAGAACTATAGAAGCAATCAAAAACAAAACCGAGTGAGTTGTAGCATCTGATAGTTTTGCTAAAGATGTCACTTCCGGTAAAGGGATCTCGGCTCTTTCCTTATCGAATAAGCTGCTGGATATTCTACAAGGAATACCGCTATGCAAAGCAAAAACTAGAGCTACCCTTTTTGAAATTTGATTCTACAACATCCTATAGGTTTCTTTTTCTTTCATTAATCTCATTAATGAAGTCCCATCATTTATGTATCCTAAGTATCAAAGAAGAAACGAAAATACAACGTACGCTTATGCCATCCGCATTCGCTTCAGTGTCCCGTTATGTACCGTTAGGTTACTTAACTAACGGAATAGCGGGGCGGGACTAGCGCAGGTGCAAAACATAAGCAACGTTTATTATATATCATATATACAATAATAAAGCATTCGTCTCACGCATATAAAATGATCACATCACAGAATATCAGCAGCAGAAGATAACATATGAAATATTGGATATACTAGGAGGTTCGTGTTTTATTTTGAGCCCGTATAAAACACGGATTCCACGGTCGCGATGAATAGCCAAACCCACATCCCTAGACCCCTACGAGAGCGGAAAGCAACCCTACCAATTCTAGAGTTAGGAGACCCGGACTTGACTCCTCGAGGTGGTCTCCCACTGGACTCTAGAACCCGGTTACTTGTGCTCCTAATCTTGGGTCTATCCTAATGCGGAAAAATAAATAATATACAACAATGGTAACATCATCCTAAACCCGGAAGTGCCCCAATAAAAGAATATTACATATAATGAATTTTACATGAATGAAAATAAAAACTCTCATCTCACATAAAACCCCGGCTATTCAAAACACGACGATCCAATATAACATATCACAACAACACATAACATCACATGTCATCAACGTAAGTAAATATGCGTATCATAATTGTCATTGACATATAGCAACGAAAACGGCGATACACCACATATTACACTTACGGTCGCAGAAAAGAAAATGTTAAACTACAACATTTGGAATCCACAACCACCTTAGACATCATAAAACCGAAATATCATATATCTCGGATTTCATGCCTAACTATATGAATTCCACATATTGTATCACATTCCAGAAAAAGCTAGACGATGATAAACATTCCGATCAAATCAACAAACACCCAAAATTTCCCAAAGAGCTCAACACTTGAGCGCAGTTTAAAAAATACTCAGTACATGCCACAGTGCATGTGAACCATCCGTAGAAGGGTCAACCAATGCCTCACCTGTGGCGCCGCGGAACTACCGCAAACCCTAGGGTTTAGCGGCGGTTCTTATGGTCACAGAATTGAATTAGGGTTTCATTCTTCTAGAGGGTCCACCGCATCACTTGCACGATATTTGAATGTTCTTTAACTAAGAAAAAATTCAACTCTTCGAAAATTTTCCGGCAAGGGTTAAAGTGGGTATTTGATATCCGATCGAACTTTTTAACACCGTCTAAATAAACCGAAACAAAACTAGAATTACGAATACGAAATACTCCGAATAGCCAATGCACAAAGATAACATCACATGCAAATTTAGCAAAAACAAACAACACTTGAAATACCAAACCCCAGAGACTGGAACACCGTAAAAATTTCAACCCAAAATACCCTGATGTGGCCGAGCAGGCCAGTTTTTCTAGCAAAGTGGCCGGCCAAAATCCGGCGAGGGGGGCTGAAATTTTCACTGTGTTCATGTTGCATCTCATATAACATTCTGTAGTTGTTTAAAAAAAATGTTGACTCCTTAAAAAATTCGACAGAAACTAGGGCTTTAAATCGTATGTTTAGGAGTTGTTTCGGTTTCGTAATCCTACACAATCCGTCTAATTCTTTAGCTAGGCTCTGATACCATTGTAGGGTTCCTAAGCACTACAGCAAGGTTTCGGGTGGCATCATCCATGCCAAATTAAAATTTTTGTCATGCTAAAGAACTCTAACCTAGGATGTTTAACTAGAGAATCATACGAAATCGAAACGTAAAAAACTTTACAACTAAGTGATTAGGGATTACAACCTTTGTAGTCCATTCTTTCACTTCATTAGCTCCAAGTAGTGGTCCCTTCGCTGCGATCATCGAGCTCCCAGACTCTTGAGAGGCTCCACACGGTGTATGATGCATGCTTGCTTGTAGTCTTCGAAATCCAAGATGATCTACTTCGAGAAAACACAAACTCAAGATATCTCTTCACTAATTGAGGGTTTAGTGAAACAAACACCCTAAAGTAAATGGCTAATAGTAGAGGATGATGAAGTAGGAAATGGGCTCTCTTTAGTTTTCTTTTTCTCAAAATATTTCATCACAAAGAAAAAAGCTAGCAAGCTTTCATGAGGAAGAAGAAGATGAAGTGATGACTGAATAAAGATGAGGTTAGAAATGCAACCTTTGGTTAGTATATGTCATGTCTAACTCATGTAGAGAATTGACTATGGCTAATAGATTAGGATTATGTTAATAAATATCTTAGGCTAAGACAAAATTGGTGGACTTAGTCAATGGTTCTACAAGCTTCATCCAAGTTCAACCATGACAAAATCCACTCAATTTTGAATTACCAAAAATAAATATAAACTCAACACTTATCATATTAGCATGGTGTAATTCTCATATACACAAGTTGCATGTATAACCTAGCATATTACAATTATACATATCACATATATATAATTTTTTAACAAAAGAAAAAGAATACATTAAACATATATCACATATATGTTAAATGTATCCAAATGTGAGAAAATGAAATACTTAAGTGAGCATATATTAGTTAATGTAATTTAATATATCAAATATATAATTATACATTAAATTATTAAATCAATACTTGATTTAATAATCTGGCTGTATCATATATAACCGACTAATATACTATGTATCATTTTATCGAATCAACACTTGATCCGATAACCCGGCTATATTACATATACCCGGCCGATATCACATATCGTGAGAATAGAATACGCTATCATATATGCATATCAATCTCGGTCTGGCACATATCACATATGTGCTCCTACACCGTTTCTCCTGAGCCAGGAAATATCTGTGTAGGACTCTAAAGACTCGTCAATACGCCGGCAGTAGGTGATGATCATATCAAACACCCACAAGACGCAAGTGGTCAGCTAAACGTAATGGCTACCCGGGTATCGAGCGATCAGAAGATCAAGAAGCAAGCCTGCTCAGACTCCTGTGAATCCAATCAGTAATACTACCGTACAGTCCGGTCACTTCGTCTGATATGTCGCATATGCAGTCTAGAGGCGGTGAACGTCAGATCCAAGTAATCGATAAGTCGTGTCGATGTGAGGCTCATAACGGGTCAAAAAACTACTGATAGCATTTACCAGTAGATCTCTATATGAGCCCTGGCCAAGGGCTTCCAGTTATTGCCAATCGAGCACAGCGCAACATCAACCCCCAATACCGGGAGAGACGAAACCCCTCCTATCGCTCATTGCCTCCATGTGATTCGGGACTGTACCCAAAAGCCACCGTTTTGCATGTTCTCTTGAACGTGGTAAGGTAGAAATCAAAGCACAGTGGGAATCACACAAGACTCTATGACAATCTCGGGTCTACAGACTAACCTATACCAGTGTCACCAGAGAACTGCTATCTGACGATAGGTATAATACCAACTAGGAGTTCTCGGCGAGTCCGTTCAGTGTACCCAGTCTCCACTAAGCACCCATATACCATCTTCGATGTCAAACACCAATGGATGTGGAATCATCCATCGCCCATCATATGGGTCAAGAAGCATATAAGCTAGTCTACTCTGGAGTATCGATGCCCTGTCTCGATACACCCTCGACTACGAACAATTATAGGATGTACTTGTGGACTACCCTGCCCCCACTAGTATGATCTCCATCATAGTCTTAGTAGTCAAGTACACATCCTGAGGGCTTTATCAACATGTGAGAGCAAGACAGTAACACAATACAAGTCAACATGTTAAGACAAAGAGCAACCAGATAGCATACTATCATATCGAGCAAGAAAGTCCTCTCTATATATATCCAAGCATCCACTATAATATACATCATGTGTACAATAATGGCCTCTAGGGCATATACATAACTAACATTTGCATCCAACGGGGTTTACCCTAGGTGGAGCAATATCCAATGTCCACACTTTATTGGTGTATATGGACTCCATTTCGGATCCCATAGCATCCAGCCACTTATCAGAGTCCCTACTGATAATGGCCTGCCTGAAATTGGTAGGGACATCGTTTTCCAAGTTGCAATCCTCTCGATCGCCGTCTATGAGAAAACTGTAGTATCTCTCGGGTAGATGAGAAATCCTACTAGATCTGCGGAGTGGCTGAGGTTCGTCCGGGATTACTGAATCTAGCCGTTCCTCCAAAACTTCAGTTTCATTTTGTGGTTCATGAATTTCTCCCAGTTCTACCGTACTCCCACTAGTTTCTTTTGTAAGAAACTCCTTTTCCAAAAAGGTAGCGTGGCGAGATACAAACACCTTCTGTTTCTCAGTGTGGTAGAACAGATAACCCAATGAATCCTTAGGATATCCCACAAATTTACATAGAACTGACCGTGCCTCTGGTTTGTCCGGTTTCTGTGTTTTCACATAGGCCGGACAACATCATATCTTAAATCGCTTAAGATATGGATTTCGTCCACTCCATACATCATATGGAGTCTTAGGCACAGATTTAGATGGAACGTAGTTCAGTAAGTATGCAGCTGTTTGAAGCGCATATCCCCAAAATGAAAGAGGTAACTCAGTGTCACTCATCATGGAGCAAACCATGTCCAATAGGGTACGGTTCCTCCTTTCTGATAAACCGTTGTGCTGTGGTGTATACGGAGGACTAAGCTGAGAGAGAATTCCATTCTCTTTTAGGTAATCTAGGAATTCCTTGCTTTAGCACTCCCCTTCTCTATCAGATCGGAGGATCTTGATACTTTTGTCAATCTGGTTCTCTACTTCGTTTCTGAATTCTTTGAATTTCTCAAAAGCTTCAGATTTGTGTTTCATGAGATACACATATCTGAACTTAGAGAGATCGTCAGTGAATGTGATGAAGTATGAGAACCTTCCCCTTGCATGTATAGACATTGGACCATATACATCACTGTGTATGAGTCCCAAGGGCTCTGCTGCTCTTTCTTCGTGTCCAGTGAATGGAGATTTGGTCATCTTTCCTTTGAGACAAGATTTACAAGTTTCATAAGATGAAAATTCAAACGTATCCAAAAATCCATCTTTATGCAACTTACTCAGTCTTTTCTCTCCGATATGACCAAGTCTACAATGCCACAAGTAGGATTCGTTCATTTCTGAACTCTTCCTCTTGCATGTATTATGTATACTGAGAACTGTGTTTTGATTAAGAACATAGATACCATTACACAGTGTACCTTCTGCAACCAATACCTGATTAAGGTAAATGTTCATAATATTTCTATCAAGAACAAACTTATATCCATCTTTATCAAATAAATAAATTGATATGTTGTTGCAAACCATAGAAGGTACATAGTAGCAATTGTTCAAAATCATAGTATTGCCATTTGGCAATGCTAGGTGATATTTACCGACGGTAGAAGCATCAACCTGTGCTCCATTCCCTACTCTGAGGGACATATCATCAGGTCCAACCATCCTATTTTTTCTCAGTCCCCGTAATAGATTACAGATATGAGATCCCGATCCGGTATCGAGTACCCAGGAGGTAGGACTGACCGAAAAATAGTTCTCAATAACAAGAACACCTGAAGAAGACACAATAGTATGTTTCTTCTTCGATGGGGTCACCAAAGAATTCAAACAATCCTCTTTTCCTTGCCCATACTCATGACCATTGTCATAAGTTGGAGCCGAACCGACGTTACCAAGCCCCGAATAAGAATTCGGATCGGTCAAGCGATACATTTTATTATCTTGATTAGGCCGTGAAATGGTTGCTACCTGGGAGGAGAAATGAAACACTCAGCGTGCGCTTTTATAAGTTTAGATTGGTTATTAATTTATCTAACCAGGATGGCTCCCACTGTTTCCTCAAATTCTTCTTCAAACCCTAAAAGAAGAACTAGTCAGGATTTAATCGCACATCACAATACTTACGTAACCTTTCAGCCAGGCTAGTGTTGGTATTTCGAGGGAGGTTTTCCAACGCTTTCGCAAAGTTCCTTAATTATATAACCTCTTTTCCCTGGAGGCGTAGCCCCGCTAACACCGTTCTAGACACCTACTTGGCTTATAGCATTGATTGTTAAGTAAAATAATCTCCCAAGTGTAATCCTACTCATCAGTGGGATCGGGATCCAACTATCATTGTGTGATGCACTAGATGGAATCCACTCTAGTCACCACACTCCAGAAGGTATGCTAAATTTGCAAGTTTCCTGTATGTTTGAAACTCCCGATGCGGTTTTTGCCCCTAGGACCCTGTGACCTTGACAGAATCAACAAATCAAAGAGTCCTAGTCAAGTTCAACCCGTCATTATCTGGATTGTATCAAATCCACCAGCATAACCCTTGACGGAGTTAACAAGGTTATACGACTGTCCTAACCAATTGCATCTAGTGCTACAAACAAGCACCACTCAGCTACCGTACACTACGCCTTGACGGAGTCAACAAACGCAACATAAATACTAAGTGTTACTTGTAGGAAATGATGGAGGGCTACGACTGGGTTTTTGGAGAAAAACCCATTAACATAATGAACTTGATATCATTGAAGGAACCTGAGCAGTTTTGAAAAGGAGTGGTTTATGCTCCGCTTTTGAAAAATAGTGGTTTTGAAGAAAAACCGAGTAATCTACAGTTAGACTTTTGCTCAAGAGGTCACTCCCCGTGAAGGGATCTCGTCTCTTGCCTCCTGGAATGAGGTGCTAGATATTCACGATCGAATACCACTATGCAAAGTGAAAGAATATAACTGTAGTTTTTCAAAATTTGTTCCAACAACATCTTTTAGGTTTATTTTCTTGCATTAATCAAAATTAATGCGGTCCCATCAGTTTAATCCTATCACATCAGAAAAGAACGAAAATACAATGTACGTATATGCCATCCGTATTCGCCACTGGGCCTCATTATCACCTGTTAGGTTACTTAACTAACGACAGAGCGGGGGATGGACTAGCGCGGGTGTAAAACATATATAACATCTACTAGTATATATATAAATATATATAACAATCGTCCCAGGCATGATAATAAGCAACATCACAGAATTTCAGCCAACAATACAGAATGGTGGATTATCTTGGAGCCTGATTGATGAGAATTTCTCGTTATGTCGGTTTAGAAAATGTATAGAAATCACAACCAAAAATTATTTGACCGTAATCAATAACGATGTCGAATGTACCGCGTTAGTAAGTGCGGATCGTCCACAGGGAAAGTGTAATCGTTCATGTTTCGATTTAGATGAGTTGAAACATTAAAGAAAAGAAAACAAACAATTCATGATTTGTAAATTGAAGTTCAAGAATTAGAAAAATCTAGATCTAAGAAAACATTAAAATCAAGAATTGAGATGTGATGATTTCCAAACCAACAATCAAGATTCGAAGTGTGGCTCGTAGGAGTAGATCGGATCTATAGATGTGATGAGATCTAATGATTTCATATTCTTATCCATTAATGAATTGATAATAGATCGATGACAATTTATCGAGGTTAAGGATCTTGCGAAGAAGCTAGGGTTTCCTCATCTTATCCTTTGTCCTTTCGATGAATCTCATTCACAAACTATCTCCAAGTAAATCAAATGATCGATCGTTGATCTCTAGTTTCGAGCGAACACAATCAAGAAAGCATCGCTTCGAAACTAGGTCATCGATCACTTGATTTACAAGAATTTACAAACGTTATAGGATTTAAGAATTGTAAAAGAATCTAAATCATCATCATTCTATCGATCGTCTTGACTCCTTTACGAGCGGAGTTTACTCAAACATTATCACAAAACAAACATTCAAGAATCTAGATTGAATCATAATGCTTGAATTGAAAGATAAGCAAGTTAAGAAAATCTCACCTTTATTTATTCAACAATTTGTTACACTTCTCAAAGAACTACAAGAATTTGAGAAGGGAACAAGATCGTCGAATCTAGCGTTGCATTGGCTCCTTGAGTCGCGGATCGGCTTGGATCACATGCTCCGATGAAGTCCGGCTTCGCTTCTAAAGGCTTTGAAGACTTCTTGCTTTGATTGAACTCAAAGATCTTGATCTTGGATTGGAATTAGGGTTAGGGTTATGGTTTACAAATTGTGTCACTCAACTTGTATGAAGAATTAGGGTAAGAATGAACAACCTTAGAAGTGAAGCTTTAGGGTCTCTTTTATAGCCTTCACTAGCTTTGGCTTCCTTTAGAAGCTAGGATTAGGTTAGCTTCCCTTGTAAGCTTAGTTTAGATTAGCTTCTCTCATAAGCTTGGTAGTTAGGAGGAAGGTTCTAGAATTAGTTAGTTAGGTTTAGCTTCCTTCATAAGCTAGGAGGTTAGGGAGAAGCTTCTAGGCTTTAAGGTAGTTAAGGGGGAAGCTTGCTTTAGAAGCTTGGAGTGTTTAGTTTTGATTAAGGAGCTTGCTGATCTGGCAGAAGACTCTGGAGTGTTCTGGAAATTGAAGTGGCTTTCTGAGGTGTAGGCACAGAGATAAGTATTCTGCAGCTTAGAAGAAATGATGACGTGGCATTTACACCGTGGATCCGCGGCACGTGCCTGCCCCCACCGCGGATCCGCGGTCACGTGAGAGGTACACTGCTTCATATTTCCTGTACTGCTTTATGATGAGTTCTTGGTATTTTCTTGATATGTTGATTCTCACAGTTCCTTCTATATTACTACCAGATCTCTAGCCTTTGAGTTGGCGTATTTTATCAGCACTGTTTCACAATTTTGGCTCCGTTTCTGGAATTTCCTGCACATACTTCGAAACAAGTGTTGCGCTACAAAAGAATGATGCAATGCCATGATAAACAGTCAATTTCCCTTAAAATGCCGGTTTTAGTATGCAACACAGGTAAACTGGTATTTCACAGTTGTTTTGCTAATATGTGCAATATGCAAACCGAACACTTCTAGATGAGTGCAAATGATAGGGAAATTGACGTGTTAAAAATACATTATTTTCGACTGATCAAATTCCCCCAAACTTATTTTCGGTCGTCTCGAGCGAACTGTTTTATTAAAAAGAGAAGGAGAAAATAAAGAAAGAGAAAAACTAACTAGCACACTTTCGTAGGCAACACGATTGCACTGAGCACGTGCAACAAGATTTTAAACCTCTAGGTGTCCCTAGTAGGAGGAGTGTTGTCTCCTAAGGGTTTTCAGCGGATTGCACCCACAAATTCCAATAATAAAAGGAAGACCGTGAATATTACATTTAAAGATAAGAATTGTAAAAGAAAGACTTTGAAAATTAGAGTTTCCAACTAAGCTAGCTTTTCGGTTGTCATGAGCCCTATCTTAATAGTCATAAAGAGATGTCAGAAATTATGTCCTCCCTTAATAAAACATCGTCTTATTCTTCATTCCTATCTTTCTTCCAAATATCGATCATATAACCCTACGTGTGTGTAAAGACATCCCTACACCCGGAGAATTCAATTCAAGCTATCATACTCTTGTCCATCTGCCTCAGTACTTTTTAATTAATGAATATTTAGATGAATTTGCTCACACACTTTCATGCGACCGTCAATACTTCTTGAGGTACTAACCGACCGATTACTCCTGTGCTTGCTTACTTGGTGTATTTTCCGCGTCTTGCACCACCTAAGGCTTACCAGTGACTCCCAGACCAGTTGGCCTTAGGGCACTAGGTGAAGAGGCACCCTCGCTATATTTTTTTATTGCTGCCTTGGCGATAACAAAACCAGTGCCCATTTTTCTGCACCATTTTATATTTTCTTCATTTTTTTATTCCTTCATATATCGGCTTTTAGACAAGAGCATTTCAAAGTATCCTCTACTATCCCGAGTTTCAAGACGTGTGTAAGTGCGAATAGCAGGGTATCAACGTTCAAAATGTTTGGCTTCCAGAATAGAAACTATTTTTCAGACTTATTTTATCCTCAGATTAGTGACTTCTTTCATCTTACTAACCCTTGGGACAACGGCTCATAACTACTTATTACTAGTTCGTTTATGAAAACTTCTAATTTTCTTGGTTTTCTTAAATTTTTCTAATCTTTTGGATGTAATTTTTCACTATCTAATCTTTTATTATCTTATTTATGTACAAAAATATTTATATTTTTGAAAATTTTTAAATTTTTATAGGTTTTAAAAATGTTTTGTGCTTATGCAAAGTATGATGCAAATGATACGAAAATAAGCACAAACCTTCCCCAAACTTGTTTTGAACAATGTCCTCACTGTTGCCATTCGCTATATCTCGAAAAACCTGTAAGCTTGGGAGGAAATTTATTAACGGGGGCAAAATATTTAAGTGAAGAACCTCCCCCAAACTTATTTTTGGCTCAAAATTTTGTAAAGATTTTCTTTTCAGGAGCCAGAAAATATACCCCCCCCAAACTTGAGTTAAGCAATGTTAATCTTTGAAAATCACATGAGGGGGTCAAGAATCATTGGTCGATGCCAAGCTTTGCAAAGACCGAAAGTTAACACCAACCATTCGAAAATTTTATCAATGTAGTGCTCAGGTTGGTGGAAGAAGAAGTGGGGAAAGGGTAAGTGGTGGAATAGAATGTGTGTGCGTCTCATTTTGGAGAGACGATGCTGTGAATGTGATGGATTACTCGCATTCTTTTTACAGTTCAGAAGAAGGGGTGGAGGTTCGATTTCATTGATTGGGAGATGATTCATCTCAACACCCGTGTCATTCAAAAATGCGAGTTCTTCAGCGAAGATCTCCTCAAAAGTCTCATCAATACCCCGGAGAATAATGTCATCACAAAGTGCGGGGTGATCTTCAGACTCTAAAAGTAGTTCATAATCAGTGTTATATGTTGACCCGGACAACTCGGTGGAAGAGTCCGTATGTGTATGATACATAGTTGGGTCAAACAACAACGTATGAAAAGAGTCAAGATCGGTATCATGAGGATCATCAAATTCGCTGCTGTCGACATCCATTAAGTCGACAGAACAGACCTGAGCAGTAGGTTCGGAGGGTACACTTCCCAACTTGTAAATATTCAGCTCTATTGACCTATTCCTGAAAGATAGGGTCATAGAGCTATTACGACAGTTGATGATAGCGTTGGAAGTGGCCAAAAAGGGGCGACCTAAAATCACCGGAATTTAATTCCGTGGGTTCGCTACAGGCTGTGTATCAATTACAAGAAAGTCCACAGGGAATACAAATTCCCCGATTTTTATTAACACATCCTCCAGTTCACCCCTAGGTTTGGTGATTGATCGGTCAGCCATCTGAAGAGTGCAAGGAACTGGTTTCAACTCTCCGATCCCTAACTGCTCGTAAACCGAGAAAGGAACCAGGTTAACACTTGCGCCAAGGTCGAGTAGAGCATGGTTGATGTGTTTTTCCCCAATAGAAATGGAAATCGTAGGATAGCCAGGATCCTTACGTTTCCTCGGTAATTGCTGGGGAAAGGCTGTGTCTACTGTCTTTGCCATGAATATCTTCTTGGGCACTTGAGTCTTCCTCTTTTTAGTGCACAAGTCTTTAAGAACTTTCGCATATGCGGGGACTTGTTGTATTGCATCTAGAAGAGGGATGTTGATGTTAACCTGTTTAAAAATTTCCGTGATCTTCTCCATTTGTAGACTCAGTGTGCTTCCCTTTAACTGATTCGGATAAGGAGCTTGAGCAATAAGATCAGGGTCCAACACTGGAGAATATCGTGTGGGTGGGAACGATCTAAGAATATGAGTGGGGATGAACTAGAAGAGCTGGGCTGAGGTGTCGAGCCATGGGGAAAACGGAGAATAGGCTCGGAAGAAGGTGGTGGGGTAGAAGAACTGGGATCAGAATTAGAAGTAGAAGTGGAAGGAAAGGTCTCAGCCGGGGTATCATTGATAGATTTTTCAGTGTCATCAATCTCTTCCCCAACGTGATTGTCAAGCACTCTTCCAGATCTCAACGCGATTGCATTCACATGATGTGAATAGCCAGGGTTAGGTAGGGGTTGAGCTGGAAGTTTCCCTTTCTCTCTTGCACTCATTTCAGCTTTTAATCGTGCAATTTCTTCTTCCATCGATTTTATAGTCTCCGCTTGGGACGCGGAGTTTTTCTTTATATCATCGACGGAAGTTTTTATTGTCAAAAGCAAGTTCATGAATGAAGAGGATTCATCAGTCCCGGTCAATTGTAAAGGACTAGACGGTGCAGGTGTGTTGACCGGATTTTGGAAGTTTTGTGCTTGAAAGGGGTGCTGACTCAATGGAAGTGGTAGCTGTTGTGGTGGAGGGACCCTTTGGAAATTGTTTTGGGTTGGAACCATGTTTTGAGATTTTGATTGGTTCCAAGCAAAGTTAGGGTGATTCCTCTAACCCTGATTATAACTGGAAGAAAATGGATTGTTTCTAGGTCTTTGAAAAGCAGCATTGGTATGTTCGTGACCTTGAAACAGAGAATTTAGTGGACATTCTTCCGTGAGATGAGAAGGATCAGAACAACATCCATATACAGTCTTGGAGAGTGACATTTGATTTAGGGCGGCAGCTAAAAATTTGTTTTCCATAGTCTCGAGTTTCTTGTGTATAGTTGAAATTTCAGCTCTAACTCCTATGGAAACTTCCGATTGGTTATTGCCACCCCTAGACGATTGACTCACACCCTCCCACTGTAAAGATTTTTCAGCGAAATCTTCTAAAAATTTCTAGGCTTTCCCACATCTTTGGTCATGAAGTTGCCTTGACACATGGATTCAAGGGTTTGTCTTGTGTTAGGATTAATGCCCTCATATATGATTCTGCACAGATCCCATCTAGGGATTCCGTGATGTGGACATTGGACTAACAGATCCTTAAAGCGTTCAAGACATTTTGAAAATGGTTCATTTGGAAGCTGGGTGAATTGATTTATTTTGCTACGGACTCGAGCTGTCTTATGATGTGGGTAGAATTTCTTTAGGAATTCTTTGACGAATTCTTCCCAATTTGAAATGGAATGTGCGGTAGTGTTATACAGCCACTTCTCGGCTATATCGCACAAGGTAAATGGGAGAAGACGAAGACACATAGCATCCATAGAAAGCTGTGAAGTACCCATCATAGCGTATACATTTTCAAATTTTGTAATAAAGACATATGCGTCTTCAGACTCGAGACCGTGATATTTTGGTAGAAGGTTGATGTATTGGGGTTTTATTTGAAAATTGTCCCCGTTGGCTAGTGGAATGGAGAGACAGGTCGAAAGAGGACCTCGTGTAGGATAGCACCTCTCTTGGAGAGAAATGCGGGGTGGATTCTGCGCACCTGCGGACGGCGACAGAGTAGTGGTAAAGAAGTTCGATAGAGAATCATCCATCGATGTGGGTATGGTGGTGGGTAAAGGAAGGGTAAATGTAGAAATACCGACTTTTGGGTCGATCGGGGGGACACGGACTAAACGGGCACTGGAATCCCGTGTCCAGCCTATCTTGCACTAAAAAGGGTTAGTACAAGTGGCAGCGTGACTTATAATTAGGGGAAATGATGAATGTGGTGTTTGTTTTGAAAAATATACGGATTTTTGAAAAAATAATGCAAATCACAACAAATGCAATAAGCAACCCTAAGTCTAGTGGTCACCTAGGTCAAGGCTCTAGACCGCTCCTAACTGCCAAAAGACAAGTCGCAGGATCAATCCTCCACTGCCTCTTTGTCCCTCCTGTGGCCAGGTAAGTGCCAGGTAAGTGAGAGGTTCTCCACTACATAAGTAGTGGGCCTAATTAAGTAACCACTTGCCTTAGACACACTTGCCTTAGACACCACAAAAGAAACGCGGATAAGCAATAGATTACCCACGGCCTTCTTCTGTCCTAAGTGAGTGCGGCAGTCCTTAGAGTCATCTCTAGATCTTTTTTAGTTAATGAGGGTAAATGCGTATGCAAGTTTGTGATTTTTGGGGTTTAGGAAGGGTAATGAACTCCCTACCTAATCTGGATTTGGTCTTTGCCCCTTAATTTCCGTATTAATATGCAAACAACCAAAAATAAAAAACACGCACAATTTTTTATTGCTTTTGCGGCACTGCGATTTATTTGCAAAGAAAGCTGCAGCAAATTGTTAATTGGAGCAGATTTAGGAGGGAGATAAGAAAGATAGAAGATACCTGAGAAAAATGGTACACTGTTGCGACAGAACCGCCGCGTTTCCGCCGCGAGAGGCTCCAAATGCCGCGGATCCGCGGTGATGTAGAGGATTTACTGCACAAAATTTCTATAGAATGCTTCTGTTCAGGCCCTGAGTCCTCTGGAATACTCCAAAAAAATTTCCAATTGCGCAGTAGATTCCAGATTTCCTCGCAACAAATTACAACACGTTTAGGGTTTGTGCGAATTTAGATCTAAAAATATAGATGGAATAAACTTTTCAACTCAAATTTAAAAAAAAACGAACAATTAGCGCACAATCCCCGGCAACGGCGCCATTTGATTGAATTGAATTCCGGTGTGTATGTAAAAAATGTATAAGAATCACAACCAAAAATTATTTGACCGCAATCAATAACGGTGTCAAATGTAGCGCGTTAGTAAGTGTGGATCGTCCACAGGGAAAGTGTAATCGTTCGTGTTTCGATTTAGATGAGTTGAAACTTTAAAGAAAAGAAAACAAACAATTCATGATTTGTAAATTGAAGTTCAAGAATTAGAAAAATCTAGATCTAAGAAAACATTAAAATCAAGAATTGAGATGTGATGATTTCTAAACCAACAATCAAGATTCGAAGTGTGGCTCGTAGGAGTAGATCGGATCTATAGATGTGATGAGATCTAATGATTTCATATTCTTATCCATTAACGAATTGATATTAGATCGATGACAATTTATCGAGGTTAAGGATCTTACGAAGAAGCTAGGGTTTCCTTATCTTATCCTTTGTCCTTTCGATGAATCTCATTCACAAACTAGCTCCAAGTAAATCAAATGATCGATTGTTGATCTCTAGTTTCGAGCGAACACAATCAAGAAAGCATCGCTTCGAAACTAGGTCATCGATCGCTTGATTTACAAGAATTTACAAACGTTATAGGATTTAAGAATTGTAAAAGAATCTAAATCATCATCATTCTATCGATCGTCTCGACTCCTTTACGAACGAAGTTTACTCAAACATTATCACAAAACAAACATTCAAGAATTTAGATTGAATCATAATGCTTGAATTGAAAGATAAGCAAGTTAAGAGAATCTCACCTTTATTTATTCAACAATTTGTTACACTTTACTCAAAGAACTACAAGAATTTGAGAAGGGAACAAGATCGTCGAATCTAGCGTTGCATCGGCTCCTTGAGTCGCGGATCGGCTTGGATCACATGCTCCGATGAAGTCCGGCTTCGCTTCTAAAGGCTTTGAAGACTTCTTGCTTTGATTGAACTCAAAGATCTTGATCTTGGGTTGGAATTAGGGTTTGGGTTATGGTTTACAAGTTGTGTCACTCAACTTGTATGAAGAATTGGTGTAAGAATGAACAACCTTAGAAGTGAAGCCTTAGGGTCCCTTTTATAGCCTTCACTAGCTTTGGCTTCCTTTAGAAGCTAGGATTAGGTTAGCTTCCCTTGTAAGCTTAGTTTAGATTAGCTTCTCTTATAAGCTTGGTAGTTAGGAGGAAGGTTCTAGAATTAGTTAGTTAGGTTTAGCTTCCTTCATAAGCTAGGAGGTTAGGGAGAAGCTTCTAGGCTTTAAGGTAGTTAAGGGAGAAGCTTGCTTTGGAAGCTTGGAGTGTTTAGTTTTGATTAAGGAGCTTGCTGATCTGGCAGAAGACTCTGGAGTGTTCTGTAAATTGAAGTGGCTTTCTGAGGTGTAGGCACAGAGATAAGTATTCTTCAGCTCAGAAGAAATGATGACGTGGAATTTACACCGCGGATCCGCGGCACGTGCCTGCTCCCGCCGTGGATCCGCGGTCACGTGAGAGGTACACTGCTTCATATTTCCTATACTGCTTTATGATGAGTTCTTGGTATTTTCTTGATATGTTGATTCTCATAGTTCCTTCTATATTACTACCAGATCTCTAGCCTTTGAGTTGGCGTATTTTATCAGCACTGTTTCACAATTTTGGCTCTGTTTCTGGAATTTCCTGCACAGACTTCGAAACAAGTGTTGCGCTACAAAAGAATGATGCAATGCCATGATAAACAGTCAATTTCCCTTAAAATGCCGGTTTTAGTATGCAACACAGGTAAACTGGTATTTCACAGCTGTTTTGCTAATATGTGCAATATGCAAACCGAACACTTCTAGATGAGTGCAAATGATAGGGAAATTGACGTGTTAAAAATACATTATTTTCGACTGATCAGAGTCCTAGGTTTCATTTGAGCCACAAATAAAATCCGACATTCCCAGTCGTGTGGATAGCTTGTGCAATGAAAACCTGGACCCCTACGAGCGCGGCAAGTTACCCGCCACTCCTAAAATTGAAGCTGCCCCCTTTAACAAAGTGAATGGGCCATCCAGCACTTCACAGAATCCGGTAACTTGGGCGCCCTTCCATGGGTCATCCTATACCCCCTACGAGTGCGGCGAATAGCCCGCCAATTCTAGAATGAAGCCCCCTTCCGTCTCAACGCCATGAGATGCGGACTTGTTGCTTTCTAGAACTCGGCTATTCGTGCACTCCACCGTGGGGTAATCCTAGTACAAGAAATGAAAATAATATGTACAAATGGTGACATAGACCTCAACCCGGTCGTGCCCCAATCAAATAATATACAACCCGGCAAAGACGGCAGTCCACATGTCGGACGCTCGCCCCGCAATAACAAATGTACAAATGAATATAAGCTGTACTTCTAACATTGCACCATATGCTATCTACCACGACAATCCAACCATAATATCAGCACAATCACAGAAACATCAACGTGAATGTCACGTTCTCAAATTCGTCTAAAAGAACATATAGCAGATAGACGGGTTTACCGATCAAATGACATTCACGGTCGCAGATGCTAATCTAAGTACTGATAAGAATTAAACAGTGTCAAATATAACGACTTCGAAACATTCCAAATTGCCCCAAACAGAAAAACAACAGAAAATCAAACTTGGGCAAAAACAAGCAACACCTGACAACCAAACTCCTCGAGATAAGAACCCAGAACAAAACACGACCCATTTCTCCACTACTGAACCGAGGAGGCCGGATTTTATGAGGTTGTGGCTGGCCATATCATGGTAGAATTGCATCGTTTTTGTTCCGGGTACATCTCACAGTCTAAGGATCACTCTGCACTTGCTTAAAATTTTTTTGAAGCCTTTAAAAAATCAACATAAACTGCAGTTTGATTTCAATGTTACGGACTTGTTTCGGTTTCGTTGTTTTAACATTGTTTAAACTTGCTAGTGTAGGGTTTATGGGATGGCTCTAATACCATTAAGGGTTACGCTAGCGCCCCGACCATCTCCCGTAGCCAAATGCGGAACAAATTTTTTTCTACGATTAAAAACTTGGCGCTAGAATAACACTAAACCCAGATCTTAACCATAAACCTAACTAACAAACTAAGAAGATTTCTACTATGAGAAGAGTTTATACCAAGAGGCTCAAGTCCTTCGGGTCTTCACTCCACTCCTTTGGTATGCTCCTTGTAGTGTCCATGATTAAGCTTGAACTTCGGCCTCCTCGCGTCAATGATGATCCACCCGAGAGTGCCTACTAAGAGCTCCTACCTCCTAATTGAGGTAACTAGAATACTTAGCTTGCTAATCTAAGTATACTAGACTGTGTAGAGAATGATTATGGAATGCTTTGTCTCACTAACCCTAGGTTTCTCAATTCATGAGACTATTAGTGTTAG
Source organism: Agapanthus africanus (assembly GCA_030015575.1). Classification (NCBI taxonomy): domain Eukaryota; kingdom Viridiplantae; phylum Streptophyta; class Magnoliopsida; order Asparagales; family Amaryllidaceae; genus Agapanthus; species Agapanthus africanus. The sequence goes on along the minus strand of CM057343.1, from coordinate 309,943,180 downwards.
TTTTTGAAGAAGAGAGCAAGGAGAAGATGAGAGTGTAGTGTGAGCTTCATCCAAATGAAGAATGGCTAAGTGAATGAGATAATAATGCATGCCACAAAAATATCTAGATACTTTAACAAAATATCAACCATGGTAGAATAGTAAAACAATGAGTCACAACCTTAGCCATGCTTCATTTAATGAACTTGCTCACCTCATTTCTCCACCTCATTAATCCATTAATAAAAATGGTAAATCATAATAATGAGGTGTCTTCTTCTAGAAGTATCTTGCACAATTACAAGAATTCCCCTCACCGTATATACATACACGTATTCGTATTCCGAAAAATACGAATACAAAGAGACAAAATAATCCAAGAATATAATACTAGGATCCGGCTTAAACCAAAGCCCGCTAGAATTATCCGCTCGAACATCATACGTGCACAAGTGTACATATGTGATCGAACCCTGCCGTAAAACCATACGGCCTCTACATCGTTTCGCTCGAAGCAGGGAAACTCTCTTTGTGGGACTCTAAAGACTCAACAGTACGTTGGCGGTGGGTTTAACCATAAGAACGTCAGCGGAACTAGCTGTACGTAACGGCTACCCAAGTACCTGTCGAAAAGGAAGGCCGACGAGCAAACTCGTCCGAACTCCTAATGAGCCTATCCGTGACAGTATCCGTACAGTCCGGTCTCTTCGTCAAAGAATATCACATACCAGGTTTAGAGGGTGGTAAACGTCAGACCCTAATAACACGATAAGTCGTGCTGATGTGGCTCAGGACCAATCCGGGAAACTACTGATCAACCTATCAGTAAATCCCAGCTGCTTTGGACTAGGTCTTATGGTGCTGACCAATCGATCACTGCACGATATCAACTCCCAATACCGGGAGAGACGAATCCCCAACAATCGCTCACTGCCTCCATGTGGCTCGGGACTGTACCCAACCAAAACCTGTTTGCAAGACTCAGTAAAGCCGTGGTAGGGTAGTGATCAAAGCTCAGTAGCAACTCACACAAGACAAATGCCGATCTCAGGTGCGAAGACTAACCTGTACACATGTGACCTAAGAACTTCCATCTGACGATAGGTATAGTACCATCTAGGAGTTCTCAGCGGGTCCGTCCAGTGTACTCACACCTAGTGAGCACTTGTATATGATCTTAGGTGCATCAGACCAATGGCTGCAGGACCAACCATCCCCCGACGGGGCTAGAAACGTATACACTAGTCTACTCTGGAGTATCAATGCCAAGTCTCGATACTCACGCAACTAGGGACCTTTTAAGGATGTGCTTATGTACTACCATGCTCCTAAAAGTATGATCGCCATCACAACGCAGGTAGTCAAGCAAGTCCTACAGTCTTTATCAACATGTAACCGCAATATGTAATAATGAGTATGACATATGCCATGTTAAGATAAAAAAAAACCATAATAGTATACTACCGTATCGAGTCTTTATCAATATGTGCAAGCTAGATATAACAACAATAGAAATAAATACACATATCCTGACAAAGACAAGTCAAATAATATACTATAAAACAGAGCAAGATTGTCCTGTACATACATATCCCTAGCATCCATATGTATACATATACAATACTGACCTCTAGGGCATATATATCCAACACACAGTAGTTCACCTTGAGCTCTTTGCCTTCTCTTGGTCTTGCAACCTCTTCATTGAGCTTGCAAGTTTAAGTTTTGGTTATTGAACTCATGGTTTGTATCATCACTTGAAGTTAATAAAGCTTTCATTTTGCACTTGGGTTCTTAATATTCATTTCCTATCTCTTTTACTTACTTGCAATGTTGTTTTATTCTTTTTTTATCATTTCATTTGCTCTTTCTTTTTGTTGCTTTGATGGTTTGTGAATAATGGTGTTGTTAGGAAAGAGAATGATATTATAAGTTAGAAATTCCATTTGCTCATTTCCTTTGCCCGATATTTTCCAATTGAACTCCGCCTAAACCTTACGCAAGCGCTCCGTTAGGCACCCTACCTTACCAAGGTATCAGTGATTCCTAACCATAACCGGTTGCGTTCGGTTTGGCCGGAGGCGAAAGTCAAGAGATAAGAACGGACGGACAAGGGTTAATAAGCCGGATTTCACAAATACCGTGTTTTAGCACCCTAATCCACGTTGTTGCCGATTACTCTAGCTTCAATAGTCAAGCTTGGCACAAAGGATTGAGTACGGACTCCCTAACTTACAATAACCTATCTCTATTCCTAACAAACCTATACTTTGCATATACAACACTTAGGTTAGAAATGAACCATTCCGACCCTTGCATTAACTCGTGATAACAAGAATGCAAAACGTACCTTCTCCCTGCGGACGACCCGTACTCATCATGGCTAGCTACACACGACGTTGTCTTGATTGCGGTTAACTTTAGAACTAAATACGATACGCGAGACGTGTGTCAATCAGCACTTAAGGCTAATTATTGTGGTGTCGCATACTCACAGCCCGTGTGATACCAAACACCCAACTTCTCTACTAATCAGTCTCACAAAGCTCATTTGTGAAACTATTGCATTCGAGAAATAGCCTCAATGAGTGGATCCGCTCTAGTGTTTCTATCTATATCTCTTTATATCTCAACTTCACGGAGAAAGGCTATCTCCCGAAATGAGCAATACCTGTCTTAGAATTTGTCTGGATATCTGATAGGACCCAGTTCACAAATGAACTCTAAATCCAACAAATTTCTTAGACTGTACCATCAACTAAATTTAATCGGTATCTTGCACCATACCTTCCTCAGTATCCACTTGGACTACCTGTCCAACATACTGCCCCTCAAAAGAGGGAAAACTATAACTCTGACAGCCACTCTGTCATCCAGGTCACCTTGGAATCCTTAATCGATAACCGCCTCCCGAAGAAGGCTGTCGTTACCAATTACCAAGAACATCCACTTATGTTCAAAACTGCTTCCCTACGTTTCTCCAGGATTGGATTAATATATACATTTTACAGCCTATGCAAAAACAATATCTGGTATTGTACTTGACATCTCATGACTGACTCAATTGCCTAAGTAAGTGATATGCCAATCATGCAAATCCCTCTCCTCATCAGTCTTGAAGACATCTCTTTAGAGAGGGTGACTCCATCACTTGCGGGTACACCACCACGCCAGAAGTCGTCTATTCTAAAACACTTTACAATAGTGTTAAGTACCCGAATTGGGACACTTCCCAAATCTAGATCTAAAACCATAGATCTAGTCACCAGAATCCCTGATATCTTATTCATATCCTTTGTGGAGAAACCACCTTGTGACAACCATAGTATAACCATCGTAGTATAGGAAGATATCTCCCTATCAAGTGTATGTCATCGAAATACCTGGACATCACTCTCTACTACCTTCTTACCAGATCCATCTCTTATTCTGATGAAGTTAAACTCTATGATTGTCATATCAAAAATAGATGATCTATCTCCGCTATATCTTCTTTAGTCTATAAATTGACATAAGCAATTTGCCCACTATGCTTCCGCTGCTCTCACTGACTACAACAACCCTATGGCAGATTCATATACACGTGCACTTCTAAAGTAAATTTAAAATGACACTATACTCATCCTTTTGCCAGGTCTAATAGTCTAGAACAGCAGTAGAGGCAAGTCTGGGTAAACAAGAACCTTCCTGTCACCGTCCTTGAGGAGACCGAAGTACCTCTCGGGTATCTGAGGTTACCCACCAAATCTGCGGAGTGGCTAATGGAATGTCAAATCCAATTGAATTTTTAGGTCCTATTAAATTTTCAGTAATCGTTTGTGCTTCTGGAATAACTTCCAGTTCTACCATACTCGCACTTATGTTTTCTGAAAAAGAATCTATTTTACTAAAACTGGTGGCAAGTCAAGAACAATAAAACTATTGATCTTCCAGATGGTAGAAAGTTAACCCTCATCAAAGCCCGGGATAACCCACAAACTGCCATTACTAAAACGTGCATTGAGTTTGTCCAGATTTTGGTTTTAAGCATCAGCCGGACAACTCCATATACCTTAACATCGTTAAGATATGATCTATTTTATATCCACTATAGAAACAAGAGTCTAATTTAATTGGAACCAGATTCAAAATCATGCAGCCGTCTCCAGTGCATATCAACCAAATGGAAAGAGGCCAATCGACATTACTCATCTAGGAGTGCATCGAGATATGAGTAATCTGAAAGAGAAGCAAGTTCTCAAAACCATTACTATCAACGGAATACCTGGCACAAGTATCTACATCTTTGATCACCTTAAAGAATCCTGATACTTTGCAACATATGGTTCTCTACTTTATTCTTGTATCTATAACTTCTCTAAACTTGGACCCTGTATTTCAACGAAATACTTGTCTAAAACTAGAGAAGTCAAAAGTAAATAGAATATAGTACGAGTACCAACCCTTTTTTTCCTAATGGACACTGGACAACATACAATACTTTGTATAAGTCCCCTGAGTTTAATAACTCAAACCCTGTGCATTGTAGGTTGAAAACTGTACTATGGTTAAGAAGAATTACATCGTTGTTGAATGCACCTTACCTAATCACCAACTCATATAGGTAAATGTCACAGACATAATTTCAAAAAGTTATATCTCACTTTATAAATAAACGTACAGATATATCAGTTTGAAATGGAGCATAACAAGGGATATTCAAAACCAAATATTTGCCATCAGGCAAAACCCAGGTGATTTCCTCAAATATCACTAATTATAAAGAATTCCGATATGTTGAGGATATAATCACCCAATTCCCAATATTCTACTCCCACTCATCATTTGTAATGCCATACAGATGTGAGAATCAAATCTAGTAAATACATACCATGGAGTTAGAATCTAATTGAGAAAACAGTTTTCAATTAACACTGCATAGTGAAACTGAAACATGAAAATGTTTAGAAGAGGTTTTCGGGTATTCCTAGTAATGCCTCTTCCACTATCCAGATTCATGACTATGACCATATATTTCCTTGCCATCACTCCAATCCCTTTATATGTCTTTACTTATTATTTTCTGTACACCGCACTTAGGCTAAATGGTTTTCTTCCTTCCATACCTTTCGGCACCAGCCTATGGTTTGGAAGAAGACTATCCAATAAGCATAATAGGTGTACTCTCCTAATTCTAGAAGCCCTCGCAACTTGAGAGACGGTAAAGATAAAAGAAAACCGAATAATCCTTTTCAATTTCTCCTGAACCGGAAACCATTCTTGAACTGGAACAAGTTCTTTCAAGTTCGTATGTAACTATACGATGGCGTATCCAATAAATGTGGATCTTCGTAGTGATACGGAATGTTCCGAAGAAATGCAAAGGTGAAGCAGGAGTGGTGATGATATACGTGGCTTCGTCATGAATGATAGCAGTCTCAATTTCCTTTTGCCCTATTTCTAATCTCTTTATATGTCTTTACTTATTATCTTCTATACACCACACTTAGGCTAATTGGTTTTCTTCATTTCCTACCCTTCGGCACTTGCCTATGGTTTGGAAGAAGACTATCCAATGAGCGCAATAGGTGTACTCTCCTAAATACCAGGAGCCCTTGCAACCTGAGAGAAGGTAAAGGGAAAAGACAACTGAATAACCCTATTCTATTTCTCCAGAACCAGAAACCATCCTCGACTTGAAAAAAGTTTCTTCGAGTTCGTATCTAATTATATGATAGCATATCCAATAAATGTGTATCTTCGTAGTGATACGGAATGTTCCGGAGAAATGCAAAAGGTAAAAGTAGGAGCGACAATGATATAAGCGACTATGACAATCGAAAAGCCAAAGTGTTTTAAGAAAGTTTGGTTATCTTGGTTCATGAGTTTTAGTTTTAGGTCGGGTCATGGTCGCTGCCAAAGAGAGAGAAAAGAAACACGTGGACTCTAACCTAGATTAGATTGGTTATTTATTTTATCTAATCAAGATGGCTCCTACTGTTTCCTCGAATTCTCCCTCAAACCCTAAAAAAAGAATTAGTCGGGATCATCTAAAATCATCCGAGGATTAACACCTACTCATCAGTGGGAATAGGGATCCAACTATCATCGTATGATAACTTGATGGAATCCACTCAAGTTACCACGCTCCAGAAGGTATGCGCATGCCTGGCAAGTTTCACGTATGTTTGAAACTCCCGAAGTGATTTTACCCCTAGAACCAAAGTTACCTTGACGAATAATCAACAAATCAAAATGTCCTAGTCAAGTTCAACCCGTCAATATCTTGATTGCGTTAAACCCACCCGCACAACCCTTGACGAATAATCAACAAAGTCGTACGACTGTCCTAACCAATCCGCATATCCATGCGACAGAAAAGCATTACACAGCTACCGCACACTACGTGTCAAGGAATAACAACGACAAACGTAGCACGAATATTATGCAATACTAATCTAAAATGACGGAGGTCTACGGCTGGTTTTTGGCGAAAAACCTTTAATGTAATGAACTTGATATCGTTGAAGGAACCGAGTGGTTTTACAAATATATAGTGGCGCAAACTTTTGCTAAAGAGGTCACTCCCTGTGAAGGGATCTCGGCTCTTTCCTCATCAAATGAGGTGCAAGATATTCCCAATCGAATACCATGATGCAAAGAAAAAGAATAGACTATAGTAAAGTTATTATGTTGTCGCAAACTTTTGCCTAAGGGGTCACTCCTGATGAAGGGATCTCGGCCCTTGCCTCGTCGAATAAGGTACAGGATATTCCCAATCGAATACACTGTGCAAAGCAAAAGAAAACATCTGTAATGTCTATTTTTCAAAAACTTTGTTCCAACAACATCTTATAGGTTTTTTTTATCCTTGCATTGGTCAGAATCAACGCAGTTCCATTGTTCAGTCGAAAATATTGCAATCTTTAACATAACAATTTCCTCACTTTTCTAATCATCTAAGGATGTTTGGTATAAATATAACACATATTACAAGTTCGTCTGGAAAATATCAAATACCACGTGTTATACATTACAATCAACATTTTGGAAGGTAATTGTATATTTATTATTTTAGGCATGATATTGTATATCTCAACATTCTTCATTGAGATTTTGTGCAGAAAAGTATCTCAGGACAGATATCGGAATCGCAAATTCGCCGACAAAATACAGGAAATCAAAGAGTTAAAATCTGGCAGAGATTCAGAAGAGATAAGAAGATTCCAGATATCACCTGAATACCCATAGACCAACACCAGAAGACACAAGAAGAATGAAAAACTGATCTTACAAAATGGCCGCGGAACCGCGTGTAAGTCCATATCATGCACCCCACGTGTTCGCGGGGAGGCAGAATATATGAAAAAAAATTATCAAAGCTTCGTAACACGGACTTGAGCACACGGATCATATCTAAACGATTACTAACAAATTACGAGAGGTTTAACTACTCGGATTCGAAGTTATACCTCACGTTACAAGTCCTTCGGGTCTTCATCGCTGTCCTCCATACCTCGTCGGCTTTATGGAATATGGGTACCTCAACGGCCTCCTCGAGTCAAAGACGATCCACCCGAGAGTCTATAGTCCGAGCTCCTATCTCGAATCTGAGATAACTACAGCTTCTAGTTTTCTAATCTAGAAGTCCTAGAGGGTGTAGAGTATTTAGATGGATTACTTAGTCACTTAAACCCTAGGATTCTCAACTCATGAAAGCTTTTAGGGTTTTAGAAAGAAGTTGAAGACTTGAGGAGAGAGAAGTGTTTTGTGATAATGAAATGAATAATACTCATGCTAGAATAATATGAAGCATAATAATATCATCAAAATAAATATCTATCTAATATTCATCATGCTTCATTTAATTCTAAGGGTGAATCACCTCATGAGTCATTAAGCATTTAATGTAAACATACACCTCATCCTCCACCTCATTTAGTTTAAATCCTAAAAGGAAATAAACACAAATGAGTCACCTACTTCTAGAAGCTTCCCGACAAATTACGAGACTGCCCCTCCCATTCGTATTTCTGAAAAACATGGATAATCTTTGACTGAATAAATCCATCTGTATAATACTAGAGTCTGGCTTAAACCAAAGCCCGCTAGAATTATCTGCCCGATCATAGTACGTGCACAAGTGTACGTAAGTGATTGCGGCCCTGCCGTAAAACCATACGGCCTCTACACCTTTTGCCCGGTGCAGAGAAACTCTCTGTGTGGGACTCTAAAGACTCAACACTACGCTGGCAGTGGATTTAACTAAAGGCCGCAAGCGGTACTAGCTGTACGTAACGGACCCCAGGTAGATGTCGACAAGAAGGACGATGATGAAACCCATCCGAACTTCTACTGAGCCTGTATGTGACAATCTCTGTAACGTTTTAGAAATCGTTTTGCGAATTTTTCCGTTTTAGGGCAAAATAGTCGGTATTTTCCGTTTTAACCCGATTTCGATCAAACTTCCGTAGAAACTTGCCGGCACCTATTTTAGCAAAAATAAACCTAGTGCGCAAACTTTGGAGGTATTTGGGAGGTTTTGGTTCAGATAGAATTTTTCCCAAATAAAATATTTTTTTAGCCGGTAAAATATGCACGTAAATCGAGAAATTTTTTCTAAATTAGAATCATTGGAAATTATCACTACAATTATTTTAGAACCTTCTTTTTAAATATCTAGATTTTTTTTTGGTCAATGGAATTAAAATTTTAAAAGAAAAAGAAAAGTAAATGAATAAAATATGGCATTTTGCATTAAATGTGCATTAAATGATTTTTTTGCTAGAAACTTCTTCACAATTTCCACAAATTTCCACCTCCCTCATTTTGGCCGGCCCCACTTCTTTCCTTGGCTGCCCCTCATGATTTCCACCCCATTTCAACTCATTTTACTTCAAATAAATCATGAAAAATCCAAATAAATTCATAGAAATTCAAATATAATCCAAAACCTTCATTCTTCTTCACAAAACTTTCTTAGATCTTCATTCTAGTGAGGATTTTGGAGGCAAAAGTGTGGATTGTTCTTGTTTCAAGTTGTGTTCTTGGAAGATATAAAACCTTAACCTTAATATCTTTTTTTTGCTTAACCTTTAATTAGTTTAATTAGATGTTTAAAGTAAGCTTTTAAATTAATATTTAGAAATTCAAGATATCATTTTATTAATCAAATTTGGGTTTTGATTGGTGAAATGGTTAGTTAATATGTTAAGCATGAAGAAAATTAAATCAAGTTGCTAACTTGTTAAATGATATTTTCCTAATCGGCTAATTAAGCTAATTAACAAACTAAACTTTTGCTAATCCTAATTAGTGAAATTTAAAATTTTAGTAAAGGTTTAAATGGTTAAACCTTGCTATTTTGAGATGTTCGTAAATTCTAGTTTTGATAAAACTTGTAGTTTTGTGCTAAAATGATAAATACTGCTTACTAGGTTTCGGTAACTTTTAGGCGTGGGTTTCTTTTGACGTTGCGACGTTAATAATATTGATTCCACATTTATTATTGTGTTGTGAATGCACGATCGGTACGATCAGGGTCTAGACTTGGTAGTTGTGTCGCTTTGTGCTCCTAGCTAGGGTCGTGCCGATGTCGTTCGTGTCTTTCTGTAGCTTTTGCTCTTGAGTTCGTTTCGTAATGTCGCTACGCGCGTTAGCCACTAAAACGAACACTCGAGAGTATGTTTGGAATTGGTGCGTGGGTTAAACGTAATTGTACATATTTTTGGTCGATTGCTTATATACGCTTGCTTTATTGTTATATGTATTCAGGATCGCAGGCGGGGACTTCGGGTGCTGCGGACAGGGGAAAGCGAGTGGTAGGCTTTACTTAGCCAGGAGCGTTGATGAGTAGATTTAACATCTACAGGGGAATCGCCCGCATGGCGTTATGCGTCTGGGCTAGAAATGACTTGACTTGTCGCATATTCTATTTCATATTTAGAATTGCGCATACATTTTATTGCTTAGTTATTGTTGTGCTTGGACTAGTATCCTGTCACGACCCGAAAATACGGAACGTGACCGGCACTTAGATTACGAAACATCTAGAGGCGCAACGTAACCTAAGTAAGCCGAAGCCCAGAAATCTAAACCATGAAAAAGAAGAAGAAGCAGTAAAAGAAAACATGAAGGAACAAGTTTAAAACATAAGCAAATTTTCTCAAAAATTTCGGCAGAGTCTTCTCTATAAAAACTGGCCCCTAAACGGGTACAACAAGTATAATATACATAAACAATAAAAAGCATCCCCAACGGGAGCTAGCATCAATGCCAACAGGCGGAAACAACCACAACAAGCACAATAATATACAACGCCAAAGGGCGAGGCTCAAAACTCAAAGAAAACAAAACCACCATATCAGAATAATACATGTGCGACTCTAAGGTCGAAAAAAATACTGGTCCAATAAACTTATCAAGTAATACAAGTATGGTTGATGGAGCTTACTAGATACAAATGAAAGAATAAAAATACAATGGTGGTTCAGATACAAGTGAACCAACCTACCGTGCAAATCACCCTGAAGAAAAGATGTGCCAGCAAGCTTCCAGGGAAACCTGTACATCGAACCTGTAATAAAATTTGGCACAACGGGGGTGAGTTGCCAACTCGTGAGTAGAAGACATCTACGAAAAGAAATCGAATGCACGACGCTATCCTAGGTCATAATAATACACTACTAAGTCCCAGTCATCTAATAATAGCAGGGTAATACTACGTGTAAGTGCAGATACTCCGTGCTCGTGTCAGTGCCTCATATAGTATTATGTCATATGAATGGATATGCATGCACCATGAATGTAAAATAACCAATCCTGAAATCCAGGTGTATCTGTATAAGAAATCTTTAGCTGTTATCACAGTAAAACGGGTATAGAAACCGGAAATATCAACAATGAAATCCATGGAAATCCGTGTCAAGCATCGACACAAACATGTAAATCTCAAGTCTCATAGTCTCAATATCTCGGGCTCCGTCAGTCCAGATCGGCCCATATCATCAAATCTCACGACAACGGTCGGTATCCTTCGGATATCCGCCGCGCCAGATATCACCGGTAGGTAGCCTTCCCCTTCCAGGCTCATCGTCTACAATTCGATCTTCTTGCCCCGGGGTACCATACCGGGCCCACCATGTACCCGAGACGGTTCATCCACTCCTCGAATCGGGTCTCGAAATCCATCAGAAAACATGAAATCTCATGGTGGACGACACATACATCACGAGAAAACCGCATCTTATGTTTTTAAAAAGAGAGGAGGAGGAGAGAGAGAAGTTGTTATATATTCTTGCGGTTTTCTCCAAAATCCAGAAATCTCATAGAAATCCAAATCTCAAAATCATGAGTAAGTAAATGATAAGTGTCGGCATATGCCCCATAAAACTGCATGATAACATGAGAATATGAATGCATGAATGTCTAAGTAATAAATGCCATGTCTATACTAGCATCTGAGAGTAATCACAATATTATATATCGATCTAGTTGCTAGCTGATTCTATCAATAAAAGATAATAAGATCTAAAGTGTACGTGACATAACAATTACCGATGATGATGTGTGTGAGCCGGCAAATAAGTGAGCGTGGAATATGCACATCATCGGTAATGGTGCTGGTGTCCTAACAGGTAAAGTTTATACTGATTATAGCAACATATGTATAAACATGCAATATTATGATTACAGTGTGAAAGTAAAGACGGATGTGTGTTACCCACTCATTTGATATACAATTATCGCTACCACTATATGACTCGAACCTAACCTAGTGTCCATCTAACCTCCTAAGGAACTAAACCTAAGAAACTAGTCATTAAGAAACAAGAGTCTACCTAGGTCTGAATCAATATCTCTAATAGTCGGCGATCCAGCCTCAATAGCGTCACGTACGTAGTACGGCTTCCTCGAATCAAGAGTGCGGATCAATCATCATATCTATGCCTCGTACGGTAAAATCCATCGTACGACATCCCAATATCGGGGTACGGGTCAAGTATCTCCTAGGTGTCTCATCATTAGTATAATGTCATCATCAACACATCTCATGATCAAGGTGCTAAACTGTGATCGCATACATCAATCATATCATTGCCATCATAATAAGCATCATTAGTTTATCCTCAGAAATATCATGTCATATGTATCAAATTGTGATTAAGTCATACTGATATCATATCGTCCTCAAGTCACACCTCTATGATATCGACATCAGGTCACACCTATATGATGTCGTAATCAAGTCATACATATCCCATATCGTGATCAATCACAAGTTACAGTCCGTGTACTGTTTTAGAGTCCCATGTACCTCAATATCATCACCACCCATTATAATTTAAGTATACATGTTCATTATCTCATTCTCTAATGATCCGTTAACACTTAATACGACTGTATAGCCAAGAATCACGGCATCAAGCCCAGTTACACTGTTTCATCATACCTCGGATATCATATCACATCAATGTATCCCATATACGTGTTGTATATATATATATATACCTATACCTCGTCCTTTATATATATACACATACACGTATACACCATGTCGTGTTCCAGTGTGTGCGTGTGTGTGTTTCTACCTGAAACCTACGAACCTCTTCCAAGGTATTCATCTTCCGATATGTCTTCCTAAATCAGTCTAGTCCAGCCTAGGGTCATTACTAGGGCCCTACTCATTAAGAATCTAGGGTCACATCTGGTTTCCTAATGTCAATAAGTACTATTCCTATTCTACGTTGCAGTGGTGCTAAGCCATCCACCCGACTTCCCCCCTAGATATGCATCTACTCACCTGGTCCATGTCTGCCGAAGACGGTGTCGCCATCCTCCTCTTCATCGCCCGCAGTCCACGTGAGGCATACCTAAACGCAAACATATAAATAGTATCGTAAACTGGATCATATACGAAAGTCGAACGATACAAGGAACAAGCATAGGTTAAAACCTATGTCCCGTCCACGCAAAAGAACCAAATATCGCTCGATATCGGCGTGCAAACTCCGATGGATCGAGATAAACATCAACAAATAACTCGTAGTTTTAAAACACATTACTTATATTATAAAACATGATTAAATCCATCGAAACCCTAAAATCCATCAAACCGTCCAATTTCGTAAAACCCGAAAATGCCAATTTACGGTATTTCATCAAAACTTGATATTTAAAAGAAACCAATGGTCATAAAACTCATTAAATAGCATAAATAGACTATACAAACCATTACTATATTTTTATTACACAAATTTGTATTAATTTGAAATTTCTAGTTTGCAACCTTTAACAATTTTCAACATTTTTCAAGCAAAATACCACAATTCCACCACAAAACGTGATTTTGCATGAATTAATGTATTAAACCACAATTCATGATGATAATGATTTAATGAAACCATAAATTATATTTTTAATCTCATTTATTTAGGAATTTCTAAAATCTAGTTGACAAAATAGCAATTTTTATCACAATTTATCAATTATCAATAGAAACTAGCAATCAATTTAAGTTTCCATTCCACCAACAAGTTAATACCCTTATTAATACCACAATCTAGTGTTACAAATATTAATTGAAATTTTATTTCACCAAAAATTATGGTTTATAGAAACCTAGTTAGCAAAATTCCTAATTTAAACAATTTTAAATGAAAAATTTACAATTCAACAACCATGCAAGATTTTCCAATTCTAAAAGTGTTAAACTAACTATTATAACCCTAATTAATTAATAAAAATCATAACTTGAATTTACAAACCCTAACTTGAATTTTAAAAATTGAACATAGAATTAATTCATTAAATCTAAACATGCTTAAAAGAAACATCTAATAACAAATAAACAAAAGAAGGAAATTTATACCTCAAAAATATGAAATCCAAACAAGAAAATGAGCCTCCAAAATGCATGCTTTCTATCTCCAAATTCCATATAAAAATGAGCAAGGAATAAAGGGTAGGAAATAAATAGGATTTTGTGGATTTTTAATTGAATTTTTAAAGGATTTTTGATGAATTTTGGAGCAAAATAAAATGAGGAAAATAGGGGCTACCATGGGGGGTGAGGCCGGCCATTTTTTTGGAGGTGAGGTAGAGAAAGAAGAGGGTGAGAAAATGTGTAGAAGTCTCCACCAAAATATCACTTCATTATGTCTTTTCATGCATTTATTTATTTTTCTTTTATTTCTTTACTATAGCAACTCAAGAAAACTCTAGAAAATAGGAAAATTTTGCAAATAAATTTTGCATGATACACACTAAATTATAACATGCCATGGTTCATTTTTACAAATTAAAACCATTCAAATTTGTAATTTACACTAATTTAGTGTAAAAATAAAGCTTATGTTAATATTTAAAATAATTAATTTAGGAAAAATATTTAATTAAACTAAAAATTTATAAGTGGCTAAATAAACACCATTTACTAGTAATTACATAATTAAAATAGGTATTTTTGAAATTATAACGAAAAACAATCACGGTTTAGTTTTATGAAAAATACATTTTACTTTACCGAAAATCACAAAATTCACTTAAACAATTTTATTCATTTAATTATTTATTTAATTATTTTTAAAAAGTTACATATCCTTAGGACACTGCACTATTATTGACGATTCATGTTGCACAAGTACTGATTGTATACCACACACACCGTCAATAATTGCCATGTCATGCACAACCCACTTATAGATATGATATTGTTGGTTAAGTACATTGAGACATTGATTCATATTTCTTTATGCATATAACTTATAGCATACATGTATACCTATATGCTTACACATATGCCTTGACATACTTACATGCTAGTTACCTGTATACCTATAGGGTATTGTACCATTAGTGATAGGTACATACACACATAATGACATAGCTACATGTATACTTTGCATACATACTTCACTTATACCCAGGGGGTATATTACATCATTACTCATAGGTAGATACATATACCTTGCTATACCTTTATGTTTACACACATACCAGGTTACAGCTACATGTTTACCTTTACTTGATATTATATAGACTTGGAGAAATTAAGAACCGCATGATTTATAGGTTAACTTGTTGCAGTTTAATAGCATATTTTCCTTTATATGCTCGCATTTCAGATTTATGATACGTATATTATATTCATGGATTTTCGCATTGAGATATGGATGATGTTTTTTGGATTTGGGGACCGTGGTAGTTTCATGAAATTATGCATTATTTGAAAAACCGGTTTCCCTTGATATGATATTTCAACAGCGGCCATGAGATTTATCGGTTCTGATATATATATACCCCACGCGAGGGAAGGAGGGGTCCGTGTCCGGGTACATGGTGGGGCCTGGAGGTACCCCGGGACAAGAGTCGTAGAGTAGACGATGAGTTAGTGGAGGAACCATACCATCCGGTGACATTACCAATGACTCGGCGGTTATCATGGGGATACCGACGGGAGTCATGTACGTATGAATACGTCGAAAGGTGAGGGTCAGAACTAAGCACTCGAGCTTTTGGTATAGCGTATGATACGTACCTATCAGGGGGGCCAGTCTTGGTGACAGCACCTGATAGATCAGCATTTCTGTGTCGATGCTTGACACATTGGTTTCATGATATTTCTTTTTACTCCTAAGTATATATAACAGTGGAATGGGACGCTGTTATATATGCCTTTACACCAATATTAGTGGAATGAGACTCTAATATATGTGTATTGATATCAATTTATATACATCATATTTATTCATGCAAATATATTTAGGGTGTTAGAATTTTACTTGATATTGGATTTGGGATATAGGTGATTCATTTGATATTGGATACAGGATATTTATGAGATTGCTGATTTTGTACATTCAGGATATATGAGATTTATTCGATATTGTACATTCAGGATTTGTGAGACTTATATGATATGAGAGCCAATTTGGGGGCTGATTTGAGGAATTGGGATTTGGATTGTCTTGATGGATTTTGATCCTACCACGATGTCAGGATTCCGTGGAAATGACATGTTTCATTCCATACTCCACATTTATTGTTTATGCACTGATTCATGTATTAGTTGTACCTAATAGAGTACCTTTCATGACTGTTGCATTTACATACCTTTATTTATATGCATTACTTCATGTGTTAGTTGTACCTGCTAGCAGACCTTTCATGACTGTTGCATACATACACATTCATATCATTATCGCATGATTATTGCATACAGATTGTCATATTATTGCTTCATATATTAGTTGTACCTGCTAGTGTACCTTTCATGATTATCGCATTCATATGACCTTTTACTGCTTTTAACTTACATATGTTAGATTACGGCTGTACGTGCATACTTGCGATTACCTGCATATGTTATTTACTATTCATGAGTTGGAAACTCACCCCCGTTGTGCCACAGGGTTTTGCAGGTTGTTTTCCCCAGAGTAGTCGAGGCGGCTATTCATCTATCACATCATCTTTTGCAGCGGATACCGTTTCGGCTCACGGTGTGCAGTTTTGCTTAGGTGGGTTTTGCGGTTATCCAAGGTTGTTTATTTTATATTCGTTGTATCCTGTACTCTCCATCTACCATTATCTTGTATGACTTAGAGACTTGATGTGAGGAAGATATTGTATATTTTGGTGACTTGGATGTTTTTTTATCCAGTTTTACTTATATCGTCTATTATTTCTTCGCTACGGCGTCGTATATCTGTTGTGGTGGTTGTTTCCGCCGTTGGGCATGGATTTGCTCCCATTAGGGATGCTTTACTTTATATTTATATTGTAACCATTTTTGGGGTTGGTTTTTACAAAGGAGGTGCTGCCGAAATTTTCAAGAAAGTAAATTGGACTTAAAGAATTTATACTTGAGATTTTCAAAAGTTTAAACAATGTTTCTTATCTTTTCTTGTCTTTTAATTGTTTAGATTTCTGGGTTTTGGCTTTCTTTTACTGCGTTACGCTTGTAGACGTTGCGTAGTATTAGGGCCGTCACGTGCCAATTTCGGGTCGCGACAAAGTTGGTATCAGAGTGCTAGGTTTTACCTTTCGGAGTATAGGATGAGCTTGGTATGATGGAGTAGGTAGCTTAAGCAGAGTAACGTAGTGTGTATATGTCCGCGGCATACTCACGATGCGGTACTCCGCCTAAACTGACCTAAGTACAAATTGCTTGAAATTCCTTCCTTGATGACATATCCTTGTGACGTGTTCATATCGAATCCTATCTCTATTTATAGCCTTTGCCGCCGACGACTAAGGGGACTCAGAGTGATGCAGCGAGGGCCGAGGTCAGAGTTGACTCGGGTGGGTCAAGGACTGACCAGGATGGCGCGCTGTAGGACTTGCACAGGAGCAGACGGATCCTCCTTTGACAGATAGTATCGCTATGCTGGTGGCAGATATGTAGGACTTGCGCCAGACGATGAGTTCATTGGTTGAGGCCATTCGAGCGCAGCGACAGGAGGTTGTCTCCCCTATTATCCAGTTGTTCCTTACAATCAGCATGCAGCATTCCGTCACCTACATATCACCAGTAGATGCAGCCCCAGTTGACGAGGCATGCCTTCCAGAGACTTTGGGAGTTCCGGAATAGTGGAGGACTAGTACCGGTGTACCAGCCCAGAGATAGAGACCTAGTCGTCGAGACTGCTTTCGTGACCGTCGCGGGAGTAGCAGAGGTTTGGGACGAGGAGAGTCGTGTTAGCTAGATCAGCCGTTTGTTTTGTTAATTTCTGTCAGCGATTCTTTTGTTGCGCAACACGTATTTCAGTCGTGTGCCAATCGGTTAGGAGATTCATCCATCACTTGATCCTTCTAGAGATGTTGGATTTAGCGTTCTCCTGGGCACTGAGTGGTAATCTACGTGCTAGGCGTCTGTGGACTACCGTGAGGAAACAATCAGGTTTTGTTTTCCCGGCAACTCAGTTCTTGTTGTGCGGGAGGACAGTGGTGTCGCCTCTCACAGCTTGAATTCAGCCTTTTTGCTAGTCGGCTTTTGAGGAGAGGATGTCGAGGATTCTTGGCGTTCATTCGTGATACTGGAGCCACAGTGGGTTTGTTGGACCGGGTTTTCCTTCGTGCGAGAATTTTCCGACGTTGTTCCTGATGAGCCGGCGAAGCTTAGGGAGCTTAAGGATCAGCTGCAGAGTTGTTTGTTGGGGGGCTTGTGCGTATGAGTGTTTCGCATTGGGGGGCTCCTATTTCTGTTCGTCAAGAAGAAGGACGGCAGTTGAGATTGTGTATTGATTGATCGTCAATTGAACCGGCTTACAGTGCGGATAGGTATCCTTTACCTCGCATTGACGATTTCTTCAATCAGCTCCACAGTGCGAGACATTTTTCTAAGTTTGTTCGGGATCAGGTCATTATTGTTGCGGGTTCGGAGTGATGACATTCCGAAGACTGCCTTGTGCGTACTACGGGCTTTGTATGTTTTGGTGGTGTCGTTGGACTCACCAATGCCCTAGCAGCATTCGTAGATATGATGAACCAGATTTCTTCAGGCCGTTCTCGACCAGTTATTGTTGTGTTATTGACGACATTCTGGTCTATTCAACGTGTTGTGAGGGACAGGAGTAGCACTTGAGGATTTTTTTTGCAGACATTGGGAGAGCCCCAGCGGTTTGCTAGATTCTCGGAGTGTTCCTACAGGCTTGTTTGTGTTGACTCCTACGTCTTGTAGTTACGGGAAACAGTTTTTTGTATGGTCCCGAGGAAGATCGAGGCCGTACATCTTTGGCCCAAACTTGTGTACGGACGGAGTTCCGCAGATTTTTGGGCTTAGCAGGTTGTTACCGCCGTTTCGTGCAGTATTACTAGTGTATCGCTATACCGTTGACTGGACTGACCGTAAAGGAGGTTCCTTTTTCTTTGGACAGATGCATGCGTGCGGAGTTTTGTAACATTTCAAAATAATAAAATATTATTTTTGGGAATTTTTATAATTTAATATTATTTTAATGAATATTTTAATATTTCAGTTTAATTAAATACAAATAAATGGGGAAAATTTTGGAAAAATTATGGAAAATTCCAAAATAGGGTATTCTATGGGATTATGTCATTTTTAAGTTTTTGTGATTAGTTTGACACTAATCGCGATTAAAAATCGCTAATCGGATTTTGGGGGTGTTTTGTGCAAAACATGCACATATCATTTTTCTACACTTGTGTTCTATTTTCTACCATGTTGTTTGGGTTTACTATTTGAGTGAGAAAGGATTTAGAGGGAAAAGAAAAGAAAAAAGAAAAGAAAAGGGAATATGGTAGTAGGTATGGGTGAGAGAGAAAAGAGAAGGGTTAGTGTTGACTTAGCCATTTTCCTTCACCATTTCTTCTCCCTCCTTCTCTTCTCCTTCAGCTGCTGCCTCTCCCTCTTCACCCTCCCCTCTTCAAGTCCCAAATCACCTCAAAAACAATTCCAAAACCCAATCTCCATTTCATTAAAAAGATGCACAAGCCCAAGATCTACAAATTGGACCAAGAAAGCAAGGATTTTGGCAACTTGAGGCAACTCAAGAAAATTCTTGAGTTGCCAAATGAGGTAATTTCTGGATCATTAGATTAGTTTTTGCATTACTTATACCCCTATGTTAAAATTGAATCGATATCGGGTGGTGTTGTGGACTTAAAGGAAACCTAGTTAGGGTTTGAGGAAAATTGTGAGTTGTTGTGTGAATTGAGCTTAGTGGAGGCTGCACAAACACCCTAGTGATGGAATTGAGACCCAAACCTGAGATTTGAAACCCAGAATACGGATTTAGAAAACCGATATCGGAGTTATTGTGAAATCTGGGAAGGTTTTAGAAATCTGCTATCACCCCGAGACCCCTAAAATAAAATTGAGCTGACAGTGAGTCGTGCAGGCACCTAGGAAGCTACCACCAAGACCCGAGCCCCTAATTCAAACCCTAGGTCGCAGATTTAATCATTCTGGCCGCAATTTGCGGCCAGAGTAGAGGGGAATGGGTTGATTTTTGTTCCAGGGCTCATTTTGCACTAAATTAGACCCCTCCTATATACAGTTTTGGCTAATTGTCACCTGGGGAAAATCTAGGAGCATTTTAGTGTGTTTTAGGCGATGTTTTCCGTATTTTAAAATGCACTTTCTTGATATTTGGATTTGTATTTGGTTGTCGGGTGTTCGTACATCGACAACAGGGATTGTTTGATTGATTTGCACGTTTAGGCCATAGGTTCCAACCTATGAGCATACTGTACGCTGTATCGGTTTTCTGCCTCGATTTTAATATGTATTGCGACTGTTTATTATTGTAGGTACCCTCGCAAGGATTCCGAAGCGAAGAAATGTGGCGTCATCGATTTCGGCGAGCGATGACCAGGTGAGTAGATTATATCTACGGGGGAAGTCGGGTGGATGGCGTATAGCACCCCCGCAGTCCGTGGTGATGTATACGAATACGTATACACACATATATTTATTATATGTTCTTGAGATTATTGATGATAAGATGGATTGGTTTAGTGTAGTGCGAAACCCTAAGAGTAGGGGTTGCACCCATACACACGCACGCACGCACTTGCATACATACTTTCTTTCGCATGTGTATATGGGAATATATGTTTGTATGTGTTCACATGGGTATGGGACTATGTGTACATATACTGGATTATGGATAGTGCTTGGGATGTGGGTTGAGTCGATGTGATTCGATTTGAGGCCGTGAGATCGGCGATATGACAGGATTCGTATGGGAAATACGACAGAATGCTTTAGCGGGCCTTTGGGCATGTGTTTTACCCCGTATTCATACTTATATAGATGGTATCGATTGTACTAGACTTAGATCTGTACCCTAGATTATGTGATATGATGATAGTGATACCTGATATGTGATAAGATAATGTGATATTGACCGTACCCCGCTATTGGGATGTCGTACGACGATTTACCGTACGAGCCTATATTGATGATAGATCCGCGCTCATGACTCGAGGATATTATATCGTTGTGATACTATTGAGGCGGGATCACCGACTATTATATTTATATGTATATATATCGACTCAGCTTTAGGTGGTTTCTATACCCCTCCTGTTTGGCTTGATAGTTGGGTCCGTAGTTCGCATAGTAGGCATTAGATTAGACCCGAGTCATACTTATTTCGAAACTAACGAATCGGGGATATTTTAAGGATAGGAAAAAGGGATTCTACGGATATTTTCAAACGACGCATCTTCTCTTAAAACACCGTAGCCCTTATTTTACTAAAAACCCTGATTCGTCTTATTTCAAAAGGCAAGGCTACATGATATATTTATTGAGGTAGATTCTTTACTGTTGCGTTGATTATTCGATTCCGTATATTCATGCTATTTGTATTGCATTTCTTGTGTTTATTGATATATTATTATCATGCTGCTAGGACACCAGTACATTATCAATGATGCATATGTTCCACGTACACTGCTCGCCGGCTCACACAATTCATCATCGATAATTGCCATGTCACTACACTGTAGTACTGTTGCATCAGGACATGACCTTATATGCGCATACTATTATTCCATGCTGCAGGATATATTGTTACTTGCATTTCACTTATATGCCACATGCATCTTCCTTTCTGATTTGTGCATTGAGATATGTTGTTTCTATGATATTTCTGATTTTGAGAGAGGGCTGACCCGGACTGACGGATGCCCGATATATTGAGAGAGGGCTGACCCGGACTGACGGATGCCCGATATATTGAGAGAGGGCTGACCCGGACTGACGGATGCCCGATATATGAGAGAGTGGGCTGACCCGGACTGACGGATGCCCGGTATGTGAGGATTTACGTCCCGATGCTAGGCACAGGTTTTCATGATGTTTTCGAGTGTCGATGCTAGGCACTCTGGTTCCATGCTTTTAGATATATCCTTATATTTTCCATGCATATGCTTTATGACATTTACATGCATAATGCTTATTGTCATCGGGTGACGAGTGGATAGGATCCACGTACATGCAGATTTGATTATATTGATCATACCTCATATTTATGATATGCTATTTCTTGAGGCACTGGCACGAGCACTTGGCACTACACTCATGTATAGAGATTACATTGCCAGTTTAGCATGCTTCAGATTTATTCATATTGAGGTTTATTTATATCTGATCGTTTTGACCTAGGATGGGTCATACATTCGATCTCTGCTTGTAGATATTTTCTATTCACGAGTTGGCAACTCACCCCCGTTGTGCCACAGTTCTTGCAGGTTTTGCCGTACAGATTCCATAGCGGCTTTTCTGGCACACTGCTTCTAAATGGGTGACTTGCTTGGGTAGGTGGGTTCTTTGTATCAGAACCACCATTGTACATTTATTATTCATTGTATCTAGAAATTCCATCAACCAAAACTTGTATATTATTTCAGACTTAGAAAACAGTGTTGTATTATTTCGACCTTAGAGTCGCGCTTGTAGTTTTACGGTTTTCTGGCTGTTTTGAGTTTCTTTTTGAGTTTTGATCCCCGCCCTTTGGCGTTGTATATTCTATTGCATGCGTGGTTGTGACCGTCGATTGACGAAGAGCTAGCTCCCGCTTGGGGATGCCTTTTATCACTGCATTTATATATTATTCTTGTTGTACCCCGTTCGGGGCCAGTTTTACAAAGGAAACTCTGCCGAATTTTTCAGAAAAGACTACACATTTTAAAAATGCATATTCGGCTTAGTTATTTAAAAAGCTTGACTTCAAAACATGTTTCTTTACACCTTAAAATGGTTTTTGATTTCTGGGCTTTTGGCTTACTTGGGTCAGATGGAGTCCTATAGACTTCATATGGTTCAAGGGCCAGTCACGTGCTCTTTCGGGTCGTGAAAAGTTTTCAGCAGTTGGAGATTCGATTGACAACTGCACCAGTTCTTTCTTTGCTTTCTGGTTCGGGCGACTTTGTTGTTTAACTGTGAAGTTTCATGAGTGGGGCTCGATTATGTACTGATATAGCACTATAGAGTTATCGCTTTTGCTTCATTACAGTTGGAGGAAGTACTAGCAGGATATCCCACTCATGTTCTGGAGATGGCCACGGTGGTCTTGCGTTGGAGATTTGGAGACACTACTTGTTTGGAGAGTCATGTCAGATTTTCACGGACCACCAGAGCTTAATGTATATCTTTCTGCAGCGGGTTTTGATTGTTGAGATAGTCTTCTGCAGATTTACAGTTCTTGTGCGATCGTTGAGTATAACTTAAGTTCACCTCTACTGAGGGGACAGCTTGCTCATGTCCGCGCCCGACCACTATTCCTTAATCGCTTTTGCGAGGCACTGCCCGCTGATGCTTGTCCGTCAAAGATTCTTGAGCATACTTGGCTAGGTAAAGATTCGGAGTCCTTGATTTATGACCAGATGTGCTACATTTAAGGATGCGTTTGTGTACCTGATACTATTGGGTAGAGACGCGAAATCCTATAGCAGGTACATCAGTCAGCTTTCTGTGTTCATTGTTGTCGGCAGTTGGGATCGTCACTTGCCATTGTTAGGACTCTCCTTCGATAGTAGTTATCAGGAGACATTCCAATTGGCAACCTTTAAGTTTTGTTTGTTAGGTGGTGTCGATCTCTAGTCTGTTTTTCTGACTCTGCGAGATTAGGATTTTTGGACCCCAGCTAGTCTAGAGACTTCGGAAATGATCCAGTTGGTTCAGCTCAGGATGATGACAGCCCAGTGCAGACAGAGGTCTTATGCCGACCGTTGTGGTCGCAGGCTTGAGTTCGCAGTGGGAGCTCATGTATTCTTACGGATTTTCCGATGAATGTCGTGTTGAGTTTTGGGAAGCTTATCCCAGAATTGTAGGTCCTTTTAAGATCCTTAAAGCGAGTTAGTTCCGTTGCCTTTGATTTGGCACTTCCGCCCAGATTATTGAGTATTCACCCCGTATTCCTTGTGTCGATACTTTGCAATTACCTTCATGACCTTTCTCACATGATTCAGCATCAGACCATTTGGCTTGGACGCGATCGTTTCGTTCACCGGCAGCCAATTGTGTTAATGGATCGGCAGGTGGAGAAACTTCGGTCAAGGGTCTTGCCATCTGTGAAGGGTTTTCTTAGACGTAGCCGTATAGTGAGGTGATCACTTGGAAGGTTACGAGCGAGATTTGGGATTTTTTTTGTAATCTTCTCTTTGAAGGTACGCTTAGTGAAAATTTTAAATTCGGGGACGAATTTTTATAAGGGGGGGGAGATTGTAACGTTTTAGAAATTGTTTTGCGAATTTTTCCGTTTTAGGGCAAAATAGTCGGTATTTTCCGTTTTAACCCGATTTCGATCAAACTTCCGTAAAAACTTGCCGGCACCTATTTTAGCTAAAATAAAACTAGTGCGCGAACTTTGGGGGTATTTGGGAGGTTTTGGTTCAGATAGAATTTTTCCCAAATAAAATATTATTTTAGCCGGTAAAATATGCACGTAAATCGAGAAATTTCTTCTATATTAGATGTTAGTGTATATGTCATAGAGGCCATTACTGTATAACACTAGTTTGTATATTACTTGATGGAAGCTTGGGATATTCATAGTTGTATAGACAATCTTGCTCGAAATGGTAGTATACTACTTGGTTTGTTTCTATTTTAATGCGTGCATGTGTTTCTTTTAGCATATCGCCTATAAACATTAGTGGAGCCCTTAGGATCTTTCTTGATTACCAGCGTTGTGATGGCAGTCACACTAGTAGGGGCTGGGTAATCTACAAGCACATCCTTATACAGGTCCCTAGTCGTAGGATTATCGAGACAGGGCATCGATACTCCGGAGTAGACTAGCGTATGAGCTTCTCATCCCAGCAGGGGAGACGGTCTGTCCCACAGCCGTCAGTACATCGTACTTGAGATAGTATGCGGGTGCTCGTTAGGTTACGAGTACACTGGACAGGACTCGTCGGGAACTGTTGGTTGGTACTATACCTATCGTCAGTTATCGGTTCTCAGGTGACATGAGTATAGCTTAGTCCGCTGACTTGACACTGTCACTTCGCCTCGAGTGTGTTCCCATTGTTCTTAGATTGCTACCCTACCACGGCTCAAATGAGTCGTGCAAACAGGTAGCAGTTAGGTGCAGTCCCGAAGCACTTGGAGGCAGTGACGGTTAGACAGGATTCGTTTCTCTCGGTATTGGGGGTTGATATCGCGCTGTGTCAAGGAAAACCATTACACACAGTCGTCCCTGGCCAGGGCAAGCGAGATATACTGGTAGATTATCCAGTGTTGTCTTAGGGTGTTCTGGGCTACACTCCGACACGACTTATACCGGTATTAGGGGACTGACGTTTACCACCCCATAGGCCCACCATGCGATATTCTCAGACGAACAGACCGGACTGTATGAAGATTGTCACATTCAGGCTCAGTAGGAGTTCGGATGGGTTCACCTCATCAGTCTTCTTATCGGCATCTACCTGGGGAACGTTACGTACAGCTAGTACCGCTTGCGGCCTGTGGTTAAACCCACTGCCAGCGTAGTGTCGATTCTTTAGAGTCCCACACAGAGAGCTATTCGCCTTTGGGCAAAACAGAGTAGAGGTCGCATGGTCTTGCGACAGGGTTCTCACATCCACGCACTTGTGCACGTTTGGTGTCCGGGCAGTTATTACTAGCGGGCTTTGGTTTAAGCCAGATCCTAGTATACATTTTGGGATTGGTTTTATCTCATTGTATTCGTGTTCCTCGGAACACGGATGCGGGTGTGTATGCACAGTTAACAGAGGCAGAGGCAGAGGATTCTCATTAGGGTTGTTGACTGTTGACTTTTTCTAAACCCTAATGAGAATAAGAAATATGATTAATAATAAAATTAATTAAGTATTATTGTGCCATGGTTGAGTTGAAAGTTTGACTTTTGTTGACTTGTTGACTTTGTTGACCGGTTGACCATTGTGGACTTGTTGACCATCATCATTTAATTTCTATGATTTTTGTTTACAAAATGCATTAAATGCATGAAATGATAATGGCCATTGAAACTAACCATCACAATATACTTAATTATTATTATTGTCATGATTATTTTCTCTTTTGTGAGCATGGTTGCAAATTATTGAGCTCATTCTATCATTCTCATTCTCTCTCATCCAAGCTCTCCCTCTTCCTCTCTCTCAAGGCTCTCATGTCTCATGAGTTGAGAAGCATGAGCCATTGAGATAAAACCCTAAAAACACTTCTCTACTCATTCTAAAGTTCAAGGTCTAGCAAGCCAAGCACTTTAGTTTCCTCTCGGTTGAGGTAGGAGCTCAAGGTAGAAGCTTTCGGGTGGATCCTTCTTCGACAATAAGGAGACTACGAGGTAGAGCCGATCCAACCACTCCAAGGAGCAAGAAGAGAAGGAGTTTAAGACCTAGGTATAACCCTCTAACATAGTAGTTAAACTTCTAGTTAGTTTGCTAGGTTTTTGTTTAGCAAAGATCCTATTTTCTAGTCTATATTACCTTTACCATAAAAATCGTTTTTTACCGTTTCCGCATCCCCGTAAGAACCAGGACGGGTAACGTGAACTTACAGTGGTATCAGAGCCTAGCTAAACAACAACTAGCATGTTAGCAAAGTATTTTGAATTTCGATCGGAGAAAAAAATCACAAAACACGTCCAAGAACTGAACTTTCTGCCGATTTTAAAACTGTTCAAAAATTAATTCCACATACACTAAAAATCGGCTCAGGGTTTTTTAAGAACGGTCAACAAAAACGATCCACTGACTCGGTCAACGCGCCGCTGAACCGCGGCAAGAACATTCTTCTTGCCGCGGATCCGCGGCCGAGTTGACTCGGCCGTGAATCGTTTTTGTTGCAATGTTCTCAGTGTTCTGTTTTGGGATTTTTAGAATATTCTGTTTCTGCCCAGATTTTCCAGAGAACAAAGTTGTGTTTGGGGTAGTTACAAATCCGTATTTTTGATCGAAGTTCTGTAAACTTTAGCTAATGGGTTATATCTGTGATGTGATATATGTATTGAACGTCTACTAATCGCTATACGTCGATTAGTGGGGGTTATATATATCTGTGATCTGTAATGTTGATGGTTTGTGTATATGAACTCGTTGGATTGTTGCGGATGAATAGCCGGGGGGTTGTGAGATGAGAGATTTCTTTATCTTTCATTTGATGTAATATGTAAATTGATGTAATATTATTTGTATGGCAGCACATCCGGGATGAGGTTGTAGCCGCCATTGTATATTATTTCTTTTACTGTTTTTGCTCCTAGGATAGACCGAAGGTGGGGTGCACAAACTACCGGGTACCTCGAAGTGCCGAGTGGCCTATTCACATTGTTGAAGGAGGTTGCTTCACTTCGGATACTTAGCGGGTAGTTTGCCGCACCCGTAGGGGTCTAGGGTGGGGTCTTGGCTATTCATCGCGACCGTGTAATCCGCTTTTCGTTGCAGACTTGAACGAAATGCGGATTCCTAGTATATCCAATGTGTTCATCTATGATCTGGAATGGCTATTATTGCATCTGACAAATGTATATATCTATATATGATATCTAGTAGGCGTTGCTTATGTTTTGCATCTGCGCTAGTCCAGCCCCCGCTCTGTCGTTAGTTAAGTAACTTAACGGGTAATGACTGGGCCCCGTGGCGAATGCGGATGGCACAAGCGTACGTCATATTTTCGTTGTTTTCTGCAATGGTAGGATTAATTGATGGGACGCATTAAATTAATGCAAGAAAATAAACCAAAGTTAAAGTCATTGGAACAATTTCAAAACCACTCGGTTTCTTTTCAAAACAGAAAACTTTTAAAAATGCGGAGCTTAAACCACTCCTTTTAAAAGCTATCAGGTTCCTTCAATTATATCAAGTTCACTACGTTCACGGTTTCACCAAAACCATTCGTAGCCTTCCGTCATTTCAGTTAAAGATTCAGTAGTATTCAAGCTATGTATTTTGACCTTCGCCAAGGCATAGTGATTGGTTGCTGCTGAATATTTATCTGTAGTATAGATAGATGCGTTGGTTTGAGACAGTCGTACTACTATTTTGGCCTTCGTCAAGGGTATGTACGGGTGGGTTCAAATTAACCTGGATAATGACGGGTAGAACTTGACATGTGACTTATGATATGTTGGCCTTCGTCAAGGTCATAAGAGCATGGGGCAAAAATCCACATCGGGAGTTTCTAAAGAAACTGAAACTTTCTAGCGCTACATACCATTTGGAGTGTGATGATTCTGGTAGGATTCCTTCAGTTTTATCACACGATGATATTTGGATCCCGATCCTACTGTGAGTATATGCTACTCCTCGGGAACTTTCTCACTTAAGGATCAATGCTATAAACCAAGTAGGTGTCTAGAAAGGTGTTAGCGGGGCTACGCCCACAGGAAAAAGAGGTTATTTAATTAAGGAACTTCGTGAAAGCGTTGGAAAACCTCCCTCGAAGTACCAACACTGGCATGGTTGAACGGTTAAGCAAGTATTGTACGGTGAGATTGATCCTGACTAATTCTCCCTTTTCTGTTTGAGGAAGGATTCGAGAAACAGTGGGAGCCATCTTATTTAGATAAACTAAAAACCAATCTAAACTTGCAAGAGCATCATGCTGAGTGTTTCTTCTCTCTCTCTTAATTGCAGTGACCCAGTGATCACACATAGGTTACATCTAGATAATAAAATGACTGAATCTGACTATTATGACTGGCAAAGGTCTGTCCAGATGTCCATTGCCCATAACGAGCTGGGACACCTCTTAACTAATCAAACCCCTACCGTCTCAGGACCAGTTTCCCCTGTCACGGATATTGATATCCGTAAGATATCGGAAAAAGACTGTGCGAATGCCAAGTGCCTCGTGTTGGCCTCAGTTGATGGTGCATACCAGAGGCAGCACGAGAAGATGGACTTAGTTTCTATCTTCCTCCATAACAAAGATTTATATGGAGAGCAATCTCGTATCGCAAGAAATGAGACCTCGAACGAATTTCTTCAAGCGAGGTTGGCTATCGGGTCATCTGTAGGGGGAAACGTCCTTACAGAGACCAGCTGTTTTGATGAGCTCACGGACCTGAAGACCACGTTGAAGAATGGGTCAAATACTGACTTGATTCTACAGTCTCGGCCCTCTACTTATACCCTGAAGGAAACCAGGGAAGTAGAAGGAAAGGAAAGGGCAAAAGTTTCGGGATTGGATGTAGTAAAGGAGGGACGTTCCTATTGTTACGGGAATGAACATTGGCAGAAGGATTGCAGGGCTAGCAAAGCCAGTAGCCAGGATTCGAAGCATGTTGTGGTTTCGTCTTTGGGTGTGTTTGTAGTAGAAAACTGTATGTCAGTTAACCCTACTTTCCGGGTATTGGATACCGGATCAGGATCTCACATCTGTAATTCATTACAGGCTCTGAGAAACCGTAGGGTTATCAGGATAGGTGATATGACTCTCAGGGTTGCCAACGGAATGAGCATGGACGCTAAATCCGTAGGGGAATATCATCTTGGACTGACAACTGGGCAGATATTGATTCTGCGTGACTGTTTGTATGTACCTAGTGCGACTTGTAATATCATATCTGTATCCTTACTTTCTAAGGAAGGGTATGATTTTACTTTTGTAAGCGATGTGGGCCACATCCACCTAAATCAAGTTCTGATTGGGTCAGGTACATTAGAAAACGATATATATGTATTGAATCAAGCTCAGATTTTCAGTGTCCAGAACACACTTAAAAGAAAGTCTCCGGAATTAAATCAGGCTTTCTTATGGCATTGTAGACTGGGTCACATTAATGAGACACGGTTAACAAAGTTACATAAAGAGGGATACTTGAATCCGTTCGAGTACCAGTCTTATGCCACCTGTGAATCTTGTCTCATGGGAAAGATGACAAAGACTCCGTTCACTGGATACGGAGTAAGAGCGAGCGAGCTCTTGGGACTCATACACAGTGACGTGTGTGGTCAAATGTCTACACATGCGCGAAGTGGTTATTCATACTTCATTACTTTCACAGATGATTTCTCTAGATATGGACATGTCTTCCTGATGAAGCATAAATCCGAGGCCTTTGAGAAATTTCGGGAATACAAGAATGAAGTTGAAAAACAAACAGGCAAAAGTATCAAGACACTGAGATCTGATCGAGGTGGTGAATACTTGAGTTCCGAGTTTCTGGACTACTTAAAAGAGAATGGAATTCTCTCTCAGCTTACTCCTCCATACACACCACAACACAACGGTGTATCTGAAAGGTAGAATCGAACCCTATTGGATATGGTTCGTTCCATGATGAGTAAGGCTGAGTTACCGCGATCCTTCTGGGGTTATGCACTAGAATCAGCTGCATATCTTTTGAACAAGGTTCCCTCCAAGACTGTGCCTACCACACCATATCAGATGTGGTGTGGGAAGAAACCCCATCTTCAATATCTGAAGATATGGGGATGTCCAGCTTTTGTTAAAAAGCAGCATGCGGACAAGCTCGAGGCACGCTGAGTACTGTTTAAGTTTGTGGGATACCTAAAGAACTCCAGGGGATATCTTTTCTATTACGCAGAGGAACAAAAGGTTTTTGTTTCTCGTCATGCCCACTTTCTAGAACATCAGTTTTTAGAAAAAGGAACAAGTAGGAGCGCAGTAGAACTGGAAGAAATTCCAGAACCACAAGCTATTACTGAAAGCTTGGAAGAACCAGAAGTTTCAGGAGAACCGGACATCCAGCGCCACTCCGCAGGAGTAGTAGGCAGTCTTATCCGCCCGAGAGATACTACGGTTTTCTCATAGACGGGGATAGAGAGGATTGCTATTGATTATGATGAGCCTACTAGCTTCCAGCAAGCCATTCAGAGCGGTGACTCAGTAAAATGGCTGGATGCAATGCAGACCGAGATGGAGTCCATGTACACCAATAAAGTTTGGACTTTGGACTTTGCTCCAGAAGGGGTAAAACCCGTAGGCTACAAATGGATTTTCAGAAAGAAGATTGGTGTAGATGGGCAGGTTGAAACCTATAAAGCTAGACTTGTTGCAAAGGGTTTTTGTCAAAGACCTGGTTTGGACTATGACGAGACCTTTTCTCCAGTGGCTATGCTCAAATCCATTCGGATCCTTCTTGCCATTGATGCCTTCCACGATTATGAGATTTGGCAAATGGACGTAAAGACGGCTTTCCTAAATGGAAATTTGGAAGAGTGCGTCTATATGGATCAGCCGGAGGGATTCATTCAGAGTGGGAGCAGCGGTAAAGTGTGCAAGTTGCTTAAGTCCATTTATGGACTGAAGCAGGCATCGCGGAGTTGAAACATCTGCTTTGATGATACTGTCAAAGAATTCGACTTTATCAAAAACCCAGATGAACCATGCATTTACAGTAAGATTGTAGGGAGAAATGTGGTATTCCTCGTCTTGTACGTGGATGACATTCTCCTAATAGGAAATGATATTCCTATGCTACAGTCAGTCAAAGGATTCTTGTCGCAGAGGTTCTCCATGAAGGACCTGGGCGATGCCAACTACATTCTGGGGATCCAGATCTATCGTGATAGATCTAAGAGGATGTTGGGACTTTCACAGTCAAGGTACATTGACACCATACTGAAAAGGTTCAGTATGGAAGATTCCAAGCGCGGTAATTTGGTAACTTTGTTGACATGAGTACAGCTTAGTCCGCTAACTTGACACTGTCACTTCGCCTCGAGTGTATTCCCACTGTTCTTAGATTGCTACCCTACCACGGCTCAAATGAGTCGTGCAAACAGGTAGCAGTTGGGTGCAGTCCTGAAGCACTTGGAGGCAGTAACGGTTAGACAGGATTCGTCTCTCCCGGTATTGGGGGTTAATATCGCGCTGTGTCAAGGAGAGCCATTGCACATAGTCGTCCCTGGCCAGGGCAAGCGAGATATACTGGCAGATTATCCAGTGTTGTCTCAGGGTGTTCTGGGCTACACTCCGACACGACTTGTACCGCTATTAGGGGACTGACGTTTACCACCCCCTAGGCCCGCCATGCGATATTCTCAGACGAACAGACCAGACTGTACGGAGATTGTCACATTCAGGCTCAGTAGGAGTTCGGATGGGTTCACCTCATCAGTCTTCTTCTTGGCATCTACCTGGGGACCGTTACGTACAGCTAGTACCGCTTGCGGCCTGTGGTTAAACCCACTGCCAGTGTAGTGTCGAGTCTTTAGAGTCCCACACAGAGAGCTATTCTCCTTTAGGAAAAACAGAGTAGAGGTCGCATGGTCTTGCGACAGGGTTCGTTCACATCCGCGCACTTATGCGCGTTTGGTGTCCGGGCAGTTATTACTAGCGGGCTTTGGTTTAAGCCAGATCCTAGTATACATTTTGGGATTGGTTTTATCTTATTGTATTCGTGTTCCTCGGAACACGGATGCGGGTGTGTATGCACAGTTGACAGAGGCAGAGGCAGAGGATTCTCATTAGAGTTGTTGACTGTTGACTTTTTCTAAACCCTAATGAGAATAAGAAATATGATTAATAATAATATTAATTAAGTATTATTGTGCCATGGTTGAGTTGAAAGTTTCACTTTTGTTGACTTGGTAACTTTGTTGACCGGTTGACCATTGTGGACTTGTTGACCATCATCATTTCATTTCTATGACTTTTGTTTACTTGTTGTTCTTTACAAAATGCATTAAATGCATGAAATGATAATGGCCATTGAAACTAACTATCACAATATACTTAATTATTATTATTATCATGATTATTTTCTCTTTTGTGAGCATGGTTGCAAATTATTGAGCTCATTCTATCATTCTCATTCTCTCTCATCCAAGCTCTCTCTCTTCCTCTCTCTCAAGGCTCTCATGTCTCATGAGTTGAGAAGCATGAGCCATTGAGATAAAACCCTAAAAACACTTCTCTACTCATTCTAAAGTTCAAGGTCTAGCAAGCCAAGCACTTTAGTTTCCTCTCGGTTGAGGTAGGAGCTCAAGGTAGAAGCTTTCGGGTGGATCCTTCTTCGACAACAAGAAGACTACGAGGTGGAGCCGATCGAACCTCTCCAAGGAGCAAGAAGAGAAGGAGTTCAAGACCTAGGTATAACCCTCTAACATAGTAGTTAAAATTCTAGTCAGTTTGCTAGGTTTTTGTTAAGCAAAGATCCTATTTTCTAGTCCATGTTACTTATACCATAAAAATCGTTATTTACCGTTTCCGCATCCCCGTAAGAACCGGGACGGGTAACGTGGACTTACATTAGAATCATTAGAAATCATCACTACAATTATTTTAGAAGCTTCTTTTTAAATATCTAGATTTTTTTTGGTCAATGGAATTAAAATTTTATATGAAAAAGAAAAGAAAATGAATAAAAGGTGGCATTTTGCATTAAATGTGCATTAAATGATTTTTTTGCTAGAAACTTCTCCACAATTTCCACAAATTTCCACCTCCCTCCATTTTGGCCGGCCCCTCTTCTTTCCTTGGCTGCCCCTCATGATTTCCATCCCATTTCAACTCATTTTACTTCAAATAAATCATGAAAAATTCAAATATAATCCAGAACCTTTATTCTTCTTCACAAACTTTCTTAGATCTTCATTCTAGTGAGAATTTTAGAGCGAAAAGTGTGGATTGTTCTTGTTTCAAGTTGTGTTTTTGGAAGGTATAAAACCTTAACCCTAATCTCTTTTTTTTGCTTAATACCTTTAATTAGATTAATTAGATGTTTAAAGTAAGCTTTTAAATTAATATTTAGAAATTTAAGATATCATTTTATTAATCAAATTTGGGTTTTGATTAGTGAAATGGTTAGTTAATATGTTAAGTATGAAGAAAATTAAATGAAGTTGCTAACTTGTTAAATGATATTTTCCTAATCGGCTAAATAAGCTAATTAACAAACTAAACTTTTGCTGATTCTAATTAGTGAAATCTAAAATTTTAGTAAAGGTTTAAATGGTTAATGTAACGTTTCAAGTAATAAAATATTATTTTTGGGAATTTTTATAATTTAATATTATTTTAATGAATATTTTAATATTCTGGTATAATTAAATACAAATAATGGGGAAAATTTTATAAAAAATTATGGAAAATTCAAAAATAGGGTATTTTATGGGATTATGCCATTTTTAAGTTTTTGTGATTAGTTTGACACTAATTTAGTGCTGATCGCGATTAAAAATCGCTAATCGGATTTTTGGCATTTTTGTGCAAAACATGCACATATTTTTTTCTACACTTATGTTACATTTTTATTGCCATGGTTGGTAATTTGGGTTCACTATTTGAGTGAGAAGGAAATTGAGGAAAAATAAAAAGGAAAAGAAAAGAGAGGTATGGGCATGTAGTAGGTATGGGGGGAGTTTGACCTTGGACCTCTATCCCTCTCCCTTTCATTTCTCCCTCATCTCTCCTTCTCCCTCTTCAGCTCCAGCAGCTGCTGCTGCCCCTCTTCTTCCTCCCACCTTCAAACCTTCATTACATCTCAAAAACAATACCAAAACCCTACCCCCATTTCATAAAAAGTGTGCACAAGCTCAAGACCTACGCGATGGACCAAGAAAGCAAGGATTTTGGCAACTTGAGGCAACTCAAGAATTTTCTTGAGTTGCCAAATGAGGTAATTTCTGGATTATTAGATTAGTTTTTGCATTACTTATACCCTTATGTTAAAATTGAATCGATATCGGGTGGTGTTGTGGACATAAAGGAAACCTAGTTAGGGTTTGAGAAAATTGTGAGTTGTAGTATGAAATTGAGCTTAGTGGAGGCTGCACAAACACCCTAGTGATGGAATTGAGACCCAAACCTGAGATTTGAAACCCGGAATACGGATTTAGAAAACCGATATCGGAGATATTGTGAAATCTGTGAAGGTTTTAGGAATCTGCTATCACCCCGAGACCCCTAAAATAAAATTGAGTTGACAGTGAGTCGTGCAGGCACCTAGGAAGCTACCACCAAGACCCGAGCCCCTAATTCAAACCCATGGCCGCAGATTTAATCATTCTGGCCGCAATTTGCGGCCAGAGTAGGGTAGAATTGTTCTAGTTTTGTTCCAGGGCTCATTTTGCACTAAATTAGACCCCTCCTATATGCAGTTTTGGCTAATTGTCACCTGGGGAAAATCTGGGATCATTTTGGTGTGTTTTAGGCGATGTTTTCCGTATTTTAAAATACACTTTCTTGATATTTGGATTTGTATTTGGTTGTCGGGTGTTCGTACATCGACAACAGGGATTGGTTGATTGATTTGCACGTTTAGGCCATAGGTTTCAACCTATGAGCACACTGTGCGCTGTGTCGGTTTTCTGCATCGATTTTTATACGTATTGCGACTGTTTATTATTGTAGGTACCCTCGCAAGGATTCTGAGGCAAAGAAGCACGGCGTCATCGATTTCGGCGAGCGAAGACCAGGTGAGTAGATTTATATCTACGGGAAGAAGTCGGGTGGATGGCGTAGAGCACCCACGCAGTCCGTGGTGATGTATACGAATACGTATACACATATATATTTATTATGTGTTGTTAGGATTATTTGATGGTGATAATGGAATTATTGATGATAAGGATGTATTGGTTTAGTATAGTGCGAAACCCTAGAGTAGTGGGTGCACTCACACATACACGCATACTCATACTATTTACATTGCATTGCTTGTGTTTACTGATATATTACAGTCATGCTGCTAGGACACCAGCACCATTATCGATGATGCGTATGTTCCAGTACACTTGTTTGCCAGCTCACACACTTCATCATCGATAATTGCCATGTCACTACACTGTAGTACTATTGCATTCAGTATATGATTCTTGCATGACATAATGATATGCTTACATTTCTTTTACATATCGCATACATCATGCTTTCTGATTATACGCATTGAGATATGTTGTTTCTATGATATTTCTGGATTTGGTAACCGTGGGTATTTCAAAAGAGAATATGTCATTGCTTTAAAAACCCGGTTACCCTTGATATGATATTTTAGTGCGTCCACCATGTGTTTTCTCGGTGCTGAGAGCGACATGTGAAACCCGATTCGAGGAGTGGACAAGCCGATTCCGGGTACATGGTGGACCCGGTATGGTTCCCCTGGGCAAGATGATCGAAGGAATTTGCCGATTGAGCCTAGAGGTGGGCGAGTACCTACCGGTGATTGGTTGGACCTGGCGGTTATCCGGAGGATACCGACCAGAGTCGATAGATGGATATGGGCGTACTGCTGGGGCCGAGGGCTGATTCCACAGACGAAGCCCGTGGGCTGGTCCGGACTGACGGAGCCCGATATATATGAGGATTTATGTGCCGATGCTGGGCACAGTTTTCATGATGTTTTCGAGTGTCGATGCTGGGCACTCCGGTTACATGATTTTGACGTGTCGCGAGGGACACAGGTGGTTTATATCCTCATATTTCCATGCATATGCCGATGATATTTACATGCATGATGGTTATTGTCATTGGGTGACGAGTGGACGGGATCCACGTACATGCAGATTGATTTCATTGACTATACCTCACATTTATGATATGCTATTACCTGAGGCACTGGCACGAGCACTTGGCACTACACTCATGTATAGAGATTACATTGCCAGTTTAGCATGCTTCAGACTTATTCATATTGAGCTTTATATACATCTGATCGTATTGACCTAGGATGGGTCATACATTCGATCTCTGCTTGTAGATATTTTCTATTCACGAGTTGGCAACTCATCCCCGTTGTGCCACAGTTCTTGCAGGTTTTTGCCGTACAGATTTCATAGCGGCTTTTCTGGCACACTGCTTCCATACGGGTGACTTGCTATGGTAGGTGGGTTCTTTTGTATCAGAACCGCCATTGTACATGTATTATTCATTGTATCTAGAAATTCTATCAACCAAAACTTGTATATTGTTTCAGACTTAGAGACAGTGTTGTATTATTTCGACCTTAGAGTCGCGCTTTTAGTATTACGGTTTTCTGGCTGTTTTGAGTTCTTTTTTTTGGGTTTTGATCCTCGCCCTTTGGCGTTGTATATTATTATTGCTTGCGTGGTTGTGACCGTCGATTGACAAAGAGCTAGCTCCCGCTTGGGAATGCCTTTTATCATTTCATATATGTTATTCTTGTTGTACCCCGTTCGGGGCCAGTTTTTACAAAGGAAACTCTGTCGAAATTTTCAGGAAAGGTTACACATTTTACAAATGCATATTTGGCTTAGTTATTTAAAAACTTTGATTTTCGAAACATGATTTCTTTACTTCTTAAACCAGTTTTTCTTATTTACTCTTTAAATGGTTTTAGATTTCTGGGCTTTTGGCTTACTTGGATCAGATGGGGTCCTATATAGACTTCATATGGTTCAAGGGCCAGTCACGTGCTCTTTCGGGTCGTGACAAAGTTGGTATCAGAGCGCTAGGTTGACCTTGGTTCGAGTCTAAGTTTGACTATGTGGAGCCTAGGGTGTTATTTATATACGGAACTTAGGCTTGACCTTACGGAACTTAGACTTAGTCGAGGGGGTATTATACCCGAACTTTCATCGCATAGGATGACCCTTGGTTGATGGAGTAGGTAGCTTGAGTAGAGGGACGTACCGTACGTATGTTCCGCGGCATACTTACGACACGCCACTCCGCTTAAGAAACCTTAGGATGTACATTTCCTTGCACCGTATTATATTCCTTCCTATGATCTATCCTTATCGATACTGGTTATGGTTTTGCTGCCACGATTGCATGGGCAGAGTGAGCTACGGCTCGAGTTGCGTCAGCATGAGCTCGTCGTGGACGAGGACTAACCACGGCGTGATCCCAGAGACATACGATTGCATATTGAGAGGCTTCGTTTATTGTGTTTTCATGCCATGAGCGTTTGACTGATCGCTTTTGCGAGATTTTCCGGACGTACCGATCGGTACTAGAGGATTGAGCCACTGATAGAGGCCAGCCAGGATGTGATGACCTTTGATATATTGCTTATTTATGATGATTGAGGCGCTGTTCAGCATACGGACGAATGAGCCAGTTGTTGCTGCGAATGATGAGATATCGCCCTGATGATTGGAGCTACTGCAGCATGAGCATATACTTAGAGATATGACGGTGAGTCGCTAGTAACCAAGGATGAATGACTAGGACATGTGGTTCGTTCGCTTACCCGTCAGATAGATTGACTCCAGCTAGAGGTGACTTCACGCAGGATCGTTGAGAGGCGATAGAGACGATCGAATGTCAGGAACCCATTTTTCCAAGTTTAAAGTATTCGGAAAGATGTGCAAGCGATTCTATGGACCCTCTAGAAAAATGAAACCCTAACTCGACTTAATGACCGTGTGAATGCCTTTGAACCTTAGGGTTTGCGGCAGTTCCGCGGCGCCATTAGTGAGGCTTGGGTTTGCCCTTTTACGGTTGGACCACCGATGCTGTGGTATGTACTCGATACTATTAAACTGTAATCAAGACGTTGAGCTCTTAGGGGATTATGAGGTTCTGACGAGTCGATCGGACGATTCGGCATCATTCGGATATCAGGTGATGGGACACTGCTTGGGAGACTCCAGATACGAGCATAGCCGTTGGAGCGTAGTCCATGCAGCCACGAGTAGACGAGTTCGAATCAGTCGATATTGAAGCAGAGTGGAGTAAAGAGTTCGCAGGAGATTTAGACGAGATGACGTTCCACTCCGCTGACATCAGAGATGCGATATGCACGCTGAGGACGTGTTCGGCTAGATATCTTCTACTGAGTCATGAAGATACCGAGTTCATGATTTCGAGTCCGTGTGAAAGACTTTGGATGGACCGTAGCCGAGGACATTGCTGTACGCAGATAGAGACGTGACGTCTAAATGGACGATGATACAGACAAGCGGGACAAGAAGTTCGTGCGTGATGCAGAAGAGCTGTTAGTGCTCCCCGTTAAGATTAAAGGTCGGATATGTCTACAGAAGCGCTGGGACACGACCAGCTTCCGAGGAGATGTTGTGCTGAGGACGCGAAGGTCCAGAGAGTGAGAAAAGATTGTGTAAGAGTACCAGCCTCCGTACAGTTTGGCTTAGGCGAGATCAGAAGAGACCTTGAGCAGGATTCCTTCCAGTACACTGCTGCAATAAGATTTGCACCAGGAGCCGATGTGTGATGTGGATTCAGAGGACCCGAGGTTGGTGCCAGAGATGTGCTGCTTTACGAGCGGTCGTGAGGAGTGACCGAGAGATGACCAGGAAAGTGCCAGAACGGAATCGTTCCTGTTAGCACACCTGACCGGGCCGATGAGCCGATGGATTGCGAGATTGGTAATCCACAGGGAAGATAAGGAACCAGAGGCAGAGGACGCCAGCCCGTGAGCAAGAGGCGAGTAGATATCTTGCGCCTCTAGCATTGGATGTACCGGCACCTTCTCGACTTCAAAGGAGGATATACCGACGGCGGTATTTGTGATTTGTGATTTTGTGATTTGACTATCACGTTTCCGTCACTTTGGATTTCGGTATTTTGGGCGATATATTCGCATGATTTAGTTTTGATGACTGAGTTTCATGGTATTTGTTTTCTTGCACCATGGTTGCACCTAACGGGTATGTATATCTTATGCATAATTATTACTCTTGAGGTATTGATTGTGATTTCATGCCTATTTTATACCGGTGATTTGATTTACGCTTCCAGTATAGTTTTCATGTACTTTTAGTGTTTTGATTTGATTTATGCATGCTGATGTACGCGGTTGTGAGATTTTCCATCACGGTACACCTGATTTTGATTAAGCCGCATTGTATATCGTTTCGTGCCTTGGCTGCACCTGCTTATGACTTCATGGATTTCATACGGTTGATTTGATGTTGTGCATATGTTACGCACACGAGTTGATTTTGCACTCGGTATAGCTTATATGTGCTTGTAGTGTATTGATATGTGTTTTGTGCACGCAGTTGCATACGTTTATGATTTTCTTTATACCTGGGTACACTTGGTGTTGCTGCTTACGCATTTGAGTTATTGCTTGATATTTGTGCATGGGATGCACCAGTTCTATACTTCGTGCGTTGGTCGCACCAGTTTTATGTTTCTTGCGTTTATCGCATCAGATTTATATTTCGTGCCTTTGTTGCACCGGGTTTATATTTGGTGCACTACGGTTGCACCTGACTTCGATTTGATGTCATTCGATATGTCGATTTTGATTCTGATATTGATGTTGATTCTTGCATTCCGTGCATGTTGAGTAAGCAGGATTTAGTTTTCATTCGTGCACGATGGATGCACCGATTTGGATTTTTGCGCATGTTGGGGGCATGTTTTGAGATACGATCTTGGTGCACACCAGATGCACTAAATCGAGATTCTTCGTGCATGTCAGATGCACCTGATTTGGCTGTCAGGCACACGCGTTGCCTATGACGGATGCTTCGTGCATACCTGTTGCACCTAGATGTTGTTTTGTGCACCTGTATGGCACATATATGGATTTTGGATTTCCATGCGCACCAGTCGCATAGGGTGGTGTTATGTGCATTTTTGGGATTTATTCCTCTTTGAGCAGTACATTTTTTTTATGTTATTTGATATACGTTTTGTACTGAGCAGGACTAGTCAGAGGACAGTACTTGGATATATTTTGCTTGTATTGATAGTTATCGAAGGGATTTCCAAAAAGCGAGCTATAGTCTCGGCATATATACCTACGTGTCCGAAATGACACGAAATGTTTTAAAAACAAGGAAACCCTTCAAAATTGTTTTCAAAACGGCGGAACGTACATAGTAAACAAAAGATATATACATATATGGTTATTTTCTTATGAAAAACGTCCGCCATTGTGCAGTGTTATGCGCATTGCACAGCGACTTAAAAAGATTTGGCATGCATTTACATCAGCTATTCACATGTATAGATTGGTTGTCTACATGTATAGTTCTGATCTATATCATATTAGTTTTGTATTGGATTTGACATTTGTGTCTTTACCATGACTCCGATAATTGCGGGATGCTTGACGGAGTTTTGCTTTTGAGTTATCTGCTCAGTACTCATGCACATGCATTGCGCTATGATGTTTTATGTATTGATGATTCGGAGCCCCGACGACTTGGAATTTGTATTGAAATGTTTTAGTATTTGGGGGTTTAAATTTAAATTCGGGGACCAAATTTATTTAAGGGGGATAGATTGTAACGTTTCAAGTAATAAAATATTATTTTTGGGAATTTTTATAATTTAATATTATTTTAATGAATATTTTACCAAAAACCCTGATTTGTCTTATTTCAAAAGGCAAGGCTGCATGATATATTTATTGAGGCAGGCTCTTTACTGTTGCGTTGATTATTCGATTTCCGCATACTCATACTATTTGTATTGCGTTGCTTGTGTTTACTGATATATTACAGTCATGCTGCTAGGACACCAGCACCATTATCGATGATGCGTATGTTCCACGTACACTTGGTTGCCGGCTCACACACTTCATCATCGATAATTGCCATGTCACTACACTGTAGTACTATTGCATTCAGTATATGATTCTTGCATGACATAATGATATGCTTACATTTCTATTACATGTCGCATACATCATGCTTTCTGATTATACGCATTGAGATATGTTGTTTCTATGATATTTCTGGATTTGGGAACCGTGGGTATTTCAAAAGAGAATATGTCATTGCTTTAAAAACCCGGATACCCTTGATATGATATTTCAGTGCGTCCACCATGTGTTTTCTTGGTGCTGAGAGCGACATGTGAAACCCGATTCGAGGAGTGGACAAGCCGATTGCGGGTACATGGTGGACCCGGTATGGTTCCCCTCGGCAAGATGATCGAAGGACTTTGCCGATTGAGCATGGAGGTGGGCGAGTACCTACCGGTGATTGGTTGGACCTGGCGGTTATCCGGAGGATACCGACCAGAGTCGATAGATGGATATGGGCGTACTGCTGGGACCGAGAGTCGATTCTGCAGACGGAGCCCGTGGGCTGGTCCGGACTGACGGAGCCCGATATATATGAGGATTTATGTGCCGATGCTGGGCACAATTTTCATGATGTTTTCGAGTGTCGATGCTGGGCACTCCGGTTACATGATTTTGACGTGTCGCGAGGGACACAGGTGGTTTATATCCTCATATTTCCATGCATATGCTGATGATATTTATATGCATGATGGTTATTGTCATTGGGTGACGAAGTGGACGGGATCCACGTACATGCAGATTGATTTCATTGACTATACCTCACATTTATGATATGCTATTACCTGAGGCACTGGCATGAGCACTTGACACTACACTCTTGTATAGAGATTACATTGCCAGTTTAGCATGCTTCAGACTTATTCATATTGAGGTTTATATACATCTGATCGTATTGACCTAGGATGGGTCATACATTCGATCTCTGCTTGTAGATATTTTCTATTCACGAGTTGGCAACTCATCCCCGTTGTGCCACAGTTCTTGCAGGTTTTTGCCGTACAGGTTTCATAGCGGCTTTTCTGGCACACTACTTCCATACGGGTGACTTGCTGTGGTAGGTGGGTTCTTTGTATCAGAACAGCCATTGTACATGTATTATTCATTGTATCTAGAAATTCCATCAACCAAAACTTGTATATTGTTTCAGACTTAGAGACAGTGTTGTATTATTTCGACCTTAGAGTCGCGCTTGTAGTATTACGGTTTTCTGGCTGTTTTGAGTTCTTTTTTTTGGGTTTTGATCCTCGCCCTTTGGCATTGTATATTATTATTGCTTGTGTGGTTGTGACCGTCGATTGACGAAGAGCTAGCTCCCGCTTGGGGATGCCTTTTATCATTTCATATATGTTATTCTTGTTGTACCCCGTTCGGGGCCAGTTTTTACAAAGGAAACTCTGCCGAAATTTTCAGGAAAGGTTACACGTTTTACAAATGCATATTCGGCTTAGTTATATAAAAACTTTGATTTTCGAAACATGATTTCTTTACTTCTTAAACCAGTTTTCCTTATTTACTCTTTAAATGGTTTTAGATTTCTGAGCTTTTGGCTTACTTGGATCAGATGGGGTCCTATAGATTTCATATGGTTCAAGGGCCAGTCACGTGCTCTTTCGGGTCGTGACAGTTAAACCTTGCTATTTTGAGATATCTGT
Organism: Agapanthus africanus; assembly: GCA_030015575.1. Taxonomy (NCBI): domain Eukaryota; kingdom Viridiplantae; phylum Streptophyta; class Magnoliopsida; order Asparagales; family Amaryllidaceae; genus Agapanthus; species Agapanthus africanus. The sequence continues at coordinate 309,900,186 of CM057343.1, read as the reverse complement.
AAATTCTAGTTTTGATAAAACTTGTAGTTTTGTGCTAAAATGATAAATACTGCATACTAGGTTTTGGTAACTTTTAGGCGTGGGTTTCTTTTGACGTTGCGACGTTAATAATATTGATTCCACATTTATTATTGTGTTGTGAATGCACGATTGGTACGATCAGGGTCTAGACTTGGTAGTTGTGCCGCTTTGCGCTCCTAGCTAGGGTCGTGCCGATGTCGTTCGTGTTTTTGCGTAGCTTTTGCTCTTGAGTTCGTTTCGTAATGTCGCTACGCGCGTTAGCCACTAAAACGAACACTCGAGAGTATGTTTGGAATTGGTGTGTGGGTTAAACGTAGTTGTACATATTTTTGGTCGATTGCTTATATTCGCTTGCTTTATTGTTATATGTATTCAGGATCCCAGGCGGGGACTTCGGGCGCTGCGGACAGGGGAAAGCGAGTGGTAGGCTTTACTTAGCCAGGAGCGTTGGTGAGTAGATTTAACATCTACAGGGAAATCGCCCGCATGGCGTTATGCGTCTGGGCTAGAAATGACTTGACTTTTTGAATATTCTATTTCATATTTAGAATTGCGCATACATTTTATTTCTTAGATATTGTTGTGCTTGGACTAGTATCCTAATGACACTGCACTATTATTGACGATTCATGTTGCACGAGCACTGATTGTATGCCCCACACACCGTCAATAATTGCCATGTCACGCACAACCCACTTATAGATATGATATTGTTTGGTTAGGGATATTGAGACATTGATTCATATTACTTTATGCATATGAATTATAGCATACTTGTATACCTATATGCTTACACATATGCCTTGACATACTTACATGCTAGTTACCTGTATACTATAAGGTATTGTACCATTAGTGATAGGTACATACACACATAATGACATAGCTACATGTATACTTTGCATACATACTTCACTTATACCCAGGGGGTATATTACATCACTACTCATAGGTAGATACATATACCTTGCTATACCTTTATGTTTACACACATACCTGGTTATAGCTGTAGGGTGTTTTTCGTCACCCTATTGAGATGGGAATACGCGCGTGCTTGTCAGGCGCACTACAGATTCCCCCGGCCTAGGGTAGGCCGGGGTTTATTGATTGTGGGGATCCGAATCTCCGGCAGCCGCGGACTAAGCTGCCGTTAATTACCCCTCGCATTTGGGGCGAGGGAACCTCCGATTAACGGGTTAAACTGGTCATGCGAACTCAATGTGCAGTGTACGTGTGTTGTGTTTTGAAAGGGGGGTTTTGGATATATCGGGAGCCACGCAGAGTTTTTACGGGGGTCCCGCTACCCGGATAGCGGGCTGGGGGTCAAGAGGGCTAGCAGCCCCCTTGCGGGGTGCGGGGCAGCGCCCCGTTAGAAATTTTTTTCTAACAGGGACAGTGTCGTGGAGTATGTGTATGTGTACATTTATATACATATGTATATATATACATGTAAATATAAGTAAAGGGGAAAAAGACATCCAAAGGATGCGTGGGGCCAGCGTCTAGAGCGCTGTGCGCTAAGGTGCTGTGCGCTCAGGCGCGCGCGCCACGTGTCGACACGTGGGCAACTTGCGCATGAGCGCTGCGCGCAGGTGCGCAAGCGCACGCGCCACGTGTCGGCATGTGGGCGTTTTGCGCAAGAGCGCTGCGCGCAGGGGCGCAAGCGAGCGCGCGCCACGTGTCGGCACGCGGGCGCTTTGCGCACTTGCGCAAGCGCGCGCCACGTGTCGTCACGCGGGTGCTTTGCGCACTTGCGCAAGCGCGCAGGTGCGCAAGTGCGCGCGCCACGTGTCGGCACGCAGGCGCTTTGCGCAAGAGCGCTGCGCGCAGGTGCGCAAGCGCGCGCGCGCCACGTGTCGGCACGCGGGCGCTTTGCGCACTTGCGCAAGCGCGCCACGTGTCGGCACGCGGGCGCTTTGCGCACTTGCGCAAGCGCGCAGGTGCGCAAGCGCGCGCCACGTGTCGGCACGCGGGCGCTTTGCGCACTTGCGCTGCGCGCCGGAGAGGAAAAGATGCTTTTAGCCTAAAAAGATTTCTCTGAAGAGAGATCAAAGAGGAGTTGGACTCCTGAGTGTTTTTTTCTTCTTTCTTGGGGGTTTAGTGAAAGATGTTCTTCTTCTTCCTCCTCTGTTGGCTGGATCTTGATGATCAAGAGATGTGAGATCTAAAAATCTCTCCTTTCTGAGATCTAATGGTAGATCCAAGTTCCCCTTTGTGGGTTTTGTGGTGAAAGACTTCTTAGTTTTTGAAAAGAAAGAGTAAAACTCTTGATTTAATTCAAAAGAAATTAGAAGGTTTAGAACCTTGGAGAAGGAGCAGGAGGCACAAAGAACCCTGATTTTTTGGGGAATGAAAAGTTGTCTTTTTTTATTCATCATCATATTGCCTTTTATAGGCTTACACATTTACATATAGCCCCTTGGGCTTTTCAAAATGGCTTTTTGCCTATCACATGGCTTATGTGTCATTTGTTTTTGCACATAAGCCATGAGCTTACAAAAATTTGGCTTTATGCCCATTTTGCATACAAAAATCATGCACAAAAATTACATAAAAATTATTTGTTACATGATTTTTGTTGTTGGCATGGAGGAGGCTGGCCGCGGCCTTGACTTGGGCATGGGCCCGCTTGACCTGGGCTTGGGCCCACCTGCCTTGGGGTTGACCTTGACTTTGACTCGGTCAACGGGGGTGTAAATTTTTACCCCAACAAAGTGCCCCCCATCAATAAATGCACACAGCATATATGGGTCGTGTGCATGAAATTGATGGATCTTCTCTCACGTGGAGGCAACTTGCTTTGGTTCCCACTTTTTGGGACGCACTGCCCTTTTTACGACATGGACGGTCGACGCTTGACGCGTCTCCGAGACGGAGTGTCCGTGGTAGACGTTTCCCTGACCCAGAGTGATTTGGTTCCCGATTTGTGGGAAGCCTGCACCACCCTTTTTGCGACATGGACGGTCGACGCTCTGTTATGCAGCGAGTTGGGTTCCCAATTTGCGGGAGCCTGCACTGCCCTTTTTGCGACATAGACGGTTGACGCTCTGTTACGAAGCGATTTGGGTTCCCAGTTTGCGGGAGCCTGCACTGCCCTTTTTGCGACATAGACGGTCGACGCTCTGTTACGAAGCGATTTGGGTTCCCAATTTGCGGGAGCCTGCACTGCCCTTTTTGCGACATAGACGGTCGATGCTCTGATCCGAAGCGATTTGGTAGACGTGTCCCCGGCACGGAGTGTCGCTGGTCGACGTTTCCCCGAGGCGGAGTGTCTGCTGTAGGACGTTTCCCCGAGACGGAGTGCCTGCTGTAGGACGTTTCCCCGAGACGGAGTGCCTGTGGTAGGACGTATCCCCGAGACGGAGTGCCTGTAGTAGGACGTATCCCCGAGACGGAGTGCCTGTGGTAGGACGTATCCCCGAGACGGAGTGCCTGTGGTAGGACGTATCCCCTGTAAGTGCACGGCGGCGCCCCGGCCGTCAATCCGACGCCGGAATGCGGAAACGGTGAAAAACTTAAATTTTGCGGACTTTGCAAACCGGCACCACCGCGCACTTTAACCGGATCGAAAACCATTAACTAGTCTAAGCTATCTACAAGAATGGGAATAGAGATATACCGACTGATCCGAGTCCTCCGGTCTTCTCGTCGTCGTCCCGATCTCCCGCGGATCCTCTGGTCGTCGCCTCCTTGCCGGAAGGGCACCACATCGCCTGTGTCTTTTACGGGCTCCCACCTCAATACCGAGGCAACTCGGGCGCGAAGTTGGCTAGCCGACGCGCCCAAGATATGCTGTAGAATAATGTAGAAACTTGTCTCTTTAGGGTTTAAGAGAGTTGCCATGAAGGAGGAATATGTGCACAATGATTTGCATGAAGGCTTGAAGAAAAATGGAGCATCCCCTCAAAAAAATAGCTCGGCCAGAAGCTATTTGGTTCTCACTGGAAAAGAATGATGTGAGCTCAAATTAATTAATCCTTATGTCTCCAAAGTTTCACTCCAGCACACTCCTTTTATATCACAAAGCAATCATATAAAATATTAATTTATCCATTAAAACAATCCAGCACACTCAAATGCATAATGTAGCATATTAATAAATTAATACCACATCCTTTTTCATTCCATCAATGCAACAGTGGTCGGCCAAAACCAAACCCCATACTCTATCAAGTCAAATTAATGCAAGTGATGGCAAAGAGAATGGTGATGGTCAAATCAAAAACCTACATATGCAAGAAACCCCCTCCTCAAAAGTAATTTGCAAAACTGCAAATTACCCCCTCCATCGGAAAAGTCCGGCCGGGAAAGAACAAAGGAAAACCGGCCGGAACGGAATGCAAACTGGCAACCCCAGAAAACTGGTCCCGTAATAAATTACAAGAAAACCCCGAAACTGTGCATACACACCCGCATCTGTATTCCGTCCGGATACAAATGCAAAGAGACAAAACTACACTATCAAATACTAAGATCCGGCTTAAGCCAAAGCCGGCTAGTAAAAACTGTCCGATCACGATCTGTGCAATACCGCACGTATCTGATCGAACCCTGCCATATCTCCATACGGCCTCTACAGTGTTTCGCCCGAAAGCTGAGTAACTGAAAGTGTGGGGGACTCTAAAGACTCGTCAATACAATGGCTGTGGATTTAACCACTAGCCCGTCAGAGGTATAAGCCAATACGTAACGGGCCACCAGCTATTGACTAAAAGGGACGTCGATGAGCGAACTCATCCTGACACCCTACTGAGCCTGTCAGTGACAATATCCGTGCAGTCCGGTCCGTTCGTCTATGAGCATCGCATGGCGGGCCTAGGGGGTTGGTAAAAGTCAGACCCCCAAAAGCGGTACAAGTCGTGTCGGAGTGTAGCCCAGAACACCCTGAGATACTACTGGAATACCTACCAGTAAATCTCCTTGCCTTGGCCAAGGACTTTGTGTAATGGCTCTCCTAGACACAGCACGACCTCACCCCCAATACCGGGAGAGACGAACCCCTGAAGATACGCTCACTGCCTCCATGTGGCTCGGGACTGTACCCAACTAAAACCTGTTTGCACGACTCCTTTGAGCCGTGGTAGGGTAGTAATCAAAGTACAGTGGGAACTCACACGAGACAAATGACGATCCCCAGGTCGATGAACTAACCTGCACACATGTCACCAGGGAACTGCCATCTGACGTCTGGTATATGACCAACTAGCATGTTCCCGGCGAGTCCTGTCCGGTGTACTCATAACCCAATGAGCACATGTATACATCTTAGGTGATCCAACTGACACCAGTGGCTTGTGAGACCGGCCACCGCCCCTCGTCGGGGTCTCGACTGTATACACTAGTCTACTAATGGAGTATCGATGCCCAGTCTCGAAACTCCCACGACTAGGGACCTTTTAAGGATATGCTTGTAGACCCCCAGCTCCCACTTATATGATCGCCCTCATACTGCTGGTGGTCAAGCAAGAATCCTAGGGGCTCTATCAACGTGTAATAGCGACGTGTCATGTCACTTAAAACAGTACACGATGATAAAGGTAAACCAGATAGCATACTATCATCTCGAGTAAGACTGTCCTACCGGGATAGGTCCTCTCTCAATCATTACAATCACGTACCTGTGACATAATAATTGACTCTGAGGGCACTATCTCCAACAATCTCCCACTTGCACTCAAGGCTAATTATTGCGATGTCGCATACTCACAGCCCGTGTGATACCGAACATCCAACTCCTCTACTAGTCAGTCTCACAAAGCTCGTTTGCGGAACTATTGCGTTCGAGGAATAGCCTCAGTGAGTGGATCCGCTTTGATGTTTCTTTCTATGTCTCTCTATATCTCAAGTTCGCGGAGAAACCCATCTCCCGAAATGAGCAATACCTGTCTTAGAATGTGTCTGGATGTCTGATGGGACATAGCTCATAAATGAACTCCAAATCCAAACTTCTTAGACTGTATCGTCAACTGAACTTAATCAGTATCCTGCACGCCATGCCTCCCTCAGTATTGCCTTAGATCACCTGTCCAAAATACTGCCCCCCTCGTCAGAGGGAAAACTATAACTCTGACAACCTCCTTGTCGTCCATGTCACCTTGGAAGCCTGGAATGATAACTGTCTCCTGAATGAGGCTGTCGTTATCATATCCCTAGAACATCCACTTATGTTCTAAAACTGCTTCCGACTGTTTCTCCAGGATTGGATTAATGTCAACTTATTGCATCTAGTGCAAGAACAACATCTGGTGTGGTACTTGACATCTCACGATTGACTCAATTGCCTGAGCAAGTGATCTGTCAATCATGCCCGTCCCTCTCCCCTTTAGTCTGTAAGACACCTTTGGAGAGGGTGACTCCATTACCTGCAGGTACACTACCGTGCCAGGAGTCGTCCATCCTAAATACTCTTAGAATGCTGTCAAGTACCCTGATTGGGAAACCACCCAAATCTAGATCTAAGACCATAGATCTAGTAACCAGTATGTCTGATATAAAATCCATTTCTTTTGTGGAGAAACAACTGTGTGACGACCAAAGTATAACCGATCGTAGTGTAGGAGTTTCTTTTCCTACTCTGTGTAGGTCATCCAAATACCAGGATATCACACCCTACTACCTTCTCAACAGATCCATCCCCTATTCTGATGAAGTCAAACCCATGACTTTCGCGTCAGAAATAGATGATCTATCTCCGCTACATCTGCTTTAGTCTATAAATAGACATAAGTTACCTGTCCACCAATGCTTCCGCTGCTCCCACTGACTACGACAACCCTCTGGCAGAGTCATATAGACGTACACTTCTAAAACTGGTTTAGAACGACGCTATACTCATCCTCCCGCTGGGTCTCGTAACCTGGAACAACAGCAATGGCAATTGTGGGTAAACAAGAACTTCCCTGTCACCGTCCTTGAGGCCACCGTAGTGCCTCTCGGGTGCTTGAAGTTACCCACCTTATCTGCGGAGTGGCCAATGGAATGTCAATCCAGATTGAATCTTTAGGTTCCTTATCAAATCTTCAGTAATCGTTTGTGGTTCTGGAATCACTTCCAGTTCTACCATACTCCCACTACTGTTTTCTGAAAAAATCCATTTTTAATAAAACTGTGGCGAGTCTAGAACAATATCGCTATTGTTCATCCAGATGGTAGAAAGTCAACCATCGTCATAGCCTGGGTCAACCCACAAACAGCCATTACAGAAACGTGCCTTGAGTTATCCAGAGTCTGGTTTTAAGCATAAACCGAACAACTCCCCGTACCTTAACATCGTTAAGATATGAACTGTTCTATATCCAATATAGAAACAGAGGCACTGATATAATTGAACCAGATTCAAATCATGCAGCTGTCCCCAGCGCATGTCAACTAAATGGAAGGAGGCCGATCAGCGTTACTCAACTTAGGAATACTTCCAATTATGAGTAACCTGAAAGAGAAGCAAGATCTCTTTATCATTACTATCAACTGAATACCATACACAAGTATCTACATCTTCGATCTCTTTGAAGAATCCCGATACTTGCTATACCTGGTTCTCTACTCTATTCAAATACCAATAACTTCTCCAAATTCGGACCCTGTGTTTCCACGAAACACCTGTCTAAAAACTAGAGAAGTCATAAGTAAACCGAATATAGTACGAGGACCAACCCCTCTGTCCTGATGGACCCTGGACAACATACAATACTCTGTACAAGTCCCTTGAGTCTGATAACTCATTCACTGTGTGTCGTAGGTTGAAAACTGTACTTATGGTTAAGAAGAATTACACCGCGGTTTAATGCTCCTTACCTAACCATCCACTGATATAGGTAAATGTCGTAGACATAATTTCAGAAAGGTATATCTCACTCTATGAAAATAGACGTACAGATATATCAATTTGAAATTGGTGCATAACAGCGGATATTCAAAACCAAATATTTGCCGACCGGCAAACAGGCCAGGTGATTTCCTCAAATATCACCGATTACAACGAATCCCGATATAATGAGGATAATCACCCAATTCCCAATAACCTACTCCCACTCATCATCTGTAAAACCATACAGATGTGAGAATCATACCTGGTAAATACATACCCTGGAGTAAGTGTCTAATTGGGAAATCAGTTTTCTTTTAATAGTACACAGTGAAACTGAAACATTGAAATGTTTCGTTGGGGTATCCTGGTATTCCTAGTAATGCCTCTTCCAGATTCACGACTGTAACCGTATAGTTCTTTGCCACCTCTCCAAATCCCTTCATATGTCTTTAGTCTTTACCTTCTGCACACCCCTTTAGGCCAAATGGTTTTCTTCCTTCCCTACCGTTCGGCACCAGCCTATGGTTTGGAAGAAGACTAGCCAATAAACATAATGGGTGTACTGTCCCAATCCTAGGAACACTCGCAACACGAGAGAAGGTGAAGATAAAAGACACCTGAATGTACTTTATTCCTATTTCTCCTGAACCAGAATCCATCCCCGAACTGGAACAAGTTCCATTCGAGTTCGTATATAACCATACGATGGAGTATCCAAATAAACTGTGGATCTTCGTAGTGATACGGAGTGTCCTGGAGAAATACAAAGGTGATGTGGGAGTGGTAACGAAATATCTGGTTTGGTCGTGAATATCTGTTGCAATTTACTTTGCCCTCTTACTAATCCCTTGCTTTGTCTGAACTTAATACCTTCTTCACACCATCGTTATGCTAATTGGTTTTCTTCATTCCCTACCGGTCGGCACCAGCCTAAGGTTTGGAAGAAGACAATCCAATTTGCGTAATAGGTGTACTACCCCTAAACCAAGGAGTACTCGTAACCTGAGAGAGGGTAAAAGGAAAAGACAACTGAATAATCCTATCCGTTTTCTCCAGAACCGGAAACCATCCTCGAATAAATTCTTTCGAGTTCGTATCTAACCATACGATGGTTTTGTCCAATGGAAGTGGACGTTCGTAGCAATACGGGGTGTCCTGGAGAAAAGGGTAAAGGTAGGAGTGGCAATGAGGTCTGCAACTCTGACAATCCAAAAGCCGATGTTTAAGAAGGTTCGGTTAATTTGGTCACTGAGTCATAGTCTTAGGGTCGGGTCAATGGTCGCTGGCAGAGAGAGAGAGAGAAAAGAAACACTCAGCGTGCACTCTAACCTAGATCAGAATGGTCACCAATTTATCTAATCTGGAATCCTCCCACTGTACCTCAAATTCTCCTCCAAACCTGAAAGAAGAATTAGTCGGGGTCACCCGAGGAGTAAACTAACTCATCAGTGGGAATCGGGATCCAACTCTCATCGCATGATAACGTGACGGAATCCGCTCACGGTATCACACTCCAGAAGGTATGCGCATATCTGGCAAGTTTCAGTACTTTTGAAACTCCCGATGTGATTTCTGCCCCATGCTCTTATGACCTTGGCGTGAGGTCAAAATATCATAAGTCACATGTCAAGTTCTGCCCATCATTATCCAGGTTAATTTGAATCCACCCGTACATACCCTTGACGTAGGCCAAAATAGTAGTACGACTGTCCCAAACCAACGCATCTATCTATGCAACAGATAAATACCCGGCAGCTACCAAACACTATGCCTTGGCGTGAGGTCAAAATACATAGCTTGAATACTACCGAATATTTAACTGAAATGATGGAGGGCTACGAATGGTTTCTGGCGAAAACCTTTAACGTAATGAACTTGATATCGTTGAAGGAACGGATAGCTTTTTAGAAATATAGTGACGACAACTTCCGCTAAAGAGGTCACTCCCGGTGAAGGGATCTCGGCTCTTTCCCCGTAGAATGAGGTGCAGGATATTCCAACTGAATACCACGGTGCAAAGCAAAAGTAATCGGCTATAGTGAAGTCATTGCCCTGACGCAAACTTTTTGTCCAAGGGGTCACTCCCGGTGAAGGGATCTCGGCCCTTGCCTCGTCGACTGAGGAGCAGGATATTCTAAATGAATACCGCGATGCAAAACAAAAGTGAACGTCCTTGCAATAACAGCTTTTTGAAAAGTGTTCCAACAACATCAGATTAGGTTTGTTTTTAACTTTGCATTGATCCGAATCAATGCAGTCCCATCAATTGATCACACCACAAAGAACGAAAATATACTGATGTACGTATATGCCATCCGCATTCGCCACTGGGTCCCGTCATTACCCGTTAGGTTAGCTTACTAACGACAGAGCGGGGACTGGACTAGCGCGGATGCAAAACATATACAACATCTACTAATATATATATACCAATATATAGTATTTCGCTCAAGGCGTGAATAAAATGCAACATCACAGAAATGTACAGCATCACAGAACAATACAGATATCTGGGATCCCCGGGTTTCACAGAGCCACTACTGAAACCCGACGTTCCCTTGGTCGTGTGGATAGCCTGTGCAATAAAAACCTAGACCCCTACGGGCGCGGCAAGTCACCCGCCAAAACCTGAAGCGAGGCAGCCCCTTTCAGCGCCGTGAATGGACCACCCAGCACTTCACGGAATCCGGTAACTTGGGCACCCCTCCTGGGTCAACCTGTACCCCCTACGAGTGCGGCGAATAGCCCGCCAATCCTAGTGCGAAGCCCCCTCCGTCCCAATGCCATGAGATGCGGGCTTGTTGCCTTCTAGAACCCGGCTATCCGTGCACCCCTCCGCGGGGCAATCCTAGTACAGAAAGTAAAATATACATACACCGGGTACATCGACCGCAACCAGGTCGTGCCCCAAAATAATAATACAAACTGGCAGTGACGGCAGTCCACATGTCGGACGCTCGCCCCGCAATATCAAATGTACATAATACAACAAAAACAGTACTAGCATTGCATCCAGGCTATCCCCCACGACCGATCCGCAACATCACAGCAAATACATAGAACATCAACGTGAAAATCACGTTCGCAAATCCGTCTAACCGGGCTATAGCAGTTAGACCGGATTTACCGATCGAGTGACATTCACGGTCGCAGATATAATGTAAATAATGTGAAAAATGTGTTTAAAAATATCCGATCGATCAAAAATTAACAAGTGGGCCCCCAATCAAAACTGTAGCACTCACAGAAAACCTGGGCCCAATTTTAATATCCCAAAACCCATGAAATTAACCCAGAAAGCCTCTGGAAAAAATTGATGCAGTGATGTCTACAGTATGAGGCGGAAGGGCGGCTAAAAGTGGGATTGTGCGGCGCTTCCGCGGTCTTACTGTGGGGTCACATCATCGAAATTTTACAGAGTTCTTATATTTTCTAGTACATCAATATTTTACAACCTGAAAAATTTTTAGACACCAAAAATTTCCAACAGAAAACTGATGTGGGCAAATACGGGTTTTTGGACATTTCGATCGATCGGAACTAAAAAACACATTACACAAAGCTAGACTAAGTTAATGGGGAGGCTCTGATACCACTGTAAGTGCACGGCGGCGCCCCGGCCGTCAATCCGACGCCGGAATGCGGAAACGGTGAAAAACTTAAATTTTGCGGACTTTGCAAACCGGCACCACCGCGCACTTTAACCGGATCGAAAACCATTAACTAGTCTAAGCTATCTACAAGAATGGGAATAGAGATATACCGACTGATCCGAGTCCTCCGGTCTTCTCGTCGTCGTCCCGATCTCCCGCGGATCCTCCAGTCGTCGCCTCCTTGCCGGAAGGGCACCACATCGCCTGTGTCTTTTACGGGCTCCCACCTCAATACCGAGGCAACTCGGGCGCGAAGTTGGCTAGCCGACGCGCCCAAGATATGCTGTAGAATAATGTAGAAACTTGTCTCTTTAGGGTTTAAGAGAGTTGCCATGAAGGAGGAATATGTGTACAATGATTTGCATGAAGGCTTGAAGAAAAATGGAGCATCCCCTCAAAAAAATAGCTCGGCCAGAAGCTATTTGGTTCTCACTGGAAAAGAATGATGTGAGCTCAAATTAATTAATCCTTATGTCTCCAAAGTTTCACTCCAGCACACTCCTTTTATATCACAAAGCAATCATATAAAATATTAATTTATCCATTAAAACAATCCAGCACACTCAAATGCATAATGTAGCATATTAATAAATTAATACCACATCCTTTTTCATTCCATCAATGCAACAGTGGTCGGCCAAAACCAAACCCCATACTCTATCAAGTCAAATTAATGCAAGTGATGGCAAAGAGAATGGTGATGGTCAAATCAAAAACCTACATATGCAAGAAACCCCCTCCTCAAAAGTAATTTGCAAAACTGCAAATTACCCCCTCCATCGGAAAAGTCCGGCCGGGAAAGAACAAAGGAAAACCGGCCGGAACGGAATGCAAACTGGCAACCCCAGAAAACTGGTCCCGTAATAAATTACAAGAAAACCCCGAAACTGTGCATACACACCCGCATCTGTATTCCGTCCGGATACAAATGCAAAGAGACAAAACTACACTATCAAATACTAAGATCCGGCTTAAGCCAAAGCCGGCTAGTAAAAACTGTCCGATCACGATCTGTGCAATACCGCACGTATCTGATCGAACCCTGCCATATCTCCATACGGCCTCTACAGTGTTTCGCCCGAAAGCTGAGTAACTGAAAGTGTGGGGGACTCTAAAGACTCGTCAATACAATGGCTGTGGATTTAACCACTAGCCCGTCAGAGGTATAAGCCAATACGTAACGGGCCACCAGCTATTGACTAAAAGGGACGTCGATGAGCGAACTCATCCTGACACCCTACTGAGCCTGTCAGTGACAATATCCGTGCAGTCCGGTCCGTTCGTCTATGAGCATCGCATGGCGGGCCTAGGGGGTTGGTAAAAGTCAGACCCCCAAAAGCGGTACAAGTCGTGTCGGAGTGTAGCCCAGAACACCCTGAGATACTACTGGAATACCTACCAGTAAATCTCCTTGCCTTGGCCAAGGACTTTGTGTAATGGCTCTCCTAGACACAGCACGACCTCACCCCCAATACCGGGAGAGACGAACCCCTGAAGATACGCTCACTGCCTCCATGTGGCTCGGGACTGTACCCAACTAAAACCTGTTTGCACGACTCCTTTGAGCCGTGGTAGGGTAGTAATCAAAGTACAGTGGGAACTCACACGAGACAAATGACGATCCCCAGGTCGATGAACTAACCTGCACACATGTCACCAGGGAACTGCCATCTGACGTCTGGTATATGACCAACTAGCATGTTCCCGGCGAGTCCTGTCCGGTGTACTCATAACCCAATGAGCACCTGTATACATCTTAGGTGATCCAACTGACACCAGTGGCTTGTGAGACCGGCCACCGCCCCTCGTCGGGGTCTCGACTGTATACACTAGTCTACTAATGGAGTATCGATGCCCAGTCTCGAAACTCCCACGACTAGGGACCTTTTAAGGATATGCTTGTAGACCCCCAGCTCCCACTTATATGATCGCCCTCATACTGCTGGTGGTCAAGCAAGAATCCTAGGGGCTCTATCAACGTGTAATAGCGACGTGTCATGTCACTTAAAACAGTACACGATGATAAAGGTAAACCAGATAGCATACTATCATCTCGAGTAAGACTGTCCTACCGGGATAGGTCCTCCCTCAATCATTACAATCACGTACCTGTGACATAATAATTGACTCTGAGGGCACTATCTCCAACATCCCCGAGTCGGAGTGCCTGTTGTAGGACGTTTCCCCGAGTCGGAGTGCCTGTTGTAGGACGTTTCCCCGAGACGGAGTGCCTGTTGTAGGACGTATCCCCGAGACGGAGTGCCTGTTGTAGGACGTATCCCCGAGACGGAGTGCCTGTTGTAGGACGTATCCCCGAGACGGAGTGCCTGTGGTAGGACGTATCCCCGAGACGGAGTGTCTGTTGTAGGACGTTTTCCCGAGACGGAGTGCCTGTTGTAGGACGTTTCCCCGAGACGGAGTGCCTGTTGTAGGACGTATCCCCGAGACGGAGTGCCTGTTGTAGGACGTATCCCCGAGACGGAGTGCCTGTGGTAGGACGTATCCCCGAGACGGAGTGCCTGTGGTAGGACGTATCCCCGAGACGGAGTGCCTGTGGTAGGACGTATCCCCGAGTCGGAGTGCCTGTTGTAGGACGTTTCCCCGAGTCGGAGTGCCTGTTGTAGGACGTTTCCCCGAGACGGAGTGCCTGTTGTAGGACGTATCCCCGAGACGGAGTGCCTGTGGTAGGACGTATCCCCGAGACGGAGTGTCTGTTGTAGGACGTTTTCCCGAGACGGAGTGCCTGTTGTAGGACGTTTCCCCGAGACGGAGTGCCTGTTGTAGGACGTATCCCCGAGACGGAGTGCCTGTTGTAGGACGTATCCCTGAGACGGAGTGTCTGTTGTAGGACGTATCCCCGAGACGAAGTGCCTGTGGTAGGACGTATCCCCGAGACGGAGTGTCTGTTGTAGGACGTTTTCCCGAGACGGAGTGCCTGTTGTAGGACGTTTCCCCGAGACGGAGTGCCTGTTGTAGGACGTATCCCCGAGACGGAGTGCCTGTTGTAGGACGTATCCCCGAGACGGAGTACCTGTTGTAGGACGTATCCCCGAGACGGAGTGCCTGTTGTAGGACGTTTCCCCGAGACGGAGTGCCTGTTGTAGGACGTATCCCCGAGACGGGGTGCCTGTTGTAGGACGTTTCCCCGAGACGGGGTGCCTGTTGTAGGACGTATCCCCGAGACGGAGTGCCTGTGGTTGACGCAGAGGTCGATGTTGGAATTAGTTGGTTTGATTTGTTTGATTTGAGTTGACATTAGCATCGCTATACTGGAATATGGTACCAGGAGCGAATCATCATCTGTCTTTGAGAGGATTTGGGAATTGGGGTTTTTGTTTAGCATCTGCATTGCTGCACTGGAATAATGCCAGGAGCAACTCATCATGTGCCCAGAGAGGATTTGGATTTGGTTTGTTTGGCATCTGCATTGCTGCACTGGAATAATGCCAGGAGCAACTCATCACGTGCCCAGAGAGGATTTGGATTTGGTTTGTTTGGCATCTGCATTGCTGCACTGGAATAATGCCAGGAGCAACTCATCATGTGCCCGGGGAGGATTTGAATTTGGTTTTTGTTTGGC
This sequence comes from Agapanthus africanus, assembly GCA_030015575.1. Taxonomy (NCBI): domain Eukaryota; kingdom Viridiplantae; phylum Streptophyta; class Magnoliopsida; order Asparagales; family Amaryllidaceae; genus Agapanthus; species Agapanthus africanus. The sequence goes on along the minus strand of CM057343.1, from coordinate 309,885,125 downwards.
ATCTGCATTGCTGCACTGGAATAATGCCAGGAGCAACTCATCATGTGCCCGGGGAGGATTTGAATTTGGTTTTTGTTTGGCATCTGCATTGCTGCACTGGAATAATGCCAGGAGCAACTCATCATGTGCCCGGGGAGGATTTGAATTTGGTTTTTGTTTGGCATCTGCATTGCTGCACTGGAATAATGCCAGGAGCAACTCATCATGTGCCCGGGGAGGATTTGAATTTGGTTTTTGTTTGGCATCTGCATTGCTGCACTGGAATAATGCCAGGAGCAACTCATCATGTGCCCGGGAGGATTTGAATTTGGTTTTTGTTTGGCATCTGCATTGCTGCACTGGAATAATGCCAGGAGCAACTCATCATGTGCCCGGGGAGGATTTGAATTTGGTTTTTGTTTGGCATCTGCATTGCTGCACTGGAATAATGCCAGGAGCAACTCATCATGTGCCCGGGGAGGATTTGAATTTGGTTTTTGTTTGGCATCTGCATTGCTGCACTGGAATAATGCCAGGAGCAACTCATCATGTGCCCGGGGAGGATTTGAATTTGGTTTTTGTTTGGCATCTGCATTGCTGCACTGGAATAATGCCAGGAGCAACTCATCATGTGCCCGGGAGGACTTGGGAGAGATTGGGATCGTTTTACGCCCGTGGATTGTATACGGTTTTGCAGGATGTATGATCCAGACCGTAGGGCCATAAAAATTTTAGGGCTTTGTTGGCGTCTGCATCGCTGCACTGGAATATGGTACCAGGAGCGACTCATCATTCGTTGCTTGGGGATTGGAATTTGGAATTTGGTTGGCGTCTGCATCGCTGCACTGGAATATGGTACCAGGAGCGACTCATCATTCGCCACTTGGGGATTGGGGAGCGATTGCTTAGGAGACAGGTTTGGATCCCTATCACCTAAGACTTTTCAATTTTATGGGCCGTGAGGGTCCCATAAAGGTATTTTCTCCCTGCGAGTCGTAAGGATCCTGCAGGTGTGTTTTCTCCTTAAGAGTCGTGAGGACTCCTAAGTGTGTTTTTCCTTGGTGAGTCGTAAGGATCTCACGAAGGTTTGTTCTCCTCATGCATCGTGAGGACACATGAGTGGGTCTTTCCAATGAAGCGTAATTCCAAAGGCGGAGACCAGCCGCGTAACTGGTGATTACGGTGGGGCATGGATATGATGAGAATTATTTGAGCCCGTGGATTGTATACGGTAGTCAATTTGGGGACTGGCCGTAGGGCTGAAAGAATTTTGGGAAATTGGATTTTTGTTTGGCGTCTGCATTGCTGCACTGGAATAATGCCAGGAGCAACTCATCATCCGCCCTTGTTTTTTTTTTTGTTGTTTTTTTTTTGTTTTTTTTTTTATTTTACCGCGATTGCTCTATCATTTCAGCTTTTCTTATCGCGAAGGTCGCGATTGCCCTATCATTTCGGCTATTTATTCGCGGTTGCCCCATTATTTCGGCTTTATTTTCATTTTTATTTTTACTCGCTGATTTTTATTGCGAGTTGCCCCATCATTTCGGCTTTTCTTTATTTTTCTTTTATTTACACATTTTTTTTATTTACATTCCCAGTTTAATGACGTGGCGGTCGATTGTTCCCAGTTTAATGACGTGGCGGTCGATTGTTCCCAGTTTAATGACGTGGCGGTCGATTGTTCCCAGTTTAATGACGTGGCGGTCGATCGTTTCCAGTTTAATGACGTGGCGGTCGATTGTTCCCAGTTTAATGACGTGGTGGTCGATCGTTTCCAGTTTAATGACATGGCGGTCGACTGTTCCCAGTTTAATGACGTGGTGGTCGATCGTTTCCAGTTTAATGACGTGGCGGTCGACGGTTCCCAGAGAAAGGTGGGTGTTTGAGAGAATCAGGTCCCTGATGGACTTCGGTCCCCGTATATATGAAGTTGGCGGTTGCAGCTTGATTGTTTGTTAACACGCCAGGGGACAATGATATTTCTCCCTCCTTATATTGTTTCTCGACCCAATCCTTGAAGATGCAACAGTCTTCAATAGTGTGCCCCAGCACTCGGTGGTATGGGCAAAAGTTAGGATGATCAGTCTTGTTCGCTTCACTTAGCCTTCTCGGTTCTGGTAGCCGCAGGCCATTCTTCAGAGCGTCTTTAAAAATTTTGTGGACCTTGTCCCTTCGGAATGAGTAGACCTTATTTATCCTTTCCTCCAAAGTTGGCCCTCGAGACTGGTCAGTTTTTGCTTCGCCCGTTCTCTGCTTATTTGGAGAATCGGTGATGTTAGAACTTCCGCCTTTTCGGTTGTCGTCCCTCCAAGGTTTCGGTCTGCTTGTGAACTGAAGATCCTGAGCAGACTCGGGCTTTGAGCGTTCCAACGTTTGGACCTTTTTGGTCAGCTCTTGGAATGTTTTGAGACCCGCGGTACATAGAAACGGGGTCATCCAGTTGTTGAGGTTTCCGACAAGGAGACTGACAGATTGGTCCTGCTCTATCGGCGGTTCGCATTTGACGGAGAGATTACGCCATCGGGTTATAAAATCCGTACTGCTTTCGTCGCTCTTGGGCTTGGTCCTTACGAGCTCGGCAATGGTAATCTTATCGCTGACGCTCATGAACCTCTGCCGAAACAGAGACTCAATTTGGACAAAAGTTGTGACGGAGCCATCTGGTATGCTCGCATACCAGTCGAAAGCAACATCGGTCAGGCTATTAACGAACTGGCGGAGGAGGAGCGCATCATTGCCCCCAGTATTCCCGCATGAGGCTTTGAAGTGGGCGATGTGCTGATTCGCATTTCCCGTCCCGTTGAATCTTCCGAATTTGGGGATGACATAGCCGCTAGGAAATTCTACCAGATCATACTGAGCAGGATATGGTCTCCCACTACTGCTGACATCTTTTTGCGCTTCGGCTTCGGCTACCAAGGTTTTGACTTTGTCGGTAACCAAATCCATGATTTGATCTTGAGTTAGCGGGCTATTGTCATCGGTAGCCAAGACATTTGCCGAGATAGGATGCGACTGACTTTCGTGCGGTCCGCCCACCCTTGGATTTGAGGGACTAGGCACCGGCTGTCTCGGGTCAACGTTTCCTGGTTCATGAGCAGAGCCCTGTGCTTGATTGGGCGGCTGAGAGGCAAGTTGGGCCGTAAGCCGTAAGACGACATTTGTCAAGTCGTCGATCTTTGTGTAGAGCTTGGCCATCTCCTTGTCTTTGCTTCTGAGCTGCTTTCGGAGCTCTTGAAGCAGTTCTTGCTCCGCGGTCCTGGGGCGGAAAGTCGGCTCTTCTTCGCTTTCCGAGCCCGACTCCTCATGAATTGAGGGCTCTCTCTGCCTATCAGCCTCATCGAGAGGGTTTTCATCATCCAGCGGAGGCGGCTGTTCTTGGGAAGTGGAAACCACATTCAAGCCAGATTGGATTTGAGATGTGGTGGCCCCGTCCTTGCTCTTGCTGCGCCTGCCCACCGTGTAGACAGTGTGGACCACATACCCAGCCATTTCCTCATCTTCGGTGGGGTAACCCTGTTCTTCGAACCTTATGAGGTTTAGCCTGGCAGGAGCCCTAGCCCTTTTGTTGGTTCTATATCTGAGCCTTTTCTCCCTCTGCTTCTCGATTTTGAAGGCTTGGCGGGCATCCGCTACCCGGGAAGCCATTGTGAGTTGATCAACGGGGAGCTTAGAGAAGACACCCGATCGGGCATTTTTCAGGGGCGCCGCTGGAGCTTGCTCGGGACGCGTTGTAGCTTTGTTGGTGTTGATGGCCTTGCCCCCGGCTGGGGCCAAGGAAAGTCGTTCAGACACCGACTTGCGTTTGGGTTGGGGCGCCCTTGAGATCACCACATTTGGTCTCCTGCCTTTCGAGACCGGTTTGTCTGCCACCGGGGATTGAGGAGCTGGGATGGCGCCAACTGGCATGAACATGATAGAGCCGAATGGTAGCAGCAGCTCCTCCCATTGTCGCCCGAGACTGGCCGGAAGGACCGTCCTAGAGTCTATCCTCATTGTGTAGGAGATGGGAGCTGAGTTCATCATCGAAGACATCGTCGGAAGGTGATTGCTTGAAAATCTGCAAGAAAGAGCATTATTTTAGTATAAATACTGGTATGTATAATGATTGAGTTCGCATGAGCGTTTAACCCGAAATATGGGAGGAGAGATTGGTCCCACCGGGCGTGCCAGAATCTGTAGGGTGTTTTTCGTCACCCCATTGAGATGGGAATACGCGCGCGCTTGTCAGGCGCACTACAGATTCCCCCGGCCTAGGGTAGGCCGGGGTTTATTGATTGTGGGGATCCGAATCTCCGGCAGCCGCGGACTAAGCTGCCGTTAATTACCCCTCGCATTTGGGGCGAGGGAACCTCCGATTAACGGGTTAAACTGGTCATGCGAACTCAATGTGCAGTGTACGTGTGTTGTGTTTTGAAAGGGGGGTTTTGGATATATCGGGAGCCACGCAGAGTTTTTACGGGGGTCCCGCTACCCGGATAGCGGGCTGGGGGTCAAGGGGGCTAGCAGCCCCCTTGTGGGGTGCGGGGCAGCGCCCCGTTAGAAATTTTTTTCTAACAGGGACAGTGTCGCGGAGTATGTGTATGTGTACATTTATATACATATGTATATATATACATGTAAATATAAGTAAAGGGGAAAAAGACATCCAAAGGATGCGTGGGGCCAGCGTCTAGAGCGCTGTGCGCTAAGGTGCTGTGCGCTCAGGCGCGCGCGCCACGTGTCGACACGTGGGCAACTTGCGCATGAGCGCTGCGCGCAGGTGCGCAAGCGCACGCGCCACGTGTCGGCATGTGGGCGTTTTGCGCAAGAGCGCTGCGCGCAGGGGCGCAAGCGAGCGCGCGCCACGTGTCGGCACGCGGGCGCTTTGCGCTCTTGCGCAAGCGCGCGCCACGTGTCGTCACGCGGGCGCTTTGCGCCCTTGCGCAAGCACGCAGGTGCGCAAGTGCGCGCGCCACGTGTCGGCACGCAGGCGCTTTGCGCAAGAGCGCTGCGCGCAGGTGCGCAAGCGCGCGCGCGCCACGTGTCGGCACGCGGGCGCTTTGCGCACTTGCGCAAGCGCGCCACGTGTCGGCACGCGGGCGCTTTGCGCACTTGCGCAAGCGCGCGCCGCGTGTCGGCACGCGGGCGCTTTGCGCACTTGCGCTGCGCGCCGGAGAGGAAAAGAGGCTTTTAGCCTAAAAAGATTTCTCTGAAGAGAGATCAAAGAGGAGTTGGACTCCTGAGTGTTTTTTTCTTCTTTCTTGGGGGTTTAGTGAAAGATGTTCTTCTTCTTCCTCCTCTGTTGGCTGGATCTTGATGATCAAGAGATGTGAGATCTAAAAATCTCTCCTTTCTGAGATCTAATGGTAGATCCAAGTTCCCCTTTGTGGGTTTTGTGGTGAAAGACTTCTTAGTTTTTGAAAAGAAAGAGTAAAACTCTTGATTTAATTCAAAAGAAATTAGAAGGTTTAGAACCTTGGAGAAGGAGCAGGAGGCACAAAGAACCCTGATTTTTTGGGGAATGAAAAGTTGTCTTTTTTTATTCATCATCATATTGCCGTTTATAGGCTTACACATTTACATATAGCCCCTTGGGCTTTTCAAAATGGCTTTTTGCCTATCACATGGCTTATGTGTCATTTGTTTTTGCACATAAGCCATGAGCTTACAAAAATTTGGCTTTATGCCCATTTTGCATACAAAAATCATGCACAAAAATTACATAAAAATTATTTGTTACATGATTTTTGTTGTTGGCATGGAGGAGGCTGGCCGCGGCCTTGACTTGGGCATGGGCCCGCTTGACCTGGGCTTGGGCCCACCTGCCTTGGGGTTGACCTTGACTTTGACTCGGTCAACGGGGGTGTAAATTTTTACCCCAACAATAGCTACATGTTTACCTTTACTTGATGTTATATAGACTTGGAGAAATTAGGAACCGCATGATTTATATGTTAACTTGCTGCAGTTAAATAGCGGCTTTTCCTTTATATGCTCGCATTTCAGATTTATGATGCGTATATTATATTCATGGATTTTCGCATTGAGATATGGATTTTTCATGATGTTTTCTGGAATTGGGGACCGTGGTAGTTTCATGAAATTATGCATTATTTGAAAAACCCGGTTTCCCTTGATATGATATTTCAGCAGCCACCATAAGATTTATCGGTTCTGATATATATATATACCCCACGCGAAGAAAGGAGGGGTCCGTGTGCGGGTACATGGTGGGGCCTGGAGGTACCCCAGGGCAAGAGTCGTGGAGTAGACGATGAGTTATTGGGGGAACCATACCATCCGGTGACATTACCAATGACTCGGCGGTTATCATGGGGATACCGACGTGAGTCATGTACGTATGGATACGTCGAAAGGCAAGGGTCAGAGCTAGGCACTCGAGCTTTTGGTACAGCGTATGATACGTACCATCATGGGGCCAGTCTTGGTGACAGCACCTGATAGATCAGCATTTCTGTGTCGCTGCTTAACACATTGGTTTCATGATATTTCTTTTTACTCCTAAATATATATAACAGTGGAATGGGACGCTATTATATATGCCTTTACACCAATATTAGTGGAATGGAACGCTAATATATGTGTATTGATATCAATTTATATACATCATATTTATTCATGCAAATATATTTAGGGTGTTAGAATTTTACTTGATATTGGATTTGGGATATAGGTGATTCATTTGATATTGGATACAGGATATTTATGAGATTGTTGATTTTGTACATTCAGGATATATAAAATTTATTCGATATTGTACATTCAGGATTTGTGAGACTTATATGATATGAGAGCCAATTTGGGGGCTGATTTGAGGAATTGGGATTTGGATTGTCTTGATGGATTTTGATCCTACCACGATGTCAGGATTCCGTGGAAATGACATATTTCATTCCATACTCCACATTTATTGTTTATGCACTGCTTCTTGTATTAGTTGTACCTGATAGAGTATCTTTCATGACTGTTGCATTTACATACCTTTATTTATATGCATTACTTCATGTGTTAGTTGTACCTGCTAGCGTACCTTTCATGACTGTTGCATACATACACATTCAGATCATTATCGCATGATTATTGCATACAGATTGTCATATTATTGCTTCATGTATTAGTTGTACCTGCTAGTGTACCTTTCATGATTATCGCATTCATATGACCTTTTACTGCTTTTAGCTTACATATGTTAGATTCGCGATGTACGTGCATACTTGCGATTACCTGCATATGTTATTTACTATTCACGAGTTGGCAACTCACCCCCGTTGTGCCACAGGGTTTTGTAGGTTGTTTTTCACAGAGTAGTCGAGGCAGGCTATTCATCTATCACATCATCTTTTGCAGCGGATACCGTTTCGGCTCACGGTGTGCAGTTTTGCTTAGGTGGGTTTTGCGGTTATCCAAGGTTGTTTATTTTATATTCGTTGTATCCTATACTCTCCATCTACCATTATCTTATATGACTTAGAGACTTGATCTGAGGACGATATTGTATATTTTGGTGACTTGGATGTCTTTTATGCAGTTTTACTTATATCGTCTTTTATTTCTTCGCTACGGCGTCGTATATCTGTTGTGGTGGTTGTTTCCGCCGTTGGGCATGGATTTGCTCCCGTTGGGGATGCTTTACTTTATATTTATGTTGTACACATTTTTGGGGTTGGTTTTTACAAAGGAGGTGCTGCCGAAATTTTCAAGAAAGTAAATTGGACTTAAAAAATTTATACTTGAGATTTTCGAATGTTTAAACAATATTTCTTATCTTTTCTTGTCTTTTAATGGTTTAGATTTCTGGGTTTTGGCTTTCTTTTACTGCGTTACGCCTGTAGACGTTGCGTACCATTAGGGCCGTCACGTGCCAATTTCGGGTCGTGACAATCTCCGTACAGTCCGGTCTGTTCGTCTAGGACTATAGCATATCGGGCCTAGGGGGTGGTAAACATCAGACCCCTAATAGGGGTATAAGTCGTGTCGGAGTGAAGCCCATTACACCTTGAGAAACTACTGGAACCAACCAGTAAATCTTGCTTGCCCTGGCCAGGGAACTTGCGTAATGGCTCTCCATACACAGCGCGATATCAACCCCAATACTAGGAGAGACGAATCCTGTCTAACCGCCACTGCCTCCAAGTGCTTCGAGACTGCACCCAACTACTACCTATTTGCATGACTTCTTTGAGCCGTGTTAGGGTAGTAATCTAAGTACAGTGGGAACACACCCGAGGCGAAGTAGCAGTGTCAAGTCGACGGACTAAGTTGTACTCATGTCACCTGGGAATTGCTATTTGACGTTTGGTATAGTACCAACCTGCAATTCCCGGCGAGTCCTGTCCGATGTACCCGTAACCTAACGAGCACCTGCATACTATCTCCAGTACGGCGTACTGATGGCTGTAGGACAGACCATCTCCCCACCTGGGATGAGAAGCGTATACACCAGCCTACTTCGAAGTATCGATGCCCCGTCTCGATAATCCTACGATCAGGGATCTGTATAGGATGTTGCTTATAGACTACCCAGCCCGCACTAGTGTGACTGCCATCACAACACTGGTAATCAAGCAAAGATCCTAAGGGCTCTACTAATATATATAAGCAATATGTTAAAAGAAACATAGTTACATATTAAAGTAGAAACAAACCAAGTAGCATACTACCATTTTTAGCAAGACCGTCAATACAACTGTGAATATTCCAAGCTTCCATTAAGTAATATACAAACTAGTATGATACAGTAATGGCCTCTAGAGCATAAACACTAACAATCTCCCACTTGCACTAGGGCCATGTGCTGGCATATCGCAGACCTATCATCTCGAATAGCCTCTCGAACTGCGTTTGAGGAATGGCCTCTGTGAATGGATCAGCAATGTTATTCTCCGTATCTACTCTCTTCACCTCGATCTCTCGGTGATCTACGATCTCCCAGATCAGGTGATACCGCCTTAAGATGTGTCTGGACTTCTGATGGGACCTGGGTTCCTTCGCTAAAGCTATAGCGCCGTTGTTGTCGCAATACAAAGGTATTAGATCAACACTGGTAGGAACCACCTGAAGTTCTGTGAGGAACTTCTTCATCGAGACAGCTTCTTTTGCAGCATCGCAAGCAGCTATGTACTCCGCTTCCACCGTTGAGTCAGCAACGGTGTCCTGCTTAGAACTCTTCCAACAGACCGCCCCTCCATTGAGGGTAAAGATATAACCCGACATGGACTTGGAGTCATCCTTGTCACTTGTAACATTTCTGAAATCGTTATACGAATTTTTCCGTTTTAGGGTAAAATAGTCGGTATTTCCGTTTTAACCCGATTGTGTTCAAACATCTGTATAAACTTGCCGGCACCTAGTTTAGCTAAAATAAAACTAGTGCGTGAGCTTTGGGGGTATATGGGAAGTTTGGTTCAAGTAGAATTTTTCCCTAATAAAATATTATTTTAAGTGGTTAATTATACACGTAAATTATGGTAATTACTTCTAATGAGAATCATTGCTAATCTAATCACTAGAATTAGTTTAGAATCTTCTTTTTTAATATCTAGATATTTTGTGATGACTAATGGTTTAAATTTTAAAAAGAAAAGTAAAGAATGAAAAGGTGGCTTAAAGCATTTATTAGCATTTAATGCTAGTTTTTAGCTAGAAAATTCTGTTTCCACAACCCCCCCCTCCGCCACTTGAAGTGGCCGAGCCCCCCATTTCTGCCCATTCCTTTCTCTTGCTCATTTTCATCTAATTCAAGCTCACAAAAATGATCAAAAATCCACAAATAATCCTACAAACTCCAAATTAAATTCATACCCATTTTTTCTTAAGCCTAAACTAGCATGAATCTTCAAGAAAAACGTGATTTTTGGAGGCTAAATGTTTGGGTTTTGTTGAAATTGAGATCTTGTTTATGAGATATAAATCATAAACCTAATCCTAATTTTTTGCTTAATTCCTTAAGCTTGCTTAATTCCTTAAACTTGCTTAATTATGTACTAATTATAGCTTTAAAGTTCATGTGTAATTAATTCATGATAATTAATTATGAAATCAAGTTAGGATTTTGATGTGCTTATGTTGTTAAGCAAGATGTGTAGATTTGGAAAAGTTAAGTATTTTGTGAAAATGAAAATTGTTATTTTTCCTAATCGCCTATTAAGCTTAATCGCAAACTAGGTTTTTCTAACTCATTTTTGGGAAAGGTTAAAAATATGGAAGGGGTTTGGATAGCTTAGTTAAGCTATTATATGATATTTGAAATCGCTAGAATTGTTAAATTTCTAGAATTGTGCTAAATTGAGAGAAAATGATATAAACTGCTTACTAGTTTTTCGGTAAAATTTGGCGTGGTTTTTAAATGAAAGTGGAGATGACGTAAATATTAATACCTACGATATTTATTGTGTTTGTAAATGCGTATTGGTATTACTGGGTTTTAATGTGGCTGTTTTCATGTTTAGCGACCCTATTTAGGGTTTCGTCTATGTTTTCCGGTATTTGGATTCTTGGTTTTGAGTTTTGGATGCTGTATTTGGTCGTTAGATATTTGTACGTCAACGACAAGGGTAGTTGATTGTTTTGCATGTGTAAGCTATGGGTTCTAACCTATGAGCGCACCGCGTGCCGTACTTTTGGATTTCGGAATTTGATGTTAATAGCTTTGCGAATTCGTATTGATTGTAGGTACATTAGCATGGATTCCGAGACGACGAAGCGCATCGACTACGGCTAAGCGAGGAGTTTAGCAGGTGAGTAGATATATATCTATCGGGGAAGTCGGGTGGATGGCGTATAGCACCCCCGCAAATATTGGATTAAAAGATCGTTTGGTTTGAAGAGGGATTCGAGAAACAGTGGGAGCCATCCAGTTTAGATAAACTAAAAACCACTCTAAACTTGCAAGAGCATCATGCTAAAGTGTTCTTTCTCTCTCTCCTAATTGCAGCGACCCAGAACATGACAGGACTTAAGTTACTACTAAATAAAAATATACTGACAGGGCCAAACTATAAAGATTGGTTGCGGAATGTCAAAATGGCTTTGAACTATGACAAATTGGGGTATGTCCTCACCATTAAGGCACCTGCAGTCCCTGGTCCTAAATCTACTAATGCGGATAAGGAAATCCACAAAACCTGGGAATTAGATTGTGCGAAGGCCAAGTGCATCGTGCTTGCCTCGATGAATAATGAACATCAGAGGAGGCACGAGGATATAGATCTTGAATCCATATTTCTCTATACAAAGGATCTGTATGGGGAGCAATCTCGTATAGCAAGATACGAGACCTCGAAGAACCTGTTTCAGGCGAGGTTAGCCGTCGGATCGTCTGTAGGAGAACATGTCCTAAAGATGATTGGCTATATAGAAGAGCTCGCAGACCTGGGGACGACTTTGGAGAACGAGCTCTATACAGACTTGATTCTCCAGTCCCTTCCTTCCATCTACGCCCAGTTTATTCTGAATTTCAACATTCAAAGAAAAGAAGTTGAACTTCCAGAACTCCTTAACATGTTGAGGAGTGCAGAGGGCACCTTGCAGAAAGCAAGGGAAACACCCACTATATTTGTTCGCGGTGCTTCTTCTTCCGGGTCCAAGGCTAGGGCCAAAGGAAGGAAGAATAAGGCCGCCACCAAACCTAGAGGAGGTGTTAGTAAGGTGGGAGCGAAGGGAAATAAAAAGATTGCGGTGCCAGTAGTGGAAAAGGATGGGCGCTTCCACTGTCATAGGAAAGGGCACTGAAAGAAAGATTGCAAGGCGTGGAACGCCAAGAACCAGGAACCGAAGCAAGCTGTGGCTTCGACTTCAGGTGTGTTTGTAATTGAGAATTGTGTGTCAATCAACTCTACTTCCTGGGTATTGGATACCGGATCAGGATCTCATATATGCAATTCATTGCAGGCACTGAGAAACCGTAGAGTGCTGAAGGATGGTGATATGACCATAAAGGTTGCTAACGGAGCTAGCGTGGGAGCTGTGTTCATCGGGGATTATCACCTGGGATTGACGAGTGAACATATTTTGGTTTTACATAACTGTTTTTGTGTACCTAGTTTAACATGTAATATCATATCAGTTTCCTTGTTATCAAATAAAGGTTATGATTTCACGTTTGTAAGCGAGGTTGTTAACATCCATCTTAATCATAGTTTGATTGGGTCCGGTACACTGGATAACGGTATATGTGTCTTAAACCAACTACAGATTTTCAATGTCCAGAACACACTAAAAAGAAAGTCTCCAGATATAAATAAGGCTTTTTTATGGCATTGTAGACTAGGTCACATCAATGAGACAAGGTTAACTATGTTACATAGAGAAGGATATTTGGACTCGTTCGAATATCAAACTTATGCCACTTGTGAATCATGTCTCAAAGGAAAGATGACAAAAACTCCATTCACTGGACATGGAGTAAGAGCGAGCGAGTTCTTAGGACTCATACACAGCGATGTATGTGGTCCAATGTCTACACATGCAAGAGGTGGTTTTTCCTATTTCATTACTTTTACGGATGATTACTCTAGGTACGGATTCATTTTCTTGATGAAACATAAATCCAAGGCTTTTGAGAAATTCCAAGAGTATAAGAATGAAGTAGAAAACCAAACCGGCAAAAGTATCAAGACACTGAGATCTGATCGAGGTGGTGAATACTTAAGTGCCGAGTTCCTTGGTTACCTAAAAGAGAAAGGAATTCTCTCTCAGCTTACTCCTCCATACACTCCACAGCATAACGGTGTATCGGAGAGACGGAATCGAACCCTATTGGATATGGTATGTTCCATGATGAGTAATGCTGAGTTACCGCAATCTTTCTGGGGTTATGCGCTAGAATCAGCGGCATATCTTTTGAATAGCGTTCCTACCAAGACTGTGCCTACCACGCCATATCAGATGTGGAGTGGGAAGAAACCCCATCTTCAGCATATGAAGATATTGGGATGTCTAGCTTTTGTTAAAAAGCAGCATGCGGACAAACTCGAGGCACGATCAGTACAGTGTAAGTTTGTGGGATATCCAAAGAACTCCAAGGGGTATTTCTTCAATTACGCTGAGGAACAAAAGATTTTTGTTTCTCGTAATGCCCATTTTCTAGAACAGCAGTTTTTAGAAAAGGAAACAAGTGGGAGCGAAATAGAACTGAAAGAAATTCCAGAACCACAAACTACTACTGAAAGTTTGGTAGAACCAGAAGTTCAAGAAGAACAGGACATTCCCGCACCCCTCCGCAGGAGTAGTAGGCCGTCCCATCCGCTTGAGAGATACTACTCTTTTCTTATAGATGGGGATAGAGAGGATTGCATCATTGATGATGATGAACCTACTAGCTTCCAGCAGGCCATCCAGAGCGGCGACTCGGTACGATGGTTGGATGCAATGCGGACCGAGATGGAGTCCATGTACACCAACAAAGTATGGACTTTGGACTTTGCTCCAGATGGGATAAAACCCATAGGATGCAAATGGATCTTCAAGAAAAAGATTGGTGTAGATGGACAGGTGGAAACCTATAAGGCTAGACTTGTTGCAAAGGGTTTTCGTCAAAGACCTGGTTTGGACTATGACGAAACTTTTTCTCTAGTGGCTATGCTCAAATCCATTCGGGTCCTTCTTGCTATTGTCGCCTTCCATGATTATGAGATCTGGCAGATGGACGTAAAAACTGCTTTTCTGAATGGCAATTTAGAAGAGTGCGTCTATATGGATCAACCAGAAAGCTTTAATCAGAGTGGGAGTAGCGGGTGTAGGGTTCCTAGGCACTCTTGTGAGGGTTCAAAAGGCATCAACCATGCCCGAATAAAATTTTAGACGTGCCGAACAACCCAAAGCCGGGATTTTTGCTAGATTATTAGGGTTTAAGATGCAAGTAAACATCTTTACAACTAAGTGTGAGGGATTACAACCTTTGTAGTCCGCTCCTTCGCTTTATAAGCTCCGAGTAGAAGTCTCTTCGCCGCGATCCATGATCTCCCGGACTCAAGAGAGGCTCTACGACTCGAACGATCCATGCTAGCTTGTAGTGTTCTTTTTCTCCGATGATCTACGTCGAAGTTGCTATAACTCAAGCTCTCTCACTCTAATGAGGTGAACACCCTAATCTAATCGGCTAGATTAGATGAGGATGATGGAGTAGTATTTATGCTTTCTTTTTATGTCAAATTCTCACATGAAAACATCACAAAAGGAAAATCTAGTAAGCTTTCTCAAAGCTCAAGAGAGAAGAAGATGATGAAAAATAAGTTAATCCTTTTGTGATGAATAATGAAATGAATATATGAATTAATAATGCAACCATGGTTTAGGATGACAAGGATAACCCTTGTAGAGAATTAACTAGGGCTAGGGTTTGGTTGGGTTAAAGAATGAGTCATAAGTAAATATCAACCATAATATCTAACTCATTACAAAAGGAATTCCTTCTAAAAGGTGCATGAAGCAACTAACCCTAATCAAACCCTAACCTTGTTTAATCTCCACTAAACATGTTCCATTATTAATCATATCATGTTACAATAATATATATCACATATATATTATATATTTGTAACAAAAGAAAATAATACAATTAATATATATCGCATTTATATCAATGTATTATCCGGTGAGAAAATGAAATAATAAAGTGAGCCAATATTAGATAATGTAATACAATATATCATATATATTATTATACATTAAATCATCGAATCAACACTTGATCCGACGATCCGGCTATATCGAATATAACCGACTAATATATCATGTACCGATTCATCGAATCAACACTTGATCCGATGACCCGGTTCATATCTAAATATCGTGAGAATATAATACGGTATCTCATATCGCATTATCACATATGTGCCTCTACTCCGTTTTGCCTGAGCCAAGAAACCTCTGTGTAGGACTCTAAAGAATCGTCAATACGCCGGTAGCAGGTGATGATCATATCAAACACCCACAAGCTGCAAGCGGTCAGCTAAACGTAACAGCCACCAAGGTATTGAGCGATCAGAAGATCAACAAGCTAGCCTGTACGTTCTCCTGTGAATCCAATCAGTAACACTCCCGTACAGTCCGGTCTGTTCGTCTGATATGTCGCATATCAAGTCTAGGGGTGGTATACGTCAGACCCCAGTAACCGATAAGTTGTGTCGATGTGAGGCCCATAACGGGTTGAGAAACTACTGGTAACACTTACCAGTAAATCTCTATATCAGCCCTGGCCAGGGGCTTCCAGTTATAGCCAATCGAACACAGCACAACATCAACTCCCTATACCGGGAGAGACGAATCCCCTCCTATCGCTCATTGCCTCCATGTGATTCGGGACTGCACCCAAAAGCCACCGTTTTGCACGCCCTCTTGGACGTGGTAAGGTGGAAATCAAAGCACAGTGGGAATCACACAAGACTCTATGACGATCTCGGGTCTACAGACTACTCTGTACCAGTGTCACCGGAGAACTGCCATCTGACGTGTGGTATATCACCATCTGGGAGTTCTCGGCGAGTCCGTCCAGTGTACCCAGTCTCTACTAAGCACCCGTACACCATCCTTGATGTCAAACACCGATGGATATGGGATCATCCATTGCCCATCATATGGGTCAAGATGCGTATACGCTAGTCTACTCTGGTGTATCGATGCCCTGTCTCGATATACCCTCGACTAGGAACAGTTATAGGATGTACTCATCGACTACCGTGGCCCCACTAGTATGATCTCATCATAGTCCCAGTAGTCGAGTATAGATCCTAAGGGCTTTATCAACATGTGAGAGTAAGACAGTAAACCAATACAAGTCAACATGTTAAGATAAAGTGAAACCAAATAGCATACTATCATGACGAGCAAGAAAGTCCTCTCTATATATATCCAAGCATCCATTATAATATACATCATATGTACAACAATGGCCTCTAAGGCATATACATAATTAACAGTCTCCCACTTGCACTACGGCCAGCTGCTGTAGTATCTCATACCTAGCATCCCGAATAATCTCTCAAACTGTTTCTGGGGAATGGCCTTCATGAATGGATTTGCAGTGTTATTCTTCGTATCTACTCTCCTGACCTCGATCTCCCGGCGATCAACTATCTCTCTGATGAGGTGATACCACCTCAGAATATGTCTGGACTTTTGATGGGACCTGGGTTCCTTGGCCAAAGCCACGGCTCCATTGTTATCGCAATATAGAGGTATTGGATGTTCAGTGGATGGAACCACACCAAGTTCACTAATGAACTTCTTTATCCAGACAGCCTCTTTGGCAGCATCGTTGGCAGCGATGTATTCAGTCTCCATCGTCGAGTCTGCAACGGTATCCTGTTTGGAACTCTTCCAACATACCGCCCCTCCATTGAAGGTAAAGACAAATCCCGAGTGCGACTTAGAGTCGTCCTTATCACTTTGGAAGCTGGAATCGGTAAAGGACTCAACCTAGAGTTCTCCGTTACCATACACCAAGAACATCTCCTTAGTCCTTCGTAAGTACTTGAGAATGTTCTTCACAGCTGTCCAGCGACTCTCTCCAGGATCTGCTTGATACCGACTCACTACACTTAGTGAGTATGCTACATCGGGTCTCGTACATAGCATCGCATACATGATAGAGCCTACTGCCGAAGCATAGGGTATCCCTTGCATGCGAGCTCTCTCCAAATCAGTCTTGGGAGACATCTCTTTGGAGAGAGTGAGTCCAGAGATCGTGGGTTGGTTCCCACGCTTGGATTCTTCCATACTAAACCTCTTTAGTATGGTGTCAATGTACCTGGATTGGGACAATCCCAGTATCCGTTTAGATCTATTTCTATAGATCATAATTCCCAATATGCAGGAGGTATCATCTAGATCTTTCATTGAGAATCTTTGTGATAAGAAGAGCTTGACTGATTGCAGCATAGGAACATCATTTCCTATCAAGAGTATGCCATCCACGTACAATACGAGGAATACAACCTTACTCTCTGCAACCTTCTTATAAATACAAGGTTCATCTATATTTTTGATGAAGTCAAACTCTTTGACTACAACATCAAAACAAATGTTCCAACTCCGCGATGCTTGCTTTAACCCATAAATAGATTTAAGTAGCTTGCACACCTTTCTGCTGCTCCCACTATCTACGAAGCCCTCTGGCTGAGTCATGTACACGCACTCTTCTAAATCACCGTTTAGAAAGGCGGTCTTAACATCCATTTGCCAGATTTCGTAGTCATGGTATGCAGCTATGGCAAGTAAGATCCGGATGGACTTAAGCATAGCCACTGGAGAAAAGGTTTCGTCATAATCCACACCTGGTCGTTGGCGAAAACCCTTTGCAACAAGTCTAGCTTTAAAAGTCTCAACTTTTCCATCTACACCAATTTTCTTTTTAAAGATCCACTTGCTCCCAATGGGTTTTACCCCTTCAGGAGCATTTTCCAATGTCCATACTTTGTTAGTGTACATGGATTCCATCTCAAATCGCATTGCATCCAGCCATTTCACAGAGTCACCACTCGTGATGGCTTGCTCGAAACTAGTCGGGTCATCATCTTCCATGATGCAATCCTCGCTTCCACCATCAATGAGAAAACCGTAGTATCTCTCAGGTGGATGAGAAACCCTGCTAGATCGGCGGAGAGGCTGGGGTTCGTCGGGTACTACTGAATCCTCTAGTTCCACTAAATGTTCAGTTGCAGTTTGTGTTGCTGAAACCTCTTCCAGCTCTACCTCATCGCCACTAATTTCTTTTGCAAGAAATTCCTTTTCTAAAAAAGTGGCATGCTGAGCAATAAACACCTTTTGTTGTTCACTGTGGTAGAATAGATATCCATACGAATTGCTTGGATATCCTACAAACTTGCAAAGAACTGATCGTGCCTCGAGCTTGTCCGGATTTTGCCTTTTGACATAGGCCGGACAACCCCATATCTTAACTCGTTTAAGATACGGTCTTTTCCCACTCCATATCTCATATGGTGTGGTAGGTACAGATTTAGACGGAACTTGATTCAATAGGTATGCCGTTGTCTCAAGTGCATAACCCCAGAAGGAAATAGGTAACTCAGCATTGCTCATCATAGAGCGTACCATATCTAATAGGGTGCGATTCCTCCGTTCCGATACACCGTTATGCTGTGGTGTATAAGGAGGAGTAAGCTGAGAGAGAATCCCATTCTCTTTTTGATAATCTAGAAACTCATTACTTAAGTATTCACCTCCTCGATCAGATCGAAGGATCTTAATACTTTTGCCCGTTTGGTTCTCTACTTCGTGCTTATATTCTCTGAATTTCTCAAAAGCTTCAGACTTGTGTTTCATCAGGAACACATGTCCGTATCTAGAGAGATCGTCAGTGAATGTAATAAAGTAGGAAGAACCGTTCCTGGCATGTGTAGACATGGGACCGCATACATCACTATATACCAGTCCTAAGAGTTCTGTAACTCTTTCTCCGTGTCCACTAAACGGAGCTTTGGTCATTTTGCCTTTGAGACATGAATGGCAATTATCATAAGATGATAATTCGAACGGATTCAAATATCCATCCTTATGTAACTTAGCTAGTCGTGTCGCATTGATATGACCAAATCTACAATACTACAAGAAGGATTCGTTCATTTCTGAACTCTTCCTCTTGTGTGTGTTTTGTATATTAAGGACTGTATTTTGATTGAGAATGAATATGCCATTATGTAACGAGCCTGATGCAATCAACTTTTGATCTAGGAATATGTTCATAACATTATCCTTTACTACAAAATTATATCCTTCTTTACTTAATAAAGAAACCGATATAATGTTGCACATCATGTTCGGTATATAATAGCACTCATTCAGAATCAGTGTATTACGACTTGGTAAAACTAGATGATATTCGCCAACTGCTTTAGCTGTAATACTTGCACCATTCCCTACTTGAACGGAATGATCACCTTTTCCCACTTCTCTACCTTTACGTAGCCCACGTAACAATTTACATATGTGGGATCCTGATCCGGTATCTAATACCCAGGACGTAGGGTGAACTGAGAAACAGTTCTCAATAACTAACACACCCGAAGAAGATGCATCAGCATGCATGTTCTTTGTTTGGGTGGTATAAGAATTCAGATATTCTCATGTTTCCTGCTCAGTCTTATAACTCTTATAAGAAAGAACGGGACCAACGATCCCCTGCTCAGTATAATAAGCAGGTTCAGTCAATACATCCATATTATTATCTTGATTAAGTCCTGACATGGTCGCTACCTGGAAAGAGAGAGAAGGAAACACTTTAGCGTATGCTCTTGCAAGATTAGATCGGTTATTATCTTATCTAATCAGGATGTCTCCCACTGTTTTTATCAAATCTTCCTTCAAACCCTAAAAGGTAAGATTAGCCGGGATTAATTACACCCTACAATTTCGTCAATCTTTCAGCCAGATCAGTGTCGGTACTTGAGGGAGGTTCCCTGTGCTTTCGCACGGACCTAATTAAAGTAAACCTCGTTTTCCCAGAGGCGTAACCCCTTTTACACTTTTCTAGACACCTACTTGATCGGCTAATTGTCTTGTGTAAAACTCTCCCAGGAGTAACTCTTACTCGCAGTGGGTATCGGCATCCAACTATCTCATAGGAGGTATGCAATCTCATTGCAAATTTTAACACTTGAAATTCCCGATAATATTCTGCCCCTAACGATCTATGACCTTGACAAGGTCAACAAACCATAAATAGCAAGTCAAGTCTAACCCGTTATTTCCCGATTGAATTAAACCTACCCGCATGACCCTTGACAAGGTCAACAAGGCCGTACGAATACCCTAATCCAATCACATCTCATGTTTTAGCAGATAAACATTAATTAGCTACCGTACACTGTGCCTTGACAAGGTCAACAAACGCAGCACGAATACTAAGTACGATTTACCTGAAATGACGGAGGGCTACGACAGGTTTTTCAGAAAACCATGAGCGTAATGAACTTGATATCGTTGTAGAAACAAGTGATTTTTGAAAAAAGTGTTTTTTTTAGGCTTCTAGATTCGCTAAAGAGGTCACTCCCGGTGAAGGGATCTCGGCTCTTTCCCCATCGAATAAGGTGCATGATATATCATATATACCGCTGTGCAAAGCAAGAACTATATAAGCTGTAAAAAAATTAAACCGCGAGTTTGTAGCATCTGCCAGTTTCGCTAAATAGGTCACTCCCAGTGAAGGGATCTCGGCTCTTTTCTCATCGAATAAGGTGCAGGGCATATCATATATACCGCTATGCAAAGCAAAACTGTAGCTACCCCTTTTTTATAAAGTTTTAATTCTACAACATCTTTTAGGTTTCTTTTCTTTTATTAATCTCATTAATAAAAATCCTATCAGCTTATGCTTCCTAAGCATCACAGAAGAAACGAAAGCAGTAATATTTATATATCAGCATATATATAGTATAAGCATTCGTCTCAGGCAGTAATATGATCTCATCACAGAACATTGCACCAGAAGAACATATATGAAATATTGGATATACTAGGATGTCCGTGTTTTTAATACGAGCCGGTATAAAATACGGATTCCACGGTCACGATGAATAGCCAAACCCACATCCCTAGACCCATACGAGAGCGGCAATGTCACGACCCGAAAGTACGGAACGTGACCGGCACTTAGATTACGAAGCGTCTAAAGGCGCAACGTAACCTAAGTAAGCCGAAGCCCAGAAATCTAAACCATAAAAGAAGAAGAAGTAAAGGAAAACATATAGAAAACAAGATTAAAAGCAACATCCAATTTTCTCAAAAATTAAGACAGAGTCTCCTTTGTAAAAACTGGCCCCAAACGGGTACAAACAAGAATAATATATATACATCAATAAAAAGTATCCCCAAACGGGAGCTAGCTCTACACCAACAGACGGAAATGACCACACCAATGCACAATAGTATACAAAGCTAAAGGGCGAGGCTCAAAACTCAAAAGAAACAAATCCACCAGATACTATAATAACATAAGCGCGACTCTAAGGTCAAAATAAATAACTGGTCCAGTAAACTTATCAAGTAATACAAGTTTGGTTGATGGAGCTTACTAAATACAAATGAAATAATAAAAGTACAACGGCGGTTCAGATACAAGTGAACTAACCTACCGTGCAAATCACCCTGAATAAAAAGATGTGCCAGCAAGCTGCCAGGGAAACCTGTACATCGAACCTGTAATAAAATTTGGCACAACGGGGGTGAGTTGCCAACTCGTGAGTAGAAGATATCTGCGAAAAGAAATCGAATGCACGACGTTGTCCTAGGTCATAATAATATACTAAGATATTACTAGTCATTGTTCCCCTCCGAACGGCGGCCGGGACATGGACTGTCTCGCTTGAGGTTTGGGGCAGATGCTAATTGGTGCTATCCGTCCACCTCTCCGAAGATGCCAAGTTGATTTATGGTACCGTATATCGAAGGTTTAAATGGATGCGTCCGATGTAGCAGACTTCGTCAGATTCCCCCTCGCTTGAAGGGTTTTTGATTGTGGGGACGCTTTTCCCTGCAGGCGCAAGCCCCTGCAGTTAATTACGCTACCGCATCGCGGTAACCACTTTCTCCTTCTCCAGATGGTGACTTCGTGTCGTGTGTGTTTATTTTAAGTTTCGTTGCCCGTGGATTGTATACGGAGACTTAGTTATGTCGTCGTCCGTAGGGTGTGGACTAGTCCAAATCTGTATTATCTTAGATTTAGGTTTGGGGGTTTGGATTTAA
This sequence comes from Agapanthus africanus, assembly GCA_030015575.1. Taxonomy (NCBI): domain Eukaryota; kingdom Viridiplantae; phylum Streptophyta; class Magnoliopsida; order Asparagales; family Amaryllidaceae; genus Agapanthus; species Agapanthus africanus. Next base: position 309,863,444 of record CM057343.1, on the reverse strand, counting down.
GGATACGTTAGCCTCATTTGAGACTGAGATCGACTTAAAGGTTTGTTAAGGACACGTTAGTCTAGTTTTTAGACTAAGATTGACTTAACGGGATCGTTTAGATCCAACAATAGAGCCATTAAGGGAGCCATGTTGTTTAGTTTAAGGACGTTGCGGTCCATAGGTAGTTTAAGGACATTGCGGTCCATGGGTAGTTTAAGGACATTGCGGTCCAATGTTAGTTTTAAGACATTGTGGTCAAGGTTAAGGACCTCATAGTCTGTGGATTTAAGGACTCCACAGTCCGTAGTTAGTTTTAAGACATCCCGGTCAAGGTTAAGGACCTCATAGTCCATGAGTTTAAGGACCCCACAATCCGTTGTTAGTTTTAAGACATCTCGGTCACGGTTAAGGACCTCATAGTCCATGAGTTTAAGGACCCCACAGTCCGTGTCAATGTGTGGTCATCGGGACCCGTCGCCTCTTTGAAGACGTTGAGGAATTACAACGCCAAGTATCAAAGGAGTGAAGAGATGTACCCTTAAACCGGGGTGGATTAAATAGTCTTTGGCCCAATTTGGGATCAAGACCAATTAATTATGTTATGAGCCCATTAGCCCAGTTAAGTCTGAATTGAGGACTTATGGCCATCTTGGGCTAAGTCCAATCATGTTTGGAATATTGGCTTCCTGTTGGTCCATTGAAGAAGAGGCCTTTCCTCTGGCCATTTAGCCAATTGGGCTAACGTTAATTCAGCAGTGTTGAACACTGGGATCAAGTTAGTGTTTTAACACTAAAAGAGAGTTGGTGTTAAACACCAGCAACAGGGGGTTCAAATTAGTGTTAAACACTAGAGCGAATCAGTGTCAAACACTAGCAGCAGAGGTTTCAAATTAGTGTTAAACACTAAGAATAATCAGTATTAAACACTGGTGACAGAGATTTTAATTTAGTGTTGAACACTAAGGGAGTTAGTCTTAAGCTCTGTTAACAGGGGTTTAATTTAGTATTAAACACTAAGAAATTCAGTGTTAAACACTGCAAATAAAGTTCTTTGATTAGTGTTTAACACTAAGGCCAAACAGTGTTTTAACACTGGATTCAGAGGTTCCAATTTAGTGTTAAACACTGAGGCAAGAGGGGTCACGTGGTAGCACGTGAGGGCGCCCTCCCTTCATTTGTTCTGCTGAGAATATTGCCTCTTTTAGAGCATCACGTGCCATCACGTGACGGGCATTTAAATGCTTGTATGTTAAAGCTTCTGCCAAAGGTCACGTAGGTCACGTGAGGCACTGCCTCAAAGGTCCTTCTATGTGGATCTTTTCGGGGGTCACGTGGTGGCACGTGACCCTGCCTCTTTGTATGTTTTTTAGAAGATCCGTTAATCCCTTTTTTTAAGAATTAAATTCTTCGTAGGATTGAACCCTAACGATAAATTTAAGAGGAATTAAATTTCTATTTCCTTCTGAAGATTTATATTCTGGGATAGAGTTGAACTCTGAATTTTCTGTAGGAATTAAATTCCTCATATATGTGAAGAACTGAATTCTATCATAGGGTTAAACCCTAATAAAAGCTTTAAAGGAATTAAATTCCCACTCTCTTTTAGAGAGGCATAGGATTCTGTCATAGGGTGAAACCCTAATTTCTTCTTTCTTAAAGGAATTAAATTCCTGTTATTTTAACAGAACTAAGTTCTTAACTAGGGTTGAACCCTGATTCTGTTCATTCTGAAGGAATTAAATTCCCATAACATAGGGTTAAACCCTAATTTTATTTTAAAGGAATTAAATTCCTATAGTTCTGTGAGAATTAAATTCTCAAGCTTCCATTCCCTCTTTATGCTTTGGATCTGCATGGCAGGATCTCAACCCAATAAGAATTAAATTCTCAATTCAAGGGGAGATGTGCACTTTACAGATCCTCCACCAAAGAGAGAACTATGTTCTTCTGTTTACTATCAGAGTTAAACTCTGTTGAGAATTAAATTCTCTTTTTCTTTCAAAAAGCCTTCCCTTTCTTACCTAGGGTTTTCTTTTGTAGAAGATCCAAATTCCTCCAAAATATCAAGGCTCTCTTTTTTCTCTCTATGTATCGATCTCCCTGCATATCTCTATCCCTGTGTGTCTCTTAGCTCCTATTTATAGGAGAAGCAGCAGAATCAATTAGTTTTTTTTTGATAAATCTTTCATTGAGAGATTTGATTTGTATTCATCATTCATTTGGACCTTTGGATTATTAGGTGAATTTTATTCACCATTGGAGTTTAAATCCAGAGATTTTCCTTTGTTATTTCGGTTAGATTTAAAAGGGAAATCTTTCCAAATTAAAGATTTTTCCATAGATAGGTGATATTTAAGAATCTTTAAATTTTTAATTCAATCGGTTCCAAATAATCATTTTCCTTTGGAAAGGTTTGAGAGGTCTTTTCTCAGAATTTAATTCTGTTAACAGATAGGCTTTGAAAGCCGGTCACGTGTGGGCACGTGACCCCTTTGGAACGAGCCTTCTTCTTTCCTTTTGCGCTCTGCCTTCTGGCCGCTGCTTAGCCGTCACGTGCCACCACGTGACCCCTGGTCACGTGTGAGCACGTCACCCTCGTTTGGAGCCTTTTTCTTGATTTAATCAGAGAATGAATCCGCTGCTTTTAAATGTCACGTGCCAACACGTGACCCCTGGCCACGTGTGAGCACGTGACCTCTTCTGAAGCCTTTTCCTTGATTTGATCAGGGATCTGATGTGCCATTGCCGCTGCTTTTAAGTGTCACATGCCAACACGTGACTGCTGGTCACGTGTTAGCACGTGATGCCTCTTCTGTAGGCTTTCCTGATTTTAAATCAGGAAACAAATGCCCCCACAACGTTGTTCTCACGTGTCTGCACGTGAGTGCAACGCTGTCACCTTTTGCGACCGTTGGATTCCTCTAGGGATTTAGGAAGATGAAGCGTTTCCATCACTTCCTATAAATATTGGGGTCATTTCAGAAGAGCCTCCACTTTGCTCATCTTCCTCCTTTGAGAACTTTCTTCTTTTGAGAATTTAATTCTCTTTTCCCAGAGCTTGGTTCTCTGCCTTGAAAATCTTCCAGAGTTTAACTCTGTTCGAAGAGACTTTTCTCTTTAGGTAATGCTCTCGAATGAACGATGAACTCTCACATTCCTCTGGATTTTAAATCCAAAACAAGGGTTTTTAACCTTTTTAACAATGAACCCATTTTTCTTCAAGTTTGTTAACCAAAATACGAAACCATTTAACCTCCAACAGTACATTTCTTAGGGTTCACACGATGATCTATGGAGTTTAACTCTGTTCACAGAAAAAGCTTTTTAGGGAATTTAATTCCCTTTTTTTAATAAGGAATTTAATTCCTGTGAAGAACTCGGTTTCTTCCTATGGGGGCTCCTTAGGGTCTCCTTACCCTAGGTTGTCATTCTGCAATTAATGAAACAGGAACTTCGTAATGATGTCTTATGTGGGAATTTAATTCCTTTGATCCTGTTGGATCTGTTGTAAAGCCCGAGACAGATTTGTCCTCTAGGGGGGATGTGTAGGGTTACTTGAAACCCATTCTTTATTTGATGAGGATATTCCCTCTGTTTTATTATAACTGCTTGGCCTCATTATTAATGAGCCGTCATCCTGATTCTGTGGGACCCATGTGTTTTGTAGCCAATGGTCCCAAACAAAAGTCTACTGTTGTTTTCTTCAGCTAGTCTTCATGTTCATGCATGGATGTATATTGCTGACTTTGCTTTTGACGGTCTTCTTCCATTCGATTTCGGTGCGATGGCTTCTGCTCCGTGTTTTCCCTTTACCCGTTCGGAGGCCGCTTTTCCTCAATCACCGTCTGATGAGGAAGCGATGGCGATGATCCGGGCTCATGACCCGAACTGTACCAACTTGCTTCTATGGGGAACTTGGTACAGCCATATTATCCTGGGTCGCCGGAGTTTCCTCTGTGCAGTACCGACAGAGCCTACTTTCCCATTCTTGCCGATGGACCCTCCGAGAACGATTTTTGCTGTGGAGATGCCCAACTGGACTCCAACGGGGAGGCTCGAGCCTTCGACGACCGGTATCCCAAACCATCCAATCCCGGCTATAGATATCCTGGGGCGGCGTATTTGCGAGGGTGAGGCCCACCCTTGGGGGCAAATTTATAAGATATGGCTCACTCCTCGACACCCTACGGGCTACCTTCTTTGGGCTCGCTACATCCTTTCTGCCCATCGTGCGCGATTGCAGAAGGTCGGGTTTTATCAGGCAATATATGCGTCACTCTTCCATTATAAGTCCCCGCACGTCTGGTGGGTTAGGGCGTTCTTGAATCAATGGAATCTTCCCACCAACACTTTCATTTTAGGAGATCGCGAGGTTTCGATTTCTCTGGCAGAATTTTATGAAATCTCAGGATTGCCAATCAGGGGTGCACTGTATGAGGAGTTGTTGCCTCCTAACGAGTATGACTTCGAGCCCGAGCCTGCACCGGTTGACGGCTTGTCTGTTGAGAACGCCATTCGCCACAAGCGTCCCAGTTTGATCAAGGCGCTAGGTATTTTCGACCGATTGTTCACCGAATCCGAAGAGCAGGGTGTTACTTTCAAGAGCTTCATTGCTTGTTTCCTTCATGAGGACGTCGTGTCGAAGACAGCTCCGAAGTTCGCCAACATTAGAGACCCCTTTGGGTTTGGTCCGAAGAAGCTGTCGACCACTGAATCGGATCTAACTCAATACTATATCCCCATCATGTCGCCGATGTCTTTTGAGTCCATTGCAGCACCCGGTATTGACGAGGAGACGTTCTTCGTGGGGTTTGTCAGTGTCTGGCTCAGTTGGTTTGTCATCCCCATGCATCGTCGTTTTATGAGGGCTTCGGTTATCTACCCGGCTCATTGTATAGCTGAGGGAACGCGGTTGGCCGTCGGTATCCCGGCGTTGGCGCATCTTTATCACGGGTTGGGCACCGCAGCTAATACCTCTACTCCCGGCGTGGATGTAGTAAACTTTTCGCTTCATTATTTCACGTCCTGGGTCGAAATGCATGTGCTAGGGGCTTTCGCTATGCATCAGAGGCCCGTATTTTATGACGCCTATCCCTTCCCACGACTTATGCGATTGGTGGATGCTTCTGCCGCCGACCCGACTCAGTTTGGGGCTATTCGGGTGCTGATTTCTCCCTACGCTGCCGCTGGCGGGATGGTTTTTAATGATCGGGTCTTGTCTACTCCCTCAGGTCCAGTTCAACAACTCTGGGACCTGTCAAAAGACAACGCACCTTCTTTGAAGCCTCGGGTGGCCGCGCACTTGTACACTATTAGACCAGGCTTGGTGTTTCGCCAGGACAGTGCAGCTCTTTTCATGCGGTACAATCCGCATCGATTCGCCCGACAGCTTGGATACGACCAGGGTGTTCCTTTTGAGGCTTTTATAGTCGCCCCGATCCCTTCGCTCGATACCGTTCGTGATGCCGCTCATCATTTCATGAGGCTAAACACCGGCTCCCACTTCATGGTCCCTGAAGCTGAGTACCTGCCCCGGTGCATGGGCGCGTTTATGGGTTGGTATCTTCATCGGATCAACCCAATTATTCTTGAGGAAAGGAGGGTGCTTCTTGGCCACGACGCCCCTCCTCTGGTTCCAGGAGCTAAGCTGCGACCGAGGGCTCCGGTCCGCTTCCCTCTAAGGGATACCGGCACTGCGCTCATCCCAGGAGAATCGGAGGTAGACCTTACTCCAACGGCTGGTATGCCCCTGGGTTCCCGATCACGAGGTGGAAGGGCCCCAGTAGTAGCACCACTGCCTGTGGCAGCACCGCCCCCCGTGGCATCGACAATGGCAGTGTCATCTTCGGTCGTGGCACCGGGCAAGGGTAATAGGGATGTGGGTGTCGAAGGCGATGTGGGTCAGCGCCGCCTTAAGGCTTCGCGGGGGAGGAAGCGGTCATCCTCGGCGACCGGCTCTGGGTCTAAGCGGCGGAGGAAAGCGGCCACCAATTTGCTCGATTCTTTGGAGGAGTCTGAGCCTATTCTTGAAGACGTACCGTTGGCCCTGCAAGAGTCAGACGCTGGACTTCCCTTCCCGAGTTCGGCCGATGAGGAGGCCGCACAGTTGGCTGAGGCCATATGGCGTTCCAAAGACGTGTCTGATAACGCCAGGATTCCGAAGAAGTCATATCCCGCTGTAATTTTTCACGAAGACCCTTCGTGGATTCGGCGGCGATTTATCGGTCCTTTGGAGGAGTGGGGGGAAAGGGCTCTGAAGTAGGCCGCTTCAGAAGACGCAGTGGACGCACTCTCTTTATGGACCGGCGGCCATGAGTCTACCCTTGAACCCCGGCGAGCCCACCTCCTTGAGAAGGAGCAGCGGCTTGAAGAAGCCATATTGAGGGCTTTTTTGCGCATCGGTACGTTGTGGTTCTTTTTGTAGTTCTTCAGATTACTCACGCCTGTATATGTGTATCCTTATTCTTGTTTGAATTGTGCAGAATCTTCGACGCTGGGGGAGCTCCTTACGGGCTCATTGAAGCTAAAGCCTGCCGAAATTCCCGATGAAGCATTGCTCGATGTGGAGAGGGCTGATGAGGCTGCTCCTCTTATGGTAGAGCCTCCAGCGGCGGTTCTTGATCAGGGAGTGCTTGCCCCTTTGGGGAAGGCTCCTTTGGAGGTTGCTGCTCTAACGGCCCTTCCCGAAGGCGGCCCAGAGGCTGAGATGGAGGTAGTGGGGACTGCCCTCCCTCTGTTGGAGCCCGAGGTTCCGGCAGAGGCTGTCGAAGCCGCTATCCCCCCACTCAGAACGGGAAAAGTATTGAAGGTAACCCTCTGCATTTTAAATTAGCAACCCTTCCATGGTCTAAGCTCTTCTATCTTTCCCAGAATTGCGCGGTTTGGCGGCCACTATCGCTGATCTGTCGCCTCGACAGTCATTTCAGCGTTTATTAGAGATGGCAGCTCCACAGGCGATCTCCCCTCAGCGCATTGTCCTTTCCTCTGGGCAGGGTTAGCATCATTCACCATTTTTTATCATAGCATTGTCGCCATTTTGTTTTTTTGCGAAATGACGTTGATGTCTCTTATATAGTTTTGGAAGCTGACGACGAGGTCGAGGTCGTTGAAGGGCCAGGGGAACCTTCAGTTCCTACTTGCATGACCGTAGGTAAATGACATTTCATTATGGTTCCATTCGTTCTTCTTGCTTAAGAGTTTTATTGACGTCTTTCAAATCTGAACAGCCCTGCCAGCCTCCACAGCGTTGGAATCGCGCATCATTATGCCGCCTGGCCCTTATGCTTTGCGAGCTTCAGAACGCTTGGCCCAATTGAGCCTTGTCTCTCTGTCGTCTTTGATCGAGGAACTTCGTGCTGGCAGTGCAACAACAGCTGAAGCATTTGCTGCCGAGGCTAACGGTTCTCTTCCTTTTCTTGCCACCTACCATAGCGAAGAGGTGGTGCGAGTCTGGGTGGAGTTCTGTCGGCAGGTGGAGGCTTGCTTGCACGCACTTGAATGTTCCCGTCTTTCCTCGAAGGTCATGGCTGCAAAGGTGAACTTGCGGGGGCTGATAGCGCGGTGCGTGGCAAACATGACATCGTGCGAGAAGAGGCTCGGCTGCAAATTCTCGAAGAAAGAGCTGGCTTCTAAAGCGCTGAGCGAGCTTCAGGCGAGTCTTACTGCCAAGGCCAACAAAGCGTATGAGCTTTGGCGGCTGCTTCAAGAGTCTATCAGGGAGGTGGTGACTCTTGATAAAGCTGTCACGTTCACTCGTGAGGGTCGAGGCTCATAAGGCCACCGAGAAAGAGCTCGAAGGCCGGCTCGCTTCGTATCAGGCCCAGCAGGCTCAGGCGGAGGCCCGTCTTCTGGCGATCTTAAATCATGAGGCCGTGGCCCAACAAAAGCAGGATGAGCTGATCAAGCTGCTAAATCGTCCGCCGGCTTGAAACATTTGTATCTTTCCCTGCCTTCCTGTATATACTCATAGATGAGAGTATTTTCTTTTGCTTTTTTCATGAATTGTATTTTGTATTCATTTTGGTTTATGAATAAAAGATACAGTTTTCTTTTCAATGATGCGTCTCCTTTTTGTTGAATGTGTTTTGCGGACAATTTATCATCTCCTTGCAGGGCAACGATAGCTTAGGATTCAGGGTTAAGATCTGCTTCCTAAGACTTTTGCACTTTATGAGCCACGAGGGTCTCATAAAGAGTTTTTTCTCCCCATGGGTCGAGAGGACCTCATAGGTGTAAGTTCTTCTTAAGAATCATGAGGATTCTTAAGCGGGTTGTCCCTTGAGAGTCGTAAGGATCTCACAAGAGAGTTTTTCTTCCTTACAGGTCATGAGAACCTGCAAGTGCTGGATGTGGTCACCCTTATTCGTGTTTCACGGAGTCAAGGGTTTCTCGAGGCATCGTAGTTTAAAGACGTCGCGGTCAAGGATAAGGACCTCATAGTCCATGGATTTAAGGACTCCACAGTCCGATGTTAGTTTTAAGACATTACAATCAAGGTTAAGGACCTCATAGTCTGTGGATTTAGGGACTCCACAGTCCGATGTTAGTTTTAAGACATCACGGTCAAGGTTAAGGACCTCATAGTCCATGGATTTAGGGACTCCACAGTCCGATGTTAGTTTTAAGACATCACGGTCAAGGTTAAGGACCTCATAGTCCGTGGATTTAAGGACTCCACAGTCCGATGTTAGTTTTAAGACATCACGGTCAAGTTTAAGGACCTCATAGTCCGTGGATTTAGGTCCTCCACAGTTCGATGTTAGTTTTAAGACATCACGGTCAAGGTTAAGGACCTCATATTCCGTGGATTTAGGGACTCCACAGTCCGATATTTGGTTGCAGGGACCCATCACCTCTTTGAAGACGTTGAGGAATTACAACGTCAGGTATCAAAGGAATGAAGAGATGTACCCTTAAACCAAGGCAGAATCCGTAAGGAATCGGGGTAGTTGATTGTTAGTTTTAAGACATTACGGTTAAGGTTAAGGACATTATAGTCCGTGGATTTTAGGGACTCCACAGTCCGGTGTTTGCTCTGGATGCTTCACACGGGTTCACTGCCGTGCTTGGCGAGGACCAGGCTCCGCTGTGGGCGTTTTCCGCGGGGTCAAAGAGTGACGTTATCCGCGTTCCACATAACCAGGAATTTTGCACTAGATGCTTCACATGGGTTCACTGCCATGCTCGGCGAGGACTAGGCTCCGCTCTGGATGCTTCACACGGGTTCACTGCCGTGCTCCGCGAAGACCAGGATCCGCTCTGGACGTTTTCCACGGGGCCAAAGAGTGATGTTATCCGCGTTCCACGTAACCAGGAATTTTGCACTAGATGCTTCACATGGGTTCACTGCCATGCTCGGCGAAGACTAGGCTCCGCTCTGGATGCTTCACACGGGTTCACTGCCGTGCTCTGCGAGGACCAGGATCCGCTCTGGACGTTTTCCACTGGGTCAAAAAGTGACGTTATCCGCGTTCCACGTAATCAGGAATTTTGCACTAGATGCTTCACACGGGTTCACTGCCGTGCTCGGCGAGGACTAGGCTCCGCTCTGGATGCTTCACACGGGTTCACTGACGTGCTCCGCGAGGACCAGGATCCGCTCTGGACGTTTTCCACGGGGTCAAAGAGTGACGTTATCCGCGTTCCACGTAACCAGGAATTTTGCTGATAGTATCCGCATTTCACGGGATAGAGGTTTGACTGTTGGCGATATGTATACCACCGAGCCATGGAACTGGGAGTTGCCGCTGTTCCGTTTAGCTTAGAGTTGTGTCCGTTGTTACGAGACGAGTGCTGAGATGATCTCTAAGTCATTCGCGGCCCGTCGAGATTTTGCTTCTTCTTATGATGAAACTTGGAGGAGAAGTATGATCCCTTTTTGTTTACGCCCTTGGATTGTATACAGGGTGTGATGGAACATCACCTGTAGGGCATAAATTGAACCCTTCTTTTATATTTTATTTCTTTTTCCGCGATGCTCTATCATTTCAGCTTTTATATCGCGGAGGTCGCTATTGCCCTATCATTTCGGCTATTTTTCGCGGTGCCCAATCATTTCGGCTATTTATTTCATTTTCACTCGCTGTTTTTTTTTTATTATTGCGAGTTGCCCCATCATTTCGGCTATTTTGTGTGCATACATTTTTACCTGCTGCTTTTTATTGCAGGTTGCCCCATCATTTCGGCTATCTCGTATGCGTGTGCGGCCTACTGGCTTTTCGCCATAAACCTGAAATTAGATACAGATTTCGGCATCAGCACCACTACAACTGGGATATGTCCAGGAGCGAATCATCATCTGCCTCTGTCGATGTTGAACAAAGATGCCTTAGCAAACAGGGTTAGGGTCCCGTCGACTAAGGATTTTGACTTCATGAGCCGTAAGGGTCTCACGAAGGTATTTCTTCCTACAAGTCGTGAGGATCTCGTAGGTGTATTTTCTCCTTAGGAATCGAGAGGATTCCTAAGTGTATATTCCTCTGCAAATCGTAAGGATCCTACAAGAGGGCTTTCTCCTTATAGGTCGAGAGGACCTACAAGGGTTGTGTTCACCATATGGACATATCCCTAGTCACGGATGGGACTTTGTTAGGGAAATATTTATTCGTGCCCGTGGATTGTATACAAGGGTCAATATGAGCCGCTTGTAGGGCAGTGTCGAAGGGTATGGGGGATTTTGCTTAAGCACAGGTTTAGGTCTCTGTGACTTAAAACTTTCAAATCTTATGAGCCGTGAGGGTCCCATAAGAGAGTTCTCCTTATGAGTCGTGAGGATATCGCAAGTGCATTTTCTCCTTAGGAATCGTGGGGATCCCTAAGTGTGTTGCTCCCTTGTGAGTCGTAAGGATCTCACGCGGGTGGTTTCTCCTTGCAAGGTCGTGAGGATCCCGCAAGTGTCCTTTAACGAGGTTGCGCCCTTTCAGGTTTTCACAAACACTCGCTGGTAGCCCTGCTGTTTTTACTCATGGAGCCCTTTCGGGTTTTCATCCGTGCCCTTCTTGCTTATGGACATACCGTTTTTTTTTATTCTTTTCTTATTATTTTTTTTACGAGTTCGCGCCCTTTCGGGTTTTCACGAACACTCGCCGGTAGCCCTGCTGTTTTTACTCACGGAGCCCTTTCGGGTTTTCATCCGTGCCTATTTTGCTTATGGACATACCGTTTTTATTTTTTATTTTTATTTTTTTATTTATATATATATTTTTCTTTTTCTCTTTTTTTTTATTCATCTTGTCAGCCTAAGGATGCTGCGGTAGTAGTTTAGGGACGTTTCGGTCCGTCGTTAGTTTAAGGACGTTTCGGTCCGTCATTAGTTTAAGGACGTTTCGGTCTTTCATTAGTTTAAGGACGTTTCGGTCCGTTCAGGGGAAGACAGGCTACTGCTTATAAGGTCTGAGTTTAGGAAGATAGCGAGCGGACATAGTCATCGTCATCTATCATTGACCTAGGCGGTGGCTCATTAAGCGTAGTATTTTTTAGGAAGCGGCCGTTTATTGGCCTGAAAGACCTTTCACCGTGCATGTCCATGAGTAGATACGCTCCACCCTGGTAGACCTTGTCTATGATGTACGGGCCTTCATAGTTTGGCTCAAATTTTCCCCGCTTGGCACGATTGGGGATCATAGGTCTTTTGACCACCAGTACAAGTTCGCCTTGGCGGAATGTCCTCGGCCTAGTCAATCTTTCGTACGAGCGTGTCATCTTTGCTTTGTAGGCCTCTAGATTTTGTTGCGCTATGAGCCGGGTTTCATCGAGGGCATCAAGCTCCTCAAGCCGAAGGTGAGCATTTTCTTCGTCCGTCAGCTCATAGTGGACTGCCACTCGTAGAGAGGGTAGCTCTATCTCGAGGGGGAGCACTGCTTCCGTCCCAAATACCAACGCGTACGGCGTTGTGTTCGTGGCTATCTTAAACGTAGTTCGATAGGCCCAAAGGGCCTCTTGCAGCCTCTCGTGCCAGTATTTCTTATTTTGGGAGACCGTCTTTTTTATGATCTTTGTCAAGGTCTTATTGAAGGCCTCGGCCAGACCGTTAGCTCGTGGATTGTAAACTGAAGAATATCTCCAGTCTATATTGTGCTGCTGCGCGAAGCGGCTAATCTTATGGCTTCTGTAGGCTGGCCCGTTATCGGAGATAATCCGCCGTGGAGTCCCAAACCGATAGATGACGTGCGTCTTAAAGAAGTGGAGGATATTCTCCATCTTCACTTCCCTCAGCGGTACTGTTTCTGCCCATTTGGAGAAGTAATCAGTTGTCGCCAGGATGAAACGATGCCCCCGGGACGATGCTGGTTCGATGGGGCCGACTATGTCAGTCCCCCACATTTCGAATGGCCAGCTAGCCACCGTCGGATGTAGTGGATTCGGATGCTGGTGGATGAAATCCCCGTGGATTAGGCATGAGTGGCATTGCTTCGTATATTCGAGGCAGTCCTGGATCAGCGTGGGCCAGTAGTAACCCATCCGTTTAATTTTTAACTTCATCTTCGGGCCTGCTTGATGAGAACCACAGATTCCGTCATGAACTTCCTGAACGACTCTTTCTACTTCGTCAGGTCCTAAACATCTCAGCCACAGAGAATCAAACGACCTCTTATACAGAGTATCTGTAACGTTTTGAAAATCGTTTCGGTGAAATTTCGAAAAATCGATAAAATAAGGGGGTTTTCTGTAAAAAGTCAAAATATAAATATCTTATTATAAAAATTAAATATACATATTCTAACTATGTAATTGCTAGTATTTGGTGTTTATTGAGCCACTGGTGAAATTTCAAATTTTCTGAAAAAAAATTTATTTTATTATTATTTTAAGCCGTTACTAATACATTTAATTAGGGAAAATTACAAATTGGAATGGGGTAATACAAATTCTGTGAGCCACGACAACCTAGAATCTAGTTTGTAACATGTTCTTTTTCTAAAATTCTCCTCTTGGTTCTAGTTGTTTTTAGAATGCTAGATTAAATAAAAATAAAATAGAATTATTGAGGTGTGATGTGTAAATGAGGTAAAAAGGGGGGGGTTGACTTGGAAAAACAAACACACATTTCCCATCTCATTTTCCAACCCAACACAGCAGCCCCCTCCCCTTGGTCGAGCCCACTCTTCAACTAGAGAAGAAGAAAAAAAAAAGAAATTAAAAGAAAGCATTAAACAAAGTTGTGGTGTTGAATAAATGAGGTATGGGCACTCCTTTTTGACTTTAAAACACACACATATTTCACTCTCTCTCTTCCCTCAAAGTTGCTGGCCGAGCCTTCCCCCTTGGCTGCCCCAAATTTCCTTACCTCTTCCCACTTCAAAAATCTTCAAACAAATCAAAAGAAAATCCGACAAACTCCAAATCCATTCCTTACCCATTATTCCTTGGCCCATCTTGCATGGATCTTGAAGCAAAGTTGATGTTTTGGAGGCTGGGTTTTCATGTTTGATCTCTTGATTGATAGGTATAAATCTTAACCTATGGTTTACTTGTTGAATTATTACTTTAATTTAGCCTATTAAGTGTTTAAATGTGGAATTTGTTGCAAGATTTAATATTCAAAAGAAGGGTCAAATTAAGATTAGGGTTTGGAAATTCTAGAAATTGGGTTTGATCAAGATAGGGGTTTTGATCATTTATTTGTGGTTGTGAGATGTAGTTTAACACATCAAAGCATGTAAAACCTAATCTTTTTGCTAAATTGTTAATTGTTAAATTTAAATTGTCCTAATTATGATTGTTTTGCAAACTAGATTTTTGTAATTAATATAAAGTAGTGAGATTAAAATCTAGTTAGTGGTTGTGTGGCTTAGTTAATATGTTTTAATGAGAATTATGGCCACTAGAATTGTTAAAATATTTAAAGTTGATTAAAACACCAAGTTTTGAGCTAAAATGGAAAATTGTGCTAATTTTGTTAACTAAGTTTTGTAAATATATATATTTTGATGAGAATAAATTATTGGAATGGTTTATATGACTTGGTTATGATATTGAGTGGATATTGCGGCCGCTAGATTTGTTTAAACGTCGAGTTTTGTACAAAAACGGTTAATTTTGCTTGCTGGATTTTCGGAAAAATAGCTTTTAAAGTGAGTTTGAGATTTTTGTGAGTTTTAACCTATTTTATATTAAAATTAGTGTTCGTGAATGTGAAAATGAGTGTATTTGGGTTTTTCTCGATGGTCGGGCGTTTGTACACCGACGTCGAGAGTTTTTGGGTTAATTTGTGAAAGCAACCATAGGTTTTGACCTATATGGGATTCGTGTGTCATTTTGGTCATGAGTCGGATTTTAATACGATACGATGTGTTATGATATGTAGGTACCCCCATGTGGACTTCGAGACGACAAGTAAGCGCGTGGCGACGTCGGCACCGGCGAGCGAGGACCAGGTGAGTAGATTTATATCTACGGGGAGAAGTCGGGTGGATGGCGTATAGCACCCCCGCAGTCCGTAGTGTAGCTTATATATATATGTTTATATAGGTGTTTTATGATACGAGAATGTTCATTCATGTTATGTTTATGTGTTCATGGAGTACCTTTGGGTTATTTGCGAAACCCTAGAGTAATTGTTATACCCACATACGCACACATAGACTTGCATACGTTACTTTCTTGTGAGCAGATTGGGATGTGTATATGTGTATATATGCGTAGGTATGGGACTATGCATATGTACATTCATATACGCATGCATGGATAATGAGGATAGTACTTGGGATTTAAGATGAGTCGATGAGATTTGATTTGAGACCGTGAGATCGGTGATATAACAGGGTTCGTATTTGAGATACGACATGACGTTGTAACGGGTCCTTGACGTAGTGTTTCACACACGTGCATGTATACTTAGGCGGTATCAGTATTGTACTTGACGTAGATCAGTACCCCGATCATGATATTTGATAAAGAGGATACCAGGTGAATAGTACGATGAATGTGATATTGACCCGTACCCAGATTTGGGGATGCCGTACGACGGATTTACGTACGAGCTATATTTTGATGATTGATCCGCACTCTTGACGTGGGATGTCTGGTTATAGATATGGTATCGGATATGATATTATTGAGGCGGTATCACCGACTAATATATATACAGGTAGGTATATGTATCGACTCAGATGTTAGGCGGTTTCCTTACCTGTAGTCTAGCTTGTAGCATAGCCCGTTAGTTTAGTTAGTTGTTAGATTAGATTCGGTTCCTACCTATTTCAAAGCTTACGAATCGTGCGTATCTTAAAAGACAAGTCAAGGGATTCTACGGATATTTCCAAAAAACGTATCTTTTCTTAAAAACACCGTAGCCCCTATTTTCAAAACCCCACGATTCGTGTTATTTCAAAAGGCACCATTGTAGGACTTATATTAGGTTAATGCAGATTAGTTATCGTCGCGTCTAGTATTCAGCTCCCGCTCATTATTGTTGTTCGCTCGGCATCACATACTTATATTATGCTTCATATTCTACTGTTGATATCTTGTGGTTAGGACACTAGCACCATTACCGATGATGCGTATGTACCACGTACACTTACTTGCCGGCTCACACACATCTTCATCGGTAATTGCCATGTCACGTACACCTTAGAAAATATTATTGCTTGACATAGCCTGTTAGCTAATAGTTTAGGCATGATATTAGTGTGCTTGCCTTATATGTTAGTTTAGATATTGTAGTTATTACTTGTCACTTCATGCATACTGTTATTCATTGTTATACCTCATTCATGGATTCTCATGCATATATTCACTATTTTACTGCTATTGAGGTTTTGGATTCGGATTTCCATGGGATTTTCTGGATTTGGGGGAAAACCGCAAAACTTATACAAACTTCTTCTCTTTCTTTTTAAATGAAAAGCGCAGTTTTCCCATGATGTATGAGTCGTCCACCATGAGTTTGCTGATGGATTTCGAGACCTGATTCGAGGAGATGGATGAACCGTTTCGGGTACATGGTGGACCCGGTAATGTACCCCGGGGCAAGAAGCTTGTGGTGATGACGATGAGCCTGGCAGGGGGAGACTACCTACCGGTGATTTTACCCGACGCGTCGGATATCCGGAGGATACCGTCCTGGTCTTGAGATGGATGGTAAAGGCCGGTCTGGACTGACGGCGCCCTAGATATTGAGATTGAGACATTGAGATTTCGAGATATTGAGGTACTGAGATTTGATGATACATGCCAGTCCGGATAGCCGGAGCCTGAGGTTTTGAGACATTGAGATTTATGTTTTGTGTCGATGCTAGACACTGTTGATGCTGATTTCATTTATGATACCTCATTTTAAAAATACAAAGGAAATCTCACTAAATTATGAAAACAGTTTCTTCATTTACATGTATTCTGTTTTCATGCATTCATACCCCATTCATATGATATATTGCTACCTGAGGCACTAACACGGGCACATGAGATCACACTCGGGTTAGATATTACCCTAGCTATTGTTATTAGGCTGCTGATTATATATTTGAGGATATATTATGACCATATGACCTAGGATTGCGTTGTTCATGCGATTTCTGTTCATAGATGTTTTTCTACTCACGAGTTGGCAACTCACCCCCGTTGTGCCACAGTTTCTTGCAGGTTTTGTCGTACAGGTTTCATTACGGCTTTGCTGGCACTACTTCCTTTTCCGGGTGATTTGCTATTAGGTAGGTTTATTTGTATCGTACCCCCCCATTATATATCTTGTATATCATTATTCTGTTGTATCTAGAAGTTCCATCAACCAAACATGTATTTATTTTGAGATAGAGACCAGTGATGTTATTCCTTCGACCTTAGAGTCGCGCGTTATATTTCTGTGGTTTTCTTGTGGTTTTGAGTTTTCTTTTGAATTTTGATCCTCGCCATTGGCGTTGTATATTATATTGCTTGTGTAGTTGTGACCGTCGATTGACGAAGAGCTAGCTCCCGCTTGGGGATGCCTTTTTATTGATTTCGTATACTATTCATGTTGTATCCCGTTTGGGGGCCAGTATTTACAAAGGAGACTCTGCCGAAATTTTCAGGAAATACTTGATGTTTTTAAAACCGCATAACTCGGCTTATGTTATTAAACTACTTGATTTTAAATTGGTTTTCCTTCACTCTACTACTTTTCATGGTTTTGGATTTCTGGGTTTTCGGCTTACTTAGATTACGTACGCCTCGAGACGTTTCGTAGTTTAAGTGCCGGTCATGTTCCGTACTTTCGGGGCGTGATAATATCATTGAAGAAAGCGAAAGATAGAGCTCGTTTCATGAGCTGATGTCTTGAGGACGCTTCTTCGGGCATTCGGTGGGACTTAAAGTAGTCTATGAAGACTTCCCTCCAGTCCTCAGCCTTCTCACGGTCTTTTATCTGTAGGGTCGTCTGCTCAGTCGCTCCCTTCTCTTCGGATGATTCCGGAGATATTTCTGCTGGGGCAAGCACCCGACGGCTTTGTACCATGATTTTAACGTCATCGAGGTTCTCGTCGGCCAATTCTTTAGCGAGCTTAGCTAACGCGTCCGCTTTGCTATTTTCCGCGCGTGGTATGCTTTCCAAAGTATATGAGGGAATTTGGGTCAACAGTTGTTGCACCTTTTCGCCGTACTTCACCAACTCTGGTTTGCACGTTTGGTAGTCACCATTTACATGACTAACGACCAGTTGAGAGTCCCCGTATATAAGGAGGTCTTCAATTCCCATGTCAATGGCGATCTCGAGGCCCGCTATCAAAGCTTCGTATTCGGCTTCGTTATTCGTCCTCGGCTCTGTTAAGGAGAAGGCGAAGCGCATAATCCCTCCTTGTGGAGTTACGAAGATGAGGCCTACTCCCGATTTGATTATGGGGGTACATTGTTTGCGCTTCTTCATGGAAGATGATCCATCAAAATAGAGTTCCCATCGGGTATCACCGCCGCCGATCGCATCAAATGCATGTTCGTCGGGCAAATCGCAGTTCAGAGGAGAACCGGCAGGTACTGGATGCTCAGCAAGGAAGTCGGCGATGGCTTGACCTTTCACTGCCTTAAGAGGCTGATATGTTATTGAAAACTCCATCAGGAGCAGCGCCCATTTAGCGAGTCTTCCTGTCAATATGGCCTTTGACATTAGATATTTTAGGGGATCCACCTTTGATATGAGACGGACTTCATGTGCCAATGCACAGTGCCTGAGTTTTGTTATCGCAAAGATTAACGCCAGGCAGTGTTTTTCAGTGGGAGAGTAATTGCTTTCTACCCCTAGCAGAACTCGACTTAAGTAGTAGAGTGCCCTTTCTTTTCCCTGGTCATTCTCTTGCGCCCATAATGCGCCCAATGAACCTTCTAGGGTAGTTGTATAAAGAATGAGAGGCTTTCCCTTGACCGGCGCAGCCAACACTGGAGGGTTCTGCAGGTACTGCTTGATCTCGTCTAGTGCGCCTTGGCATTTGTGATCCCAAACGAATGGAGTTCCCTTCTTCATCAGGTGGCTGTAAGGACGGCACTTGCCTGAAAGATTGGCGATAAACCGTCGGATGTATGCGAGCTTCCCTTGGAGAGACTGCAACTGTTTGAGGGTTCTCGGCGGAGGCATTTCCATGATCGCCTTGATCTTAGATGGATCTATTTCGATACCTCGGTGTCGGATGATGAATCCCAGGAATTTACCCGAGGAGACTCCGAACGCGCATTTGAGGGGATTCATCTTCAAATTATATTGCCGAAGGCGTTGAAATACAGTCTTCAGATACTTTAAATGCTCTTCGTATGACATGCTCTTCACCACGAGGTCATCAATATAGCACTCGACGATGTCATGTATGAGATCATCGAAGATCTTTGTCATGGCCCTTTGATAGGTAGCACCGGCGTTCTTTAGACCAAAGGGCATAACCTTGTAGCAGAATATTCCCAAAGGGGTCCGGAAAGCCGTATGTTTCTGGTCTTCAGGATTCATTTTTATTTGATTATAACTTGATGAGCCGTCCATGAAGGAGAAAACCTCATGCGTGGACGTATTATCTATCATTAGCTCGGTTACCGGTACTGGGAAATCGTCCTTCGGGCAGGCTTTATTGAGATCCCTGAAATCCACGCATATGCGCACCGTCCTATTTTTCTTCATTACAGGAACGATGTTGGCAATCCAGTCAGGATATTGGACTTCTTGGATAAATCCGGAATCGATCAGCTTCTTGACTTCGGCGTTGATGCTCATCTCAAGCTCGAGCCGCATCCTTCTCGGCGCCTGCTTGACTGGCTTGATATCCGGGGATATTGCTAATTTATGCACAGCAATCTCCGGATCTAATCCCGGCATCTCGGAATAGTTCCACGTGAAGCAATCTTTATGCTGTAGAAGCACGTCCTTTAATGCAGCCACCCTTTCTTCAGATAGCCGCTCACTGACGAATGTCGGTCGCGGATCGTCTGCCAATCCCAACTCAATCTTCTTGAGGTTATCTGCAGTAGTATGTATGCCATCTTCCAGTTCTTTCGGAGCTGGTGGGAATTCTGAGATTACCTCATTGTCCTTGTTTTCAAAGCACCAAGGGAGCTCATCTATATCCTCGGGCTCTTCTTTTAATATTGTAATCGTGTAACAGGTGCGAATCCGCTTCCAAGATTGATATGGATCTGGTTCTGCTTTTGCGGCTTTGGGCTCGTGCTTTTGTGGCTGCGTTACCCTCCAGCTGCTGGATAAAGCGAATCTGCCTTGTTGGTATTGGTCTTCGACCCAGTTCTTGAAGGTGAAGCAGTCTTCGATAGGGTGTCCTATGGCTCGGTGATAAGAGCAATAGCCCGGATAAGAAACCTCGTTAACTTGCTCAGGGTGCTTAGACTCCGGAAGTGCGATCATTTGATGTTTTATAGCGAGCTCGAGTAGCTTCTTCGTCTTGTCTCGAAGGAAGGAATACGCTCGACTCATCTTCTTCATGAGGAACAAATCCGGACCGCGCGATGCCCGATCACACGACTCTCTAATCCTGCGTCGTTGTTGTCGGCTTTTCTTTCTGCTTCTTGATTTATTTCTGCCTCTGCGTCGGGCCTTTTGTACAACGGGTTGACAGGGAGGAGCATCTTTGTCTTTTGCAGCCTATTGAAACAGACGTTGCGTCCTGGCCCTCTCGTAGATGGCCATCTCGCGGTTGTGGTCTTCCCGAGCTTTTTGACCTGCTTTCCTGATAAGCTTTTCCACTTGTTCTTCAAATGACGGACTCGGCACTTCACTCACGGGATCCGGTTTTGATGAAGGGTTGGCATTGCTGGACAGGGCGTTTTCCTCCTCATCGAAGTTATATACGGCTTAGCTGCCGTGGGCTCGCTCCCGTTTCTCGGATCTCACATATCCAAGCCCAAGCGTTTCCATTCTCCCGTTGGGCAATTTGTGCTGAGTCCTAGGGACATTCCAAATCTTGTTGTAGAACCGAGCTTGTCGAACAGTCTGTTTTAAGGGTACTCCTTGGCGCTTCAATAGCCTCTTTAGTCCACTTGTGTAATATCTAGGCAAACGGATGGGTTGGAGCCTGTCGAGTGTAGAATCCGCACCATGCCAGATCTCTTTCTCTACTTTCGTCTCTGAGGATCGGTAGAATAGGATTACCTTCTCACCCCTTTGCCTGGGAGGGACGTAAAACGTCTGCAGGTCCTGTACATTGTAAGCTTGAAGTGTGTCGAGATCCTTGTAGTGTTCTTGCGGCACCATTGTGATTTGCAAACTTTGATCATCGCCAGGGGATGCTTGTATTGACGGCCGACTGGAGATTACGGCATTAACCTCATCTTCCGAGTCACTTCTAAAGACCAACATGGGGGCGGACGGTCCCGGGTTGTTGCGCCGGGACGGACCAGCGTAGACTATCTCTTCTTCTTCTTCGGTCTCGCTCCCGAAAACAGGGACGGTGGCGGCGGCTTTGTTCTCCAGCTTGCGACACTTTTCTGTATCCTCGAAGTCTGGCAAAAAGTACTTCGCATCTTCATACTTGCGGACTTCGTTCATGGAGAATGGGTTCAGCTCGCCTGTTACGGTATATTCGAAGCCATCCTTGAAGTACTTCATACACTGATGCTGTGTAGAAGGGATGATGTTGTATTCATGTAACCAAGGACGACCGAGCAAGGCGTTATAGCAGGTCTTGGCGTCAATGACATGGAATTTGATGTCCGTGATGAGTAGTCCAAAGCGTAATGTTAGTATCACGGATCTGAGAGTCCGTGACGATTGGGAGTCGAAACCAGAGATGGTAATTTTGTCACGAGCGAGGTGTTGCACACTTATGCAGATTTCCTTTAACACCTGAACGTTAAGGAGATTGACGGAGGATCCATTATCTACCAGGATCTTGCCTATCTTGATATCATGGCAGTATCCAGAGACATATAGGGGACGATTGTGGTCGCATGTCCCGAGGAGAAGGTCTTCGTCACCGAAAGTGATGTCGGCCGTATGCACTTCTTCCAGTTCATCCTTCATCCTTTCCGCGGCGAGGAAGGCTTGGAATTGCTCGGGTTCTTGTAACGCCTTAATTAGTGAATCTCGCGCTTCTTTTGATAATAGGAAGGCATCGAGAATGCTGGGTTGAGAAGATAGCTTCCTTAGGTGCGCTAGGATGTTGTAGTCCACGTTACCCTTCCTGGGAGGGTCCTTAGTAGTCAGCTCTTTCATGACTTGGACATCTAAAGTGATATCCTCAGTGACCTTTTCCTTTCCCTTATCTTTTCTATTTGCGGGCCCGAGATTCCTTTCCGGGAGAGTACGATTGCGCAGCTGAATGTTTTCGCAGGCCTCTGGTTCTTCCTCTTTCCCTAAAACGGATTCTTTAAAGAGAGGGCCCAGAGCCATTTCTTCATCAGAGTCGCTCCCAAAGGTGAGAACTTGTGACCCTCCGGCGTTAACCATGTAACAGTTGCCAGTAGTTCTGTTGTGCCCGTCGGCAGTACTTCTTCGTTCCCGACGAATCTTGCGTTTCATGCGCTTAAAATGTTGCCGATGAGCAACATATCCCTGCTACCATATCTTAAAGGCGTCGCACTCCTCCGTAGGGTGTGAAATTTTCCGATGATATGCGCAATAATTAGGGTGCCTCTCCGCCCCATTGAGCGTGTTTTCTTCCGAGGGTGGTAGCTTCATTCCCATTGACATGGCTTTGGCAAACCTTTTCCTCGTCTTGAATATCTTTTGGTCTGCCTCAGATGCCTTTCGATCTGGCGGGAGTACTTCAACTCTTTCGTTTAGTCTCCTGCGCTTGGCTCCTTCCGATGCAGCCATCTCACGCTCCTGATCGGCTTTACTCTTCAAACGAATCTCGTCTAGAAAGGCGTCGATCATTTCATCTGTTGGCCATACAAGTTCTGACTCAGGTCGTGCCCCCAGTTTCTCAGTGCCGGGAGTTCTTTCATCTTCCGAGTAGGAAATCACATGACAACTCGCCACATATCCCTCGGATTCATCCGACGAACTCTCTCCATCATCTTCCTCTTGAAAGATGTGGTTGAGGAACTCTTGCAGCGTGACAGGAGTTCGCGCCTTTTGATTGTACTCTTCTAGCGCGTCGATTTGCTTCTGCAAGTTCGTGCGCTTGTCTCCAGGCTTCACGGGCTTCTTAGATTTCTTCTTCTTTTTCTTCGAAGATTTTGACGGTTGGGCGTGAGTATTTGGGCCATCACCATGAGTCTTTGTAGTTGGGCGCGGCTTCAACATCCCTTCGATAATTTGAGGTTCAAGCGGGTCCTTCCATTCGACTGCCGGGCAAGCATGAAGGTCCCTCAGCATTCTTTTGGTTTTAGTTGACAGCACGACCTCCCATGGAGCTTCTTCAATAAAGGAACAGGTTGCCCCCGGTGTATCTGCTTTCTTAGGAATATGCGGTTGTGGTAGGTTCACCTTCCACTTTTCGGACAGCTCAAACTTCCCCTGGAGGTATTGATCTTCAATCCATCCTTTAAAAACGAAGCAATCCTCAATCGGATGGCTTACCGTTTGATGGTAGGGGCAATAGTTGGGGTTATTCACCTCAGTGGGTTGTGGTGGTCGCCTTGGATTTGGCAGGTTTATAAGTCTGTTACGTACTGCCAACTCGAATAACCGTTTCGTCTTATCCCGCGGGAACGAGTAGGGGCGCTTCATCTTCTCGTTATAATACCAGCGTCTTTCTTCCAATTGATCCGCCAGCTTTGGGGCATTGGGTTGCTGCTGGGCATTCGCGACGAAGGTTGCCTTTCCTTTACCCTTGTCATTCCGAGGTTCTGGCTTCGGGGGAGGCGGTCTATGATCCATCTGGTCCATCTGAGCCAACTTGTCGATTAGAGCCTGGAATGTGGTTTGCTTAAAGAATATCATAAACTGGGAGATAGTTGCGTGAGGGTCTAGGGTTCCCACGAACATCCCCACCGCGGGCGCTTCCTCAATGCGTTGCTCGCATTTCGACCACAAATTTCGCCAGCGTATACCATACTGGACCCACGTTTCGCCTGGTTTTACCCTGGCATTAATCAATGCCGTTATTGGAGTGCGTTCGCTGGCGCTTGCGAATCGCTGAGTGAATAGCAACTCCATTTCAACGAACGTCTTGATAGAATCGTTCGGGAGTTCCGAATACCACTCGAACGCTGTTTCTGATAAGCTGCCCACGAACTGGTGAAGCAACAGTTTACCACCACCACCGGTGTTACCGCAAAGGGCCCTGAACTAGGCAACATGTTGATGGGGATTGCCGGTTCCCTTATATACGTGAAATTTTGGTATTGTATAACCCGGCGGGTATTTGATTTGGTCGTACCAGCTTGGATACGGCCGCCCCATTTTTACGACTTGACCAGCTGCCTCAGTCGCATGATGAACCAAGATTTGCTGGGCTATATAGTCGTCCAAGTCAGCCTTAGAGATTGTCTCCTCCTTGGCCGTTGAGAGAGCCGGTGGTGGATTTGACGTTTCTCCCCTGTCGTCTTCAAGGACGATCGGGGGATCCTCAGCGGGTGGGTCTTGTTGGATCATCATTCCCACTATATCCTGGAATAAGTGGGCTATCTGCTTTATATTGGCCGCTTGTTCCGCAGCCTCTTTATCTTTCTTTTCCAACATCCTCCGGAGGAACTCGGCGTCAGTTTCCTGTTCTTGTTGCTGATCCGAGGAAGCCTCGGGGCTTTCTTTCGGCCCAGTAAGCGCGGCCATTGCAATCATCATTTCCTAGAGCTTTTTCTGTTGCTCCTGAGCTTTGGTTACTGACCGTGTAAGCGGTCTATGGCCTGTAGACGCACGGCTGTCTTCCTTCCCCGATGCCATGTATACAGTATGGACCATCCAGCCCCCAGCCTTAGGGCGTCTGGGTTCAGCGCTTTTAGCTCTCGTCGCAGGCCCGGGGATCTTCTCCGGCCTCCTCTTTTTATGAGCAGTGGAAGTTGAGGGGGCCGTTGAGGTGGGCACCCAGACAGCTTTTCGTGGCTTCGCCTGGTGACTGGCTTCCTGTTGGATTTTCAGCTTCTTGTGCCGGCGGGAGAAGTTTGGATCGATCATCGAGTCTCGGGCCTGCCGCCAGACTTTATAGATTCGGGAGGACAGCCGTTGAGGAGATTGGGGCTGTTCTGTTTTTACTTCTACAGCCTTTTTCAGCGGAGGGGGAGACCTCTTTAGCACCACGGTAGGAGAATTCCTACGCACATTATTTAGCATCTCAAAGCTGTTCCCAGTCGGAACAGCAGCATTAACTTCTGCCATCGGGGCTGGTGGAGTTAGCCCAGAGGGAGAGTTGCCCCCAGCCTTCCTCATTCGGCGCCAGTAACGACGTCGAGCGCGTCGTGCTGATGGAACCGGCCTGGTGAGGGCGATAGCCTCGTCTTGCCCCCTGTGTAGGTGGGGGGTCGCTGCTGGTGTTAGCCTGTCAAAGACCGATGTCCTTTGGGTAGCAGGAGCGGGAGGTGGAGCCATCAATCTTATAGAGACCGACTTTTTGGCAGGGGAAGCCGCCTTGACGACTTCAGGAGCAGGACCGGTCACTTTCTTAGAAGCAGCCTTCTCTGGGATTGCAGGCCCCATTGCGGGTCCACAGGAGTTCTGGCCCAATCTAGAGAAGACCGAGGCGCTGGCGTTGGGCGACCCATTGAGAGGGGCCACAGCAGGGGTAAGACGATCAAAGACCGACTTCTTGGGAGCCTCCTTTGTCAGCACCGGAGCGGTGAAGCTTGTCGGCGGGAGCATGGTCCCAAAAAACAATCCTGTGGTGGCTCGAGTGACTTGTTCCACGGGCATTGTGAATAGCGAAACAGCTTGGGGTCCGTAAGCTATACCTCCTGGCGAGGCAGAGCGTTGGTTGCAATTGCAGTCCGAGCAGTTGGAGCATTTCGCCCAAGTAGGAGCCATCGATTCTTTGCTTTCTGCAATAAGCAAGACGCCAAGTCTTAGTACCTTGAAACCCAAGGGCAACCATTAGCGAACCACAATTGGTTCGCGAATCACGACACACGAGGTGTGGAGTGGAAAGAGGAAAAGGTCCCACCGGGCGTGCCAGAATCTGTTCCCCTCCGAACGGCGGCCGGGACATGGACTGTCTCGCCTGAGGTTCGGGGCAGATGCTAATTGGTGCTATCCGTCCACCTCTCCGAAGATGCCAAGTTTATTTATGGCACCGTATATCGAAGGTTTAAACGGATGCGTCCGATGTAGCAGACTCCGTCAGATTCCCCCTCGCTTGAAGGGTTTTTGATTGTGGGGACGCTCTTCCCTGCAGGCGCAAGCCCCTGCAGTTAATTACGCTACCGCATCGCGGTAATCACTTTCTCCTTCTCCAGATGGTCACTTCGTGTCGTGTGTGTTTATTTTAAGTTTCGTTGCCCGTGGATTGTATACGGAGACTGAGTTATGTCGTCGCCCGTAGGGCGTGGACTAGTCCAAATCCGTATTATCTTAGATTTGGGTTTGGGGGTTTGGATTTAAGGATACGTTAGCCTCATTTGAGACTAAGATCGACTTAAACATTTGTTAAGGACACGTTAGTCTAGTTTTTAGACTAAGATCGACTTAACGGGATCGTTTAGATCCAACAATAGAGCCATTAAGGGAGCCCTGTTGTTTAGTTTAGTGACGTTGCGGTCAATAGGTAGTTTAAGGACATTGCGGTCCATGGGTAGTTTAAGGACATTGTGGTCCATGGGTAGTTTAAGGACATTGCGGTCCAATGTTAGTTTTAAGACATTGCGGTCAAGGTTAAGGACCTCATAGTCCGTGGATTTAAGGACTCCACAGTCCGTAGTTAGTTTTAAGACATCCCGGTCAAAGTTAAGGACCTCAGAGTCCATGAGTTTAAGGACCCCACAGTCCGTTGTTAGTTTTAAGACATCTCGGTCACGGTTAAGGACCTCATAGTCCATGAGTTTAAGGACCCCACGGTCCGTGTCAATGTGTGGTCATCGGGACCCGTCACCTCTTTGAAGACGTTGAGGAATTACAACGCCAAGTATCAAAGGAGTGAAGAGATGTACCCTTGAACCGGGGTGGATTAAATAGTCTTTGGCCCAATTTGGGATCAAGACCAATTAATTATATTATGAGCCCATTAGCCCAGTTAAGTCTGAATTGAGGACTTATGGCCATCTTGGGCTAAGTCCAATCATGTTTGGAATATTGGCTTCCTGTTGGTCCATTGAAGGAGAGGCTTTGCCTCTGGCCATTTAGCTAATTGGGCTAACGTAAATTCAGCAGTGTTGAACACTGGGATCAAGTTAATGTTTTAACACTAAAAGAGAGTTGGTGTTAAACACCAGCAACAGGGGGTTCAAATTAGTGTTAAACACTAGAGCGAATCAGTATCAAACACTAGCAGCAGAGGTTTCAAATTAGTGTTAAACACTAAGAATAATCAGTGTTAAACACTGGTGACAGAGATTTTAATTTAGTGTTGAACACTAAGGGAGTTAGTCTTAAGCTCTGTTAACAGGGGTTTAATTTAATATTAAACACTAAGAAATTCAGTGTTAAACACTACAAATAAAGTTCTTTGATTAGTGTTTAACACTAAGGCCAAACAGTGTTTTAACACTGGATTCAGAGGTTCCAATTTAGTGTTAAACACTGAAGCAAGAGGGGTCACGTGGTAGCACGTGAGGGCGCCCTCCCTTCATTTGTTCTGCTGAGAATATTGCCTCTTTTAGAGCATCACGTGCCATCACATGACGGGCATTTAAATGCTTGTATGTTAAAGCTTCTGCCAAAGGTCACGTGGGTCACGTGAGGCACTGCCTCAAAGGCCCTTCTCTGTGGATCTTTTCGGGGGTCACGTGGTGGCACGTGACCCTGCCTCTTTGTATGTTTTTTAGAATATCTGTTAATCCCTTTTTTTAAGAATTAAATTCTTCGTAGGGTTGAACCCTAACGATAAATTTAAGAGGAATTAAATTCCTATTTCCTTCTGATGATTTATATTCTGGGATAGAGTTGAACTCTGAATTTTCTGTAGGAATTAAATCCCTCATATATGTGAAGAACTGAATTCTATCATAGGGTTAAACCCTAATAAAAGCTTTAAAGGAATTAAATTCCCACTCTCTTTTAGAGAGGCATGAGATTCTGTCATAGGGTGAAACCCTAATTTCTTCTTTCTTAAAGGAATTAAATTCCTGTTATTTTAACAGAACTAAGTTTTTAACTAGGGTTGAACCCTGATTCTGTTCATTCTGAAGGAATTAAATTCTCATAACATAGGGTTAAACCCTAATTTTATTTTAAAGGAATTAAATTCCTATAGTGCTATGAGAATTAAATTCTCAAGCTTCCATTCCCTCTTTATGCTTTGGATCTGCATGGCAGGATCTCAATCCAATGAGAATTAAATTCTCAATTCAAGGGGAGATGTGCACTTTACAGATCCTCCACCAAAGAGAGAACTATGTTCTTCTATTTAATATCAGAGTTAAACTCTGTTGAGAATTAAATTCTCTTTTTCTTTCAAAAAGCCTTCCCTTTCTTACCTAGGGTTTTCTTTTGTAGAAGATCCAAATTCCTCCAAAGTATCAAGGCTCTCTTTTTTCTCTCTATGTATCGATCTCCCTGCATATCTCTATCCCTGTGTGTCTCTTGGCTCCTATTTATAGGAGAAGCAGCAGAATCAATTAGTTTTTTTTTTTTGATGAATCTTTCATTGAGAGATTTGATTTGTATTCATCATTCATTTAGACCTTTGGATTATTAAGTGAATTTTATTCACCATTGGATTTTAAATCCAGAGATTTTCCTTTGTTATTTCGGTTAGATTTAAAGGGGAAATCTTTCCAAATTCAAGATTTTTCCATAGATAGGTGATATTTAAGAATCTTTAAATTTTTAATTCAATCGGTTCCAAATAATCATTTTCCTTTGGAGAGGTTTGAGAGGTCTTTTCTCAGAATTTAATTATGTTAACAGATAGGCTTTGAAAGCCGGTCATGTGTGGCCACGTGACCCCTGGTCACGTGTGGGCATGTGACCCCCTTGGAACGAGCCTTCTTCTTTCCTTTTGCGCTCTGCCTTCTGGCCGCTGCTTAGCCGTCGCGTGCCACCACGTGACCCCTGGTCACGTGTGAGCACGTGACCCCTGGTCACGTGTGAGCACGTGACCCTCGTCTGGAGTCTTTTTCTTGATTTAATCAGAGAATGAGTCCGCTGCTTTTAAATGTCACGTGCCAACACGTGACCCCTGGCCACGTGTGAGCACGTGACCTCTTCTGAAGCCTTTTCCTTAATTTGATCAGGGAACTGATGTGCCTTTGCCGCTGCTTTTAAGTGTCACGTGCCAACACGTGACTGCTGGTCACGTGTTAGCACGTGATGCCTCTTCTGTAGGCTTTCCTGATTTTAAATCAGGAAACAATTATCTGGTAATGACAGGGTAATAAACTACGTGTAAGTGTAAATGCTCCGTGCTCGCGTCAGTGCCTCAAATAGTAATATGTCATGTGAATGAGTCTGCATACACCATGAATGTAAAATAATCAATCCTGAAATCTGGATATATCTGTATAAGAAATCTTTAACTTTTATCATGATAAAATTGTATAGAAAACTGAAATATCATCGATGAAATCCATGGAAATCCGTGTCAAGCAATGACACAAAACATGTAAATCTCAAGTCTCAATACCTCATAGTCTCAATATCTCATATTCTCAATATCTCGGACTCCGTCAGTCCGGATCGGCCCATATCATCAAATCCCACGACAACGGTCGGTATCCTCCGGATATCTGCCGCGCCAGACATCACCGGTAGGTAGTCCTCCCCTGCCAAGCTCATCGTCTACAACTCGATCTTCTTGCCCCGGGGTACCATACCGGGCCCACAATGTATCCGAGACGGTTCATCCACTCCTCGAATCGGGTCTCGAAATCCAACAGAAAACATGAAATCTCATGGTGGCCGACACATACATCACGAGAAAACCGCAACTTATATTTTAAAAAGAGAGGAGGAGAGAGAGAAGTTTATATATATATATTATTGCGGTTTTCCCCAAAATCCATAAATCTCATAGAAATCCAAAATCCCAAAATCATGAGTAAGTAAATGATAAATGTCGGCATAAGCCCCACCATACTACATGATAAAATGGAAATGTGAATGCATGAAATGTCTAAATAATAAATGCCATGTCTAGACTAACACCAGAGAGTAATCACAATATTATATCAATCTAGCTGTTTGCTGATTCTATCAATAAAAGATAATATGTTCTAAAGTGTACGTGACATAGCAATTACCGATGATGATGTGTGTGGGCCGGCAAATAAGTGTGAGTGGAATATGCGCATCATCGGTAATGGTGCTGGTGTCCTAACAAGCAGAGTTTCATATTGACTACAGGAATATATGTATGAACATGCAACGTGATGATTACAATCTGAACATAAAGGTAAAAGGTGTACTAACTACTCATTTGGAATATACATATCCAACTACAACTATATGACTCGAGCCTAAACTAGTGTCCACCTAACCTCCTAAAGAACTAAACTTAAGAAACTAGTCGATAAGAAATAAGAGTCCACCTAAGGTCTGAGTCCATATCTCTAATAGTCGGCGATCCAGCCTCAATAGCGTCACGTACGTAGTACGGCTTCCTCAAATCAAGAGTGTGGATCAATCATCACATCTATGCCCCGTATGGTAAAATCCATCGTACGGCATCCCAATATCGGGGTACGGGTCAAGTATCACCTACGTGTCTCATCATTCGTATAATATCATCATCAAATCATGTCATGATCAAGGTACTATGCTGTAATCACATACATTAATCATATATCATTGCCAGCATAAATATACATCGTTAATTTATCCTCAGAAATATCATGTCACATGTATCATATTGTGATTAAGTCACACTTATATCATATCGTAATCAAGTCATACCTATATGATATCGTAATCAAGTCACACCTATATGATATCGTAATCAAGTCATACCTATATGATATCGTAATCAAGTCACACATATATCATATTGTAATTTCAGGCACAGGTTACAGTCCAGGTTCTATTTTAGAGTCCCATGTACCTCAATATCATCACCACCCATTATTATTTATGTATACATATTCATTATCTCATTTTCTAATGATCTGCTAACATTATAATACGACTGTATAGCCAAGAATCACGGCATCAAGCCCAATTATACCGTTTCATCCCCGTGTATCATATCACATCCTTGTATCACATATACGTGTTGTGTATATATATACCTACACCTAGTCGTATATATATACACATACACGTATACACCACGTCGAGTTTCTGTGTGTGCGTGTGTGTGTATCTACGTGAAACCTACGAATCTCCACCAAGATATTCATCCTCTGGTAAGGTCTTTCTAAAATCCGTCTAGTCCAACCTAAGGTCATTACAAGGGTCCTACTCACCGAAATTCTAAGGTCATATCTGGCTTCCTAATGACAATAAGTACTATTCCTATTCTACGTTTGCGGGGGTGCTAAACGCCATCCACCCGATTTCCCCCCGTAGATATACATCTACTCCCCTGGTCCTTGTCTGCCGAAAACGATGTCGCCCTCCTCTTCTTCCTCATCCGAAGTCCATGTGAGGGGTACCTATATGCAAACACATATAATATCATAATCTGAATCACGGACAAAACCAAAACGACGCACGAAACGCGCATAGGTTAAAACCTATGACCCGCTCATGCAAAGGATCCAAATATTGCTCGATATCGGCGTACAAACGCCGATTGATCGAGATAAAACACCAACAACAACTCGTAGTTATAAAACTCATTACTTATAATATAAAACATGATTTAAATCATCGAAACCCTAAAATCGATCAAATCGTCCAATTCCGCAAAACCTTGAAAATGTCAATTTACCGTTTTACTTCAAAACTTGACGTTTAAATGAAACTAATGGTCGTAATACTCATTAAATAGCATAACTAGATTATATAAACCACTAATATATTTTTAACACCCTAATTTGTATTAGTTTGGAAATTCTAGTATGCAAACTTGCCCGATTTCGATACTTTTAAGCAAAATTTCACAATATCACAACTAAACTTGATTTTGCATGAATTAACTTATTAAAATACAATTCATGATGATAGTAATATAATGAAACCATAAATTAGATTTTAAATCTCATTTATTTAAGAATTTCTAAAATCTAGTTAGCAAAATAGCATTTTTTTCTCACAATTTCTCAATTATAAATAAAAAATAGTAACCAAATTAAGTTTTTTAATCTACTAACAAGTTAATATCCTCATTAAAACCACAATCTAGTGTTACAAATAATAATTAGAATTTTATCTCACCAATATATACAATATATAGAAATCTAGTTTGCAAAATTGTTTAATTTAAACAATTTTGGATATACAAATTAGAATACATCAACCATGCATGATTTTCCATTTCTAAAAATGTTAAACTAGTTATAATAACCCCACTTAATTAGTAAAACCATAACTTGATTTTATAAACCCTAACTTGAATTTTGAAACTTGTAAATAGAATTAATTAATTAATTAAATCTAAATATGCTAGAATGAAACATTTAATAACAATAAATCATAAGAATAAAATTTATACCTCCACATGTGAGATCCAACCATGAAAATTTGCCTCCAAAAAGAATGGTTTCCAACTCTAAAATCCATGTAAAAATGAGTAAAGAATAGCTGGTAGGAATTAATTAGGAATTTGTGGGTTTTTTATTGAATTTTTAATGAATTTTGAAGGATTTTTTTAACAAAATCAAGTGGAGAAAATGTGGGGGCTACCATGGGTGAGGGCCGGCCACAACTTGAGGAGAGGGAGAGAAGGAAATTGTGTAGCAAAGTGTAGAAACTTCCCTCATTAATTACATCTCTTAATGTCTTTTCATAATTTAATAATAATTATTTAATTTCCTAACTAATTTTAACATAGAATGGTCTAGAACCATGGCAAATTTTGAAAATGAAATTTGCATGAAACATACTTGATTCCAATATGAAATGGTTCACTTTTGCAAATTTAATCCATTCAAATTTGTAATTTACACTAATTTAAAGTATAAATAAAGCTTATGTTAATATTTGAAATAATTAATTTAGGGAAAATATTTAATTAAACTAAAAATTTATAAGTGAATAAATAAACATCATTTACTAGTAATTACATAATTAAAATAGGTCTTTTTAAAATTTATAATGAAAAATAATTACGGTTTAGTTTTACGAAAAATACGTTTTACTTTACCGAAAATCATAAAATTCATTTAAAGCATTTTATTTATTTAATTATTAATTTATTTATTTTAAAACGCTACAATCTTCCCCCCTTTAAGAAATTCGGTCCCCGGATTTAAATTTAAAACTCCCCCAATGCTAAAACATTCAGCCAAAACTCTCAAATCGTCGGGGCTCCGAAATCATCAATACATAACTAAAATCAACTCCGTCAAGCATAATGCAATCATCGGAGTTATGGTGAAAATAAAATATCCAAAACCCAATACGAAAACCAACATAATATACATCAAAACTATACTTATATATAGTGCGCATCGTAGTAAAATCGTCCAAACATCTGGATAAAGAAGCATGCAAGAACCCCCTTTTGAAAATCGCCGTGTGATACACGTGTCACGGCATAAGGTTTGGACGTTTATTTTAAAAAAATAACTATACATATATATCTTTTATTTAACATACACGTCCCGCCTGGTTACTGAATCAAATAGTAATGATTATAAAAACATACTGCTCAAACTGAAATCAATCCCAATCACATCATAAAAATATCATGTGCGTCCGGTGCGCACTGAAATCGAAACCAAATACAGATGCCACGAATACATACAAAAACAAAACTGAGTGCAACAGGTGTGCACCAAAAACATCTGTCAAGTGCAACGGGCGTGCACGACTCTAATATCAGGTGCATCTAATCTGCACAAAACCCCGATTTAGTGCATCTGATGTGCACAAAATCGCATCAAGTGCGCCAAGTGTGCGCAAGAATCTCAATCAGATGCACATGGTGCACGAAAACATACACCGAATATCAAAATCGAAATCACAGTACGAAAATGCATAAAAACTAGGTCGAAGCATATGTCAAAATCATGTGTAACCTACATGCACGAAATCAAATCAAAATCTCAAAATGTATAAAACCAAATCGAGTGTACTGGGTGTGTACAAAACAACATCAATACAACCGGTATATGAAACACGCATAGAATATAATGAATGTACACATAAGAAATACCAATCGTAGAACAAAATCCTCAAAATACCAAAATCCAATCAACGGAAATATGAAATTCAAATCACCAAATCACAATCGTAAACACCATTGTCAATGTACGCCTCTTTCCTCTGATGTCGACTGCTTCGAACTCGCCTCTTCGTAGCTGTGCTGACTGCGCTACCAACGGCAATACTCGTATCTAGAGTCTCCAACGTAATCTATCCATTCACTTGATATCCGGACTATATTAAATTTTTCGATCGATTCATCAAAATCCCATAATTCCTCGAGAGCTCAACACTCAAGTACAGTTTAAAAATATCCAGTACATACCCCAGCATCTGCGGACCAGCCGTAGAAGGGCAAACCCAAGCCTCACTAATGGCACCGCGGAACTGCCGCAAACCCTAAGGTTCAAGGGCGTTCTCGTGGTCATTATGTCGAGTTAGGGTTTCATTCTTCTAGAGGGTCCATGGAAATACCTGCATGTTCTTCCGAATACCTTAAACTTGGGAAAATGGGTTTCTGACAATCGTTCGAATCCTTTAACTTCGTCTGGAAGGCATGTGAATACCCTTCGTCTGCACGCTAAATAATGCTTCAATCCTCAAGAATAAACGATACCCTAATGGTTATCGCATTCGAGCCGCAGCTCCCTCTGCCAGTGCGCCCGTGGTAACAGAAACCACCATCCGATATTGACGAAGATAGATCTAAGGAACGAATGAAATGCGGTGCAAAGAAATGTACATCCTAAGGCTACTTAAGAAGAGTAGCGTATCGTAAGTATGCCGCGGATCATACCCACGGTACATCACTCTACCTAAGTCGCCTACTCCATCAACCAAGGGTCACCCTAGACATATACAAAGGTTAAACCTAGCGCTCTGATACCAACTTTGTCACGATCCGAAAGTACGGAACGTGACCGGCACTTAGATTACGAAGCGTCTAAAGGCGCAACGTAACCTAAGTAAGCCGAAGCCCAGAAATCTAAACCATAAAAGAAGAAGAAGTAAAGGAAAACATGTAGAAAACAAGTTTAAAAGCAACATCCAATTTTCTCAAAAATTTCGGCAGAGTCTCCTTTGTAAAAACTGGCCCCAAACGGGTACAAACAAGAATAATATATATACATCAATAAAAAGCATCCCCAAACGGGAGCTAGCTCTACGCCAACATGAGGAAACAACCACACCAATGCACAATAGTATTCAACGCCAAAGGGCAAGGCTCAAAACTCAAATGAAACAAATCCACCAGATACTATAATAACATAAGCGCGAGTCTAAGGTCAAAATAAATAACTGGTCCAGTAAACTTATCAAGTAATACAAGTTTGGTTGATGGAGCTTACTAGATACAAATGAAATAATAAAAGTACAATGGCAGTTCAGATACAAGTGAACCAACCTATCGTGCAAATCACCCTGAATAAAAAGATGTGCCAGCAAGCTGCCAGGGAAACCTGTACATCGAACCTGTAATAAAATTTGGCACAACGGGGGTGAGTTGCCAACTCGTGAGTAGAACATATCTGCGAAAAGAAATCAAATGCACGACGCTGTCGTAGGTCATAATAATATACTAAGATATTACTAGTCATCTGTAATGACAGGGTAATAAGCTACGTGTAAGTGTAAATGCTCCGTGCTCGTGTCAGTGCCTCAAATAGTAATATGTCATGTGAATGAGTATGCATGCACTATGAATGTAAAACAATCAATCCTGAAATCTGGATATATCTGTATAAGAAATCTTTAACTTTTATCATGGTAAAATTGTATAGAAAACTGAAATATCATCGATGAAATCCATAGAAATCCGTGTCAAGTATCGACACAAAACATGTAAATCTCAAGTTTCAATACCTCATAGTCTCAATATCTCATAGTCTCAATATCTCGGGCTCCGTCAGTCCGGATCGGCCCATATCATCAAATCCCACGACAACGGTCGGTATCCTCCGGATATCCGCCGAGCCAGACATCACCGGTAGGTAGTCCTCCCCTGCCAGGTTCATCGTCTACAACTCGATCTTCTTGCCCTGGGGTACCATACCGGGCCCACCATGTACCCGAGACGGTTCATCCACTCCTCGAATCGGGTCTCGAAATCCAACAGAAAACATGAAATCTCATGGTGGACGACACATACATCACGAGAAAACCGCAACTTATATTTTAAAAAGAGAGGAGGAGAGAGAGAAGTTTATATATATATATTATTGCGGTTTTCCCCAAAATCCATAAATCTCATAAAAATCCAAAATCCCAAAATCATGAGTAAGTAAATGATAAATGTCTGCATAAGCCCCACCATACTGCATGATAACATGGAAATGTGAATGCATGAAATGTCTAAATAATAAATGCCATGTCTAGACTAACACCAGAGAGTAATCACAATATTATATCAATCTAGCTGTTAGCTGATTCTATCAATAAAAGATAATATGTTCTAAAGTGTACGTGACATAGCAATTACCGATGATGATGTGTGTGAGCCGGCAAATAAGTGTGTGTGGAATATGCGCATCATCGGTAATGGTGCTGGTGTCCTAACAGGCAGAGTTTCATATTGACTACAGGAATATATGTACGAACATGCAACGTGATGACTACAATCTGAACATAAAGGTAAAAGGTGTACTAACTACTCATTTGGAATATACATATCTAACTACAACTATATGACTCGAGCCTAAACCAGTGTCCACCTAACCTCCTAAAGAACTAAACCTAAGAAACTAGTCGATAAGAAATAAGAGTCCACCTAAGGTCTGAGTCCATAGCTCTAATAGTCGGCGATCCAGTCTCAATAGCGTCACGTACGTAGTACGGCTTCCTCAAATCAAGAGTGCGGATCAATCATCACATCTATGCCCCGTACGGTAAAATCCATCGTACGGCATCCCAATATGGGGGTACGGGTCAAGTATCACCTACGTGTCTCATCATTCGTATAATATCATCATCAAATCATGTCATGATCAAGGTACTATACTGTAATGCATACATCAATCATATATCATTGCCATCATAAATATACATCGTTAATTTATCCTCAGAAATATCATGTCACATGTATCATATTGTGATTAAGTCACATTTATATCATATCGTAATCAAGTCATACATATATGATATCGTAATCAAGTCACACCTATATGATATCGTAATCAAGTCACACCTATATGATATCGTAATCAAGTCACACATATATCATATTGTAATTTCAGGCACAGGTTACAGTCCGGCTTCTATTTTAGAGTCCCATGTATCTCAATATCATCACCACCCATTATTATTTATGTATACCTATTCATTATCTCATTTTCTAATGATCCGCTAACATTATAATACGACTGTATAGCCAAGAATCACGGCATCAAGCCCAATTATACTGTTTCATCCCCGTGTATCATATCACATCCTTATATCACATATACGAGTTGTGTATATATATACCTACACCTAGTATATATATATACACATACACGTATACACCACGTCGGGTTTCTGTGTGTGTGTGTGTGTGTATCTACCTGAAACCTACGAATCTCCTCCAAGATATTCATCCTCTGGTAAAGTCTTTCTAAAATCCGTCTAGTCCAACATAAGGTAATTACTAGGGTCCTACTCACCGAAATTCTAAGGTCACGTCTGGCTTCCTAATGACAATAAGTACTATTCCTATTCTATGTTTGCGGGGTTGCTAAACGCCATCCACCCGATTTCTCCCCGTAGATATACATCTACTCACCTGGTCCTTGTCTGCCGAAAACGATGTCGCCCTCCTCTTCTTCCTCGTCCGAAGTCCACGTGAGGGGTACCTATATGCAAACACATATAATATCGTAAACTGAATCACGGACAAAACCAAAACGACGCACGAAATGCGCATAGGTTAAAACCCATGACCCGCTCATGCAAAGGATCCAAATATTGCTCGATATCGGCGTACAAACGCCGATTGATCGAGATAAAACACCAACAACAACTCGTAGTTATAAAACTCATTACTTATAATATAAAACATGATTTAAATTATCGAAACCCTAAAATCGATCAAATCGTTCAATTCCGCAAAACCTTGAAAATGTCAATTTACCGTTTTACTTCAAAACTTAACGTTTAAATGAAACTAATCGTCGTAATACTCATTAAATAGCATAACTAGATTATATAAACTGTTGGAGATAGTGCCCTCAGAGTCAATTATTGGATCACAGGCACGTAATTGCAATGATTGAGGGAGGACCTATCCCGGTACGACAGTCTTACTCGAGATGATAGTATGCTATCTGGTTTACCTTTATCATCGTGTACTGCTTTAGGTGACCTGACAGGTCGCTATTGCACGTTGATAGAGCCCCTAGGATTCTTGCTTGACTGCCAGCAGTATGAGGGCGATCATATAAGTGAGAGCTGGAGTCTATAAGCACATCCTTAAAAGGTCCCTAGTCGTGGGAGTTTCGAGACAGGGCATCGATTCTCCAGAGTAGACTAGTGTATACAGTCGAGACCCCGACGAGGGGTGGTGGCCGGTCTTACAAGCCACTGGTGTCAGTTGGTTCACCTAAGATGTAAACAGGTGCTCATTGGGTTATGAGTACACCGGACAGGACTCGCCGGGAACATGCTAGTTGGTCTTATACCTGACGTCAGATAGCAGTTCCCAGGTGACATGTGTACAGGTTAGTTCATCGACCTGGGGATCGTCATTTTTCTCGTGTGAGTTCCCACTGTGCTTTGATTACTACCCTACCACGGCTCAAAGGAATCGTGCAAACAGGTTTTAGTTGGGTACAGTCCCGAGCCACATGGAGGCAGTGAGCGGATCTTCAGGGATTCGTCTCTCCCGGTATTGCGGGTGAGGTCGCGCTGTGTCTAGGAGAGCCATTACACGAAGTCCTTGGCCAAGGCAGGAGATTTACTGGTAGGTATTCCAGTAGTATCTCAGGGTGTTCTGGGCTACACTCCGACACGACTTGTACCGCTTTTGGGGGTCTGACTTTTACCAACCCCCTAGACCCGACATGCGATGCTCATAGACGAACGGACCGGACTGTACGGATATTGTCACTGACAGGCTCAGTAGGGTGTCAGGATGAGTTCGCTCATCGACGTCCCTTTTGGTTAATAGATGGTGGCCCGTTACGTATTGGCTTATACCTCTGACGTGCTAGTGGTTAAATCCACAGCCATAGTATTGACGAGTCTTTAGAGTCCACCACACTTTCAGTTACTCAGGCTTTCGGGCGAAACGCTGTAGAGGCCGTATGGAGATATGGCAGGGTCCGATCAGATACGTGCGGTATTGCATGGATCAGGATCGGACGGTTAGTACTAGTGGCCGTATGGATATATGGCAGGGTTCGATCAGATATGTGCGGTATTGCACGGATCAGGATCGGACGAACATTACTAGCCGGCTTTGGTTTAAGCTGGATCCTAGTTTAGTACAGTGTAGATTTTGTCTCATTGCATTTATATCCGGACGGAATATAGATGCGGGTGTGTATGCACAGTATGGGGGTTTTCCTGTAATTTATTACGGGACCAGTTTTCTGGAGTTGCCAGTTTGCATTCCGTTCCGGCCGGTTTTCCTTTGTTCTTTCCCGGCCGGACTTTTCCGATGGAGGGGGTTATTTGCAATTGTGCAAATAACATTTGTGGAGGGGGTTTCTTGCAAATATATTCATTTTGATATGTTTAGCATCTTTCATCCATGATGGTGCATTAATGTGATTTGAATAGGTATGGGTTGATTAAGGTGTTGATGTGAGGTTTTGCTTTGGATGTGGTCACCTCTTTCTTTTCCTACACTTACCTCCCTCTTGTATTTTGTTTTGCACTCCACCATTTTTCCACAAAAGGATAGAGGCCGGCCACAATTTTGAGGAGAGGGAAAATGAGAGAGGTTCATTTCATTTGGTGTGGGAAATTAATCATCCATCTCATTTTCATTGCTACCAAAAATCCCCAAGTTCATATCTTGTTGATTCCTCCATCAAGGCAACTACAAACCCCAAATGAGACTAGCATGATCTACACCACATTCTATAGCACATCTTGGGCATGTCGACTTGCCAGCTTCATGCCCGAGTTGCCTCGGTATTGAGGTGGGAGCCCATAAAAGATGCAGGCGATGTGGTGCCCTTCCGGAAAGGAGGCGACGACCGGAGTTTCCGCAGGAGATCGGGACGACGACGAGAAGACCGGAGGACTTGGATCACTCGGTATATCTCTAACCCGTCTTGTTGTTGCTAGGACTAGTTAATGGCCCGATCCGGGTGTTTAGTGCGCGGTGGTGCCGGTTTGCTAAGTTCGCAAAATTAAAGTTTATCACCGCTTCCGCATTTGGCCGTCGGATTGACGGCCGGGGCGCCGCCGTGCACTTACAGTGGTATCAGAGCCTCGCCATTAACTACGTCTAGCTTTGTTTGATGTGTTTGCATTTCCGATCGACCAAAATTCCAAAAACCCGCGTTTTTCCTCACATCAGTTTTCTGTCGAAATTTTTTGAACTCCAAAATTTTTTCAGGTTGTAGAAAACTAATGTACTGGAAATTCTAAGACTACTGGAAAAATTCGACACAGTCAGTCGACCATTGAAGCGCGGAACCGCGGCCAAACCCCCCATGGGCCGCGGTTCCGCCGCACATTGGTGTCGTCACTGCATCAATTTTTTCCAGTGGGCTTCTGGGCTAATTTTAGGGGTTTTGGAATATTAATATTGGGCCCAGATTTTCTGTGAGTGCTACAGTATTGCTTTGGGGCCCACTTGTTAATTTTTGATCGATCGGATATTTTAAACACATTTTTCACAGTATTTACATTATATCTGCGACCGTGAATGTCACTCGATCGGTAAATCCGGTCTAACTGCTATAGCCCGGTTAGACGGATTTGCGAACGTGACTTTCACGTTGATGTTCTGTGTTTTGCTGTGATGTTGCGGATCGGTCGTGGGGATAGCCTGGATGCAATGCTAGTACAGTTATGGTTGTATTATGTACATTTGATATTGCGGAGCGAGCGTCCGACATGTGGACTGCCGTCACTGCCTGTTTGTATTATTCTTTTGGGGCACGACCTGGTTGCGGTCGATGTACCCGTTATATGTATATTTTACTTTCTGTACTAGGATTACCCCGCGGAGGGGTGCACGGATAGCCGGGTTCTAGAGGGCAACGGGCCCACATCTCAGGGCATTGAGACGGAGGGGGCTTCAGTCTGGAATTGGCGGGCTATTCGCCGCACTCGTAAGGGGTACAGGTTGACCCAGGAGGGGTGCCCAAGTTACCGGATTCCGTGAAGTGCTGGGTGGTCCATTCACGGTGCTGAAAGGGGCTGCCTCGCTTCAGGTTTTGGCGGGTGACTTGCCGCGCCCGTAGGGGTCTAGGATTTCATTGCACAGGCTATCCACACGACCAGGGGAACGTCGGGTTTCAGTAGTGGCTCTATGAAACCCGGGGATCCCAAATATCTGTATTGTTCTGTGATGCTGTACATTTCTGTGATGTTGCATTTCTTATCACGCCTTGAGCGAATATAATATATTGGTATATATATTAGTAGATGTTGTATATGTTTTACATCCGCGCTAGTCCAGTCCCCGCTCTGTCGTTAGTTAGCTAACCTAACGGGTAATGACGGGACCCAGTGGCGAATGCGGATGGCATATACGTACATCAGTATATTTTCGTTCTTTGTGGTGTGATCAATTGATGGGACTGCGTTGATTCGGATCAATGCAAGTTAAAACAAACCTATTCTGATGTTGTTGGAACACTTTTCAAAAAGCTGTTATTGCAAGGACGTTCACTTTTGTTTTGCATAGTGGTATTCATTTGGAATATCCTGCTCCTCAGTCGACGAGGCAAAGGCCGAGATCCCTTCACCGGGAGTGACCCCTTGGACAGAATTTTGCGTCAGGGCATTAACTTCACTATAGCCGATTACTTTTGCTTTGCATCGTGGTATTCATTTGGAATATCCTGCACCCCATTCTACGGGGAAAGAGCCGAGATCCCTTCACCGGGAGTGACCTCTTTAGTAAAGGTTTTCGTCACTATATTTTCTAAGAAGCTATCCGTTCCTTCAACGATATCAAGTTCATTACGTTAAAGGTTTTCGCCAGAAACCATTCGTAGCCCTCCATCATTTCAGTTAAATATTCGGTAGTATTAAAGCTATGTATTTTGACCTCACGCCAAGGCATAGTGTTTGGTAGTTGCCGGGTATTTATCTGTTGCATAGATAGATGCGTTGGTTTGGGACAGTCGTACTACTATTTTGGCCTACGTCAAGGGTATGTACGGGTGGGTTCAAATTAACCTGGACAATGATGGGTATAACTTGACATGTGACTTATGATATTTTGACCTCACGCCAAGGTCATAAGAGCAAGGGGTAAAAATCACATCGGGAGTTTCAAAAGAACTGAAACTTGCCAGATATGCGCATACCTTCTGGAGTGTAATACCGTGAGCGGATTCCGTCACGTTATCATGCGATGAGAGTTGGATCCCGATTCCCACTGATGAGTTAGTTTACTCCTCGGGTGACCCCGACTAATTCTTCTTTCAGGTTTGGAGGAGAATTTGAGGTACAGTGGGAGGTTTCCAGATTAGATAAATTGGTAACCATTCTGATCTAGGTTAGAGTGCACGCTGAGTGTTTCTTTTCTCTCTCTCTGGCAGCGACCATTGACCCGACCCTAAGACTATGACTCAGTGACCAAGTTGACCAAACCTTCTTAACACTGGCTTTTGGATTGTCAGAGTTGCAGACCTCATTGCCACTCTTACTTTTACCCTTTTCTCCAGGACACCCCGTATTACTGCGAACGTCCACTTCCGTTGGACAAAGCCATCGTATGGTTAGATACGAACTCGAAGGAATTCGAGGATGGTTTCCGGTTCTGGAGAAAACGGATAGGATTATTCAGTTGTCTTTTTCTTTTTGCCTTCTCTCAAGTTACGAGTACTCCTTAGTTTAGGAGATAGTACACCTATTACGCAAATTGGATAGTCTTCTTCCAAACTTTAGGCTGGTGCCGAACAGTGGGGAATGAAGAAAACTAATTAGCATAACGATGGTGTGCAGAAGGTATTAAGATTAAGACAAAGCAAGGGATTAGTAAGAGGGCAAAGTAAATTGCGACTGATATTCACGACAAAACCAAGTATTTCTTCGCCAATCCTAAATCACCTTTGTATTTCTCCAGGACACTCCGTATCACTACGAAGATCCACAGTTTATTGGATACTCCATCGTATGGTTATATACGAACTCGAAAGGAACTTGTTCCAGTTCGGGGATGGATTCTGGTCCAGGAGAAATAGGAATAAGGTTTATTCGGTTGTATTTTATCTTCACCTTCTCTCGCATTGCGAGTGCTCCTAGGACTAGGACAGTACACCCATTATGCTTATTGGATAGTCTTCTTCCAAACCATAGGCTGGTGCCGAACGGTAGGGAAGGAAGAAAACCAATTGGCCTAAAAGGGTGTGCAGAAGGTAATGACTAAAGACATATAAAGGGATTTGGAGAGGTGGCAAAGAATTATACGGTTATAGTTGTGAATCTGAATAATGGTAGAGGCATTACTAGGAATACCAGGATACCCCATCGAAACATTTTAATGTTTCAGTTCAACTGTGTACTGTTAAAAGAAAACTGATTTCCCGATTGGACATTTGCTCCAGGGTATGTATTTACCAGGTTTGATTCTCACATCTGTATGGTTTTTCAGATGATGAGTGGGAGTAAGTCATTGGGAATAGGGTGATCATCCTCATTATATTGGGATTCGTTGTAATCGGTGATATTTGAGGAGATCATCTGGGCTGTTTGCCGGTCGGCAAATATCTGGTTTTGAATATCCGCTGTTGTGCACCAATTTCAAATTGATATATCTGTACGTCTATTTTCATAGAGTGAGATATACCTTTTGATATTATGTCGATGACATTTACCTATATCAGTGGATGGTTAGGTAAGGAGCATTAAACAGCGGTGTAATTCTTCTTAACCATAAGTACAGTTTTCAACCTACGACACACAGTGAAAGAGTTGTTAGACTCGGCGGACTTATACAGAGTATTGTATGTTGTCCAGTGTCCATTAGGACAGAGGGGCTGGTCCTCATACTATATTCTGTTTACTTTTAACTTCTCTAGTTCTTAGACATGTGTTTCGTAGAAACACAGGGTCTAAGTTTTGAGGAGTTATAGGTATTTGAATAGAGTAGAGAACCAGGTATAGTAAGTATCGGGATTCTTCAAAGTGATCGAAGATGTAGATACTTGTGTATGGTATTCAGTTGATAGTAATGATAAAGAGAAATTGCTTCTCTTTCAGGTTACTCATAATTGGAAGCATTCCTAAGTTGAGTAACGCTGATCGACCTCTTTTCATTTAGTTGACATGCACTGGAGACAGCTGCATGATTTGAATCTGGTTCAATTAAATCAGTGCCTCTGGTTCTATGTTGGATATAGAACAGTTCATATCTTAACGATGTTAAGGTACGGGGAGTTGTCCGGCTTATGATTAAAACCAGACACTGGACAACTCAAGGCACGTTTCTGTAATGGCTGTTTGTGGGTTGACCCAGGCTATGACGAGGGTTGATTTTCTACCATCTGGCAGATCAATAGTAATATTGTTCTAGACTCGCCACAGTTTTAATAAAAATGGACTTTTTCAAAAACAGTAGTGGGAGTATGGTAGAACTGGAAGTGATTCCAGAACCGCAAACGATTACTGAAGATTTGATAAGGAACCTAAAGATTCAATCTGATTTGACATTCCATTGGCCACTCCGTAGATAAGGTGGGTAACTTCAGGCACCCGAGAGGTACTCCGGTAGCCTCAAGGACGGTGACAGGGAAGTTCTTGTTTACCCA
Organism: Agapanthus africanus; assembly: GCA_030015575.1. Classification (NCBI taxonomy): domain Eukaryota; kingdom Viridiplantae; phylum Streptophyta; class Magnoliopsida; order Asparagales; family Amaryllidaceae; genus Agapanthus; species Agapanthus africanus. The sequence goes on along the minus strand of CM057343.1, from coordinate 309,818,870 downwards.
CACTTGCCATTGCTGTTGTTCCAGGCTGCGAGGCCCGACAGGAGGATGAGTATAGCGTCGTTCTAAACTAGCTTTAGAAGTGCACGTCTATATGACTCTGCCAGAGGGTTGTCGTAGTCAGTGGGAGCAGCGGAAGCATTGGTGGACATCAGGCTTATGTCTATTTATAGACTAAAGCAGATGTAGCGGAGATAGATCATCTATTTCTGATATGACAGTCATGGGTTTGACGTCATCAAAATAGGGGATCGATCTGTTGAGAAGGTAGTAGGGTGTGATATCCGGGTTTTGGATGACACACACAAAGTAGGAAGTGACATTCCTATACTACGATCGGTTGTACTTTGGTCGTCACACAGTGGTTTCTCCACAAAGGACTTGGACATTATATAAGACATACTGGTTACTAGATCTATGGTTTTAGATTTAGATTTGGGTGGTTTCTCAATCAGGGTACCTTGACAGCATTCTAAGAGTATTTAGAATGGACGACTCCTGGCACGGTAGTATACCTGCAGGTGATGGAGTCACCCTCTCTAAAGGTGTCTTATAGACTAAAGATAGAGAGGGATGTGCATGATTGGCAGATCACTTGCTTAGGCAATTGAGTCAATCATGAGATGTCAAGTACCACACCAGATGTTGTTCTTGCACTAGATGCAATAAGTTGATATTGATCCAATCCTGGAGAAACAGTCGGAAGCAGTTTTAGAACATAAGTGGATGTTCTAGGGATATGATAACGACAGCCTCATTTGGGAGACAGTTATCATTCCAGGCTTCCAAGGTGACATGGACGACAAGGAGGTTGTCAGAGTTATAGTTTTCCTTCTGACGAGGGGCAGTATTCTGGACAGGTGATCCAGGCAGATACTGAGGGAGGCATGGCGCAGGATACTGATTAAGTTCAGTTGACGATACAGTCTAAGAAGTTTGGATTTGGAGTTCATTTATGAGCTAGGTCCCATCAGACATCCAGACATTCTAAGACAGGTATTGCTCATTTCGGGAGATGGCATTCTCCGCGAACTTGAGATTTAGAGAGACATAGAAAGAAACATCAGAGCGGATCCACTCGCTGAGGCTATTCCTCGAACGCAATAGTCTCGCAAACGAGCTTTGTGAGACAGACTAGTAGAGGAGTTGGGTGTTCGGTATCACACGGGCTGTGAGTATGCGACATCGCAATAATTAGCCTTGAGTGCAAGTGGGAGATTGTTGGAGATAGTGCCCTCAGAGTCAATTATTGGATCACAGGCACGTGATTGCAATGATTGAGGGAGGACCTATCCCGGTACGACAGTCTTACTCGAGATGATAGTATGCTATCTGGTTTACCTTTATCATCGTGTACTGCTTTAGGTGACCTGACAGGTCGCTATTGCACGTTGATAGAGCCCCTAGGATTCTTGCTTGACTGCCAGCAGTATGTGGGCGATCATATAAGTGAGAGCTGGAGTCTATAAGCACATCCTTAAAAGGTCCCTAGTCGTGGGAGTTTCGAGACAGGGCATCGATTCTCCAGAGTAGACTAGTGTATACAGTCGAGACCCCGATGAGGGGCGGTGGCCAGTCTCACAAGCCACTGGTGTCAGTTGGTTCACCTAAGATGTATACAGGTGCTCATTGGGTTATGAGTACACCGGACAGGACTCGCCGGGAACATGCTAGTTGGTCTTATACCTGACGTCAGATAGCAGTTCCCAGGTGACATGTGTACAGGTTAGTTCATCGACCTGGGGATCGTCATTTGTCTCGTGTGAGTTCCCACTGTGCTTTGATTACTACCCTACCACGGCTCAAAGGAGTCGTGCAAACAGGTTTTAGTTGGGTACAGTCCCGAGCCACATGGAGGCAGTGAGCGGATCTTCAGGGGTTCGTCTCTCCCGGTATTGGGGGTGAGGTCGCGCTGTGTCTAGGAGAGCCATTACACGAAGTCCTTGGCCAAGGCAGGAGATTTACTGGTAGGTATTCCAGTAGTATCTCAGGGTGTTCTGGGCTACACTCCGACACAACTTGTACCGCTTTTGGGGGTCTGACTTTTACCAACCCCCTAGGCCCGACATGCGATGCTCATAGACGAACGGACCGGACTGTACGGATATTGTCACTGACAGGCTCAGTAGGGTGTCAGGATGAGTTCGCTCATCGATGTCCCTTTTGGTCAATAGCTGGTGGCCCGTTACGTATTGGCTTATACCTCTGACGTGCTAGTGGTTAAATCCACAGCCATAGTATTGACGAGTCTTTAGAGTCCACCACACTTTCAGTTACTCAGGCTTTCGGGCGAAACGCTGTAGAGGCCGTATGGAGATATGGCAGGGTCCGATCAGATACGTGCGGTATTGCACGGATCAGGATCGGACGGTTAGTACTAGTGGCCGTATGGATATATGGCAGGGTTCGCTCAGATACGTGCGGTATTGCACGGATCAGGATCGGACGAACATTACTAGCCGGCTTTGGTTTAAGCCGGATCCTAGTTTAGTACAGTGTAGATTTTGTCTCATTGCATTTGTATCCGGACGGAATACAGATGCGGGTGTGTATGCACAGTATGGGGGTTTTCCTGTAATTTATTACGGGACCAGTTTTCTGGAGTTGCCAGTTTGCATTCCGTTCCGGCAGGTTTTCCTTTGTTCTTTCCCGGCCGGACTTTTCCGATGGAGGGGGTTATTTGCAATTGTGCAAATAACATTTGTGGAGGGGGTTTCTTGCAAATATATTCATTTTGATATGTTTAGCATCTTTCATCCATGATGGTGCATTAATGTGATTTGAATAGGTATGGGTTGATTAAGGTGTTGATGTGAGGTTTTGCTTTGGATGTGGTCACCTCTTTCTTTTCCTACACTTACCTCCCTCTTGTATTTTGTTTTGCACTCCACCATTTTTCCACAAAAGGAGAGAGGCCGGCCACAATTTTGAGGAGAGGGAAAATGAGAGAGGTTCATTTCATTTGGTGTGGGAAATTAATCATCCATCTCATTTTCATTGCTACCAAAAATCCCCAAGTTCATATCTTGTTGATTCCTCCATCAAGGCAACTACAAACCCCAAATGAGACTAGCATGATCTACACCACATTCTATAGCACATCTTGGGCATGTCGACTTGCCAGCTTCATGCCCGAGTTGCCTCGGTATTGAGGTGGGAGCCCGTAAAAGATGCAGGCGATGTGGTGCCCTTCCGGAAAGGAGGCGACGACCGGAGTTTCCGCAGGAGATCGGGACGACGACGAGAAGACCGGAGGACTTGGATCACTCGGTATATCTCTAACCCGTCTTGTTGTTGCTAGGACGAGTTAATGGCCCGATCCGGGTGTTTAGTGCGCGGTGGTGCCGGTTTGCTAAGTTCGCAAAATTAAAGTTTATCACCGCTTCCGCATTTGGCCGTCGGATTGACGGCCGGGGCGCCGCCATGCACTTACATAAACCACTACTATATTTTTAACACCCTAATTTGTATTAGTTTGGAAATTCTAGTTTGCAAACTTGCCCGATTTCGATACTTTTAAGCAAAATTTCACAATATCACAACTAAACTTGATTTTGCATGAATTAACTTATTAAACTATAATTCATGATGATAGTAATATAATGAAACCATAAATTAGATTTTAAATCTCATTTATTTAAGAATTTCTAAAATCTAGTTAGCAAAATAGCATTTTTTTCTCACAATTTCTCATTTATAAATAAAAACTAGTAACCAGATTAAGTTTTTTATTCCACTAACAAGTTAATATCCTTATTAAAACCACAATCTAGTGTTACAAATATTAATTGAAATTTTATCTCACCAATATATACAATATATAGAAATCTAGTTTGCAAAATTGTTTAATTTAAACAATTTTGGATAAACAAATTAGAATATATCAACCATGCATGATTTTCCATTTCTAAAAATGTTAAACTAGTTATAATAACCCCACTTAATTAGTAAAACCATAAATTGATTTTATAAACCCTAACTTTAATTTTGAAACTTGTAAATAGAATTAATTAATTAAATCTAAATATGCTAGAATGAAACATTTAATAACAATAAATCATAAGAATAAAATTTATACCTCCACATGTGAGATCCAACCATGAAAATTTGCCTCCAAAAAGAATGGTTTCCAACTCCAAAATCCATGTAAAAATGAGCAAAGAATAGAGGGTAGGAATTAATTAGGAATTTGTGGGTTTTTTATTGAATTTTTAATGAATTTTGAAGGATTTTTGTAACAAAATCAAGTGGAGAAAATGTGCGGGCTGCCATGGGTGAGGGCCGGCCACAACTTGAGGAGTGGGAGAGAAGGAAATTGTGTAGCAAAGTGTAGAAACTTCCCTCATTAATTACATCTCTTAATGTCTTTTCATAATTTAATAATAATTATTTAATTTCCTAACTAATTTTAACATAGAATGGTCTAGAACCATGGCAAATTTTGAAAATGAAATTTGCATGAAACATACTTGATTCCAATATGAAATGGTTAACTTTTACAAATTTAATCCATTCAAATTTGTAATTTACACTAATTTAAAGTATAAATAAAGCTTATGTTAATATTTAAAATAATTAATTTAGGAAAAATATTTAATTAAACTAAAAATTTATAAGTGACTAAATAAACATCATTTACTAGTAATTACATAATTAAAATAGGTCTTTTTAAAATTTATAATGAAAAATAATTACGGTTTAGTTTTACGAAAAATACGTTTTACTTTACCGAAAATCATAAAATTCACTTAAAGCATTTTATTTATTTAATTATTTATTTTAAAACGTTACAGGCAAGTAACACTGCCAATTCTAGGGTTAGGAGATCCGGTCTTGACTCCTCGAGATGGCCTCCCACTGGACCCTAGAACCCGGTTACTTGTGCTCCCCTCCTTGGGTCTACCTAATGCAGAAAAGTAAATAATATACACTGGTGACATCAACCTCATCCCGGAAGTGCCCCAATAAAAGAATATTACATACAAATGAATTTTACATGAATGAAAATAAAAACCCTCATCTCACATAAAACCCCCGGCTATTCAGAACACGACGATCCAATATAACATATCACAGCAACACATAATATCTCATATCATCAACGTAAGTAAGTATGCATACACCGATCGTCGTTGATGTATAGCAACGAAAACCGGCAATACAACTACATACTACACTTACGGTCACAGAAAAGAAATTGTAAAACTACAACATTTGGAATCCACAATCTCTTTAGACATCGTAAATCCAAAATATCACATACTTCGCATTTCATGCCTAACTATATAAATTCCACATATTGTATCACATTCCAGATAAATAGACAGTATTAAACTTTCCGATCGGATATTCAAATACCCAAGATTTCCTAAATAGCTTAACACTTGAGCGGAGTTCAAATAATCCCAGAATATATCACAGTACCGATGGTCCAGCCGTAGAAGGGTCAAGCCAATGCCTCACATGTGGCACGCCGTACTGCCCCAAACCCTAAGGTTTAGAGGCGGTTCAGATGGTCACATAATCGAGTTAAGGTTTGTGTTCTTCTAGAGGGACCACCGCGTTACTTGCATGTTTTTCCGAAAGATTTAAACCTAAGAAAAATTCAACACTTGAAAGTTTTTCGTGCCGGGAAAAAATGAGTTAATGATATCCGTTCGAACATTTTAACAGTTTCTAAACATCCGGAAATCATAACGAAATTAAATTTTCCGATCGAATCTACGATTACAAAATAAACCCCAGAACACTCAACACTTGAGTCAGATTAAAAATACCCAGAAATCTAAGCTAGCAGCTACAGTCATTACTGTGCTAAAACGAGTGCATAGCTCTTCTGTACTGTCGCGGATCCGCGGTCCAAGCGCGGTATGGCCGCGGTTCCACGGCGGTTTGTACGGATTATACGCTCGTTTTTCACTGTAATGCTTATATTTCCCTGCTGGTAATTTAAAGCATTTTTAATTCAGAAAAATCCACAGTTTTAAAAATTTTCCAGAGAGGGGTTCAAAACATCATTTCGGGGTTCGATCGGAGTTTTAACTTCGTATACACGTCGCCTAATGCTCTAGCTAGGCTCTGATACCACTGTAGGGTTCCTAGGCACTCTTGTAAGGGTTCAAAAGGCATCAACCATGTAGGGTTCCTAGGCACTCTCAAGGGGTCTCACAAGGCATCAACCATGCCCGTTTCAAAATTACGGTGCCGAGAAACCCTAGACAACGGATCGTTTGCTAGAAATCTAGGCGAAAAGTAAACTAGTTAAGACTTAACTAAGGGAATACGGATATACAACCTTTGTAGATCCGGTGCTCCACCTCCACGGCTCCGCAATGAAGTCTCCTCGCTGTCCAAGATGGATCCCGGGCTCTAGCGTCGGCTTCATCGGAGAATGGACGGGCTAGGTCATCGACGACGTGCCGAAGATGATCTACGTCGAAGCATCACTAGATCAAGCTCCAAACTTCACCAAGTCATGAAAACTTGTGAAGGAAACACACTCTACTACTTGGCAAGAGGTAGAGGATGAAGAAATAGGAAGTGGGTAGACTTTAGAATTGGATTTCTCACTTGTTTCATCAATCCACCATTGATGAAGAAAGCTTTCTTCTTTCAAGATGAAGAAGAAGAAGAAGATAAAGTTATGATAAGTCAATTAAAGAATAGAAAAGAATAATCATCCTTATCATAATCAAACCATAGTTAGGTGTAGAGAATTAACAAGGGTTAGTGAATGGTTGGGTTAAGACATGAAGACAAAATGGTCACTTAGGTCAAACCTTCATGAAGGTTCATAAACAAACAAAGAAAGCCACCATTATCTCTTCATTATTTTCTTTTGCTAAAATAAACAAAATGGATAAATAAATGAATAAATGAAGCAAAAGAAACCCTAACCATTGACCAACCATGGTTTAATCCATACACCAAACTATCATGTATCATCAAACATGATACAATCAAATGTACAAATGTATATCACATATACAATGTGCACAATCCAAGTGAGAAAATCCATTTAAAGTGAACCAATACTAGTTAATGCAAAGTAATATATCAAATATATAATTATGCATTAAATCATTAAATCAACACTTGATTCAATGATCCGGTCATGTCGCACACAACCGACTAGTATTCAATGTATCGGCTTATCGAATCATCCCTCGATTCGATAACTAGGTTATATCGCATATAACCATTCGATACATTCATCGCGAGAATGGAATACGGTATCACATACACGCATTATTCTCGGTCCCGCACATATCCCATATGCGCTCCTATTTCGTTTCGCTTGAGCCAGGAAACCTCTGTGTAGGACTCTAAAGACTCGTCAATACGCCAGCAGCAGGTGATGATCATATCAATCACCCACAAGCCGCAAGCGGTCTGCTAAATGTAACGGCCACCCGGGTATTGAGCGATCAGAAGATCGACGAGCAAGCCCGCTCACACTCCAGTGAATCCAACCAGTAACACTACCGTACAGTCCGGTCTGATCGTCTGATATGTCGCATATCTCGCCTAGGGATGGTCAACGTCAGACCCCAATAGCTCGATAAGTCGTGTCGATACGAGGTCTATAACAATTCGAGAAACTACTGGTAACACTTACCAGTAAATCTCAGCAACCCTGGCCAGGGATTTCCTGTTATAGCCAATCGAACACAGCGCAACATCAACCCCCTATACCGGGAGAGACGAATCCTCTCCTATCGCTCATTGCCTCCATGTGATTCGGGACTGTACCCAAAAACCACCCTTTTGCACGCCCTCTTGGACGTGGTAAGATGGAAATCAAAGCACAGTGGGAACCACACAAGACTCTATGACGATCTCGGGTCAACAGACTACTCTGTACCAGTGTCACCAGAGAACTGCCTGTTGGAGATAGTGCCCTCAGAGTCAATTATTGGATCACAGGCACGTGATTACAATGATTGAGGGGAGGACCTGTCCCAATAGGACAGTCTTACTCGAGATGATAGTATGATATCTGGTTTATCTTTATCATCGTGTACTGCTTTAGGTGACCTTACGAGTCGCTATTACACGTTGATAAAGCCCCTAGGATTCTTGCTTGACTTCCAGCAGTATGAGGGCGATCATATAAGTGGGAGCTGGGGTCTATAAGCACATCCTTAAATGGTCCCTAGTCGAGGGAGTTTCGAGACAGGGCATCGATTCTCCACAGTAGACTAGTGTATACAGTCGAGACCCCGACGAGGGGCGGTGGCCGGTCTCACAAGCCACTGGTGTCAGTTGATTCACCTAAGATGTATACAGGTGCTCATTGGGTTATGAGTACACCGGACAGGACTCGCCGGGAACCTGCTAGTTGGGATATACCAGACGTCAGATAGCAGTTCCCAAGTGACATGTGTACAGGTTAGTTCATCGACCTGGGATCGTCATTTGTCTCGTGTGAGTTCCCACTGTACTTTGATTACTACCCTACCACGGCTCAAAGGAGTCGTGCAAACAGGTTTTAGTTGGGTACAGTCCCGAGCCACATGGAGGCAGTGAGCGGATCTGCAGGGGTTCGTCTCTCCCGGTATTAGGGGTGAGGTCGTGCTGTGTCTAGGAGAGCCAGAACATGAAAAGTCCTTGGCCAAGGCAGGAGATTTGCTGGTAGGTATTCCAGTAGTATCTCAGGGTGTTCTGGGCTACACTCCGACACGACTTGTACCGCTTTTGGGGGTCTGACTTATACCAACCCCCTAGGCCCGCCATGCGATACTCATAGACGAACGAACCGGACTGTACGGATATTGTCACTGACAGGCTCAGTAGGGTGTCAGGATGAGTTCGCTCATCGACGTCCCTTTTGGTCAATACATGGTAGCCCGTCACGTATTGGCTTATACCTCTGACGTGCTAGTGGTTAAATCCACACCCATAGTATTGACGAGTCTTTAGAGTCCACCACACAGACAGTTACTCAAGTTTCGGGCGAAACGCTGTAGAGGCCGTATGGAGATATGGCAGGGTTCGATCAGATACGTGCGGTATTGCACGGATCGTGATCGGACGGATTTTACTAGCCGGCTTTGGCTTAAGCCGGATACTAGTATTTGATAGTGTAGTTTTGTCTCTTTGCATTTGTGTTCAGTGGGAATACAAGTGCGGGCATGTATTTGCAGTAGAGGGGTTTTCCTGTAATTTATTACGGGATCGGTTTTCCGGGGTTGCCAGTTTGCATTCCGTTCCGGCCGGTTTTCTCTTTTTCCTTCCCGGTCGGACTTTTCGTTGGAGGGTGTTAATTGCAAGTTTGCAATTAACATTTTGTGAGGGGTTTCTTTGCATAAGTGTGGCTTCATAATCATGAGATTCTTTTCTTGTCTATTCATTGCATTTATTGTGATGGTTTAGTGAGAGATTGATTTGTGAGATGAGGGTGCCCTTTTTATAATTGTTTGTTCAATTATTTTTCCACTTGAATTTTTTCCATGATTCATTGAGTGGGGCCGGCCACTGGTTGTGAGGGGAGAGGTTTAATTTGTGAGTGTGGATTAATTTCCTATGGTTTTTTAAAAAGGGAGCAAAATGAGTGTGCTGGAATTGAAGATTGAGATGATGAGGTATTATTTTATTTAAGGTGGCAGTGAGCTAAAATGAAGGGGCTGATTTTTCACAGCAAGAAAGAAATGCATGCTTCTTTTCTTTTCCTTCAAGCATCCATGATAATCTTGTGAAAAATTCCTCAAAAATGGCAACCTCTTAAACCCCAAGAGACATACCTACTACACTATTCTATAGCAAGCCTTGGACGCGTCGGCTAGCCAACTTCGCGCCCGAGTTGCCTCGGTCAAGAGGCGGGAGCCCGTAAAAGATTCCGGCTACGTGGTGCCCTTTCCGACGAGCGAGGAGGTGACGGAGATTCCGCGGGAGATCGGAGCGGAGACGAAGACCGAAGGACACGGATCGCTTGGTATAGCATCTCTACTCTTTTCTATTTTGCTAGTTGCTAGGTTAATGGCCCGATCCGGGTAAAAAGTCCGCGGTGGTGCCGGTTGCAAGTTTTGCAAAGTTTTTGTTTTCCGCGTTTCCGGCGTAGGATCGACGGCCGGGGCGCCCCCGCGGGCTTACAATGGTATCAGAGCCAGGCCATTAACCTACCCTAGCTTGCTCTAGCGCGTTTAGAACTCGATCGAACAAAAACCCGAAAACCATATTTTTGTGCACATGTGTTCTCTGTTAAAATTTTTTGAGCTCCTAAAATTTTTCTGGTAATTGCAGAGACATGTACAAGAAATTATAAGAACTCTGGGAAAATACGATCCACTGATTCCTCACTTCGACCGCGGAAGGGCGGCCAAACCCCTGGTTTGGCCGCGGTTCCGCGGCGGATAAGACGAATCGTGGCACCATATTTTCCCAGTAAGCTTATGAGTTGGAAATAGGGCTTTTGGGATATTTTCTTTGGGCCCAGATTTTCTGTAAGTGCTACAGTACTCTTTAGGGCCCACTTTGATAAATTTGTTCGATCGGATATTTTAAACATGCTAGTTCACAGTATTTACATTATATCTGCGACCGTGAATGTCACTCGATCGGTAAATCCGGTCTAACTGCTATAGCCCGGTTAGACGGATTTGCGAACGTGACTTTCACGTTGATGTTCTGTTTTTGCTGTATTGTTGCGGATCGGTCGTGGGGGATAGCCTGGATGCAATGCTAGTACAGTTTTGTTGTTTTATGTACATTTGATATTGCGGGGCGAGCGTCCGACATGTGGACTGCCGTCACTGCCTGTTTGTATTATTCTTTTGGGGCACGACCTGGTTGCGGTCGATGTACCCGTTGTATGTATATTTTACTTTCTGTACTAGGTTTGCCCCGCGGTGGGGTGCACGGGTAGCCGGGTTCTGGAGGGCAACAAGCCCGCATCTCATGGCATTGAGACGAAGGGGGCTTCACTCTAGAATTGGCGGGCTATTCGCCGCACTCGTAGGGGGTATAGGGTTGACCCAGGAGGGGTGCCCAAGTTACCGGATTCCGTGAAGTGCTGGGTGGTCCATTCATGTAGCTGAAGGGGGCTGCCTCGCTTCAGGTTTTGGCGGGTGACTTGCCGCGCCCGTAGGGGTCTAGGATTTCATTGCACAGGCTATCCACACGACCAGGGGAACGTCGGGTTTCAGCAGCGGCTCTGTGAAACCCGGGGATCCCAGATATCTGTATTGATCTGTGTTGCTATACATTTCTGTGTTGCTGCATTTTTATCACGCCTTGAGCGAAAATTATATATTATATATATATTAGTAGATGTTGTATATGTTTTTCATCCGCGCTAGTCCAGTCCCCGCTCTGTCGTTAGTTAGCTAACCTAACGGGTGATGACGGGACCCAGTGGCGAATGCGGATGGCATATACGTACGTCAGTATATTTTCGTTCTTTGTGGTGTGATCAATTGATGGGACTGCGTTGATTCGGATCAATGCAAGATAAACATACCTGTTCTGATGTTGTTGGAACACTTTTTCAAAAAGCTGTTATTGCAAGGTCGTTCACTTTTGTTTTGCACAGTGGTATTCAGTTGGAATATCCTGCTCCTCAGTCGACGAGGCAAGGGCCGAGATCCCTTCACCGGGAGTGACCCCTTGGACAGAAGTTTGCGTCAGGGCAATAACTTCACTATAGCCGATTACTTTTGCTTTGCATCGTGGTATTCATTTGGAATATCCTGCACCTCATTCTACGGGGAAAGAGCCGAGATCCCTTCACCGGGAGTGACCTCTTTAGCAAAGGTTGTCGTCACTATATTTTTATAAAGCTATCCGTTCCTTCAACGATATCAAGTTCATTACGTTAAAGGTTTTCGCCAGAAACCATTCGTAGCCCTCCGTCGTTTCATATGGATGGTCAATAGTATTCAAGCTGTGTATGTTGGCCAAAGTCAAGGCACAGTGTTTGGTAGCTGTTGGGTATTCATATGCAGCATAGATAGATGCGTTGGTTTGGGACAGTCGTACTGCCATTTTGGCCAAAGTCAAGGGTATGTACGGGTGGGTTCAAATTAACCAGGAAAATGACGGGTAGAACTTGACATGTGACTTATGATATGTTGGCCAAAGTCAAGGTCATAAGAGCATGGGGCAAAAATCCACATCGGGAGTTTCAAAAGAACTGAAACTTGCCAGGTATGCGCATACCTTCTGGAGTGCGTTAGCGTGAGCGGATTCCGTCACGTTATCATGCGATGATAGTTGGATCCCGATTCCCACTGATGAGTTGGTTTACTCCTCGGGTGATCCCGGCTAATTCTTCTTTCAGGTTTGGGGAAGAATTTGACGTTACAGTGGGAGGTTTCCAGATTAGATAAATTGGTAACCATTCTGATCTAGGTTAGAGTGCACGCTGAGTGTTTCTTTTCTCTCTCTCTTTGGCAGCGACCATTGACCCGACCCTCGACTATGACTCAGTGACCAAGTTGACCGAACCATCTTAACACTGGCTTTTGGATTGTCAGAGTTGCAGACCTCTTTGCCGCTCCTACTTTTACCCTTTTCTCCGGGACACCCCGTATTACTACGAACGTCCACTTCCATTGGACAAAACCATCGTATGGTTATATACGAACTCGAAGGACTTCGAGGATGGTTTCCGGTTCTGGAGAAAACGAATAGGACTATTCAGTTGTCTTTTCCTTTTACCTTCTCTCAGGTTGCGAGTACTCCTTGGTTTAGGAGTAGTACACGTATTACGCAAATTGGATAGTCTTCTTCCAGACCCTAGGCTGGTGCCGACCGGTAGGGAATGAAGAAAGCCAATTAGCCTAAACGGTGTACAGAATGTATTAAGTTTAGACAAAGCAAGGGATTAGTAAGAGGGCAAAGTAAATTGTGACTGCTATTCACGACCAAACCATGTACTTCTTTGTCAATCCTAAATCACCTATGAATTAAGTTCATTCGGTTGTCTTTTATCCTCACCTTCTCTCGCATTGCGAGTGCTCCTAGGACTAGGACAGTACACCCATTATGCTTATTGGATAGTCTTCTTCCAAACCATAGGCTGGTGCCGAACGGTAGGGAAGGAAGAAAACCATTTGGCCTAAAGAGGTGTACAGAAGGTAATGAATAAAGACATATAAAGGGATTTGGAGAGGTGGCAAAGAATTATACAGTTATAGTTGTGAATCTGGATAATGGAAGAGGCATTACTAAGAATACCAGGATACCCCATCGAAACATCTCAATGTTTCAGTTTCACTGTGTACTGTTAAATGAAAACTGATTTCCCAACTAGGCACTTGCTCCAGGGTATGTATTTACCAAGTTGTATTCTCACATCTGTATGGTTTTACAGATGATGAGTGAGAGTAAGTTATTGGGAATTAGGTGACCGTCCTCATTATATCGGGATTCGTTGGAATTGGTGATATTTGAGGAAGCCACCTGGGTTGTTTGCCGGTCGGCAAATATTTGGTTTTGAATATCCGTTATTGTGCACCAATTTCAAATTGATATATCTGTACGTCTATTTTTATAGAGTGAGACATATCTTTTTGAAATTATGTCTATGACATTTACCTATACCAGTGGATGGTTAGGTAAGGAGCATTGAACAGCGGTGTAATTCTTCTTAACCAAAAGTACAGTTTTCAACCTACGACACACAGTGAATGAGTTAGCTGACTCAGGGGACTTATACAGAGTATTGTATATTGTCCAGTGTCCATTAGGACAGAGGGGTTGGTCCTCGTACTATATTCTGTTTACTTTTAACTTCTCTAGTTCTTAGACATGTGTTTCATACAAACACAGGGTCTAAGTTTTGAGGAGTTATAGGTATAAGAGTAAAGTAGAGAACCATATGTTGCAAGTATCGGGATTCTTCAAGGTGATCAAAGAGTAGATACTTGTGAATGGTATTCAGTTGATAGTAATGATTAAGAGAACTAACTTCTCTTTCAGGTTACTCATAATTGGAAGTACTCCTAAGTTGAGTAACGCTGATCGGCCTCTCTTCCATTTAGTTGACATGCACTGGAGACAGCTGCATGATTTGAATCTGGTTCAATTAAATCAGTGCCTCTGTTTCTTGGATATAGAACAGTTCATATCTTGATATTGTTAAGATACGGGGAGTTGTCCGGCTTATGCTTAAAACCAGACTCTGGACAACTCAAGGCACGTTTCAGTAATGGCTGTTTGTGGGTTGACCCGGGCTATGACGAGGGTTGACTTTCTACCATCTGGAAGATCAATAGTGATATTGTTCTAGACTCGCCACAGTTTTATTAAAAGTGGATTTTTTTTCAGAAAACAGTAGTGGGAGTATGGTAGAACTGGAAGTGATTCCAGAACCGCAAACGATTACTGAAGATTTGATAAGAACCTAAAGATTCAATCTGGTTTGACATTCCATTAGCCACTCCGCAGATATGGTGGGTAACCTCAGGCACTCGAGGGGTACTTCGGTATGCTCAAGGACGGTGGCAGGGAGGTTCTTGTTTACCCAAACTTGCCATTGCTGTTGTTCCAGACTGTGAAACCCGGCAGGAGGATGAGTATAGCGTCATTCTAAACTAGCTTCAGAAGTGTACGCCTATATGACTCTGCCAGAGGGTTGTCGTAGTCAGCGGGAGCAGCGGAAGCATTGGTGGACATCAGGCTTATGTCTATTTATAGACTAAAGCAGATATAGCGGAGATAGATCATCTATTTCTGATGTGACAGTCATAGGTTTGACTTCATCAGAATAGGGGATGGATCTGTTAAGAAGGTAGTAGGGTGTGATGTCCTGGTATTTGATGACATACACAGAGTAGGAAGTGACATTCCTATACTACGATCGGTTATACTTTGGTCGTCACACAGTGGTTTCTCCACATAGGACTTGGATATAATATCAGACATTCTGGTTACTAGATCTATGGTTTTAGATCTAGATTTGGGTGGTTTCCCAATCTGGGTACTTTGACCGCATTCTATGAGTATTTAGAATGGACGACTCCTGGTACGGTTGTGTACCTGCAGGTAATGGAGTCACCCTCTCTAAAAGTGTCTTACAGACTAAAGGGGAGAGGGATACGCATGATTGACAAATCACTTGCTTAGGCAATTGAGTCAATCATGAGATGTCAAGTACCACACCAGATGTTGTTCTTGCAGTAGGTGCAATAAGTTGACATTGATCCAATCCTGGAGAAACAGTCGGAAGCAGTTTTAGAACATAAGTGGATGTTCTAGGGATATGATAACGGCAGTCTTCTTCGGGAGACAGTTATCATTCCAGGCTTCCAAGATGACCTGGATGGCAGAGTGGCTGTCAGAGTTATAGTTTTCCCTCTGACGAGGGGCAGTATTTTGGACAGGTGGTCCAGCTGGATACAGAGGGAAGGTATGGCGCAGGATACTGATTAAGTTCAGTTGACGATACAGTCTAAGAAGTTTGGATTTGGAGTTCATTTCTGAACTAGGTCCCATCAGACATCCAGACATTCTAGGACAGGTATTGCTCGTTTTCGGGAGATAGTTTTCTCTGCGAACATGAGATGTAGAGAGACATAGAAAGAAACATCAAAGCGGATCCACTCACTGAGGCTATTCCTCGAACGCAATAGTCTCGCAAACGAGCTTTGTGAGACTGACTAGTAGAGGAGTTGGGTGTTCGGTATCACACGGGCTGTGAGTATGCGACATCGCAATAATTAGCCTCGAGTGCAAGTGGGAGATTGTTGGAGATAGTGCCCTCAGAGTCAATTATTGGATCACAGGCACGTGATTACAATGATTGAGGGGAGGACCTGTCCCAATAGGACAGTCTTACTCGAGATGATAGTATGCTATCTGGTTTATCTTTATCATCGTGTACTGCTTTAGGTGACCTTACGAGTCGCTATTACACGTTGATAAAGCCCCTAGGATTCTTGCTTGACTTCCAGCAGTATGAGGGCGATCATATAAGTGGGAGCTGGGGTCTATAAGCACATCCTTAAATGGTCCCTAGTCGAGGGAGTTTCGAGACAGGGCATCGATTCTCCACAGTAGACTAGTGTATACAGTCGAGACCCCGACGAGGGGCGGTGGCCGGTCTCACAAGCCACTGGTGTCAGTTGATTCACCTAAGATGTATACAGGTGCTCATTGGGTTATGAGTACACCGGACAGGACTCGCCGGGAACCTGCTAGTTGGGATATACCAGACGTCAGATAGCAGTTCCCAAGTGACATGTGTACAGGTTAGTTCATCGACCTGGGATCGTCATTTGTCTCGTGTGAGTTCCCACTGTACTTTGATTACTACCCTACCACGGCTCAAAGGAGTCGTGCAAACAGGTTTTAGTTGGGTACAGTCCCGAGCCACATGGAGGCAGTGAGCGGATCTGCAGGGGTTCGTCTCTCCCGGTATTGGGGGTGAGGTCGTGCTGTGTCTAGGAGAGCCAGAACATGAAAAGTCCTTGGCCAAGGCAGGAGATTTGCTGGTAGGTATTCCAGTAGTATCTCAGGGTGTTCTGGGCTACACTCCGACACGACTTGTACCGCTTTTGGGGGTCTGACTTATACCAACCCCCTAGGCCCGCCATGCGATACTCATAGACGAACGGACCGGACTGTACGGATATTGTCACTGACAGGCTCAGTAGGGTGTCAGGATGAGTTCGCTCATCGACGTCCCTTTTGGTCAATACATGGTAGCCCGTCACGTATTGGCTTATACCTCTGACGTGCTAGTGGTTAAATCCACACCCATAGTATTGACGAGTCTTTTGAGTCCACCACACAGACAGTTACTCAAGTTTCGGGCGAAACGCTGTAGAGGCCGTATGGAGATATGGCAGGGTTCGATCAGATACGTGCGGTATTGCACGGATCGTGATCGGACGGATTTTACTAGCCGGCTTTGGCTTAAGCCGGATACTAGTATTTGATAGTGTAGTTTTGTCTCTTTGCATTTGTGTTCAGTGGGAATACAAGTGCGGGCATGTATTTGCAGTAGAGGGGTTTTCCTGTAATTTATTACGGGATCGGTTTTCCGGGGTTGCCAGTTTGCATTCCGTTCCGGCCGGTTTTCTCTTTTTCCTTCCCGGTCGGACTTTTCGTTGGAGGGTGTTAATTGCAAGTTTGCAATTAACATTTTGTGAGGGGTTTCTTTGCATAAGTGTGGCTTCATAATCATGAGATTCTTTTCTTGTCTATTCATTGCATTTATTGTGATGGTTTAGTGAGAGATTGATTTGTGAGATGAGGGTGCCCTTTTTATAATTGTTTGTTCAATTATTTTTCCACTTGAATTTTTTCCATGATTCATTGAGTGGGGCCGGCCACTGGTTGTGAGGGGAGAGGTTTAATTTGTGAGTGTGGATTAATTTCCTATGGTTTTTTAAAAAGGGAGCAAAATGAGTGTGCTGGAATTGAAGATTGAGATGATGAGGTATTATTTTATTTAAGGTGGCAGTGAGCTAAAATGAAAGGGCTGATTTTTCACAGCAAGAAAGAAATGCATGCTTCTTTTCTTTTCCTTCAAGCATCCATGATAATCTTGTGAAAAATTCCTCAAAAATGGCAACCTCTTAAACCCCAAGAGACATACCTACTACACTATTCTATAGCAAGCCTTGGACGCGTCGGCTACCCAACTTCGTGTCCGAGTTGCCTCGGTCAAGAGGCGGGAGCCCGTAAAAGATTCCGGCTACGTGGTGCCCTTTCCGACGAGCGAGGAGGTGACGGAGATTCCGCGGGAGATCGGAGCGGAGACGAAGACCGAAGGACACGGATCGCTTGGTATAGCATCTCTACTCTTTTCTATTTTGCTAGTTGCTAGGTTAATGGCCCGATCCGGGTAAAAAGTCCGCGGTGGTGCCGGTTGCAAGTTTTGCAAAGTTTTTGTTTTCCGCGTTTCCGGCGTCGGATCGACGGCCGGGGCGCCCCCGCGGGCTTACACTGCCATCTGACGTGAGGTATAATACCATCTGGGAGTTCTCGGCGAGTCCGTCCAGTGTACCCAGTCTCCACTGAGCACCCATATATCATCTCCGATGTCAAACACCAATGGATATGGGATCATCCATCGCCCATCTGTATGGGTCGAGAAGGTATACGCTAGTCTACTCTGGTATATCGATGCCCCGTCTCGATACACCCTCGACTAGGGACTTTGAAGGATGTACTTATGGACTACCATGTCCCCACTAGTATGATCCGCATCATAGTCCAGGTAGTCAAGTACACATCCTAAGGGCTTTACCAAAATGTAACAGAGAGACAATCAGTATACACGTTAAGGTAAAGATCAACCAGATAGCATACTATCATGTCGAGCAAGAAAGTCCTCCCTATATATGTCCAAGCATCCACTATAATATACATCCTATATATAGTGATGGCCTCTAGGGCATACATATAACTAACAATCTCCCACTTGCACTAGGGCCATCTGTAGCAGTGGTTGCAGTATCTCATACTCAACCATCCCATAAAAGTCTCTCTCTGGGAATACGCCTTCATGAGTGGATCCGCCGCGTTATCCTCTAAGTCTGCTCTCCTTGCCTCGATCACCCTGGAGATCAACCATCTCCATGATTAGGTGATACTGCCTTAGAATAAGTCTGGATCACTGATGGGACCGGTGTTCCTTGGCATAAGCCACAACTCTATTGTCTCACAATGGTAGGAACATAGTTCATCTCATGAACCATTATACACCCAAACAGCCTCTTTGGTAGCATCTTTAGTAGCGATGTATCGTGCCTTTATCGTCTAGTATGTCACGGTATCTAGCTTGGAACTCTTCCAACATACCGTCCCTTTACTGAGGGTATAGACAATGCCTGCGACTGACATTCAGTCGTCTTTATCACCCTGGAACACTTCCAGTGATTCTCCCCAGGATCGATTGATACCATCTTACTACTACTAGTGAGTGTCCTAACATCCAATTAGATCTATCTCATAGATCCAAAAATCAGGATATAGGAGGTATCACTTTGATCCTATATGGAGAATCATTGCGATAAGCGGAGATCGACCGAGCGTAGCATAGGAAACTCCTTCCCTATCAAGAGTATGTCATCTACGTACTCTACGAGGATCACCACCATACTCCCTACTACCTTTTTGTATATACAAGGTTCATCTACCATTTTGATGATGTCAAACTCTTTGACTAATCCATCAAAACAGATGTTCCAACTCCGCGATGCCTGCTTTATCCTATAAAGCATCTTGTACACGTTTCCGCTGCTCCCACTGTCTACGAAGCCCTCTGGCTGTGTACTTATAGACGCACTCTTCTAAAACATCATTTAGAAAAGCAGTCATGACACCCAACCACCAGATATCGTAGTCATGGTATGTAGCCGTGACAAGTAGGATCTGGATGAAATTAAGCATAGCTACTTGAAAAAGGTTTCATCATTGTCCACACCTGGTCAATGATGCACACTTTTCATAAGTCTAGCTTTGAAAGTCTCAACTTTTCGATGTACACCAAGTAATCTTCTCAAGATATACTTGCTCCTGATGGGGATTTAACCCTTCAGATATAGCAACCAAAGTCCATACTTTGTTGGTGTACATGGATTCCATCTCAGATCGCTAAGCATCCAGCCATGCTTACAGAGTCCCACTCCTGATGGCCAGCTCGAAGCTAGTTGGGTCATCATCTCATGATGCTATCCTCGCTCCCACTGTCATAGAGAAACCGAAGTATCTCTCAGGTGGGTGAGGAACCTTACTAGATCGGCGGAGAGGCTGAGGTTCGTTGGAATCTACTGAATCCTTTGGTTCTATCAAATCATCAGCTGCAGTTTGTATAGCTGGAACATTTCCAGTCCTACATAACAGATCTTGCCTCGAGCTTGTCCGGATTTTGCTTTTAGACATAGGCCGGACAACCCCAAATCTTAACTAGCTTAAGACATGGGCTCTTCCCTTTCCATATCACATATGAAATGGTAGGCAACTGAATTGATTGGAACCCTATTCAATAGGTATGCAACTTCATAAGTGCATAACCCCCCAAAAGGAAAAAGGTAACTCAGTAGTACTCATCATAGAGCACACCATATCAAATAGGGTGTGATTGCTCCGCCCCGATATACCATCGTGCTATGGTGTATACGGAGGAGTAATTCTGAGAGAGAATCTCATTCTCCTTTAGAATAATCCAGGATTTCCGTGCTCAAGTATTCTCCTCCTTGATCTCATCATAGGACATAATACTTATACCCGTATTTGTTCTCTACTTCTAACTTATATTCTGTGATTATCTCAAAAGGTTCGGACTTGTGTTTCAACAGGAACATATGTCTGAATCTTGAGAGATTATCAGAGAATATAATGAAGTATAAAGAACCAGTCCTGGTATGTGTAGACAGGGGACCTACATACATCAACATGTATCATCCCAAGAGTTCACTAACTCTTTCTTTGTTTCCAATAAACAGGGCTATGGTCTGTAAGTGCACGGCGGCGCCCCGGCCGTCAATCCGACGCCGGAATGCGGAAGCGGTGATAAACTTAAATTTTGCGGACTTTGCAAACCGGCACCACCGCGCACTAAACTCCGGATCGTAACCATTAACAAGTCTAGCTAACCAAAAAGAAAGGGAAGAGATGTATACCGACGATCCAAGTCCTCCGGTCTTCATCTCCACTCCGATCTCCTCGCGGGATCTTCGTCCGTCTCCTCCTCGTCGGAAAGGGGCACCACATCGCCTGTAGCTTTTACGGGCTCCCACCTCAATACCGAGGCAACTCGGACGCGAAGCTGGCGAATCGACGCGTCCAAGATATGCTGTAGGAAGTGTAGGAAACTTGTCTCACTTTGGGGTTTATGATAGTTGCCATGATGGAGGGATGGGGTTAGGAAAAATGGTGCTTTCATTTTTCCATAACAAGAAGAAGAAGGAGATGAAGAATTCCTCACAAAAATAAAGATGAACTCTCTCATTCTTTTTCTTCTCTCTAGTGTTCTTTCTTTCCTCAAGTGAGAATGAATCATCATTGTGGAGGAAGTGAGAATGCCAACCATAAGAAGGGAGGTGAGTGTAGGAGATGAAAGAGGTGACCACATCAAGAGACAAGAAAACATACAACCATGCTTTACCTTTTTCAAACCATACCCTTTCATGTCACAAATAAAAACAAAAGCATGGTGGAAAAGATAATGATAGCTATCATAATCAATCTTTTACAAGAAACCCCCTCCACAAATGTTATTTGCACAATTGCAAATAACCCCCTCCATCGGAAAAGTCCGGCCGGGAAAGAACAAAGGAAAACCGGCCGGAACGGAATGCAAACTGGCAACTCCAGAAAACTGGTCCCGTAATAAATTACAGGAAAACCCCGATACTGTGCATACACACCCGCATCTGTATTCCGTCTGGATACAAATGCAAAGAGACAAAATCTACACTGTACTAAACTAGGACCGGCTTAAACCAAAGCCGGCTAGTAATATCCGTCCGATCCTGATCCGTGCAATACCGCACGTATCTGATCGAACCCTGCCATATAACCATACGGCTACCAGTACAAACCGTCCGATCCTGATCCGTGCAATACCGCACGTATCTGATCGGACCCTGCCATATCTCCATACGGCCTCTACAGCGTTTCGCCCGAAACTTGAGTAACTGAAAGTGTGGTGGACTCTAAAGACTCGTCAACACCTTGGTTGTGGATTTAACCACTAGCACGTCAGAGGTATAAGCCAATACGTGACGGGCTACCAGGTACTGACCAAATGGGACGTCGATGAGGAAGCTCACCCCGACACCCAACTGAGCCTGTCAGTGACAATATCCGTGCAGTCCGGTCCGTTCGTCTATGAGTATCGCATGGCGGGCCTAGGGGGTTGGTAAAAGTCAGACCCCCAAAAGCGGTACAAGTCGTGTCGGAGTGTAGCCCAGAACACCCTGAGATACTACTGGAATACCTACCAGTAAATCTCCTTGCCTTGGCCAAGGACTTTGTGTAATGGCTCTCCTAGACACAGCACGACCTCACCCCCAATACCGGGAGAGACGAACCCCTGAAGATACGCTCACTGCCTCCATGTGGCTCGGGACTGTACCCAACTAAAACCTGTTTGCACGACTCCTTTGAGCCGTGGTAGGGTAGTAATCAAAGTACAGTGGGAACTCACACGAGACAAATGACGATCCCCAGGTCGATGAACTAACCTGCACACATGTCACCAGGGAACTGCCATCTGACGTCTGGTATATGACCAACTAGCATGTTCCCGGCGAGTCCTGTCCGGTGTACTCATAACCCAATGAGCACCTGTATACATCTTAGGTGATCCAACTGACACCAGTGGCTTGTGAGACCGGCCACCGCCCCTCGTCGGGGTCTCGACTGTATACACTAGTCTACTAATGGAGTATCGATGCCCGGTCTCGAAACTCCCACGACTAGGGACCTTTTAAGGATATGCTTGTAGACCCCCAGCTCCCACTTATATGATCGCCCTCATACTGCTGGTGGTCAAGCAAGAATCCTATGGGCTCTATCAACGTGTAATAGCGACGTGTCATGTCACCTAAAGCAGTACACGATGATAAAGGTAAACCAGATAGCATACTATCATCTCGAGTAAGACTGTCCTACCGGGATAGGTCCTCCCTCAATCATTGCAATCACGTACCTGTGATCCAATAATTGACTCTGAGGGCACTACCTCCAACATGGTCAACTTATCTTTGTGACATGACTGGCGAGTTTCACAAGATGTAAATTCAAACTGATTTAAATATACATCTAAATGTAACTTCAGCTAGTCGGGTCACATTGATCTGACCTAGTCTACAATACCTCAAGAAGAATCCGTTCATTTATGAACTTTTCCTCTTGTGTGTGTTCCGTATACTAAGAACTGTAGTTTGATTTAGAACATCAACGCTTTTAGATAACGTGCCTGATCCGATCAACTTTTGATATAGGAAATGTTCAAAACATTATCCAACAATACAAAATTTTATCATTTCTTTACTGATAAAGAGACTGATATGATTTTGTATATCGGGTTTGGTATCTAATAACATTCATTCAGAATCAATGTATTGGTAATACAGGGTGACAGTGACCAACAGACTTGGCTGCAACACTTGCCCCGTTTTCTGCCTCATGAAACTTATCACCCGTTCTCAGTTTTTCTACCCTTTTGTAGCCCTATGTAACACGTTACATATCTGGGATTCTGATCCGGTATCATATACCATGGATACGGAGGATACTGAGAAACAGTTCTGTACAATGAACACACCCGAAGATGATGCATCAGCATGCACTCTCTTCGTTTGGGCGGCACGGGAAATCTGGTATTCCCCAATTTCCTGCTCTGTCTTATAACATTTATAAGTTGGAGCGGGACCAACGTTCCCCAGCTCAGTATAACAAGCGGGTTCGGTCAATAATCCGTATTATTATCTTGATTAAGGCGTGATATGGTCGCTACCAGGAGAGAGAGAGAAGAAAACACTCAGCGTGCGCTCTGTCAAGAATAGATTGGTTATTATTTTATCTAATCAGGATGGCTCCCACTGCTTTTTATCAAATCTTCCTTCAAACCCTAAAAGGAAAGACTAGCCGGGATTAATTACACACTACAAGTTCGCCAATCTTTCAGCCAGGCCAGTGTCGGTACTTTGAGGGAGGTCCCCCGTGCTTTCGCACGAACCTAATTAATGTAAACCTCGTTTTCCCAGAGGCGTAACCCCGTTAACACCTTTCTAGACACCTACTTGATCGGCTAATTGTAATGTATAAAACTCTCCCAGGAGTAACTCTTACTCGCAGCGGGTATCGGGATCCAACTATCTCATAGAAGGTATGCAATCTCATTGCAAATTTCAACACTTGAAATTCCCGATAATATTTTACCCCTAGCAGCTATATGACCTTAACATAGTCAACAAATCATAAGTGCTAGTCAAGTTCAACCCGTCATTTCCCGATTGAATTAAACCCACCCGCACGACCCTTAACATAGTCAACAAAGTCGCACGACTACCCTAATCCAATCACATCATATGCTTATGCAGATAAGCACTAATTAACTACCGCACACTACGCCTTAACATAGTCAACAAACGTAGCACGAATACTAACTAGTACATATCTGAAATGACGGAGGGCTACGACAGGTTTTTCTGAAAACCTATTGCGTAATGAACTTGATATTGTTGTAGAATCAAATGATTTTAAAAATGGAGTGCTTTTGAGGCTTTTCTAGTTTTGCTAAAGGAGTCACTCCCGGTGAAGGGATCGTCGGTCCTTTCCTCGTCGAATGAGGTGCGGGATATATCATATATATCACTGTGCAAAACAAAAAGTCTTAAAAGCAATCAAAAGACAAACCGAGTGTGTAGCATCTGCCAGTTATTGCTAAAGGAGTCACTCCCGGTGAAGGGATCTCGGTCCTTTCCTCATCGAATAAGGTGCAGGATATATCACATATACCGCTGTGCAAAGCAAGAACTGTAGCTACCTGTTTTATTTTGAAATTCGATTCTACAACATCTTAGGTTTCTTTTATTTTATTAATCACATTAATGAAGTCCCATCATTCAAGTACCTAAACATCACAGATAAATACGACGTACACTTATGCCATCCGCATTCGCCTCGATGTCCCCTCGTGCACCGTTAGGTTAGGTAACTAACGGCAGAGCGGGGCAGGGCTAGCGCGGGTGTAAAACATAAGTAACGTCTATATAATATATCATATATACTATATATAGTATCTATCACAGAACATCACATGATCACATCACAGATATCGCAGCAGAAGAATCATATGAAATATTGGATATACTAGGACGTCCGTGTTTTCAATACGAGCCAGTATAAAACACGGATTCCACGGTCGCGATGAATAGCCAAACCCACACCCCTAGACCCCTACGAGAGTGGCAAGCAACCCTACCAATTCTAGAGTTAGGAGACCCGGACTCGACTTCTCGAGTTGGTCTCCCACTGGACTCCAGGACCCGGTTACTTGTGCTCCCCTCCTTGGGTCTATCCTAGTGCGGAAAAGTAAATAATATACAGACGGTGACATCTTCCGCAACCTGGAAGTGCCCCAATAAAAGAATATTACATACAAGTTTTTACATGAATGAAAATGAAAAACACTCATCTCACATAAAAAAAACCCCGGCTATTCAAACACGACGATCCAATATAACATATCCAGCAACACATAACATCACATGTCATCAACGTGAGTAAATATGCGCATCCCAATTGTCGTTGACATATAGCAACGAAACCGGCGATATCACATATTACACTTACGGTCACAGAAAAGAAAGTGTAAAACTACAACAGTTGGAATCCGCAACCTCCTCAGACATCGCATGCCTAATCAAATGAATTCCTTAGATATCGCATGCCTAACAATTATAAACCCCGCATTTTAGTCTCAAAATCGAAAACACTTTTCAATATAAAGTCGGGTAATTCAACAAGATTCCCGACATCCTGATCGAATGCTCGTCGCAAACTTCAGTAGACGGCCGCACCCCAGATACCGTCGACGAAGTGCACCAAGGCGGAACACCGCTACCGCAAGCACCCGAACGGATGCTTTCGGCGACGGGGTTCTCCTACAGTCACTTGGTCGAGGCTATGGGGTGAGGCTGTCTATTAAGTTTACCCGGCGAGTATCCGCGTATGCTACGTGATTGCGACGGACTTTTGATCACATCAAAATTCCGTGGCAACCGATCAAGCGAGACTAGACTGCTAGATTTATAACATTCATTCAGTTATCTCATAACTGTTTGTGAATTCCAATTATTGTATCACATTCCAGATAATTAGAAAATGTTAAACTTTCCGATCAAACAATCTAACACCCAAGTTTTTCCCGAAACAGATCAACACATGAAATAAGTCTAACAACATTCAGTTCGTGCCTCAGTACCAACGGTCCAGCCGTAGAAGGGTCAAGCCAACGCCTCACATGTGGCACGCCGTACTGCCCCAAACCCGAAGGTTCAAAGGGCAGTTCAAGACGGTCACATAATCGAGTTAAGGTTTGTTGTCTTCTAGAGGGACCATCGCATTACTTGCACTACTTAGAACGTCGTTAAACTACGGAAAAATCCAACACTTGGAAATTTCCCGACAGGGGAAAAATTGGGTATTTATATCCGGTCGAACTTTTTAACATATTCAAAAAAATTATCCGGAAAGCCACACAGACAAAATTTGATAATCCGATCGAATATACGAACTCCCAATACAACCCAAAATACTCAACTCTTTATTTCAGATTAAAAATTTCCAGGAAAACCAGCACTGCAAAGTAGGAGTTACTGTGCAAAATTGAATGCCTAATAAGACAAAACGGCCGCGGAACCGCCGCATTAGCATGCTAATGCCGCGGTTCCGCCGCACTTTTGAGGGATCATTAGTTACTTTTTGCACCGTAATTCTTAGAATTTCCTGCTGATTTTTCTGCATATTTTTAATTGTCAAAAATCCACGAATTTCAAAAATGTACAGAGAGCATTCTAGGGTTTGGGTTTTGGTTCGATCGGACTTCTAATTCCGTCTACGCATCGCCTAAGGCTCTAGCTAGGCTCTGATACCACTGTAGGGTTCCTAGGCACTCTCAAGGGGTCTCACAAGGCATCAACCATGCCCGTTTCAAAATTACGGTGCCGAGAAACCCTAGACAATGGATCGTTTGCTAGAAATCTAGGCGAAAAGTAAACTAGTTAACACTTAACTAAGGGAATACGGATATACAACCTTTGTAGATCCGGTGCTCCACCTCCACGGCTCCGCAATGAAGTCTCCTCGCTGTCCAAGACGGATCCCGGGCTCTAGCGTCGGCTTCATCGGAGAATGGACGGGCTAGGTCATCGACGACGTGCCGAAGATGATCTACGTCGAAGCATCACTAGATCAAGCTCCAAACTTCACCAAGTCATGAAAACTTGTGAAGGAAACACACTCTACTACTTGGCAAGAGGTAGAGGATGAAGAAATAGGAAGTGGGTAGACTTTAGAATTGGATTTCTCACTTGTTTCATCAATCCAGCATTGATGAAGAAAGCTTTCTTCTTTCAAGATGAAGAAGAAGAAGAAGATAAAGTTATGATAAGTCAATTAAAGAATAGAAAAGAATAATCATCCTTATCATAATCAAACCATAGTTAGGTGTAGAGAATTAACAAGGGTTAGTGAATGGTTGGGTTAAGACATGAAGACAAAATGGTCACTTAGGTCAAACCTTCATGAAGGTTCATAAACAAACAAAGAAAGCCACCATTATCTCTTCATTATTTTCTTTTGCTAAAATAAACAAAATGGATAAATAAATGAATAAATGAAGCAAAAGAAACCCTAACCATTGACCAACCATGGTTTAATCCATACACCAAACTATCATGTATCATCAAACATGATACAATCAAATGTACAAATGTATATCACATATACAATGTGCACAATCCAAGTGAGAAAATCCATTTAAAGTGAACCAATACTAGTTAATGCAAAGTAATATATCAAATATATAATTATGCATTAAATCATTAAATCAACACTTGATTCAATGATCCGGTCATGTCGCACACAACCGACTAGTATTCAATGTATCGGCTTATCGAATCATCCCTCGATTCGATAACTAGGTTATATCGCATATAACCATTCGATGCATTCATCGCGAGAATGGAATACGGTATCACATACACGCATTATTCTCGGTCCCGCACATATCTCATATGCGCTCCTATTTCGTTTCGCTTGAGCCAGGAAACCTCTGTGTAGGACTCTAAAGACTCGTCAATACGCCGGCAGCAGGTGATGATCATATCAATCACCCACAAGCCGCAAGCGGTCTGCTAAACGTAACGGCCACCCGGGTATTGAGCGATCAGAAGATCGACGAGCAAGCCCGCTCACACTCCAGTGAATCCAACCAGTAACACTACCGTACAGACCGGTCTGATCGTCTGATATGTCGCATATCTCGCCTAGGGGTGGTCAACGTCAGACCCCAATAGCTCGATAAGTCGTGTCGATACGAGGTCTATAACAATTCGAGAAACTACTGGTAACACTTACCAGTAAATCTCAGCAACCCTGGCCAGGGATTTCCTGTTATAGCCAATCGAACACAGCGCAACATCAACCCCCTATACCGGGAGAGACGAATCCCCTCCTATCGCTCATTGCCTCCATGTGATTCGGGACTGTACCCAAAAAGCACCCTTTTGCACGCCCTCTTGGACGTGGTAAGATGGAAATCAAAGCACAGTGGGAACCACACAAGACTCTATGACGATCTCGGGTCAACAGACTACTCTGTACCAGTGTCACCAGAGAACTGCCATCTGACGTGAGGTATAATACCATCTGGGAGTTCTCGGCGAGTCCGTCCAGTGTACGCAGTCTCCACTGAGCACCCGTATATCATCTCCGATGTCAAACACCAATGGATATGGGATCATCCATCGCCCATCTGTATGGGTCGAGAAGGTATACGCTAGTCTACTCTGGTATATCGATGCCCCGTCTCGATACACCCTCGACTAGGGACTTTGAAGGATGTACTTATGGACTACCATGTCCCCACTAGTATGATCCGCATCATAGTCCAGGTAGTCAAGTACACATCCTAAGGGCTTTACCAACATGTAACAGAGAGACAATCAGTATACACGTTAAGGTAAAGATCAACCAGATAGCATACTATCATGTCGAGCAAGAAAGTCCTCCCTATATATGTCCAAGCATCCACTACAATATACATCCTATGTATAGTGATGGCCTCTAGGGCATACATATAACTAACAAACCATGCCCGAATAAAATTTTAGACGTGCCGAACAACCCAAAGCCGGGATCTTTGCTAGATTATTAGGGTTTAACATGCAAGTAAACATATTTACAACTAAGTGTGAGGAATTACAACCTTTGTAGTCCGCTCCTTCGCTTCATAAGCTCCGAGTAGAAGTCTCTTCACCGCTATCCACGATCACCTGGAGTCAAGAGAGGCTCCACGACTCGAACGATCCATGGTAACTTGTAGTGTTCCTTTTCTCCGATGATCTACGTCGAAGTTGCTATAACTCAAGCTCTCTCACTCTAATAAGGTGAACACCCTAATCTAATCGGCTAGATTAGATGGGGATGATGGAGTAGTATTTATGCTTTCTTTTTATGTCCAATTCTCACATGAAAACATCACAAAAGGAAAACCGAGTAAGCTTTCTCAAAGCTCAAGAGAGAAGAAGATGATGAAAAATAAGTTAATCCTTTTGTGATGAATAATGAAATGAATATATGAATTAATAATGCAACCATTGTTTAGGATGACAAGGATAACCCTTGTAGAGAATTAACTAGGGCTAAGGTTTGGTTGGGTTAAAGAATGAGTCATAAGTAAATATCAACCATAATATCTAACTCATGACAAAAGGAATTCCTTCTAGAAGGTGCATGAAGCAACTAACCCTAATCAAACCCTAATCTTGTTTAATCTCCACTAAACATGTTCCATTATTAATCATATCATGTTACAATAATATATATCACATATATATTATATATTTGTAACAAAAGAAAATAATACAATTAATATATATCGCATATATATCAATGTATTATCCGGTGAGAAAATGAAATAATAAAGCGAGCCAATATTAGATAATGTAATACAATATATCATATATATTATTATACATTAAATCATCGAATCAACACTTGATCCGACGATCCGGCTATATCGAATATAACCGACTAATATATCATGTACCGATTCATCGCATCAACACTTGATCCGATGACCCGGTTCATATCTAAATATCGTGAGAATATAATACGGTATCTCATATCGCATTATCCTCGGTCCTGCACATATCACATATGTGCCCCTACTCCGTTTTGCCTGAGCCAAGAAACCTCTGTGTAGGGCTCTAAAGAATCGTCAATACGCCGGTAGCAGGTGATGATCATATCAAACACCTACAAGCTGCAAGCGGTCAGCTAAACGTAACAGCCACCCAGGTATTGAGCGATCAGAAGATCAACAAGCTAGCCTGTACGTTCTCCTATGAATCCAATCGGTAACACTCTCGTACAGTCCGGTCTGTTCGTCTGATATATCGCATATCAAGTCTAGGGGTGGTATATGTCAGACCTCAGTAACCGATAAGTCGTGTCGATGTGAAGCTCATAACGGGGCAAGAAACTACTGGTAACACTTACCAGTAAATCTCTATATCAGCCCTGGCCAGGGACTTCCAGTTATAGCCAATCAAACACAGCACAACATCAACTCCCTATACCGGGAGAAACGAATCCTCTCCTATCGCTCATTGCCTCCATGTGATTCGGGACTGCACCCAAAAGCCACCATTTTGCACGCCCTCTTGGACATGGTAAGGTGGAAATCAAAGCACAGTGGGAATCACACAAGACTCTATGACGATCTCGGGTCTACAGACTACTCTGTACCAATATCACCGGAGAACTGCCATCTGACGTGTGGTATATCACCATCTGGGAGTTCTCGGCGAGTCGGTCCAGTGTACCCAGTCTCCACTAAGCACCCGTACACCATCCTTGATGTCAAACACCGATGGATATGGGATCATCCATCGCCCATCATATGGGTCAAGATGCGTATACGCTAGTCTACTCTGGTGTATCGATGCCCTGTCTTGATATACCCTCGACTAGGAACAGTTATAGGATGTACTCATCGACTACCGTGGCCCCACTAGTATGATCTCATCATAATCCCAGTAGTTGAGTATAGATCCTAAGGGTTTTATCAACATGTGAGAGTAAGACAGTAAACCAATACAAGTCAACATGTTAAGATAAAGTGAAACCAAATACTATACTATCATGACGAGCAAGAAAGTCCTCTCTATATATATCCAAGCATCCATTATAATATACATCATATGTACAACAATGGCCTCTAGGGCATATACATAACTAACAGCGGGAAAGTATGCAAGCTGCTTAAGTCCATTTATGGACTAAAGCAGGC
This sequence comes from Agapanthus africanus, assembly GCA_030015575.1. Taxonomy (NCBI): domain Eukaryota; kingdom Viridiplantae; phylum Streptophyta; class Magnoliopsida; order Asparagales; family Amaryllidaceae; genus Agapanthus; species Agapanthus africanus. The sequence goes on along the minus strand of CM057343.1, from coordinate 309,787,891 downwards.
ATCGTGGAGTTGGAACATCTGTTTTGATGAAACGATCAAAGAATATGACTTTATCAAAAATCCAGATGAACCATGTATATATAGTAAAATTATAGCACGAAATGTCGTATTCCTCGTCTTGTACGTGGATGACATTCTATTGATAGGAAATGACATTCCTATGCTACAATCTGTTAAAGGATTCTTGTCACACAGGTTCTGCATGAAAGACCTGGGTGATGCCTCTTAGATTCTGGGGATCCGGATCTATCGTGATAGATCCAAGAGGATGTTGGGACTTTCGAGGTCCAGGTATATCAACATTATACTGAAAAGATTCAGTATGGAAGATTCTAAGCGCGGTAATCTACCGGCTTGTCACTGAATCACCCTCTCCAAAGAGATGTCTCCCAAGACTGATTTGGAAAGGGAATGCATGTCTATTATACCCTACGCTTCTGCGGTAGGCTCTATAATGTATGCGATGTTGTGCACCAGACCAGATGTAGCTTACGCACTAAGCGTGGTAAGCAGATATCAGTCAGACCCAGGGGAGAAGCACTGGATAGCAGTAAAGAACATTCTCAAGTACCTGAGAAGGACTAAGGAGATGTTCTTGGTTTACGGCGGAAAAGACCTCAAGATCGAGGCCTTTACTGATTCCGGCTTCCAGAGTGACAAGGATGACTCCAAGTCCATGTCAGGTTATGTCTTTACCCTCAATGGAGGGGCGGTGTGCTGGAAGTGTTCCAAGCAGGACACCGTTACTAACTCGATGATAGAAGCGGAGAATATTGCTGCTTGCGATGCCACAAAAGAAGCGGTCTGGATGAAGAAGTTCCTAACAGAACTTCAGGTGGTTCCTACCATTGTTGATCCAATACCTCTGTATTGCGACAACAACGGAGCTATAGCTTTAGCAAAGGAACGCAGGTCCCATCAGAAGTCCAGACACATCTTAACGCGGTATCACCTGATCAAGGAGATCATAGATCGCCGGGAGATCGAGGTCCGGAGAGTTGCTACAGAGGAGAACATTGCCGATCCATTCACAAAGGCCTTACCTCAGATTCAGTTCGAGAGGCTACTCGAGATGATCGGTCTTCGATATGCTAGTACATGGCCCTAGTGCAAATGGGGGATTGTTAGTGTATATACCCTAGGGGCCATTATTGTATCATACTAGCTTGTATATTACTTAATGGAAGCTTGGGATATTCACAGTTATTAACAGTCTTGCAAAATATGGTGTATGCTACTTGGTTTTATCTATCTAAATATGTGTGTACGTATTGATAGAGCCCTTAGGATCTTGCTTGACTACCAGCGTTATGATGGCAGTCACACTAGTGGGGGCTGGGTAGTCTACAAGCATATCCTTTTTCATGTCCCTAGTCGTAGGATTATCGAGACAGGGCATCGATACACCGGAGTAGACTAGTGTGTACGCTTCTCATCCCAGTTGGGGAGATGGTCTGTCCCACAGCCATCAGTACGTCGTACTGGAGATAGTATACATGTGCTCGTTGGGTTACGGGTACACTGGGTAGGACTCGTAGGGAACTGTTGGTTGGTATTATACCCGTCGTCAGTTAACAGTTCCCAAGTGACATGAGTACAGCATAGTCTGCAGACTTGACACTGCTGCTTCGCGTCGAGTGTGTTCCCACTGTTCTTAGATTGCTACCCTACCACGGCTCAAAGGAGTCATGCAAACAGGTAGCAGTTGGGTGCAGCCCCGAAGCACTTGGAGGCAGTGGCGGTTAGACAAGATTCGTCTCTCCCGGTATTGGGAGTTGATATCGCGCTGTGTCAGAGAGCCATTACGCAAAGTCCCTGGCCAGGGAAAGCGAGATTTACTGGTAGGTTCTAGTAGTTTCTCAAGGTGTAATGGGCTTCACACCGACACGACTTATATCGCTTTTAGGGGACTGACGCTTGCTGCCCCCTAGGCCCGATATGCGATAGTCCTAGATGAACAGACCGGACTGTACGGAGATTGTCACATCAGGCTCAGTAGGAGTTCGGATAGGTTCCTCATCGGCCTTCTTATCGACATCTACCTGGGGACCGTTACGTACAGCTAGTGCCGCTTGCGGTCTGTGGTTAAACCCACTGCCAGCGTAGTAGTCGAGTCTTTAGAGTCCCACACAGAGAGTTTCCCTGCTTCGGGCGAAACGATATAGAGGTCGTATGGTTTTACGACAGGGTTCGGACACGCACGTGCATTTATGCACATACGATGTTCGGATAGTTTTTACTAGCCGGCTTTGGTTTAAGCCAGATTCTAGTATCGGATTATTGGATTTATACAGTCTAAAGTTTTTCCGTGTTTTCAGGGATAGGAGGGGTGTTCTCGTAATTTGGCGAGAAGCTTCTAGAAGGATGATGACTTGGGGGCTAAGGTGGCATTTGCATTTATTGATTTAGTGACTCATTTGTGTGATTCATCCATGGAGTTAATGATGCATTTATTGATCTAATGACTCATGGGATGAATCACACAAAGTGAATAAATGAAGCATGGTTGATAAATCATTTGATTTATTTATTTGATAAATCATTATGCTTCATATATTCAAATGAGATCATTATCTCATTTCATTCTCACTCTCACCTTCTCTCTCCTCAAGCTCTCTCTCTTCAAACCCTAATCCTAACCTCTCATATGTTGAGATCAAGGATTAGCAAGACTCATTAATCCATAATCATACTCTATATTCCCTAGGTGACTTTGATTAGCAATTAGAGTAACCTAGTTACCTCAAGATTAGAGGCAAAGCTTGGAGTAGAAGCTCTCGGGTGGATCGTCTATTACATAGAGGAGGCCGACGAGGAGGTGGTTATCGAGAAGAAGAAGGACTTGGTTCATTAGGTATAATCTTCTTTCATAGTAGCTAATTACTCCTATGATAGTGTTAGTTATAGTTTAGCAAAGATCCTTTCGGTTAGTCGATGTTAGTTTAAAGAAAAAGATTATTTTTCATATTTCCGCCTCCCCGCAACTCGTGGGGTGTCAAACATCGACTTACGGCTTCATTAACTCACTTTGGATGAATCATCTCATGAGTCATTAAGCAATAAATGCTTCATTAACTCATTTGGATGAATCACTCCATGAGTCACTAATCCATTTAATGCAAATTCCACCTAAGCTCTCCACCTCATCTTTCTTCTAGAAGCTTCTCGACTAATTACGATAATGCCCCTCCCATCCGTGAAAACACGGAAATACTGAGACTGTATAAATCCAATAATCCAATACTAGAATCTGGCTTAAACCAAAGCCCGCTAGTAAAAACTGTCTGAATATCTTACGTGCATAAATACACGTATGTGTCCGAACCCTGTCGTAAAACCATACAACCTCTATATCGTTTCGCCTGAAGCAGGGAAACTCTCTATGTGGGACTCTAAAGACTCGACACTACACTGGCAGTGTGTTTAACCACAGGCCGTAAGCGGCACTAGCTGTACGTAACGGTCCCCAGGTAGATGTCGATAAGAAGGCCGATGAGGAAACCCATCCGAACTCCTACTGAGTCTGATGTGACAATCTCCGTACAGTCCGGTCTGTTCATCTAGGACTATCGCATATCGGGCCTAGGGGGCGGCAAGCGTCAGTCCCCTATAAGCGTTATAAGTCGTGTCGGAGTGAAGCCCATACACCTTGATAAGCTACTGGAAATCCTACCAGTAAATCTCGTTTGTCCTGGCCAGGGACTTTGCGTAATAGCTCTCCAAACACAGCGCGATATCAACTCCCAATACCGGGAGAGACGAATCCTATCTAACCGCCGCTGCCTCCAAGTGCTTCGAGACTGCACCCAACTGCTACCTATTTGCACGACTTCTTTAAGCCATGGTAGGGTAGCAATCTAAGAACAGTGGGAACACACTCGAGACGAAGCAGCAGTATCAAGTCTGCGGGCTATGCTGTACTCATGTCACCTGGGAACTGTTAACTGACGACGGGTATAATACCAACCAACAGTTCCCTGCGAGTCTTGTTCGGTGTACCCGTAACCTAACGAGCACCTGTATACTATCTCCAGTACAACGTACTGATGGCTGTAGGACAGACCATCTCCCCAACTGGGATGAGAAGCGTACACACTAGTTTACTCCGGAGTATCGATGCCCTGTCTCGATAATCCTACAACTAGGGACCTGAAAAGGATGTGCTTGTAGACTACCCAGCCCCCTCTAGTGTGACTGCCATCACAACGCTGGTAGTCAAGCAAGATCTTAAGGGCTCTATCAATATGTATTTGCGATATACTAATATATACACATATTAAGATAGATATAAACCAAGTAGTATACTACTATGTTGAGCGAAACTGTTAATATAACTGTGAATATCCCAAGCTTCCATTAAGTAATATACAAGCTAATATGATACAATAATGTCCCCTAGGGCATATACACTAACAATTAGTAAAGAAAATAAAGGGATTAGAATAAGTGCAAAGTAAATTGCGACTGCTATCATTCACGACCAAACCACATATTTCATCGCCACTCCTACTTTACCTTTATATTTCTCCAGAACACCCCGTATCACTACGAACATCCACTTCCATTGGATAAATCCATCGTATGGTTATAAACGAACTTGAAGGAACTTGTTCCAGTTCGAGGATGGATTCTGGTTCAGGAGAAATAGAAATAAGGCTTATCCAGATTGTCTTTTATTTTTACCTTCTCTTAGGTTGCGAGTACTCCTAGGATTAGGAGAGTACACCTATTATGCTTATTGGATAGTCTTCTTCCAAACCATAAGCTGGTGCCGAACGGTAGGGAAGGAAGAAAACCACTTAGCCTAAGTGGGGTGTACAAAAGGTAATGAGTAAAGACATATAAAGCGATTTGGAGAGATGGCAAAGAAATATACGGTTACAGTCATGAGTCGGATATTGGAAGAGGCATTACTAGGAATACCCGGATACCCCTTCGAAACATTTACATGTTTCAGTTTCATTGTGTATTGTTAATAGAAAACTGATTTCCCAATTAGCCCTTGCTCCAAGGTATGTATTTACCAGGTATGATTCTCACATCTGTATGGTTTTACAGATGATGAGTGGGAGTAAATTATTGGGAATTAGGTGATCATCTTCATTATATCGGGATCCGTTGTAATTGGTGATATTTGAGGAAATCGCCTGGGTTTTTGCCGGAAGGCAAATATTTGGTTTTGAATATCCGTTGTTATGCACCAATATCAAACTGATATATCTGTACGTTTATTTTATAAAGCGAGATATAACCTTTTGAAATTATGTCCATGACATTTACCTATATCAGTTGATGGTTAGGTAAGGAGCATTGAACAGCGGTGTAATTCTTCTTAACCATAGTACAGTTTCAACCTACGACGCACAGGATTTGAGTTATTCAACTCAGGGGACTTATACAAAGTATTTTATATTTTCCAGTGTCCATTAGGAGAGAAGGGTTGGTCCTCATACTATATTCTATTTACTTGTGACTTCTCTAGTTTTTAGACAAGTGTTTCGTGGAAATACAAGGTCTAAGTTTTGAGAAGTTATAGGTACAAGAATAAAGTAGAGAACCATGTGTTGCAAGTATCAGGATTCTTCAAGGTAATTGAAGATGTAGATACTTGTGTTGGGTATTCAGTTGATAGTAATGGTTTTGAGAACTTGCTTCTCTTTCAGGTTACTCATAATTGGATGCACTCCTAAGTTGAGTAATGCCGATCGACCTCTCTCCATTTAGATAACATGCACCGGAGACAGCTGCATGATTTGAATCTGGTTCCAATTAAATCAGTGCATCTGTTTCTATATGGTATATAGAATGGATCATATCTTAACGATGTTAAGGTATATGGAGTTGTCCGGCTTATGCTTAAAACTAGACTCTGGATAACTTAAGGCACATTTCTGTAATGGCTGTTTGTGGGTTAACCCAGGCTATGACGAGGGTTAACTTTCTACCATATGGAAGATCAATAGTGATGCTGTTCTTGACTTGCCACAGTTTTAGTAAAATGCCTTTTTTCAGAAAACAGTAGTGGGAGTATGGCAGAACTGGAAGTGATTCCAGAACCACAAACGATTACTGAAAATTTAATAGAACCTAAAGATTCAATCGGGTTTGACATTCTATTAGCCACTCCGCAGATATGGTGGGTAACCTCAGGCACCAGAAAGGTACTTCGGTATTCACAAAGATGGTGAAAGGGAGCTTCTTGTTTACCCAAACTTGACACTACTGTTGTTCCAGACTATGAGACCCGGCAAGAGGATGAGTATAGCATCGTTCTAAACTAGCTTTAGAAGTGCACGTGTATATGACTCTGCTAGAGGGTTGTCGTAGTTAGTGGGAGTAGCGGAAGCATGGTGTACAAGTAGCTTGTGTCTATTTATAGACTGAAGCAGATATAGCGGAGATTGATCATCTATTTTTGATGTGACGGTCATAGATTTTGACTTCATCAGAATAGGAGATGGATCTGTTAAGAAGGTAGCAGGGTGTGATGTCCTGGTATTTGGATGACATGCACGTTGTAGGAAGTGAAATTACTATACTACGATCGGTTATACTATGGTTGTCACACAGTGGTTTCTCCGCATAGGATATGGATATAATATCAGACATTCTGGTTACTAGATCTATGGTTTTAGATCTAGATTTAGGAAGTGTCCCAATCTGGGTACTTAGAAAGTATTCTAAAAGTATTTTAGAATGGATGGCTCCTGGCATGGTAGTGTACCTGCAGGTGAAGGAGTCACCCACTCTAAAGGTGTCTTACAGAATAAAGGGGAGAGGGATGTGCATGATTGGCATATCACTTGCTTAGGCAATTGAGTCAATCATGAGATGTCAAGTACCACACCAGATGTTGTTTTTGCACTAGATGCGATAAGTTGAGATATTAATCCAATCCTGGAGAAACGTTCGAAAGCAATTTTAGAACATAAGTGGATGTTCTAGGGATATGATAACGGCAACCTCTTTCGGGAAACGGTTATCATTCCAGGCTTCCAAGGTGACCTGGATGTCAGAGTGACTATCAGAGTTATGGTTTTCCCTCTGACGAGGGGCAGTATTTTGGACAGGTGGTCCAAGCGGATACTGAGGGAGGTATGGTGCAGCATACTGATTAAATTCAGTTAATGATACAGTTTAAGAAGTTTGCTGGATTTGGAGTTCATTTGTGAACTAGGTCTCATCAGATATCCAAATATATTCTAAGACAGGTATTGCTCATTTCGGAAAATGGCTTTTCTCTATGAACTTGAGATTAAGAGAGACATAGAAAGAAACATCAGAGTAGATCCACTTACTGAGGCTATTTCTCGAAAGCAATAGTTTCACAAACGAGCTTTGTGAAACTGATTAGTAGAGGAGTTGGGTGTTCGGTATCACACGGGCTGTGAGTATGCAACATCGCAATAATTAGCCTTAAGTGCAAGTGGGAGATTGTTGGCTATAGTGCCCTCAAGTCAATTATTGGATCATAGGTACGTGATTGTAATGATTGAGGGAGCACCTATACCGGTAGAACAGTCTTACTCGAGATGATAGTATGCTATCTGGTTTGTCTTTGTCATCATGTGTAAGTCCACGTTGCCCACCCCGGTACTTACGGGAAGGCGGAAAACGGAATAAAAATCAAATTTTTATCAACTTAGGCAACATGGACTAGACAAAGAAGGATCTTTGCTTAACAAAAACAAGCTAAAGCTAACTAGAAACTAGCTAAGTGTTAGAAAGGTTATACCTAGGGATTTATGTCCTTCTCTCCTTGCTCCTTGGAGTAGTGGAAAGAGGTCACCTTTGTCGTCTTCTCATGTCGAAGAAAGATCCACCCGAAAGCCTCGACCTTTGGCTTCAACTCCAAGCTAGAAGTAACTAGGGTGCAAGAAGTGCTAATCCTTGAACCCTAGATGAGAGTAGAGATTATCAAGAAGGGGTTTTTCTCAAGCTCAAGTGTTTCTCAACACATGAGAGGGGAGAGCTTGAGGGAGAGGAAGAACAAGAGAGAGAAAGTAAAATGATAGAATGAGAGAATAATAACCATTCTCACATATATGTGTGAATTACTTTAAATTGATAATTAGCTAGATAATTGTCATGGTTAATCATGACATGACCATTATCATTTCATATTTAATGCTAATTGCAAGGATCAAAGAGCATCTTTTATATGGAATGATGATGGTCAACATGTCAACAAAGGTCAACAAGTCAAGATAGTCAAATGGTCAACAACCATAACCATGCACAATTATATTAAACTAATATCAATTAACCATAATACACACATAAGCATTAGGGTTAGTAAAATGACAATAGTCATTAACCCTAATCAAAGTCCTCTCCCTCTGTCTCAAGCAACTGTGCATACGCACCCGTATTCGTGATCCGAGGAACACGAATACAATGAGAAAAACCAATCCCAAATCATATACTAGGATCTGGCTTAAACCAAAGCCCGCTAGTATAAGCTGTCCGGACAGCAAACGTGCACAAGTGCGCGGATGTGAACGAACCCTGTCGCAAAACCATGCGACCTCTACTCATTTTGCCTAAAGGCGAATAGCTTTCTGTGTGGGACTCTAAAGACTCGACACTACGCTGGCAGTGGGTTTAACCACAGACCGCAAGCGGCACTAGCTGTACGTAACGGTCCCCAGGTAGATGTCGATAAGAAGACTGACGAGGTGAACCCCATCTGAACTCCTACTGAGCCTGTATGTGACAGTCTCCGTACAGTCCGGTCTGTTCGTCTGATACATCGCATGGCGGGCCTAGGGGGCGGTGAACGTCAGTTCCCTAATAGCGGTACAAGTCGTGTCGGAGTGTAGCACAGAACACCCTGAAATAACACTGGAAACCTACCAGTATATCTTTCTTGCCCTGGCCAGGGACTACTCGTGTAATGGCTCTCCTGGACACAGCGCGATGTCATCCCCCAATACCGGGAGAGACGAATCCTGTCTAACCGTCACTGCCTCCAAGTGCTTCGGGACTGCACCCAAAAACTACCTGTTTGCACGACTCCTTTGAGCCGTGGTAGGGTAGTAATCAAAGTGCAGTGGGAACACACTCGAGGCGAAGTGACAGTGTCAAGTCAGCGGACTAAGCTGTACTCATGTCACCTGGGAACTGATAACTGACGATAGGTATAATACCAACCAACGGTTCCCGACGAGTCCTGTCCAGTGTACTCGTAACCTAATGAGCACCCGCATACTATCTCAAGTACGACGTACTGACGGCTGTGGGACAGACCGTCTCCTACACTGGGATGAGAAGCGCATACGCTAGTCTACTCCGGAGTATCGATGCCATGTCTCGATAGTCCAACGACTAGGGACCTGTATAAGGATGAGCTTATAGATCACCCAGCTCCCACGAGTGTGAGCGCCATCACAACGCTGGTAATCAAGCAAAGATCCTAAGGGCTCTACTGATATGTATATCAGCGATATGCTAAAAGAAACACATGCACATATTAAAGCAGAGACAAACCAAGTAGCATACTACCATTTCAAGCAAGATTGTATATACAACTGTGAATATCCCAAGCTTCCATCAAGTAATATACAAACTAGTATGATACAGTAATGGCCTCTAGGGCATATACACTAACAATCTCCTACTTGCACTAAGGCCATGTACTGGCGTATCGAAGACCTATCATCTCGATCAGCCGCTCGAACTGAGTCTGGGGTAGGGCCTTCGTGAGTGGATCTGCAGTGTTGTTCTCCGTATTTACTCTCTTCACCTCGATCTCCTGGTGATCTATGATCTCCCTGATCAGGTGGTACCGCCTCAAAATGTGCCTGGACTTCTGATGGGACCTGGGTTCCTTCGCTAAAGCTATAGCGCCGTTGTTGTCGCAATACAGCGGTATTGGATCAACAATGGTAGGAACCACCTGAAGCTCCGTGAGGAACTTCTTCATCCAGACAGCTTCCTTTGCGGCATCGCAAGCAGCTATGTACTCCGCTTCCATAGTTGAGTCTGCAACGGTCTCCTGCTTGGAACTCTTCCAGCAAACCGCCCCTCCATTGAAGGTAAAGACATAACCCGACATGGACTTGGAGTCATCCTTGTCACTCTGGAAGCTGGAATCAGCAAAGGCCTCGAGCTGGAGGTCTTTTCCACCATACACCAAGAACATCTCCTTAGTCCTTCTCAGGTACTTGAGAATGTTCTTTACCGCTATCCAGTGTTTCTCCCCTGGGTTCGACTGATACCGGCTTACAACGCTCAATGTGTATGCTACATCTGGTCTGGTACACAACATCGCATACATTATAGAGCCTACCGCAGAAGCGTAGGATATAATAGACATGCGATCCCTTTCCAAATCAGTCTTGGGAGACATATCTTTGGAGAGGGTGATCCCGTGACAAGCCGGTAAATTACCGCGCTTGGAATCTTCCATACTGAACCTTTTCAGTATGGTGTCAATGTACCTTGACTGTGAAAGTCCCAACATCCTCTTAGATCTATCACGATAGATCTGGATCCCCAGAATGTAGTTGGCATCGCCCAGGTCCTTCATGGAGAACCTCTGCGACAAGAATCCTTTGACTGACTGTAGCATAGGAATATCATTTCCTATTAGGAGAATGTCATCCACGTACAAGACGAGGAATACCACATTTCTCCCTACAATCTTACTGTAAATGCATGGTTCATATGGATTTTTGATAAAGTTGAATTCTTTGAAAGTATCATCAAAGCAGATGTTCCAACTCCGCGATGCCTGCTTAAGTCCATAAATGGACTTGAGCAACTTGCACACTCTACCGCTGCTCCCACTCTGATTGAATCCCTCCGGCTGATCCATATAGACGCACTTTTCCAAATTTCCATTTAGGAAAGCCGTCTTTACGTCCATCTGCCAGATTTCATAATCGTGGAAGGCAGCAATGGCAAGAAGGATCCGAATGGATTTCAGCATAGCCACTGGAGAAAAGGTCTCGTCATAGTCCAAACCAGGTCTTTGACGAAAACCCTTTGCAACAAGTCTAGCTTTATTGGTCTCAACCTGTCCATCTACACCAATCTTCTTTCTGAAGATCCATTTGCAGCCTACGGGTTTTACCCCTTCTGGAGCAAAGTCCAAAGTCCAAACTTTGTTGGTGTATATAGACTCCATCTCGGCCCGCATTGCATCCAGCCATTTTACCGAGTCACCGCTCTGAATGGCTTGCTGGAAGCTAGTAGGCTCACCATAATCCCTAGTGCAATCCTTTCTATCCCCGTCAATGAGAAAACCGTAGTATCTCTCGGGCGGATGAGACTGCCTACTACTCCTGCGGAGTGGCGCTGGGATGTCCTGTTCTTTCGAACCCTCTGGTTCTACCAAGCTTTCAGTAATAGCTTGTGGTTCTGGAATTTCTTCCAGTTCTATTGCGCTCCCACTTATCTGATTTTCCAAAAACTCAGTTTCCAAGAAGCGGGCATGACGAGAAACAAAAACCTTTTGTTCCTCTGCGTAATAGAAAAGATACCCCCTGGAGTTCTTTGGGTATCCCACAAACTTACACTGTACCGAACGTGCCTCGAGCTTGTCCGCATGCTGCTTTTTTACAAAAGCTGGACACCCCCATGTCTTAAAGTGTTTAAGACTGGGTTTCTTCCCACTCCACATCTGATATGGTGTGGTAGGCACTGACTTAGTAGGAACTTGGTTCAAAAGATATGCAGCTGTTTCTAGTGCATAACTCCAGAAGGATCGCGGCAACTCAGCCTTACTCATCATGGAACGAATCATATCCAATAGGGTTTGATTCCTTCTTTCCGATACACCGTTGTGTTGTGGTGTGTATGGAGGAGTAAGTTGAGAGAGAATTCCATTCTCTTTTAAGAAGCCCAGAAACTCGGCACTCAAGTATTCGCCACCTCGATCAGATCTCAGTGTCTTGATACTTTTGCCTGTTTGTTTTTCAACTTCATTCTTGTATTCCTGAAATTTCTCAAAGGCCTCGGATTTGTGCTTCATTAAGAAGACATGCCCATACCTAGAGAAATCATCTGTGAAAATAATGAAGTATGAATAACCACTTCGCGCATGTGTAGACATTGTACCACATACATCACTGTGTATGAGTCCCAAGAGCTCGCTCGCTCTTTCTCCGTGTCCAGTGAACGGAGTCTTTGTCATCTTTCCCTTGAGACATGATTCACAAGTGGCATAAGACTGGTACTCGAACGGATCCAAGTATCCTTCTTTATGTAACTTTGTCAACCGTGTCTCATTAATGTGACCCAGTCTACAATGCCATAAGAAAGCCTGATTTAATTCCGGAGACTTTCTTTTAAGTGTGTTCTGGACACTGAAGACATGAGCTTGATTCAAAACGTATATACCGTATTTCAATGTACCTGACCCAATCAGTACTTGATTTAGGTGGATGTTTACTACATCGCTTACAAAAGGAAAATCATATCCTTCCTTAGAAAGTAAGGATACAGATATGATGTTACAAGTCGCACCTGGCACATAAAAACAGTCACGCAGAATCAATATCTGTCCGGTTGTCAGTCCTAGATGATATTCCCCTACGGATTCAGCATACATGCTCATTCCGTTAGCAACACTGAGAGTCATATCACATTTCCTGATAACCCTACGGTTTCTCAAAGCCTGTAACGAATTACAGATATGAGATCCTGATCCGGTATCCAATACCCAGGAAGTAGGGTTAACTGACATACAGTTCTCTATCATAAACACACCCGAAGCCGAAGCCACAACATGCTTCGAATTCTGGCTACTGGCTTTACAAGCCCTGCAATCCTTCTGCCCATATTCATTCCCATAACAATAGGAACATCCTTCTTTTACTACATCTGTTCCTGAAACTTCTGCCCTTCCCTTTCTTTCTACTTCCCTAGTTTCCTTTAGGGTAGTAGGTAGAGACTATTGAACCGAGTCAGCATCTGACCCGTTCTTCAACGTGGTCTTCAGGTCCGAGAGCTCAAAAAAGCTGGTCTCTGTAAGGACGTTGCCCCCTACAGATGACCCGATAGCCAACCTCGCTGGAAGCAATTCGTTCGAGGTCTCACATCTTGCGATACGAGATTGCTCTCCATATAAAACTTTGTTATGGAGGAAGATAGAAGCTGAGTCCATCTTCTCGTGCTGCCTCTGGTATATACCATCAACTGAGGCTAACACGAGGCACTTGGCTTTCGCACAGTCTTCTTCCGATGTCCTACGAATATCAATATCCGTGAAAGGGGAAACTGGACCTGAGACGGCAGGGGTTGGATCAGTCAAGAGGTGTCCCAGCTTGTCCTGGGCAATGGACATCTGGACAGACCTTTGCCAGTCATAACAGTCAGATTCAGTCATTTTATTATCTAGATGTAACCTAGGTGCGGTCACTGGGTCGCTGCAATTAAGAGAGAGAGAAGAAAACACTTAGCATGATGCTCTTGCAAGTTTAGATTGGTTTTTAATTTATCTAAACAGGATGGCTCCCACTGTCTCTCGAATCCCTCCTCAAACCACAAAGGAAGAATTAGTCGGGATCTTTCTCACCGTACAATACTTGCTTAACCGTTCAGCCAGGCCAGTGTCGGTACTTCGAGGGAGGTTTTCCAATGCTTTCGCGAAGTTCCTTAATTAAGTAACCTCTTTTCCCTATGGGTGTAGCCCCGCTAACACCTTTCTAGACACCTACTAGGTTTATAGCATTGATCGTTAAGTGAGAGTTTTCCTGAGGAGTAGCATATACTCACAGTAGGATCGGGATCCAAATATCATCGCGTGATAAAACCGAAGGAATCCTACCAGAATCATCACACTCCAAATGGTATGCAGCGCTAGCAAGTTTCAGTACTTTTGAAACTCCCGATGTAGATTGTTGCCCCATGCTCTTATGACCTTGACTAAGGCCAACAAATCATAAGTCACATGTCAAGTTCTACCCGTCGTTATCCAGGTTAATTTGAACCCACCCGTATATACCATTGACTATGGCCAACAAAGCAATACGACTGTCCCAAACCAACGCATTCTATCTATGCAACATATGAATACCCACCAGCTACCAAACACTGTGCCTTGACTAAGGCCAACAAACACAGCTTGAATACTGTTGAATATTTATATGAAACGACGGAGGGCTACGGATGGTTTTGGCGAAACCGTGAACGTAGTGAACTTGATATAGTCGATGGAACGAGATAGCTTTTAAAAGGAGTGGTTCAAGCTCCGCGTTTAAAATGCTTATTTTTGAAAAGAACCGAGTGGTTTTCAAAGTGTTCCAACGACTTTTACTTGGTTTATTTTCTTGCATTAGTTCTTTTAATACATCCCATCATTTAATCCTACCATTGCATAAAACAACCAAAATATGACGTACGCTTATGCCATTCGCATTCGCCATGGGGCCCCGTCATCACCCGTTAGGTTACTTAACTAACAACAGAGCGGGGGCTGGGCTAGCGCGGCTGTAAAACATAAGCAACGCCTAAATAGTTATCATATATAAATATATAGCAATGATAGACATTACAGATCACAGATGAATACATTGGATATACTAGGAATTCGCAATCCGTTCGAGCCTGCAATGAAAAGCGGATTACACGGTCGCGGTGAATAGCTAATACCCTACCCAAGACCCCTGCGGGTGCGGCAAACTACCCGCTAAGTACCCGAAGCGAAGCAACCTCCCTCACCACCGTGAGTAGGCCACTCGGCACTTCGAGATACCCGATAGTTTGTGCACCCCCTCCATGGGTCTATCCTAGGAGCAAAAACAGTAAAAAGAATTATACAATGACGGCTACAACCCCGACCCGGTTGCGCGGCCAAACAAATAATATTACATCAATTTACATATTACAATGAATGAAAGAAAAAGAAACACTCATCTCACATCCACCCCGGCTATTCACCCGCGACAATCCAACGCATTCATATACACATACCATCATCAAACACAGATCACAGATATGTATAACCCCCATTAATCGACATATAGCGATTAGCCGACGTTGAATACATATAAACATCACAGATATAACCCTTTAGTCAAAGTGTATTGAAGTTCGATCAAAAATACGGATTTATAGGCCCCCAAAAATAAATTTCTTTTCTGAAAAACCTGGGCACATATAAACCATCTTAAAAATCCCAAAACCATGCCAGAAGAACACTGCACCAAACTCGACCCAGAACCGAGTCAACTCGGCCGCGGTTGCGCGGCAATAGCTTGCTATTGCCGCGGAACCGCGGCGCTTTGGTCGATTCACTGGACCGGGTTTGGTGGCTTTCTTCACAAAACCCTGAACGATTTTTGGAGTATGATAAATTTTATTTTGAGCAGGAAAAAATTTAACAGAAAGTTGGGTTTTTGAAAACTCGGTTTTTCGATTTTTTTCGATTGAACTTCCATACACTTTACTACCTAGCTAGTTTATGTTTAGTTAGGCTCTGATACCACTGTAAGTCCACGTTGCCCATCCCGGTACTTACGGGAAGGCGGAAAACGGAATAAAAATCAATTTTTTATCAACTTAGGCAACATGGACTAGACAAAGAAGGATCTTTGCTAAACAAAAACAAGCTAAAGCTAACTAGAAACTAGCTAAGTGTTAGAAAGGTTATACCTCGGGCTTTATGTCCTTCTCTCCTTTCTCCTTGGAGTAGTGGAAAGAGGTCACCTTTGTCGTCTTCTCACGTCGAAGAAAGATCCACCCGAAAGCCTCGACCTTTGGCTTCAACTCCAAGCTAGAAGTAACTAGGGTGCAAGAAGTGCTAATCCTTGAACCCTAGATGAGAGTAGAGATTATCAAGAAGGGGTTTTTCTCAAGCTCAAGTGTTTCTCAACACATGAGAGGGGAGAGCTTGAGGGAGAGGAAGAACAAGAGAGAGAAAGTAAAATGATAGAATGAGAGAATAATAACCATTCTCACATATATGTGTGAATTACTTTAAATTGATAATTAGCTAGATAATTGTCATGGTTAATCATGACATGACCATTATCATTTCATATTTAATGCTAATTGCAAGGATCAAAGAGCATCTTTTATATGGAATGATGATGGTCAACATGTCAACAAAGGTCAACAAGTCAAGATAGTCAAATGGTCAACAACCATAACCATGCACAATTATATTAAACTAATATCAATTAACCATAATACACACATAAGCATTAGGGTTAGTAAAATGACAATAGCCATTAACCCTAATCAAAGTCCTCTCCCTCTGTCTCAAGCAACTGTGCATACGCACCTGTATTCGTGATCCGAGGAACACGAATACAATGAGAAAAACCAATCCCAAATCATATACTAGGATCTGGCTTAAACCAAAGCCCGCTAGTATAAGCTGTCCAGACAGCAAACGTGCACAAGTGCGCGGATGTGAACGAACCCTGTCGCAAAACCATGCGACCTCTACTCATTTTGCCTAAAGGCGAATAGCTCTCTGTGTGGGACTCTAAAGACTCGACACTACGCTGGAAGTGGGTTTAACCACAGACCGCAAGCGGCACTAGCTGTACGTAACGGTCCCCAGGTAGATGTCGATAAGAAGACTGACGAGGTGAACCCCATCTGAACTCCTACTGAGCCTGTATGTGACAGTCTCCGTACAGTCCGGTCTGATCGTCTGATACATCGCATGGCGGGCCTAGGGGGCGGTGAACATCAGTCCTCTAATAGCGGTACAAGTCGTGTCGGAGTGTAGCTCAGAACACCCTGAGATAACACTGGAAACCTACCAGTATATCTCTCTTGCCCTGGCCAGAGACTACTCGTCTAATGGCTCTCCTGGACACAGCGCGATGTCAACTCCCAATACCGGGAGAGACGAATCCTGTCTAACCGTCACTGCCTCCAAGTGCTTCGGGACTGCACCCAAAAACTACCTGTTTGCACGACTCCTTTGAGCCGTGGTAGGGTAGTAATCAAAGTGCAGTGGGAACACACTCGAGGCTAAGTGACAGTATCAAGTCAGCGGACTAAGCTGTACTCATGTCACCTGGGAACTGATAACTGACGATAGGTATAATACCAACCAACAGTTCCCGACGAGTCCTGTCCAGTGTACTCGTAACCTAACGAGCACTCGCATACTATCTCAAGTACGACGTACTGACGGCTGTGGGACAGACCGTCTCCCACACTGGGATGAGAAGCGCATACGCTAGTCTACTCCGGAGTATCGATGCCCTGTCTCGATAGTCCAACGACTAGGGACCTGTATAAGGATGTGCTTATAGATCACCCAGCTCCCACGAGTGTGAACGCCATCACAACGCTGGTAATCAAGCAAAGATCCTAAGGGCTCTACTAATATGTATATCAGCGATATGCTAAAAGAAACACATGCACATATTAAAGCAGAGACAAACCAAGTAGCATACTACCATTTTGAGCAAGATTGTATATACAACTGTGAATATCCCAAGCTTCTATCAAGTAATATACAAACTAGTATGATACAGTAATGGCCTCTAGGGTATATACACTAACATCATGTACATGCTTCAGATGACATTACAGATCATTATTACATGTTGATAGAGCCCATAGGATTCTTTCTTGACTACCAGCAGTATGATGGCGATCAAATACGTGGGACTTGGGTAGTCTACAAGCACATCCTTAAAGTGTCCCTAGCCGTGGGAGTTTCGAGACTGGGCATCGATACTCCATGAGTAAACTAGTGTATACGGATCGAGACCTCGACGAGGGGCGATAGCCGGTCTTACAAGCCATTGGTGTTAGTTGGTTCACCTAAGATAGTATACAGGAGCTTATTGGGTTATGAGCATACCGGACGGACTCGCAGGGGCACTGCTGATTGGTATTATACCTATCGTCAGGAGCAGTTCCCAGGTGACATGAATACAGCTTAGTCCGTTGACTTGACACTGCTACTTTGCCTCAAGTGTGTTCCCACTGTTCTTTGATTGCTACCCTACCACGGCTCAAAGGAGTCGTGCAAACAGGTAGTAGTTGGGTGCAGTCCCGAAGCACTTGGAGGCAGTGGTGGTTAGATAGGATTCATCTCTCCCGGTATTGGGGGTTGATATCGTGCTGTGTCTGGAGAGCCATTATATAAAGTTCTTGGCCAAGGCAAGTGAGATTTACTGGTAGGTATTCCAGTAGTTTCTCAAAGTGTTCTGGGCTACACTCCGACATGACTTATACCGCTAATAGGGGTCTGACGTTTACCATCCCTCTAGGCCCGATATGCGATACCATAGACGAACAGACCGGACTGTATAGAGATTGTCATAGATAGGCTCAGTAGGGTTTCAGGATGAGTTCGCTCGTCATCTTCCCTTTCACTCAATACATAGGCATCCGTTATGTACAGCTAGTGCCACTGACGAGCTTGTGGTTAAACCCACTGCCAGCGTATTGACGAGTCTTTAGAGTCCCCCACAGAAAGTTTTCCAAGTTCGGGCAAAACGTGTAGAGGTCATATGGTTTTATAGCAGGGTTCGATCATATACGTACGCTCGTGCACGGATCATGATTGGACGGATCATACTAGTGGGCTTTGGTTTAAGCCAGATCCTAGTATTAGATTTGTTGGATTACTTTAGTCTCGTTGTATTCGTATTCAGTTGAAATGCGGATGCAGGTATGTATATACAGATGAGGGGTATTCTTGTGATCCGTCACGAGTTTACTTTAGAAGATGCCATTCTATTTATTGTTCTAAACATTTGGATTAATGTTTTTTTGTTGTGAGTGCTAGTCATGATCAAGAGCATTAAATATGGCTTGTGCTTTGTTGATAACTCATGGTGTTAATTTTTGTGCCATATCTAATCTCTTGATTTATTATTGTGTGGAAATGATGTG
Organism: Agapanthus africanus; assembly: GCA_030015575.1. Taxonomy (NCBI): domain Eukaryota; kingdom Viridiplantae; phylum Streptophyta; class Magnoliopsida; order Asparagales; family Amaryllidaceae; genus Agapanthus; species Agapanthus africanus. The sequence goes on along the minus strand of CM057343.1, from coordinate 309,769,072 downwards.
TGAGGAGAGAGAAGGCAGTCACATATAGTGTGGGGCTTGGTCTTGAGATTACAAGGGCTCTCACATTTTCATCCCAACAAATGAGCAAGCTTCTTCTTCACTAGCTTTTCTAGTGCTCATAATTTCCTCATCAATGGCTTCTTCTTCAACCTCCATCCATACCATCTCATGTGTTGAGAATCAATGGATGTCTAGAGACAAAGTAATCACACCTATCTCTACTTCACCTTGGACATGTCGGCTAGCAAACTTCATGTCCGAGTTGTTTCGGTTTGAAGCGGGAGCCCATATAAAGATTCTTTGACGTGGTGCCACTTCGACAAGCGAGATCGGAGAGCGAACTTCGTTGGGGCAGCCGTGATAAGCATGGGATGAAGATTGAAGACCGAAGGACACGGATCGATCAGTATAATCTCTGAAACCCCTTTACAGTTTTGCTAGTTAACGGTTAATGGTTCGATACGGGTTTTTGGTTGTGGTAGCGCCAAGTTTGAAAAAAAAAATTCCGCATTTGGCCTCGGATTGAGGGTCGGGGCGCTGCCGTAACCCAACAAGATAGTATGCAAGTGCTCATTGGGTTATGAGTTACACTGGACGGACTCGTGGGTTACTGCTGGTTGGTACTATACCTATCGCCAGGTAGCAGTTCCCAGGTGACATGAGTACAACTTAGTCCTTTGACTTGACACTGCTACTTCGCCTCAAGTGTGTTCCTACCATTCTTAGATTGCTACCCTACCATGGCTCTATTGAGTCATGCAAACAGGTAGTAGTTGGGTGCAGTCCCGAAGCATTTGGAGGCAGCGGCGGTTAGATAGGATTCTTCTCTCCCGGTATTAGGGGTTGATGTCGCGCTGTGTTCGAAATGCCATTACACAAAGTCCCTGGACAGGGCAAGCGAGATTTACTGTTAGGTACTCTAGTAGTTTCTCAGGGTGTCTTGGACTGTACTCCGACATGACTTATTGCACTATTAGGGGTCTGACGCTTGCCGCCCCCTAGGACCAATATGCGACACTTTTAGACGAACAAACCGGACTGTACGGAGATTGCCATAGACAGGCTCAGTAGGAGTTTGGATGAGCTTGCTCGTCGGCCTTCTTATCGACAGATACCTGGGTAGCCGTTACGTGCAGCTAGTACCGCTGACGTGCTTGTGGTTAAACCCACTGCCAGTGTACTGTCGAGTCTTCAGAATCCCACACAGAAGGTTTCCCATCTTCGGGAGAAATGATGTAGAGATCGTATGGTTTTACGACAGGGTTCGTTCATATACGTGTACTTGTACGCGTGTGATGTTCGAGCGGACTATACTAGTGGGTTTTGGTTTAAACCGGATCCTTGTATTCGATTGTTGGATTAGTTTTGTCTCATTGTCTTCGTGTTTTTCGGAACACGGATGCGGGTGTAAGTCTACGCCAGCGCCGCGACCAATAATCTGAGGCCAAACGCGGAATAAAAACTTTTTCATAAACTGGCGCTAACATAGACTGTAAACCGGATCGGGCCATTAACATTAAACTAGAAATCTACAAAATGATAGAATGGCTATACCGATCAATCCGTGTCCTTCGGTCTTTAGCCATCATCCCACGCTCCTCGCGGCATCTCTGATCTCGCTCGATCTCCGGTCTCCTCGTCGAGGTGACACCACGTCAACGAATGTTTATACGGGCTCCCGCCTCTAAACCGAGGCAACACGGACATGAAGTTTGCTAACCGACATGTCCAAGATTGAAGTAGAGAGTGTGTAGAATACTTTTTCTTAAGACACCCAAGCGATTGGGTGAAGGTAAATTGAAGTTGCATTTTTTGGTGAAGGAATGAGATTGAAATTAGCAAATGAATCCAATTTCCTCATATCAAATGAGGCTCAGCCAAACTTGGGGCTGAAATGGGAGGGGTCGGCTAATGAGGTGGGGGGTGAGCACAAAAATAGAAATGGTGACCATATGAAAAAATATCTACACAAAAGATCTATGCAAAATATCCTTCAAGCATACAAAACCAATTAATGCAAATGGTGACTCATTAAACAGCTCATCTCACTCAAGAATTCCAGCAGCTTCGGGAGCCTTAGGAACCACCAAAAACCCCTCACTTTATAAAAGTAACATTTGCAAATAAACCCCTTCACAACTATGAAACTCAGCTAAGAAGGAAAGAAAGAAAAATGGCCAAAACGAAGATACAAACTGGCAACTTCAAAAAGCGATCCCATAACTAATTAGAGGATAACCCCACTATAATATATACATACCCGCATTTGTATTCCGACCGAATACAAAATGCAATGAAACAAAAATACTCCTACACAATATAATACTAGGTCCGGCTCAGACCAAAGCCCACTAGTATTATCTGTCCGAACCATGACACATGCACAAGTGCACGTGCATGTTCGAACCCTGCCATAAAACCATATGGCCTCTACAACGTTTCGCCCGAACTTGGGAAACTATCTGTGGGGGACTCTAAAGACTCGTCAATACTCTGGCAGTGGGTTTAACCACAAGTCGTCAGTGGTACTAGCTGTACGTAACGACAGCCCATGTATTGACAGAAAGGGAAGCTGATGAGCGAACTCATCCTGAAACCCTACCTGAGCCTATCAGTGACAATATCCGTACAGTCCAGTCCGTTCGTCTATGAGCATCGCATATCGGGCCTTGGGGGATGGTAACGTCAGACCCCCAATAGCGGTATAAGTCGTGTCAGAGTGTAGCCCAGAACACCCTGAGATACTACTGGAGTACCTACCAGTAAATCTCCTGCCTCGGCCGAGGGCTTTGTGTAATGGCTCTCCTAAACACATCGCGATCTCACCCCCAATACCGAGAGAGACGAATCCCCTGCCGATCCTCTCACTTTCCTCCATGTGGCTCGGGACCGTACTCAACTAAAACCTATTTGCACGACTCCTTTGAGCCGTGGTAGGGTAATAATCACAGCACAGTGGGAACTCACACGCGATAAATGATGATCTCAGGTCGATGAACTAACCTGTACACATGTCACCAGGGAACTGCTATCTGACGCTAGGTATAATACCAATTAGCAGCTTCCCAGCGAGTCCTGTCCGGTGCACTCATAACCCAATAAGCAACTGTATACATCTTAGGTGAACCAACTGACACTAATGGCTTGTGAGACCGGCCATCGCCCCTCGTCGGGGTCTCGACTGTATACACTAGTCTACTTCAGAGTATCGATGCCCTGTCTCGAAACTCCCATGACTAGGGACCACTTTTAAGGATATGCCTATGGACTACCCAACTCTCACGTATATGATCGCCATCATACTGCTGGTAGTCAAGCAAGAATTCTAAGGGCTCTATCAACATGTAATAGTGATCATGTCACCTAAAGCTATACACGACTGATAAAGATAAACCAGATAGCATACTATCATTTCGAGTAAGACTGTCCTACCGGTATAGGTCCTCCCTCAATCATTGCAATCACGTACCTGCGATCCAATAATTGATTTTGAGTGCACTATATCCAACAATCCCCCACTTGCACTTAAAGCTAATTATTGCGATGTCGCATACTCACAGCCCGTGTGATACCGAACACCTAACTCCTCTACTAATCAGTGTTACAATGCTCGTTTGTAAAACTATTGTGTTCGAGAAATAGCCTTAGTGAGTGGATCCGCCCTGATGTTTCTTTCTATGTCTCTCTTAATCTTAAGTTCGCGGAGAAAGCCATCTCCCGAATTGAGCAATACCTGTCTTAGAATATGTCTGGATATCTGATGGGACCTAGTTCATAAATGAACTCCAAATCCAAACTTCTTAGACTGTATCATCAACTGAACCTAATCAGTATCCTGCGCCATGCCTTCCACAGTATCCGTCTGGACCACCTGTCCAAACTACTACCCCTCAAAAGGGGGAAAACTATAACTCTGACAATCACTCTGTCATCCATGTCACCTTGGAAGCCTGGAATGATAACCGTCTCCTGAAAGAGCCTGCCGTTATCAAATCCCTAGAACATCCACTTATGTTCTAAAACTGCTTTCCAACGTTTCTCCAGGATTGGATTAATATCAACCTATTGCATCTAGTGAAAAAACAACATCTGGTGTAGTACTTGACATCTAATGATCAACTCAATTGCCTAAGCAAGTGATGTGTTAATCATGCATATCTCTCTCCTCTTTAGTCTGTAAGACACTTTTAGAGAGGGTGACTCCACCTGCAGGTACACCACCATGCCAGGAGTCATCTATTCTAAATACCTTTAGAATACTGTCAAAGTACCCAGATTGGGAAACTACCCAAATCTAGATCTAAAACCATAGATCTAGTAACCAGAATGTCTGATATAATATCCATATCCTATGTGGAGAAACAATTGTGTGACAACCACAGTATAACCGATCGTATTATAGGAATTTTACTTCCTACTCTGTATATGTCATCCAAATACTGGGACATCACACCCTACTACCTTCTTAACAGATCCATCCCCTGTTCTGATGAAGTGAAACCCATGACTGTCACATCAAAAATAGATGATCTATCTCCGCTATATCTGCTTTAGTCTATAAATAGACATATGCTACTTGTCCACTATACTTCTGCTGCTCCCACTGACTACGTCAACTCTCTGCCAGAGTCATATACGCGTGCACTTCTAAAGCTAGTTTAGAACGACGCTATACTCATCTTCCTGTCGGGTCTCATAGCCTGGAACAACAGTAGTGTCAATTCTGGATAAACAAGAACCTCCCTGTCACCTTCCTTAAGGCTACCGAAGTACCTCTCGGGTGTCTGAGGTTACCCACCATATCTGCGGGCTAATGGAATGTCAAACTTGATTGAATCTTTAGGTCCTATTAAATTTTCCGTAATCGTTTGCGGTTCTGGAATCTCTTCCAGGTCTACCATACTCCCACTACCGTTTTCTGAAAAAATCCATTTTACTAAAACTGTGGCGAGTCAAGAACAATATCACTATTGATCTTCCAAATGGTAGAAAGTCAACCCTCGTCATAGCCTGGGCCAAGCTACAAACTGCCATTACAGAAACGTGCCTTGAGTTATCCAGAGTCTGGTTTTAAGCATAAGACGGACAACTCCCCGTACCTTAACATCGTTAAGATATGAACCATTCAATATCCAATATAGAAACATAGGCACTGATTTAATTGGAACCAGATTCAAACCATGCAGCTGTCTCCAGTGCATGTCAACTAAATGGAGAGAGGCTATTCAGCATTACTCAACTTAGGAGTTCGTCCAATTATGAGTAACCTGAAAGAGAAACAAGTTTCTCAAAACCATTACTATCAACTGAATACCAAACACAAGTATCTATATCTTCGATCTCCTTGAAGAATCCCGATACTTGCTACTCCTAGTTCTCTACTTTATTCTGTTACCTATAACTTCTCAAAACTTAGACCTTATATTTCTACAAAACACTTGTCTAAAAACTAGAGAAGTCACAAGTAAACAGAACATAGTACGAAGACCAACCCCTTTGTCCTGATGGACACTGGACAACATACAATACTCTGTATGAGTCCCCTGAGTTGAATAACTCAAAACCTGTGCATCATAGGTTGAAAACTGTACCCAGGCGATTTTCTCAAATATTACCAATTACAACGAATTCCGATATAATGAGGAAGATCACCTAATTCCCAATAACTTACTCCCATTCATCATCTGCAAAACCATACAGACGTAAGAATCATACCTGGTAAATACATACCCTGGAGCAAGTGTCTAATTGGGAAATTAGTTTTCCTTTAACAACGCACAGTGAAACTGAAACATGAAAATGTTTCGAAGGGGTATCCGGGTATTCCTAGTAATACCTTTTCCATAATCCAATTCATGACTGTAACCGTATATTTCGTTGTCATCTCTCCAAATCCCTTTATTTATCTTTAGTCATTACCTTCTGTACACCTTCGTTAGGCTTAATGGTTTTCTTCCTTCCTTACCATTCGGCACCAGCCTATGGTTTGGAAGAAGACTATCCAATAAGCATAATAGGTGTACTCTCCTAATACTAGGAGTACTCGCAATCTGAGAGAATGTGATGATAAAAAACAACTAAATAAAACCTTATTCTATTCCTCCTCAACTGGAGAAAAGCAAAGGTAAAATAGGAGTGGCGATGAACTACATGGTTTGGTCGTGAATGATAGCAGTCACAATTTACTTTGTCCTCTTTCTAATCCCTTCATATGTCTTTACTTATTACCTTCTACACACCCTACTTAGGCTAATTGGTTTTCTCCTTTCCCTACCTTTCGGCACCTGCCTATGGTTTGGAAGAAGACTATCAAATAAACGTAATAGGTGTACTCTCCTAACCAAGGAGCCATCGCAACCTGAGAGAATGTGATGATAAAAGACAACTGAATAAACCAATTCAATTTCTCCTGAACCTGAATCCATCCTTGAAGAAGTCCCTTCGAGTTCGTATAAAACCATACGATAGATATATCCAATAGAAGTGGATGTTCGTAGTAATACGAGGTGTTCTGGAGAAATGCAAAGAGTAAAAGAAGGAGCGGTAATGACTTATGCTACTCAGACAATCCAAAATCTAGTGTTTTAAGAAAGTTCGGTTAACTTGGTCACTGAGTCATAGTCTAGGGTCGGTCAATGGTCGCTGCCAAAGAGAGAGAGAAAAGAAACACTCTGCGTGCACTCTAACCTAGATCAGAATGATTATCACTTTATCTAATCAGGAAACCTCCCACTGTACCGTCAAATTCTCCTCCAAACCTAAAAGAAGAATTAGTCAGGATCACCCGAAGAGTAAACCAACTCATTAGTGGGAATCGGGATCCAACTATCATCGCATGATAACGTGAAGGAATCCACTCTCGTTATCATACTCCAGAAGGTATGCGCATGCCTGGCAAGTTTCAGTTTCTTTAGAAACTCCCGATGTGGATTTTTACCCCATGCTCTTATGACCTTGACGAAGGCCAACAAATCATAAGTCACATGTCAAGTTCTACCCGTCATTGTCCAAGTTAATTTGAACCCACCCGTCCATACCCTTGACGAAGGCCAACAATGTAATACGACTGTCCCAAACCAACGCATCTATCTATGCAACAGAAAGGTAACAAGTAGCTACCATCCACTATTCCTTGACGAAGGCTAACAAATATAGCATGAATACTACATGCTACCCGTCTGAAACGACGGAGGGCTACGGCCGGTTTTTGGCGAAAAACCTTTAACGTAATGAACTTGATCTCGTTGAAGGAACCTGATAGCTTTTTACAAAAATATAGTGGCTAAAACCTTTGCTAAAGAGGTCATTCCCAGTGAAGGGATCTCGGCTCTTTCCTCGTGGAATGAGGTGCAGGATATTCCAACTGAATACCGCGATGCAAAGCAACAAGTAATCGACTATAGTGAAGTTATTACCCTGACGCAAACTTCTACCCAAGGGGTCACTCCCGGTGAAGGGATCTCGGCCCTTGCCTCGTCGAATAAGGTGCAGGATATTCCAACTGAATACCACTGTGCAAAACAAAAGAAAACTTCCTTGTAATAACACTTTTTGAAAACTGTTCCAACAACGTCAAACAGGTTTTTTTCCTTGCATTGATAAAAATCAACGCAGTCCCATCAATTAATCACACCAAAAAAGAACGAAAATAAAATGTACGTATATACCATCCGCATTCGTCACTGGGTCCCGTCATCACCCGTTAGGTTACTTAACTAACGACAGAGCAAGGACTAGACTAGCGCGGGTGTAAAACATATACAACATCTACTAGTATATATATCAATATACAATAATCGCTCCAGGCGTGATAAATGCAACATTACAGAAAAGTAATAAGCATCACAGAACAATACAGATAATCTGGGATCCCCGGGTTTCACAGAGCCGGAACTGAAACCCGACGTTCCCGTGGTCGTGTGGATAGCCTGAGCAATGAAACTTAGACCCCTACGGGTGCGGCAAGTTACCCGCCAAAACCTGAAGCGAGACAGCCCCCTACAGCAAAGTGAATGGACCACCCGACACTTCACGGAATCCGGTAACTTGAGCACCCCTCCTTGGGTCAACCTGTACCCCCTATGAGTGTGGGGAATAGCCTGCCAATCCTAGAGCGAGGCCCCCTCCCTATCAAAGCCATGAGATGCGGAACCGTTGCCCTCCAGAACCCGGCTATCCGTGCACTCCGTCGTGAGGTAAACCTAGTACAGAAATGAAAATATATACAACGGGTACATCGACCTCAACCCGGTCGTTCCCCAAAAGAATAATATACAAACAGGCAGCGACGACAGTCCACATGTCGGACGTTCGCCCCGCGATATCAAATGTACAAATAAATCCAAACTGCACTACCATTGCACACAAGCTATCCACCACGACAAATCCGCAACATCACAGCACAACACATAATATCAATGTGAATGTCACGTTCGTAAACCCGTCTAAAAGGACTATAGCAATTAGACAAGATTTACCGCTCGAATGACATTCACGGTCGCAGATATAATGTAAGCATTTTGAACTAACACATTTAAAATTCTGATCGACAATACTTCCCAAAGTGGGCCCGAAGTACAAATCCAGTACTATAACAAATCTGGGCCCAAACAAAATATTCCAGAAACCACAATTCCACATGAAAGACACGCAGAAGAAAAATGGTGCACTGAAGCCCCAAAACGGCGGCGGAACCGCGGCAAACCCATGGGTCCTGCGGCGGTTCCGTGGCGGTTTTGTGGGATCAGTCTACCAAATTTCTTCTGCGGTTTTAGAAAAGCCTGCTCAATTTTCGGACATGCTCAAAATAATTTTTAGACGACAAAAAAATTTCGACAGAAACTTTAAATTTGGAATTGCAGTTTTGGAAATTTCGTTCGATCGATATTTTAAATATGTTAGAACAAGCTAGTAAAGCTTAATAGCGTGGCTCTGATACCATGTAAGTCTACGGCAGCACCCCGGCCAATAATCTGAGGCCAAACGCCGAATAAAAACTTTTTCATAAACTGGCGTTAACATAGACTGTAAACCGGATCGGGCTATTAACATTAAACTAGCAATCTACAAAATGATAGAATGGATATACCGATCAATCCGCGTCCTTTGGTGTTTAGCCATCATCCCACGCTTCTCGCGGCCTCTCTGATCTCGCTCGATCTCCGGTCTCCTTGTCGAGGTGACAGCACGTCAACAAATTTTTATACGGGCTTCCGCCTCTAAACTGAGGCAACTCGGACATGAAGTTTGCTAACCGACATGTCCAAGATTGAAGTAGAGAGTGTGTAGAATAATTTGTCTCAAGACACTCAAGCGATTGGGTGAAGGTAAATTGAAGTTGCATTTTTGGGTGAAGGAATGAGATTGAAATTAGCAAATGAATCCAATTTCCTCATCAAATGAGGTCGGCCAAACTTGGGCTGAAATGGGAGGGGTCGGCCAATGAGGTGGGGGGTGAGCACAAGAATAGAAATGGTGGCCATATGAAAAAATATCTACACAGAAGAACTATGCAAAATAAACTGCTCGATTTCTATGAGATAATTTAGTTTAATTTTAAATATATATATATGTTTGGAGATCTCACGACTTTTACAGCTAGGTTACGTCTTGCGGTCCTTATTAGAAGATTGCAAGGCTGGCGACATGTCTCGGGACGTGACATCTTGATGAGAAACTCTTTGGTCTTCATCAATTTAATGACTCCTCATCAAAAAACTTTGTACGACTCATCCCCACACGGAGGAAAACGAACCTAACCTCTCACATTCTTGTACTGACTCTTTTTCGAACTTTGGTGTTTGAAAATATCTGTCATTTCCTTTTTAACTTGGTACCTTCTACTTGTATAAATGACGAAGCGCTTTAATATTTGTTCGTTTTTTGTAGGTGTACGGCGCTTGCGATCCATAAAAATAATAATAAGGTTTGACTGTATTATGCTTGCAACTGCTCCTCATAGATTCATGTGTTAAACAATTTTTCAACCAAGGATTCAAAAATTACTAATCTGATCAAAGACGGTTTTCAAAGGAAGGGATTTGAGATACCTTTCAAAGTCGGGCTCGTCTGGTGGAGACAAGGAATACACGATCTTTTATCGGGATCAAACTGACTCGGTCCAATCGAAACCGATTGAAACTAAGTCGAACTGCTTCACCCGAACTAGAAAGCATATATTGTTAAATAGTTAGAAAAAGTATATTGTAACTCAAATTGAAATTAGAATAACTAAAAAGTGTACTGTAACTAAAGTAAAATTATGATAAAATATTAAAAATCTGAAGTACAAATTTTGTTATATGCTTTAAATTACAAATAGTAATTATTAGAAATAAATTGCTAATGTACAAATTGAGAAAAATAATCTAAAATGATATGAGAAAGGATAAAATCAATCGAAAAATATGTCTAGTAATTTTTACTATTTATATAAAATTATACTTTTTTAGTTCAATTGATACAAATAATCCGATATTCTCAATCAAAGAAGCCTAATAAGGTCGAAACATCAAAACCGATAGTGATATTTCAAACCTTGTTTTTAACTGGGGATATGGTTCATACTTTCCGATTGAACCTAATAAAGATGTTCGCACTTCGAAGAGAATCATTAGGGTGTTGTAGACATTTGTGGCGTTCTTGCTTTTGACAAGAATTTCGATCTATTTAAGTCACTGAATTAGCATGGTAAGTTTGAGATTATTGTTAATCTCTTAAGGTAATGATACAACACCCCCTTTAGTTTACCTTTGTAAAGCACTTATACCCCCCTCAAGTGAAATATTAATGCAAACAACCTTCACTCATCAACTAAGAGACTTAAATTTCTTAAATGATTGTCTGATTAACTATAAAACTTCTGTGTTGTTTAGAGTAGAATTAGATTGATTTATAAGGTTTTGATCGATGAGCAGGGGGTGTTGCCGCGAACGAATCGCTTGAGGGGGTATAACTGTTATGTGGATGAATTAGGTGCGCAACTAATCGGTTTATTATTTGACTGCAATGCACTCTGCAAATGTTTCTTTTGAGTCTTGACAATGTTCTTTAATATGAGCGATCATGATATTTGATACAATAATGCTGGTTTTAAGAATTGGGTTTTTCTTTGCCTTCCCTGTTTGGAAGGTGGATGTTCTGGAGTTTTCTTTTTCGTTATTTTTTGTTTTTTTATGCTGATAGTAAGGCCTAGGCATAATCTCGTAATTCTGGAAACAATAACAGGCTCTAGTTCAACGTTCTTACTTTCTATCTTCGAGCTATCGGCACAGTGCTTGGTGTGTTTTCACCAATATTATACAAAATTATATTAATGCCGAAAATTATCAACGAACAAACACTTGCAAGCACCCAAGAATGATTTCTTTATTCCTAATTTTGAGCAAAAAAGTTAAGATACAACCAAAAAGAGAACATTTGCTTTGCTTAGTGCCTCCATCTCTAATAGTTGATGCTGATTTGGAATTGAGAAGACACTAGCCTCACATGACATTTCACTAGTTACTCTCACACTCTAAAAAAACAGGAGCAAGCAGCATCCAATTTCAAAGTAGCTTATATGAGTAGATGGCATTATTCAACATATAGTCAACTCAAGATAATGCTAAACAACAAAAAAGAAAATGGTTGATATTAATAGCATCGCCTAATCAATAATTGTTGTTACTCATTGATCAGTCGAAAATATTGTATCTTTAACACATCAATTTCCCTACTATTTGTAATCACCTGAACGTGTTTGGTATAATTATAGCACATATTAGCAATTCGTCCGCAAAATATCAAATAACATGTGTTATACATTATAACCAGCATTATGAGGGAAATTGTGTGTTTATTATTGCATACATGATCTTTTGTGAATCAACACTTGTCTCAAAATTGTATGCAGGAAATTCTCCAGATAAAAGAGCCGGAACTGCTAAAAGTGTGGATAAAATACGATAAGTCCAAGACTTGTGATCTGGCAGTAAATAAGAAAGTATAAAAAGATTCCAGACATAAAATAAGGCCCTATGGATCAGCACCAAATCAACCTGAGAATTCCATGCAGTGATCTTCTCAAACGGCCGCGGATCCGCGGCCGAGTCAGGCCGATCCGCCGCGGATCCGCGGCCGAGTTGACTCATTTGTGGCAGAAACTTTCTCCGAGGCTTCTCTTTAAATGACAAACTTCTTCAAGGCGCTTCAGTTCCTAGATTTCTCCAGAAGCTTCTCCTTTCAACAGCCAAGTTTCTTGTGCAAGCTTAATACCTACCAAGCTTCTCATACAAGCCTCATAACCACCAAGCTTCTCATGCAAGCTAGCTAACTACCTTAATTTAGAAGCTTCTCTACAACTAACTAGCTTCCTATGCAAGCTTCATAACAACCAAGCTTCCAAGGAAAGCTAAACCTAGATTTTAGGGGAAGCTTGAGGGAAAGCTATAAAAAGGGACCTAGTGTTTCATTACAAAGGTTGTTGAGGGTTGATCATTAGTTGTTGAATATTGGGCCAAAAATTCCGCAAGTTGAGTGACACAACTTGCAACTCAAAATCCTAGCCCGAATCCAATTCCAAAGCCAAATCAAAATCCATTGAGTACCAAATCAAGCAAGCATTCAACGAGCCTTTTGAAGCAATGCCGATTTTCATCCGAGCAAGAGATCCACGACGATCCGCGACTCAAAAAGACGATGCGAAGCTAGTTCGACGATTTAGTTCCTCCTCAAATCTTGTAATGTTTGAGTGTATTGTAACGAACGTCGATAAATAAAAGGTGAAAATTCTTGATCTTGCTTTTCTTTACATTTGAGCATTATGAAGAGTTATCGATTCTTGATTGTTTTCTTTTTCATGATGTTCGAGTGAAAACTCCTCTTGTGGAATCGAGAAAATAGATAGATGATGATGAGTAAATTCTTAAACGATTCTTAAGTCTTATGAGTTTTGTAAATTTTAAAAAATTGAATCAACGATGACTTAGTTTTGAGCGACATGCTTTCTTGAATGTTTCGCTCCAAACTAGAGATCAACGATCGATGATTGAATTTCTTAGATGCTAGAATTTGAATGCTAATTAACGAAAGGACAAGAGATGATGATGAAGAAACCCTAGTTTCTTCGATAGATCCCTAAATCTCGTTGATTGTCATCGATCTAGTAACAAATCTTCAATAGATAAGAAATTGTAATCATTATTCTTCATCATCACTATCGATTAGATCGATTCCTACAAGACTCTTTACAAATCTTGATAATTCATTCGATTTGGACATCTGCTTGATCTTTAGTATTTCTTGATGTTAGATCTAGTTCTTTATAATTCTTGAAACTAAACTTTACAATTTTTAAATCATTTTCTTTTCTCTTTTAATTTTTGACTCAACTAAAACAACTACGAACGAATCACACTTTCCCTATGGATGATCCGCACTCGCTAACGAACCTACAAATAACACCGTTAATTGATTGTGGTTTTTATAAATTTCTTTGGTTGTGATATATTTTACATTTCCAAACACGACACGGAATTTAAGGATCAATCAAATGGCACCGTTGCCGGGGATAGTGTGCTAATTTGTTCGTTTTTGTAATTTGAGGTGAAAATTTTATTATTCTATCAGAATTTTTAGATCAAAATTCGCACAAGCGCTTAACGATTTGTTGTGATTTGTTGCAAGGAGATCTGAAATCTGTGGAGCGAGAGGAAAAATTTTCAGGATATCTCAGAGAGTTTAGTGAGTGAACAGGAGCATCTGTACCAATTTTTGTGCAGGGATCTCATCATAACACCGCGCATCCGCGGCCATACTGTGCTTCTCGCAGCGGTTCCACGGCTATTAAGTTGTTTCACTGCTCCAAATTTTTTTTAGGTCCATCTCTGACTTTCTTATTTTCTTCCTGCTCTGTCCATTAACCAATTTCTGCAGGATTCTTTGCAAAAAATTCGTAGCGCCACAAAAAAAATTGTGCTTGTTTGATCTTGCTTGTTTGTATTTTTAATACAGAAATTAAGGGGCAAAGACCAAATTCAGATTAGGTGGGGAGTTCATTATTCTTCCTAAGCCCCAAAAATCACAAATTTGCATTCGCATCACCCTCATTAACTAAAAAATATCTAGATAAGACTCTAAAGACTGTCGCGCTCAATTAGGACAGAAAGAGGTCGTGGGTAATCTACTGCTTATTCGCGTTTCTTTTGTGGTGTCTAAGGCAAGCGTGTCTAAGATAAGTGGTTACTTAATTAGGCCCACTACTTACGTAGTGGAGAACCTCCCACTTACCTGGCACTTGTCTGGCCACAGAAGGGGCAAAGAGGCAGTAGAGGACTTATCTTGCGACTTATCTTCTGGAAGTCTAGGAGCGGTCTAAAGACTTGACCTAGATGACCACTAGAATTAGGGTTGCTTGTGTATTGTTTGTGTGAATTTTTCAAAAAAATCCGTCTTTTCCAAAACAAACACCAACTCATCATTTCTTCTAATTATCACAACGCTGCCACTTGTGCTAAACCATTTAGTGTATGCTCGGCTGGACACGGGATTCTAGTGCCCGTCTTGTCCGCGTTCCTCCTATCGACTCCGAAGTCGGTATTTCTACGTCTACTTGTTCTTTACCAACCGCCACACCCACTTCGATGGACAATTCTCCATTGAACTTCTTTAACACTACTCTGCCACCGTCCGTAGGTGCGCAGAATCCGCCCCGCATCTCTCTCTAAGAGAGATGTTACCCTATGCGAGGTCCTCTTTTGACCCGTCTCACCATTCCACCGGCCAATGAGGACAATTTTGAAATCAAACCACAATACATCAATCTTCTACCCAAATATCACGGTCTCGAGTTTGAAGACGCATATGTCTTTATTACCAAATTTGAAAATGTATGCGCTATGATGGGTACTTCACAGCTTTCTGTGGATGCTATGAGATTACGTCTTCTCCCATTTACTTTGTGCGATATAGCCGAGAAGTGGCTTTATAACACAGCCGCGCATTCCATTTCGAACTGGGGAGAATTCGTAACAGCTTTCCTAAAGAAATTCTACCCCAATCATAAAACAGCTCGAGCCCGTAGCGAAATAAATCAATTTACCCAGCTTCCGAATGAACCATTCTCGAAGTGTTTTGAATGCTTCAAGGATCTGTTAGTTCAATGTCTCATCATGGAATTCCTAGATGGGATCTGTGCAGAATCATATATGAGGGCATTAATCCTACAATAAAACAAACCCTTGAATCCATGTGTCAAGGCACCTTCATGAATAAAAATGATGGTGAAGCCTGGAGATTCTTAGAAGATTTCGCTGAAAGAACTTTACAGTGGGAGAGTGTAAGTCAACCATCGTCTAGGGTGGTAATCACCAATCTGATGTTTCCATAGGAGTTAGAGCTGAAATGTCAGCAATGCAAAAGAAACTCGAAGCTATGGAACATAAATTTTTAGCAGCCTCCCTAAATCAGATGTCGCTCTCCAAAACTGTCTGTGCTTGCTGTTCTGATCCATCACATCTTACGGAAGAATGTCCTTTGAATTCTCCGTTTCAAGGTCAAGAGCATACCAATGCTGCTTTCCAACAAAGACCGAGAAACGATCCGTATTCTTCCACTTATAATCAGGGTTGGAGGAATCACCCTAATTTTGCTTGGAACCAACAACAAACTCAAAACACGGTTCCAAATCAAAGCAATTTCCAATGGGCTCCTCCACCACAACAGCAACCACTTCAACTGAGTCAGCACCCCTACCAAACACAAACTTTTCAAAATCCAGTCACAAATTCTGTACCTGGGAATAATTCTTTCCAAACGGTCGGTTCAGATAACTCCTCTTCACTCGAACAAACCATGAATTTGCTTCTGACAAATTTCATGCAAGTTACGGCAAATTTTCAGTCTTCCGTCGATGACATAAAAAGGAACTCTGCCTCCCAAAGTAAGAGTATTAAATCGATGGAAGCACAAATTGCCCGTATAAATGCCGAATTGAGTGCTAGAGAGAAAGGGAAACTTCCAGCTCAACCCTTACCAAATCCTGGCTATTCACATCATGTGAATGCTATCACCACGTTGAGATCTGGAAGAGTGCTAGAAAACCATGTCGGTGAAGAGATTGATAATAATGAAGAATCAATCGATGATACCCCGGCTGAGACTTTTCCTTCCACTTCCACTTCCACTTCTGACCCCAGTTCGTCTACCCCACCATTTTCTTCCGAACCTATTCTCTGTTTTCCCCAAGGCTCTGTTAGTTATATGTATGCCCTAGAGGCCATTACTGTACATACGATGTATATTGTAGTGGATGCTAGGATATATATAGGGAGGACTTTCTTGCTCGACATGATAGTATGCTATCTGGTTGTACTTTATCTTAACATGTACTCTGATTGTCTCTATGTTACATGTTGATAAAGCCCTTAGGATATATACTCGACTACTGGGACTATGATGAGATCATACTGGTGGGGCCACGGTAGTCGACGAGTACATCCTATAATTGTTCCTAGTCGAGGGTGTATCGAGACAGGGCATCGATGCACCAGAGTAGACTAGCATATACGCATCTTGACCCATAAGATGGGCGATGGATGATTCCATATCCATCGGTGTTTGACATCAAGGATGGTGTACGGGTGCTCAGTAGAGACTGGGTACACTGGACGGACTCGCCGAGAACTCCCAGATGGTAATATACCTCACGTCAGATGGCAGTTCTCCGGTGACACTGGTACAGAGTAGTCTGTTGACCCGAGATCGTCATAGAGTCTTGTGTGAATCCCACTGTGCTTTGATTTCCATCATACCACGTCCAAGAGGGCGTGCAAAAGGTGGCTTTTGGGTACAGTCCCAAATCACATGGAGGCAATGAGCGATAGGAGGGGATTCGTCTCTCCCGGTATAGGGAGTGGATGTTGTGCTGTGTTCGATTGGCTATAACCGGAAATCCCTGGCCAGGGTTGCTGAGATTTACTGTTAAGTGTTATCAGTTGTTTCTCGAACTGTTATAGACCTCATATCGACACGACTTATCAAGCTACTGGGGTCTGACGTTTACCACCCCTAGGCGAGATATGCGACATATCAGACGACGAAACCGGACTGTACGGGAGTGTTACTGTTTGGATTCACAGGAGAATGTACAGGCTTGCTTGTTGATCTTCTGAGCACTCAATACCTGGGTAGCTGCTACGTTTAGCTGACCGCTTGCAGCTTGTGGGTGTTTGATATGATCATCACCTACTGCCGGCGTATTGACGATTCTTTAGAGTCCTACACAGAGGTTTCTTGACTCAGGCAAAACGGAGTAGGAGCACATATGTGATATGTGCGGGACCGAGGATTGTTAGTTGTATGTATGCCCTAGAGGCCAGTATTGTACAGATGATGTATATTATATTGGATGCTTGGACATATATAGAGATGACTTTCTTGCTCGATATGATAGTATACTATCTGGTTGCTCTTTATCTTAACATGTATACTTGTCTCTTTATACTGTCTTAGAGTTACATGTTGGTAAAGCCCTTAGGATGTGTACTTGACTATCTGGACTATGATGCGGATCATACTAGTGGGGACATGGTAGTCCATAAGTACATCCTTCAAGGTCCCTAGTCGTGGGTGTATCAAGACGGGGCATCGATATACCAGTGTAGACTAGCGTATACGCTTCTCGACCCATGAGATGGGCGATGGATGATCCCATATCCATTGGTGTTTGACATCAGAGATGGTATACGGGTGCTAAGTGGAGACTGGGTACACTAGACGGACTCGCCGAGAACTCCCAGATGGTATTATACCTCACGTCAGATGGCAGTTCTCAGGTGACACTTGTGCAGGTTAATTTGTAGACCCGAGATCGTCATAGAGTCTTGTGTGATTCCCACTATGCTTTGATTTCCACCTTACCATGTCCATGAGGGCGTGCAAAACGGCGGTTTTTGGGTACATTCCCGAGTCACATGGAGGCAATGAGCGATAGGAGGGGTTTCGTCTCTCCCGGTATTGGGGGTTGATGTTGCACTGTGCTCGATTGGCCGTAACAGGGAAGTCCCTGGTCAGGGCTGATTAGAGATTTACTGGTAAGTGTTACCAGTAGTTTCTCGACCCGTTATGAGCCTCACATCGGCACGACTTATCGGTTATTGGGGTCTGACGTTTACCACCCTTAGACTTGATATGCGACATATCAGACGAAGAGACCAGACTGCACGGCAGTGTTGCCGGTTGGCTCGACGGGAGTTGTAGCAGGTTCGCTTGTCTTCTTCTGATCGCTCAATACCCGGGTGGCCGTTACGTTTAGCTGACCGCTTGCGGCTTGAGGGTGTTTGATATGATCATCACCTACTGCCGGCGTATTAATGAGTCTTAGAGTCCCACAAAGGAGTTACCTAGTCCAGGCGAAACGTTGTGGTGCGCGTATGCGATATGCGTATAGACCCGATTAAAATGCGTGTATGGGATACCGTATATTGATCGGGCGGCTTGCTTTTGGTGGGGTTGTATGTGATATGGCCGGATTGATAAATAAAGTGTTGATTTATCATTTAACCATTAGTTTTCTCACTTGAAATCTTTTCTTGTATATGATGGATGTATGCATGCATGTATGTTTTCTTTCTTTCTAGATTCATGCATACATGGATGTGCATACACACATACATACATGCATCATCCTTCATGGTTGCTTATACATGGAAAATGGTGGCAATATAAGACTCACACCATGGGTTTTTATATGGATTATTATTGTATTTATGGTAAAACAAAAAGGAAAAGAAAAAGGGTTAATTCATGCATTGTTTCTACACTCTTCTACATCTTACCATGCTCACCTACTTATTAACCCTTGGTTATTTTTCCTTTGGTGTTTTAAACTCTAATACAATAATATTTTTATCAACTAACCATGGTTTGAGATGAGGATAAGAAAATATATATACATATATTTTCTTTTTTCTTTACAAGGGTTATCTTTTTCACTCTTGTTAAAAGAAAGCCATCATCTTCTTCCTCCTTCACCATTTGCTCTCTAGACTTTTGTAGTGAGCAATACACTCATCAAGTTAGGTTTTTGAAGTGAGAAAAGCCACCACAACATCATTCTACATAAGTTTAGCCCACTTGTTTAGAGTGTTATCTTCATTTCTTCTCTTGAAAAGTGAAGTTGCAAGCTTGGACTAGGAGCTTCGGGTGGATCGTCATGGACACTAGGAGACTTCAAGCGAACCCTCCTCTAACCCTCAAGAGGCCAAAGAGTCCAGCGAAGGGAGCTACAAAGTTTGTACTCTCAAAACCCTAGTCTTTGTTGCCTTTAATGTTTCGAAACCCTAATTTTCTAGGATAGATCCTTTGTATGCTTACTTAGCACCCTAAAAATTTGATCTTTGTGACATGTGATGCTTCCAAACTCTAAATAGGGTGCTAGGTAAACCCAACATTGGTATCAGAGCCGACCTAGAACATTAGGCGACACTTTAACGAAGTAAAAACTCCGATCAAACCGAAATACGGTTTTTTAGAACCCTCTCTGGACATTTTTCCGAACCTGGTTATTTTCAGAATTAAAAATATGTAAAAAATAAAGCAGGGAATTCTAAGAAATACTGTGAAAAATGAAACCCTAATTCGGCAATTCCACCGCGGAACCGCGGCCATAGCTTGCTTAGGCCGCTGCTCCGCGGCCGTACAGAGCCTTTAAGGCTTCATTTTTGTACAGTGTGTTCTTGTTTGCTTGTAGATGGTTTTGGGTATTTTTAATATGAATTTAGTACTGTATATTCTGGAGATGGTTTTGGACTCGTCGATTCGATCGGAATTTTCATTTCGTGACTTTTCCGGATAAATTAGAACGTATTGAAGTGTTTGAACGAGTATCATTTGCTCACTTTTCACGGGATTTAAATATTTTGGAGATACGTGCAAGTTTTGTGGTGGACCCTCTAGAAGACAACAAACCTTAACTCGATTATGTGACCGTCTTGAACTACCCTTTGAACCTTAGGGTTTGGGGTAGTACGGAGTGCCACATGTGAGGCGTTGGCTTGACCCTTCTACGGCTAGACCGCTACTACTGTGTCACACTCTGGGTTTTTGAACTCCGCTCAAGTGTTGAGCTTCAGCGAATTTTGGGTATTTGATCGTTCGTTCGAAAACTTTAATATTGTCTATTTATCTGGAATTTGATGCAATGTGTGGAATTCATATTACTAGACATGAAATACGAAGTATGTGATATTTCGCATTTACGATGTCTAAAGAGAATGTGGATTCCAGATATTGCAGTTTTACACTTTCTTTTCTGTGACCGTAAGTGAAGTATGTTGTGGTATTGCCGATTGTCGTTGCTATACGTCGACGACAATCGGTGTATGCATACTTACTTACGTTGATGATATGAGATATTATGTGTTGCTGAGATATGATGTGCATGATTGTCGCGATTGAATAGCCGGGGTTTTTTTTATGTTAGATGAGAGTTTTATATTTTCATTCATGTAAATTCAAATGTAATGTAATATTCTTTTATTTGGGGCACTTCCGGGTTGAGGTTGATGCCACCAGTGTTGTATATTATTTACTTTTCCGTATTATGATGGACCCAAGGAGGTGAGCTCGGGTGACCGGGTTCTGGGGTTCAGTGGGAGGCCATCTCAAGGAGTCGAGACCGGGTCTCCTAAACTCCAGAATTGGTAGGGTCGCTTGCCGCTCTCGTAGGGGTCCAGGGTGTGGGCTTGGCTATTCATCGCGACTGTGGAATCCGTATTTTCTCTTGTTGGTTAAATACTAAATACGGACGTCCTAGTATATCCCATATTATATCTATGTTTCTGCTGCGATATCTGTGATGTGATCATGTGATGTGCTGTGATAGATACTTTATATAGTATATATGATATATTATATAGACGTTACTTATGTTTTGCACCCGCACTAGCCCTGCCCTGCTCTGTCGTTAGTTACCTAACCTAACGGCGCACGAAGGGACATCGAGGCGAATGCGGATGGCATAAGTGTACGTCGTATTTATCTGTGATGTTTAGGTGACTTAAGTGATGGGACTTCATTAATGTGATTAATAAAAGAAAAGAAACCTAAAAGATGTTGTAGAATCAAATTTTAAAATAAAAGGGTAGCTATAGTCTTGCTTTGCATAGCGGTATATATGATATACCCTGCACCTTATTCGATGGGGAAAGAGCCAAGATCCCTTCACCGGGAGTGACCTCTTTAGCAAAACTGGTAGATGCTACAACACTCGGTTTGACTTTTGATTGCTTTTGAAGTTTTGCTTTGTACAGTGATATATATGATATATCCCGCACCTTATTCGATAAGGAAAGAGCCGAGATCCCTTCACCGGGAGTGACCTCTTTAGCAAAACTAATAAAAGCCTCAAAATCACTCCATTTCAAAATTTCACTTGATTCTACAACGATATCAAGTTCATTACGCAATAGGTTTTCAGAAAAACCTGTCGTAGCCCTTCGTCATTTCAGATAAGTTGTATATAGTATTCGTGCTACATTTGTTGGCTTTCGTCAAGGTGTAGTGTGCGATAGCTATATGCTGCTTATCTGCTGCATATGATGCGACTGGATTAGGATAGTCGTACGGCTTTGTTGGCTTTCGTCAAGGGTCGTGCGGATGGGTTTAATTCAGTCAAGAAATGTACGGGTTGAACTTGACTAGCGGGCTGTGGTTTGTTAGCTTTCGTCAAGGTCATAGCACGTTAGGGGCAAAATATTATCGGGAATTTCAAGTGTTGAAATTTGCAATGAGATTGCATACCTTCTATAAGATAGTTGGATCCCGATACCCACTGCGAGTAATTGTTACTCCTGGGAGAGTTTTACACAGGACAATTAGCCGATCAAGTAGGTGTCTAGAAAGGTGTCAACGGGGTTACGCCTCTGGGAAAATGAGGTTTACTTTAATTAGGTCCGTGCGAAAGCACGGGGAACCTCCCTCAAAGTACCGACACTGGCCTGGCTGAAAGATCGGTGAAGTTGTAGGGTGTAATTAATCCCGGCTAGTCTTTCCTTTAAGGGTTTGAAGGAAGATTTGATAAAAATAGTGGGAGCCATCCTGATTAGATAAGATAATAACCAATCTGATCTTGCAAGAGCATACGCTAAAGTGTTTTTCTTCTCTCTCTCTCCAGGTAGCGACCATGTCATGCCTTAATCAAGATAATAATATGGATGTATTGACCGAACCCGCAAGTTATACTGTGCTGGGGAATGTTGGTTCCGTTCATTCTTATAAGAGTTATAGGACTGAACATGACATAGGGGAATACCAGGATTCCCATGCCACCCGAATGAAGAAAGTAAATGTTGATGCAGTTTCTTCGGGTGTGTTCGTTACAGAGAACTGTTTCTCCATTTGCCCTACGTCCTGGTTATTAGATACCGGGTCAGGATCCCATATATGTTATTAGTTACATAGGCTTAGGAAAGGTAGAGAACTTGAAGAAGGTGATAAAGACATAAGAGTTGGAAATGGTACAATTGTTGCAGCTAAGACCGTCGGGGAATATCACCTTGTATTACCAACTGGTAATACATTGATTCTGAACGAATGCTATTACATGCCGAACCTAATATGCAACATTATATCGGTTTCTTTGTCGAGTAAAGAGAGATATAATTTTGTATTACAGGATAATGTTATAAACATTTTCTGTAACCAAAAGTTGGTTGGATCAGGCACGTTATGCAATGGAATTTATGTTCTAAATCAATCAACAGTTCTGAACATAACAAACACACACAAGAGGAAGAGTTCAGAACTGAACGAATCCTTCTTGTGGCATTGTAGACTGGGTCATATCAATGCGACACGACTAGCTAAGTTGCATAAGGATGGATATTTGAAACCGTTCGAATTTTCATCTTATGACACTTGCCAGTCATGTCTCAAAGGCAAGATGACCAAAACTCCGTTTACGGGACATGGAGAAAGAGTTACCGAACCCTTGGGACTGATACATAGTGATGTATGCGGTCCCATATCTACACATGCCAGGGATGGTTCTTCGTACTTCATTACATTCACTGACGATCTCTCAAGATACGGACATGTGTTCTTGATAAGACACAAGTCTGAAGCTTTTGAGAAATTCAGAGAATATAAACAAGAAGTCGAGAACCAAACCGGAAAAAGTATTAAAATCCTTCGATCTGATCGAGGAGGTGAATACTTGAGCAGTGAATTCCTGGACTTCCTAAAAGAGAATGGGATTCTCTCTCAGCTGACTCCTCCATATACACTACAGCACAACGGTGTATCAGAACGGAGGAACCGCACCCTATTAGATATGGTGCGCTCTATGATGAGCACAGCTGAGTTACCTATTTCCTTCTGGGGGTATGCGCTTGAAACAGACATACATCTATTGAATATGGTCCCCACCAAATCTGTGCCTACCACTCCATATGAGATATGGAAAGGGAAGAGACCATGTCTTAACTATGTTAAGATATGGGGTTGTCCAGCCTATGTCAAACGACAAAATCCGGACAAACTCGAGGCACGGTCTGTTCTATGCAAATTTATAGAATATCCCAAGAATTCACAAGGGTATATCTTCTACCACCCTGAGGAACAAAGTGTGTTTGTTTCTCGGCATGCCACCTTTTTAGAATAGGAATTTCTTGCAAAAGAGATTAGTGGTCATGAGGTAGAACTGGAAGAGGTTCCAGCTACAAAAGCCGCAACAGAAGATCTGGTGGAACCAGAGGATTCCGTAGTACCCAATGAACCCCAGCCACTCCGCCGATCTAGTAGGATTCCTCACCCACCTGAGAGATACTACGGTTTTCTCATGGATGGTGGGAGCGAGGATTGCATCATGGAGGATGATGACCCAACTAGCTTCGAGCAGGCCATCACGAGTAGGGACTCAGTGAAATGGCTGGATGCAATGCGGTTCGAGATGGAATCCATGTACACCAACAAAGTATGGACTTTGGAAGTTGCTCCTGAAGGGGTAAAACCCATTGGGAGCAAGTGGATCTTCAAGAAAAAACTTGGTGTAGATGGGAAAGTGGAGACTTTCAAAGCTAGACTTGTTGCAAAAGGTTTTCGTCAAAGACCAGGTGTGGACTATGACGAAACCTTTTCTCCAGTGGCTATGCTTAAATCCATCCGGATCATGCTTGCCATCGCTGCATATCATGACTACGAAATCTGGCAAATGGATGTTAAGACCGCCTTTCTAAATGGTGATTTAGAAGAGTGCGTGTACATGACTCAGCCAGAGGGCTTCGTAGATAGTGGGAGCAGCGGGAAGGTGTGCAAGCTGCTTAAATCCATTTATGGATTAAAGCAAGCATCGCGGAGTTGGAACATCTGCTTTGACGTCGTTATCAAAGAGTTTGATTTCATCAAAAACGTAGATGAACCTTGTATTTACAAGAAGGTAGCAGAGAGTAAGATTGTCTTCCTCGTATTGTACGTGGACGACATACTCTTGATAGGAAATGATATTCCTATGCTGCAATCGGTCAAGCTCTTCTTATCACAAAGATTCTCAATAAAAGATCTTGGTGATGCCTCCTGCATATTGGGAATTAGGATCTATAGAGATAGATCCAAACGGATATTGGGACTGTCCTAATCCAGGTACATTGACACCATAGTAAAGAGGTTTAGTATGGAAGAATCCAAGCGTGGGAACTTACCCACGATCTCTGGAGTCACTCTCTCTAAAGAGATGTTTCCCAAGACTGATTTGGAGAGAGCTCGCATGCAAGGGATACCCTATGCTTCGGCTGTAGGCTCTATCATGTATGCGATGCTATGTACCAGACCCGATGTAGCATTCTCACTAAGTGTAGTGAGCAGGTATCAAGCTGATCCTGGAGAGAGTCACTGGACAGCTGTGAAGAGCATTCTCAAGTACTTACGAAGGACTAAAGAGATGCTCTTGGTGTATGGTAACGGAGAACTCCAAGTGGAGTACTTTACCGATTCGAGCTTCCAGAGTGATAAGGAAGACTCTAAGTCGCAGTCGGGATTTGTCTTTACCCTTTACGGAGGGGCGGTTAGCTGGAAGAGTTCCAAGCAGGAAACCGTGGCAGACTCGATGATGGAGGCTGAATACATCGCTGCCAACGATGCTGCCAAAGAGGCTGTCTGGATCAAGAAGTTCATTACTGAACTTGGAGTGGTTCCATCCATTGAGCATCCAATACCTTTGTATTGCGATAACAATGGAGCGGTGGCTTTGGCCAAGGAACCCAGGTCCCATCAGCGATCCAGGCACATTCTGAGGCGGTATCACCTGATCCGGGAGATAGTTGATCACCGGGAGATCGTGGTCAGGAGGGTTGACACGAAGAATAACACAGCGGATCCATCCACGAAGGCCATTCCCCAGACACAGTTTGAGAGACTCTTCGGGATGCTCGGTATGCGATACTACAGCAGCTGGCCCTAGTGCAAGTGGGAGATTGTTAGTTGTATGTATGCCCTAGAGGCCAGTATTGTACAGATGATGTATATTATATTGGATGCTTGGACATATATAGAGATGAATTTCTTGCTCGATATGATAGTATGCTATCTGGTTGCTCTTTATTTTAACATGTATACTTGTCTCTTTATACTGTCTTAGAGTTACATGCTGGTAAAGCCCTTAGGATGTGTACTTGACTATCTGGACTATGATGCGGATCATACTAGTGGAGACATGGTAGTCCATAAGTACATCCTTCAAGGTCCCTAGTCATGGGTGTATCGAGACGGGGCATCGATATACCAGTGTAGACTAGCATATACGCTTCTCGACCCATGAGATGGGCGATGGATGATCCCATATCCATTGGTGTTGGACATCAGAGATGGTATACGGGTGCTCAGTGGAGACTGGGTACACTGGACGGACTCGCCGAGAACTCCCAGATGGTATTATACATCACGTCAGATGGCAGTTCTCAGGTGACACTTGTGCAGGTTAGTCTGTAGACCCGAGATCGTTATAGAGTCTTGTGTGATTCCCACTATACTTTGATTTCCACCTTACTACGTCCATGAGGGCGTGCAAAACGGTGGTTTTTGGGTACAGTCCCGAGTCGCATGGAGGCAATGAGCGATAGGAGGGGTTTCGTCTCTCCCGGTATTGGGGGTTGATGTTGCACTGTGCTCGATTGGCCGTAACAGGGAAGTCCCTGGCCAGGGCTGATTAGAGATTTACTGGGAAGTGTTACCAGTAGTTTCTCGACCCGTTATGAGCCTCACATCGGCACGACTTATCGGTTATTGGGGTCTGACGTTTACCACCCCTAAACTTGATATGCGACATATCAGCCGAAGAGACCGGACTGCACGGTAGTGCTGCCGGTTGGCTCGACGGGAGTTGTAGCAGGTTCGCTTGTCTTCTTCTGATCGCTCAATACCCGGGTGGCCGTTACGTTTAGCTGACCGCTTGCGGCTTGAGGGTGTTTGATATGATCATCACCCACTGCCGGCGTATTGACGAGTCTTAGAGTCCCACAAAGGAGTTACCTAGTCCAGGCGAAACGTTGTGGTGCACGTATGCGATATGCGCATGGACCCGATTAAAATGCACGTATGAGATACCGTATATTGATCGGGCGGCTTGCTTTTGGTGGGGTCGTATGTGATATGGCCGGATTGATAAATCAAGTGTTGATTTATCATTTAACCATTAGTTTTCTCACTTGAAATCTTTTCTTGTATATGATGGATGTATGCATGCATGTATGTTTTCTTTCTTTCTAGATTCATGCACACATGGATGTGCATACACACATACATACATGCATCATCCTTCATGGTTGCTTATACATGGAAAATGGTGGCAATATAAGACTCACACCATGGGTTTTTATATGGATTATTATTGTATTTATGGTAAAACAAAAAGGAAAAGAAAAAGGGTTAATTCATGCATTGTTTCTACACTCTTCTACATCTTACCATGCTCACCTACTTATTAACCCTTGGTTATTTTTCCTTTGGTGTTTTAAACTCTAATACAATAATATCTTTATCAACTAACCATGGTTTGAGATGAGTATAAGAAAATATATATACATATATTTTCTTTTTTCTTTACAAGGGTTATCTTTTTCACTCTTGTTAAAAAAAAGCCATCATCTTCTTCCTCCTTCACCATTTGCTCTCTAGACTTTTGTAGTGAGCAATATACTCATCAAGTTAGGTTTTTGAAGTGAAGCCACCACAACATCATTCTACACAAGTTTAGCCCTCTTGTTTAGAGTGTTATCTTCATTTCTTCTCTTGAAAAGTGAAGTTGCAAGCTTGGACTAGGAGCTTCGGGTGGATCGTCATGGACACTAGGAGACTTCAAGCGAACCCTCCGCCAACCCTCAGGAGGCCAAAGAGTCTAGCGAAGGGAGCTACAAAGGTTGTACTCTCGAAACCCTAGTCTTTGTTGCCTTTAATGTTTCGAAACTCTAATTTTCTAGGATAGATCCTTTATATGCTTACTTAGCACCCTAAAAGTTTGATCTTTGTGACATGTGATGCTTCCAAACTCTACATAGGGTGCTAGGTAAACCCAACAAGGATAATGCGATATGTGATACCGTATTGGATTCTCGCGATATGAGATATCGGCCGGGTATATGTGATATAGCCGGGTCATAGTATTAGTCGGTTATATGCGATATAGCCGGATTGTTGTTCACATCATAATATTGCAATTCATACGCCCCACTTTTATGCATTTTATAAGTAAACAGGTACTTTTGACGCTCGTTTGTTGCATGATACAGGATACAGGCTCTTGGAACAAATACAGTGAAAAAGACGAAAGATGCTAGAGAAAAGGGACTTTTGACCAACAAGCAGACGGATCTTACTCAAGCCGAGACGAAGAACAGTGCAAGATCCAAAAGACGAAAGTGAAATGGTCAAAAGATCCTTACAAGTTTTCACTGAGGATCTGGAGAAGACTAAGAAGCCCAACAGAGAAAAGAACTATGAAAATAGGAAGCCCAAGAAAAGACAAACATAGACCAGAATAATGGTGAGCCATGCCTCCCAAAGGGCCGCGGAACCGCGGCCCAAGCGCTCCATTGCCGCGGTTCCGCGGCCATATTAGGCCCGTGTCGGTGCAATCTTTCTGTGTCGGTGTGTCGGTGCATATGTTGGGATTTTTAGGGGGCAAATCTGTAATTTCATGTCTACGAGAGTCTGCAACCCTAGCTTCACTGGTTGCTTATAAATTGTACTCAAAATCTGTAAAATGTTATGCTTCTTATCAATCAATAAAATTTCAGATCTGTTGAAAGATCAAGAGCATCATCTTGTAAGTTTTCTTTATTTTATGCTTTAGTGTTTAGTTCTTTTCTTGCCCTAGCTAATGTACTTCTTGCAGTAGAGTAATCTTAATACTTGCCGTAGTTAACTAGTCTAGCGTCTTTTAAATTGCAGTAAATAATAATTCAAGATCAGAACAAAACATTTAAAACAGAACAACAAAATTGTCTTTTTGCGAAAATTCCCTAATGAGCGAGTAAAACCCTCGCTTGTTAGGGTTAGGAATAAGGTAAGGAGTGAGATATGAATATCTCTCACCTCCTTCAATGCCAACACATTTTCAAAAATAGAACTTCATGCACGCATGCATGATCCGCCCCCTACGGTGTAAGTCGATGTAGTACACCCCAGTACTTGTGGGGAGGCGGAATTTTCAAAAACGATCAAGTTTAAAGAACGAACATCGACTAACCGCTTAAATCGAAGCTAAACGACTAATAACCGAACACATAGCTATACTAAACTATAGTGTTAAGGGATTATACCTATCGATACTAGTCCTTCGTCTTTACGATCTCCTTGTTCTCCTCGGCCTTCTCTAGGTAGTAGACGATCCACCCGAGAGCAAAACTCCAAGCTAAACCTCTAACTTGAGGTAACTAATCAACTTTGATTGCTAATCAAAGATGAAAGGATGATATAGAGTGATGGTTATGGATTGTTTAGTCTAACTAATCCTTTGATCTCAACTCATGAGGTGTAAGGATTAGGGTTTGAAGATGAGAGCTTGAGGAGAGAGAATGTGAGATGAGATAATGAGATGAGAGAGAGTGTATCATAATATATTATGAAGCATTCTTATTTTAGAATAATGAATAATAGAAATGAATAAGCATGCTTCATAAATGAAAAGAGGTGATTCATTAACATGAGTCATTAAGCATTTATGGTGCATTAATGACCATGATGAATCACCCTCATGACTCACTAATCTTATCCAAAGCTTATGTCACCTTAACCTCCTTAGTCACATCTTCTAGAAGCTTCTCGTATAATTACGAGAACGCCCCTCCAATCCGCAAAAATACGGAAAAACTTTAGACTGTAAAAATCCAATAACCGGATACCAGTAACTGGCTTAAACCAAAGCCGACTGGTAAAAACTGTCCGAAAGTCGTACGTGCGTAAACGTACGTATGCGTCCGAACCCTTTGTCGCAAAACCATGCGACCTCTATATCGTTTCGCCTGGAGTAGGAAACTCTCTGTGTGGGACTCTAGAGACTCGACTACTACGCTGGCAGTGGGTTTAACCACAGACCGCAAGCGGCACTAGCTGTACGTAACGGTCCCCAGGTAGTTGTCGATAAGAAGGCCGATGAGGAAACCCATCCGAACTCCTACTGAGTCTGATGTGACAATCTCCATACAGTCCGGTCCGTTCGTCCAAGACTATCGTATATCGGGCCTAGGGGGGCGGCAAGCGTCAGTCCCCTAAAAGCGGTATAAGTCGTGTCGGAGTGAAGCCCATTACACCCTGAGAAACTACTGGAACCTACCAGTAAATCTCGCTTGCCCTGGCCAGGGACTTTGCGTAATGGCTCTCTGACACAGCACGATATCTACTCCCAATACCGGGAGGGACGAATCCTGTCTAACCGCCACTGCCTCCAAGTGCTCGGGACTGCACCCAACTGCTACCTGTTTGCACGACTCCTTTGAGCCGTGGTAGGGCAGCAATCTAAGAACAGTGGGACACACTCGAGGCGAAGTAGCAGTGTCAAGTCTGCGGACTACGCTGTACTCATGTCACCTGGGAACTGCTCACTGACGACTGGTATCAAACCAACCAACAGTTCCCTGTGAGTCCTGTCCGGTGTACCCGTAACCTAACGAGCACCTGCATACTATCTCCAGTACGACGTACTGATGGCTGTGGGACAGACCATCTCCCCAACTGGGATGAGAAGCGTACACACCAGTCTACTCCGGAGTATCGATGCTCTGTCTCGATAATCCAACGACCAGGGACCCGAATAAGGATGTGCTTGTAGACTACCCAGCCCCCACTAGTGTGACTGCCATCACAACGCTGGTAGACAAACAAGATCCTAAGAGCTCTATCAATACGTACACTAACATATTAAGATAGAAAAACCAAGTAGCATACTACCATGTTTAGCAAGACTGTTATATACATGTGAATATCCCAAGCTTCCATTAAGTAATATACAAGCTAGTATGATACAGTAATGGCCTTCTAGGGCATAAACACTAACAATCTCCCACTTGCACTAGGGCCATGTACTGGCATATCGCAGACCGATGATCTCGAGTAGCCTCTCGAACTGAATCTGAGGAAGGGCCTTTGTGAATGGATCAGCAATGTTCTCTTCTGAAGCAACTCTCCGAACCTCGATCTCCTGACGATCAATGATCTCCCTGATCAGGTGATACCGCCTCAAGATGTGTCTGGACTTCTGATGGGACCTTGGTTCCTTCGCTAAAGCTATAGCTCCGTTGTTGTCGCAATACAGAGGTATTGGATCAACTATGGTAGGAACCACCTGAAGTTCTGTTAGGAACTTCTTCATCCAGACTGCTTCTTTTGCGGCATCGCAAGCAGCTATATACTCCGCTTCCATCGTCGAGTCGGCAACGGTGTCCTGCTTGGAGCTCTTCCAGCACACCGCCCCTCCATTGAGGGTAAAGACATAACCCGACATGGACTTGGAATCGTCCTTATCACTCTGGAAGCCGGAATCAGCAAAAGCCTCCAACCTGAGGTCTTTTCCGCCGTAAACCAAGAACATCTCCTTAGTCCTCCTCAGGTACTTGAGAATGTTCTTTACTGCTATCCAGTGTTTCTCCCCTGGGTCTGACTGATACCGGCTTACCACGCTCAGTGCGTAAGCTACATCTGGTCTGGTACACAACATCGCATACATTATAGAGCCTACCGCAGAAGCGTAGGGTATAATAGACATGCGTTCCCTTTCCAAATCAGTCTTGGGAGACATCTCTTTGGAGAGGGTGATTCCGTGACAAGCCGGTAGATTACCGCGCTTAGAATCTTCCATACTGAATCTTTTCAGTACAGTGTCGATATACCTGGACTGCGAAAGTCCCAACATCCTCTTGGATCTATCACGATAGATCCGGATCCCCAGAATGTAAGAGGCATCACCCAGGTCTTTCATGGAGAACCTGTGTGACAAGAATCCTTTGACAGATTGTAGCATAGGAACGTCATTTCCTATCAATAGAATGTCATCCACGTACAAGACGAGGAATACGACACTTCTGGCCACAACTTTACTATATATGCACGGTTCATCTGGATTTTTGATAAAGTCATATTTTTTGACTGTCTCATCAAAACAGATGTTCCAACTCCGCGATGCCTGCTTTAGTCCATAAATAGACTTAAGCAGCTTGCATACTTTCCCGCTGCTCCCACTCTGATTGAAACCCTCTGGCTGATCCATATAGACGCTCTCTTCTAAATTTCCATTCAGAAAAGCCGTCTTTACGTCCATCTGCCAGATTTCATAATCATGGAAGGCAGCAATAGCAAGAAGGACCCGAATGGATTTGAGCATAGCCACTGGAGAAAAAGTTTCGTCATAGTCCAAACCAGGTCTTTGACGAAAACCCTTTGCAACAAGTCTAGCCTTATAGGTTTCCACCTGTCCATCTACACCAATCTTTTTCTTGAAGATCCATTTGCATCCTATGGGTTTTACCCCATCTGGAGCAAAGTCCAAAGTCCATACTTTGTTGGTGTACATGGACTCCATTTCGGTCCGCATTGCATCTAGCCATCGTACCGAGTCGCCGCTCTGGATGGCCTGCCGGAAGTCAGTAGGTTCATCATCATCTATGATGCAATCCTCTCTATCCCCATCAATGAGAAAACCGTAGTATCTCTCAGGCGGATGAGACGGCCTACTACTCCTGCGGAGGGGTGCGGGAATGTTCTGTTCTTCTTGAACCTCTGGTTCTACCAAACTTTCAGTAGCAGTTTGTGGTTCTGGAATTTCTTCCAGTTCTACTACGCTCCCACTCTTCTGATTTTCCAAAAATTCAGTTTCTAAGAAGCGGGCATGACGAGAAACAAAAACCTTTTGCTCCTCTGCGTAATAGAAACAATATCCTGTAGAGTTCTTCGGATATCCCACAAACTTACACTCTACTGAGCATGCCTCGAGCTTGTCCGGATGCTGCTTTTTTACAAAAGCTGGACATCCCCATGTCTTCATGTACTGAAGATAGGGTTTCTTCCCACTCCACATCTGATATGGTGTGGTAGGCACAGTTTTGGTTGGAACTCTGTTCAAAAGATGTATCGCTGATTCTAGCGCATACCCCCAGAAAGATCGCGGTAACTCAGCATTACTCATCATGGATCGTACCATATCCAATAGGGTTCGATTCCGTCTCTCCGATACACCATTATGCTGTGGAGTGTATGGAGGAGTAAGCTGAGAGAGAATTCCTTTCTCTTTTAGGTAACCTAGGAACTCGGCACTTAAGTATTCTCCACCTCGATCAGATCTCAGTGTCTTAATACTTTTGCCTGTTTGGTTTTCCGCTTCACTCTTGTACTCCTTGAATTTCTCAAAGGCCTCGGATTTATGCTTCATCAAGAAGACATGTCCAAACCTAGAGAAATCGTCTGTAAAAGTAATGAAGTAGGAATAACCACCTCTTGCATGTGTAGACATTGGACCGCATACATCACTGTGTATGAGTCCTAAGAGCTCGCTCGCTCTTACTCCTTGTCCAGTAAATGGAGTCTTTGTCATCTTTCCTTTGAGACAAGATTGACAAGTGTCATAAGATTGATATTCGAACGTGTCTAAATATCCTTCTCTATGCAACTTGGTCAACCTTCTCTCATTGATGTGACCCAGTCTACAATGCCATAAGAAAGCTTTATTTAAATCTGGAGACTTTCTTTTTAGTGTGTTCTGGACATTGAAAATTTGGAGTTGGTTTAGAACATATATGCCGTTATTTAGAGTACCGGACCCAATCAAACCATGATTAAGGTGGATGTTAACAACATCTCTTACAAACGTGAAATCATAACCTTTATTTGACAACAAGGAAACTGATATGATATTACACGTTAAGCTTGGTACAAAATAACAGTTATGCAAAACCAAAATATGTCCACTCGTCAATCCTAGGTGATAATCCCCGACGGACGCAGCTCCCACGCTAGCTCCGTTAGCAACCCTGAGGATCATATCACCTTCCTTCAGCACCCTACGGTTTCTCAGTGCCTGCAATGAATTGCAAATATGAGATCCTGATCCGGTATCCAATACCCAGGAAGTAGAGTTGATTGACAGACAATTCTCAATTACAAACACACCTGAAGTCGAAGCCACAGCTTGCTTCGGTTCCTGGTTCTTGGCGTTCCACGCCTTGCAATCCTTCTTCCAGTGCCCTTTCCTGTGACAGTGGAAGCACTCATCCTGGCCAACTACCGGTGCTGCAAGCTTTTTCTTTCCCTTCTTTCCCACCTTACTAACACCTCCTCTAGGTTTGGGTGCGGCCTTCTTCTTCCTTCCTTTGGCCCTAGCCTTGGACCCTGAAGAAGATGAACCGCCAACAAACATAGCGGGTGTTTCCCTTACCTTCTGTAAGGTGCCCTCTGCACTCCTTAACATGTTCAGGAGTTCCGCAAGTTCAACTTCTTTTCCTTGAAGGTTGAAGTTGAGGATAAACTGGGCGTAGGTGGGAGGAAGGGACTAGAGAATAAGGTCTGTATAGAGCTCATTATCCAAAGTCGTCCCAAGGTCTGCGAGCTCCTCAATATAGCCGATCATCTGTAGGACATGTTCACCTACCGATGACCCGACAGCCAACCTCGCTCGAAATAATTTCTTCGAGGTCTCGTATCTAGCAATACGAGATTGCTCTCCATAAAGTTCCTTTGTATGGAGAAATATGCCATCTAGAGACATATCCTCGTGCCTCCTCTGATGTTCGTTGTTCATAGAGGCAAGCACGATGCACTTGGCTCTCGCGCAATCTAAATCCCAGGTTTTGCGGATTTCCTTATCCGCATTGCTGGATTTGGGACCAAGGACAGCAGGTGCCGTAGCGGTGAGGACGTACCCCAATTTGTCATAGGTCAAGGCCATTTTGACATTCCGCAGCCAATCTTTATAGTTTGGCCCCGTCAGTATATTCTTTTCTAAAAGTAACTTAAGTCCAGTCATTTTCAGGGTCGCTGCAATTAGGAGAGAGAGAAGAAAACACTTTAGCATGATGCTCTTGCAAGTTTAGAGTGGTTTTTAGTTTATCTAAACTGGATGGCTCCCACTGTTTCTCGAATCCTTCCTCAAACCATAAAAGAAGAATTAGCCAGGACTATTCTCACCGTACAATACTTGCTTAACCGTTCAGCCAGGCCAGTGTCGATACTTCGAGGGAGGTTTTCCAATGCTTTCGCGAAGTTCCTTAATTAAATAACCTCTTTTCTCTGGGGGCGTAACCCCGCTGTCACCTTTCTGGACACCTACTAGGTTTATAGCATTGATCGTTAAGTGACGAATATCCTGATAAGTAGCATATACTCACAGTAGGATCGGGATCCAAATATCATCGTATGATAATGTTGAAGGAATCCTACCAACATTCATCAAACTCCAAATGGTATGCATCTCTTTGCAAATTTCAGTTTCTTTAGAAATTCCCGATATAAGTTTTTGCCCCATGCTCTTATGACCTTGACGTATGCCAACAAATCATAAGTCACATGTCAAGTTCTGCCCATCATTATCTTGTTAATTTGAACCCACCCGTATATACCCTTGATGTATGCCAACAAGGTAATGCGACTGTCCCAAACCAACACATCTATCTATGCAACAAATGAATACCCCAGCAGCTACCAAACACTATGCCTTGACGTATGCCAACAAGCATAGCTTGAATCCTACTGACTATCCATAAGAAATGACGGAGGGCTACGACTGGTTTTGGCGAAACCGTGAACGTAGTGAACTTGATATATTCGAAGGAACCTTGATAGCTTTTTAAAAGGAGTGGTTAAGTCTCCGCATTTAAAAAATATCTGTTTTAAAAATAACCGAGTGGTTTCTTTTAAATTGTTCCAACGATTTAAACTTTGGTTTGTTTTGCTTTGCATTATAGATAATGCGTCCCATCATTAACCTATCATTGCAGAAAACAACGAAAATACAACGTCCTCTTATGCCATCCGCATTCGCCACTGGGTCCCGTCATCACCCGTTAGGTTACTTAACTAACGACAGAGCGGGGGCTGGGCTAGCGCGGGTGTAAAACATAAGTGACGTCTAAATAGCTACAATATATATAGATATTTTACATTCGTCTGACGCAATGATATTCATTCCAGAACACAGATAAATAATATTGGATTTGCAAGCAATCTGTATTTCTTTCGAGCCTGCAAGAAAAGACAGATTACACAGTTGTGATGAATAGCCGATACCCCACCCTCGACCCCTACGGGTACGGCAAACTACCCGCCCGGCAGTTTGTGTACCCCACCTTGGGTCAGTCCTAGGAGCAAAAACAGTAAAATGAAATAATACAACGGTGGCTACAACCGCAACCTGGAAGTGCCCCGCAAAAATAATATTACAACAATTTACATTTACAACAAATGAATTAAACAATAACCCATTGCAAACCTCGGCTATACACCACAACAGTCCAATACAGTTTATATGCACAAACAGATATAACCATTTCAGAAATGTGCAACCCCCTGCCAACCGACATACTAGCAGTTAGGGGAGGTTTACGAACACATTAAACAATCACAGATATAATCCATATGCAAATACTGTACAATTTCGATCGAATAAACAACATCAATATTGCTCCAAAATCTGCTCTGTTAAACAGTAACCTGACCAATAATTAAACATTCCAGAGAACCCCAAATACCAGAGAGGACCCACACAAGAAATACGAGTCCATGACTCGGCAACTCGGCCGCGGAAGCGCGGCGGATCGGTGCGATCCGCCGCCCTTCCGCGGCGCTTTAGTCGATTCATGGGTTCTAATTTCTTGGGTGTTCTTCTGGACCCTTTACAAGCTTTCTGAGATCACCTGAACAATTTTAGGACATCATTTTAAATTCGACAGAAACTTGTAACTTTTAGGGTTTTCCGGCTTCGTTTTTCCGTTCGAAATTCGTACAAATTTGCAATCAAGTTATTTAGTGTTTAGCGAGGCTCTGATACCACTGTAAGTCGATGTAGTACACCCCAGTACTTGTGGGGAGGCGGAATTTTCAAAAACGATCAAGTTTAAAGAACGAACATCGACTAACCGCTTAAATCGAAGCTAAACGACTAATAACCGAACACATAGCTATACTAAACTATAGTGTTAAGGGATTATACCTATCGATACTAGTCCTTCGTCTTTACGATCTCCTTGTTCTCCTCGGCCTTCTCTAGGTAGTAGACGATCCACCCGAGAGCAAAACTCCAAGCTAAACCTCTAACTTGAGGTAACTAATCAACTTTGATTGCTAATCAAAGATGAAAGGATGATATAGAGTGATGGTTATGGATTGTTTAGTCTAACTAATCCTTTGATCTCAACTCATGAGGTGTAAGGATTAGGGTTTGAAGATGAGAGCTTGAGGAGAGAGAATGTGAGATGAGATAATGAGATGAGAGAGAGTGTATCATAATATATTATGAAGCATTCTTATTTTAGAATAATGAATAATAGAAATGAATAAGCATGCTTCATAAATGAAAAGAGGTGATTCATTAACATGAGTCATTAAGCATTTATGGTGCATTAATGACCATGATGAATCACCCTCATGACTCACTAATCTTATCCAAAGCTTATGTCACCTTAACCTCCTTAGTCACATCTTCTAGAAGCTTCTCGTATAATTACGAGAACGCCCCTCCAATCCGCAAAAATACGGAAAAACTTTAGACTGTAAAAATCCAATAACCGGATACCAGTAACTGGCTTAAACCAAAGCCGACTGGTAAAAACTGTCCGAAAGTCGTACGTGCGTAAACGTACGTATGCGTCCGAACCCTTTGTCGCAAAACCATGCGACCTCTATATCGTTTCGCCTGGAGTAGGAAACTCTCTGTGTGGGACTCTAGAGACTCGACTACTACGCTGGCAGTGGGTTTAACCACAGACCGCAAGCGGCACTAGCTGTACGTAACGGTCCCCAGGTAGTTGTCGATAAGAAGGCCGATGAGGAAACCCATCCGAACTCCTACTGAGTCTGATGTGACAATCTCCATACAGTCCGGTCCGTTCGTCCAAGACTATCGTATATCGGGCCTAGGGGGGCGGCAAGCGTCAGTCCCCTAAAAGCGGTATAAGTCGTGTCGGAGTGAAGCCCATTACACCCTGAGAAACTACTGGAACCTACCAGTAAATCTCGCTTGCCCTGGCCAGGGACTTTGCATAATGGCTCTCTGACACAGCACGATATCTACTCCCAATACCGGGAGGGACGAATCCTGTCTAACCGCCACTGCCTCCAAGTGCTCGGGACTGCACCCAACTGCTACCTGTTTGCACGACTCCTTTGAGCCGTGGTAGGGCAGCAATCTAAGAACAGTGGGACACACTCGAGGCGAAGTAGCAGTGTCAAGTCTGCGGACTACGCTGTACTCATGTCACCTGGGAACTGCTCACTGATGACTGGTATCAAACCAACCAACAGTTCCCTGTGAGTCCTGTCCGGTGTACCCGTAACCTAACGAGCACCTGCATACTATCTCCAGTACGACGTACTGATGGCTGTGGGACAGACCATCTCCCCAACTGGGATGAGAAGCGTACACACCAGTCTACTCCGGAGTATCGATGCTCTGTCTCGATAATCCAACGACCAGGGACCCGAATAAGGATGTGCTTGTAGACTACCCAGCCCCCACTAGTGTGACTGCCATCACAACGCTGGTAGACAAGCAAGATCCTAAGAGCTCTATCAATACGTACACTAACATATTAAGATAGAAAAACCAAGTAGCATACTACCATGTTTAGCAAGACTGTTATATACATGTGAATATCCCAAGCTTCCATTAAGTAATATACAAGCTAGTATGATACAGTAATGGCCTTCTAGGGCATAAACACTAACATACGGCACCCTACCTACGAGGTAACGGTGAACCGTAGTCTAAAAGGCCGGACATACATGACGTCCATGAAGATTGTAGCAATTAATAGGAAAGGACGGACAAGGATCTAGAGGAAGAAACTTCGTTTCTTCCCAATCATCCTAATCCCCTTTGCTAATAATTGCTGTGATTTTCTAAAAAAGTTTTAATCAAACGGCATTGAAAGAGGTGACAATATGAATCTCATCAACCCTACCTTAGACCTAACCCTAATGAGTTCTTTTATATCATATAAATTAGTTTTTAGATCAATCGACAAAAACCAAACAACAATCTGAATCAACTCGTTATAACACAAAAACAAGAAATTACACATCTCTGCGGATCGACCCGTACTCACCAGCTAGCTGCAAAGCGACGCCGTTTCTGATTACGGTAAAACACAATTTTTTGGATTAATCAAATGGCGCCGTTGTCGGGGATGGCGTAATATTTATGTTTTGTATGATTTCAGGTTGATATAAATTCTAAAAATTATAAAAATCTGAAAATAAAAAAAAATACAAAAATTTTCTTTTCATTATTTTTATCTATTTGAAGGGTTTCTCGTTTGAATCTTGCAGGAACAGCAAAGCATCGCGGATCTGGAGTTTTACAGAAGGTCAAAACAGAAAAAGGAGCATAAGAACAGAGAGGAATTGTAAGCACAGAACAGTACAAAAATTTTCAGAGCTTGATTCCCTTAAAGAACCGCGATTCCGCCGCATATTGGTGCCCCAGACCGCGGTTCCGCCGCATGTTGGCCCCATCAGCTCTTCAAAATTGCATGGTTTGCTCCCTCATTCTCCCCTCTGCAACCTCCATATCTCCACTGTAAAAAGTTTCTGCAGGAATTCTTTGCGCTAAAGAATTCTCTCCCCCTTCTAAATAACAGATTTTCTGCAGGTTTCTTTGCGCCGCGCTAAAAATTGATTGCAAGTGAATTTTACTGTTTTGCATGATTTAATCGGACTTTAAGGGGCTAATTGACCAAACTCAGATTGGGTGGAGATTTCATCACCCTTCCCAGGACCCCAGAAAACACCTAAAGCATGTGCATTGACCACAGTTAATTAAAAAAGATTAGACTCAGACCTAAGGATATCGAGCTCAATAGGAAAAGGACTAGTATAGGCATCGGCCGTTTATCCTAACCGACATTGCGGTGTCTAGGCTAGTGGTTATTAATTAGGCCCACTGTAGTGGTGGTTCCTTCCCACTTACCTGGCCGTATTTGTCCGTGAAGAGGCGGTTTGAGGTCCTATTTCTAGCCCTAGTTAGGAGCTGTCTAGCAGACCCTAGATCTAGGCCTGATTGTGCATGTGTGGTTGATACATTGGTGTCACGAGTCCCTTTCCAAAAACCTTTTTGCAAAACTCTCACACATAAAAAAAAAGAAAAATCTTTTCAAAACTTGCAACTTGCCGCTAAAAAAAACTTGCAACTCACTTCCACCACTTTCTCTCACTGACGTTATCTTACCCCCACATTCTGTTTTTTTTCTTCTTTTTTTTCTGACTGCACTACCCTTTAGTGTATGTCACTTTGGACTAGGGATACTGATGCCCGATTAGTCCGTGTTTCGTTGGTACCGACCAACGAACCTTTCGACACTAAAGTCGACACTCCATCCACTTTCTTACCCTCAACTTCAAATTCTTTCACCGAAGGCATGTCGGGATTCGACCCCAACAATACCTTATCGACGGGAAGGATTCCACCTCCGTTAGGTGCGAATAACCCGAACCAGCCACCTGTTGAAGCGCCCGCACGAGTTGCGCTCCAGGACCTCTTTTACCCCATCCGCACTTCTTTACCCACCTGTCTTTCACCCCCACCGGCAAATGGGGACAATTTTCAGATAAAACCACATTTCATCAATATGCTGCCAAAATTTCATGGTTTGGAATCTGAAGACGCATATATCTTTATTAATAAATTCCAAAATGTGTGCGCTATGATGAAAACAACCCAATTGAGTGATGATGCTATAAGGCTAAGGGTCATTCCTTTCACCTTATGTGACCTAGCCGAGAAGTGGCTATATAGCACCGCATCACATTCTATAAGAAATTGGGACGAGTTTGTGATGGCTTTTCTGAAAAAGTTCTATCCTCATCACAAAACTGCCAGAATCCGCAATGAAATAATTCAATTCTCACAACTTCCTTCCGAACCATTTTGGAAGTGTTTCGAGAGATTTAAGGACCTACTAGTTCAATGCCCTCATCATGGGATCGAAAGTTGGCAACTTTGCCAAACATTATACGAGGGATTGAACTCGGCAACGAAGCAGTTGCTAGAAACCATCTGTCAAGGTCATTTTCTCTCTAAGTCTAGTGATGAAGCGTGGCAGTTTCTTGAGGATCTTAGTGAGCAAACAATACAGTGGGAGAGTACCAAGACCACGTCATCTTCTAGTAGTCAATCTAGGGCAGGCATACATCAAGTCGAGATGTCGATTGCCATGAAGGCCGAGAAGGCCGCTCTTACGAAAAAGCTAGAAGCGATTGAGACCAAAATCTCATCGCCTTCTCCTGCCCCTGCTATGCCCCCACGAACTGTCTGTGCTTGTTGTGCGGATCCATCGCACCTAACTGAAGAGTGTCCTTATAATGCATCCACTCAAGGATAGGATCAAGTCAATGCTGCATTTTAGCAACGACAAAGGAATGATCCGTACTCTTTGACATATAATCCGGGGTGGAGGAGTCACCCAAATTTCACTTGGAACCAAAATCAACAATTCCAAGGAAATAACAATTTTTAAAGACCTCCTCCTCCACAACAACAACAACAAGCACCCTCACAAACTCAATTTCAACCGCAACAATTTCAACAACAACCTTACCCTAATCAGGTGAACAATTTTGTGTCTAACAATGCTTACCAGCCAAATAATTATGTTCAACCTAATAATGATAAGGTTAGCTCGCTCGAAAGAAGTCTGGATGCGTTCCTTAAGCAATCTACACAGTCTACAGCAAGACTTGAGACTTCTATTCAAACTTTAGTGCAAAATAGTACCTCACACGATCAAAGCATCAAATCTATTGAGGCACAAATTGCACAACTCAATGCAGCTTTGAGCGAGCGCGAAAAAGGAAAACTCCCGTCTCAACCACTGCCCAACCCCGGTCACGCACACGCTGCATATCAACAGCAGAATCATAACGTAAATGCCGTGACCACGTTGAGATCGGGAAAAGTGTTGCAGAAAAATGTGGGCATGAACAATGACACCCCTGCCGGTGGGATTTCTTCATCTTCATCTTCTTCTTCTTCTTCTTCTTCAGAGCCTATTCTACACCCTTCACATGGCTCTACCTCTTCTAGCTCGAACGGACCCATTTCTAACAACACGAACACATCTACACGGGGTGCCGTTCCAACTCGACAATCTGATCCACAAAAGTTGGACTCAACCACCTTTCAAAATGTTCCTTTTCCTAATAGGTTGAGATCCAATAAACCAACTCCACAGATGGAGAAGATTGTTGAGTTGTTCAAACAGGTTAGCATAAATATCTCTCTTTTGGATGCAATCCAACAAGTTCCTTCATATGCAAAAATTTTAAAGGACTTATGCACCAAAAAGAGGAAGTCACAAATGCCAAAGAAAGTTTTTGTGGCTAGTGCTATTAGTGATGCTCTTGTAAATTCCCTTCCCCCAAAGCAAAAGGACCCCGGGTGTCCTACCATTTCGATAACAATTGGGGACAAGAACATCAATAGAGCACTATTAGATCTTGGCGCGAGTATCAATTTGCTACCCTATTCTGTGTACGAGCAATTGGGCGTTGGAGAGCTTAAGCCCACTCACTGTACTCTCCAAATGGCCGACCGGTCAATAACCCATCCTAGGGGAGAGCTGGAGGATGTGTTAATTAGAGTAGGGGGTTTCATTTTCCCCGTTGACTTTATAGTGATGGATACACAACCTGTTGCTAACCCCCGGAACCAAATTCCGGTAATACTTGGTCGACCATTTCTGGCTACTTCCAACGCAGTGATCAATTGTCGTAACGGTTCAATGAAGCTATCTTTCGGCAATATGACAATTGAGCTCAATATTTTCAAGTTGGGAAGTCAGCCTGCTGAGCCTAATGCTAGCGTACTCGATGTTTGCTTGATCAATGAGATCGTGGAGGAGGACCGTGAATTCGAGAATTTTTTGTTCGATCACAGCAATGTTAACGCCACTAGTGCGTTCCTCCTAAAATCCGACGCAGCTTTCACAACGGATAATGATTTTGAGTGCTTTACCTTTGTTGACGACTTTGAAGACTCATCACCTGAATTAGAGTCTTTTGCTTTTTCGGATGAGTTAGTTGAACCATCCGACACTGTTGCGTACACTCGGTTCGAACCTTTGATGGAATCATTCGAGTTTGAAACAACTACCCCATTGTTACCATCTATTGTTTCACCTCCTAAACTCGAATTAAAGCTTTTGCCGACACACCTAAAATATGCTTATCTAGGTGATAATGAGACCTTACCTGTCATTGTATCAGCTTCTCTAGCTCTTGAGCAAGAGAAGGCACTTTTGATGGTCTTACATAATAATCGGCAAGCTTTCGGCTGGTCTATGGCGGACATTAAAGGGATTAGTCCCCTCATAGTCGAACATCATATACACTTAATGGATGATGCCAAGCCAGCACGAGATCCACAAAGGCGCCTCAACCCCATCATGAAAGGGCTGTTAAGAAGGAAATTGTCAAGTGTCTGGATAGCGGTATCATT
Source organism: Agapanthus africanus (assembly GCA_030015575.1). NCBI lineage: Eukaryota > Viridiplantae > Streptophyta > Magnoliopsida > Asparagales > Amaryllidaceae > Agapanthus > Agapanthus africanus. Next base: position 309,725,910 of record CM057343.1, on the reverse strand, counting down.
TACCCTATCTCGGATAGCCAATGGGTTAGCCCAATCCACGTCGTGCCAAAGAAATCAGGCATTACGGTCATTACAAATGAGGCAAATGAGTTGATTCCCACTCGCACCCAAACTGGGTGGCGAGTCTACATAGACTATAGAAAACTCAATGCCGCTACAAGGAAAGACCACTTTCCTTTACCTTTCATTGACCAAATGCTCGAGCGATTGGCAGGGCACGAGTTCTATTGCTTTCTCGATGGCTATTCCGGTTACAATCAAGTCCCCATCGCCAAAGAGGACCAAGACAAGACAACATTCACTTGTCCCTTTGGCACGTTTGCTTATCGTCGCATGCCCTTTGGGTTATGCAATGCACCCGCGACATTTTAGCGGTGTATGATGGGGATCTTTTCAGACATGGTTGAAAAGTCCTTGGAGATCTTTATGGATGATTTCTCCATCTTTGGCGACTCCTTCGACGAGTGTTTACGCCATCTTGACGCTGTTCTTACCCGCTACAGGGATAAGAACCTAACATTGAATTGGGAGAAGTGCCATTTCATGGTGCGAGAGGGCATTGTCTTAGGACATGTCATCTCGCAAAACGGCATCGAGGTAGATAGAGCAAAAATCGAAGTGATCTCCAACCCCCCTCCCCCAAAATGCGTCAAAGATATTAGAGCCTTCCTTGGCCACGCCGGTTTCTACAGACGGTTCATCAAGGACTTTAGCAAGATTGCTAGACCCTTGACTCTCTTACTGGCCAAGGACACAACTTTTGCAGTCGACTCCACTTGCATTGAAGCATTCGAGTCTTTGAAGCATTCCCTCATCACTGCACCCATCCTCTCATCTCCCGACTGGACGCACCCGTTTGAAATCATGTGCGACGCATCAGACTTTGCTATTGGCGCTGTTCTTGGACAGCATATTAATAAGATGCCGCACGTGATTTATTATGCTAGCCGAACACTAAATGAGGCCCAACTCAACTACACAACAACAGAGAAAGAGTTTTTAGCTGTTGTGTTTGCACTCGAAAAATTTTGGCCTTATTTAATCGGCTCTCCAGTCGTTGTATATACTGATCATTCAGCTCTTCGCCACCTTTTTGCGAAGAAAGATGCTAAGTCAAGGCTAATACGTTGGATCCTTTTATTACAAGAGTTTGACCTTGTCATTAAGGACAAAAAGGGATGTGAAAACGTAGTAGCTGATCACCTATCACGACTTCCTTCTTCCCCCACGCTCGATCTTCCAATCACCGATGTTTTTCCCGACGAGCAACTCTTGACCGTTTCTTGCGAACCATGGTTCGCCGATATTGTGAATTACTTAACCACCGGCCTGATACCCAATGATTGGTCGAAACAGGATAAACTTCGATTTCTATCCTAAGTAAAGCATTTTTACTGGGATGAGCCCTATCTTTTTAAATACTGTTCCGACCAAATCATTCGTCGGTGTGTACCCGAAAGTGAGGTCAAGAGCATGCTGTCTTTTTGCCACGATCAAGCCTGTGGCGGGCATTTTGGCCCAAAGAAGACAGCCGAAAAAGTTTTGCAGTGTGGTTTCTATTGGCCACGACTCTTCAAGGATGCATTTGAATACTGCAAAACTTGCTCCCGGTGCCAACACTTGGGCCGGATTTCGCGGAGAAACGAAATGCCGCTCCAACCTATTTTGGTTGTGGACATTTTTGATGTTTGGGGCATAGATTTCATGGGACCATTTCCTAACTCTTTTGGAAATGTGTATATTCTGTTGGCAGTTGACTATATTTCTAAGTGGGTCGAGGCTGTGCCCAGCCGAACGAACGATAATAAAGTTGTCGTTCGGTTTCTTAAAGAACACATATTTTCTCGATTTGGGCACCCTCGGGCGATAATAAGTGATAATGGTTCTCACTTCTGCAATAGGACTTTCGAGTCCTTAATGCGCAAATACTTTATCACCCACAAATTGTCAACGCCATATCACCCTCAAACATGTGGGCAAGCCGAGGTTTCGAATCGGCAAATAAAGCAAATCTTGGAGAAAACGGTTTCCAAAAACCGTAAGGATTGGTCACTTAAACTGATAGATGCACTATGGGCTTTCCGTACTGCATATAAGACCGATCTTGGTATGTCTCCATACCGGCTTGTGTACGGGAAGGCTTGCCACCTCCCAGTGGAGATCGAGCATAAAGCATTTTGGGCTATCAAAGAGCTGAATTTGTCTTTAGGAGATGCGGGCAGCAATCGAAAGCTGCAATTGAATGAGTTGGAGGAGCTGAGGGATGAGGCATATGATAATGCTATAACTGCTAAAAACCGAGCCAAGGTGTTCCACGATAAACACCTTTTGCGAAAAACTTTCGAACCTGGCCAACAGGTTCTACTTTATGACACTCGGTTACACTTTCATCCCGGCAAGCTCCGGTCCAGATGGAGAGGACCTTTTGTAGTCCGCACCGTTTATCCGCACGGTGCGGTTGATCTTGAGAACCCTGAAGACGGTACCTTATTCAAGGTGAATGGGCATCGACTGAAACCGTTCTTCACAGCGGACCCTATGGAGGAGCTCCTGTTTTTTCAGGAGCCAATTTACACTGATTGATCTTCCTCCACTTTCACCCCCAAAATTTCTTTTCCCAAAATATTATTTCAAACAAGTTTGGGGGTGTGTATATTGTTTGTATATATAAAAAAAAAATATAATAAAAAATAAAAAATTTTAATAAAAAAATATAATAAAAAAAATAATAATTTTTGGACCTAATTGCAAATTTGCAGATTAAGAGCTGATTTTACAAATGAAACCCTCGTTTTAGAGGGTGTTTTCCGCAAATCACCTTCTCTCCCCTCTATTTAAAGGAAACCGAGCCTCTGTTCTTTTACCCTAAATTCTTTCCTCTTCATAAAACCCTAGCCGCCGCCCCCTACCCTCTCCAGAAAAATCTCGCAGCAACTCCACCAAGCCGCCGCGTTTCCGCCGCCGTTGCCGCCTCCCGCCGCGCAACCGCCGCCTTCTGGTCTCTTCACCCCCTGAAATTTTCAGGGGAGGTAACTCTGTCTAAATCCTCTTTGTTACTGCATATCATTTTACTGTAAACATCTAAATGGCACATAAAATGCAGTATGAAAGAGATTTTCCCCCTGTTTTCGAACACGAGGTATACGGTAGATATTTCGCGCATGAAATCGCACAAAGGGGCTGGAATTTCCTGCTTTATAATCATGCATCTGCGTTTGCCCTACCTAACCTAGTTGCCCTATTTTACGAATCCATGGAAGATAATAGCCTTGACAACTTAGGGTACATTAAACTAAATTGGGGAAATCGTGAAATTCACATCGATAGGAACTTGATACACGAGGTTACACTCATACCACGTGTACCTGCACATGAACACCCACTGCGCTTTGAAGATTATATGCCATTGATGGGTAATGACTGTGCACGAGAACCGCGTAAGGGCATCCAAGCACGGACCCTTTTCGCGAACGTTTTAACTGTGTGCCGGTGGGCACAAAACAATATATTTGGTAGTTCCCACAACACGACCTTTTTCACCCCTTCGTTACATGTCGTACACATATTGATGATGAAAAATCCAAGGTTCGACATGTGCACGGTTTTGCTCCAATCTATAGGTACGGGGAAACGAGGTTCCGTATACCCATATCCCATGCTTGTTACACAAATCTGCCGATATTTCCTCCCCGCCGAGGAATTTGACTCATATATGATAGACGATGTCCCGGTTCGACCACTTTTAGAGGGCGTCTCGTCGTCCTACTCTAGACTCACGGATATTTGGATACGAACGGAACCGGCAGAAAATGTACCTGCATACACCCCTAGCTCGAGCTCGACTTCGAGCGGGGAAGAACTAACTCCCCAGGAGCATGCGCGATTAGTGAGGAGAACAGTGAGGAGAATCGACTCTTTGAGAGATGAGTTTCGGGCAACTGCACGAGATCATGACCGTCGGTTGACGCAAATTGAGAGAGGAATCCAAACGCTTTTGGCTAGAGGGGAACGATCACGTTCACGCTCACGAGCGCGACGTGGGGCCGGGCAGTGAGGGCACTGCTTTGCTCAAGTTTGGGGGAGAGGGTAATGTTATCTTTTGCATTGCATATTGTATATATTTCAGTTCCTTTTGCATATTTAATTCCTGCATTGCATCTTTATATAAAAAAATTCATAAAAATTTGAAAATTTGAAAAATAAAAAAAATTAGAAAACTGAAAAACCCATAAAAATTGAGAAAATTTCAAAAATTATAAAAATTATTGTATTCAATTTTGGTTAATTGACTTGAGTTGATAAAAAGGTTAACTAGATAGGAAAAACTAGATCTTAGACTTAGTAAATTAAAAACCCTAAAAATAACCTTGCTTAAAGTTTAACGGTAGAAAGTGTATGTCTTTGTAGGTTATTTAGGAATAGGCAAATTTTGGGTTCACTTCGTGGGTTAAGCCAAAACGAGGGAAGAGTATTAATGTTCTTATTAAAGTATAAGTTCGAAAGATAGTTCCTAGCTTGAGTTTAGATTCTGAAAACATGTACCCTATAAAATGCACAATCACACACCTTGAAACTTGGATTAGTAGAAGAGACCTTGAATTACTCTTGTCTAAAGTCCTTAGCACAATGAAAATAAAAAGAAAAAAAAAAGTGAATAAAAAAATGGACATTGGTTTTTGTGATTACTTAGGGCTAGAAAATTAATTAGCGAGGGTGCTTCATCACCTAGTGCCTTAGACCAACTGGTGTGGGAGTCACTGCTAAAAGCCTTGGGTGTTGCAAAACTAGGAAATACGCTTTAAAGGGCTAACGCATCTTGTAATCGGCTGTTGGTACCTCAAGAAGTATTAACGGTCGCATGAAGGATGTGTAAGCGAAAGTTAAGTGCTTTGGACAATGGACGAGAGTACGATTGCTTGATTTGAATTTCCAAGTGTAGGGGTGAAAATTACACACACGTGGGGATATGTGATTAGAGTTTAGATAAGAGAAAGGAATGAAAAATAAAACTTGTATCTTTAATAGAGTTGATAGAAATTCCTAAGTGGAGATGAAACTCTAGAAGAAAAACTTAAGAAATGCTGAATTCTAAGTAATTTTATAGAACATGTACAATCTTAAGTTACATAATAAGGAAGTGTGAAGAATATGGGTGGATAATTTGCGGGGTGACGATAATAGAATTCCTTGTTAGAAAACCTAATTGGAAAACAAAAGTCGAAAAACCAAGTTGATAGGATTTTGTGGGTGTAATCCGCTGAAAACCCTCAGGAGACAACACTCCTCCTACTAGGGACACCTAGAAGTTTAACGGCTTGTTGCACGTGCTCAGTGCAATCGCGTTTCCCTGCGAAAGTGCGGCTAGGATAGAATAAATTAATAAGTTTGCTCGAGGACGAGCAAAAGATAAGTTTGGGGGTATTTGTTCACATCATAATATTGCAATTCATACGCCCCACTTTTATGCATTTTATAAGTAAACAGGTACTTTTGACGCTCGTTTGTTGCATGATACAGGATACAGGCTCTTGGAACAAATACAGTGAAAAAGACGAAAGATGCTACAGAAAAGGGACTTTTGACCAACAAGCAGACGGATCTTATTCAAGCCGAGACGAAGAACAGTGCAAGATCTAAAAGACGAAAGTGAAACGGTCAAAAGATCCTTACAAGTTTTCACTGAGGATCTGGAGAAGACTAAGAAGCCCAACAGAGAAAAGAACTATGAAAATAGGAAGCCCAAGAAAAGACAAACATAGACCAGAATAATGGTGAGCCATGCCCACCAAAGGGCCGCGGAACCGCGGCCCAAGCGCTCCATTGCCGCGGTTCCGCGGCCATATTAGGCCCGTTTCGGTGCAATCTTTCTGTGTCGGTGTGTCGGTGCATATGTTGGGATTTTTAGGGGGCAAATCTGTAATTTCATGTCTATGAGAGTCTGTAACCCTAGCTTCACTGGTTGCTTATAAATTGTACTCAAAATCTGTAAAATGTTATGCCTCTTATCAATCAATAAAATTTCAGATCTGTTGAGAGATGAAGAGCATCATCTTGTAAGTTTTCTTTATTTTATGCTTTAGTGTTTAGTTCTTTTCTTGCCCTAGCTAATGTACTTCTTGCAGTAGAGTAATCTTAATACTTGCCGTAGTTAACTAGTCTAGCGTCTTTTAAATTGCAGTAAATAATAATTCAAGATCAGAACAAAACATTTAAAACATAACAACAAAAATGTCTTTTTGCGAAAATTCCCTAATGAGCGAGTAAAACCCTCGCTTGTTAGGGTTAGGAATATGGTAAGGAGTGAGAGATGAATATCTCTCACCTCCTTTAATGCCAACATATTTTCAAAAATAGAACTTCATGCACGCATGCATGATCCGCCCCCTACGGCACCCTACCTACGAGGTAACGGTGAACCGTAGTCTAAAAGGCCGGACATACATGACGTCCATGAAGATTGTAGCAATTAATAGGAAAGGACGGACAAGGATCTAGAGGAAGAAACTTCGTTTCTTCCCAATCATCCTAATCCCCTTTGCTAATAATTGCTGTGATTTTCTAAAAAAGCTTTAATCAAACGGCATTGAAAGAGGTGACAATATGAATCTCATCAACCCTACCTTAGACCTAACCCTAATGAGTTCTTTTATATCATATAAATTAGTTTTTAGATCAATCGACAAAAACCAAACAACAATCTGAATCAACTCGTTATAACACAAAAACAAGAATTTACACATCTCTGCGGATCGACCCGTACTCACCGGCTAGCTGCAAAGCGACGCCGTTTCTGATTACGGTAAAACACAATTTTTTGGATTAATCAATTGTCGGATCAAGTGTTGATTCGATAATTTAATGTATAATAATATATATGATATATTAAATTACATTAACTAATATTAGCTCACTAAAAGATTCTTTTTCTCACTCGGGTAATACATTGATATATATGCAATATATGTTAATTGTATTATTTTATTTGGTTACAATAAATATTATATATGTGATATATAATATTGTAACATGATATGATAACTAATGCAACATGTTTAGTAGAGATTAAACAAGATTAGGGTTTGATTTGGGTTAATGCTTTCTAGATGATTCTAGAAGGTTTAGTTTTGTTTTGTGAAAGATATTTTGTTATGACTCATGCTTTAACCCAACCCAAACCCTAACCCTAGTTAATTCTCTACATGGGTTTAGTTGACCATGGTTGCATTATTCATCATATTTATCTTTTCATTTTTCATCACAAAAGGATTGTAATTGTTATTCTTCTTCTTCTTCCTTCTTCTTTTCATGGGAAAAAGCTTTCTTGATTTGATTTTGTGATGATAAATGAGTGAGAATAAGAAGACAAATGAGAGCAAAAATCCTACTTCATCATTCTCATCTATCCTTGCCCTTTAGATGAGAGTGTTCACTTCATTTAGTGAGTGTTAGCTTGTGTTAATGAAACTTCAAGGTATATCATCTTTGTTATCGAAGATCGGAAGCAAGACTGCATCTTTCTCTTCGTGGAACCTCTCGAGAGTCCGGAACACGATGATCGCAGCGAAGGGACCTCAACACGGAGCTTATGAAGTGAAGGACCGGATCTACAAAGGTTGTAATTGTAAGTCTACGCTAGCGCCCCGGCAGTCTACAGACGCCAAATGCGGAATAAAACTTTTGAACTTGGCGCTATCGTATACTTTAACCCGGATCTGCCATTATTGCTAAACTAACAAACTGTAAAGAGTGTAGAATGGTTATACCGAACGATCCGAGTCCTTCGTTCTTCAACCATCATCCCACGCTCCGTTACGGCTGCTCCGATCTCGTCGATCTCCGATCTCCTCGTCGAGGTGGCACCACATGATCGGTTCTTTAAACGGGCTCCCGCCTCTGACTCGAGGCAACTCGATCGTCAAGTTTGCTAAAAGAGACGACCAAGATTGATGTAGAGAATGAGTAGATGACTTTGTCTCACTTCGTCCAAGTCCGTGGACGATCGGTAAATGAAGTTGCCGATGGAAATGAAATGGAACAAGAAATGAACAATGAAATTTCCATGTATCCAAAACTATACTCTTTTCTTTTAGCAACCAAATTAATCAAGTGAATCAAGTGAAGTGGGGAGAGGAGGGGGCCGGCCAATATATCCATGGAGGGAGGTGAGTGTAGGAGCTTCAAGTGGTGACCATATCCTATCATACTTATCACAACCTAACAACAAAGCATGAATCATAAGCATAGTCATCAAATCAATTAATGCATCCAATTAAAACCCTACACCAAATAGCCTAGTCACCACATCTAGAAAATTCTAGAACACTGACTCACCTCATCTGTAGAAAAGATAAATCCGTCTTTAACAGAATGTTAAAAGACGGCTGATAGAAAACTGGAAACTGGCAACTTCCAAAAGTGATCCTGAAACGACTTTCAGGATAACCCCGAAACTGTATAAATATACCCGCATTTGTATTACGACCGAATACAAATGCAACTGAGACAAAGATATTATACCTACTCAATATAATACTCGGATCCGGCTTAAACCAAAGCCGACCAGTATTATCTGCCCGAAAAATAACACGTGCGTAAACGCACGTGCATTTTCCGAACCCTGCCATAAAACCATACGGCCTCTACAACGTTTCGCCCGAACTTGGGAAACTGCCTGTGGGGAACTCTAATGACTCGTCAGCACCCTGGCAGTGGGTTTAACCACAAACCGTCAGCGGCACTAGCAATGCATAACGGCTGCCCACGGACTGACCTCAAGGGAGACTGATGAGCGCACTCAAGGGTGCCCGATGAACGAACTCATCCAGAAACCCTACTGAGCCTAACAGTGACAATGTATATACAGTCCGGTCCGTTCGTCAATGAGTATCGCATATCCGCCTAGGGGGCTAGTAACGTCAGACCCCCAATAGCAGTATAAGTCGTGTTGGAGTGAAGCCCATATACACCCTGAGATACTACTGGAGTACCTACCAGTAAATCTCCTGCCATGGCCATGGACATTGTGTAATGGCTCTCCTAGACACAGCACGACCTCGCCCCCAATACCGGGAGAGACGAATCCCCTGCCGATCCGCTCACGTGCCTCCATATGGCTCGGGACTGTACCCAAAAGCTACCTGTTTGCACGACTCCTTTGAGCCGTGGTAGGGTAGAAATCAAAGCACAGTGGGAACTCACACGAGACAAATGACGACCTCAGGTCGATGAACTAACCTGTACACATGTCACCAGGGAACTGCTATCTGACGGTAGATATAATACTAACTAGCAGATTCCCGGCGAGTCCTAACCGGTGTACTCATAACCCAATGAGCACCTGTATACATCTTAGGTGATCCAACTGACACCAGTGGCTTATGAGACCGGCCACCGCCCCTCGTCGGGGTCTCGACTGTATACACTAGTCTACTCCGGAGTATCGATGCCCTGTCTCGAAACTCCCACGACTAGGGACCACAATTAAGGATATGCATATAAACTACCCAACTCTCACGTATATGATCGCCCTCATACAGTTGGTAGTAAAGCAAGATCCTAAGGGCTCTATCAAAGTGTAACATGCAATCAGTCACCTGAACATGTACACAACTGATAAAGGCAAACCAGATAGCATACTATCATCTTGAGTAAGACTGTGCTACCGGGATAGGTCCTCCGCAATCATTGCAATCACGTACCTGCGATCCAATAATTGACTATGAGGGCACTATCTCCAACAGTAATCTCTCTCACTTAGTGTTAAAGTGTTTAACATGCTAGTTTTCACATAAACTCTAGTTTAATGATCCGGCTTTGGGTTGTTCGGCACGGCTAAATTTTTAATCGGGCATGGTTGATGTAGGGTTCCTAGGCACTCCCAAGAGGTCTCACAAGGCATCAACCATGCCAATTTCAAAAAATTACGGTGCCGAGAAACCCTGGACTAGATCGTTAACTAGATATTTAGGCGAAACTATGAAACTAGTTTACAACTAAACTAAAAGAACGGAAATACAACCTTTGTAGATCCGGTCCTCCACCTCCATAGCTCCGCAATGAAGTCTCCTCGCTGTCCAAATGGAATCCCGGGCTCTAGCGTCGGCTTCATCGGAGAAATGAGCGGGCTAGGTCGTCGGCTTCGTGCCGAAGATGATCTACGTCGAGGCATCACTAGATCAAGCTCCCACTTCACCAAGTCATGAAACATGTGAAGAGAACACCCTATACTACTTGGCAAGAGGTAGAGGATGAAGAAATAGGAAGTGGGTTCACTTTAGAATTGGATTTCTCACACTTTTGCTCAAATCACCATTGATCAAGCAAGCTTTTCTTCTTGTGAAGAAGAAGAAGAAGAAGATGATAATGTTATGATAAGTTGTTTTTAAAAAGAAAATAAAAACAATACTTATCATAATACAACCATGGTCAAGTGTAGAGAATGAACTAGGGTTAAGTGAATGGTTAGGGTTAAGCATGAAGACAAAAATGGTGACTTAGTCAAAGCTTCATGAAGCTTCAATATCCATTCAAAGAAAGCCACCATTTTTCTTTATGCTTATTATTTTCCATAAAGAATAAATAAATAAATAAATAAATAAGAAAACCAAAACCCTAACCATTTAAATAACCATGGTTCAATCTTTACACAAACTCAAGAGTGCATGTATCATCAAACATGATACAAACTTGTGTACAAAAGTATATCACATATACAATGTGCACAAATCAAGTGAGAAAATCCATTTAAAGTGAACCAATACTAGTTAATGCAAAGTAATATATCAAATATATAATTATGCATTAAATCATTAAATCAACACTTGATTCAATGATCCGGTCATGTCGCACACAACCGACTAGTATATAATGTATCGTTTTATCGAATCAATCCTTGATTCGATAACTAGGTTATATCGCATATAACCATTCGACACATTCATCGCGAGAATGAAATACGGTATCACATATACGCATTATTCTCGGTCCCGCACATATCTCATATGCGCTCTTATTTCGTTTCGCTTGAGCCAGGAAACCTCTGTGTAGGAATCTAAAGACTCGTCAATACGCTGGCAGCAGGTGATGATCATATCAAACACCCACAAGCCGCAAGCGGTCTGCTAAACGTAACGGCCACCCGGGTATTGAGCGATCAGAAGATAGACGAGCAAGCCCGCTCATACTCCTGTGAATCCAACCAGTAACACTTACCGTACAGTCCGGTCTGATCGTCTGATATGTCGCATATCTCGCCTAGGGGTGGTAAACGTCAGACCCCAATAGCTCGATAAGTCGTGTCGATATGAGGTCTATAACAATTCGAGAAACTACTGGTAACACTTACCAGTAAATCTCAGCAACCCTGGCCAGGGATTTCCGGTTATAGCCAATCGAACACAGCGCAACATCAACTCCCTATACCGGGAGAGACGAATCCCCTCCTATCGCTCATTGCCTCCATGTGATTCGGGACTGTACCCAAAAACCACCATTTTGCACGCCCTCTTGGACGTGGTAAGATGGAAATCAAAGCACAGTGGGAACCACACAAGACTCTATAACGATCTCGGGTCAACAGACTACTCTGTACCAGTGTCACCAGAGAACTGCCATCTGACGTAAGGTATAATACCCTCTGGGAGTTCTCGGCGAGTCCGTCCAGTGTACCCAGTCTCCACTGAGCACCCGTATATCATCTCTGATGTCAAACACCAATGGATATGGGATCATCCATCGCCCATCTTGATGGGTCGAGAAGGTATACGCTAGTCTACACTGGTATATCGATGCCCCGTCTCGATACACCCACGACTAGGGACCTTGAAGGATGTACTTGTGGACTACCATGTCCCCACTAGTATGATCCGCCTCATAGTCCAGGTAGTCAAGTACACATCCTAAGGGCTTTACCAACATGTAACAGAGAGACAATCAGTGTGCACGTTAAGGTAAAGATCAACCAGATAGCATACCATCATGTCGAGCAAGAAAGTCCTCCCTATATATGTCCAAGCATCCACTACAATATACATCCTATGTACAGTAATGGCCTCTAGGGCATACATATAACTAATAATCTCCCACTTGCACTAGGGCCATCTGATAGTAGTGGTTGTAGTATCTCATACTCAACCATCCCATAAAAGTCTCTCTCTGGGAAAAGGCCTTTGTGAGTGGATCCGCCGTGTTGTCCTCTGAGTCTACTCTCCTAACCTCGATCTCTTAGAGATCAACCATCTCCATGATCAGGTGTGTTGGAGATAGTGCCCTCAGAGTCAATTATTGGATCACAGGTACGTGATTGCAATGATTGAGGGAGGACCTATCCCGGTAGGACAGTCTTACTCGAGATGATAGTATGCTATCTGGTTTACCTTTATCATCGTGTACTGTTTTAAGTGACCTGACACGTCGCTATTACACGTTGATAGAGCCCCTAGGATTCTTGGTTGACCACCAGCAGTATGAGGGCGATCATATAAGTGGGAGCTGGGGGTCTATAAGCATATCCTTAAAAGGTCCCTAGTCGTGGGAGTTTCGAGACTGGGCATCGATACTCCATTAGTAGACTAGTGTATACAGTCGAGACCCCGACGAGGGGCGGTGGCCGATCTCACAAGCCACTGGTGTCAGTTAGATCACCTAAGATGTATACAGGTGCTCATTGGGTTATGAGTACACCGGACAGGACTCGCCGGGAACATGCTAGTTGGTCATATACCAGACGTCAGATGGCAGTTCCCTGGTGACATGTGTGCAGGTTAGTTCATCGACCTGGGGATCGTCATTTGTCTCGTGTGAGTTCCCACTGTACTTTGATTACTACCCTACCACGGCTCAAAGGAGTCGTGCAAACAGGTTTTAGTTGGGTACAGTCCCGAGCCACATGGAGGCAGTGAGCGTATCTTCAGGGGTTCGTCTCTCCCGGTATTGGGGATGAGGTCGTGCTGTGTCTAGGAGAGCCATTACACGAAGCCCTCGGCCGAGGCAAGGAGATTTACTGGTAGGTATTCCAGTAGTATCTCAGGGTGTTCTGGGCTACACTCCGACACGACTTGTACCGCTTTTGGGGGTCTGACTTTTACCAACCCCCTAGGCCCGCCATGCGATGCTCATAGACGAACGGACCGGACTGTACGGATATTGTCACTGACAGGCTCAGTAGGGTTGTCAGGCTGAGTTCGCTCACAGACGTCCCTTTTGGTCAATACCTGGTAGCCCGTTATGTATTGGCTTATACCTCTAACGTGCTAGTGGTTAAATCCACAACCAAGGTGTTGATGAGTCTTTAGAGTCCCCCACATTCAGTTACTCAGCTTTCGGGCGAAAAGTTGTAGAGGCCGTATGGAGATATGGCAAGGTCCGATCAGATACGTGCGGTATTGCACGGATCAGGATCGGACAGTCTGTACTATAGGCCGTATGGTTATATGGCAGGGTTCGATCAGATACGTGCGGTATTGCACGGATCAGGATCGAACGGATATTACTAGCCGGTTTTGGTATAAGCCGGATCCTAGTATAGTACAGTGTAGATTTTGTCTCCTTGCATTTGTATTTCGGTCGGAATACAAATGCGGGTGTGTATGCACAGTATCGGGGTTTTCCTGTAATTTATTACGGGACCAGTTTTCTGGAGTTGCCAGTTTGCTTTCCGTTTCGGCCAATTTCCTTTGTATCGTTCATTGGCCGAAGATTGGTGGAGGAGGGCTTATTTGCATTGTTGCAAATAAGTATTTGGAAGGGGGTTCTTTGCATATTCTTGTGTCATGATAGCTTTTCATTGACCTTGACTTCTTGACTTCTTTGTGTCATGATGGCATGACTTTTGTGGACATAATTGTTGATGATGGTTGTGGTTGAGTGTGGCTTTTGTTTTGGTGACCATGTTCTTTCATGATATCTTTTGATTCCTCTCACTTGCATGATAGACTTCTCCACTCATTCTCTTGGTGACCTCCCTCATTCCCTCCCCTCCTATGTCCATGGCCGGCCACATGTGTGTGGGGGCTGTCCCAATTTTTAGAAGAGGGAATTACACTCATTTTGGTTTGGCAAAGTCTTTTTAGCTCCTCTCCAAAAGCTTGTATCTTTTCCTCCACCATATGGCAACTCCTTCAACCCCAATAGAGACAATAGCTCACTACATTCTACAGCAAATCTTGGGCACGTTGACTAGCCAGCTTCGTGCCCGAGTTGCCTCGGCATTGAGGTGGGAGCCCGTAAAAGAAGTAGGCGATGTGGTGCACTTCCGGCGACGAGGAGGAGACGGGACATTCCGCAGGAGATTGGGACGACGACGAGAAGACCGGAGGACTTGGATCGTCGGTATATCTCTTTCCCATCTTATAGTTAGCTAGGACTAATTAATGGTTCGATCCGGGTATTAGTGCGCGGCGGTTTGCCAGTTCAAGAAAAATTTAAAGTTTATCACCGCTTCCGCATTTGGCCGTCGGATTGACGGCCGGGGCGCCGCCGTGCACTTACAGTGGTATCAGAGCCACGCCATTAACTTAGTCTAGCTTGGTTTAATGTGTTTGCATTTCCGATCGATCAAAAAGTTCCAAAACCGTGTTTTTCCTATCGACAGTTTTCTGTTGAAAATTTTTGGTCTCGAAAAATTTTCCAGGTTGTAAAATATTGATGTACTGGAAAATCTAAGAACTCTGTAAAATTTCGATGAAGTGAGTCCACAGTGGGAGCGCGGAACCGCCGCATATACCCCCATTCCGCCGCTCTTCCGCCGCACACTGTGGAGATCACTTCACCAATTTTTTTCAGAGGAATTCTGGGCTTAAAATTGGGGTTTTGGAACATTAATATTGGGCCCAGAATTTCTTGATCTGCTACAGTATTGTTTGGGGGCCCACTTGTTAAAATTTGATCGATCGGATATTTTAAACACATTATTTCACAGTATTTACATTATATCTGCGACCGTGAATGTCACTCGATCGGTAAATCCGGTCTAACTGCTATAGCCCGGTTAGACGGATTTGCGAACGTGACTTTCACGTTGATGTTCTGTTTTTGCTGTGATGTTGCGGATCGGTCGTGGGGGATAGCCTGGATGCAATGCTAGTACAGTTGTGATTGTATTATGTACATTTGATATTGCGGGGCGAGCGTCCGACATGTGGACTGCCGTCACTGCCTGTTTGTATTATTATTTTGGGGCACGACCTGGTTGCGGTCGATGTACCCGTTGTATGTATATTTTACTTTCTGTACTAGGATTGCCCCGCGGAGGGGTGCACGGATAGCCGGGTTCTAGAGGGCAACAAGCCCGCATCTCATGGCATTGGGACGGAGGGGGCTTCACTCTAGGATTGGCGGGCTATTCGCCGCACTCGTAGAGGGTACAGGTTGACCCAGGAGGGGTGCCCAAGTTACCGGATTCCGTGAAGTGCTGGGTGGTCCATTCACGGCGCTGAAGGGGGCTGCCTCGCTTCAGGTTTTGGCGGGTGACTTGCCGCGCCCGTAGGGGTCTAGGATTTCATTGCACAGGCTATCCACACGACCAGGGGAACGTCGGGTTTCAGCAGTGGCTCTGTGAAACCCGGGGATCCCAGATATCTGTATTGTTTCTGTGATGCTGTTCATTCTCTGTGATGTTGCATTTTATTCACGCCTTGAGCGAATATAATATATTGGTATATATATTAGTAGATGTTGTATATGTTTTGCATCCGCGCTAGTCCAGTCCCCGCTCTGTCGTTAGTTAGCTAACCTAACGGGTAATGACGGGACCCAGTGGCGAATGCGGATGGCATATACGTACATCAGTATATTTTCGTTCTTTTTGGTGTGATCAATTGATGGGACTGCGTTGATTCGGATCAATGCAAGTTAAAAACAAACCTAATCTGATGTTGTTGGAACACTTTTCAAAAAGCTGTTATTGCAAGGACGTTCACTTTTGTTTTGCATCGCGGTATTCATTTAGAATATCCTGCTCTTCAGTCGACGAGGCAAGGGCCGAGATCCCTTCACCGGGAGTGACCCCTTGGACAAAAGTTTGCGTCAGGGCAATAACTTCACTATAGCCGATTACTTTTGCTTTGCATCGCGGTATTCATTTGGGATATCCTGCACCCCATTCTACGGGGAAAGAGCCGAGATCCCTTCACCGGGAGTGACCTCTTTAGCGGAAGTTGTCGTCACTATATTTCTAAAAAGCTATTCGTTCCTTCGACGATATCAAGTTCATTACGTTAAAGGTTTTCGCCAGAAACCATTCGTAGCCCTCCGTCGTTTCAGACGGGTAGCACGTAGTATTCATGCTATGTTTATTGGCCTTCGTCAAGGCATAGTGTATGGTAGCTGCTTGTTGCTTTTCTGCAGCATAGATAGATGCGTTGGTTTGGGACAGTCGTATAGCCTTGTTGGCCTTCGTCAAGGGCTTGTGCGGGTGGGTTCAAATCAGCCTGGAGAATGACGGGTAGAACTTGACATGTGACTTATGATTTGTTGGCCTTCGTCAAGGTCATAAGAGCATGGGGCAGAAATCACATCGGGAGTTTCAAAAGAACTGAAACTTGCCAGATATGCGCATACCTTCTGGAGTGTGATACCGTGAGCGGATTCCGTCACGTTGTCATGCGATGAGAGTTGGATCCCGATTCCCACTGATGAGTTAGTTTACTCCTCGGCTGATCCCGACTAATTCTTCTTTCAAGTTTGGAGGAGAATTTGAGGTACAGTGGGAGGTTTCCAGATTAGATAAATTGGTAACCATTCTGATCTAGGTTAGAGTGCACGCTGAGTGTTTCTTTTCTCTCTCTCTTTGGCAGCGACCATTGACCCGACCCTAAGACTATGACTCGGTGACCAAGTTGACCGAACCTTCTTAAACACCGGCTTTTGGATTGTCAGAGTTGCAAACCTCATTGCCACTCCTACTTTTACCCTTTTCTCCAGGACACCCCGTTTTACTACGAACGTCCACTTCCATTGGACAAAACCATCGTATGGTTAGATACGAACTCGAAAGAATTTATTCGAGGATGGTTTCCGGTTCTGGAGAAAACGGATAGGATTATTCAGTTGTCTTTTCCTTTTACCCTCTCTCAGGTTACGAGTACTCCTTGGTTTAGGGGTAGTACACCTATTACGCAAATTGGATTGTCTTCTTCCAAACCTTAGGCTGGTGCCGACCGGTAGGGAATGAAGAAAACCAATTAGCATAACGATGGTGTGCAGAAGGTATTAAGTTCAGACAAAGCAAGGGATTAGTAAGAGGGCAAAGTAAATTGCAACAGATATTCACGACCAAACCAAATATTTCGTTACCACTCCCACATCACCTTTGTATTTCTCCAGGACACTCCGTATCACTACGAAGATCCACAGTTTATTTGGATACTCCATCGTATGGTTATATACGAACTCGAATGGAACTGGTTCCAGTTCGGGGATGGATTCTGGTTCAGGAGAAATAGGAATAAGGTTTATTCGGTTGTCTTTTATCTTCACCTTCTCTCGCATTGCGAGTGTTCCTAGGATTGGGACAGTACACCCATTATGCTTATTGGATAGTCTTCTTCCAAACCATAGGCTGGTGCCGAACGGTAGGGAAGGAAGAAAACCATTTGGCCTAAAGGGGTGTGCAGAAGGTAAAGACTAAAGACATATGAAGGGATTTGGAGAGGTGGCAAAGAACTATACGGTTACAGTCGTGAATCTGGAAGAGGCATTACTAGGAATACCAGAATACCCCATCGGAACATTTCAATGTTTCAGTTTCACTGTGTACTGTTAAAGGAAAACTGATTTCCCAATTAGATACTTATTCCAGGGTATGTATTTACCAGGTACGATTCTCTCATCTGTATGGTTTTACAGATGATGAGTGGGAGTAAGTTATTGGGAATTGGGTGATTATCCTCATTATATCGGGATTCGTTGTAATCGGTGATATTTGAGGAAATCACCTGGGCTGTTTGCCGGTTGGCAAATATTTGTTTTTGAATATCCGCTGTTGTGCACCAATTTCAAATTGATATATCTGTACGTCTATTTTCATAGAGTGAGATATACCTTTCTGAAATTATGTCTACGACATTTACCTATATCAGTGGATGGTTAGGTAAGGAGCATTAAACAGCGGTGTAATTCTTCTTAACCATAAGTACAGTTTTCAACCTACGACACACAGTGAGTGAGTTATCAGACTCAAGGGACTTGTACAGAGTATTGTATGATGTCCAGGGTCCATCAGGACAGAAGGGTTGGTCCTCGTACTATATTCGTTTTACGTATGACTTCTCTAGTTTTTAGACAGGTGTTTCGTAGGAAACACAGGGTCCGAATTTGGAGAAGTTATAGGTATTTGAATAGAGTAGAGAACCAGGTATAGCAAGTATCGGGATTCTTCAAAGAGATCGAAGATGTAGATACTTGTGTATGGTATTCAGTTGATAGTAATGATAAAGAGATCTTGCTTCTCTTTCAGGTTACTCATAATTGGAAGCATTCCTAAGTTGAGTAACGCTGATCGACCTTCTTCCATTTAGTAGACATGCGCTGGGGACAGCTGCATGATTTGAATCTGGTTCAATTAAATCAGTGCCTCTGTTTCTATATTGGATATAGAACAGTTCATATCTTAACGATGTTAAGGTACGGGGAGTTGTCCGGTTTATGATTAAAACCAGACACTGGACAACTCAAGGCACGTTTCTGTAATGGCTGTTTGTGGGTTGACCCAGGCTATGACGAGGGTTGATTTTCTACCATCTGGATGAACAATAGCGATATTGTTCTTGACTCGCCATAGTTTTATTAAAAATGTTTTTTTTTCAGAAAACAGTAGTGGGAGTATGGTAGAACTGGAAGTGATTCCAGAACCACAAACGATTACTGAAGATTTGATAAGGAACCTAAAGATTCAATCTGGATTGACATTCCATTGGCCACTCCGCAGATAAGGTGGGTAACTTCAGGCACCCGAGAGGCACTACGGTAGCCTCAAGGACGGTGACAGGGAAGTTCTTGTTTACCCACAATTGCCATTGCTGTTGTTCCAGGTTACGAGACCCGGCGGGAGGATGAGTATAGCGTCGTTCTAAACCAGTTTTAGAAGTGTACGTCTATATGACTCTGCCAGAGGGTTGTCGTAGTCAGTGGGAGCAGCGGAAGCATTGGTGGACAGGTTGCTTATGTCTATTTATAGACTAGAGCAGATGTAGCGGAGATAGATCATCTATTTCTGACGTGACAGTCATGGGTTTGACTTCGTCAGAATAGGGGATGGATCTGTTGAGAAGGTAGTAGGGTGTGATATCCTGGTATTTGGATGATATACACAGAGTAGGAAAAGAAACTACTACACTACGATCGGTTATACTTTGGTCGTCACACAGTTGTTTCTCCACAAAGGAAATGGAGTTTACATCAGACATACTGGTTACTAGATCTATGGTCTTAGATCTAGATTTGGGTGGTTTCCCAATCAGGGTACTTGACAGCATTCTAAGAGTATTTAGGATGGACGACTCCTGGCACGGTTGTGTACCTGCAGGTAATGGAGTCACCTTCTCCAAAGGTGTCTTACAGACTAAAGGGGAGAGGGACGAGCATGATTGGCAGATCACTTGCTCAGGCAATTGAGTCAATCGTGAGATGTCAAGTACCACACCAGATGTTGTTCTTGCACTAGATGCAATAAGTTGACATTTATCCAATCCTGGAGAAACAGTCAGAAGCAGTTTTAGAACATAAGTGGATGTTCTAGGGAGATGATAACGACAGCCTCATTCAGGAGACAGTTATCATTCCAGGCTTCCAAGGTGACATGGACGACAAGGAGGTTGTCAGAGTTATAGTTTTCCTTCTGATGAGGGGCAGTATTTTGGACAGGTGGTCCAAGGCAATACTGAGGGAGGCATGGCGCGCAGGATACTGATTAAGTTCAGTTGACGATACAGTCTAAGAAGTTTGGATTTGGAGTTCATTTATGAGCTAGGTCCCATCAGACATCCAGACATATTCTGAGACAGGTATTGCTCATTTCGGGAGATGGGTTTCTCCGCGAACTTGAGATATAGAGAGACATAGAAAGAAACAACTAAGCGGATCCACTCACTGAGGCTATTCCTCGAACGCAATAGTTCCGCAAACGAGCTTTGTGAGACTGACTAGTAGAGGAGTTGGATGTTCGGTATCACACGGGCTGTGAGTATGCGACATCGCAATAATTAGCCTTGAGTGCAAGTGGGAGATTGTTGGAGATAGTGCCCTCAGAGTCAATTATTGGATCATAGGTACGTGATTGCAATGATTGAGGGAGGACCTATCCCGGTAGGACAGTCTTACTCGAGATGATAGTATGCTATCTGGTTTACCTTTATCATCGTGTACTGTTTTAAGTGACCTGACACGTCGCTATTACACGTTGATAGAGCCCCTAGGATTCTTGCTTGACCACCAGCAGTATGAGGGCGATCATATAAGTGGGAGCTGGGGGTCTATAAGCATATCCTTAAAAGGTCCCTAGTCGTGGGAGTTTCGAGACTGGGCATCGATACTCCATTAGTAGACTAGTGTATACAGTCGAGACCCCGACAAGGGGCGGTGGCCGGTCTCACAAGCCACTGGTGTCAGTTAGATCACCTAAGATGTATACAGGTGCTCATTGGGTTATGAGTACACCGGACAGGACTCGCCGGGAACATGCTAGTTGGTCATATACCAGACGTCAGATGGCAGTTCCCTGGTGACATGTGTGCAGGTTAGTTCATCGACCTGGGGATCGTCATTTGTCTCGTGTGAGTTCCCACTGTACTTTGATTACTACCCTACCACGGCTCAAAGGAGTCGTGCAAACAGGTTTTAGTTGGGTACAGTCCCGAGCCACATGGAGGCAGTGAGCGTATCTTCAGGGGTTCGTCTCTCCCGGTATTGGGGGTGAGGTCATGCTGTGTCTAGGAGAGCCATTACACGAAGCCCTCGGCCGAGGCAAGGAGATTTACTGGTAGGTATTCCAGTAGTATCTCAGGGTGTTCTGGGCTACACTCCGACACGACTTGTACCGCTTTTGGGGGTCTGACTTTTACCAACCCCCTAGGCCCGCCATGCGATGCTCATAGACGAACGGACCGGACTGTACGGATATTGTCACTGACAGGCTCAGTAGGGTTGTCAGGCTGAGTTCGCTCACAGACGTCCCTTTTGGTCAATACCTGGTAGCCCGTTATGTATTGCACGGATCAGGATCGGACAGTCTGTACTATAATTGCTAGTGGTTAAATCCACAACTAAGGTGTTGATGAGTCTTTAGAGTCCCCCACATTCAGTTACTCAGCTTTCGGGCGAAAAGTTGTAGAGGCCGTATGGAGATATGGCAAGGTCCGATCAGATACGTGCGGTATTGCACGGATCAGGATCGGACAGTCTGTACTATAGGCCGTATGGTTATATGGCAGGGTTCGATCAGATACGTGCGGTATTGCACGGATCAGGATCGAACGGATATTACTAGCCGGTTTTGGTATAAGCCGGATCCTAGTATAGTACAGTGTAGATTTTGTCTCCTTGCATTTGTATTTCGGTCGGAATACAAATGCGGGTGTGTATGCACAGTATCGGGGTTTTCCTGTAATTTATTACGGGACCAGTTTTCTGGAGTTGCCAGTTTGCTTTCCGTTTCGGCCAATTTCCTTTGTATCGTTCATTGGCCGAAGATTGGTGGAGGAGGGCTTATTTGCATTATTGCAAATAAGTATTTGGAAGGGGGTTCTTTGCATATTCTTGTGTCATGATAGCTTTTCATTGACCTTGACTTCTTGACTTCTTTGTGTCATGATGGCATGACTTTTGTGGACATAATTGTTGATGATGGTTGTGGTTGAGTGTGGCTTTTGTTTTGGTGACCATGTTCTTTCATGATATCTTTTGATTCCTCTCACTTGCATGATAGACTTCTCCACTCATTCTCTTGGTGACCTCCCTCATTCCCTCTCCTCCTATGTCCATGGCCGGCCACATGTGTGTGGGGGCTGTCCCAATTTTTAGAAGAGGGAATTACACTCATTTTGGTTTGGCAAAGTCTTTTTAGCTCCTCTCCAAAAGCTTGTATCTTTTCCTCCACCATATGGCAACTCCTTCAACCCCAATAGAGACAATAGCTCACTACATTCTACAGCAAATCTTGGGCACGTCGACTAGCCAGCTTCGTGCCCGAGTTGCCTCGGCATTGAGGTGGGAGCCCGTAAAAGAAGTAGGCGATGTGGTGCACTTCCGGCGACGAGGAGGAGACGGGACATTCTGCAGGAGATTGGGACGACGACGAGAAGACCGGAGGACTTGGATCGTCGGTATATCTCTTTCCCATCTTATAGTTAGCTAGGACTAATTAATGGTTCGATCCGGGTATTAGTGCGCGGCGGTTTGCCAGTTCAAGAAAAATTTAAAGTTTATCACCGCTTCCGCATTTGGCCATCGGATTGACGGCCGGGGCGCCGCCGTGCACTTACAAGGTGATACTGCCTTAGAATATGCCTGGATCACTGATGGGACGGACGTTCCTTGGCATAAGCCACAACTCCATTGTCACACAATGGGAGGAACATAGTTCATCTCATGAACCAATATACACGCAAACAGCCTCTTTGGTAGCATCTTAAGAAGCGATGTATCCTGCCTTTATCGTCTAGTATGCCACGGTATCTAGCTTGGAACTCTTCCAACATACCATCCCTTTACTGAGGGTAAAGACAATGCCTGTGACTGACATTCAGTCGTCTTTATCACCCTGGAACACTTTCAGTGATTCTCCCCAGGATCGATTGATACCATCTCACTACTACTAGTGAGATTCCTAACATCCAATTAGATCTATCTCATAGATCCTGAACCCAGGATTTAGGAGGTATCACTTTGATCCTATATGGAGAATCATTATGATAAGCGGAGATTGATCGAGCGTAGCATAGGAAACTCCTTCCCTATCAAGAGTATGTTATCCACGTACTCTACGAGGATCGTCACTACACTCCCTACTACCTTTTTGTTCATACAAGGTTCATCTACCATTTTGATGATGTCAAACTCTTTGACTAACACATCAAAATAGACGTTCCAACTCCGCGATGCCTGCTTTATCCTATAAAGCATCTTGTACACGTTTCCGCTGCTCCCACTGTCTACGAAGCCCTCTGACTGTGTACTTATAGACGTTCTCTTCTAAAACTTCATTTAGAAAAGCAGTCATGGCACCCATCCGCCAGATATCGTAGTCATGGTATGTAGCCGTGGCAAGTAGGATCTGGATGGACTTAAGCATAGCCACTTGAAAAGTTTTCATCATTATCCACTCCTGGTCAATGACGAAAAGCTTTAACAAGTCTAGCTTTGAAAGTCTCAACTTTTCCATCTACACCAAGTAATCTTCTCAAGATATACTTGCTCCTGATGGGGATTTAACCCTTCAGATATAGCAACCAAAGTCCATACTTTGTTGGTGTACATGGATCCCATCTCAGATCGCTAAGCATTCAGCCATTCTTACAGAGTCGCACTCCTGATGGCCTGCTCGAAACTAGTTGGGTCATCATCTTATGATGCAATCCTCGCTCCCACTGTCATAGAGAAACCAAAGTATCTCTCAGGTGGGTGAGGAACCCTACTAGATCGGCGGAGAGGCTGAGGTTCGTTGGTGTCTACTGAATCCTTTGGTTCTATCAAATCATCGGTTGCTGATTGTATAGCTGGAACATTTCCAGTTCTACATAACAGATCTTGCCTCGAGCTTGTCCGGATTTTGCTTTTAGACATCGGCCGGTCAACCCCAAATCTTAACTAGCTTAAGACATGGGCTCTTCCCTTTCCATATCACATATGAAGTGGTAGGCAACTGATTTGATTGGAACCCTATTCAATAGGTATGCAGCTTTTCAAGCGCATAACTCCCAAAAGGAAATAGGAAACTCAGTAGTACTCATCATAGAGCACACCTTATCATATAGGGTGTGATTGCTCCATCCCGATACACCATCGTGCTATGGTGTATTCGGAGGAGTAATGCTGAGAGAGAATCTCATTCTCCTTTAGAATAGTCCAGGATTTCCGTGCTCAAGTATTCTCCTCCATGATCACATCAATGGACATAATACTTATACCCATGTTTTGGTTCTCTACTTCTAAATCATATTCTGTGAATATCTCAAAAGGTTCGGACTTGTGTTTCAACAGGAACATATGTCTGAATCTTGAAAGATTATCAGAGAATGTAACGAAGTACAAAGAACCGGTCTTGGCATGTGTAGACAGGGGACCTTACATACATCAACATGTATCATCCCAAGAGTTTACTAACTCTTTCTCTGTTTCCAGTAAACGGAGCTATGGTCATCTTGTCTCTGTGACATGACTGGCAAGTTTCACAAGATGTAAATTCAAACTGATTTAAATATGCATCTAAATGTAACTTTAGCCAGTCGGGTCGCATTGATATGACCTAGTCTACAATGCCTCAAGAAGGATCCGTTCATTTCTGAACTCTTCCTCTTGTGTGTGTTCAGTATACTAAAGAACTGTAGTTTGATTTAGAACATCAATGCTTTTAGATAACGTGCCTGAACCGATCAACTTTTGATATAGGAAATGTTCAAAACATTATCCAACAATACAAAATTTTATCATTTCTTTACTAATAAAGAGACTGATATGATTTTGTATATCAGGTTCGGTATCTAATAACATTCGTTCAGAATCAATGTATTTGGAATACAGGGTGACAGTGACCAACAGACTTGGCTGCAACACTTGCCCCGTTTTCTGTCTCATGAAAATTATCACCCGTTCTCAGTTTTTCTACCTTTTTGTAGCCCTATGTAACATATTACATATCTGGGATCCTGATCCGGTATCATATACCCTGGATGTGGAGGATACTGAGAAACAGTTCTTTGTAATGAACACACCCGAAGATGATGCATCAGCATGAACTCTCTTCGTTTGGGCGGCACGGGAAATCTGGTATTCCCCAATTTCCTGCTCTGTCTTATAACAATTATAAGTTGGAGCGGGACCAACGTTCCCCAGCTCAGTATAACAAGCGGGTTCGGTCAATATTCCGTATTATTATCTTGATTAAGGCGTGATATGGTCGCTACCTGGAGAGAGAGAGAAGAAAACACTCAGCGTGCGCTCTTGCAAGATCAGATTGGTTTTTATTTTATCTAATCAGGATGGCTCCCACTGCTTTTTATCAAATCTTCCTTCAAACCCTAAAAGGAAAGACTAGCCGGGATTAATTACACACTACAAGTTCGCCAATCTTTCAGCCAGGCCAGTGTCGGTACTTTAAGGGAGGTCCTCCGTGCTTTCGCACGGACCTAATTAATGTAAACCTCAATTTCCCAGAGGCGTAACCCCATTGACACCTTTCTAGACACCTACTTGATCGGCTAATTGTAATATGTAAAACTCTCCCAGGAGTAACAATTACTCGTAGCGGGTATCGGGATCCAACTATCTCATAGAAGGTATGCAATCTCATTGCAAATTTCAACACTTGAAATTCCCGATAATATTTTGCCCCTAGCAGCTATATGACCTTAACATAGTCAACAAATCATAAGTGCTAGTCAAGTTCAACCCGTCATTTCCCGATTGAATTAAACCCACCCGCACGACCCTTAACATAGTCAACAAAGTCGCACGACTACCCTAATCCAATCGCATCATATGCTTATACAGATAAGCACTAATTAGCTACCGCACACTACGCCTTAACATAGTCAACAAACGTAGCACGAATACTAACTACTACTTATCTGAAATGACGGAGGGCTACGACAGGTTTTTCTGAAAACCTATTGCGTAATGAACTTGATATCGTTGTAGAATCAAATGATTTTAAAAATGGAGTGTTTTTGAAGCTTTTCTAGTTTTGCTAAAGGAGTCACTCCCGGTGAAGGGATCGTCGGTCTTTTCCTCGTCGAATGAGGTGCGGGATATATCATATATATCACTGTGCAAAGAAAAAACTCTTAAAAGCAATCAAAAGACAAACCGAGGGTTGTAGCATCTGCCAGTTATTGCTAAAGGAGTCACTCCCTGTGAAGGGATCTCGGTCCTTTCCTTATCGAATAAGGTGCAGGATATATCATATATACCGCTGTGCAAAGCAAGAACTGTAGCTACCTGTTTTATTTTTGAAATTCGATTCTACAACATCTTAGGTTTCTTTTATTTCATTAATCTCATTAATGAAGTCCCATCATTTAAGTTACCTAAACATCACAGATAAATACGACGTACACTTATGCCATCCGCGTTCGCCTCGATGTCCCCTCGTGCACCGTTAGGTTAGGTAACTAACGGCAGAGCGGGGCAGGGCTAGCACGGGTGTAAAACATAAGTAACGTCTATATAATATATCATATATACTTATATAATGTATCCATCACAGAACATATCACATGATCACATCACAGATATCGCAGCAGAAGAATCATATGAAATATTGGATATACTAGGACGTCCGTGTTTTCAATACGAGCCAGTATAAAACACGGATTCCACGGTCATGATTAATAGCCAAACCCACACCCCTAGACCCCTACGAGAGCGGCAAGCAACCCTACCAATTCTAGAGTTAGGAGACCCGGACTCGACTCCTCGAGTTGGTCTCCCACTGGACTCCAGAACCCGGTTACTTGTGCTCTCCTCCTTGGGTCTATCCTAGTGCGGAAAAGTAAATAATATATAAAAGGTGACATCTTCCGCAACCTGGAAGTGCCCCAATAAAAGAATATTACATACAAGTTTTTACATGAATGAAAATGAAAAACACTCATCTCACATAAAAACCCCCGGCTATTCAAACACGACGATCCAATATAACATATCCAGCAACACATAACATCACATGTCATCAACGTAAGTAAATATGCGCATCCCAATTGTCGTTGACATATAGCAACGAAACCGGCGATATCACATATTACACTTACGGTCACAGAAAAGAAAGTGTAAAACTCAACAGTTGGAATCCGCAACCACCTCAGACATCGCATGCCTGACCAAATGAATTACTTAGACATCACATGCCTAACAATTATAAACCCCGCATTTTAGTCTCAAAATCGAAAACACTTTTCAATACCAAGTCGGGTAATTCAACAAGATTCCCGACATTCTGATCGAATGCTCGTCGCAAACTTCAGTAGACGGCTGCACCCCCGATACCGTCGACGAAGTGCACCAAGGCGGAACACCGCTACCGCGAGCACCCGGAAGGATGCTTTCGGCGATGGGGTTCTCCTACAGTCACTTGGTCGGGGATATGGAGTGAGGCTGTCTATTAAGTTTACCCGGCGAGTATCCGCGTACGCTACGTGATTGCGACGGACTTTTGATCACATCAAAATTTCGTGGCAACCGATCAAGTGAGACTAAACTGCTATGTTTATAACATTCATTCAGTTATCTCATAACTGCTTGTGAATTCCAATTATTGTATCACATTCCGAATAAGATAGAAAATGTTAAACTTTCCGATCGAACAATCGAACACCCAAGTTTTCCCGATACAGCTCAACACATGAAATAAGTCTAAAAACATTCAGTTCGTGCCTCAGTACCAACGGTCCAGCCGTAGAAGGGTCAAGCCAACGCCTCACATGTGGCACGCCGTACTGCCCCAAACCCGAAGCTTCAAAGGGCAGTTCAAGACGGTCACATAATCGAGTTAAGGTTTGTTGTCTTCTAGAGGGTCCATCGCGTTACTTGCACTACTTAGAACGTCTTTAAACCTCGGAAAAATCCAACACTTGGAAATTTTCCGGCAGGGGAAAAGGTGGGTATTTATATCCGGTCAAACCTTTTAACATATTCTAAAATATTCGGAAAGCCACATAGACAAAATCAGATAATCCGATCGAAACACCGAGTCCCCAATACAACCCAGAAAACTCAACTCTTGAGTTCAGAAAAAAAATATCCCAGGAAAACCAGCACTGCAAAATAGGAATTACTGTGCAAAATTCATTGGGAGAAGAGACAAAATGGCCGCGGAACCGCCGCATTAGCACGCTAATGCCGCGGTTCCACCGCACTTTAGACAGATCATTAGGTAATTTTTGCACCGTAATTCTTAGAATTTCCTGCTGAATTTTCTGCATATTTTTAATTCTCAAAAATCCACAATTTTCAAAAAAGTACAGAGAGCATGTTTTGAATTAGGGTTTCGGTTTGATCGGACTTCTAACTCCGTCTACGCATCGCCTAAGGCTCTAGCTAGGCTCTGATACCACTGTAGGGTTCCTAGTCACTCCCAAGAGGTCTCACAAGGCATCAACCATGCCAATTTCAAAAAATTACGGTGCCGAGAAACCCTAGACTAGATCGTTAACTAGATATTTAGGCGAAACTATGAAACTAGTTTACAACTAAACTAAAAGAACGGAAATACAACCTTTGTAGATCCGGTCCTCCACCTCCATAGCTCCGCAATGAAGTCTCCTCGCTGTCCAAATGGAATCCCGGCCTCTAGCGTCGGCTTCATCGGAGAAATGGGCGGGCTAGGTCGTCGGCTTCGTGCCGAAGATGATCTACGTCGAGGCATCACTAGATCAAGCTCCCACTTCACCAAGTCATGAAACTTGTGAAGAGAACACCCTATACTACTTGGCAAGAGGTAGAGGATGCAGAAATAGGAAGTGGGTTCACTTTAGAATTGGATTTCTCACACTTTTGCTCAAATCACCATTGATCAAGCAAGCTTTTCTTCTTGTGAAGAAGAAGAAGAAGAAAATGATAATGTTATGATAAGTTGTTTTTAAAAAGAAAATAAAAACAATACTTATCATAATACAACCATGGTCAAGTGTAGAGAATGAACTAGGGTTAAGTGAATGGTTAGGGTTAAGCATGAAGACAAAAATGGTGACTTAGTCAAAGCTTCATGAAGCTTCAATATCCATTCAAAGAAAGCCACCATTTTTCTTTATGCTTATTATTTTCCATAAAGAATAAATAAATAAATAAATAAATAAGAAAACCAAAACCCTAACCATTTAAATAACCATGGTTCAATCTTTACACAAACTCAAGAGTGCATGTATCATCAAACATGATACAAACTTGTGTACAAAAGTATATCACATATACAATGTGCACAAATCAAGTGAGAAAATCCATTTAAAGTGAACCAATACTAGTTAATGCAAAGTAATATATCAAATATATAATTATGCATTAAATCATTAAATCAACACTTGATTCAATGATCCGGTCATGTCGCACACAACCGACTAGTATATAATGTATCGTTTTATCGAATCAATCCTTGATTCGATAACTAGGTTATATCGCATATAACCATTCGACACATTCATCGCGAGAATGAAATACGGTATCACATACACGCATTATTCTCGGTCCCGCACATATCTCATATGCGCTCCTATTTCGTTTCGCTTGAGCCAGGAAACCTCTGTGTAGGACTCTAAAGACTCGTCAATACGCCGGCAGCAGGTGATGATCATATCAAACACCCACAAGCCTCAAGCGGTCTGCTAAACGTAACGGCCACCCGGGTATTGAGCGATCAGAAGATCGACGAGCAAGCCCGCTTATACTCCTGTGAATCCAACCAGTAACACTTACCGTACAGTCCGGTCTGATCGTCTGATATGTCGCATATCTCGCCTAGGGGTGGTAAACGTCAGACCCCAATAGCTCGATAAGTCGTATCGATATGAGGTCTATAACAATTCGAGAAACTACTGGTAACACTTACCAGTAAATCTCAGCAACCCTGGCCAGGGATTTCCGGTTATAGCCAATCGAACACAGCGCAACATCAACTCCCTATACCGGGAGAGACGAATCCCCTCCTATCGCTCATTGCCTCCATGTGATTCGGGACTGTACCCAAAAACCACCATTTTGCACGCCCTCTTGGACGTGGTAAGATGGAAATCAAAGCACAGTGGGAACCACACAAGACTCTATGACGATCTCGGGTCAACAGACTACTCTGTACCAGTGTCACCAGAGAACTGCCATCTGACGTAAGGTATAATACCCTCTGGGAGTTCTCGGCGAGTCCGTCCAGTGTACCCAGTCTCCATTGAGCACCCGTATATCATCTCTGATGTCAAACACCAATGGATATGGGATCATCCATCGCCCATCTTGATGGGTCGAGAAGCTATACGCTAGTCTACACTGGTATATCGATGCCCCGTCTCGATACACCCACGACTAGGGACCTTGAAGGATGTACTTGTGGACTACCATGTCCCCACTAGTATGATCCGCATCATAGTCCAGGTAGTCAAGTACACATCCTAAGGGCTTTACCAACATGTAACAGAGAGACAATCAGTGTACACGTTAAGGTAAAGATCAACCAGATAGCATACCATCATGTCGAGCAAGAAAGTCCTCCCTATATATGTCCAAGCATCCACTACAATATACATCCTATGTACAGTAATGGCCTCTAGGGCATACATATAACTAACAGTTGATGCCTCGTAGACCCTTGTGCGTGTGCCTAGCAACCCTACTGGCTCGAACCCTCAGCACACTTCTTCTAGTCCACCAAAGATGATCCCCACTCCTATTCTTGGATCTTTTCTACCTACACGATTTTCTCCAATATTGGACCCCGCTCTTATTGCTAAAGCTCCTTATCCGAATCGGTTAAGGGGAAACAGACCAAGTCCGCAAATGGAGAAGATTACTGAAATCTTTAAACAGGTTAACATCAACATCCCTCTTCTAGTTGCAATACAACAAGTCCCTGCTTATGCGAAAATTCTCAAAGACTTGTACACTAAGAAGAGGAAGACTCAAGTGCCAACGAAGGTATTCATGTCAAAGACTGTAGACACCGCTTTTCCCCAACAATTACCTAGGAAACGTAAGGATCCTGGCTATCCTACTATTTCTATTTCTATTGGAGATAAACATATTAACCGTGCTCTGCTTGACCTTGGTGCAAGTATTAAACTGCTTCCATACTCTGTGTATGAGTAACTAGGGATCGGAGAATTGAGACCAGCTCACTGTAAGTCCACGTTCCCCACCCCGGTTATTGCTGTTGGATATAGTGCCCTCAGAGTCAATTATTGGATCACAGGTACGTGATTGCAATGATTGAGGTAGGACCTATACCGGTAGGACAGTCTTACTCAAGATGATAGTATGCTATCTGGTTTATCTTTATCATCGTGTACTGCTTTAGGTGACATTACTGATCACTATTGCACGTTGATAGAGCCCCTACGATTCTTGCTTGACTGCCAGCATTATGATGGCGATCATATACGTGGGAGCTGG
Source organism: Agapanthus africanus (assembly GCA_030015575.1). Classification (NCBI taxonomy): domain Eukaryota; kingdom Viridiplantae; phylum Streptophyta; class Magnoliopsida; order Asparagales; family Amaryllidaceae; genus Agapanthus; species Agapanthus africanus. The sequence goes on along the minus strand of CM057343.1, from coordinate 309,694,611 downwards.
GGTCTATAAGCACATCCTTAAAAGGTCCCTAGTCGTGGGAGTTTCGAGACAAGGCATCGATACTCCAGAGTAGACTAGTGTATACAGTCGAGATGCTGACGAGGGGCAGTGGCCGGTCTCACAAGCCACTGGTGTCAGTTGGTTCACCTAAGATGTATACATGTGCTCATTGGGTTATGAGTACACCGGACAGGACTCGCCGGAAACATGCTAGTTGGTCTTATACCTGAAGTCAGATAGCAGTTCCCTGGTGACATGTGTATAGGTTAGTTCATCGACCTTAGATCGTCATTTGTCTCGTGTGAGTTCCCACTGTACTTTGATTACTACCCTACCACGGCTTAAAGGAGTCGTGCAAACAGGTTTTAGTTGGGTACAGTCCCGAGCCACAAGGAGGCAGTGAGCGGATCTGCAGGGGTTCGTTTCTCCCGGTATTGGGGGTGAGGTCGCGCTGTGTCTAGGAGAGCCATTACACAAAGCCCTCGGCCGAGGCAGGAGATTTACTAGTAGGCATTCCAGTAGTATCTCAGGGTGTTCTGGGCTACACTCCGACACGACTTGTACCGCTTTTGGGGGTCTGACTTTTACCAACCCCCTAGGCCGCCATGCGATGCTCATAGACGAATGGACCGGACTGTATGTGTAAGTGCACGGTGGAGCCCCGGCCGTCTGAACGAGGCCAAAATGCGGAAACGATACTTTACTTTAACTTTTGAACCGGCACCACCGCGCACAAAAGTCCCGGATCGGGCCATTAATCTAATCCTAGATAACAAGAGAAGGGGTAGAGAGATTTACCGAGCGATCCATGTCCTTCGGTCTTCTCGTCGTCATCTCGATCTCCCCGCGGAATCTCCGGACTTCATCTCCTCATCGGAAGGGCACCACATCGCCGGGTTCTTTTACGGTCTCCCACCTCTGGACCGAGGCAACTTGGGCACGAAGTTGGCGAGCCGACGTGCCCAAGAAGTGCTGTAGATGAAGTGTAGTGCTATGTCTCAAGGGGTTACTAGAAGTTTCCTTTTTGGTGGAGGAGAAGTAGTATACTTTGGAGATGAACAAAAAGATTTTGCAAGACAAAATGAGAACCATTTTCCTCTCTCCAAATTTTGGACAGCCCTCAACCAATGGGGCCGGCCCCTCTCTTGAGCCATGAGAGAATGGATGAGTGAGCCAAAGAAAAATCATGCAAGAGAGAGATAAAATGGTGACCATCAAAAAGCAAATCCTCACTCCATCATCATCACCCTTCATCACCAACCATCACACATCTCATCACCAAAAGTAAATCATGATTAATAAGAAAGTCAATGGAGGCTAGACCATCATGATCCAACAACTAACAAGAAACACCCTCCATAATGCTAATTTGCATAATTGCAAATAAGCCCTCCTCCACCAATTTTCAGCCAATGAAAGATACAAAGAAAAATGGCCGAAACGGAAAGCAAACTGGCAACTTCAAAAAACTGATCCCGTAATAAATTACAGGAAAACTCCGCGACTGTATATACATACCCGCATTTGTATTCCGACCGAATACAAATGCAATGAGACAAAATCTACACTGTACAATACTAGGATCCGGCTTAAACCAAAGCCCGCTAGTATTATCCGTCCGATCATGATCCGTGCAATACCGCACGTATATGATCGAACCCTGCCATATCTCCATACGGCCTCTATAGCGTTTCGCCCGAAACTTGAGAAAACGGTCTGTGGGGGACTCTAAAGACTCGTCAATACTTTGGCTGTGGATTTAACCACTAGCACGTCAGAGGTATTAGCCATACGTAACGGGCTACCAGGTATTGACCAAAAGGGATGTCGATGAGCGAACTCATCCTGACACTCTACTGAGCCTGTCAGTGACAATATCCGTACAGTCCGGTCCGTTCGTCTATGAGCATCGCATGGCGGGCCTAGGGGGTTGGTAAAAGTCAGACCCCCAAAAGCGGTACAAGTCGTGTCGGAGTGTAGCCCAGAACACCTTGAGATACTACTGGAATATCTACCAGTAAATCTCCTGCCTTGGCCAAGGACTTCGTGTAAGGGCTCTCCAAGACACAGCGCGACCTCACCCCCAATACCGGGAGAGACGAACCCCTGCAGATCTGCTCACTGCCTCCATGTGGCTCGGGACTGTACCCAACTAAAACCTGTTTGCATGTCTTCTTTGAGCATGGTAGGGTATTAATCAAAGTACAGTGGGAACTCACACGAGACAAATGACAATCTCAGGTCGATGAACTAACCTGTACACATGTCACCAGGGAACTGCTATCTGACGTCTGGTATAAGACCAACTAGCATGTTCCCGGCGAGTCCTGTCCGGTGTACTCATAACCCAATGAGCACCTGTATACATCTTAGGTGAACCAACTGACACCAGTGTCTTGTGAGACCGGCCACCGCCCTTCGTCGGTGTCTCGACTGTATACACTAGTCTACTCTGGAGTATTGATGCCCTATCTCGAAACTCCCTCGACTAGGGACCTTTTAAGGATGTGCTTATAGACCCCAGCTCCCACGTATATGATCGCCCTCATACTGCTGGCAGTCAAGCAAGAATTCTAGGGGCTCTATCAACGCGCAATAGTGACCTAAAGCAGTACATGATGATAAAGATAAACCATATAGCATACTATCATCTTGAGTAAGACTGTCCTACTGGGACAGGTCCTCCCTCAATCATTGCAATCACGTGCCTGTGATCCAATAATTGACTCTGAGGGCACTATCTCCAACAATCTCCCACTTGCACTTAAGGCTAATTATTGCGATGTCGCATACTCACAGCCCGTGTGATACGGAACACCTAACTCCTCTGCTAATCAGTCTCACAAAACCAGTTTGCGAAACTAATGTGTTCGAGGAATAGCCTCAGCGAGTGGATCCGCCTTGATGTTTCTTTCTATGTCTCTCTTTATCTCAAGTTCGAGGAGAAAGCCATCTCTCGAAATGAGCAATACCTGTCTTAGAATATGTCTGGATGTTTGATGGGACCTAGCTCATAAATGAACTTCAAATCCAAATTTCTTAGACTGTATCGTCAACTGAACTTAATCAGTATCCTGCGTTATGCCTCCCCCAGTATCCCCTTAGACCACCTGTCCAAAATACTGCCCCTCGTCAGAGGGAAAACTATAACTCTGACAACCTCTCTGTCATCCATGTCACCTTGGAAGCCTGGAATGATAACTGTCTCCCGATTGAGGCTGTCGTTATCATATCCCTAGAACATCCACTTATGTTCTAAAAATGCTTCCGATTGTTTCTCCAGGATTGGATTAATATCAACTTATTGCATCTCGTGCAAAAAACAATATCTGGTGTGGTACTTGACATCTCATGATTGACTCAATTGCCTAAGCAAGTGATCTGCCAATCATGCACATCCCTCTCCACTTTAGTCTGTAAGACACCTTTAGAGAGGGTGATTCCATCACCTGCAGGTATACTACCGTGCCAGAAGTCGTCCATTCTAAAAACTCTTAGAATGCTGTCTAAGTACCCTGATTCGGAAACCACCCAAATCTAGATCTATAGATCTAGTAACCAGAATGTCTTGATATTATATCCAAGTCCCATGTGGAGGAACCACTGTGTGACGATCAAAGTATAACCGATCGTAGTATAGGAATATCACTTCCTACTCGGTGTATGTCATCCAAATATCAGGACATCACACCCTACTACCTTCTTAACAGATCCATCCCTTATTCTGATGAAGTCAAACCTATGACTATCACATCAGAAATAGATGATCTATCTCCGCTATATCTGCTTTAGTCTATAAATAGACATAAGCCACTTGTCCACCAATGCTTCCGCTGCTCCCACTAACTACGACAACCTTCTGGCAGAGTTATATACACGTACACTTCTAAAGCTAGTTTAGAACGACGCTATACTTATCCTCCTGCTGGGTCTCGCAGCCTGGAACAACAGCAATGGCAAGTCTGGGTAAACAAGAACCTCCCTGTCACCGTCTTTGAGGCTACCGGAGTACCCCTCGGGTGCTTGAGGTTACCCACCGTATCTGCGGAGTGGCCAATGGAATGTCAAGCCAGATTGAATCTTAAGGTTCTTATCAAATTTTCAGTAATCGTCTGCGGTTCTGGAATCACTCCCAGTTCTACCATACTCCCACTACTGTTTTCTGAAAAATCCATTTTTATTAAAACTGTGGCGAGTTAAGAACAATATCACTATTGATCTTCCAGATGGTAGAAAGTCAACCCTCGTCATAGCTTGGGTCAACCCACAAACAGCCATTACAGAAACGTGCCTTGAGTTATCCAGAGTCAGTTTTAAGCATAAGCCGGACAACTCCCCGTACCTTAACATCGTTAAGATACGGACTGTTCTATATCCAATACAGAAACGGAGGCACTGATTTAATTGAACCAGATTCAAATCATGCAGCTGTCTCCAGTGCATGTCAACTAAATGGAAAGAGACCGATCAGCATTACTTAACTTAGGAGTGCTTCTAATTATGAGTAACCTGAAAGAGAAGCAAGTTCTCTTAACCATTACTATCACCTGAATACCATACACAAGTATCTACATCTTCGATCACCTTGAAGAATCCCGATACATGCAACACCTAGTTCTCTACTTTATTCATATACCCATAACTTCTCAAAACTTGGACCTTGTGTTTCTACGAAACACTTGTCTAAAATCTAGAGAAGTCATAAGTGAACCGAATATAGTACGAGGACCATCCCCTCTGTCTTAATGGACACTGGACAATATACAATACTCTGTATAAGTCCCTTGAGTCTAATAACTCATTCCCTGTGTGTCGTAGGTTGAAAACTGTACTTATGGTTAAGAAGAATTACACCGTTGTTTAGTGCTCCTTACCTAACCATCCACTGATATAGGTAGATGTCATAGATATAATTTCAAAAAGGTATATCTCACTCTATAAAAATAGACGTACAGATATATCAAATTGAAATTGGTGCATAACAGCGGATATTCAAAACCAAATATTTGACATTCGGCAAAACAACCCAGGTGACTTCCTCAAATATCACCGATTACAACGAATCCTGATATAATGAGGATGATCACCCAATTCCCAATAACTTACTCCTACTCATCATCTGTAAAACCATACAGATGTGAGAATCATACCTAGTAAATACATACCCTGGAGTAAGGACTAATTGGGAAATCAGTTTTCTTTTAACAGTACACAGTGAAACTGAAACATTGAAATGTTTCGATGGGGTATCCGGGTATTCCTAGTAATGCCTCTTCCATTATCCAGATTCACAACTATAACCTTATATTTCTATGCTATCTCTCCACATCCCTTCATATGTCTTTAGTCATTACCTTCTGCACACCCCTTTAGGCAAAATGGTTTTCTTCTTTCCCTACCATTTGGCACCAGCCTATGGTTTGGAAGAAGACTATCCAATAAGCATAACAGGTGTACTGTCCTAATCCTAGGAACACTCGCAATGCGAGAGAAGGTGAAGATAAAAGACAACCGAATAAACCTTATTCCTATTTCTCCTGAACCAGAATCCATCCCCGAACTGGAACAAGTTCCTTTCGAGTTCGTATATAACCATACGATGGAGTACCCAAATAACTGTGGATCTTCGTAGTGATACGGAGTGTCCTGGAGAAATACGAAGGTGAAGTGGGAGTGGTAATAAAATACTTGGTTTGGTCGTGAATAGCAGTCGCAATTTACTTTGCCCTTCTTCTAATCCCTTTCTTTGTCTTTACATAATACCTTCTGTACACCATCGTTAGGCTAATTGGTTTTCTTCATTCCCTACCGGTCGGCACCTGCCTATGGTTTGGAAGAAGACTATCCAATTTGCGTAATAGGTGTACTATCTCCTAAACCAAGGAGTACTCGCAACCTGAGAGAAGGTAAAAGGAAAAGACAACTGAATAGTCCTATTCGTTTTCTCCAGAACCGGAAACCATCCTCGAATAAATTCCTTCGAGTTCGTATATAACCATACGATGGTTTTGTCCAATGGAAGTGGACGTTCGTAGTAATGCGGGGTGTCCTGGAGAAAAGGGTAAAAGTAGGAGTGGCAATGAGGTCTGCAACTCTGACAATCCAAAAGCCAGTGTTTAAGAAGGTTCGGTTAATCTTGGTTACTGAGTCATGGTCAAGGGTCGGGTCAAGGTCGCTGCCAGAGAGAGAGAAAAGAAACAATCAGCGTGCACTCTAACCTAGATCAGAATGGTTACCAATTTATCTAATCTGGAAACCTCCCATTGTAACGTTAAATTCACCTCCAAACCTAAAAGAAGAATTAGTCGGGATCACCCGAGGAGTAAACCAACTCATCAGTAGGAATCGGGATCCAACTATCATCGCATGATAACGTGACGGAATCCGCTCACGTTATCACACTCCAGAAGGTATGCGCATATCTGGCAAGTTTCAGTTTCTTTAGAAACTCCCGATGTGATTTTTGCCCCATGCTCTTATGACCTTGACTTTGGCCAACAAATCATAAGTCACATGTCAAGTTCTACCCGTCATTCTCCAGGTTAATTTGAACCCACCCGTACAAGCCCTTGCCTTTGGCCAACAAGGCTATACGACTGTCCAAAACCAACGCATCTATCCATGCTGCATATGAATACCCAACAGCTACCAATCACTGTGCCTTGACTTTGGTCAACAAACACAGCTTGAATACTATTGACCATCCATATGAAACGACGGAGGGCTACGAATGGTTTCTGGCGAAAACCTTTAACGTAATGAACTTGATATCGTTGAAGGAACCGGATAGCTTTATAAAAATTTAGTGACGAAAACCTTTGCTAAAGAGGTCACTCCCGGTGAAGGGATCTCGGCTCTTTCCCCGTAGAATGTGGTGCAGGATATTCCAACTGAATACCACGATGCAACGCAGAAGTAATCGGCTATAGTGAAGTTATTACCCTGACGCAAACTTCTGTCCAAGAGGTCACTCCCGGTGAAGGGATCTCGGCCCTTACCTCGTCGAGTGAGGTGCTGGATATTCATAACCGAATACCATTGTGCAAAACAAAAGAGAACGTCCTTGCAATAACAATTTTTTTTGAAAAATTGTTCCAACAACATCAGAATAGGTTTGTTTAGCTTGCATTGAACCGAATCAATGCAGTCCCATCAATTGATCACACCAATAAAGAACGAAAATAATGATGTACGTATATGCTATCCGCATTCGCCACTGCGTCCCGTCATTACCCGTTAGGTTACTTAACTAACGATAGAGCGGGGACTGGACTAGCGCGGATGCAAAACATATACAACATCTACTAGTATATATATATCAATATATAATATTCGCTCAAGGCGTGATAAAAATGCAACATCACAGAAATGTAATAAGCATCATAGAACAATACAGATATCTGGGATCCCCGGGTTTTATAGAGCCGCTACTGAAACCCGACGTTCCCCTGGTCGTGTGGATAGCCTGTGCAATGAAATCCTAGACCCGTACAGGCGCGGCAAGTTACCCGCCAAAACCTGAAGCGAGGCAGCCCCCTTCATCAACGTGAATGGACCACCCAGCACTTCACGGAATCCGGTAACTTGGGCACCCCTCCTGGGTCAACCTGTACCCCCTACGAGTGCGGCGAATAGCCCGCCAATTCTAGAGTGAAGCCCCCTCCGTCTCAATGCCATGAGATCCGGGCCCGTTGCTCTCTAGAACCCGGCTATCCGTGCACCCCACCTTGCAGTAATCCTAGTACAGAAAGTAAAATATACATACAACGGGTACATCGACCTCACACTGGTTGTGCCCCAAAAGAATAATATACAAATAGGCAGTGACGGCAGTCCACATGTCGGACGCTCGTCCCGCAATATCAAATGTACATAATAATACCAAAACTGTACTACCATTGCATCCAGGCTATCCCCCACGACCATTCCGCAACATCACAGCACAACACAGAACATCAACGTGAATGTCACGTTCGCAAATCCGTCTAAAAGGGCTATAGCAGTTAGACAGGATTTACCGATCAAATGACATTCACGGTCGCAGATATAATGTAAATACTGTGAACTAACATGTTTAAAATTTTTGATCGACTAAATTTACCGAAGTGGGCCCCAAGCACTACTGTAGCACTCAAAGAAAATCTGGGCCCAAAAAGAATATACCAGAAACCACATTTTCAAGTCATAAAGCCACTGGAAAATTTTGGTACGGCGTTGACTTATTTCCACTGCGGAACCGCAGCCAAAACAGGGTTTTGGCCGCGTTTCCGCGGTCATACTGTAGCATCACCTAACCAAAATTTTGCAGAATGCTTAAAATCGCCTGCATGTATTTCTGAATTGTACTGAAAAAATTTTTGAGCTAAAAAAAATTCGACAGAAACTGATTCAATAGAAATTGTGGTTTTTGGAAATTTGTTCGATCGAACTTGTAAACATGTTAGAGCAAGCTAGACTAGGTTAATGGCGTGGCTCTGATACCAGTGTAAGTGCACGGCGGCGCCCTGGCCGTCTGAATGAGGCCAAAATGCGGAAACGATACTTTACTTTAACTTTTGAACCGGCACCACCGCGCACAAAAGTCCCGGATCGGGCCATTAATCTAATCCTAGCTAACAAGAGAAGGGGTAGAGAGATATACCGAGCGATCCGTGTCCTTTAGCCTTCTCGTCGTCGTCCCGATCTCCCCGCGGAATCTCCGGTCTTCATCTCCTCGTCGGAAGGGCACCACATCACCGGGTTCTTTTACGGGCTCCCACCTCTGGACCGAGACAACTCGGGCACGAAGTTGGCGAGCCGACGTGCCCAAGAAGTGCTGTAGATGAAGTGTAGTGCTATGTCTCAAGGGGTTACTAGAAGTTGCCTTTTTGGTGGAGGAGAAGTAGTAAACTTTGGAGATGAACAAAAAGATTTTGCAAGCCAAAATGAGAACCATTTTCCTCTCTCCAAATTTTGGACAGCCCTCAACCAATGTGGCCGGCCCCTCTCTTGAGCCATGAGAGAATGGATGAGTGAGCCAAAGAAAAATCATGCAAGAGAGAGATAAAATGGTGATCATCAAAAAGCAAATCCTCACTCCATCATTATCACCCTTCATCATCAACCATCACACATTTCATCACCAAAAGTAAATCATGATTAATAAGAAAGTCAATGGAGGCTAGACCATCATGATCCAACAACTAACAAGAAACACCCTCCATAATGCTAATTTGCATAATTGCAAATAAGCCCTCCTCCACCAATTTTCAGCCAATGAAAGATACAAAGAAAAATGGCCGAAACGGAAAGCAAACTGGCAACTTCAAAAAACTGATCCCGTAATAAATTACAGGAAAACTCCGCGACTGTATATACATACCCGCATTTGTATTCCGACCGAATACAAATGCAATGAGACAAAATCTACACTGTACAATACTAGGATCCGGCTTAAACCAAAGCCCGCTAGTATTATCCGTCCGATCATGATCCGTGCAATACCGCACGTATATGATCGAACCCTGCCATATCTCCATACGGCCTCTATAGCGTTTCGCCCGAAACTTGAGAAAACGGTCTGTGGGGGACTCTAAAGACTCGTCAATACTTTGGCTGTGGATTTAACCACTAGCACGTCAGAGGTATTAGCCATACGTAACGGGCTACCAGATATTAACCAAAAAGGACGTCGATGAGCGAACTCATCCTGACACCCTACTGAGCCTGTCAGTGACAATATCCGTACAGTCCGGTCCGTTCGTCTATGAGCATCGCATGGCGGGCCTAGGGGGTTGGTAAAAGTCAGACCCCCAAAAGCGGTACAAGTCGTTTCGGAGTGTAGCCCAGAACACCCTGAGATACTACTGGAATACCTACCAGTAAATCTCCTGCCTTGGCCAAGGACTTCGTGTAAGGGCTCTCCTAGACACAGCGCGACCTCACCCCCAATACCGGGAGAGACGAACCCCTGCAGATCCGCCACTGCCTCCATGTGGCACAGGACTGTACCCAACTAAAACCTGTTTGCACGTCTCCTTTGAGCGTGGTAAGGTTGTAATCAAAGTACAGTGGGAACTCACACGAGAAAATGACGATCTCAGGTCGATGAACTAACCTATACACATGTCACCAGGGAACTGCTATCTGACGTCTTGTATAAGACCAACTAGCATGTTCCCGGCGAGTCCTGTCCGGTGTACTCATAACCCAATGAGCACCTGTATACATCTTAGGTGAACCAACTGACACCAGTGGCTTGTGAGACCGGCCACCGCCCCTCGTCGGGGTCTCGACTGTATACACTAGTCTACTCTGGAGTATCGATGCCCTGTCTCGAAACTCTCTCGACTAGGGACCTTTTAAGGATATGCTTATAGGCCCCAGCTCCCACGTATATGATCGCCCTCATACTGCTGGCAGTCAAGCAAGAATCCTACGGGCTCTATCAATGTGCAATAGTGACCTGTAAGGTCACCTAAAGCAGTACACGATGATAAAGATAAACTAGATAGCATACTATCATCTTAAGTAAGATTGTCCTACTGGGACAGGTCCTCCCTCAATCATTGCAATCACGTGCCTGTGATCCAATAATTGCCTCTGAGGGCACTATCTCCAACAGTACGGATATTGTCACTGACAGGTTCAGTAGAGTGTCAGGATGAGTTCGCTCATCGACGTCCCTTTTGGTCAATACCTGGTAGCCTGTTACGTATGGCTAATACCTCTAACGTGCTAGTGGTTAAATCCACAGCCAAAAGTATTGATGAGTCTTTAGAGTCCCTAACAGACAGTTACTCAAGTTTCGGGCGAAACGCTGTAGAGGCCGTATGGAGATATGGGAGGGTTCGATCAGATACGTGCGGTATTGCACGGATCATGATCGGACGGATAATACTAGCGGGCTTTGGTTTAAGCCGGATCCTAGTATTGTACTGTGTAGATTTTGTCTCATTGCATTTGTATTCGATCACAATATAAATGCGGGTATATATATACAGTCGCGGGGTTTTCCTGTAATTTATTACGGGATCAGTTTTTTGAAGTTGCCAGTTTGCATTCCGTTTCGGCCATTTTCCTTTGTATCTTTTTTTGGCTGAAAATTGGTGGAGGAGGGCTTATTTGCAAATGTGCAAATTAGCATTGTGGAGGGTGGTCTTTGTATATTGTACCCTCATGATGGTTCAACCATTATTTGACTTCTTTCTTCATGATTTCTTGACTTTTGGAGATATGATGGTTGATGGAGTGTTGGACTTTGTTGTGATCATTTGATTCTCTCATCATCACTCATCATTCCTTCTTGCATTATTATTGATCCAATCACTCCCTCTTCTCATTCTTCTTGCTATGGCCGGCCAAGCTTGCAAGGGGGCTGTCCCATATTTTTGGGTGGGGTGGTTCTCATTTTGGTTTGCACAAAAATCCCATTGCTCATCCAAAAGGTTCATATCTCCTTCCCACTTCCAAATGGCAACTAAGAATGACCCCATGAGACAAAAGAGTTCTACACTTAGCCTACAGTATTCTTGGATACGTCGACTCACCAACTTCGTGCCCGAGTTGCTACGGTCCAGAGGTGGGAGCCCGTAAAAGAACCGGGCGATGTGGTGCCCTTCCGACGAGGAGATGAAGACCGAAGATTCCGCGGGGAGATCGGGATGACGACGAGAAGACCGAAGGACACAGATCGCTCGGTATATCTCTCTACCCTTCTCTAGTTAGCTAGGAGTAGGTTAATGGCCCGATCCGGGTTTATAGTCCGCGGTAGCGCCGGTTTAAAGTTAAGAAAATTTTTTGTTTCCGTATTTTGGCCTCGGACAGACGGTCGGGGCGCTGCCGTGGCCTAACATGGTATCAGAGCCACGCCATTAACCTAGTCTAGCTTGCTCTAATATGTTTAGAACTTCGATCAAACAATTTTTCTAAAACCGTGATTTCATGTACATCAGTTTCTGTCGAATTTTTGCAGTGGTCAAAAAATTATTTGGTACATTGTAAAAATATGTGCAGGGTTTTATAAGAACACTGTAAAAATTTGGTGACCTGATCCTATTACAGAGCCGCGGAACCGTGGCCATAACCCCATTTTAGCCGCGGTTCTGCCACCAAAATAAAGCTTCATTTCACCAATTTTCTGCAGTGGCTCTCTGACATGGAATTAGGGGTTTTGGTATGTACTGTTTGGGCCCAAATTTTCTTTGAGTGCTACAGTTGTGCTTGGGGCCCACATCGGGAAATTTAGTCGATCGAAATTTTTAAACATGTTAGTTCACAGTATTTACATTAAATCTGCGACCGTGAATGCCACTTGATCGGTAAATCCTGTCTAACTGCTATAGCCCTTTTAGACGGATTTGCGAACGTGACATTCACGTTGATGTTCTGTGTTGTGCTGTGATGTTGTGGATTGTCGTGGTGGATAGCCTGGATGCAATGTTAGTACAGTTTGGTTTATTATGTACATTTGATATTGCGGGGCGAGCGTCCGACATGTGGACTGCCGTTACTGCCTGTTTGTATATTATTCTTTTGGGGCACGACCGGGCTGAGGTCGATGTACCCGTTGTATGTATATTTTACTTTCTATACTAGGATTACCCCGCGGAGGGGTGCACGGGTAGCCGGGTTCTAGAGGGCAACGGGCCCGCATCTCATGGCGATGAGACGGAGGGGGCTTCACTCTAGAATTGGCGGGCTATTCGCCGCACTCGTAGGGGGTACAGGTTGACCTAAGGAGGGGTGCCCAAGTTACCGGATTCCGTGAAGTGCTGGGTGGTCCATTCACGTTGCTGAAAGGGGCTGCCTCGCTTCAGGTTTTGGAGGGTGACTTGCCGCGCCCGTAGGGGTCTAGGATTTCATTGCACAGGCTATCCACACGACCAGGGGAACGTCGGGTTTGAGTAGCGGCTCTATGAAACCCGGGGATCCCAGATATCTGTATTGTTCTGTGATGCTTATTACATTTTTGCGATGTTGCATTTTATCACGCCTTGAGCGAATATTATATATTGATATATATACTAGTAGATGTTGTATATGTTTTGCATCCGCGCTAGTCCAGTCCCCGCTCTGTCGTTAGTTAAGTAACCTAACGGGTGATGACGGGACCCAGTGGCGAATGCGGATGGCATATACGTACATCATTATTTTCGTTCTTTATTGGTGTGATCAATCGATGGGACTGCATTGATTCGGATCAATGCAAGTTAAACAAACCTATTCTAATGTTGTTGGAACATTTTTCAAAAAGCTGTTTTTGTAATGACGTTCTCTTTTCTTTTGCACAGTGGTATTCGATTATGAATATCCAGCACCTCAGTCGACGAGGCAAGGGCCGAGATCCTTTCACTGGGAGTGATCCCTTGGACAGAAGTTTGCGTCAGAGTAATAACTTCACTATAGTCGATTGCCTTTTTGCTTTGCATCGTGGTATTCAGTTGGAATATCCTGCAGCTCATTCTACGGGGAAAGAGCCGAGATCCCTTCACCGGGAGTGACCTCTTTAGCAAAGGGTTTTCGCCACTATATTTTTTATAAAAGGCTATGCAGTTCTTTCAACGATATCAAGTTCATTACGCTAAAGGTTTTTCGGCAAAAACCAGCCGTAGCCCTCCGTCATTTCATACGGGTATTATTTAGTATTCGTGTTGCGTTTGTTGACCTAGTCAAGACGTAGTGTTCGGTAGCTAAGTGGTACTTGTTTGTTACATAAATGGGATTGGTTAGGACAATCGTGCGGCCTTGTTGACCTAGTCAAGGTCACGTACGGGTGGGTTTAATACAATCCAGAATAATGACGGGTTGAACTTGACTGGAGGTTTATGGTTTGTTGAGCTAGTCAAGGTCATAAGCCGCTTGGGGTAAAAATCACATCGGGAGTTTCTAAAGAAACTGAAACTTGCCAGGCATGCGCATACCTTCTGGAGTGTGATAATGTGAGTGGATTCCGTCACGTTATCATGCAATGATAGTTGGATCCCGATTCCTACTGATGAGTTGGTTTACTCCTCGGGTGATCCCGACTAATTCATCTTTCAGGTTTGGAGGAGAATTTGACGTAACAGTGGGAGGTTTCCTGATTAGATAAATTGATAACCATTCTGATCTAGATTAGAGTGCACGCTGAGTGTTTCTTTTCTCTCTCTCTTTGGCAGCGACCATTGACCCGACCCTTGACTATGACTCAGAGACCAAGTTGACCGAACCTTCTTATAAGACTGGCTTTTGGATTGTCTGAGTTGCATACCTCATTGCCACTCCTAGTTTTACCCTTTTCTACAGAACACCCCGTATTACTACGAACATCCACTTCCATTGGATAAAACCATCGTATGGTTATATACGACTCGAAGGACTTTATTCGAGGATGGTTTCCGGTTATGGAGAAAACGAATAGGACTATTCAGTTGTCTTTTCCTTTTACCTTCTCTCAGGTTGCGAGTGCTCCTTGGATTAGGGGATAGTACACCCGTTATGCATATTGGATAGTCTTCTTCCAAACCTTAGGCTGGTGCTGAACGGTAAGGAATGAAGAAAGCCGATTAGCCTAAGTGTGGTGTACATAAAGTATTAAGTTAAGACAAATAAAGGGATTAGAAGGAGGGCAAAGTAAATTGCGACTGCTATTCACGACCAAACCAAGTATTTTATTACCACTCCCACTTCAGCTTTGTATTTCTCCAGGACACTCCGTATCACTACGAAGATCCACAGTTATTTGGATACTCCATCGTATGGTTATATACGAACTCGAAAGGAACTTGTTCCAGTTCAGGGATGGATTCTGGTTCAGGAGAAATAAGAATAAGGTTTTATTCAGTTATCTTTTATCTTTACCTTCTCTCATATTGCGAGTGCTCCTAGGATTAGGACAGTACACCCATTATGCTTATTGGATAGTCTTCTTCCAAACCATAGGCTGGTGCCGAACGGTAGGGAAGGAAGAAAACCATTTGGCCTAAGAGGGTATGCAGAAGGTAATGACTAAAGACATATAAAGGGATTTGGAGAGATGGCAAAGAAATATACGGTTACAGTTGTGAATCTGGATAATGGAAGAGGCATTACTAGGAATACCAGGATACCCCATCGAAACATTTCAATGTTTCAGTTTCACTGTGTACTGTTAAAAGAAAACTGATTTCCCAAATAGCCCTTGCTCCAGGGTATGTATTTACCAGGTATGATTCTCACATCTGTACGGTTTTACAGATGATGAGTGGGAGTAAGCTATTGGGAATTAGGTGATTATCCTCATTATATCGGAATTCGTTGTAATTGGTGATATTTGAGGAAGTCACCTGGGTTGTTTGCCGGACGGCGAATATTTGGTTTTGAATATCTGTTGTTATGCATCAATTTCAAATTGATATATCTGTAAGTTCATTTTTATGAAGTGGGATATAACTTTTTGAAATTATGTCGATGACATTTACCTATATCAGTGGATGGTTAGGTAAGGAGCATTCAACAGCGGTATAATTC
Organism: Agapanthus africanus; assembly: GCA_030015575.1. Lineage (NCBI taxonomy): Eukaryota > Viridiplantae > Streptophyta > Magnoliopsida > Asparagales > Amaryllidaceae > Agapanthus > Agapanthus africanus. The sequence continues at coordinate 309,679,143 of CM057343.1, read as the reverse complement.
TTCTTAACCATAAGTACAATTTTCATCCTACGACACACAGCGAATGAGTTATTAGACTCAGAGGACTTATATAGAAGATTGTATGTTGTCCAGTGTCCATTAGGACAGAGGGCATGGTCCGCGTACTGTATTCTGTTTACTTGTGACTTCTCTTATTCTTAGACATGTGTTTCGTAGAAACACAAGGTCTGAGTTTTGAGAAGTTATAGGTATATGAATAAAGTAGAGAACCAGGTGTTCCAAGTATCGGGATTCTTCAAGGTGATCGAAGATGTAGATACTTGTGTATGGTATTCAGTTGATAGTAATGTTTAAGAGAACTTGCTTCTCTTTCAGGTTACTCATAATTGGAAGCACTCCTAAGTTTAGTAATGCTGATCGGCCTCCTTCCATTTAGTTGACATGCATTGGAGACAGTTGCATGATTTGAATCTGGTTCCAATTAAATCAGTGCCTCTGTTTCTGTATTGGATATAGAACAGTTCATATCTTGACATTGTTAAGGTACGGGGAGTTTTCCGGCTTATGCTTAAAACCAGACTCCGGATAACTCAAGGCACATTTCTGTAATGGTTGTTTGTGGGTTGACCCGGGCTATGACGAGGGTTGACTTTCTACCATCTGGAAGATCAATAGTGATATTGTTCTAGACTCGCCACAGTTTTAAGTAAAATGGATTTTTTCAGAAAACAGAAGTGGGAGTATGGTAGAACTGGAAGTGATTCCAGAACCACAAACGATTACTGAAAATTTGATAAGAACCTAAAGATTCAATCTGGTTTGACATTCCATTAGCCACTCCGCAGATATGGTGGGTAACCTCAGGCACTCGAGAGAAACTTCGGTATGCTCAAAGACGGTGACAGGGAGGTTCTTGTTTACCCATACTTTCCATTGCTGTTGTTCCATACTGTGGACCCGGCAGGAGGATGAGTATAGCGTCTTTCTAAACTAGCTTTAGAAGTGTACGTGTATATGATTCTGCCAGAGGGTTGTCGTAGTCAGTGGGAGCAGCGGAAGCATTGGTGGACAGGTGGCTTATGTCTATTTATAGACTAAAGCAGATATAGCAGAGAAAGATCGTCTATTTCTGATGTGATAGTCATAGGTTTGACTTCATCAGAATAGGGGATGGATCTGTTAAGAAGGTAGTAGGGTGTGATGTCCTGGTATTTGGATGACATACACAGAGTAGGAAGTGAAATTCCTATACTGCGATCGGTTATATTTTGGTTGTCACACAGTGGTTTCTCCACATAGGACATGGATATTATATCAGACATTCTGGTTACTAGATCTATGATTTTAGATCTAGATTTGGGTAGTTTCCCAATCTGGGTACTTAGACAGCATTCTAAAGGTGTTTTAGAATGGGCGACTCCATACACGGTAGTGTACCTGCAGGTGGTGGAGTCACCTTCTCTGAAGGTGTCTTACAAACTAAAGGGGAGAGGGATGTGCATGATTGGCAGATCACTTGCTTAGGCAATTGAGTCAATCATGAGATGTCAAGTACTGCACCATATGTTGTTTTTGCATAAGATGCAGTAAGTTAATATTAATCCAATCCTGAAGAAAATATCGGAAGCAGTTTTAGAACATAAGTGGATGTTCTAGGGATATGATAACAACAGCCTCATTCAGGAGAAAGTTATCATTTCAGGATTCCAAGGTGACCTGGATGACAGAGTGACTGTCAGAGTTGTAGTTTTCCCTCTGACGTGGGGCAGTATTTTAGACAGGTGATCCAAGCAGATACTGAGGGAGGCATGGCGCATGATACTGATTAAGTTCAGTTGACGATACAGTCTAAGAAGTTTGGATTTGGAGTTCATTTATGAGCTAGGTCCCATCAGACATCCAGACACATTCTAAGACAGGTATTGCTCATTTCGGGAGATGGCTTTCATCGCGAACTTGAGATATAGAGAGACATAGAAAGAAACATCAAAGCGGATCCACTCACAGAGGCTATTCCTCGAACGCAATATTTTCGCAAACGGGTTTTGTGAGACTGACTAGTAGAGGAGTTGGGTGGTCGGTATCACACGGGCTGTGAGTATGCGACATCGCAATAATAAGCCTTGAGTGCAGGTGGGAGATTGTTGGATATAGTGCCCTCAGAGTCAATTATTGGATCACAGGCACGTGATTGCAATGATTGAGAGAGGACCTATACCGGTAGGACAGTCTTACTCAAGATGATAGTATGCTATCTGGTTTATCTTTATCATCGTGTACTGCTTTAGGTGACTTTACTGATCACTATTGCACGTTGATAGAGCCCTTAGGATTCTTGCTTGACTGCTAGCAGTATGATGGCGATCATATACATGGGAGCTGGGGTCTATAAGCACATCCTTAAAAGGTCCCTAGTCGTGGGAGTTTCGAGACAGGGCATCGATACTCCAGAGTAGACTAGTGTATACAGTCGAGACCCCGACGAGGGGCGGTGGCCGGTCTCACAAGCCACTGGTGTCAGTTGGTTCACCTAAGATGTATACAGGTGTTCATTGGGTTATGAGTACACCGGACAGGACTCGCCGGGAACATGCTAGTTGGTCTTATACCTGAAGTCAGATAGCAGTTCCCTGGTGAAATGTGTACAGGTTAGTTCATCGACCTGAGATCGTCATTTGTCTCGTGTGAGTTCCCACTGTACTTTGATTACTACCCTACCACGGCTCAAAGGAGTCGTGCAAATAGGTTTTAGTTGGGTACGGTCCCGAGCCACATGGAGGCAGTGAGCGGATTTGCAGGGGTTCGTCTCTCCCGGTATTGGGGGTGAGGTCGCGCTGTGTCTAGGAGAGCCATTACACAAAGCCCTCGGCCGAGGCAGAAGATTTACTGGTAGACATTCCAGTAGTATCTCAGGGTGTTCTGGTCTATACTCCGACACGACTTGTACCGCTTTTGGGGGTCCAACTTTTACCAACCTCGTAGGCCCGCTATGAGATGCTCATAGACGAACGGACCGGACCGTATGGATATTGTCACTGACAGGCTCAGTAGGTTGTCAAGATGAGTTCGCTTATCGACGTCCCTTTTGGTCAATACCTGGTAGCCCGTTACGTATGGCTAATACCTCTGACATGCTAGTGGTTAAATCCACAGCCAAAAGTATTGACGAGTCTTTAGAGACCCCTACAGACAGTTACTCAAGTTTCGGGCGAAACGCTATAGAGGCCGTATGGAGATATGGCAGGGTTCGATCAGATACGTGCGGTATTGCACGGATCATGATCGGACGGATAATACTAGCGGGCTTTGGTTTAAGCCGGATCCTAGTATTGTACTGTGTAGATTTTGTCTCATTGCATTTGTATTCGGTCGCAATACAAATGCGGGTATGTATATACAGTCGCGGGGTTTTCTTATAATTTATTACGGGATCAGTTTTTTGAAGTTGCCAGTTTGTATTCCGTTTCGGCCATTTTCCTTTGTATCTTTTTTTGGCTGAAAATTGGTGGAGGAGGGCTTATTTGCAAATGTGCAAATTAGCATTGTGGAGGGTGGTCTTTGTATATTGTAGCCTCATGATGGTTCAACCATCATTTGACTTCTTTCTTCATGATTGCTTTACTTTTGGAGATATGATGGTTGATGGAGTGTTGGACTTTGTTGTAATCATTTGATTCTCTCATCATCACTCATCATTCCTTCTTGCATTATTATTGATCCAATCACTCCCCTTCTCATTCTTCTTGCTATGGCCGGCCAAGCTTGCAAGGGGGCTGTCCCATATTTTTGGGTGGGGTGGTTCTCATTTTGGTTTGCACAAAAATCCCAATGCTCATCCAAAAGGTTCATATCTCTTTCCCACTTCCAAACGGCAACTAAGAATGACCCCATGATACAAAAGAGTTCTACACTTAGCCTACAATATTCTTGGACACGTCGACTCGCCAACTTCGTGCCCGAGTTGCCTCGGTCCAGAGGTGGGAGCCCGTAAAAGAACCCGGCGATGTGGTGCCCTTCCGACGAGGAGATGAAGACCGGAGATTCCGCGGGGAGATCGGGATGACGACGAGAAGACCGAAGGACACGGATCGCTCAGTATATCTCTCTACCCTTCTCTAGTTAGCTAGGAGTAGGTTAATGGCCCGATCCGGGTTTATAGTCCGCGCTAGCGCCGGTTTAAAGTTAAGAAAAATTTTTGTTTCCGCATTTTGGCCTCGGACAGACGGCCGGGGCACTGCCGTGGCCTAACACTTGCGGGGAGGCGGAATAGGTAAAAATCGATTTTTGACGCAAGGCAACATGGACTAGAAAAAGAGGATCTTTGCTAAACAAAAACCTAGCAAACTAACTACAAGTTTACCTACTAGGTTAGAAAGTTATATCTAGGTCTTGAACTCCTTCTCTTCTTGCTCCTTGGAGTGGTTTGAACGGCTCCTCCTCGTAGTCTTCTCTTTATCGAAGAAGGATCCACCCGAAGGCCTCTACCTTGAGCTCCTACCTCAACTTAGAGGTAACTAAAGTGCTTGGTTTGCTAAACCTAGAACTCTAGAATGAGTAGAGTGAAATTTTGAAGGTTTTTTCTCAAGAGCTCATGGTTCTCAACACATGAGAGATGAGAGCTTTGAGAGAGAGGAAGAGGATGAGCCAAAACTATGAGAGAGAAAGTGCAAGAAGGAATGGGGATATTTTACAACCATGCTCTCATATTAGGAATAATGATAATAATAATAATAATTAAGAAATTGTGATGGTTAGTTTATGAATGACCATTATCATTTCATCATTTAATGCATTTGCAAGAAACAAGAAGCATCTTTGAAATGAAATGATGATGGTCACCAAGTCAACAATGGTCAACCGGTCAACAAAGTCAACAAGTCAACAAAAGTCAAATTTTCAACAACCCTAACCATGGTACAATTATCCTTAATTAATATTATTAACTATATTCCTCATTCTCATTAGGGTTTGGAAAAAGTCAACGGTCAACAACCCTAATGAGAATCCTCTGCCTCTGCCTCTGTTAATTGTGCATACATACCCGCACCCGTGTTCCAAGGGACACAAATACAATAAGATAAAACCAATCCCAAAACATATACTAGGATCTGGCTTAAACTAAAGCCCGCTAGTAATAACTGCCCGGACACCAAACGTGCACAAGTGCGCGGATGTGAACGAACCCTGTCGCAAAACCATGCGAGCTCTACTCTGTTTTGCCCAAAGACGAACAGCCCTCTGTGTAGGACTCTAAAGACTCGACACTACGCTGGCAGTGGGTTTAACCACAGGCCGCAAGTGGTACTAGCTGTACGTAACAGTCCCCAGGTAGATGCCGATAAGAAGACTGATGAGGTGAACCCATCCGAACTCCTACTGAGCCTGAATGTGACAATCTCTGTACAGTCCGGTCTGTTCGTCTGAGAGTATCGCATGTCGGGCCTAGGGGGGCGATAAACGTCAGTCCCCTAATAGCGGTACAAGTCGTGTCGGAGTGTAGCCCAGAACACCCTAAGATAACACTTGAAACGCTACCAGTATATCTCGCTTACCCTGGCCAGGGAATTTGTGTAATGGCTCTCCTAGACACAGCACGATATCAAACCCCAATACTGGGAAAGACGAATCCTGTCTAACCGTCACTGCCTCCAAGTGCTTCGGGACTGCACCCAACTGCTACCTGTTTGCACGACTCATTTGAGCCGTGGTAGGGTAGCAATCTAAGAACAGTGGGAACACACTCGAGGCGAAGTGACAGTGTCAAGTCAGCGGACTAAGCTGTACTCATGTCACTTGGGAACTGATAACTGACGATAGGTATAGTACCAACCAACAGTTCCCGACGAGTCCTGTCCAGTGTACTCGTAACCTAACGAGCACCCGCATACTATCTCAAGTACGACGTACTAATGGCTATGGGACAGACCATCTCCCCTGCTGGGATGAGAAACGCATACGCTAGTCTATTCCAGAGTATCGATGCCCCGTCTCGATAATCCTACGACTAGGGACCTGTATAAGGATGTGCTTGTAGATTACCTAGCCCCACTAGTGTGACTGCCATCACAACGCTGGTAATCAAGCAAAGATCCTAAGGGCTCCACTAATGTGTATAGGCGATATGCTAAAAGAAACACATGCACACATTAATGTAGAAACAAACCAAGTAGCATACTACCATTTCGAGCAATATTGTCTATACAACTGTGAATATCCCAAGCTTTCATCAAGTAATATACAAACTAGTATGATACAGTAATGGCCTCTAGGGCATATACACTAACAATCTTTCACTTGCACTAAGGCCATGTACTGGCGTATCGAAGACCTATCATCTCGATCAGCCGCTCGAACTGAGTCTGGGGTATGGCCTTCGTGAATGGATCTGCAGTGTTATCTTCTGCAGCAACCCTCTGAACCTCGATCTCCCGGCGATCCACGATCTCCCTAATCAGGTGATACCGCCTCAAGATGTGTCTGGACTTCTAATGGAACCTGGGTTCCTTCGCTAAATCTATAGCTATGTTGTTGTCACAATACAGAGGTATTGGATCAACAATGGTCGGAACCACTTGAAGTTCTGTCAAGAACTTCCTCATCCAGACGGCTTCTTTTGCGGCATCAGATGCAGCGATATATTCCGCTTCCATTGTCGAGTCAGCAACGGTTTCTTATTTGGAACTCTTCCATCACACCGCCCCTCCATTGAGGGTAATGACATAACCTGACATGGATTTGGAGTCATCCTTGTCACTCTGGAAGCTGGAGTCAGCAAAGGCCTCCATCTGGAGGTCTTTTCCGCCGTAAACCAAAAACATATCCTTAGTCCTTCTCAGGTACTTCAGAATGTTCTTTACCGCTATCCAGTGTTTCTCCCCAGGGTTTGACTGATACCGGCTTACCACACTCAGTGCATAAGCTACATCTGGTCTGGTACACAACATCGTATACATTATAGAGCCTACCGCAGATGCGTAGGGTATAATAGACATGCGATCCCTTTCCAAATCAGTCTTGGGAGACATCTCTTTGGAGAGGGTGATCCCGTGACAAGCCGGTAAATTACCGCGCTTGGAATCTTCCATACTGAATCTTTTCAGTATGGTGTCGATGTACCTGGACTGTGAAAGTCCTAATATAATCTTGGACCTATCACGATGGATCCAGATCCCCAGAATGTAAGAGGCATCACTCAGGTCTTTCATGCAAAACCTGTGTGACAAGAACCCTTTGACAGATTGTAGCATAGGAATGTCATTTCCTATCAAGAGAATGTCATCCACGTATAAAACGAGGAATACGACAGTTCGTGCTACAATTTTACTATAGATGCATGGTTCATCTGGATTTTTGATAAAGCCAAATTCTTTGACCGTCTCATCAAAACAGATGTTCCAACTCCGCGATGCCTGCTTCAGTCCATAAATGGACTTAAGCAACTTGCACACCTTCCCGCTGCTCCCACTCTGAATGAAACCCTCTGGCTAGTCCATATAGACACACTCCTCTAAATTTCCATTTAGAAAAGCGGTCTTTATGTCCATCTGCCAAATCTCATAATCGTAGAAGGCAGCAATGGCAAGAAGGATCCGAATGGATTTGAGCATAGCCACTGGAGAAAAAGTTGCGTCATAGTCTAAACCAGGTCTTTGACGAAAACCCTTTGCAACAAGTCTAGCCTTATAGGTCTCAACCTGTCCATCTACACCAATCTTCCTTTTAAAGATCCATTTGCAGCCTACGGGTTTTACCCCTTCTGGAGCAACGTCCAAAGTCCATACTTTGTTGGTGTACATGGACTCCATTTCGGTCCGCATTGCATCCAGCCATTTTACCGAGTCGATGCTCTGAATGGCCTGCTGGAAGCTAGTCGGCTCATCATTATCAATGATGCAATCCTCTCTATCCCCGTCTATGAGAAAACCGTAGTATCTCTCGGGCGGATGAGACTGCCTATTACTCCTGCTGAGCGGCGCAGGAATGTCCTGTTCTTTCGAACCTTCTTGTTCTACTAAGCTTTCAGTAATAGCTTGTGGTTCTGGAATTTCTTCCAGTTCTATTGCGCTCCTACTTATCTGATTTTCAAAAAATTCAGTTTCCAAGAAGCAGGCATGACGAGAAACAAAAACTTTTTGTTCCTCTGCGCAATAGAAGAAATATTCCTTGGAGTTCTTTGGATATCCCACAAACTTGCACTGTACTGAGCGTGCCTCGAGTTTGTCCGCATGCTGCTTTTTGACAAAAGCTGGACATCCCCATGTCTTAATGTGCTTAAAATAGGGTTTCTTCCCACTCCATATCTGATATGGTGTGGTAGGCACTGTCTTAGTTGGAACTCGATTCAAAAGGTATGCAGCTGATTCTAGTGCATATCCCCAGAATGATCGCGGCAACTCAGCGTTACTCATCATGGAACGTACCATATCCAATAGGGTTCGGTTCCGTCTCTCCGATACACCATTATGTTGTGGGGTGTATGGAGGAGTAATTTGAAAGAGAATTCCATTCTCTTTTAAATAATCCAGGAACTCGGCACTCAAGTATTCACCACCTCGATCAGATCTCAGTATCTTGATACTTTTTCCTGTTTGCTTTTCTACTTCATTCTTGTATTCCTGGAATTTTTCGAAGGCTTCAGATTTATGTTTCATTAAGAAGATATATCCGTACCTTGAAAAATCATCCGTAAAAGTAATGAAGTAAGAATAACCACTTCGTGCATGTGTAGATATTGGACCGTATACATCGTTGTGTACGAGTCCCAAGAGCTCGCTCGCTCTTACTCCATGTCCAGTAAACAGAGTCTTTGTCATCTTTCCTTTGAGACATGATTGACAAGTTGCATATGATTGATATTCGAACGGATCCAAATATCCTTCTTTATGTAACTTAGTCAACCTTCTCTCATTGATGTGACCCAGTCTGCAATGCCATAAGAAAGTATGCTTTATTTCTGGAGACTTTCTTTTGTGTGTATTCTGGACATTGAAAATCTGTGGTTGGTTTAATACGTATATACCGTTGCTTAATGTACCCGACCCAATCAGAACATGATTAAGGTGAATCTTTACAACATTGCTTACAAATGCAAAATCATAACCTTCTTTAGACATTAAAGATACAAATATGATATTACAAGTCGCACTGGGTACAAAATAACAATCACGCAAAACCAAAACATGTCCATCTGACAATCCCAAGTGATAGTCCTCCACGGACTCAGCATCCATGCCAGCTCCGTTTGCAACTCTGAGGGTCATATCACCTGCCTTCGAAACCCTACGCTTTCTCAGTGCCTGCAAAGAATTACAGATATGAGATCCTGATCCGGTATCCAATACCCAGGAAGTAGAGTTTACCGATAGACAGTTTTCAATAACATATACACCTGAAGCCGAAGCCATAACTTCCTTCGGGTCCTGGTTCTTGGCCTTCCAAGCCCTGCAATCTTTCTTCCAGTGTCCTTTCTTATGACAATAAAAGCACTATTCTTTCCCCACAAGGTAATGACTAAAGACATATAAAGGGATTTGGAGAGGTGGCAAAGAATTACACGGTTACAGTTGTGAATCTTGGTAATGGAAGAGGCATTACTAGGAATACCGGGATACCCCATCGAAACATTTCAATGTTTCAGTTTCGCTATGTACAGTTAAAGGAAAACTGATTTCCCGATTAGATATTTACTCCAGGGTATGTATTTACCAGGTATGATTCTCACAACTGTATGGTTTTACAGATGTTGAGTGGGAGTAAGTTATTGGGAATTGGGTGATCATCCTCATTATATCGGGATTCGTTGTAATCGGTGATATTTGAGGAAGTCACCTGGACTGTTTGCCGGTCGGCAAATATTTGGTTTTGAATATCCGCTGTCATGCACCAATTTCAAATTGATATATCTGTACGTCTATTTTCATAGAGTGAGATATACCTTTTTGAAATTATGTATGTGACATTTACCTATATCAGTGGATGGTTAGGTAAGGAGTATTAAACAGCGGTGTAATTCTTCTTAACCATAAGTACAGTTTTCAACCAACGACACACAGTGGATGAGTTATCTGACTCAAGGGACTTATACAGAGTATTGTATGTTGTCCAGGGTCCATAAGGACAGAGGGGTTGGTCCTCGTACTATATTCGGTTTACTTATGACTTCTCTAGTTTTTAGACAGGTGTTTCGTAGGAAACACACGGTCCGAATTTTGAGAAGTTATAGGTATTTGAATAGAGTAGAGAACCAGGTGTAGCAAGTATCGGGATTCTTCAAAGTGATCGAAGATGTAGATACTTGTATATGGTATTCAGTTGATAGTAATGGTTAAGAGAACTTGCTTCTCTTTCAGGTTACTCATAATTGGAAGTATTCCTAAGTTGAGTAACGCTGATCGGCCTCCTTCCATTTAGTTGACATGCACTGGGGACAGCTGCATGATTTGAATCTGGTTCAATTAAATCAGTGCCTCTGGTCCTGTATTGGATATAGAACAGTTCGTATCTTAACGATGTTAAGGTACGGGGAGTTTTCCGGCTTATGATTAAAACCAGACTCTGGATAACTCGAGGCACGTTTCTGTAATGGCTGTTTGTGGGTTGACCCAGGCTATGACGAGGGTTGACTTTCTACCATAAGAAAGATCAATAGTGATATTGTTCTTGACTCGCCATAGTTTTAAATTAAAAATGGATTTTTTCAGAAAAACAGTAGTGGGAGTATGGTAGAACTGGAAGTGATTCCAGAACCACAAACGATTATTGAAGATTTGATAAGGAACCTAAAGATTCAATCTGGATTGACATTCCATTGGCCACTCCGCAGATTTGGTGGGTAACTTCAGCCACCCGAGAGGTACTCCGGTAGCCTCAAGGACGGTGACAAGGAAGTTCTTGTTTACCCACACTTGCCATTACTGTTGTTCCAGACTGCGAGACCCGGCGGGAGGATGAGTATAGCGTCGTTCTAAACTAGCTTTAGAAGTGTACGTGCATATGACTCTGCCAGAGGGTTGTCGTAGTCAGTGGGAGCAGCGGAAGCATTGGTGGACAGGCAGCTTATGTCTATTTATAGACTAAAGCAGATATAGCGGAGATAGATCATCCATTTCTGATGTGACAGTCATAGGTTTGACTTCATCAGAATAGGAGATGGATCTGTTGAGAAGGTAGTAGGGTGTAATGTCCTGGTATTTGGATGACATACACAGAGTAGGAAGTGAAATTCCTATACTACAATCGGTTATACTTTGGTCGTCACACAGTGGTTTCTCCACATGGGGCTTGGATATTATATCAGACATACTGGTTACTAGATCTATGGTTTTAGATCTAGATTTAGGTAGTTTCCCAATCTGGGTACTTAGACAACATTCTAAGAGTATTTAGAATGGACGACTCCTGGCACGGTAGTATACCTGCAGGTGATGGAGTCACCCTCTCTAAAGGTGTCTTATAGACTAAAGGGGAGAGGGATGTGCATGATCGGCAGATCACTTGCTCAGGCAATTGAGTCAATCATGAGATGTCAAGTACCACACCAGATGTTGTTCTTGCACTAGATGCAATAAGTTGACATTGATCCAATCCTGGAGAAACAGTCGGAAGCAGCTTTAGAGCATAAGTGGATGTTCTAGGGATATGATAACGACAGCCTCATTCAGGAGACAGTTATCATTCCAGGCTTCCAAGGTGACCTGGACGACAAGGAGGTTGTCAGAGTTATAGTTTTCCTTCTGACGAGGGGCAGTATTTTGGACAGGTGGTCCAAGGCAATACTGAGGGAGGCATGGCGCTGGATACTGATTATGTTCAGTTGACGATACAGTCTAAGAAGTTTGGATTTGGAGTTCATTTATGAGCTAGGTCCCATCAGACATCCAAACACATTCTTGGACAGGTATTGCTCATTTCGGGAGATGGTTTTCTCCGCGAACTTGAGATATAGAGAGACATAGAAAGAAACATCAAAGCGGATCCACTCACTAAGGCTATTCCTCGAACACAATAGTTTCGCAAACGAGCTTTGTGAGACTGACAAGTAGAGGAGTTGGGTGTTCGGTATCACACAGGCTGTGAGTATGCGACATCGCAATAATTAGCCTTGAGTGCAAGTGGGAGATTGTTGGAGATAGTGCCCTCAGAGTCAATTATTGGATCACAGGCACGTGATTGCAATGGTTGAGGGAGGACCTGTCCCGGTAGGACAGTCTTACTCGAGATGATAGTATGCTATCTGGTTTATCTTTATCATCGTGTACTGCTTAGGTGACCTGACAGGTCGCTATTACACGTTGATAGAGCCCCTAGGATTCTTGCTTGACCACCAGCAGTATGAGGGCGATCATATACGTGGGAGCTGGCAGTCTATAAGCATATCCTTAAATGGTCCTTAGTCGTGAGAGTTTCGAGACAGGGCATCGATACTCCAGAGTAGACTAGTGTATACAGTCGAGACCCCGACGAGGGGCGGTGGCCGGTCTCACAAGCCACCGGTGTCAGTTGGTTCACCTAAGATGTATACAGGTGCTCATTGGGTTATGAGTACACCGGACAGGACTCGCCGGGAACATGCTAGTTGGTCATATACCAGACGTCAGATGGCAGTTCCCTGGTGACATGTGTACAGGTTAGTTCATCGACCTGAGGATTGTCATTTATCTCGTGTGAGTTCCCACTGTACTTTGATTACTACCCTACCACGCTCAAAGGAGACGTGCAAACAGGTTTTAGTTGGGTACAGTCCCGAGCCACATGGAGGCAGTGAGCGTATCTTCAGGGGTTCGTCTCTCCCGGTATTCGGGGTGAGGTCGCGCTGTGTCTAGGAGAGCCATTACACAAAGCCCTCGGCCGAGGCAAGGAGATTTACTGGTAGGTATTCCAGTAGTATCTCAGGGTGTTCTGGGCTATACTCCGACACGACTTGTACCGCTTTTGGGGGTCTGACTTTTACCAACCCCCTAGGCCCGCCATGCGATGCTCATAGACGAACGGACCGGACTGTACGGATATTGTCACTGACAGGCTCAGTAGGGTGTCAGGCTGAGTTCGCTCACAGACGTCCCTTTTGGTCAATACCTGGTAGCCCGTTACGTATTGGCTTATACCTCTGACGTGCTTGTGGTTAAATCCACAACCAAGGTGTTGATGAGTCTTTAGAGTCCCCCACATTCAGTTACTCAAGCTTTCGGGCGAAAAGCTGTAGACGCCGTATGGAGATATGGCAAGGTCCGATCAGATACGTGCGGTATTGCACGGATCAGGATCGGACGGTTTGTACTAGAGGCCGTATGGATATATGGCAGGGTTCGATCAGATACGTGCGGTATTGCACGGATCAGGATCGAACGGATTTTACTAGCCGGTTTTGGTTTAAGCCGGATCCTAGTATAGTACAGTGTAGATTTTGCCTCATTGCATTTGTATTTCGGTCGGAATACAAATGCGGGTGTGTATGCACAGTATCGGGGTTTTCCTGTAATTTATTACGGGACCAGTTTTCTAGAGTTGCCAGTTTGCTTTCCGTTTCGGCCATTTTCATTTGTATCGTTCTTTGGCCGAAGTTTGGTGGAGGAGGGCTTATTTGCAATTGTGCAAATAAGCATTTGTGGAGGGTGGTGATTGCATATTGTTGTATCATGATAGCTCTTCTTCCACCCTTGACTTCCTGACTTCATGATAGCTTGACTTTTTGAAGTCATCATGCTTGATGATGATGGCTTGACCTTTTGGAATGATTTGTTGGTTGAGCGTTGGTTATTCCTTGTGATCATTTCTTGATATCATGCCTTTTCTCTCTCTTGGATTATGAGAGACCCTCTTTGCTTTGTTAGACACACTCCTTCATTCATTCTCCCCTCTCCCATTTTCTAGCCATGGCCGGCCAATGAAGGGGGTGGGCTGTCCAACATTTTGAGTGTGGGTTTTTGGTTCATTTCATGTTGCAAAAATCCCACAAGATCAATCTCCAAAACTCCAAGTATCATTCCTCCACAAAAGGCAACTCCATAACCCCAAATGAGACTTGAGCACTACACATTCTACAGCAAATTTTGGGCACGTCGACTAGCCAGCTTCGTGCCCGAGTTGCCTCAGTATTGAGGTGGGAGCCCATAAAAGATGCAGACGATGTGGTGCCCTTCCGGCAAGGAGGCGACGACCGGAGTTTCCGCAGGAGATCGGGACGACTACGAGAAGACCGGAGGACTCGGATCAGTCGGTATATCTCTCTTCCCCATCTTGTAGTTAGCTAGGACTAGTTAATGGTTCGATCCGGGTTTTAGTGCGCGGTGGTGCCAGTTCATGAAAAATTTAAGTATATCACCGCTTCCGCATTTTGGCCTCGGGATGGAGGCCGGGGCGCCGCCGTGCACTTACAGTGGTATCAGAGCCTCGCCATTAACTTAGTCTAGCTTTGTTTAATGTGTTTACATTTCCGATCGATCAAAATTCCAAAATCCGTGTTTTCTTCACATCAGTTTTTTGTTGAATTTTTTCTTGCTCGAAAATTTTTTCAGGTTGCAGAAAAGTGATATACTGGAAATTATAAGAACACTGTAGAAATTCGATACAGTGACTCCACAGTGGGAGCGCGGAACCGCGGCCAAACACCCCTTTGGGCCGCGGTTCCGCCGCACTCTGTTGAGATCACTGCATCAAATTTCTGCAGTTACTCTCTGGGTTGATTTTAGGGTTTTTGGAATATTAATTTTGGGCCCAGAATTTCTTGTTGTGCTACAGTTGTACTTGGGGCCCACTTGTTAAAATTTGATCGATCGGATATTTAAAACACATTAGTTCACAGTTTTTACATTATATTTGCGACCGTGAATGTCACTCGATCGGTAAATCCTGTCTAACTGCTATAGCCCGGTTAGATGGATTTACGAACGTGACTTTCACGTTGATGTTCTGTGTATTGCTGTGATGTTGCGGATCGGTCGTGGGGATAGCCTGGACGCAATGCTAGTACAGTTTTGTTGTATTATGTACATTTGATATTGCGGGGCGAGCGTCCGACATGTGGACAGCCGTCACTGCCTGTTTGTATTATTATTTTGGGGCACGGCCAGGTTGCGGTCGATGTACCCGTTGTATGTATATTTTACTTTCTGTACTAGGATTGCCCCGCGGAGGGGTGCACGGATAGCCGGATTCTAGAAGGCAACAAGCCCGCACCTCATGGCATTGAGATGAAGGGGGCTTCACTCTAGAATTGGCGGGCTATTCGCCGCTCTTGTAGGGGGTACAGGTTGACCCAGGAGGGGTGCCTAAGTTACCGGATTCCGTGAAGTGCTGGGTGGTCTATTCACGTTGATGAAGGGGGCTGCCTCGCTTCAGGTTTTGGCGGGTGACTTTCCGCGCCCGTAGGGGTCTAGGATTTCATTGCACAGGCTATCCACACGACCAGGGGAACGTCGGGTTTCGGTAGTGGCTCTGTGAAACCCGGGGATCCCAGATATCTGTATTGTTCTGTGATGCTGTACATTTCTATGATGTTGCATTTTATCACGCCTTGAGCGAAATATAATATATTAGTATATATATTAGTAGATGTTGTATATGTTTTGCATCCGCGCTAGTCCAGTCCCCGCTCTGTCGTTAGTTAGCTAACCTAACGGGTAATGACGGGACCCAGTGGCGAATGCGGATGGCATATACGTACGTCATATTATTTTCGTTCTTTATGGTGTGATCAATTGATGGGACTGCGTTGATTCGGATCAATGCAAGTTAAAAACAAACCTATTCTGATGTTGTTGGAACACTTTTCAAAAAGCTGTTATTGCAAGGACGTTCACTTTTGTTTTGCATCGTGGTATTCAGTTGGAATATCCTGCTCCTCAGTCGACGAGGCAAGGGCCGAGATCCCTTCACCGGGAGTGACCCCTTGGACAAAAAGTTTGCGTCAGGGCATTAACTTCACTATAGCCGATTACTTTTGCTTTGCACCGTGATATTCAGTTGGAATATCCTGCACCTCATTCTACGGGGAAAGAGCCGAGATCCCTTCACCGGGAGTGACCTCTTTAGCAACGGTTTTCGTCACTATATTTTTAAAAAGCTATCCGTTCCTTCAACGATATCAAGTTCACCACGTTAAAGGTTTTCGCCAGAAACCATTCGTAGCCCTCCGTCGTTTCATATGGATGGTCAATAGTATTCAAGCTGTGTATGTTGGGCAAAGTCATGGTACAGTGATTGGTAGCTATTGGGGTATTCATATGCAGCATAG
The DNA here is from genome assembly GCA_030015575.1 of Agapanthus africanus. Taxonomy (NCBI): domain Eukaryota; kingdom Viridiplantae; phylum Streptophyta; class Magnoliopsida; order Asparagales; family Amaryllidaceae; genus Agapanthus; species Agapanthus africanus. The sequence continues at coordinate 309,662,951 of CM057343.1, read as the reverse complement.
ATAGATGAGTTGGTTTGGGACAGTCGTATTGCCATTTTAGCCAAAGTCAAGGGTAGGTACGGGTGGATTCAAATTAACCTGGAGAATGACGGGCAGAACTTGACATGTGACTTATGATATGTTGGCCAAAGTCAAGGTCATAAGAGCATGGGGCAAAAATCCACATCGGGGGTTTCAAAAGAACTGAAACTTGCCAGATTTGCGCATACCTTCTGGAGTGTGATGACGTGAGTGGATTCCGTCACGTTATCATGCGGTGATAGTTGGATCCCGATTCCCACTGATGAGTTAGTTTACTCCTCGGGTGATCCCGACTAATTCTTCTTTTAGGTTTGGAGGAGAATTTGACGGTACAGTGGGAGGTTTCCTGATTAGATAAATTGGTAACCATTCTGATCTAGGTTAGAGTGCACGCTGAGTGTTTCTTTTCTCTCTCTCTTTGGCAGCGACCATTGACCCGACCCTAAGACTATGACTCAGTGACCAAGTTGACCGAACCTTCTTAAACACTGGCTTTTGGATTGTCAGAGTTGCAGACCTCATTGCCACTCCTACTTTTACCCTTTTCTCCAGGACACCCCGTACTACTACGAACGTCCACTTCCATTGGGCAAAACCATCGTATGGTTATATACGAACTCGAAGGGATTTATTCGAGGATGGTTTTAGGTTCTGGAGAAAACGGATAGGATTATTCAGTTGTCTTTTCCTTTTACCTTCTCTCGGGTTGCGAGTACTCCTTGGTTTAGGAGTAGTACACCTATTACGCAAATTGGATAGTCTTCTTCCAAACCTTAGGCTGGTGCCGAAGGGTGGGGAATGAAGAAAACCAATTAGCATAACGATGGTGTACAAAGGTATTAAGTTAAGACAAAGCAAGGGATTAGTAAGTGGGCAAAGTAAACTGCGACTGATATTCACGACAAAACCAGGTATTTCATTACCACTCCCACTTCACCTTTGTATTTCTCCAGGACACTCCGTATCACTACGAAGTCCCACAGTTTATTGGATACTCCATCGTATGGTTATATACGAACTCGAAAGGAACTTGTTCCAATTCGGGGATGGATTCTGGTTCAAGAGAAATAGGAATAAGGTTTATTCGGTTGTCTTTTATCTTCACCTTCTCTCGCTTTGCGAGTGCTCCTAGGATTAGGACAGTACACCCATTATGCTTATTGGATATTCTTCTTCCAAACCATAGGCTGGTGCCGAACGGTAGGGAAGGAAGAAAACCATTTGGCCTAAGCGGTGTGCAGAAGGTAATGACTAAAGACATATAAAGGGATTTGGAGAGGTGGCAAAGAATTACATGGTTACAGTTGTGAATCTGGATAATGGAAGAGGCATTACTAGGAATACCGGGATACCCCATCGAAACATTTCAATGTTTCAGTTTCGCTATGTACAGTTAAAGGAAAACTGATTTCCCGATTAGATATTTACTCCAGGGTATGTATTTACCAGGTATGATTCTCACAACTGTATGGTTTTACAGATGTTGAGTGGGAGTAAGTTATTGGGAATTGGGTGATCATCCTCATTATATCGGGATTCGTTGTAATCGGTGATATTTGAGGAAGTCACCTGGACTGTTTGCCGGTCGGCAAATATTTGGTTTTGAATATCCACTGTCATGCACCAATTTCAAATTGATATATCTGTACGTCTATTTTCATAGAGTGTGATATACCTTTTTGAAATTATGTCTGTGACATTTACCTATATCAGTGGATGGTTAGGTAAGGAGCATTAAACAGCGGTGTAATTCTTCTTAACAATAAGTACAGTTTTCAACCTACGACACACAGTGGATGAGTTATCTGACTCAAGGGACTTATACAGAGTATTGTATGTTGTCCAGGGTCCATAAGGACAGAGGGGTTGGTCCTCGTACTATATTCGGTTTACTTATGACTTCTCTAGTTTTTAGACAGGTGTTTCGTAGGAAACACACGGTCCGAATTTTGAGAAGTTATAGGTATTTGAATAGAGTAGAGAACCAGGTGTAGCAAGTATCGGGATTCTTCAAAGTGATCGAAGATGTAGATACTTGTATATGGTATTCAGTTGATAGTAATGGTTAAGAGAACTTGCTTCTCTTTCAGGTTACTCATAATTGGAAGTATTCCTAAGTTGATTAACGCTGATCGGCCTCCTTCCATTTAGTTGACATGCACTGGGGACAGCTGCATGATTTGAATCTGGTTCAATTAAATCAGTGCCTCTGGTCCTGTATTGGATATAGAACAGTTCGTATCTTAACGATGTTAAGGTACGGGGAGTTGTCCGGCTTATGATTAAAACCAGACTCTGGATAACTCGAGGCACGTTTCTGTAATGGCTGTTTGTGGGTTGACCCAGGCTATGACGAGGGTTGACTTTCTACCATAAGAAAGATCAATAGTGATATTGTTCTTGACTCGCCACAGTTTTAAATTAAAAATGGATTTTTTCAGAAAAACAGTAGTGGGAGTATGGTAGAACTGGAAGTGATTCCAGAACCACAAACGATTATTGAAGATTTGATAAGGAACCTAAAGATTCAATCTGGATTGACATTCCATTGGCCACTCCGCAGATTTGGTGGGTAACTTCAGCCACCCGAGAGGTACTCCGGTAGCCTCAAGGACGGTGACAGGGAAGTTCTTGTTTACCCACACTTGCCATTGCTGTTGTTCCAGACTGCGAGACCCGGCGGGAGGATGAGTATAGCGTCGTTCTAAACTAGCTTTAGAAGTGTACGTGCATATGACTCTGCCAGAGGGTTGTCGTAGTCAGTGGGAGCAGCGGAAGCATTGGTGGACAGGAAGCTTATGTCTATTTATAGACTAAAGCAGATATAGCGGAGATAGATCATCCATTTCTGATGTGACAGTCATAGGTTTGACTTCATCAGAATAGGGGATGGATCTGTTGAGAAGGCAGTAGGGTGTAATGTCCTGGTATTTGGATGACATACACAGAGTAGGAAGTGATATTCCTATACTACAATCGGTTATACTTTGGTCGTCACACAGTAGTTTCTCCACATGGGACTTGGATATTATATCAGACATACTGGCTACTAGATCTATGGTTTTAGATCTAGATTTGGGTAGTTTCCCAATCTGGGTACTTAGACAACATTCTAAGAGTATTTAGAATGGACGACTCCTGGCACGGTAGTATACCTGCAGGTGATGGAGTCACCCTCTCTAAAGGTGTCTTACAGACTAAAGGGGAGAGGGATGTGCATGATCGGCAGATCACTTGCTCAGGCAATTGAGTCAATCATGAGATGTCAAGTACTACACCTGATGTTGTTCTTGCACTAGATGCAATAAGTTGACATTGATCCAATCCTGGAGAAACAGTCGGAAGCAGCTTTAGAGCATAAGTGGATGTTCTAGGGATATGATAACGACAGCCTCATTCAGGAGACAGTTATCATTCCAGGCTTCCAAGGTGACCTGGACGACAAGGAGGTTGTCAGAGTTATAGTTTTCCTTCTGACGAGGGGCAGTATTTTGGACAGGTGGTCCAAGGCAATACTGAGGGAGGCATGGCGTTGGATACTGATTATGTTCAGTTGACGATACAGTCTAAGAAGTTTGGATTTGGAGTTCATTTATGAGCTAGGTCCCATCAGACATCCAGACACATTCTTGGACAGGTATTGCTCATTTCGGGAGATGGTTTTCTCCGCGAACTTGAGATATAGAGAGACATAGAAAGAAACATCAAAGCGGATCCACTCACTGAGGCTATTCCTCGAACACAATATTTTCGCAAACGAGCTTTGTGAGACTGACAAGTAGAGGAGTTGGGTGTTCGGTATCACACAGGCTGTGAGTATGCGACATCGCAATAATTAGCCTTGAGTGCAAGTGGGAGATTTCTGGAGATAGTGCCCTCAGAGTCAATTATTGGATCACAGGTACGTGATTGCAATGATTGAGGGAGGACCTGTCCCGGTAGGACAGTCTTACTCGAGATGATAGTATGCTATCTGGTTTATCTTTATCATCGTGTACTGCTTAGGTGACCTGACAGGTCGCTATTACACGTTGATAGAGCCCCTAGGATTCTTGCTTGACCACCAGCAGTATGAGGGCGATCATATACGTGGGAGCTGGCAGTCTATAAGCATATCCTTAAATGGTCCTTAGTCGTGAGAGTTTCGAGACAGGGCATCGATACTCTAGAGTAGACTAGTGTATACAGTCGAGACCCCGACGAGGGGCGGTGGCCGGTCTCACAAGCCACCGGTGTCAGTTGGTTCACCTAAGATGTATACAGGTGCTCATTGGGTTATGAGTACACCGGACAGGACTCGCCGGGAACATGCTAGTTGGTCATATACCAGACGTCAGATAGCAGTTCCCTGGTGACATGTGTACAGGTTAGTTCATCGACCTGAGGATCATCATTTGTCTCGTGTGAGTTCCCACTGTACTTTGATTACTACCCTACCACGTTCAAAGGAGACGTGCAAACAGGTTTTAGTTGGGTACAGTCCTGAGCCACATGGAGGCAGTGAGCGTATCTTCAGGGGTTCGTCTCTCCTGGTATTGGGGGTGAGGTCGCGCTGTGTCTAGGAGAGCCATTACACAAAGCCCTCGGCCGAGGCAAGGAGATTTACTGGTAGGTATTCCAGTAGTATCTCAGGGTGTTCTGGGCTACACTCCGACACGACTTGTACCGCTTTTGGGGGTCTGACTTTTACCAACCCCCTAGGCCCGCCATGCGATGCTCATAGACGAACGGACCGGACTGTACGGATATTGTCACTGACAGGCTCAGTAGGGTGTCAGGCTGAGTTCGCTCACAGACGTCCCTTTTGGTCAATACCTGGTAGCCCGTTACGTATTGGCTTATACCTCTGACGTGCTAGTGGTTAAATCTACAACCAAGGTGTTGATGAGTCTTTAGAGTCCCCCACATTCAGTTACTCAAGCTTTCGGGCGAAAAGCTGTAGACGCCGTATGGAGATATGGCAAGGTCCGATCAGATACGTGCGGTATTGCACGGATCAGGATCAGACTGTTTGTACTAGAGGCCGTATGGATATATGGCAGGGTTCGATCAGATACGTGCGGTATTGCACGGATCAGGATCGAACGGATTTTACTAGCCGGTTTTGGTTTAAGCCGGATCCTAGTATAGTACAGTGTAGATTTTGCCTCATTGCATTTGTATTTCGGTCGGAATACAAATGCGGGTGTGTATGCACAGTATCGGGGTTTTCCTGTAATTTATTACGGGACCAGTTTTCTGGAGTTGCCAGTTTGCTTTCCGTTTCGGCCATTTTCATTTGTATCGTTCTTTGGCCGAAGTTTGGTGGAGGAGGGCTTATTTGCAATTGTGCAAATAAGCATTTGTGGAGGGTGGTGATTGCATATTGTTGTATCATGATAGCTCTTCTTCCACCCTTGACTTCTTGACTTCATGATTCTTCATGATAGCTTGACTTTTTGAAGTCATCATGCTTGATGATGATGGCTTGACCTTTTGGAATGATTGGTTGGTTGAGTGTTGGTTATTCCTTGTGATCATTTCTTGATATAATGCCTTTTCTCTCTCTTGGATTATGAGAGACCCTCTTTGCTTTGTTACACACACTCCTTCATTCATTCTCCCCTCTCCCATTTTCTAGCCATGGCCGGCCAATGAAGGGGGTGGGCTGTCCAACATTTTGAGTGTGGGTTTTTGGTTCATTTCATGTTGCAAAAATCCCACAAGATCAATCTCCAAAACTCCAAGTATCATTCCTCCACAAAATGCAACTCCATAACCCCAAATGAGACTTGAGCACTACACATTCTACAGCAAATCTTGGGCACGTCGACTAGCCAGCTTCGTGCCCGAGTTGCCTCGGTATTGAGGTGGGAGCCCGTAAAAGATGCAGACATGTGGTGCCCTTCCGGTAAGGAGGCGACGACCGGAGTTTCCGCAGGAGATCGGGACGACTACGAGAAGACCGGAGGACTCGGATCAGTCGGTATATCTCTCTTCCCCATCTTGTAGTTAGCTAGGACTAGTTAATGGTTCGATCCGGGTTTTAGTGTGCGGTGGTGCCAGTTCATGAAAAATTTAAGTATATCACCGCTTCCGCATTTTGGCCTCGGGATGGAGGCCGGGGCGCCGCCGTGCACTTACAGGCACAATTATCCTTGATTAATATTATTAACCATATTCCTCATTCTCATTAGGGTTTGGAAAAAGTCAACGGTCAACAACCCTAATGAGAATCCTCTGCCTCTGCCTCTGTCAACTATGCATACACACCCGCACCCGTGTTCCGAGGGACACGAATACAATGAGATAAAACCAATCCCAAAACATATAATAGGATCTGGCTTAAACCAAAGGCCGCTAGTAATAACTGCCCGGACACCGAACATGCACAAGTGCGCGGATGTGAACGAACCCTGTCGCAAAACCATGCGACCTCTACTCTGTTTTGCCCAAAGGAGAACAGCCCTCTGTGTGGGACTCTAAAGACTCGACACTACGCTGGCAGGGGGTTTAACCACAGGCCGCAAGCGGTACTAGCTGTACGTAACGGTCCCCAGGTAGAGGCCGATAAGAAGACTGATGAGGTGAACCCATCCGAACTCCTACTGAGCCTGAATGTGATAATCTCTGTACAGTCCGGTCTGTTCGTCTGAGAGTATCGCATGTCGGGCCTAGGGGGCAGTAAACGTCAATCCCCTAATAGCGGTACAAGTCGTGTCGGAGCGTAGCCCAGAACACCCTGAGATAACACTGGAAATGCTGCCAGTATATCTCGCTTACCCTGGCCAGGGACTTTGTGTAATGGCTCTCCTAGACACAGCACGATATCAACCCCCAATATCAGGAGAGACGAATCCTGTCTAACCGTCACTGCCTCCAAGTGCTTCGGGACTGCACCCAACTGCTACCTGTTTGCACGACTCATTTGAGCCGTGGTAGGGTAGCAATCTAAGAACAGTGGGAACACACTCGAGGCGAAGTGACAGTGTCAAGTCAGCGGACTAAGCTGTACTCATGTCACCTGGCAAATGATAACAGACAATAGGTATAGTACCAACCAACAGTTCCCGACGAGTCCTGTCCAGTGTACTCGTAACCTAACGAGCATCCGCATACTATCTCAAGTACGACGTACTAATGGCTGTGGGACAGACCATCTCCCTTGCTGGGATGAGAAGCGCATACGCTAGTCTACTCCGGAGTATCGATGCCCCGTCTCGATAATCCACGACTAGGGACCTGTATAAGGTGTTGGAGATAGTGCCCTCAGAGTCAATTATTGGATCACAGGCACATGATTGCAATGATTGAGGGAGGACCTATGCCGGTAGGACAATCTTACTCAAGATGATAGTATACTATCTGGTTTATCTTTATCATCGTGTACTGCTTTAGGTGACCTTACAGATCGCTATTACACGTTGATAGAGCCCCTAGGATTCTTGCTTGACTGCCAGCAGTATGATGGCGATCATATACGTGGGAGCTGGGGTCTATAAGCACATCCTTAAAAGGTCCTTAGTCGTGGGAGTTTCGAGACAGGGCATCGATACTCCAGAGTAGACTAGTGTATACAATCGAGACCCCGACGAGGGGCGGTGGCCGGTCTCACAATCCGCTGGTGTCAGTTGGTTCACCTAAGATGTATACAGGTGCTCATAGGGTTATGAGTACACCGGACAGGACTCGCCGGGATCATGTTAGTTGGTCTTATACCTGACGTCAGATAGCAGTTCCCTGGTGACATGTGTACAGGTTAGTTCATCGACCTGAGATCATCATTTGTCTCGTGTGAGTTCCCACTATGCTTTGATTACTACCCTACCACGGCTCAAAGGAGTCGTGCAAACAGGTTTTAGTTGGGTACAGTCCCGAGCCACATGGAGGCAGTGAGCGGATCTGCAGGGGTTCGTCTCTCCCGGTATTGGGTGTGAGGTCGCGCTGTGTCTAGGAGAGCCATTACACGAAGTCCTTGGCCAAGGCAGGAGATTTACCTGTAGGTATTCCAGTAATATCTCAGGGTGTTCTGGGCTACACTCCGACACGACTTGTACCGCTTTAGGGGGTCTGACTTTTACCAACCCCCTAGGCCCGCTTGTGATACTCATAGACGAACGAACTGGACTGTACGGATATTGTCACTGACAGGCTCAGTTGGGTGTCAGGATGAGTTCGCTCACAGACGTCCCTTTTGGTCAATAGCTGGTAGCCCGTCACGTATGGCTAATACCTCTGACGTGCTAGTGGTTAAATCGAGATCCAAAGTATTGACGAGTCTTTAGAGTCCCCCACAGACAGTTTCTCAAGTTTCGGGCAAAACGCTGTAGAGGTTGTATGCAGATATGGTAGGGTTCGATCATGTACGTGCGGTATTGTACGGATCATGATCGGACGGATAATACTAGCGAGCTTAGGTTTAAGCTGGATCCTAGTATTGTGCAGTGTGGATTTTGTCTCATTGCATTTGTATTCGGTCGGAATACAAATGCGGGTATGTATATACAGTCGCGGGGTTTTCCTGTAATTTATTACGGGATCAGTTTTTTGAAGTTGCCAGTTTGCATTCCGTTTCGGCCATATTTCCTTTATTCCTTCTTTGGCTGAATATTGGTGGGATGGGCTTATTTGCAAATGTGCAAATTTGAAAAGTGGAGTGTGTTATTTGTGATATGAGGCATCATGATGGTTCTAGCATCATTAGATTCTTTATGCATCTTTTCCTTTGCATTTATGAGAAAGGATTGGATTAGAAATTGAAGTGACATATTCTTCTCATTATCATACAATTTCTCCTCTTGCTTTATTCCATTCATTTTCCTTCCTCATTCTTGAGAAAGGCCGGCCACTTCATGGGGTGAGGTAATTCATTTTGGTGGGAAATTATTCATCTCATTTTGCTTGCCACAAAAAAATTCCATAGCCATCTCCAAAGTTCTTTTTTCCTCTTCCCTCTTTTAATGGCAATTTCTCAACCCCAATGAGACAAAGCTTTCTACACTTCATCTACAGTATTCTTGGACACGTCGACTCGCCAACTTCGTGCCCGAGTTGCCTCGGTCCAGAGGTGGGAGCCCGTAAAAGAACCGGGCGATGTGGTGCCCTTTCCGACGAGGAGGTGAAGATCGGAGATTCCGCGAGGAGATCGGGACGGAGGCCGAAGACCGAAGGGCACGGATCGCTCGATATAGCTCTCTATCCATTCTCTAGTATGCTAGTGGTAGGTTAATGGCCCGATCCGGGTTTATAGTCCGCGGTAGCGCCGGTTTCTGTTTTAAGAAAAGTTTTTGTTTCGGCATTTTGGTCTCGTTCAGACGGCCGGGGCGCTGCCGTGGCCTAACATGGTATCAGAGCCACGCCATTAACCTAGTCTAGCTTGCTCTAACGTGTTTACAAATTCGATCGAACGGATTTTCCAAAAACCCCATTTTCAAGTCCAAGTTTCTGTCGAATTTTTTCTGTGCTCAAAAAATTATTTGGTACATTGCAAAAATATGTGCAGGGTTTTTTATGCATTCTGTGAAAATTTAGCCGGCTGAAGTTACTGTAGCACGGCGGATCAGCGGCCAAAACCACGTTTTGGCCGCGGATCGGACGCCGAATTTTGGCTTCGCTGCATCAAATTTTTACAGTGGCTCTCTGACATGGAAATAGCATTTCTGGTATATTCTTTTTGGGCCCAGATGTTTTTGAGTGCTACAGTTGTACTTGGGGGCCCACTTCGGAAAATTTAGTCGATCGAAAATTTTAAACATGTTAGTTCACAGTATTTACATTATATCTGCGACCGTGAATGTCATTTGATCGGTAAATCCTGTCTAACTGCTATAGCCCTTTTAGACGGATTTGCGAACGTGACATTCACGTTGAAGTTCTGTGTTGTGCTGTGATGTTGCGGATTGGTCGTGGGGGATAGCCTGGATGCAATGGTAGTACAATTTGGTTTATTATGTACATTTGATATTGCGGGGCGAGCATCCGATATGTGGACTGCCGTCACTGCCTGTTTGTATATTATTCTTTTGGGGCACGACCTGGCTGAGGTCGATGTACCCGTTGTATGTATATTTTACTTTCTGTACTAGGATTACCCCGCGGTGGGGTGCACGGATAGCCGGGTTCTAGAGGGCAACAGGCCCGCATCTTATGGCGTTGAGACGGAGGGGGCTTTACTCTAGAATTGGCGGGCTATTCGCCGCACTTGTAGGGGGTACAGGTTGACCCAAGGAGGGGTGCCTAAGTTACCGGATTCCATGAAGTGCTGGGTGGTCCATTCGCGTTGCTGAAGGGGGCTGCCTCACTTCAGGTTTTGGCGGGTGACTTGCCGCGCCGTAGGGGTCTAGGATTTCATTGCGCAGGCTATCCACACGACCAGGGGAACGTCGGGTTTCAGTAGCGGCTCTATGAAACCCGGGGATCCCAGATATCTGTATTATTCTGTGATGCTTATTACATTTCTGTGATGTTGCATTTTATCACGCCTTGAGCGAATATTATATATTGATATATATATACTAGTAGATGTTGTATATGTTTTGCATCTGCGCTAGTCCAGTCCCTGCTCAGTCGTTAGTTAAGTAACCTAACGGGTGATGACGGGACCCAGTGGCGAATGCGGATGGCATATACGTACATCATTATTTTCGTTCTTTATTGGTGTGATCAATTGATGGGACTGCATTGATTCGGATCAATGCAAGTTAAACAAACCTAATCTGATGTTGTTGGAACATTTTTCAAAAAAAGCTGTTATTGCAAGGACGTTCTCTTTTGTTTTGCACAGTGGTATTCGGTTATGAATATCCAGCACCTCAGTCGACGAGGCAAGGGCCGAGATCCCTTCACCGGGAGTGACCCCTTGGACAGAAGTTTGCGTCAGGGTAATAACTTCACTTTAGCCGATTGCCTTTTTGCTTTGCATCGTGGTATTCGGTTGGAATATCCTGCACCTCATTCTACGGGGAAAGAGCCGAGATCCCTTCACAGGGAGTGACCTCTTTAGCAAAGGTTTTCGTCACTATATTTTTATATATAAAAAAAAGGCTATGCAGTTCCTTCAACGATATCAAGTTCATTACGTTAAAAGTTTTTCGCTAAAAACTAGACGTAGCCCTCCGTCATTTCTTACAAGTTTTACTTAGTATTCGTGCTGCATTTGTTGACTGTGTCAAGGCGTAGTGTGCGGTAGCTAAGTAGTGTTTGTTTGTAGCATATTAATGGGATTGGTTAGGACAGTCGTGCGGCCTTGTTGACTGTGTCAAGGGCTCGTACAGGTGGGTTTAATGCAATCCAGGATAATGACGGGTTGAACTTGACTAGGATTCTTTGATTTGTTGACTGTGTCAAGGTCACTTGGGTCCTAGGGGTAAAAGAAAATCACATCGGGAGTTTCTAAAGAAACTGAAACTTGCCAGGCATGCGCATACCTTCTGGAGTGTGGTAACGTGAGTGGATTCCGTCACGTTATCATGCGATGATAGTTGGATCCCGATTCCCACTGATGAGTTGGTTTACTCCTCGGGTGATCCCGACTAATTCTTCTTTCAGGTTTGGAGGAGAATTTGAGGTTACAGTGGGAGGTTTCCTGAATAGATAAAGTGACAACCATTCTGATTTAGGTTAGAGTGCACGCTGAGTGTTTCTTTTCTCTCTCTCTTTGGCAGCGACCATGACCCGACCCTTGACTATGACTCAGTGACCAAGATTAACCGAATCTTCTTAAACACTGGCTTTTGGATTGTCAGAGTTGCATACCTCATTGCCACTCCTACTTTTACCCTTTTCTCCAGGACACCCCGTATTACTACGAACGTCCACTTCCATTGGATAAAACCATCATATGGTTATATACGAACTCGAAGGAACTTGTTTCAGATTCGAGGATGGTTTCCGGTTCTGGAGAAAACGAATAGGACTATTCAGTTGTCTTTTCCTCTTACCTTCTCTCAGGTTGCGAGTGTTCCTTGGATTAGGACAGTACACCTATTACGCAAATTGGATAGTCTTCTTCCAAACCATAAGCAGGTGCCGACCGGTAGGGAATGAAGAAAACCAATTAGCCTAACGATTGTGTACAGAAGGTATTATGTAAAGACAAACAAATGGATTAGTAAGAGGGCAAAGCAAACTGCGACTGCTATTCACGACCAAACAAAGTATTTCATTACCACTCCCACTTCACCTTTGTATTTCTCCAGGACACTCCGTATCACTATGAAGATCCACAGTTATTTGGATATTCCATCGTATGGTTATATACGAACTCGAAAGGAACTTGTTTCAGTTCGGGGATGGATTCTGGTTCAGGAGAAATAGGAATAAGGATTATTCAGGTGTCTTTTATGTTTACTTTCTCTCGTGTTGCGAGTGCTCCTAGGATTAGGACAGTACACCCATTATGCTTATTGGATAGTCTTCTTCCAAACCATAGGCTGGTGCCGAACGGTAGGGAAGGAAGAAAACCATTTGGCCTAAAGAGGTGTGCAAAAGGTAACGACTAAAGACATATAAAGGGATTTGGAAAGGTGGCAAAGAATTATACGGTTACAGTTGTGAATCTGATAATGGAAGAGGCATTACTAGGAATACCAGAATACCCCTACGAAACATTTCAATGTTTCAGTTTCACAATGTACTGTTAAAAAAAACTGATTTCCCAATTAGCCCTTGCTCCAGGGTATGTATTTACCAGGTATGATTCTCACATCTGTATGGTTTTATAGATGATGAGTGGGAGTAAGTTATTGGGAATTAGGTGATCTTCCTCATTATATCGGAATTCGTTGTAATTGGTGATATTTGAGGAAATCGCCTGGGTTGTTTGCCGAACGGCAAATATTTGGTTTTGAATATCCGTCGTTGTTCACCGATTTCAAATTGATATATCTGTACGTCTATTTTTATAGAGTGAGATATACCTTTTTGAAATTATGTCTATGACATTTACCTATATCAGTGGATGGTTAGGTAAGGAGTATTAAACAGCGGTGTAATTCTTCTTAACCATAAGTACATTTTTCAACCTACGACACACAGAGAATGAGTTATTAGACTCACGAGACTTATACAGAGTATTGTATGTTATCCAGTATCCATTAGGACAGAGGGGTTGGTACTCGTACTATATTCTGTTTACTTTTGACTTCTCTAGTTCTTAGACATGTGTTTCGTAGAAATGCAGGTTCTGAGTTTTGAGAAGTTATAGGTATAAGAGTAAAGTAGAGAACCAGGTGTTGCAAGTATCGGGATTCTTCAAGGTGATCGAAGATGTAGATACTTGTGAATGGTATTCAGTTGATAGTAATGATTAAGAGAACTTGCTTCTCTTTCAGGTTACTCATAATTGGAAGTACTCCTAAGTTGAGTAATGCTAATCGGCCTCTCTCCATTTAGTTGACTTGCACTGGAGACAGCTGCATGATTTGAATCTGGTTCAATTAAATCAGTGCCTCTGTTTCTGTATTGGATATAGAACAGTTCGTATCTTAACGATGTTAAGGTACGGGGAGTTGTCCGGCTTATGCTTAAAACCAGACTCCGGATAACTCAAGGCTTGTTTCTGTAATGGCTGTTTGTAGGTTGACCCGGGCTATGACGAGGGTTGATTTTCTACCATCTGGAAGATCAATAGTGATATTGTTCTTGACTCGCCACAGTTTTAATAAAAATGGATTTTTTCATAAAACAGAAGTGGGAGTATGGTAGAACTGGAAGTGATTCCAGAACCGCAAATGATTACTGAAGATTTGATAAGAACCTAAAGATTCAATCTGGTTTGACATTCCATTAGCCACTCCGTAGACATGATGGGTAACCTCAGGCACCCGAGAGGTACTCCAGTAGCCTCAAGGATGGTGACAGGGAGATTCTTGTTTACCCAGACTTGCCATTGCTGTTGTTCCAGACTGTGAGACCCGGCAGGAGGATGAGTATAGCGTCGTTCTAAACAAGTTTTAGAAGTGTACGTGTATATTATTCTGCCAGAGGGTTGTCGTAGTCAGTGGAAGCAGTGGAAGTATAGTGGACAAGTGGCTTATGTCTAATTATAAACTAAAGCAGATATAGCGGAGATAGATTATCTATTTCTAATGTGACAGTCATAGGTTTGACTTCATCAGAATAGGGGATGGATCTGTTAAGAAGGTAGTAGGGTGTGATGTCCTGGTATTTGGATGACATACACAGAGCAGGAAGTGAAATTCCTATACTACGATCGGTTATACTTTGGCTGTCACACGGTGGTTTCTCCACATGGGACTTGGATATTATATCAGATATTCTGGTTAGTAGATCTATGGTTTTAGATCTAGATTTGGGAATTTTCCCAATCAGGGTACTTAGACAGCATTCTATGAGTATTTAGAATGGACGACTCCTGGCACAGTAGTGTACCTGCAGGTGATGGAGTCACCCTCTCTAAAGGTGTCTTACAGACTAAAGGGGAGAGGGATGTGCATGATTGGCAGATCACTTGCTTAGGCAATTGAGTCAATCATGAGATATCAAGTACCACACCAGATGTTGTTCTTGCAGTAGATGCAATAAGTTGATATTGATCCAATCCTGGAGAAACATTCGGAAGCAGTTTTAGAACATAAGTGGATGTTCTAGGGATATGATAACGTCAGCCTCGTTCGGGAGACGGTTATCATTCCAGGCTTCCAAGGTGACCTGGACGACAGAGTGACTGTCAGAGTTATAGTTTTCCCTCTGACGAGGGGCGGTATTTTAGACAGGTGGTCCAGGCGGATACTGAGGGAGGCATGGCGCAGGATACTGATTAAGTTCAGTTGATAATAGAGTCTAAGAAATTTGGATTTGGAGTTCATTTCTGAACTAGGTCCCATCAGACATCCAAACATATTCTAAGACAGGTATTGCTCATTTCGTGAGATGGCTTTCTCCGCGAACTTGAGATAAAGAGAGACATAGAAAGAAACATCAGAGCTGATCCACTCACTGAGGCTATTCCTCGAACGCAATAGTTACGCAAACGGGCTTCGTGAGACTAATTAGTAGAGGAGTTGGGTGTTCGGTATCACACGGGCTGTGAGTATGCGACATCGCAATAATTAGCCTTGAGTGCAAGTGGGAGATTGTTGGAGATAGTGCCCTCAGAGTTAATTATTGGATCACAGGCACGTGATTGCAATGATTGAGGGAGGACTTATGCCGGTAGGATAGTCTTACTCAAGATGATAGTATGCTATCTGGTTTATCTTTATCATCGTGTACTGCTTTAGGTGACCTTACAGGTCGCTATTACACGTTGATAGAGCCTCTAGGATTCTTGCTTGACTGCCAGCAGTATGATGGCGATCATATACGTAGGAGCTGGGGTCTATAAGCACATCCTTAAAAGGTCCCTAGTCGTGGGAGTTTCGAGATAGGGTATCGATACTCCAGAGTAGTCTAGTGTATACAGTCGAGACCCCGACGAGGGGTGGTGGCCGGTCTCACAATCCATTGGTGTCAGTTGGTTCACCTAAGATGTATACAGGTGCTCATTGGGTTATGAGTACACCGGAGAGGACTCGCTGGGAACATGCTAGTTGGTCTTATACCTGACGTCAGATAGCAGTTCCCTGGTGACATGTGTTCAGGTTAGTTCATCGACCTGAGATCGTCATTTGTCTCATGTGAGTTCCCACTGTGCTTTGATTACTACCCTACCACGGCTCAAAGGAGTCGTGCAAACAGGTTTTAGTTGGGTACAGTCCCGAGCCACATGGAGGCAGTGAGCGGATCTGCAGGGTTCGCCTCTCCCTGTATTGGGGGTGAGGTTGCGCTGTGTCTAGGAGAGCCATTACACGAAGTCCTTGGCCAAGGCAGGAGATTTACTGGTAAGTATTCCAGTAATATCTCAGGGTGTTCTGGGCTACACTCCGACCCGACTTGTACCGCTTTAGAGGGTCTGACTTTTACCAACCCCCTAGGCCCGCTATGCGATACTCATAGACGAACAGACCGGACTGTACGGATATTGTCACTGACAGGCTCAGTAGGGTGTTAGGATGAGTTCGGTCATAGACGTCTCTTTTGGTCAATAGCTGGTAGCCCGTCACGTATGGCTAATACCTCTGACGTGCTATTGGTTAAATCCACAGCCAAAGTATTGACGAGTCTTTAGAGTCCCCCACAGACAGTTTCTCAAGTTTTAGGCGAAACGCTGTAGAGGCCATATGGAGATATGGCAGGGTTCGATCATGTACGTGCGGTATTGCATGGATCATGATCGGACGGATAATACTAGCGGGCTTTGGTTTAAGCCGGATCCTAGTATTGTTGTCACGACCTGAAAGTACGGAACGTGACCGACGTCTAGAGGCGCAACGTAACCTAAGTAAGCCGAAACCCAGAAATCTAAACCATAAAAGAAGAAGAAGTAAAGGAAAACATGTAGAAAACAAGTTTAAAAGCAACATCCAATTTCTCAAAAATTTCGGCAGAGTCTCCTTTGTAAAAACTGGCCCCAAACGGGTACAAACAAGAATAATATATATACAAACAATAAAAAGCATCCCCAAACGGGAGCTAGCTCTACGCCAAAAGACGGAAACAACTACACCAATGCACAATAGTATACAACGCCAAAGGACGAGGCTCAAAACTTAAAAGAAAACAAATCCACCAGATACCATAATAATACAATCGCGACTCTAAGGTCGAAATAAATAACTGGTCCAGTAAACTATCAAGTAATACAAGTTTGGTTGATGGAGCTTACTAGATACAAATGAAATAATAAAAAGTACAACGGCGGTCTAGATACAAGTGAACCAACCTACCGTGCAAATCACCCTGAATGAATTGATGTGCCAGCAAGCTGCCAGGGAAACCTGTACATCGAACCTGTAATAAAATTTGGCACAACGGGGGTGAGTTGCCAACTCATGAGTAGAAGATATCTACGAAAAGAAATCGAATACACGACGTTATCCTAGGTCATAATAATACACTACTATATCACCAGTCATCTAGTAATGGCAGGGTAATAAACTACGTGTAAGTGCAATTGCTCCGTGCTAGCGTCAGTGCCTCAAATAGTAATATGTCATGTGAATGAGTATGCATGCACCATGAATGTAAAATAGCCAATCCTGAAATCTGGATATATCTGTATAAGAAATCTTTAGCTTTTATCATGGTAAAATTTGTATAGAAATCTGAAATATCAACGATGAAATCCATGGAAATCCGTGTCAAGCATAGACACAAAACATGTAAATCTCAAGTCTCAATACCTCATAGTCTCAATATCTCATAGTCTCAATATCTCGGGCTCCGTCAGTCCGGATCAGCCCATATCATCAAATCTCACGACAACGGTCGGTATCCTCCGGATATTCGCCGCGCCAGACATCACCGGTAGGTAGTCCTCCCCTGCCAGGCTCATCGTCTACAACTCGATCTTCTTGCCCCGGGGTACCATACCGGGCCCACCATGTACCCGAGACGGTTCATCCACTCCTCGAATCGGGTCTCGAAATCCAACAGAAAACATGAAACCTCATGGTGGACGACACATACATAACGAAAAAACCGCAACTTATATTTTAAAAAGAGAGGAGGAAAGAGAGAAGTTTTTATATATATATATATATTATTGCGGTTTTCCCCAAAATCCAGAAATCTCATAGAAATCCAAAATCCCAAAATCATGAGTAAGTAAATGATAAATGTCGGCATAAGCCCCATAATACCGCATGATAACATGGAAATGTGAATGCATGAAATGTCTAAATAATAAATGCCATGTCTAGACTAACACCAGAGAGTAATCACAATATTATATCAATCTAGCTGTTAGCTGATTCTATCAATAAAAAGATAATATGTTCTAAAGTGTACGTGACATAGCAATTACTGATGATGATGTATGTGAGCCGGCAAATAAGTGTGTGTGGAATATGCGGATCATCGGTACTGGTGCTGGTGTCCTAACAGGCAGAGTTTTATACTGATTATAGAAACATATGTATGAACATGCAGCATGATGATTACGGTCTGAATGTAAAGACGGATGTGTATTAACCGCTCATTTGATATACAAGTATAACTACAACTATATGACTCGAGCCTAAACTAGTGTCCATCTAACCTCATAAGGAACTAAACCTAAGAAACTAGTCGATAAGAAATAAGAGTCCACCTACGGTCTGAGTCCATATCTCTAATAGTCGGCAATCCAGCCTCAATAGCGTCACGTACGTAGTACGGCTTCCTCAAATCAAGAGTGCGGATCAATCATCACATCTATACCCCGTACGGTAAAATCCATCGTACGGCATCCCAATATCGGGGTACGGGTCAAGTATCACCTACGTGTCTCATCATTCGTATAATATCATCATCAAATCATGTCATGATCAAGGTACTGTACTGTAATCGCATACATCAATCATATATCATTGCCAGCATAAATATACATCGTTAATTTATCCTCAGAAATATCATGTCACATGTATCATATTGTGATTAAGTTACCCTTATATCATATCGTAATCAAGTCACACCTATATGATATCGTAATCAAGTCACACCTATATGATATCGTAATCAAGTCACACATATATCATATTGTAATTTCAGGCACATGTTACAGTCCGGGTTCTATTTTAGAGTCCCATGTACCTCAATATCATCTCCACCCATTATTATTTAAGTATACCTATTCATTATCTCATTTTCTAATGATCCGCTAACATCATAACACGACCGTATAGCCAAGAATCACGACATCAAGCCCAGTTATATTGTTTCATCCCCGTGTATCATATCACATCCTTGTATCACATATACGTGTTGTGTATATATATATATATATACCTACACCTAGTCCTATAAATATATACACATACACGTATACACCACGTCGAGTTTCTGTGTGTGCGTGTGTGTATCTACCTGAAACCTACGAATCTCCTTCAAGATATTCATCCTCGGGTAAGGTCTTTCTAAATCAATCTAATCCAACCTAAGGTCATTACTAGGGTCCTACTCACCGAAATTCTAAGGTCACGTCTGGCTTCCTAATGACAATAAGTACTATTCCTATTCTACGTTTGCGGGGGTGCTAAACGCCATCCACCCGACTTCCTCCCGTAGATATACATCTATTCACCTGGTCCTTGTCTGCCGAAGACGATGTCGCCCTCCTCTTCTTCCTCGTCCGAAGTCCACGCGAGGGGTACCTATACGCAAACATATATAATATCGTAAACTGAATCACGGACAAAAATCAAAACGACGCACGAAACACGCATAGGTTAAAACCTATGCCCCGCTCATGCAAAAGAACCAAATATCGCTCGATATCGGCGTACAAACGCCGATTGATCGAGGTAAACATCAATAAACAACTCATAGTTTCAAAACCCATTATTTATATTATAAAACCTGGTTTAAATCATCGAAACCCTAAAGTCGATCAAATCGTCCAATTTGAAAAAAACCTTGAAAATGTCAATTTACCGTTTTACTCCAAAACTTGATGTTTAAAAAAAACTAATGGTCATAATATTCATTAAATAATATAACTAGATTATAGAAACCATTACCATATTTTTATTACACTAATTTGGATTAAATTGTAAATTCTAGTTTGCAATTTAATCAATTTTAACACTTTGCAAGCAAAATTTCACAATATCACAACTAAACTTGATTTGCATGAATTAACCTATTAAACTACAATTCATGATGATAATAATATAATTAAATCATAATTTAGATTTTAAATCTCATTTATTTAAGAATTTTCTAAAATCTAGTTAACAAAATTGCATTTTTCTCACAATTTCTCAATTATCAATAAAAACTAGTAACCAAATTAAGTTTTTCATTCCACTAACAAGTTAATATCCCCATTAAAACCACCATCTAGTTTTACAAACATTAATTGGAATTTTATCTCACCAATATATACAATATATAGAAATCTAGTTTGCAAAAATGGTTTAATTTAAACAATTTTGGATAAACAATTTACAATATATCATCCATACAAGATTTTCCACTTCTAAAAATGTTAAACTAGTTATTATAACTCTACTTAATTAATAAAAACCATAACTTGATTTTATAAACCCTAACATGAATTTTGAAATTTGTAGATAGAATTAATTTATTAAATCTAATTATGCTAGAATGAAATATTTAATAACAATAAATCATAAGAATGAAATTTATACCTCCACATGTGAGTCCAACCATGAAAATTTGCCTCCAAAAAGAATGCTTTCCAACTCCAAAATCCATGTAAAAATGAGCAAAGAATAGAGGGTAGGAATTAATTAGGATTTTGTGGGTGTTTTATTGAATTTTTGATGAATTTTGATGGATTTTTGTAACAAAATCAAGTGGGGAAAATGGGGGGCTGCCATGGAGAGGAGGCCGGCCATATTAGGGATGAAAAGGAGAGAAAGAAATGAATGAGGAATGGTGTAGAAAGTTCTCCAAAATATCACCTTCTTTATGTCTTTTCATGAAATTCTTTATTTAATAATTTTCTTCTTATAAGAATTGACCCTAGAAAACTCTAGAATCATGAAAATATTTGAAAAAGAATTTTTCATAAAAACAATTGATTCTAATATGTAATGGTTCATTTTTGCAAATTAAACCCATTCAAATTTGTAATTTACACTAATTTAGTGTATAAATAAAGTTTATGTTAATATTTAAAATAATTAATTTAGGAAAAATATTTAATTAAACTAAAAATTTATAAGTGACTAAATAAACACCATTTACTAGTAATTACATAATTAAAATAGATATTTTTAAATTTATAATGAAAAATAATTACGGTTTAGTTTTACGAAAACTACGTTTTACTTTACCGAAAATCATAAAATTCACTTAAAGAATTTTATTTATTTATTTATTTTAAAACGTTACAATCTTCCCCCCTTTAAGAAATTCGGTCCCCGAATTTAAATTAAAACTCCCCCCAATTACTAAAACATTCAGCCAAAACACTCAAATCGTCGGGGCTCCGAAATCATCAATACACAACTAAAATCAACCCCGTCAAGCATAACGCAATCATCGGAGTTATGGAGAAAATAAAATATCAAAACCCGATACGAAAACCAACATAATATACATCAAAACTATAACTTATATATAGTGCACATCGTAGTAAAATCGTCTAAATATCTGGATAAAGAAGCATGCAAGAACCCCCTTTTGAAAATCGCCGTGTGATGCACGTGTCACGGCATAAGTAGCGGACGTTTATTTTAAAAAAATAACTATACATATATATCTTTTATTTAACATACACGTCCCGCCTGGTTACTGAATTAAATAGTAATGATTATAAAAATATACTGCTCAAACTGAAATCAATCCCAATCACGTGATAAAAATATCATGTGCGTCCGGTGCGCACTGAAATCAAAACCAAATACAGATGCCATGAATACACACAAAAACAAAACTGAGTGCAACAGGTGTGCACCAAAAACATCTGTCAAGTGCAACGGGCGTGCACGACTCTAATATCAGGTGCATCTAATCTGCACAAAACCCCGATTTAGTGCATCTGGTGTGCACAAAATCGCATCAAGTGCGCCAAGTGTGCGCAAGAATCTCAATCAGGTACACATGGTGCACAAAAACATACACCGAATATCAAAATCGAAATCACAGTACGAAAATGCATAAAAACTAGGTCGAAGCATATGTCAAAATCATGTGTAACCCATATGCACGAAATCAAATCAAAATCTCAAAATTTATAAAACCAAATCGAGTATACTGGGTAGGTACAAAACAACATCAGTACAACCGATATACGAAACACGCATAGAATATAATGAATGTACACATAAGAAATACCAATCGTAGAACAAAATCCTGAAAATACCAAAATCCAATCAACGGAAATATGAAATTCAAATCACCAAATCACAGTCGTAAACACTAGCGTCAATCTACGCCTCTTCCCTCTGATGTCGACTGCTTCGAACTCGTCTCTTCGTAGCTGTGCTGACTGCGCTACCAACGGCAATACTCGTATCTAGAGTCTCCCACGTAATCTATCCCTCCACCTGATATCCGGACTACATTAAACTTTTCGATCGATTCATCAAAACCCCATAATTCCCCGAGAGCTCAACACTCAAGTACAGTTTAAAATATCCAGTACATACCCCAGCATCCGCGGACCAGCCGTAGAAGGGCAAACCCAAGCCTCACTAATGGCACTGCGGAACTGCCGTAAACTCTAAGGTTCAAGGGCGTTCTCGTGGTCATTATGTCGAGTTAGGGTTTCATTCTTCTAGAGGGTCCATAGAAATACCTGCATGTTCTTCCGAATACTTTAAACTTGGGAAAATGGGTTTCTGACAATCGTTCGAATCCTTTAACTTCGTCTGGACGGCATATGAATACCCTTCGTCCGCACGCTAAACAATGCTTCAATCCTTAAGAATAAACGATACCCTAATGGTTATCGCATTCGAGCCGCAGCTCCCTCTGCCAGTGCGCCTATGGTAACAGAAACCACCATCCGATATCGACGAAGATAGATCAAGGAACGAATGAAATGCGGTGCAAAGAAATGTACATCCTAAGTCTACTTAAGAAGAGTAGCGTATCGTAAGTATGCCGCGGATCATACCCACGGTGCGTCACTCTACCTAAGTCGCCTACTCCATCAACCAAGGGTCACCCTAGACATATACAAAGGTTAAACCTAGCGTTCTGATACCAACTTTGTCATGACCCGAAAGTACGGAACGTGACCGGCACTTAGATTACGAAGCGTCTAGAGGCCTAACCTAACCTAAGTAAGACGAAACCCAGAAATCTAAACCATAAAAGAAGAAGAAGTAAAGGAAAACATGTAGAAAACAAGTTTAAAAGCAACATCCAATTTCTCAAAAATTTCGGCAGAGTCTCCTTTGTAAAAACTGGACCCAAACGGGTACAAACAAGAATAATATATATACAAACAATAAAAAGCATCCCCAAACGGGAGCTAGCTCTACACCAAAAGGCGGAAACAACTACACCAATGGACAATAGTATACAACGCCAAAGGGCGAGGCTCAAAACTTAAAAGAAAACAAATCCACCAGATACCATAATAATACAATCGCGACTCTAAGGTCGAAATAAATAACTGGTTCAGTAAACTATCAAGTAATACAAGTTTGGTTGATGGAGTTTACTAGATACAAATGAAATAATAAAAAGTACAACGGCGGTCCCGATACAAGTGAACCAACCTACCGTGCAAATCACCCTGAATGAAATGATGTGCCAGCAAGCTGCCAGGGAACCCTGTGCATCGAACCTATAATAAAATTTGGCACAACGGGGGTGAGTTGCCAACTCGTGAGTAGAAGATATCTACGAAAAGAAATCGAATGCACGACGCTATCCTAGGTCATAATAATACACTACTATATCACCAGTCATCTAGTAATGGCAGGGTAATAAACTACGTGTAAGTGCAATTGCTCCGTGCTCGCGTCAGTGCCTCAAATAGTAATATGTCATGTGAATGAGTATGCATGCACGATTGTTCGATCGGAAAGTTTGACATTTTCTATTTATCCGGAATGTGATACAATAATTGGAATTCACAAGTAGTTATGAGATAACTGAATGAATATTATATATCTAGCGGTTTAGTCTCACTTGATCGGTTGCCACGGAATTTTGATGTGATCAAAAGTCCGTCGCAATCACATAGCGTACGCGGATACTCGCCGGGTAAACTTAATAGACAGCCTCACTCCATAACCCCGACCAAGAGACTGTAGGAGAACCCCGTCGCCGAAAGCATCCATTCGGGTGCTCGCGACAGCGGTGTTCCGCCTTAGTGCACTTCGTCGGCGGCATCGGGGGTGCAGCCGTCTACTGAAGTTTGCGACGAGCATTCGATCAGGATGTCGGGAATCTTGTTGAATTGCCCGACTTGATATTGAAAAGAGTTTTCGATAATGAGACTAAAATGCGGGGTTTATAATTGTTAGGCATGCGATGTGTAAGGAATTCATTTGGTTAGGCATGCGATGTCTAAAGAGTTTGCGGATTCCAACTGTTGTAGTTTTACACTTTCTTTTCTGTGACCGTAAATATAATATGTGATATCGCCGGTTTCGTTGCTATATGTCAACGACAATTGGGATACGCATGTTTACTTACGTTGAT
Source organism: Agapanthus africanus (assembly GCA_030015575.1). Classification (NCBI taxonomy): domain Eukaryota; kingdom Viridiplantae; phylum Streptophyta; class Magnoliopsida; order Asparagales; family Amaryllidaceae; genus Agapanthus; species Agapanthus africanus. Next base: position 309,638,780 of record CM057343.1, on the reverse strand, counting down.
GACATGTGATGTTATGTGTTGCTGGATATGTTATATTGGATCGCCGTGTTTGAATAGCCGGGTTTTTTTTTAATGTGAGATGAGTGTTTTTCATTTTCATTCATGTAAAAACTTGTATGTAATATTCTTTTATTGGGGCACTTCCAGGTTGCGGAAGATGTCACCTTTTGTATATTATTTACTTTTCCGCACTAGGATAGACCCAAGGAGGAGAGCATAAGTAACCGGGTTCTGGAGTTTAGTGGGAGACCAACTCGAGGAGTCGAGTCCGGGTCTCCTAACTCTAGAATTGGTAGGGTTGCTTGTCGCTCTCGTAGGGGTCTAGGGGTGTGGGTTTGGCAATTCATCGCGACCGTGGAATCCGTGTTTTATACTGGCTCGTATTGAAAACATGGACGTCCTAGTATATCCAATGTTTTATATGTTTCTTCTGCTGCGTTATCTATGATGTGATCCTTTGATATGTTGTGATAGATACTGTATATAGTATATATGATATATTATATAGACGTTACTTATGTTTTACACCCGTGCTAGCCCTGCCCCGCTCTGCCGTTAGTTACCTAACCTAACGGTGCACGGGGGGACATCGAGGCGAATGCGGATGGAATAAGTGTACGTCGTATTTATCTGTGATGTTTAGGTAATTTAAATGATGGGACTTCATTAATGTGATTGATGAAAGTAAAAGAAACCTAAAGATGTTGTAGAATCGAATTTCAAAAATAAAACAGGTAGCTAGAGTTCTTGCTTTGCACAGCGGTATATATGATAGATCCTGCAACTTATTCGATGAGGAAAGGGCCGACGATCCCTTCACCGGGAGTGACCCCTTTAGCAATAACTGGCAGATGCTACACACTCGGTTTATTTTTTGATTGCTTCTATAGTTTCTGCTTTGCACAGTGATATATATGATATATCCCGCACCTCATTCGACGAGGAAAGGGCCGACGATCCCTTCACCGGGAGTGACCCCTTTAGCAAAACTAGAAAAACCTAAAAAACACTCCATTTTAAAATCATTTGATTCTACAACGATATCAAGTTCATTATGCAATAGGTTTTCAGAAAAACCTGTCATAGCCCTCCGTCATTTCAGATAAGTAGTAGTTAGTACTCGTGCTGCGTTTGTTGGCCTTTGTCAAGGCGTAGTGTGCGGTAGCTGACTGGTGCTTATCTGCTTATGCATATGATGCAGATTAGGTTAGGGTAGTCGTGCGACCTTGTTGGCCTTTGTCAAGGTTTGCGCGGGTGGGTTTAATTCAATCAGGAAATGACGGGTTGATCTTGACTAGCATCCTATGGTTTGTTGGCCTTTGTCAAGGTCATAGGAGGTTAGGGGTAAAATTATCGGGAATTTCAAGTGTTGAAATTTGCAATGAGATTGCATACCTTCTATGAGATAGTTGGATCCCGATACCCACTGCGAGTAAGAGTTACTCCTGGGAGAGTTTTACACATTACAATTAGCCGATCAAGTAGGTGTCTAGAAAGGTGTTAACGAGGTTACGCCTCTGGAAAAACGAGGTTTACTGTAATTAGGTTCGTGCGAAAGCACGGGGGACCTCCCTCAAAGTACCGACACTGGCCTGGCTGAAAGATTGGCGAACTTGTAGCGCGTAATTAATCCCGGCTAGTCTTTCCTTTTAGGGTTTGTAGGAAGATTTGATTAAAACAGTGGGACCATCCTGATTAGATAAAATTATAACCAATCTATTCTTGCAAGAGCGCACGCTGAGTGTTTTCTTCTCTCTCTCTCCAGGTAGCGACCATATCACGCCTTAATCAAGATAATAATACGGAATATTGACCGAACCCGCTTGTTATACTGAGCTGGGAAACGTTGGTCTCGCTCCAACTTATAAATGTTATAAGACAGAGCAGGAAATTGGGGAATACCAGATTTCCCGTGCCGCCCAAACGAAGAAAGTGCATGCTGATGCATCATCTTCGGGTGTGTTCATTACAGAGAACTGTTTCTCAATGTCCTTTACGTCCTGGGTATATGTTACCGGATCAGGATCCCACATATGTAATATATTACATGGGCTACAGAAAGGTAGAGAACTGAGGACGGGTGATAAGTTTCATGAGCCAGAAAACGGTGCAAGTGTTGCAGCCAGGTCTGTTGGTCACTGTCACCCTGTATTACCAGTACATTGATTCTGAACGAATGTTATTAGATACCGAACCTGATATACAAAATCATATCAGTCTCTTTATTAGTAAAGAAAGGATATAATTTTGTATTGTTGGATAATGTTTTGAACATTTCCTGTATCAAAAGTTGATCGGTTCAGGCACGTTATCTAAAAGCATTGATGTTCTAAATCAAACTACAGTTCTTAGTATATAGAACACACACGAGAGGAAGAGTTCAGAGATGAACGGATCCTTCTTGAGGTATTGTAGACTAGGTCATATCAATGCGACCCGACTAGCTAAGTTGCATATAGATGCATATTTAAATCTGTTTGAATTTACATCTTATGAAACTTGCCAGTCATGTCACAAAGATAAATGACCATAGCTCTGTTTAATGGAAACAGAGAAAGAGTTAGTGAACTTTTGGGATAATACATGTTGATGTATGAAGATCCCCTGTCTACACATACCAAGACCGGTTCTTTGTACTTCATTACATTCTCTGATGATCTCTCAAGATTCAGACATATGTTCCTGTTGAAACACAAGTCCGAACCTTTTAAGATATTCACAGAATATAAGTTAGAAGTAGAGAACCAATGAGGGTATAAGTATTATGTCCTTTGATGTGATCAAGGAGGAGAATACTGGAGCATGGAATTCTTGGACTTTTCTAAAGGAGAATGAGATTCTCTCTCAGCATTACTCCTCCGTATACACCATAGCACGATGGTATATCGGGGCGGAGCAATTGCACCCTATTCGATATGGTGCGCTCTATGATGAGTACTACTGAGTTACCTATTTCCTTTTAGGAGTTATGCGCTTGAGAAGCTGCATACCTATTGAATAGGGTTCCAATCAAATCAATTGCTTACCATTTCATATGTGATATGGAAAGGGAAGAGCCAAATCTTAAGTTTGTTAAGATTTGGGGTTTTCCGGCCTATGTCTAAAAGCAAAAATCCGGACAAGCTCGAGTCAAGGTCTGTTATGTAAAACTGGAAGGGTTCCAGCTATACAAACTGCAGCTGATGATTTGAAAGAGCCAAAGGATTCAATAGTTACCAACGAAGCTCAGCCTCTCCACCGATCTAGTAGGGTTCCTCACCCACCTGAGAGATACTCCTGTTTCTCTATGACAGTGGGAGCGAGGATTGCATCATGAGATGATGACCCAACTAGTTTCGAGCTGGCCATCAGGAGTGGGACTCTGTAAGAATGGCTGGATGCTTAGCGATCTGAGATAGAATCCTTATACACCAACAAAGTATGGACTTTGGTTGCTTTATCTGAAGGGTTAATTCCCCATCAGGAGCAAGTATATCTTGAGAAGATTACTTGGTGTACTTGGAAAAGTTGAGACTTTCAAAGCTAGACTTGTTAAAGGTTTGCATCATTGACCAGGTATGGATTTTGTTGAAACCTTTTCTAAGTAGCTATGCTTAAGTCCATCCAGATCCTACTTGCCACGGCTACATACCATGACTACGATATCTGGTGGTTTGGTGTCATGACAGCTTTTCTAAATGATGTTTTGGAAGAGAGCGTCTATAAGTATATAGCCAGAGGGCCTCGTAGACAGTGGGAGCAGCGGAAACGTGTGCAAGATGTTTTATGTGATAAAACAGGCATCGCGGAGTTGGAACATCTATTTTGATGTATTAGTCAAAGAGTTTGACATCATCAAAATGGTAGATGAACCTTGTATAAACAAAAAGGTAGTAGGGAGTATGGTGACGATCCTCGTAGAGTACGTGGATGACATACTCTTGATAGGGAAGGAGTTTCCTATGCTACGCTCGATCAATCTCCGCTTCTCACAATGATTCTCCACATAGGATCAAAGTGATACCTACTAAATCCTGGGTTTTGGATCTATGAGATAGATCTAAATGGATGTTAGGATTCTCACTAGATGTAGTGAGATGGTATCAATCGATCCTGGGGAGAATCACTGGAAGTGTTCCAGGATGATAAGGACGACTGAATGTTAGTCACAGGCATTGTCTTTACCCTCTATGGAGGGACGGTATATTGGAAGAGTTCCAAGCTAGATACCGTGACATACTAGACGATTAAAGGTAAGATACATCGCTACTTAAGATGCTACCAAAGAGGCTGTCTGGGTGTATATTAGTTCTTGAGATGAACTTAGTTCCTCCCATTGTGTGACAATGGAGTTGTGGCTTAGGCCTAGGAAAGCCCGTCCTATCTGTGATCCAGACATATTCTGAGGCAGTGTCACCTGATCATGGAGATAGTTGATCTCCAGGGTGATCGAGGTTAGGAGAGTAGACTCAGAGGACAACACGGCAGATCCACTCACAAAGGCCTTTTCCCAGAGAGAGACTTTTATGGGATGGTTGAGTATGAGATACTACAACCACTGCTACAGATGGCCCTAGTGCAAGTGGGAGATTGTTAGTTATATGTATGCCCTAGAGGCCATTACTATACATAGGATGTATATTGTAGTGGATGCTTCGACATATATAGGGAGGACTTTCTTTCTCGACATGATAGTATACTATCTGGTTGATCTTTACCTTAACGTGTACACTGATTGTCTCTCTGTTACATGTTGGTAAAGCCCTTAGGATGTGTACTTGACTACCTGGACTATGATGCGGATCATACTAGTGGGGACATGGTAGTCTATAAGTACATCCTTCAAGGTCCCTAGTCGTGGGTGTATCGAGATGGGGCATCGATATACCAGAGTAGACTAGCGTATACCTTCTCGACCCATACAGATGGGTGATGGATGATCCTATATCCATTGGTGTTTGACATCAGAGATGATATACGGGTGTCCAGTGGAGACTGGGTACATTGGACGGATTCGCCGAGAACTCCCAGATGGTATTATACCTCACGTCAGATGGCAGTTCTCTAGTGACACTGTTACAGAGTAGTCAGCTGACCCGAGATCGTCATAGAGTCTTGTGTGATTCCCACTGTGCTTTGATTTCCACCTTACCACATCCAAGAGGGCGTGCAAAATGGTGGTTTTTGGGTACAGTCCCGAATCACATGGAGGCAATGAGCGATAGGAGGGGATTCGTCTCTCCCGGTATAAGGAGTTGATGTTGCGCTGTGTTCGATTGGCTATAACCGAAAATCCCTGGCCAGGGTTGCTGAGATTTACTGGTAAGTGTTACCAGTAGTTTCTCAAACAGTTATAGACCTCATATCGACACGACTTATCGAGCTGCTGGGGTCTGACGTTTACCACTCCTAGGCAAGATATGCGACATATCAGGCGAACAGACCGGACTGTACGGTAAGTGTTACTGGTTGGATTCACATGAGTGTGAGCGGGCTTGCTCGTCGATCTTCTGATCGCTCAATACCCGGGTGGCCGTTACGTTTAGCAGACCGCTTGCGGCTTGTGGGTGTTTGATATAATCATCACCTACTGCCGGCGTATTGACGAGTCTTTAGAGTCCTACACAGAGGTTTCCTGGCTCAAGCGAAATGAAATAGGAGCGCATATGAGATATGTGCGGGACCGAGAATAATGCGTGTATATGATACCGTATTCTATTCTCGCGATTAATGTATCGATTGGTTGTATACGATATAACCTAGTTATCGAATCGAGGATTGATTCGATAAGTCGATACATTGGATATTAGTCGGTCATATGCGATATGACCGGATCGTTAAATCAAGTGTTGATTTAATGATTTGATGTATAATTATATATTAGATATATTACTTTACATTAACTAGTATTTGTTCACTTAAAATGGATTTTCTCACTTGATGTGCACATTGTATATGTGATATATTTTTGTGCACTTGATTGTATCATGTTTGATGATACATGCATGTTTGGGTGTATGTTTACTTTAAACCATGTTTAAGTGAATGGTTAGGGTTTTGTTATCTTTTCTTAACTATTTATTTTATTTATTTATTTTGGGCAAGAAAATGAAATGGTTGCTTCTTTTGTTTGTTTCCTTGAAGCTTCAAGAAGCTTTGACCATTTTTGTTTCTTTCCTAAACCTAACCATTCACCTAACCTTAGTTTATTCTTTACACTCAACCATGGTTGCTAAAATGATAAGAATCACTTTATTTCCATTTATTCTTTATTCTTATCATATTCTTTTTCTTCTTCTTCTTCTTCTTCAAGAAGGAGAAACCTTACTAGCTTTAATGGTGCTATGAGGAAAAGAGTGAGAAATCCAAATCCAAAGTGAACCCACTTCCTATTTCTTCATCCTCTACCACTTGCCAAGTAGTATAAGGTGTTTTCTTCACAAGTTTCATGACTTGGTGAAGTTGGAGCTTGATCTTGTGTTGCCTCGACGTAGATCATCTTCGAAAATGAAGTCGACGACCTAGCCCGATCATTTCTTCGACGAAACCATCGCTAGAGTCCGGGATCCGATGATCGCAGCGGAGGGACATCATCACGGAGCTAAGGAAGTGGAGGACCGGATCTACAAAGGTTGTAGTCTCTTTCACTTAGCAGTAAAGTTGTTTACTAGCTTGTAGTTTCGCCTATTCTCTAGTTAACGATCTAGTTTAGGGTTTCTCGGCACCGGAAAATTTTGAATTTGGCATGGTTGATGCCTTGTGAGACCTCTTGAGTGTGCATAGGAACCCTACATATGTATGACTTAGTGACTTGGTGTGAGGACGATATTGTATATTATTTTGTGACTTGGAGGTTTTTATGCAGTTTTATATATATCATCTCTTTCTTCGCTACGGCGTCGTATATCTGTTGTGGTGATTGTTTTCCTCCGTTGGGCATGAATTTTTCTCCCGTTTGGGATGCTTTACTTATATTTATGTTGTACCCATTTTTGGGGCTGGTTTTACAAATGAGGTGCTGCCAAAATTTTAAGGAATAAAAGTGAGACTTTAAAGAATTTGGGTTGTTATTTCAAAGGTTTTGAAAATACTATTATCACTTTCTTATTATTTTTGATGGGATAGATTTCTGGGTTTTTGCTTTCTTTTACTGCGTTACGCCTGTAGACATTGCGTAGTATTTGGGCCGTCACGTGCCAATTTCGGGTCGTGACACTTGGGGTGGCCGGAGATCGAGCACACCGATAACATCCAAGGAGCTAAGAAGATCATCAAAGAAGACCCGAAGGACCGGATCATCAAGGTATAACCCCTAACATAGTAGATAAGACCTCTAGTTAGGGTTTTCTAGTTGTGGTTTAGACAAGATCTAATGGAAAGTGCGTGTTGTATGCAAAAAAAAATTTCGTTTATCACTTCCGCTGCCTCATAAGAGTTGTGGGAGCATTCAACATGCACTAACAATTTCTGCCTGCTCTGGACCGCTCTCATCCTGTCCTGAATCAACTGGACCTTCTCTGTCATCTCATGTACTAGCTGCAGTCCTAAACTACTGCTCTCACTGAGCTCTGTCTAAAAAACGGGCGATCAACATCTCCTCCCATACAATGCCTCGAAGGGTGCCATCTGAATCGTCTCCTGGAAGCTGTTATTGTAGGAGAACTTTATCAAGGGCAAGTGACGATCCCAACTGCCACCGAAATCAAGAACGCACGCTCGGAGCATATCCTCAAGAGTCTGTATGGTCCGCTCTGACTGACCGTCGGTCTGCGGATGAAAAGCTGTACTGAAACTCAATCGGGTGCCTAAAGCCTCCTGAAGTTTCTGCCATAGTCGGCTGGTGAACTGGGTGCCTCTGTCGGACACAATGCAAGTCGGAACGCTATGTAGTCGTACAATCTCACCAATATAAATCTGATCATACTGAGCGAATCCGAAAGTGGTCTTCATTGATAGAAAGTGAGCCGTTTTCGTCACCCGGTCTACGATCGCCCAAATAAAGTCATACCCTCGACTAGTCCAAGGTAGAACCACTATAAAATCCATAGAGATCTGCTCCTATTTCCACTCCGGAATGGGCAAAGGCTGTAACTTTCCTGCCGGCCTCTGATGCTCGGCCTTGACTTGCTGGCAAGTCAGGCATCTTGAAACAAAGTCTGCGACATCTCTCTTCATCCCTACCTACCAGTAGACATCTCTCAAGTCATGATATATCTTGGTAGAACCCGGATGAACGCTGCATGTTGACTGATGCGCCTCCACTAAGATCTTGCCCCTCTGTGACGTTTCCAAAATAATAAAATATTATTTTCGGGAATTTTTATAATTTAATATTATTTTAATGAATATTTTAATATTCCGGTATAATTAAATACAAATAAATAGGGAAAAATTATGGAAAATTCTAAAATAGGGTATTTTATGGAATTATGCCATTTTAAAGTTTTTAAGACTAGTTATATGCTAATTTAGTATTAATCGCGATTAAAAATCGCTAATTGGATTTTTAGCTTTTTTGTGCAAAAATGTGCACATATCATTTTCCACACTTGTTACACTTGTGTTACATTTCTCTTACCATGGTTGTTCTTTTGGGTTCACTATAGGAGAAAAAGGAAAAGAAAAGAAAAGGAAAAAGTATGATGATGAGAAAGAAAGAGACCAAGTCAACCCTCACTTTATGAACCACACTCCCATCATTTTTCCCTTCTCATTCTCTCTCCTCTCCTCCTTGAGCTGCTGCTGCCCCTCTCCCTCTCTCTCCCTCTTCACAAAAACCCTAGATCCACAATGGAATCAACCCCAAAACCCTATTCCCATTTCACAAAAGATGTTCCCGAGCTCACTAGCTACACATTGAACCTAGCAAGATTGGATTTAGAGGACTTTGAGCAACTCAAGAATTTTCTTGAGTTGCCAAAGAAGGTAAATTCTGGACCTATTAGGGTAGTAATTCATTTCTTGTGCATCAATTCTAGTTTCATGTCGATATGGTGTCGTTTTGAGGACTTTTGAGAATTCTAGTTAGGGTTTAGGGTTAGACCTGAAATCAAAGTGAAATTGAGGCTTGTTGTGACCTTAGAACCCCTGTGGTGATGTGTTATTGGATCAAAATAGAGACTAGAACACAGAATGCGGATTTATGAGACGATGTCGGGGGAAAAACTGTGAATCTGTGATCGTATTTAGGAATCTGCTATCACCCCGAGACCCCAAAAATAAAACTGAGTTGACAGTGAGATGTGCAGGCACTATGGAACCACCACACCAAACCCTAGCCCCCAACTCCAAAGTGAGGCCACCAATTTATTCCTTCTGTCCGCAAATTGCGGCCAGAGCAGGAGGGTATTGCCTCGATTTTTGTGCATGGCCCTATTTCCTATATTCTTGACCCTGAGTTTGTCTAGTTTTGACTGATTCCAGTTAGGGTAAAATCTGGGTTGATTTTCCTATGTTGGTGCATGGTTTACGACTTGTTTTAGCATGGATTTTAGTATTTGGTGTTTCGTTCCTGTCGTGTGGCGTTTGGACGTCAACGACAAGCGGATATTGAACGTGTTTACATGCGAGACGATAGGTTTTTACTTATGTGAGTAGCGTGTGCTATTTTGGTTTCCGATGTGATTTTCATGTGCTTTAGCATTGTGATATACTTGTAGGTATCCTACGTGATGTTGAGGCAAAGAAGATGAAGATAGCGACATCGGCATTGGCACACGAGAAGCAAGGTGAGTAGATTTATATCTACGGGGGGAGAAGTCGGGTGGATGGCGTATAGCACCCCCGCAGTCCGTGGTGATGTATACGAATACGTATACACACATATAATTATTATGTGTTGTTAGGATTATTGATGGTAATAATGGATTATTGATGATAGGAATGTAATTGGTTTAGTATAGTGTGAAACCCTAGAGTAGGGGTTGCACACCCACACATACACATACACATATACTTGCATGCATTCTTTCATTTATCTGTGCGTATTTGGAGGTGTATATCTACATATTGGTATGGGACTATGTGTTCATATACGGGATTGAGATGAGTTGATGAGTTTGACTTGAGGTCGTGAGATTCGGCGATATGACAGAGTTTGTATTTGAGATGCGACATGGTGGTTTTGGCGGGCCTTTGGGCATGTGTTTTACCCCACATTCATATTTATATAGATGGTGTCGATGGTACTAGACTTAGATTTGTACCCTAGATTATGTGTTATGATGGTAGTGATACCTGATATATGGTGAGATGAATGTGATATTGACCCATACCCAGCTATTGGATGCCGTACGACGATTTACCGTACGAGCTTTACATTGATGTTAGATCCGTACTCATGACTCGAGGATGTTATATGATATATCGTATCATACGTGATACTATTGAGGCGAGATCACCGACTATTGTATATATATGTGTATGTCGACTCAGATGTAGGTGGTTTCATACCCCTCCTGTTTAGATTACTTAGTAGACATTAGATTGACCCGAGTCATACCTATTTCAAAACTAACGAATCGGGGATATTTTAAAGATAGACAAAAAGGGATTCTATGGGTATTTTCAAACGAAGTATCTTTTCTTAAAACACCGTAACCCTTATTTTATTAAAAACCCCGATTCGTCTTATTTCAAATGTCAAGGCTGCATGATATATTTATTGAGGCAGGTTCTTTACTGTTGCGTGATTATTCGATTCCGTATATTCATGCTGTTTGCATTGCATCGCTTATATTGTTGATATATTTCAGTCATGCTGCTAGGACACCAGCATAATTATCGATGATGCGTATGTTCCACGTACACTTGTTTGCCGGCTCACACACTTCATCATCGATAATTGCCATGTCACTACACTGTAGTACTGTTGCGTTCAGTGTATGTTGCTTACATTTCTTTACATGTCGCATACGTCATGCTTTCTGATTATACGCATTGAGATATGTTGTTTCCATGATATTTCTGCTTTTCGGGAACCGTGGGTGTTTCAAAAAGAGAATATGTAATTGTTTTAAAACCCGGTTACCCTTGATATGATATTTCAGTGCGTCCACCATGTGTTTTCTCGGTGCTGAGAGCGACATGTGAAACCCGATTCGAGGAGGCGGATGAGGCCGATTGCGGGTACATGGTGGACCCGGTATGGTTCCCCGGGGCAAGAAATGTTTTTCGTGGAGTAGATGATGAGTCTGGCAGGGTGGAGAGTACCTACCGGTGATTGGTTGGACCTGGCGGTTATCCGGAGGATACTGACCAGAGTCGATAGATGGATATGGGCGTACTGCCGGGGCCGAGGGCCGATACCGCAGACAGAGCCTGTGGGCCGATCCGGACTAACGGAGCCCGATATATGAGGATTTACGTGCCGATGCTGGGCACAGTTTTCATGATGTTTTCGAGTGCCGATGCTGGGCACTCCGGTTCCATGATTTTGACATGTCGCGAGGGACACAGGTGGTTTATATCCTCATATTTCCATGCATATGCTGATGATATTTATATGCATGATGGTTATTGTCATTGGGTGACGAGTGGACGGGATCCACGTACATGCAGATTGATTTTATTGATTGTACCTCACATTTATGTTATGCTATTACCTGAGGCACTGGCACGAGCACTTGGCACTACACTCATGTATAGAGATTACATTGCCAGTTTAGCATGTGTCAGACTTATTCATACTGAGGTTTATATATATATCTTATCGTATTTACCTAGGATGCGTCATACATTCGATCTCTGCTTGTAGATATTTTTCTATTCACGAGTTGGCAACTCACCCCCGTTGTGCCACAGTCCTTGCAGGTTTTGCCGTACAGATTCCGTAGCGGCATTTCTGGCACACTGCTTCCATATGGGTGACTTGCGTTGATAGGTGGGTTCTTTTGTATCAGAACCGCCATTGTTCCTATATTATTCATTGTATCTAGAAATTTCATCAACCAAAACTTGTATATTGATTCAGACTTAGAAAACAGTGTTGTATTATTTCGACCTTAGAGTCATGCTTGTAGTATTACGGTTTTCTGGCTGTTTTGAGTTTCTTTTGGGGTTTTGATCCTCGCCCTTTGGCGTTGTATATTATATTGCTTGCGTGGTTGTGACCGTCGATTGACGAAGAGCTAGCTCCCACTTGGGGATGCCTTTTATCATTTCATATTTATGTTATTCTTGTTGTACCCCGTTCGGGGCCAGTTTTTACAAAGGAAACTCTTCCGAAATTTTCAGGAAAGATTACACATTTTAAAAATGCATATTCGGCTTAGTTATTTAAAAGATTTGATTTCCAAAACATGTTTTCTTTACCTCTTAAAACTAGTTTTTCCTTTATTTACTCCTTAAATGGTTTTAGATTTCTGGGCTTTTGGCTTACTTGGATCAGATGGAGTCCTATAGACTTCATAGGATTCAAGGGCCAGTCACGTGCTCTTTCGGGTCGTGACAAAGTTGGTATCAAAGCGCTAGGTTGACCTTGGTTCGAGTCTAAGTTTGAGTATGTGGAGCCTAGGGCGTTATCTATATACGGAACTTAGGCTTGACCTTACGGAACTTAGACTTAGTCGAGAGGGTATTAGACCCGAACTTTCGCCGTGTAGGATGACCCTTGGTTGATGGAATAGGTGACTAAAGTAGAGTGACGTACCGTGGGTATGTTCCACGGCATACTTACGACACGCCACTCCGCTTAAGAAACCTTAGGTTGTACATTTCCTTGCACCGTATTATATTCCTTCCTATGATCTATCCTCATCGATACTGGTTATGGTTTTGCTGCAGCGATTGCACGGGCAGAGTGAGCTACGGCTCGAGTTGCGTCAGCATGAGCTCGTCGTGGACGAGGACTGACCAGGGCGTGATTCCCGAGACATACGATTGCATATTGAGGAGTCGTCTTATTGTGTTTTCGCGACATGAGCGTTGGATTGATCGCTTTTATGAGATTTCCGGATGTGCCGATCGGCACCAGAGGATTGAGCCACTGATAGAAGCCAGCCAGGATGTGATGACCGTTGATATTATCACTTATCCAGGGTGATTGAGGAGCTGTTTAGCGTATAGACGAATGAGCCAGTCGTTGCTGCTAATGATGAGATATCGCCCATATGATTGGAGCTACTGCAGCATGAGCATATTCTTAGAGATATGATAGTGAGTCGCTAGTCACCGAGGATTAATGACTAGGACATATGGTTCGTTCGCTTACCCCGATGCGAGGTCGTCAGATAGATTGATTCCAGCTAGAGGCGACTTCATGCAGATTCGTTGAGAGTTGATTGAGACGATCGAATGTCAGGAACCCATTTTCTAAGTTTAAAGTATTCGGAAAGACATGCAAGCGATTCTATGGACCCTCTAGAAGAATGAAACCTGAACTCGACATAATGACCGTGTGAAAGCCTTTGAACCTTAGGGTTTGCGGCAGTTCCTCGACGCCATTAGTGAGGCTTGGGTTTTCCCTTTTACGGCTGGACCACCGACGCTGTGGCATGTACTCAATACTATTAAATTGTACTCAAGATGTTGATCTCTTGGGGGATTATGAGGTTCTGACGAGCCGATCGGACGATTCGACATCATTCGGATATCATGTGATGGGATACTGCTTGGGAGACTCCAGATACGAGCATAGCCATCGGAGCACAGTCCGTGTAGCCATGATGAGATGAGTCCGAATCAGTCGATATTGGAGCAAGGTAGAGTAAAGAGTTCGCACGAGATTTCAACGAGATGACGTTCCACTCCGCTGACATCAGAGATGTGATATGCACACTGAGGATGTGTTCGGCTAGATATCTTCTACTGAGTAAGGAAGATACCGAGTTCGTGATTTCAAGTTCGTATGAGGGACTTCGGATGGACCGTAGCCGAAGGCATTGCAGTGCGCAGATAGAGACGCGACGTCGAAATGGATGATGATACAGACAAGAGGAACAAAAAGTTCGTGCGAGATGCAGACGAGCTGGTGCTACACCCCGTTAAGATTAAAGGTCGGATATGCATATAGAGGCACAGGGATGCGACCAGCTTCCGAGGAGATGTTGTACTAAGGGCGCAGACGTCCAGAGAGCGAGGAATGATTATGCCAGAGTACCAGCCCTGTACAGTTTGGCCTAGGCAAAATCAGAAGAGACCTTGAGCAGGGATTCCTTCCAATAAACTGCTGCAATAAGATTTGCACCAGGAGCAGATGCGTGATGTGCATTCAAAGGACCCGAGGTCGGCGCCAGAGATGTGCTGCGTTACGAGCGGTCGTGAGGATTGACCGAGTGATGACTTGAAAAGTGCCAGAACGGGATCGTTCCTGTCAGCACACCTGACCGGGCCGATGAGCCGATGGATTGCGAGATTGGTAATCTATAGGAAAGATCAGGAACCAGAGGCAGAGGACGCCAGCCGCGAGCAAGAGGCAAGTAGATATCTTGCGCCGCTAGCATCGGATGTACCGGTACCTCCTCGACCCTGAAGAAGGGTATACCGACGACGGTATTTATGATTTATGATTTGTGATTTTGTGATTTGACTATCACGTATCCGTCACTTTGGATTTCGGTATTGTGGGCGATCTATTCGCATGATTTGGTTTTGATGGCTGAGTTCTATGAAATTTGATTTTGTGCACCATGGTTGCACCTACTAGGTATTTATACCTTGCGCATAGTTATTACTCTTGAGGTATTGATTGTGATTTCATGCGTATTTTATGCCGGTGATTTGATTTACGCTTCCAGCGTAGTTTTCATGTACTTTTAGTGTTTTGATTTGAGTTGTGCACGCTGATGCACACGGTTGTGAGCTTTCCCATCGCGGTACACTTGATTTTGATTGAGCCGCATTATATCGTCGGTTTTGACCCTGATATTTATGATTCTTGCACTCCATGCTTTCGACTGGACTTACGCATGTTCGACGTTTGCTATTGGATTTCATTCGTGCATGATGGATGCACCGATTTGGATTTTCGCGCATGTTGGGCGCATGTTTTGAGATACAATTTTGGTGCACACCCGATACACTAAATCGAGATTCTTCGTGCATGTCAGATGCACCGGATTTTTGGCTGTCAGGCACACACATTGCCTATGACAGATGCTTCGTGCACACCTGTTGCACCTAGATGTTGTTTTGTGCACCTGTATGGAACATATATGAATTTTGATTTCCGTGCGCACCAGACGCACAGGGTGGTGTTATGTGCATTTTTGGGATTTATTCCTTTTGGAGCAGTACATTTTTATGATATTGGATATTTGTTTTCATACTGAGCAGGACTAGTCAGAGGACAGTACCTGGATATATTTTGCATGCATTGATAGTTCGAAGGGATTTCCAAAGAGCGAGCTATGGTCTCGATATATATATACCTACGTGTCCGATATGACACGAAACATTTAAAAACAAGGAAACCCTTCTAAATTGTTTTCAAAGCGGCGGAACGTACCTATAAAACAAAGGATATATATATATATACGTATATAGTTATTTTCTTATGAAAAACGTCCGCCACTGTGCAGTGTTACGCGCATCGCACAGCGACTTAAAAAGATTTGGCATGTATTTACATCAGCTATTTACATGTATAGATTGGATGTCTACATGTATAGTTCTGATCTATATCATATTGGTTTTGTATTGGGTTTGACATTTGTATCTTTACCATGACTCCGATGATTGTGGGATGCTTGATGGAGTGTTGCTTTTGAGGTATCTGCTCAGTGCTCATGCGCTTGCATTGCGCTAGGATACGTTATATGTATTGCTGATTTCGGAGCCCCGATGACTTGGAATTTGTATAGAAATATTTTAGTATTTGGGGGTTTAAATTTAAATTCGGGGACCGAATTTCTTTAAGGGGGGTAGATTGTAACGTTTCCAAAATAATAAAATATTATTTTCGGGAATTTTTATAATTTAATATTATTTTAATGAATATTTTAATATTCCGGTATAATTAAATACAAATAAATGGGGAAAAATTATGAAAAATTCTAAAATAGGGTATTTTATGGAATTATGCCATTTTAAAGTTTTTAAGACTAGTTATATGCTAATTTAGTGTTAATCGCGATTAAAAATCGCTAATTGGATTTTTAGCTTTTTTGTGCAAAAATGTGCACATATCATTTTCCACACTTGTTACACTTGTGTTACATTTCTGTTGTCATGGTTGTTCTTTTGGGTTCACTATAGGAGAAAAAGGAAAAGAAAAGAAAAGGAAAAAGTATGATGATGAGAAAGAAAGAGACCAAGTCAACCCTCACTTTATGAACCATACTCCCATCATTTTCCCCTTCTCATTCTCTCTCCTCTCCTCCTTGAGCTGCTGCTTCCTCTCTCCCTCTCTCTCCCTCTTCACAAAAACCCTAGATCCACAATGGAATCAACCCCAAAACCCTATTCCCATTTCACAAAAGATGTTCCCGAGCTCACTAGCTACACATTGATCCTAGCAAGATTGGATTTGGAGGACTTTGAGCAACTCAAGAATTTTCTTGAGTTGCCAAAGGAGGTAAATTCTGGACCTATTAGGGTAGTAATTCATTTCTTGTGCATCAATTCTAGTTTCATGTCGATATGGTGTCGTTTTGAGGACTTTTGAGAATTCTAGTTAGGGTTTAGGGTTAGACCTGAAATCAAAGTGAAATTGAGGCTTGTTGTGACCTTAGAACCCCTGTGGTGATGTGTTATTGGATCAAACTAGAGACTAGAACATAGAATACGGATTTATGAGACGATGTCGGGGGAAAAACTGTGAATCTGTGATCGTATTTAGGAATCTGCTATCACCCCGAGACCCCAAAAATAAAACTGAGTTGACAGTGAGATGTGCAGGCACCATGGAACCACCACACCAAACCCTAGCCCCCAACTCCAAAGTGAGGCCGCCAATTTATTCCTTCTGGCCGCAATTACCAATTTATTCCTTCTGGCCGCAAATTGCGGCCAGAGCAGGAGGGTATTGCCTCGATTTTTGTGCATGGCCCTATTTCCTATATTCTTGACCCTGAGTATGTCTAGTTTTGACTGATTCCTGTTAGGGTAAAATCTGGGTTGATTTTCCTATGTTGGTGCATGGTTTACGACTTGTTTTAGCATGGATTTTGGTATTTGGTGTTTCGTTCCTGTCGTGTGGCGTTTGGACGTTAACGACAAGCGGATATTGAACGTGTTTACATGCGAGACGATAGGTTTTTACCTATGTGAGTAGCGTGTGCTATTTTGGTTTCCGATGTGATTTTCTTGTGCTTTAGCGTTGTGATAAACTTGTAGGTACCCTACGTGATGTTGAGGCAAAGAAGATGAAGATAGCGACATCGGCATTGGCACACGAGAAGCAAGGTGAGTAGATTTATATCTACGGGGAGAAGTCGGGTGGATGGCGTATAGCATCCCCGCAGTCCGTGGTGATGTATACGAATACGTATACACACATATAATTATTATGTGTTGTCAGGATTATTGATGGTAATAATGGATTATTGATGATAGGAATGTAATTGGTTTAGTATAGTGGGAAACCCTAGAGTAGGGGTTGCACACCCACACAAACACATACACATATACTTTCATGCATTCTTTCATTTATCTGTGCGTATTTGGAGGTGTATATCTACACATGGGTATGGGACTATGTGTTCCTATACGGGATTGAGATGAGTTGATGAGTTTGACTTGAGGTCGTGAGATTCGGCGATATGACAGAGTTTGTATTTGAGATGCGACATGGTGGTTTTGGCGGGCCTTTGGGCATGTGTTTTACCCCGCATGCATATTTATATAGATGGTGTCGATGGTACTAGACTTAGATTTGTACCCTAGATTATGTGTTATGATGGTAGTGATACCTGATATGTGGTGAGATGAATGTGATATTGACCCGTACCCAGCTATTGGGATGCCGTACGACGATTTACCGTACGAGCTTTACATTGATGTTAGATCCGCACTCATGACTCGAGGATGTTATATGATATACCGTATCATACGTGATACTATTGAGGCGTGATCACCGACTATTGTATATATATGTGTATGTCGACTCAGATGTAGGTGGTTTCATACCCCTCCTGTTTAGATTACTTAGTAGACATTAGATTGACCCGAGTCATACCTATTTCAAAACTAACGAATCGGGGATATTTTAAAGATAGAAAAAAAGGGATTCTACGGGTATTTTCAAACGAAGTATCTTTTCTTAAAACACCGTAACCCTTATTTTATTAAAAAACCCGATTCGTCTTATTTCAAATGTCAAGGCTGCATGATATATTTATTGAGGCAGGTTCTTTACTGTTGCGTGATTATTCGATTCCGCATATTCATGCTGTTTGCATTGCATCGCTTATATTGTTGATATATTTCAGTCATGCTGCTAGGACACCAGCACAATTATCGATGATGCATATGTTCCACGTACACTTGTTTGCCGGCTCACACACTTCATCATCGATAATTGCCATGTCACTGCACTGTAGTACTGTTGCGTTCAGTTTATGTTGCTTACATTTCTTTACATGTCGCATACGTCATGCTTTCTGATTATACGCATTGAGATATGTTATTTCCATGATATTTCTGGTTTTCGGGAACCGTGGGTGTTTCAAAAAGAGAATATGTAATTGTTTTAAAACCCGGTTACCCTTGATATGATATTTCAGTGCGTCCACCATGTGTTTTCTCGGTGCTGAAAGCGACATGTGAAACCCGATTCGAGGAGGCGGATGAGGCCGATTGCGGGTACATGGTAGACCCGGCATGGTTCCTCGGGGCAAGAAATGTTTTTCGTGGAGTAGACGATGAGCCTGGCAGGGTGGCGAGTACCTACCGGTGATTGGTTGGACCTGGCGGTTATCCGGAGGATACTGACCAGAGTCGATAGATGGATATGGGCGTACTGCCGGGGCCGAGGGCCGATACCGCAGACAGAGCCCGTGGGCCGATCCGGACTGACGGAGCCCGATATATGAGGATTTACGTGCCGATGCTGGGCACAGTTTTCATGATGTTTTCGAGTGCCGATGCTGGGCACTCCGGTTCCATGATTTTGACGTGTCGTGAGGGACACAGGTGGTTTATATCCTCATATTTCCATGCATATGCTGTTGATATTTACATGCATGATGGTTATTGTCATTAGGTGACGAGTGGACGGGATCCACGTACATGCAGATTGATTTCATTGATTTTACCTCACATTTATGTTTTGCTATTACCTGAGGCACTGGCACGAGCACTTGGCACTACACTCATGTATAGAGATTACATGGCCAGTTTAGCATGTTTCAGACTTATTCATATTGAGGTTTATATATATATCTGATCGTATTGACCTAGGATGGGTCATACATTCGATCTCTGCTTGTAGATATTTTTCTATTCACGAGTTGGCAACTCACTCCCGTTGTGCCACAGTCCTTGCAGGTTTTGCCATACAGATTCCATAGCGGCATTTCTGGCACACTGCTTCCATATGGGTGACTTGCGTTGATAGGTGGGTTCTTTTGTATCAGAACCGCCATTGTTCCTGTATTATTCATTGTATATAGAAATTTCATCAACCAAAACTTTTATATTATTTCAGACTTAGAAAACAGTGTTGTATTATTTCGTCCTTAGAGTCGCGCTTGTAGTATTACGGTTTTCTGGCTGTTTTGAGTTTCTTTTGGGGTTTTGATCCTCGCCCTTTGGCGTTGTAAATTATATTGCTTCCGTGGTTGTGACCGTCGATTGATGAAGAGCTAGCTCCCGCTTGGGGATGCCTTTTATCATTTCATATTTATGTTATTCTTGTTGTACCCCGTTCGGAGCCAGTTTTTACAAAGGAAACTCTGCCGAAATTTTCAGGAAAGATTACACATTTTAAAAATGCATATTCGGCTTAGTTATTTAAAAGCTTTGATTTCCAAAACATGTTTTCTTTACCTCTTAAAACTAGTTTTTCCTTTATTTACTCCTTAAATGGTTTTAGATTTCTGGGCTTTTGGCTTACTTGGATCAGATGGAGTCCTATAGTCTTCATAGGATTCAAAGGCTAGTCACGTGCTCTTTCGGGTCGTGACAGCCTCAGCCGCTCGGAATCTGGCACACATAGTCGAGCCCTAAATCGTATCACTCCCTGGTCATCGATCACAAACTCTGAATCTCTACCTTGCTGAACCTGCTCCATGATCTCTGACAAACGAGCATCGTCGGACTGTGCATCTCGGATGCGATCAAGTAACTGTGGACGGGCACGGTCATGAGCAGGCTGTCCTCTTGTCGAAGTAAACTCAAACTGTACTCAGCTGTCGCATAGGATCTGCCAATCTGCAGAAGACTGTTTTTGAACTGTGCTCAAATAGGACAAGCTACCTCCGGGCCTCTGACTCAAAGCGTTAGCTACAACATTTGCCTTGCCCAGATGATCAAGAATCTCGCAGTCATAGTCCTTCACGAGCTCCATCCAACGGTGCTGCCTCAAATTCAGATCCCACTACTGGAAGATATACTTAAAGCTTTTATGGTCCGTGAATATCTGGCACGACTCGCCGTACAAGTAATGCCTCCAAATCTTAAGTGCAAAGACTACCGCAGCCATCTCTATGTCATGAGTGGGATAGTTCTGCTCGTACTTCTTCAACTGCCGAGAAGTATAAGCAACGACCCTGCCATGTTGCATCAACACACAACCTAAACCCACTCGAGAAGCATCACAAAAGACAACAAAGCCTCCTGATCCTAAAGTCAAAGATAAGACTGGTGTAGTCGTCAAACGAGTCTTCAACTACTGAAAACTCTGCTCACAAGCCATGGTCCAAAGAAAAGGAACTCCCTTCCGGGTCAACCCGGTCAGCGGTGCAGCAATATGAGAAAAATCCTGTATAAAACGTCGGTAGTAGCCGGCCAAACCCAAGAAGCTGTGAATCTCCGTCACTGAAACAGGTCTGGGCCAGTGCTGTACGTCCTCGATCTTCTTCGGGTCCATACGTATGCCATCTCTCGTAACCACGTGGCCTAAGAAGTCAACACTATCAAGCCAGAAGACACACTTGGAGAATTTAGCAAACAGCTGGTGCTCCCTCAAAGTTTGCAACGTGATCCTCAAATGCTGCTCATGCCCTTCTCGACTCCGGGAGTATACTAGAATATCGTCAATGAACACGATAATGAACTGGTCAAGAAAAGGTCTGAATATGCGGTTCATCAAATCCATGAACGCTGCTGGGGCATTGGTGAGCCCGAACGACATCACCAAGAATTCGTAATGCCCATAGCGTATACGAAAAGCAGTCTTCAGAATGTCATTATTATGAACCCGCAACTGATGATAACCCGACAGCAAGTCAATCTTCAAGAAATGTCCCGCACCGTGGAGCTGATCAAACAAATCATCAATGCGAGGTAGGGGATATCTATTCCACATAGTAACTTGATTCAATTGACGATAATCAATGCACAACCTCATATCGTCGTCTTTCTTCTTGACGAACAGAAAAGGAGCACCCCAAGGCGACACACTCGGTCGGATAAGCCCTTTATCATGCAAATCTTGCAATTGTACCTTAAGCTCTTTAAGCTCCGCCGGGGCCATCCGATAAGGCGGTATTGAAATAGGCCCCGTGCCGGGGTTCAAGTCAATGCAGAACTCGATATCGCGCTCTGGCGGCAATCCCGGCAACTCGTCAGGAAAGACATCAGGAAACTCCCTCACAATCGGAACCTGGTCCAACGGGACCTCTACGGCTCCAGCATCACGAATATACGCCAAGAATCCCTGACATCCTCTCCTCAAGAGCCGACTAGCATGAAGGGAAGAAATCAAACTGGGAAGGGTGGCACTACGGTCTCCCTAAATAAAAAGAACAGGCTCGCCCGGAAAACTAAATCTGGCTGCCTTCTCACGGCAGTCCACGAACGCATAACAAGTGGCTAACCAGTCCATGCCAAGAAGAACGTTGAAGTCTAACATGTCGAGGATGATCAGATCAACAGAAGAATCCCTATCCCTGATACAAACAGAACACGACCGAAATACATGTCAAGCAATAAAAGACTCTCCTACGGGAGTAATAACAGCAAGCGGCTGATCAAGTAAAGACGACTCTCGGCCTAACCTCGGTACGAAGTGTGTGGTGTTAGTTGTATGTATGCCCTAGAGGCCAGTATTGTACAGATTATGTATATTATATTGGATGCTTGGACATATATAGAGATGACTTTCTTGCTCGACATGATAGTATGCTATCTGGTTGATCTTTATCTTAACATGTACACTAGTCTCTTTATACTGTCTTATAGTTACATGTTGGTAAAGCCCTTAGGATATGTACTTGACTACCTGGACTGTGATGCAGATCATACTAGTGGGGACATGGTAGTCCATAAGTACATCCTTCAAGGTCCCTAGTCGTGGGTGTATCGAGACGGGGCATCGATATACCAGAGTAGACTAGCGTATACGCTTCTCGACCCATGAGATGGGCGATGGATGATCCCATATCCATTGGTGTTTGACATCAGAGATGGTATACGGGTGCTCAGTGGAGACTGGGTACACTGGACGGACTCGCCGAGAACTCCCAGATGGTATTATACCTCACGTCAGATGGCAGTTCTCAGGTGACACTTGTACAGGTTAGTCTGTAGACCCGAGATCGTCATAGAGTCTTGTGTGATTCACACTGTGCTTTGATCTCCACCTTACCACGCCCATGAGGGCGTGCAAAACGGTGGTCTTTGGGTACAGTCCCGAGTCACATGGAGGCAATGAGCGATAGGAGGGGTTTCGTCTCTCCCGGTATTGGGGGTAGATGTTGCGCTGTGCTCGATTGGCCGTAACAGGAAAGTCCCTGGCCAGGGCAGATCAGAGATTTGCTGGTAAGTGTTACCAGTAGTTTCTCGACCCGTTACGAGCCTCACATCGGCATGACTTATCGGGTTATTGGGGTCTGACGTTTACCACCCCTAGACTTGATATGCGACATATCAGACGAAGAGACCGGACTGTATGGTAAGTGTTACTGGTCGGATTCGCAGGAGTGTGAGCGGGCTAGCTCGTCGATCTTCTGATCGCTCAATACCCAGGTGGCCGTTACGTTTAGCAGACCGCTTGCGGCTTGTGGATGCTTGATATGATCATCATCTGCTACCGGCGTATTGACGAGTCTTTAGAGTCCTACACAGAGGTTTCCTGGCTCAAGCGAAACGAAATAGGAGCGCATATGAGATATGTGTAGGACCGAGAATAATGCGTGTATGTGATACCGTATTCCATTCTCGCGATATATGTTTCGAATGGTTATATTCGATATAACCTAGTTATCGAATCGAAGATCGATTCGATAAGCCGATACATTGAATACTAGTCGGTCATGTGCGACGTGACCGGATCATTGAATCAAATGTTGATTTAATGATTTAATGTATAATTATATATTTGATATATTACTTTGCATTAACTAGTGTTGGTTCACTTTAACGGATTTTTCTCACTTGGATTGCACATTGTATATGTGATATACTTTTGTGCACCTTTTTGTATCATGTTTGATGACACTTGATCATATGGTTAAGTGAATAGAATTAAACCATGGTTATTATGATAATTAGGGTTTTGCATATTTATTTATTCATTTATTTGTTTATTCATTTATTTGGATAACTTTAAAAAGGAATGGTGGCTTTCTTTGTCTTTTTGTTGAAGCTTCATGAAGCTTTGACTCATGCTTAACCCTAACCCATCCATTAACCATGGTAGATTCTCTACACTTAACCCTAGTAAGAATTATGATAAGTATTCCATTTTTCTTTTTATTTTAATAAGACTTATCATATTCTTTCTTGAGCTCCATCTTCTTCTTCTTCTTCAAGTTTGCTACTCTAATGGTAACTTGAGATTTAGTGAGAGAAATCCAAATCTAAAGTGAACCCATCTCCTATTTCTTCATCCTCTACCTCTTGCCAAGTGGTTTTGGGTGTTTTCTTCACAAGTTTCACTACTTTGTGAAGTCGGAGCTTGAACTAGTGCAACCTCGACGTAGATCGTCTTTGACACGAAGCCGTCGAACTATTCCGCCCACTTCTCCGATGAAGCCGTCGCGAGAGTCCGAGGTTCATGATGGACAGCGAGGGGACGACCACATGGAGCTAAGCAAGTGGATATCCGGATCTACAAAGGTTGTAATTTCCGTATCCTAGTAGTTAAGTGTTAACTAAGTTTTCATTTCGCCTAAACATCTAGTTTAAGATCCGTAGTCTAGGGTTTCTCGGCACCAAAAATTTTAAATTGGCATGTTCGATGCCTTGTGAGACCACTATAGGGTGCCTAGGAACCTTTCACTGGTATCAGAGCCTAGCTAGAGCCTTAGGCGAAGTCTAGACGCGATTTGAAGTCCGATCGACCCGAAACCCAAACCATTACCATGCTCTCTGGACATTTCTGTAATTTGTGGTTTTTTGTCAATTAAAAATGCCTAAAAAAATCAGCAATAAAATCTAAGAATTACTGTGCAAATCGTTTCCTATGAACAGTGTAATAAGGCGCGGATCCGCGGCATATTCCTCAGTTTTGCGGCGCTTCCGCGCCTAATTGATGACGTCATCCCCACTTATTTGCACAGTAATACCTGATTTATTATTCTGACTTTTCTGGGAATTTTAATTTGACTCCAGAGTTAAATTTTCTGCAGTTGTTTTGGGGATTCGGTATTTCGATCGGATTATCAAATTTCGTCTTTTGTGGCTTTCCGGATAATTATTAGAATATGTTAAATAGTTCGACCGGATATAAATACCCAATTTTTCCCCTGTCGGGAAATTTCCAAGTGTTGGATTTTTCCGTAGTTTAACGACGTTCTAAGTAGTGCAAGTAACGCGATGGTCCCTCTAGAAGACAACAAACCTTAACTCGATTATGTGACCGTCTTGAACTGCCCTTTGAACCTTCGGGTTTGGGGCAGTACGGCGTGCCATATGTGAGGCGTTGGCTTGACCCTTCTACGGCTGGACCGTCGGTACTGAGGTACGAACTGAATGTTGTTAGACTTATTTCATGTGTTGAGCTGTATCGGGAAAACTTGGGTATTCGACTGTTCGATCGGAAAGTTTAGTATTTTCTGTTTATCTGGAATGGGATACAATAATTGGAATTCACAAACAGTTATGAGATAACTGGATAAATGTTATAAATCTAGCAGTTTAGTCCCATACGATATTGAAAAGAGTTTTCGATAATGAGACTAAAATGCGGGGTTTGTAACTGTTAGGCATGTGATGTCTAAAGAGGTTGCGGATTCCAATTGTTGTAGTTTTACACTTTCTTTTCTGTGACCGTAAGTGTAGTATGTTCATATCGCCGGTTTCGTTGCTATACGTCAACGACAATTGGGGTATGCATACTTACTTACGTTGATGACATGTGATGTTATGTGTTGCTGGATATGTTATATTGGATCGTCGTATTTGAATAGCCGGGGGTTTTTATGTGAGATGAGTGTTTTTCTTTTTCATTCATGTAAAAACTTGTATGTAATATTCTTTTATTCGGGACACTTCCAGGAAGCGGGAGTTGTCACCTTTTGTATATTATTTACTTTTCCGCATTAGGATAGACCCAAGGAGGGGAGCACAAGTAACCGGGTTCTGGGGTCCAGTGGGAGACCAACTCGAGGAGTCGAGTCCGGGTCTCCTAACCCTGGAATTGGCAGGGTTGCTTGCCGCTCTCGTAGGGGTCTACGGGTGTGGGATTAGCTATTCATCACGGCCGTGGAATCCGTGTTTTATACTGGCTCGTATTGAAAACATGGACGTCCTAGTATATCCAATATTTCATATGTTTATTCTGCTGCGATATCTGTGTTGTGACTCTGTGATGGATATAGTATATAGTATATATGATATATTATATAGATGTTACTTATGTTTTACACCCGCGCTAGCCCTGCCCTGCTCTGTCGTTAGTTACCTAACCTAACGGTGCACGAGGGGACATCGAGGCGAATGCGGATGGCATAAGTGTACGTCATATCTATCTGTGATGTTTAGGTATTTAAATGATGGGACTTCATTAATGTGATTAATGAAAGGAAAGAAACCTAAGATGTTGTAGAATCGAATTTTAAAATAAAACAGGTAGCTACAGTTCTTGCTTTGCATAGCGGTATATATGATATACCCTGCACCTTATTCGATGAGGAAAGGACCGAGATCCCTTCACCGGGAGTGACTCCTTTAGCAATAACTGGCATATGCTACACACTCGGTTTGGCTTTGATTGCTTTTAAGAGTTTTTGCTTTGCACAGCGATATATATGATATATCCCGCACCTCATTCGACGAGGAAAGGGCCGACGATCCCTTCACCGGGAGTGACCCCTTTAGCAAAACTAGAAAAGCCTCAAAATCATTCCATTTCAAAACTTCATTTGATTCTACAACGATATAAAGTTCATTACGCAAAGGGTTTTCTTAAAAACCTGACGTAGCCCTCCGTCATTTCAGATAAGTAATAGTTAGTATTCGTGCTGTGTTTGTTGACTCAGTCAAGGCGTAGTGTGCGGTAGCTGATTACTATTTATCTGTTTATGCATATGATGCAGATTGGATTAGGGTAGTCGTGCGGCCTTGTTGACTTAGTCAAGGGTCGTGCGGGTGGGTTTAATTCAATCAGGAAATGACGGGTTGAACTTTACTTGCGGTCTATGGTTTGTTGACTCAGTCAAGGTCATAGATCGCCTGGGGCAAAATATTATCGGGAATTTCAAGTGTTGAAATTTGCAATGAGATTGCATACCTTCTATGAGATAGTTGGATCCCGATACCCGCTGCGAGTAAGAGTTACTCCTGGGAGAGTTTTACACATTGCAATTAGCCGATCAAGTAGGTGTCTAGAAAGGTGTCAACGGGGTTATGCCTCTGGGAAAACGAGGTTTACAGTAATTAGGTTCGTGCGAAAGCACGGGGGACCTCCCTCAAAGTACCGACACTGGCCTGGCTGAAAGATTGGCGAACCTGTAGTGTGTAATTAATTCCGGCTAGTCTTTCCTTTTAGGGTTTGGAGGAAGATTTGATAAAAAGCAGTGGGAGCCATCCTGATTAGATAAGATAACAACCAATCTGATCTTGCACGAGCATACGCTAAAGTGTTTTCTTCTCTCTCTCTCCAGGTAGCGACCATTTCATGCCCTAATAAAGATAATAATATGGATGTATTGACCGAACCCGCATGTTATACTGTGCAGGGAAACGTTGAACCCGTTCTATCTTATAAGTGTTATAAGAATGAACAGGAAACAGGAGAATATCTGGATTCTCACACCGCCCAAACGGAGAACATGCATGTTGATGCATCATCTTCGGGTGTGTTTGTCATTGAGAACTGTTTCTCAGTTCACCCTACGTCCTGGGTATTAGATACCGGGTCAGGATCCCACATATGTAAGATGTTACATGGGCTGCGAAATGGTAGAGAACTGAGAAAAGGTGAACATTCCGTTCATGTAGGGAATGGGGCAAATGTTGCAGCCAAAGCAGTTGGCATATATCACCTGGTATTACCAAATGGTGATACACTAGTCCTGAATGAGTGCTATTATATACCGAACATGATGTGCAACATTATATCAGTTTCTTTATTAAGTAAAGAAGGTTATAATTTTGTAGTAAAGGATAATGTTATGAACATATTCCTCGATCAAAGGTTGATTGCATCAGGCTCGCTACATAATGGCATATTCATTCTCAATCAAAATACAGTCTTCAATATACAAAATACACACAAAAGGAAAAGCTCAGAAATGAACGAATCCTTCTTGTGGCACTGTAGACTTGGCCATATCAATGAGACACGACTAGCTAAGTTGCATAAGAATGGATATTTGAATTCATTCGAATTATCATCTTATGACACTTGCCATTCATGTCTCAAAGGAAAAATGACCAAAACTCCGTTTAAAGGACATGGAGAAAGAGTTACCGAACTCTTGGGACTGGTGCATAGTGATGTATGCGGTCCAATGTCTACACACGCCAGAAATGGTTCTTCCTACTTCATTACATTCACTGACGATCTCTCTAGATACGGGCATGTGTTCCTGTTGAAACACAAGTCTGAAGCTTTTGAGAAATTCAAAGAATATAAGCACGAGGTAGAGAACCAAACGGGCAAAAGTATTAAGGTTCTTCGATCTGATCGAGGAGGTGAATACTTAAGCAGTGAATTCCTGGATTATCTAAAAGAGAATGGGATTCTCTCTCAGCTTACTCCTCCTTATACACCACAGCACAACGGTGTATCGGAACGAAGGAATCGCACCCTATTAGATATGGTGCGTTCAATGATGAGTAATGCTGAGTTACCTATTTCCTTTTGGGGGTATGCGCTTGAGACAGCCATATACCTATTGAATCTGGTTCCGTCTAAATCTGTACCTACCACACCATATGAGATATGGAGTGGGAAGAGACCATATTTTAAGCGAATTAAGATATGGGGTTGTCCGGCCTATGTGAAAAAGCAAAATCCGGACAAACTCGAGGCACGATCAGTCCTTTGCAAGTTTGTGGGATATCCTAAGAATTCTCAAGGATATTTTTTCTACCAAGCTGAGGAACAAAGAGTGTTTGTTGCTCAACATGCCACCTTTTTAGAAAGGAAATTTCTTGCAAAAGAAATTAATGGCAAAGAGGTAGAGCTGGAAGAGGTTCCAGCACCACAAACTGCAACTGACAATTTAGTAGAACCAGAGGATTCAGTGGTGCCCGACGTACCCCAGCCTCTCCGCCGATCTAGTAGGGTTCCTCGTCCACCTGAGAGATACTATGGTTTTCTCATTGATGGTGGTAGTGAGGATTGCATAATGAAGGATGATGACCCAACTAGCTTCGAGCAGGCCATCACGAGTGGGGACTCAGTGAAATGGCTGGATGCTATGCGGTCCGAGATGGATTCCATGTACACCAACAAAGTATGGACTTTGGAAGTTGCTCCTGAAGGGGTAAAACCCATTGGGAGCAAGTGGATCTTTAAGAAGAAACTTGGTGTAGATGGGAAAGTGGAGACTTTCAAAGCTAGACTTGTAGCAAAGGGTTTTCGTCAAAGACCAGGTGTGGACTATGACGAAACCTTTTCTCCAGTGGCTATGCTTAAATCCATCCGAATCATGCTTGCCATTGCTGCCTTTCATGACTACGAAATCTGGCAAATGGATGTTAAGACCGCCTTTCTAAATGGTGATTTAGAAGAGTGCGTGTACATGACTCAGCCGGAGGGCTTCGTAGACAGTGGGAGCAGCGGGAAGGTGTGCAAGCTGCTTAAATCCATTTATGGATTAAAGCAAGCATCGCGGAGTTGGAACATCTGCTTTGACGTCGTTATCAAAGAGTTTGATTTCGTCAAAAATCCATATGAACCTTGTATCTACAAGAAGGTGGCAGAGAGTAAGGTTGTCTTCCTCGTATTGTACGTGGACGACATACTCTTGATAGGAAATGATATTCCTATGCTGCAATCGGTCAAGCTCTTCTTATCACAAAGATTCTCAATGAAAGATCTTGGTGATGCCTCCTGCATATTGGGAATTAGGATCTATAGAGATAGATCCAAACGGATTTTGGGATTGTCCCAATCCAGGTACATTGACACCATACTAAAGAGGTTTAGTATGGAAGAGTCCAAGCGTGGGAACTTGCCCACGATCTCTGGAGTCACTCTCTCCAAAGAGATGTCTCCTAAGACTGATTTGGAGAGAGCTCGCATGCAAGGGATACCCTATGCTTCGGCAGTAGGCTCTATCATGTATGCGATGCTATGTACCAGACCCGATGTAGCATACTCACTAAGTATAGTGAGCAGGTATCAAGCTGATCCTGGAGAGAGTCACTGGACAGCTGTGAAGAGCATTCTCAAGTACTTGCGAAGGACTAGAGATATGTTCTTGGTGTATGGTAACGGAGAACTCCAAGTGGAGTCCTTTACCGATTCGAGCTTCCAGAGTGATAAGGACGACTCTAAGTCGCAGTCGGGCTTTGTCTTTACCCTTTACGGAGGGGCGGTTAGCTGGAAGAGTTCCAAGCAGGAAACCGTGGCAGACTCGACGATGGAGGCTGAATACATCGCTGCCAACGATGCTGCAAAAGAAGCTGTCTGGATCAAGAAGTTCATTACTGAACTTGGAGTGGTTCCATCCATTGAGCATCCAATACCTTTGTATTGCGATAACAATGGAGCGGTGGCTTTGGCCAAGGAACCCAGGTCCCATCAGCGATCCAGGCATATTCTGAGGCGGTATCACCTGATCCGGGAGATAGTTGATCGCCGGGAGATCGAGGTCAGGAGGGTAGACACGAAGAACAACACGGCGGATCCACTCACGAAGGCCATTCCCCAGATACAGTTTGAGAGACTCTTCGGGATGCTCGGTATGAGATACTACAGCAGCTGGCCCTAGTGCAAGTGGGAGATTGTTAGTTGTATGTATGCCCTAGAGGCCAGTATTGTACAGATTATGTATATTATATTGGATGCTTGGACATATATAGAGATGACTTTCTTGCTCGACATGATAGTATGCTATCTGGTTGATCTTTATCTTAACATGTACACTAGTCTCTTTATACTGTCTTATAGTTACATGTTGGTAAAGCCCTTAGGATATGTACATGACTACCTAGACTGTGATGCAGATCATACTAGTGGGGACATGATAGTCCATAAGTACATCCTTCAAGGTCCCTAGTCGTGGGTGTATCGAGACGGGGCATCGATATACCAGAGTAGACTAGCGTATACGTTTCTCGACCCATGAGATGGGCGATGGATGATCCCATATCCATTGGTGTTTGACATCAGAGATGGTATACGGGTGCTCAGTGGAGACTGGGTACACTGGACGGACTCGCCGAGAACTCCCTGTTGCGCCACGGCAGCGCCCCGGCCTCGTAGTCGAGGCCAAAATGCGGAATAAAATTTTTTTCCTTGCTCGGAAACCGGCGCTACCGCGGACAATTAAAACCCGGATCGAAACCATTAACCTAGCTAGCTATCTAGAGATGGGGTGAGAAGTTATACCAAGCGATCCGTGTCCTTCGGTCTTCGTCTCCACTCCGATCTCCCGCAGAATCTCCGTCACCTCCTCGCTCGTCGGAAAAGCACCACGTAGCCGGAATCTTTTACGGGCTCCCGCCTCTTGACCGAGGCAACTCGGGCGCGAAGTTGGCTAGCCGACGCGTCCAAGGCTTGCTATAGAATAGTGTAGTGAACTTGTCTCTTGGGGTTATGAGGTTGCCTTGATGTGGAGGAATGGAGAAGAGTAGGAGAGAAGGAATTGAGCTTTGAAGCTAATTTTACAACCATGGAATGAGATGAAAAATGCCACACCAAAAAATTATCCCTCTCCCTCTCCTATGTGGCCGGCCCCTCTCACTCAAGAATAGATTGGAGAGAGAAAAACAAAAACACCACAATTTGTATAGAATAAAAGAATGGAAAAACAATAACATAAAGAAAATGGTCACAACCATTTCCTTTCACAAACCATCAAATGAAAAGCCAAGAATAGACTAGAAAGGCATCTCATGATGAAACAAGTCTCATCATAATGCAAACTTGCAAGAAAACCCTCCACTAAATGTTAATTGCGAACTTGCAATTAACACCCTCCACTTGGAAAGTCCGACCGAGAAGGAATGAAGGAAAACCGGACGGAACGGAATGCAAACTGGCAACCCCAGAAAACCGATCCCATAATAAATTACAGGAAAACCCCGCTACTGCAAATACATGCCCGCATTTGTATTCCCACTGAACACAAATGCAAAGAGACAAAAACTACACTATCAAATACTAGAATCCGGCTTAAGCCAAAGCCGGCTAGTAAAAACTGTCCGATCACGATCCGTGCAATACCGCACGTATCTAATCGAACCCTGCCATATCTCCATACGGCCTCTACAGCGTTTCGCCCGAAACTTGAGTAACTGAGACTGAGTGTGGTGGACTCTAAAGACTCGTCAATACCTTGGCTGTGGATTTAACCACTAGCACGTCAGAGGTATAAGCCAATACGTGACGGGCCACCAGGTATTGACCAAATGGGACGTCGATGAGGAAGCTCACCCCGACACCCAACTGAGCCTGTCAGTGACAATATCCGTACAGTCCGGTCCGTTCGTCTATGAGTATCGCATGGCGGGCCTAGGGGGTTGGTGAAAGTCAGACCCCCAAAAGCGGTACAAGTCGTGTCGGAGCGTAGCCCAGAACACCCTGAGATACTACTGGAATACCTACCAGTAAATCTCCTGCCTCGGCCGAGGGCTTTGTGTAATGGCTCTCCTAGACACAGCGCGACCTCACCCCCAATACCGGGAGAGACGAACCCCTGCAGATCCGCTCTCTGCCTCCATGTGGCTCGGGACTGTACCCAACTAAAACCTGTTTGCACGACTCCTTTGAGCCGTGGTAGGGTAGTAATCAAAGCACAGTGGGAACTCACACGAGACAAATGACGATCTCAGGTCGATGAACTAACCTGTACACATGTCACCAGGGAACTGCTATCTGACATCTGGTATAAGACCAACTAGCAGGTTCCCGGCGAGTCCTGTCCGGTGTACTCATAACCCAATGAGCACCTGTATACATCTTAGGTGAACCAACTGACACCAGTGGCTTGTGAGACCGGCCACCGCCCCTCGTCGGGGTCTCGACTGTATACACTAGTCTACTAACGGAGTATCGATGCCCTGTCTCGAAACTCCTACGACTAGGGACCTTTTAAGGATGTGCTTATAGACCACCAGCTCCCACGTATATGATCGCCATCATACTGCTGGCAGTCAAGCAAGAATCCTAGGGGCTCTATCAACGTGTAATAGCGACATGTCAGGTCACCTAAAGCAGTACACGATGATAAAGATAAACCAGATAGCATACTATCATCTCGAGTAAGACTGTCCTACCGGGATAGGTCCTCCCTCAATCTTTGCAATCACGTGCCTGTGATCCAATAATTGACTCTGAGGGCACTATCTCCAACAATCTCCCACTTGCACTCAAGGCTAATTATTGCGATGCCGCATACTCACAGCCCGTGTGATACCGAACACCCAACTCCTCTACTAGTCAGTCTCACAAAACCCGTTTGCGAAACTATTGTGTTCGAGGAATAGCCTCAGTGAGTGGATCCGCTCAGATGTTTCTTTCTATGTCTCTCTATATCTCATGTTCGCGGAGAAAGCCATCTCCCGAAATGAGCAATACCTGTCTTAGAATGTCTGGATGTCTGATGGGACCTAGCTCATAAATGAACTCCAAATCCAAACTTCTTAGACTGTATCATCAACTGAAACTAATCAGTATCCAGCGCCATGCCTCCCTCAGTATTGCCTTGGACCACCTGTCCAAAATACAGTCCCTCATCAGAGGGAGAACTATAACTCTGAGAACCTCCTTGTCGTCCATGTCACCTTGGAAGCCTGGAGTGATAACCGTCTCCTAAAGGAAGCAGCCGTTATCATATCCCTAGAACATTCACTTATGTTCTAAAACTGCTTCCGACTGTTTTTCCAGGATTGGATTAATATCAACTTATTGCACCTACTGCAAGAACAACATCTGGTGTGGTACTTGACATCTCATGATTGACTCAATTGTCTAAGCAAGTGATCTGTCAATCATGCGTATCCCTCTCCTCTTTAGTCTGTAAGACACCTTTAGAGAGGGTGACTCCATTACCTGCATGTACACTACCATGCCAGGAGTCGTCCATTCTAAATACTCATAGAATGCTGTCAAGGTACCCTGATTGGGAAACCACCCAAATCTAGATCTAAAACCATAGGTCTAGTAACCAGTATGTTAGATATAATATCCAAGTCCCGTGTGGAGAAACCACTGTGTGACAACCAAAGTATAACCGATCGTAGTATAGGAATATCACTTCCCACTACCTTCTCAACAGATCCATCCCCTATTCTGATGACGTCAAACCTATGACTGTCACTTCAGAAATAGATGATCTATCTCCGCTACATCTGCTTTAGTCTATAAATAGACATAAGCCTGATGTCCACCAATGCTTCCGCTGCTCCCACTGACTACGACAACCCTCTGCCAGAGTCATATAGACGTGCAGTTCTAAAGCTAGTTTAGAACGACGCTATACTCATTCTCCTGCCGGGTCTCGCAGCCTGGAACAATCAGCAATGGCAAGTGTGGGTAAACAAGAACTTCCCTGTCACCGTCCTTGAGGCTACCGGAGTACCTCTCGGGTGCCTGAAGTTACCCACCTTATCTGCGGAGTGGCCAATGGAATGTCAAATCAGATTGAATCTTTAGGTTCCTTATTAAATCTTCAGTAATCGTTTGCGGTTCTGGAATCACTTCCAGTTCTACCATACTCCCACTACTGTTTTTGAAAAAATCCATTTTTAATAAAACTGTGGTGAGTCTAGAACAATATTTCTATTGATCTGCCAGATGGTAGAAAGTCAACCCTCGTCATAGCCTGGGTCAACCCACAAACAGCCATTACAGAAATGTGCCTTGAGTTATCCGGAGTCTGGTTTTAAGCATAAGCCGGACAACTCCCCGTACCTTAACATCGTTAAGATATGAACTGTTCTATATCCAATATAGAACCAGAGGCACTAATTTAATTGAACCAGATTCAAATCATGCAGCTGTCTCCAGTGCATGTCAACTAAATGGAAGGAGGCCGATCAGCGTTACTCAACTTAGGAATGCTTCCAATTATGAGTAACCTGAAAGAGAAGCAATTTCTTTTTATCATTACTATCAACTGAATACCATACACAAGTATCTACATCTTCGATCACTTTGAAGAATCCCGATACTTGCTACACCTGGTTCTCTACTCTATTCAAATACCTATAACTCCTCAAAACTTAGACCCTGTGTTTCCACGAAACACATGTCTAAGAACTAGAGAAGTTAAAAGTAAACAGAATATAGTATGAGGACCAACCCCTCTGTCCTAATGGACACTGGACAACATACAATACTCTGTATAAGTCCGCTGAGTCTAACAACTCTTTCACTGTGTGTCGTAGGTTGAAAACTGTACTTATGGTTAAGAAGAATTACACCGCTGTTTAATGCTCCTTACCCAACCATCCACTGATATAGGTAAATGTCATCGACATAATATCAAAAGGTATATCTCACTCTATGAAAATAGACGTACAGATATATCAATTTGAAATTGGTGCACAACAGCGGATATTCAAAACCAAATATTTGCCGACCGGCAAACAGCCCAGATGATCTCCTCAAATATCACCGATTACAACGAATCCCGATATAATGAGGATGATCACCCAATTCCCAATAACTTACTCCCACTCATCATCTGTAAAACCATACAGATGTGAGAATCATACCTGGTAAATACATACCCTGGAGCAAGTGTCTAACTAGGAAATCAGTTTTTCTATTAACAGTACACAGTGGAAACTGAAACAATGAAATGTTTCGTCGGGGTATCCTGGTATTCCTAGTAATGCCTCTTCCATTATCCAGATTCACAACTATAACCGTATAATTCTTTGCCACCTATCCAAATCCCTTTTTTTGTGTCTTTAGTCATTACCGTCTGCACACCCCTTTAGGCCAAAAGGTTTTCTTCCTTCCCTACCGTTCGGCACCAGCCTATGGTTTGGAAGAAGACTATCTAAAAAGCATAAAGGGTGTACTGTCCTAATCCTAGGAGCACTCGCAACGCGAGAGAAGGTGAAGATAAAAGACACCTGAATGTACTTTATTCCTATTTCTCCTGAACTAGGATCCATCCCCGAACTGGAACAAGTTCCTTTCGAGTTCGTATATAACCATACGATGGATTATCCAATAAACTGGGATCTTCGTAGTAATACGGAGTGTCCTGGAGAAATACAAAGGTGATTTAGGATTGGCGAAGAAATACTTGGTTTGGTCGTGAATATCAGTCGCAATTTACTTTGCCCTCCTACTAATCCCTTGCTTTGTCTTAATCTTAATACCTTCTGTACACCGTTTTAGGCTAACTGGTTTTCTTCATTCCCTACCGGTCGGCACCAGCCTATGGGTTGGAAGAAGACTATCCAATTTGCGTAATAGGTGTACTACTCCTAAACCAAGGAGTACTCGCAACTTGAGAGAAGGTGAAAAGAAAAGACAACTGAATAGTCCTATCCGTTTTCTCCAGAACCAGAAACCATCCTCGAAATCCTTCGAGTTCGTATCTAACCATACGATGGTTTTGTCCAATGGAAGTGGACGTTCGCAGTAATACGGGGTGTCCTGGAGAAAAGGGTAAAAGTAGGAGTGGCAATGAGGTCTGCAACTCTGACAATCCAAAAGCCAGTGTTAAGAAGGTTCGGTCAACTTGGTCACTGAGTCATAGTCCAGGGTCGGGTCAATGGTCGCTGCCAGAGAGAGAGAAAAGAAACACTCAGCGTGCACTCTAACCTAGATCAGAATGGTTATCACTTTGTCTAATCTGGAAACCTCCCACTGTACCTCAAATTCTCCTCCAAACCTGAAAGAAGAATTAGTCGGGATCACCCGAGGAGTAAACCAACTCATCAGTGGAAATCGGGATCCAACTATCATCGCATGATAACTTGACGGAATCCACTCAAGTCACCACACTCCAGAAGGTATGCGCATGCCTGGCAAGTTTCAGTTCTTTTGAAACTCCCGATATGATTTTTACCCCAAGCGGTTTATGACCTTGACTAGGTCAACAAACCATAAACCGCCAGTCAAGTTCAACCCGTCATTTTCTGGATTGCATTAAACCCACCCGTACGTGCCCTTGACTAGCTCAACAAGGCCGCACGACTGTCCTAACCAATCCCACTTATGCAACAAACAAGTACCACTTAGCTACCGAACACTACGTCTTGACTAGGTCAACAAACGCAGCACGAATACCAAATAATACCTGTAGGAAATGACGGAGGGCTACGGCTGGTTTTTGGCGAAAAACCTTTAACGTAATGAACTTGATATCGTTGAAGGAACTGCATAGTTTTTATAAAAATATAGTGACGAAAACCTTTACTAAAGAGGTCACTCCCGGTGAAGGGATCTCGGCTCTTTCCCCGTAGAATGAGGTGCAGGATATTCCAACTGAATACCACGATGCAAAGCAAAAGTAATCGGCTATAGTGAAGTTAATGCCCTGACGCAAACTTCTGTCCAAGGGGTCACTCCCGGTGAAGGGATCTCGGCCCTTGCCTCGTCGACTGAGGAGCAGGATATTCCAGATGAATACCGCGATGCAAAACAAAAGTGAACGTCCTTGCAATAACAGCTTTTTTGAAAAATGTTCCAACAACATCAGAATAGGTTTGTTTATCTTGCATTGATCCGAATCAACGCAGTCCCATCAATTAATCACACCACAAAGAACGAAAATATACTGACGTACGTATATGCCATCCGCATTCGCCACTGGGTCCCGTCATCACCCGTTAGGTTAGCTAACTAACGGCAGAGCGGGGACTGGACTAGCGCGGATGTAAAACATATACAACGTCTACTAATATATATACCAATATATAGTATTTCGCTCAAGGCGTGAATAAAATGCAGCAACACAGAAATGTATAGCAACACAGAACAATACAGATATCTGGAAGCCCCGGGTTTCACAGAGCCGCTGCTGAAACCCGACGTTCCCCTGGTCGTGTGGATAGCCTGTGCAATAAAATCCTAGACCCCTACGGGCGCGGCAAGTCACCCGCCAAAACCTGAAGCGAGGCAGCCCCCTTCAGCACCGTGAATGGACCACCCAGCACTTCACGGAATCCGGTAACTTGGGCACCCCTCCTGGGTCAACCTGTACCCCCTACGAGTGCGTCGAATAGCCCGCCAATCCTGGAGTGAAGCCCCCTCCGTCCCAATGCCATGAGATGCGGGCTTGTTGCCTTCTAGAACCCGGCTATCCGTGCACCCCTCCACGGGGTAATCCTAGTACAGAAAGTAAAATATACATACACCGGGTACATCGACCGCAACCAGGTCGTGCCCCAAAAGAATAATACAAACAGGCAGTGACGGCAGTCCACATGTCGGACGCTCGCCCCGCAATAGCAAATGTACATAATACAACAAAACTGCACTAGCATTGCATCCAGGCTATCCCCCACGACCGATCCGCAACATCACAGCATAAACATAAAACATCAACGTGAAAGTCACGTTCGCAAATCCGTCTAACCGGGCTATAGCAGTTAGATCGGATTTACCGATCGAGTGACATTCACGGTCGCAGAAAATAATGTAAATACTGTGAAATAATGTGTTTAAAATTTTCCGATCAATCAAACAATTAAAAAGTGGGCCCCAAAGAAAACTGTAGCACTCACAGAAACAATTGGCCCAACTTTAATATTCCAAAGCCCATATTTTAAGCCCAGAAGGCCTCTGTAAAAAAATGGTGAAGTGATGTGAATAGTGCGCGGCGGAAGGGCCGCACAAAGGGGGTTTTCGCGGCGGTTCCGCGCTCCAACTGTGGAGTCACTTCATCGAATTTTTACAGAGCTCTTAGATTTTCCAGTACATCAATATTTTACAACCTGAAAAATTTTTCGAGACCAAAAATATTTCAACAGAAACTGATGTGAACAAAAAATACGGTTTTTGGAAATTTTGGTCGATCGGAAATGCAAACACATCAAACGAAGCTAGGTAAGGTTAATGGCGTGGCTCTGATACCATGTTGCGCCACGGCAGCGCCCCGGCCTCGTAGTCGAGGCCAAAATGCGGAATAAAAATTTTTTCCTTGCTCGGAAACCGGCGCTACCGCGGACAATTAAAACCCGGATCGAAACCATTAACCTAGCTAGCTATCTAGAGATGGGGTGAGAAGTTATACCAAGCGATCCGTGTCCTTCGGTCTTCGTCTCCACTCCGATCTCCCGCAGAATCTCCGTCACCTCCTCGCTCGTCGGAAAAGCACCACGTAGCCGGAATCTTTTACGGGCTCCCGCCTCTTGACCGAGGCAACTCGGGCGCGAAGTTGGCTAGCCGACGCGTCCAAGGCTTGCTATAGAATAGTGTAGTGAACTTGTCTCTTGGGGTTATGAGGTTGCCTTGATGTGGAGGAATGGAGAAGAGTAGGAGAGAAGGAATTGAGCTTTGAAGCTAATTTTACAACCATGGAATGAGATGAAAAATGCCACACCAAAAAATTATCCCTCTCCCTCTCCTATGTGGCCGGCCCCTCTCACTCAAGAATAGATTGGAGAGAGAAAAACAAAAGCACCACAATTTGTATAGAATAAAAGAATGGAAAAACAATAACATAAAGAAAATGGTCACAACCATTTCCTTTCACAAACCATCAAATGAAAAGCCAAGAATAGACTAGAAAGGCATCTCATGATGAAACAAGTCTCATCATAATGCAAACTTGCAAGAAAACCCTCCACTAAATGTTAATTGCGAACTTGCAATTAACACCCTCCACTTGGAAAGTCCGACCGAGAAGGAATGAAGGAAAACCGGACGGAACGGAATGCAAACTGGCAACCCCAGAAAACCGATCCCATAATAAATTACAGGAAAACCCCGCTACTGCAAATACATGCCCGCATTTGTATTCCCACTGAACACAAATGCAAAGAGACAAAAACTACACTATCAAATACTAGAATCCGGCTTAAGCCAAAGCCGGCTAGTAAAAACTGTCCGATCACGATCCGTGCAATACCGCACGTATCTGATCGAACCCTGCCATATCTCCATACGGCCTCTACAGCGTTTCGCCCGAAACTTGAGTAACTGAGACTGAGTGTGGTGGACTCTAAAGACTCGTCAATACCTTGGCTGTGGATTTAACCACTAGCACGTCAGAGGTATAAGCCAATACGTGACGGGCCACCAGGTATTGACCAAATGGGACGTCGATGAGGAAGCTCACCCCGACACCCAACTGAGCCTGTCAGTGACAATATCCGTACAGTCCGGTCCGTTCGTCTATGAGTATCGCATGGCGGGCCTAGGGGGTTGGTGAAAGTCAGACCCCCAAAAGCGGTACAAGTCGTGTCGGAGCGTAGCCCAGAACACCCTGAGATACTACTGGAATACCTACCAGTAAATCTCCTGCCTCGGCCGAGGGCTTTGTGTAATGGCTCTCCTAGACACAGCGCGACCTCACCCCCAATACCGGGAGAGACGAACCCCTGCAGATCCGCTCTCTGCCTCCATTTGGCTCGGGACTGTACCCAACTAAAACCTGTTTGCACGACTCCTTTGAGCCGTGGTAGGGTAGTAATCAAAGCACAGTGGGAACTCACACGAGACAAATGACGATCTCAGGTCGATGAACTAACCTGTACACATGTCACCAGGGAACTGCTATCTGACATCTGGTATAAGACCAACTAGCAGGTTCCCGGCGAGTCCTGTCCGGTGTACTCATAACCCAATGAGCACCTGTATACATCTTAGGTGAACCAACTGACACCAGTGGCTTGTGAGACCGGCCACCGCCCCTCGTCGGGGTCTCGACTGTATACACTAGTCTACTAACGGAGTATCGATGCCCTGTCTCGAAACTCCTACGACTAGGGACCTTTTAAGGATGTGCTTATAGACCACCAGCTCCCACGTATATGATCGCCATCATACTGCTGGCAGTCAAGCAAGAATCCTAGGGGCTCTATCAACGTGTAATAGCGACATGTCAGGTCACCTAAAGCAGTACACGATGATAAAGATAAACCAGATAGCATACTATCATCTCGAGTAAGACTGTCCTACCGGGATAGGTCCTCCCTCAATCTTTGCAATCACGTGCCTGTGATCCAATAATTGACTCTGAGGGCACTATCTCCAACACTCCCAGATGGTATTATACCTCACGTCAGATGGCAGTTCTCAGGTGACACTTGTACAGGTTAGTCTGTAGACCCGAGATCGTCATAGAGTCTTGTGTGATTCCCACTGTGCTTTGATCTCCACCTTACCACGCCCATGAGGGCGTGCAAAACGGTGGTCTTTGGGTACAGTCCCGAGTCACATGGAGGCAATAAGCGATAGGAGGGGTTTCGTCTCTCCCGGTATTGGGGGTAGATGTTGCGCTGTGCTCGATTGGCCATAACAGGGAAGTCCCTGGCCAGGGCTGATCAGAGATTTGCTGGTAAGTGTTACCAGTAGTTTCTCGACCCGTTACGAGCCTCACATCGGCATGACTTATCGGGTTATTGGGGTCTGACGTTTACCACCCCTAGACTTGATATGCGACATATCAGACGAAGAGACCGGACTGTATGGTAAGTGTTACTGGTCGGATTCGCAGGAATGTGAGCGGGCTAGCTCGTCGATCTTCTGATCGCTCAATACCCGGGTGGCCGTTACGTTTAGCAGACCGCTTGCGGCTTGTGGATGCTTGATATGATCATCATCTGCTACCGGCGTATTGACGAGTCTTTAGAGTCCTACACAGAGGTTTCCTGGCTCAAGCGAAACGAAATAGGAGCGCATATGAGATATGTGCAGGACCGAGAATAATGCGTGTATGTGATACCGTATTCCATTCTCGCGATATATGTATCGAATGGTTATATTCGATATAACCTAGTTATCGAATCGAAGATCGATTCGATAAGCCGATACATTGAATACTAGTCGGTCATGTGCGACATGACCGGATCATTGAATCAAATGTTGATTTAATGATTTAATGTATAATTATATATTTGATATATTACTTTGCATTAACTAGTGTTGGTTCACTTTAACGGATTTTTCTCACTTGGATTGCACATTGTATATGTGATATACTTTTGTGCACCTTTTTGTATCATGTTTGATGACACTTGATCATATGGTTAAGTGAATAGAATTAAACCATGGTTATTATGATAATTATGGTTTTGCATATTTATTTATTCATTTATTTGTTTATTCATTTATTTGGATAAGTTTAAAAAGGAATGGTGGCTTTCTTTGTCTTTTTGTTGAAGCTTCATGAAGCTTTGACTCATGCTTAACCCTAACCCATCCATTAACCATGGTAGATTCTCTACACTTAACCCTAGTAAGAATTATGATAAGTATTCCATTTTTCTTTTTATTTTAA
Source organism: Agapanthus africanus (assembly GCA_030015575.1). Classification (NCBI taxonomy): domain Eukaryota; kingdom Viridiplantae; phylum Streptophyta; class Magnoliopsida; order Asparagales; family Amaryllidaceae; genus Agapanthus; species Agapanthus africanus. The sequence continues at coordinate 309,596,730 of CM057343.1, read as the reverse complement.
TAAGACTTATCATATTCTTTCTTGAGCTCCATCTTCTTCTTCTTCTTCAAGTTTGCTACTCTAATGGTAACTTGAGATTTAGTGAGAGAAATCCAAATCTAAAGTGAACCCATCTCCTATTTCTTCATCCTCTACCTCTTGCCAAGTGGTTTTGGGTGTTTTCTTCACAAGTTTCACTACTTTGTGAAGTCGGAGCTTGAACTAGTGCAACCTCGACGTAGATCGTCTTTGACACGAAGCCGTCGAACTATTCCGCCCACTTCTCCGATGAAGCCGTCGCGAGAGTCCGAGGTTCGTGATGGACAGCGAGGGGACGACCACATGGAGCTAAGCAAGTGGATATCCGGATCTACAAAGGTTGTAATTTCCGTATCCTAGTAGTTAAGTGTTAACTAAGTTTTCATTTCGCCTAAACATCTAGTTTAAGATCCGTAGTCTAGGGTTTCTCGGCACCAAAAATTTTAAATTGGCATGTTCGATGCCTTATAAGACCACTATAGGGTGCCTAGGAACCTTTCATATGGATACATAGGAATGCATAGAACCTGGATCGAACAATACGCACGTGTCAAAAGAACACACTGGAAGAGTACCTGTCACAACGGTATTCGATGCCTGCGCATCCTGAGGAGTCAAAGCAAAAACTCAGGCCTGTCCTCTACCGGTACTCAGTTGTCCTTTGCCCCTGCCACCTCGTCCTCTTTGAATCGGACCACCACGACCACAGCCTCTCGGGGCATCGATCTGGTATGGAGCAACAACATGTGTAGGAGGTAAAGTGCTCGCAGGAGGGGGTGAAGGTGGTAAAGTTACATGTGGAACTGTCGCCTCGCCCTGGCACTTAACAGTATAATATCTGACAAGGTGATGCGGACTCCCACATCGGAAACATCCCAATGACGGCTGCTGACCCAGTAAATAAAGGCTGAATAACTGGCCCTGCATCAAGCCTCGGCCACCACCACGGCCCAGATATAATCCTCCACGGCCTCTGCCTGTCGTATCTCTGCCCAACCGCACTGGAGCTGATATACCTGTACGAATCCGCTTCGGCACTGTAGCCTCAGAAATACGCTCCTCCACTAATATAGCTGCATCTATCACTGCTGAATATGTGTCAAAGTGCTGGGCGCCGATAGAAAGAAACAACTGTGTGTCAAGGCCTCGTACGAATCTCTTTATGCGCTTCTCATCAGTGTCCACCAAGTAGGATGCATATCTGGACAGCTGAGTGAATTGAACATCGTACTCGGACACTGTCATACCACGGGTCTTGTGCAAAGACTCAAAACTATGGGCTCGACCATCCTTGATGCTCTCCGGAAGGAAACGAGCGAGAAACACCGTCATGAACTCATCCCAGGTCATAAGAGGTAGACCTGCAGCTCGGCCTCTCTCAAATGACTCGCACCATGTCTGAGCAAGACCCTCCAGACGAAAGCTCGCAAGCTCGACCGATTTCTCATCAGAACATCTCAGTGAACGGCAAATCCTGGCCATCCTGTCAAGGAACATCTGTGGATCCTTAGCTGCATCTGTGCCGGTGAAAACCGAAGGCTTCAGCCTCGTAAACTCCTATAGTGATACTGTGATAGTCTCGGTAGCGGCTGGTACAGCTGTCTGGGTAGCAGGTACTATCACAGTCCCCAAAGTAGGAGGAACATCATCAGATCTCGGTGCTCGGCTGACCTCGACTAGAGATCCAACCATCTGGCGCAAATCCTGAATACTCGCCTCCAGCCTAGCTATCCGGCTTAAAGAAGGGGGATCAATCTGTCCCTGAGGGATAGGCGTACTGCCCTGGTCGGTCCTCGTCTCAGATGAGCCCGCCCTAACCTCATCTCTGGCGGCAGCCCTCTAGGCCCTCATAGTCTTCGGCGGCATAGTGGCTGGAATAAGAAACAGGATTGAATAAGAATATTACAGTCGAAATAAAAGGATATATAGAATCACGGAAGGAATCACAAGCGAATATATATTCTAAGGTCACATAGGCGGAGTATCGTATCGTGAGTATGTTGCGGAACATACACACGCTACGTCATTCTGCTTAAGTCACCTACTCCATCATACCAAGAGTCATCCTACACTCAGAAAGGTAAAACCTAAGGCTCTGATACCAACTTTGTCATGACCCGAATGTGGAAACGTGACTGGCACTTAAATCACGCAACGTCTAGAGTCGTAACGTAATCTAAGTAAGCCAAAATCCAAGAAATCTAAACCGTGAAGTGAATAGAGTGATAAAAATTCTTGTTTTAAAAGGTTGATTTTAACAAAATAGTGTTACGTCAAAATATTTTAAAAGCATCAAGTTTTTCTGAAAATTTCGGCAGAGTTTCCTTTATAAAAACTGATCCCAAACCGATACATACATGAATATATATAAGCAATGATAAAAAGGCATCCCCAAGCGGGAGCTAGCTCTTTGCCGAATGGCGAAACACAACCACATGCAAGATATATTGTAATAATGCGAAAAACCATTTAAAAGAGCAATAAATAGAAAAGCATAAAATTCGGCTCGCACGAGCTCGACACCAGAAATCAAAATAAATACAAGTCTCGTAATCTCACAGTCTAAGTCCAATATACAAAATGGTAGATGGAGTGTACTAGATACAAAAGTAAATATACATGGTGGGAACAAAAGAATATCCTCACATACGCACCTATAGGCAAAGTGCTCAAGTCGAAGAAAAAGAAGCAACAGGAGTAGTAGCAGTGCGCCCGCCGCGACTATGCTGACGGGTCGGTCCTGCAAGATACTGTGGCACAACGGGGGTGAGTTGCCAACTCGTGAGTAGTAAATAACATCTAATGAGACAATCGCAAGCATGCACGCAAATGCGTTAAATAATATGTATAAACTATGATGCGATGTACTAGTATGAATGCGACATGAATAAATGATCAAGCATGAAATCTGGTACATCTGATGTGAGAAAAACTGAGTTTTTTATCTTAGAAAATTTTCGGTATGGTAAACATAAGTATCATCAATAGAAACGACAGAAATCAGTGTCAAGCATCGACACTCAAATAAATATATCAATATCTCGGTTGCCGTCTCTCAGATCGGTCCCAAATCTGTCTAAATCACTTGACTCCGGTCGGTATCCTCCAGATCTCCGCCGGGCCAATAATCACCGTTAAGTAGTGCTCCCCTACCAGGCTCAACGTCTCACTATACGATCTTCTTGCCCTGGGGTACCTCACCGGGTCCACCATGTACCCGCAGACGGTGCATCCGCTTTCCTTGAATCGGGTATATGTACATACGTGGCACAATAATCGAGAAAACTCAAGGTGGACTCCACACATCATATCACGAGAAAACCGCAATTTCCATTTTAAAAATGATCATAAGTTTATAAAAATCTTTTTGCGGTTTTCCCCAAATCCAGAAATCTCATGAATGCGGAAATCTCCAAGAAGAATCACAATACATGCATATGTCAATGATGGTGAATGTCCATGATATTTGTAACATTTCAAAAAAATAAAATATTATTTTGGGAATTTAAATTATTCAATAATAAATATTATGGATATTTTAAAAACATGGAGATTGGTTTTAAATGAAATGGTATAATTATATACCGATAGTTTGGAAAAAATTTGGAAAATAAATATGAATTATTGATTTGGAAAGAATTTATTCGATTGGGATATTTTATAATATCGTATACAATTAATTATATGCAAATTAGTGCTAAACTTGATTAATATTTTGCTAATTATGTACTAATCCTATTTATGTCCATGACATGCAACATGACATGTTGCAAAAGATTTATTAAATTTTTATTATAGCACCATGTTACATTTTCATTTAAATGGTTTTTATTTTATGTTTTTAAAATAAAAAGAAAAAAGAAAATATGGCATGGCTTAAAGAGAGAAAGAGAGCGAAAAAGAAGGGACCATAAGGCATGGTGAGAGTGAGGGTGAGAGTGAGGGTGAGAGAGAGAGATATTTCTACACCATGGCTTTTTTCTTCTTCTTCATTTTCCCTTCTTCATTATTCTTTACCTCCTCCCTCATCCTCCACCTCCTACTACCACTCATGGCCACCCCCAAAACCAACCCAAAACACCCAAGTTCCTTCACAAAATATGTGCACAAGCTCACTACAAACCCTATAGAGGCATCAAGTCAAGACTTTGAGCACTTTGGGAAACTCAAGAATTTTCTCGAGTTGCCAAATGAGGTATTTTCTACACCCTTAGTTTAGGATTTGAGTTTGTTTAACTCCTATAGTAGTTTAGAGTCAAACCGATGTGGATTTGTGGTGTTTGAAATTCCATGAAGAGGTTTAGGGATATTTTGAATTGTACAAGTGTAGTAGAGGTTTAGTAGAGGCCATGAAACCCCTGTAGTGTTTGTTTGTGAACTAAACCTGTGATTAAAACCCCAAGACTTGAGCTTAGAATTTTCCCGTGTCGGTTTTGTGGAATTTTTGAGGACTACAGGGAATTTGGAGCAACTTGGGGTGTTTCTGAGAAAATCAAACAACTTATCTGACCTAGATAGATCACTAGAAGACCACCAATGAAGTTCGAGACCAAAATTCTTTAGTTGGGCCAGCGACACCGATCAAAATAACATTCTCGCCGGGCCAATGTTAGTGTCTGGTGTTTGGTTTTGGTCTATAACTCACACACCTTATAACCTAGCCCCTGTATTGTTGGTTTTGTCCCAAAATACCTGAGCAAAAATCTGGGAACACTTTGAGTTGGTTTTGCCTATGTTTTTCCGATTTCTAAAACTTGGTTTTTGGTATTTGAATTTGGATTTGGTCGTTGGACGTTTATACGTAAACGACGAGGGTTAATTGGTTGTTTTTGCATATGTAAGCTATGGGTTCTAACCTATTAGCACTTCGCGTGTTGTGTCGGTTTTCGAATAGGATTTTGATGTGATACGATGTGTTGTGATATGTAGGTACCTTCGTGTGGACTTCGGGACGACAAGGGAGAACAAGGCGTCATCAACTTCGGCAAGCAAGGATCGAGGTGAGTAGATGTATATCTATGGGGGAAGTCGGATGGATGGCGTATAGCACCCCCGCAACCGTAGAATAGGATATTTCTTTATTAGTTATATATGTTGATGTGATATATGGATACTTAGCAAATAGGGTATCTAGGAGACCTTAGGTTAGATTAGGTATAATCATAGGAAGATCTACCCATAGTGTTATTACCTTGTAGCGAATCGCAAGTTATGTGTTGAAACACACACACGCACATACACTAGGTATATATTATGTATATATATGTATGTGTGTGTGTACATATATATATATACATATACACGTGAGATGAGGATAGTATATGCTATTGGATTTGAGTCGATATGACCGGGCATGATGTCATGAGGCTATGATATATGATCGAGTGAGACCTCGTATATGATATGACATATTTAAGGATTGTTGGGCGAAATATTCTTAACATGCGATAACATGTGATCTGATGATATAATTGAATGTACGAGACCTTATATCCGTACCCGTGATTATGATACAGTACGATGAATGATACCGTACGAATGATGATTTATATATATATATATATGATAATTGACCCGTACCCTCGGATTTGTGGATTCTGTACGACGGACTATACCGTATGAGATCTATATATGATGATTGATCCGCACTGATGACTCGAGGATGCCGTATGATGTGTTATACCGTACATGATGCTATGAGGCTGATCGCCGACTACTAGCTATATCGACTTGGATACGTATAGATTTTTACATGTTTTGCATTAGCTGTTATGATCTCGTCTGCTAGGACACATGCACTATTACCGATGATGTATATATTGCACGTACACTTGCTTGCCGGCTCATACACATCATGTCACAACCCGAAATATTAGCTCGTGACCAGCACTTAAATCACGCAACGTCTAAAGGCGTAACGTAATTCAAGTAAGCTGAAACCCAGAAATCTAAACCTTTTTAAGAAAATAAAAGATGTGAAGTTTTGAAATAAAGGAATAATGAAATCAAGTTTTCTTAAATGCATAGAAAAGGAACATGAATAATGCAAGTGAAATTTACTAGTTTGAAAACATATTTCGTCTTTTAAAAATTTAGGCAGCACCTCCTTTGTATATTTTGATCCAAAACCACAATACATAATAAGGATAAAGGCATCCTCAAGCGGGAGCTAGCTCTTCGCCAAACGGCGGATCCAGATCCACGCAAAGCATAAATATAAGTATACGACGCCCAACGGCGAAGATCACCACAAGAGATAAAGAATAAAGCGAGATATCAACCCAAAATGCGAACACACAACCCATCGCTCAAGTCTCGCAACTACTATTCTTACTAAGTATCATTACTTATACAAATAATAGTTTCGATTTGATGGAGTTAACTAGATACAATATGAAAAATAAATACAAGAGTAGGTACGATACAAATTTCCCACCTACCAAGCAAACCACCCAAAAGTAGCTATGTGCCAGCGATGCCTCTACTGATCCGTGCGGTCAACCTGCAAGAACTGTGGCACAACAGGGACGAGTTGCCAACTCGTGAGTAGAAAAACATCTACAAGTAGAAATCGAATAAACAATGACTCCTAGGTCAACTATATCATAAAGGTAATACTATAATATCTAGTCTGACCGTATCTATATATGTGCCAACACTAAATCAATGCCTATCAGCGTGTGGATAACATCCAACAATATAATAAAAGCCAGTATGCATGTGGATCTCGTCCACGTATCAACCGATGACACAACAATATCATGCATGTAAATATCATAAAACCATATGCATGAAAGTATGAGGATATAAATCAATGGGTGTCCCTCGCGACACATCAAAATCATGGAACCTGGGTGTCCAACATCGACACTCGAAAACATCATGAAACCCATGTCCAGAATCGACACATAAATCCTCATATCTCAGGCTCCGTCAGTCCGGATCGGCCCTCGGGCTCCGTCTGCAGGATCGGCCCGCAGGCTCCGGAAGATGGGTCGGCCTCTATCCATCTCTCGACTCTGGTCGGTATCCTCCGGATAACCGCCAGGTCCATCCAATCACCGGTACGTAGTGGTCCCTCTGCCAGGCTCAACGTCTACTGCACAACAATCCGTTCTCGTCCCGGGGTACCATACCGGGTCCACCATGTACCCGCAATCGGCCTCATCCTGCTCCTCGAATCGGGTTCAAATATCACACGTCTCAGAACCGAGAAAACGCATGGTGGACGCACTGAAATATCATATCAAGAGAAACCGGGTTTTTAAAGCAGTACATACTTTCTTTTGAAATATCCACGGTTCTCAAATCCAGAAATCTCATGAAAACATCATATCTCAATGCGTAAAAATCATAAAGCATGATGTACGCGACATATAATAGAAATGTAAGCATATCCGTGTATCATGCAACATTGAACAGTGATGTATAATATTAAGGAAAAACCGCTCTTTTAAATGATTTCAGTTTTTAAAATATATCCTGCGGTTCCCAATTTCTCCAAAGTCAAATACAACATCGTATAAAGGTGCATATGCAACAATAGCAAGTAAATTATGCAAGGAGTCATATCATGATGCAGCAATCCTACTGTGTAGTGACATGGCAATTATCGATGATGATGTGTGCGAGCCGGCAAATCTATGTACGTATAACAAACGCATCATTGATAACTGTGTAAGTGTACTAGCACAGGTATATACAATGCAATAAGAATAACATGAAAGTAGCATAGGTAAATCACATGCAAATGCTGACAGGTACACGTATCTAATATGACCGAGTCGGTGAATCTATCAATCGGCATCCAGCCTCACAACATCACGTACGGTATAGTCCATCATACGGCATCCTCTAGTCAAGGGTATGGATCAATCATCAAGTCAAACTCATCACATACGGAAAATCATCGTACGACGGCATTAAACCAATAGGGATCTTATCATCCTATATGACAATGAGGGGTACGGACCTAACGTTGTTAGTTATATGTATGCCCTAGAGGCCATTACTGTACATTGGATGTATATTGTAGTGGATGCTTGGACATATATAGGGAGGACTTTCTTGCTCGACATGATAGTATGCTATCTGGTTGATCTTTACCTTAACGTGTACACTGATTGTCTCTCTGATACATGTTGGTAAAGCCCTTAGGATGTGTACTTGACTATCTGGACTGTGATGCGGATCATACTAATGGGGACATGGTAGTCCATAAGTACATCCTTCAAAGTCCCTAGTCGTGGGTGTATCGAGACGGGGCATCGATATACCAGAGTAGACTAGCGTATACCTTCTCGACCCATACAGATGGGCGATGGATGATCCCATATCCATTGGTGTTTGACATCAGAGATGATATACGGGTGCTCAGTGGAGACTGGGTACACTGGACGGACTCGCCGAGAACTCCCAGATGGTATTATACCTTACGTCAGATGGCAGTTCTCTGGTGACACTGGTACAGAGTAGTCTGTTGACCCGAGATCGTCATAGAGACTTGTGTGGTTCCCACTGTGCTTTGATTTCCATCTTACCACGTTCAAGAAGGCGTGCAAAACGGTGGTTTTTGGGTACAGTCCCAAATCACATGGAGGCAATGAGCGATAGGAGGGGATTCGTCTCTCCCGGTATAGGGGGTTGATGTTGCGCTGTGTTCGATTGGCTATAACAGGAAATCCCTGGCCAGGGTTGCTGAGATTTACTGGTAAGTGTTACCAGTAGTTTCTCGAATTGTTATAGACCTCATATCGACACGACTTATCGAGCTATTGGGGTCTGACGTTTACCACCCCTAGACGAGATATGCGACATATCAGACGATCAGACCGGACTGTACGGTAGTGTTACTGGTTGGATTCACAGGAGTGTGAGCGGGCTTGCTCGTCGATCTTCTGATCGCTCAATACCCGGGTGGCCGTTACGTTTAGCAGACCGCTTGCGGCTTGTGGGTGCTTGATATGATCATCATCTGCTACCGGCGTATTGACGAGTCTTTAGAGTCCTACACAGAGGTTTCCTGGCTCAAGCGAAACGAAATAGGAGCGCATATAAGATATGTGCGGGACCGAGAATAATACCAGTATGTGATACTGTATTCGATTCTCGCGATTTTTAACATTAATCGGTTATATGCGTTATAGCCGGGTTATCGGATCAAGTGTTGATTCGATAAGTTGTTACTATTGATATTAGTCGGTTATATGCGATATGACCGGGTCGTTAAATCAAGTGTTGATTTAATGATTTAATGTATAATTATATATTTGATATATCACTTTACATTAACTAATATAGGTTCACTTAAAAATGATTTTCTCACTTGATGTGCACATTGTATATATGATATACTTTTGTGCATTTGATTGTATCATGTTTGATGATACATGATTGTTTGGTGTATAGTTTAAACCATGGTTGGTCAATGGTTAGGGTTTCTTTTGCCTCATTTTCTTATTCATTTATTCATTTATTTATCCATTTTGTTTATTTTTGCAAAAGAAAAGGATAAATGAGGAAAATGGTGGCTTTCTTTGTTTGTAGTTGAAACTTCATGAAGCTTTGACTACATGACCATTTTGTCTCATGCTTAACCCTAAACCATTAATCCTTACCATGGTCTATTCTCTACACCTAACCAAGGTTAGGATATGATAAGTATTCTTTTTATTATTCATTTTAGATAATACTTATGATATTCTTTTCTTCTTCTTCTTCATCTTCAACATTGAAGCAAGCTTGCCTCCATCAATGGCAACTTGTGAAAAAGAGTGAGAAATCCAATTCTAAAGTGAACCCACTTCCTATTTCTTCATCCTCTACCTCTTGCCAAGTAGTAGAGTGTGTTTTCTTCACAAGTTTCTTGACTTGGTGAAGTTGGAGCTTGATCTAGCGATGCCTCGACGTAGATCATCTTCGGCATCATCGTCGATGACCTAGCCCGCTTTTTCTCCGATGAAGCCGACGCTAGAGCCCAAGATTCGATTTGGACAGCGGAGAGGACTTCATCACGGAGCTATGGAGGTGGAGAACCGGATCTACAAAGGTTGTATTTCCGTTTACTTAGCTAAGTTGTTTACTAGTTTCATTTTATCGCCTAAACTTCTAGCCAACGATCCGTATTAGGGTTTCTCGGCACCGTAATTTTTGAAATTGGCATGGTTGATGCCTTGTGAGACCTCTTGAGAGTGCCTAGGAACCCTACAGTGGTATCAGAGCCTAGCTAAAGCCTTAGGCGAAGTCTAGACGACGTTTGAAATTCGAACGAACCCGAAACCCATTTCCAAAATGCTCTCTGTCCAATTTTTAAAAATCTGGATTTTTCCATATTAAAAATTTGCAGAAAATTAAGCAGGGTTTTTTATGAATTACTGTGCAAAACGGAGCTCTAACTCCGTCAACCCGCCGCGGAACCGCGGCCTTACCCCACGTGTTCCGGCGGTTCCGCGGCCGTTATGTTGAATCTTTGACTTTTGTTTGCACAGTAATTGTTATATTTGACTCCTGTGTTTTCTGGATAATTTTAATATTTTATTCAAGAGTTGAATTTTCTGGGGTTGTTTTGGGGATTCGTATATTCGATCAGATTATCAAATTTTGTCTGTGTGGCTTTCCGGGTATTTTTGAATATGTTAAAAAGTTCGACCGGATATAAATACCCAACTTTTCCCCTGTCGGGAAATTTCCAAGTGTTGGATCTTTCCGTAGTTTAACGACGTTCTAAGTAGTGCAAGTAATGCAATGGACCCTCTAGAAGACAACAAACCTTAACTCGATTATGTGACCGTCTTGAACTGCCCTTTGAACCTTCGGGTTTGGGGCAGTACGGCGTGCCACATGTGAGGCGTTGGCTTGACCCTTCTACGGCTGGACCGTTGGTACTGAGGCACGAAGTGAATGTCTTTGAACTTATTTCATGAGTTGAGCTGTTTCGGGAAAACTTGGATGTTCGATTGTTCGATCGGAAAGTTTAACATTTTCTATCTTATTCGGAATGTGATACAATAATTGGAATTCACAAGTAGTTATGAGATAACTGAATGAATGTTATAAACATAGCAGTTTAGTCTCACTTGATCGGTTGCCACAGAATTTTGATGTGATCAAAAGTCCGTCGCAATCACGTAGCGTACGCGGATACTCGCCGGGTAAACTTAATAGACAGCCTCACTCCATAGCCCCGACCAAGTGACTGTAGGAGAACCCCGTCGCCGAAAGCATCCGTTCGGGTGCTCGCGGCAGCGGTGTTCCGCCTTGGTGCACTTCGTCGACGGTATCGGGGGTGCGGCCGTCTACTGAAGTTTACGACGAGCATTCGATCAGGATGTCGGGAATCTTGTTGAATTACCCGACTTGATATTGAAAAGAGTTTTCGATAATGAGACTAAAATGCGGGGTTTATAATTGTTAGGCATGCGATGTCTAAGTAATTCATATGATTAGGCATGCGATGTCTAAAGAGATTGCGGATTCCAACTGTTGTAGTTTTACACTTTCTTTTCTGTGACCGTAAGTGTAATATGTGATATCGCCGGTTTCGTTGCTATATGTCAACGGCAATTGGGATGGACATATTTACTTACGTTGATGACATGTGATGTTATGTGTTGCTGGATATGTTATATTGGATCGTCGTGTTTGAATAGCCGGGGGGTTTAAATGTGAGATGAGTGTTTTTCATTTTCATTCATGTAAAAACTTGTATGTAATATTCTTTTATTGGGGCACTTCCAGGTTGCGGAAGATGTCACCGTTTGTATATTATTTACTCTTCCGCACTAGGATAGACCCAAGGAGGGGAGCATAAGTAACCGGGTTCTGGAGTCCAGTGGGAGACCAACTCGAGGAGTCGAGTCCGGGTCTCCTAACTCTAGAATTGGTAAGGTTGCTTGCCGCTCTCGTAGGGGTCTAGGGGTGTGGGTTTGGCTATTCATCACGACCATGGAATCCGTGTTTTATACTGGCTCGTATTGAAAACACGGACGTCCTAGTACATCCAATATTTCATATGATTCTTCTGCTGCGATATCTGTGATGTGATCATATGATGTTCTGTGATGGATACTATATATAGTATATATATGATATATTATATAGATGTTACTTATGTTTTACACTCGCGCTAGCCCTGCCCCGCTCTGTCGTTAGTTACCTAACCTAACGGTGCACGAGGGGACATCGAGGAGAATGCGGATGGCATAAGTGTACGTCGTATTTATCTGTGATGTTTAGGTATTTAAATGATGGGACTTCATTAATATGATTAATGAAATAAAAGAAACCTAAGATGTTGTAGAATCGAATTTCAAAATAAAACAGGTAGCTACAGTTCTTGCTTTGCACAGCGGTGTATATGATATATCCTGCACCTTATTCGATGAGGAAAGGACCGAGATCCCTTCACCGGGAGTGACTCCTTTAGCAATAACTGGCAGATGCTACACACTCGGTTTGTCTTTTAATCGCTTTTAAGAGTTTTTGCTTTGCACAGTGATATATATGATATATCCCGCACCTTATTCGATGAGGAAAGGGCCGACGATCCCTTCACCGGGAGTGACCCCTTTAGCAAAACTAGAAAAGCCTCGAAAACACTCCATTTTAAAATTATTTGATTCTACAACGATATCAAGTTCATTACGCAATAGGTTTTTCAGAAAAACCTGTCGTAGCCCTCCGTCATTTCATATAAGTTGTATATAGTATTCGTGCTGCATTTGTTGGCTTTCGTCAAGGTGCAGTGTGCGGTAGCTATATGCTGCTTATCTGCTGCATACGATGCGATTGGATTTGGGTAGTCGTGCGGCTTTGTTGGCTTTCGTCAAGGGTCGTGCGGGTGGGTTTAATTCGATCAAGAAATGTACGGGTTGAATTTGACTAGCGGGCTATGGTTTGTTGGCTTTCGTCAAGGTCATAGCACGTTAGGGGCAAAATATTATCGGGAATTTCAAGTGTTGAAATTTGCAATGAGATTGCATACCTTCTATGAGATAGTTGGATCCCGATACCCGCTGCGAGTAAGAGTTACTCCTGGGAGAGTTTTATACATTACAATTAGCCGATCAAGTAGGTGTCTAGAAAGGTGTTAACGAGGTTATGCCTCTGGGAAAACGAGGTTTACATTAATTAGGTTCGTGCGAAAGCATGGGGGACCTCCCTCAAAGTACCGACACTGTCCTGGCTGAAAGATTGGCGAACTTGTAGTGTGTAATTAATCCCGGCTAGTCTTTCCTTTTAGGGTTTGAAGGAAGATTTGATAAAAAGCAGTGGGAGCCATCCTGATTAGATAAAATAAAACCAATCTATTCTTGCAAGAGCGCACGCTGAGTGTTTTCTTCTCTCTCTCTCTCCAGGTAGCGACCATAGCACGCCTTAATCAAGATAATAAAACGGAATATTGACCGAACCCGCTTGTTATACTGAGCTGGGGAACGTTGGTCCCGCTCCAACTTATAATTGTTATAAGACAGAGCAGGAAATTGGGGATTACCAGAATTCCCGTGCCACCCAAACGAAGAGAGTGCATGCTGATGCATCATCTTCGGGTATGTTCATTATATAGAACTGTTTCTCAGTGTCCTTTACGTCCTGGGTATATGATACCGGATCAGGATCCCGCATATGTAATATGTTACATGGGCTACAGATAGGTAAAGAACTGAGAACGGGTGATAAGTTTCATGAGGCAGAAAACGGGGCAAGTGTTGCAGCCAAGTCTGTTGGTCACTGTCACCCTGTATTACCAATACATTGATTCTGAACGAATGTTATTAGATACCGAACCTGATATACAAAATCATATCTGTCTCTTTATTAGTAAAGAAATGATAAAATTTTGTATTGTTGGATAATGTTTTGAACATTTCCTATATCAAAAGTTGATCGGTTCAGGCACGTTATCTAAAAGCATTGATGTTCTAAATCAAACTACAGTTCTTAGTATACTGAACACACACAAGAGGATGAGTTCAGAAATGAACGAATCCTTCTTGAGGTATTGTAGACTAGGTCATATCAATGCGACCCGACTAGCTGAAGTTACATTTAGATGCATATTTAAATCAGTTTGAATTTACATCTTGTGAAACTTGCCAGTCATGTCACAAAGATATAATGACACTAGCTCTGTTTACTGGAAACAGAGAAAGAGTTAGTGAACTCTTGGGATGATACATGTTGATGTATGTAAGGTCCCCTGTCTACCCATGCCATGATCGGTTCTTTGTACTTCATTACATTCTCTGATAATCTCTCAAGATTCAGACATATGTTCCTGTTGAAACACAAGTCCGAACCTTTTGAGATATTCACAGAATATAAGTTAGAAGTAGAGAACTAATACGGGTATAAGAATTATGTCCTTTGATGTGATCATGGAGGAGAATACTTGAGCACTGATTGCCAGGACTATTCTAAAGGAGAATGAGATTCTCTCTCAGCATTACTCCTCCGTATACACCATAGCACGATGGTATATCGGGGCGGAGCAGATACACCCTATTTGATATGGTGTGCTCTATGATGAGTACTGCTGAGTTACCTTTTTCCTTTTGGGAGTTATGCACTTATGAAGTTGCATACCTATTGAATAGGGTTCCAATCAAATCAGTTGCCTACCATTTCATATGTGATATGGATAGGGAAGAGCCCATGTCTTAAGTTAGTTAAGATTTGGGGTTGACCGGCCTATGTCTGAAAGCAAAATCCGTACAAGCTCGAGGCAAAGTCTGTAATGTAGAACTGGAAAGGTTCCAGCTATACAAACAACAGCAGATGATTTGGTAGAACCAAAGGATTCAGTAGATTCCAACGAACCTCAGCCTCTCCGCCGATCTAGTAGGGTTACTCACCCACCTGAGAGATACTTCGGTTTCTCTATGACAGTGGGAGCGAGGATGGCATCATGAGATGATGACCCAACTAGTTTCGAGCTGGCCATCAGGAGTAAGACTCTATAAGAATGGCTGGATGCTTAGTGATCTGAGATGGAATCCTTATACACCAACAAAGTATGGACTTTGGTTGCTATATCTGAAGGGTTAAATCCCCATCAGGAGCAAGTATATCTTGAGAAGATTACTTGGTGTAGGTGGAAAAGTTGAGACTTTCAAAGCTAGACTTGTTAAAGGTTTTCGTCATTGACCAGGCGTGGATAATGATGAAACCTTTTCCAGTGGCTATGCTTAAGTCCATCCAGATCCTACTTGCCATGGCTACATACCATGACTACGATATCTGGCGGTTGGGTGCCATGACTGCTTTTCTAAATGATGTTTTAGAAGAGAGAGTCTATAAGTACACAGCCAGAGGGCTTCGTAGACGGTGGGAGCAGCGGAAACGTGCATAAGATGCTTTATAAAATAAAGCAGGTATCGCGGAAATGGAACATCTGTTTTGATGTGTTAGTCAAAGAGTTTGACATCATCAAAATGGTAGATGAACCTTGTATAAACAAAAAGGTAGTAGGGAGTATGGTTGCGATCCTCGTAGAGTACGTGGATAACATACTCTTGATAAGAAAGGAGTTTCTTATGCTACGCTCGATCAATCTCCGCTTATCACAATGATTCTCCACATAGGATCAAAGTGATACCTACTAAATCCTGGGTTTTGGATCTATGAGATAGATCTAAATGGATATTAGGATACTCACTAGTTGTAGTGAGACGGTATCAATTGATCCTGGGAAGAATCACTGGAAGTGTTCCAGAGTGATAAAGACGACTGAGTGTCAGTCACAGGCATTGTCTTTACCCTCAGTAAAGGGACGGTATGTTGGAAGAGTTCCAAGCTAGATCCGTGACATACTAGACGATAAAGGCAGGATACATCGCTACTTAAGATGCTACCAAAGAGGATGTTTGGGTGTATATTGGTTCATGAGATGAACTACGTTCCAACCATTGTGAGACAATGGAGTTGTGTGCCAAGGAACGCCGGTCCCATCAATGATCCAGACATATTCTAAGGCAGTATCACCAGATCATGGAGATGGTTGATCACCAAGGAGATCGAGGTTAGGAGAGGAGACTCAGAGGACAACACGGCGGATCCACTCACGAAGGCCTTTTCCCAGAGAGAGACTTTTTATGGGATGGTTGAGTAAGAGATACTACAACCACTGCTAATAGATGGCCCTAGTGCAAGTGGGAGATTGTTAGTTATATGTATGCCCTAGAGGCCATTACTGTACATTGGATGTATATTGTAGTGGATGCTTGGACATATATAGGGAGGACTTTCTTGCTCGACATGATAGTATGCTATCTGGTTGATCTTTACCTTAACGTGTACACTGATTGTCTCTCTGATACATGTTGGTAAAGCCCTTAGGATGTGTACTTGACTATCTGGACTGTGATGCGGATCATACTAGTGGGGACATGGTAGTCCATAAGTACATCCTTCAAAGTCCCTAGTCGTGGGTGTATCGAGACGGGGCATCGATATACCAGAGTAGACTAGCGTATACCTTCTCGACCCATACAGATGGGCGATGGATGATCCCATATCCATTGGTGTTTGACATCAGAGATGATATACGGGTGCTCAGTGGAGACTGGGTACACTGGACGGACTCGCCGAGAACTCCCAGATGGTATTATACCTTACGTCAGATGGCAGTTCTCTGGTGACACTGGTACAGAGTAGTCTGTTGACCCGAGATCGTCATAGAGTCTTGTGTGGTTCCCACTGTGCTTTGATTTCCATCTTACCACGTTCAAGAGGGCGTGCAAAACGGTGGTTTTTGGGTACAGTCCCGAATCACATGGAGGCAATGAGCGATAGGAGGGGATTCGTCTCTCCCGGTATAGGGGGTTGATGTTGCGCTGTGTTCGATTGGCTATAACAGGAAATCCCTGGCCAGGGTTGCTGAGATTTACTGCTAAGTGTTACCAGTAGTTTCTCGAATTGTTATAGACCTCATATCGACACGACTTATCGAGCTATTGGGTTCTGACGTTTACCACCCCTAGGCGAGATATGCGACATATCAGACGATCAGACCGGACTGTACGGTAGTGTTACTGGTTGGATTCACAGGAGTGTGAGCGGGCTTGCTCGTCGATCTTCTGATCGCTCAATACCCGGGTGGCCGTTACGTTTAGCAGACCGCTTGCGGCTTGTGGGTGCTTGATATGATCATCATCTGCTACCGGCGTATTGACGAGTCTTTAGAGTCCTACACAGAGGTTTCCTGGCTCAAGCGAAACGAAATAGGAGCGCATATGAGATATGTGCGGGACCGAGAATAATACCAGTATGTGATACTGTATTCGATTCTCGCGATTTGTAACATTAATCGTTTATATGCGTTATAGCCGGGTTATCGGATCAAGTGTTGATTCGATAAGTTGTTACTATTGATATTAGTCGGTTATATGCGATATGACCGGGTCGTTAAATCAAGTGTTGATTTAATGATTTAATGTATAATTATATATTTGATATATCACTTTACATTAACTAATATAGGTTCACTTAAAAATGATTTTCTCACTTGATGTGCACATTGTATATATGATATACTTTTGTGCATTTGATTGTATCATGTTTGATGATACATGATTGTTTGGTGTATAGTTTAAACCATGGTTGGTCAATGGTTAGGGTTTCTTTTGCCTCATTTTCTTATTCATTTATTCATTTATTTAACCATTTTGTTTATTTTTGCAAAAGAAAAGGATAAATGAGGAAAATGGTGGCTTTCTTTGTTTATAGTTGAAACTTCATGAAGCTTTGACTACATGACCATTTTGTCTCATGCTTAACCCTAAACCATTAAACCTTACCATGGTCTATTCTCTACACCTAACCAAGGTTAGGATATGATAAGTATTCTTTTTATTATTCATTTTAGATAATACTTATGATATTCTTTTCTTCTTCTTCTTCATCTTCAACATTGAAGCAAGCTTGCCTCCATCAATGGCAACTTGTGAAAAAGAGTGAGAAATCCAATTCTAAAGTGAACCCACTTCCTATTTCTTCATCCTCTACCTCTTGCCAAGTAGTAGAGTGTGTTTTATTCACAAGTTTCTTGACTTGGTGAAGTTGGAGCTTGATCTGGCGATGCCTCGACGTAGATCATCTTCGGCATCGTCGTCGATGACCTAGCCCGCTTTTTCTCCGATGAAGCCGACGCTAGAGCCCAAGATTCGATTTGGACAGCGGAGAGGACTTCATCACGGAGCTATGGAGGTGGAGAACCGGATCTACAAAGGTTGTATTTCCGTTTACCTAGCTAAGTTGTTTACTAGTTTCATTTTATCGCCTAAACTTCTAGCCAACGATCCGTATTAGGGTTTCTCGGCACCGTAATTTTTGAAATTGGCATGGTTGATGCCTTGTGAGACCTCTTGAGAATGCCTAGGAACCCTACAAACGTCTCGTACGACAATCACATATGATTCACCACATATATAAATATATATATCTATGTACCTATATCCCGGGTCACATCCACAACAATCTCATATCAGGGGACCGGCAATGTATCAATCATTTCAATCGACTCGCATCCGTATACCAACATATCGTCATATCACATGTCAATCGTATTCTCTTTTCATCGCATTTATATCTCATATATGGTCAATTTACAAATACATTCTACCTTTACTATAAGCATACGTATCTAAACTAACATACACACCCGAACCATACAATTAGTTTTTAAAAGAAGCGAATCGTAGTTTTGAAAGTAGGGGCTACGGTGTTTTTAAGGGAAAGATATCATTTAAAAAATCCGTAACGTCCTTCAAGGTATCTGTTTAAAAGATGCATACGATTCTTCAGTTTGGAAATAGGTATGGTTCAGATGACACGTCCACGTAGACTATCTAGTCCAATAGCCCTAAACGGCAATATCATCAAATATCATCCTTAAATCCCGTCATCACATATTCGCCGTATCATATCATCTCTAACTATCCTTTAATTTATAATATGGTTTCTCTAACTATCTTTTAACTCTATCTATAGTATCCTATTAAAGGTTCCCTTAACCACATTCTATATATAAATCGGTTTCCATCAAAGTTTGCAGGGGTGATATACACCATCCACCCGACTTCCCCCATAGATATAAATCTACTCACCTCGATCTTCGCTTGCTGGAATCGATGACGCCATGCTCATCCTCGGAATCCACGCGAAGGTACCTACAATATCAACATAATCACAAATGCTATTAGAATCGAGTTCGGAAAACCGATACGGCACACGGATCGCCTATAGGTTAGAACCTATAGGCCACGCATACAAAATCAACCAATTATCCATAGCTGTTGATGTACAACCAACCAACAACCAAATACAATATCAAATACTAATATCCAAATTTCAGAATACGGAAAACACGAGAACAACAACATAGGAAAACCACTCCAAGATTTCACCCTAGGCCAAACTAAGAGATTTTGCACATTGGGTTGCTCTACATAGAAGATATTGGAGATACAGACCAAGTAAAAGCCAAATCCAACCTACCTAGGCCGCAATTTGCGGCCATATTGCATTAATTTGCGGCCAGGAATTGGGGCATGGGGCTAGGGTTTCAGTGGTAGCTTCTTAGGTGCCTGCATGACTCCTTGTGTTTGCTAAATAAATCCTAGTGTCCCTGGGTGTTAGCAGATCTCTAAACAACCTCATAATTTCCACAAATTCCCGATATCGGGGTTTCTAGGTTTGGGGTTTGGGGTTCTATCTCAGGTTTCAGTCTATGAAACTAACTGTAGAGGGGTTCTAAGGTCTCTACTAACCTCAATTTCATCTTTGGATTCAATTCCAACCCTAACCTCTTCTAGAAATTTCCAAAGTTCGCATATCCACACTAAATCGATTCTAAACTTAACTAGAATATAACAAACTAAAAACTAAACTAATTGGTAAAGATTATACCTCATGGTTACACCCAATCAAAACCCTAGAAGTCCCAATGTTGTCAAAATCCCACTTTGCTTAGTCCATTGCGATGAGGGTGAGGAGGCGATCATCTTTTGTGAAGGGGGTATAGGGTTTTGATGAAAGATTGGAGATGGGTCATGAGGGTAGAATGAGGGGCTTGAGGATGAAGAAGGAGGAGAAATAAAATGGTGAGGAAAAAGAATGGGCAGTCCTCTCTCCCTCTCTCTCTTTTTCTCACTCTCATTCTCTCTCCCAGCATGCTCACTCTCATCATGATGTCCCCTCTCTCTCTCCTCAAGTCATCATGACACCTTTTTCCATTTTACCACCATAATAAAACCATAACATAAAACAAAACAAATGAACATGTAACCAAATGAAATATGTCATGGTGCATTAACCATGAAAACTGTAGAAACACGGATTTGGCTTAATCGCGATTAGTAGTGCACTAATCGGGTTTTTATCCAAACTGCATATAATAGATTTAAAAATGCCAAATCCTTCAAATATATTTTTAAATGAATAAATCATTTTAATTTGCATTTATTTCACAATTATTGGTATATATTTATACCCTTTTTTGAAAACCCCAATTTCGCAAATCGGGCAGTTTTCGGGAAATATATTATTTTAATATTAAATTCCAAAAATAATATTTTATATTTTCTGAAATGTTACAATCTTCCCCCCTTAAATAAATTCGGTCCACGAATTTAAATTTAAACCCCCAAAATCTAAAATATTTCAATACTCAACTCAAATCAACGGGGCTCCGAAGTTACGGAAGATGCAAAAATAACACAGCGCATCGCGTGCGCCTGAAAACGTGTATAAAACTCAAAATCGAACTCTGTCAAGCGTCACGCAAATCATCGGATTTGCACGCATATCCTCGAAGTTACAATGGAGGTACAGATCTCAAAATCCACTACTGAAATCCAATATGCATTAGTCAAATACTATAATACGTATATAACATGCATCCTTGGAAAAGTTTCTTAAAACGGAATAAAACACATGCAAAGCCTTTTCTTAATCGCCGTGTGATGCGTAACTCACGGTATAAGTGACAGACGCTCATTTGTAAAGTAATAAACATATGTTCATATAGGTTTTGCTCAAATATACGTTCCGCCTTTTTGAAATATCCTAATGGTATTCCTTTGTAAACGTTCGTCTCTCTCGCGGACACATAGGAAATAGCGAGACTATAGCTTCTTTTTGAAAACCTCTTATTAAACTTTTTAATGCATGCAAAGTACTCAAGTACTGTCCTTAGATCAGTCCTGTTTGGCTACTACACAATATATGGCCCAACATGAAAACAAAGTGCTCAAAAGCAAAATCAGCCTTGAACTTTTAACCCATCTTTTCCGGTGAAAGAAGGCGTATCCAACAATCACGTGCGTATGGTGCGCACGGAAATCAAATCCAAATACAGGTGCCACAATATGCACAAAGAAAAACTAAGTGCAACGGGTGTGCACGAAAGCATATGTCCAGTGCAATGGGTGTGCACGACAACAACATCTGGTGCATCTAATGTGCACGAAAACAACATCTGGTGCATCAAATGCATGAATACAATCAATAACTCAAACGCGTAAAAAGCAACACCGAGTGCACCAAGTGTTTAAAATAAAAAACGTGTGTACTATGTGCACAAAATCCCTATCAATACACTGCAAGCACATGTGAGCTATATTGAGTGCAAAAATCACATCATCCATATGAAATCCACGAAATCATAAACACATGCTACGAAGGTAGAAAATCGACATCAAACGCAATAGGTATGCACAAATCGCAAATCAAGTCAACGGTGTATAAAATATATATCCAGCACAATAACTATGCCCAAAAATGTAAATACCCAGCAGGTGCAGCCATGGTGCACGAAAACAATATCATGATACCCAATCATCAAAACTCAAATCCAAGTGATATAAGCGTGATACTCGGATCACAAACGCAAATCGCAACAAATGAAATTGAGGTACACCTCTTACAATGTCGAAAAATGTCAGTCCGTCCAAAACTGGTAGAGCAAGAACATCCGCTTTCCTTCTGCTCACGGTCTGGCGTGCTCTATCTCTGGGTCTTCATTTCCCTGTGGATTCACAAATCTCTCAATCCATCGGCTCGTCGGCCCGGTCCGGTGTGCTAACGGAAACGATTCCGCTCTCGCACTTCTCTGGTCATCTCTCGGCCAATTGGTATGACCACTCGTAAAGTAGCACGTCACTGGCATCGGCCTCTGGCTCTCCGAATACATGTGACACAACTGATCCTGGATGCAAATCTCATTGCAGCAGTGTCTTGGAAGGAATCCTGCTCAAGGTCTCTTCCAATCTCGCCTATCCCGAACTATACGGAGGCTGGTACTCTTGCATAATCTTTTCTCGTTTTCTGGACATCTGCGTTCTCAGCACAACATTTCCTCGGGAACTGGCCGTATCCCAACGCCTCTGTAATCATAACAGATCTTTGATCTTGACGGGGAGTAACAACAGCTCGCCAGCATCTCGCATGAACCTCTGGCTCCACTTGTCCTTATCATCGCCCACTTCGACGCCACGTCTTGCTATCTGCGTACTGCTATGTTCTCGGCTACAGTAAATCCGGAGTCTCTCGCACGGACTCAAAATTACGAACTCGGTATCTTCATCACTCTGTAGAAGATATCTGGCCGAACATGTCCTCGGGAACTCGTCCCAACCATCGGAGGAATACTCGATACTTGTCCGCTCTCGATCAACTCATAATGCATCTGGGTGAGGTCCTCTATCTAAAGCTGGCCCACTTACTGATCTCCTGTCAGAGCATCCAACGAACAACGTCATCTCTTGATCGATCTACTCTAGATCTGAATAAGATTCTCCACACTGGAAATCTTCAACTCAACTATGCCTGCATCGGCGCATCAAATCTGACGAATCACCTTCGTCTTTCAACTTAAGATAGACTAGCTATCATCTGTCGCATCTCTGCCTGGAAGCTCTAGCGATCTCAGCTCATAAGCTATGGAAGTGACATCACATCAATCTCAGCAACAGCTGGGTCATCTGTCTGCACGGTAGACGACATCACAACCTCTGAGGTATGCTGTACATCAACAGTCCTCTCGCAACTGGCAGCCTCTATCAATGGCCGATCATCCGGTGCAAAACCACACACTCACCTCAACAAGAAATCACAACGCAACACTACATCGAGATGTTCCCATGTCACCAGAAAACACAATGGTCAGTCCTCGTCCATGACGAGCTCGCCCTGACTGTAACACTAGCAGCAGCTCAATCTGCGTTCAAACCATGGTGACAGGAACCTCAATCGAGTATCGATGAAAACAAATCAAAGGCATGAAAGGAAACGACAGATCCAGAATGGATACATGATCATAAGAATGAACAACATCAAAGAGGGTATGATCATGGAAACAAATATAATCAAGTATCTCAAATGGATGTATAATCATGGGTACGAAGTGAATCACTGATCTCAAAATATGTACATCCAAAGGTTTCTTAAGTGGAGTATCGTATCGTAAATATGCCGTGGAACATATGTACGGTACGTCACTCTACTCAAGCTACCTACTCCATCAATCAGGGTTAACCTATGAAACGAAAGTTCGGGTCTAATACTCCCCGTTCAAGTCTAAGTTCCGTAAGGTCAAGCCTAGGTTCCGAAATAATTTACGCCACAGACTCCACACAGTCAAACCTAAACTCGAACAAAGGTTAAACCTAGCACTCTGATACTAATTTTGTCACGATCCAAAATATTAGCTCGTGACCAGCACTTAAATCACGCAACGTCTAAAGGCGTAACGTAATTCAAATAAGCTGAAACCAAGAAATCTAAACCTTTTTAAGAAAATAAAAGAGGTGAAGTTTTGAAATAAAGGAATAATGAAATCAAGTTTTCTTAAATGCATAGAAAAGGAACATGAATAATGCAAGTGAAATTTAGTAGTTTGAAAACATGTTTCGTCTTTTAAAAATTTGGGCAGCACCTCCTTTGTATATTTTGATCCAAAACCACAATACATAATAAGCATAAAGGCATCCCCAAGCGGGAGCTAGCTCTTCGCCAAACGGCGGATCCACAACCATGCAAAGCATAAATATAAGTAAACAATGCCCAACGGCGAAGATCACCACAAGAGATAAAGAATAAAGCGAGATATCAACCCAAAATACGAACACACAACCCATCGCTCAAGTCTCGCAACTACTAGTCTTACTAAGTCTCATTACTTATACAAATACTAGTTACGATTTGATGGAGTTGACTAGATACAATATGAAAAATAAATACAAGAGTGGGTACAATACAAATGTCCCACCTACCAAGCAAACCACCCAAAAGTAGCTATGTGCCAGCGATGCCGTAACTGATCCGTGCGGTCAACCTGTAAGAACTGTGGCACAACGGGGGTGAGTTGCCAACTCGTGAATAGAAAAACATCTACAAGTAGAAATCGAATAAACAACGACTCCTAGGTCAACTATATCATAAAGGTAATACTATGATATCTAGGGTGACCATATCTATATATGTGCCAACACTAAATCAATGCCTATCAGCATGTGAATAACATCCAACAATATAATAAAAGCCAGTAAGCATGTGGATCTCGTCCACGTGTCAACCGATGACACAACAATATCATGCATGTAAATATCATAAAAGTATATGCATGAAAGTATGATGATATAAATCAACGGGTGTCCCTCGCGACATATCAAAATCATGGAACCTGGGTGTCTAACATTGACACTCAAAAACATCATGAAACCCGTGTCCAGCATCAACACGTAAATCCTGATATCTCGGGCTCAATCAGTCCAGATCGGCCCTCGGGCTCCGTCTGCGGGATCGGTCCGCGGGCTCCGGCAGACTGGTCGGCCCCTATCCATCTCTCGACTCCGGTCGGTATCCTCCGGATAACCGCCAGGTCTAACCAATCATCGGTAGGTAGTAGTCCCTCTGCCAGACTCACCGTCTACTGCACAACAATCCGTTCTCGCCCCAGGGTACCATACCGGGTCCACCATATACCCACAATAGGCCTCATCCAGCTCCTCGAATCGGGTTCACGTGTCACATGTCTCAGAACCGAGAAAACGCATGGTGGACGCACTGAAATATCATATCAAGAGAAACCGGGTTTCTAAAGCAGTGCATACTTTTTTTGAAATAGCCACGGTTCTCAAATCCAGAAATCTCATGAAAACAACATATCCCAATGCGTAAAAATCATAAAGCATGATGTATGCGACAGATGATAGAAATGTAAGCATATCCATGTATCATGCAACATGGAACAGTGATGTATCATATTAAGGGAAAACCACTCTTTTAAATGATTTCAGTTTTAAAATATATCCTGCGGTTCCCAATTTCTCCAAAGTCAAATACAACATCGTATAAAGGTGCATATGCAACAATAGCAAGTAAATTATGTAAAGAGTCATATCATGATGCAGCAATCCTACTGTGTAGTGACATGGCAATTATCGATGATGATGTGTGTGAGCCGGCAAATCTGTGTACGTGTAACATACGCATCATCGATAATGGTGTAAGTGTACTAGCATAGGTATATGCAATGCAATGAGAATAACATGGAAGCAGCATAAGGTAAATCACATGTAAATGCTGACAGGTACACGTTTCTAATATGACCGAGTCGGTGAGTCTATCAATCGGTATCCAGCCTCACAACATCACGTACGGTATAATCCATCGTACAGCATCCTCTAGTCAAGGGTATGGATCAATCATCAAGTCAAACTCATCATGTACGGAAAATCATCGTACGGCGGCATTAAATCAATAGGGATCCTATCATCTTATATGACAATGAAGGGTACGGACCTAACGTCTCGTACGGCAATCACACATGATTCACCACATATATAAATGTATATATCTATGTACCTATTTCCCGGGACACATCCATAACAATCTCATATCAGGGGACCGGCAAGGTATCAATCATTTCAATCGACTCACATCTGAATACCAACATATCGTCATATCACATGTCAATCGTATTCTCTTTTCATCGCATTGATATCTCACATAAGGTCAATTTACAAATACATTCTACCTTTACTATAAGCATACGTATCTAAACTAACATACACACCCGAATCATACAATCAGTTTTTAAAAGAAGCAAATCGTAGTTTTGAAAGTAGGGGCTACGGTGTTTTTAAGGAAATGATATCATTTGAAAAATCTGTAACGTCCATCAAGATATCTGTTTAAAAGATGCATACGATTCTTCAGTTTGGAAATAGGTATGGTTCGGATGACACGTCTACGCCGACTATCTAGTCCTATAGTACCCTAAACGGCAATATCATCAAACATCATCCTCAAATCCCGTCATCACATATTAGCCATAACATATCATCTCTAACTATCCTTTAATTTCTAATATAGTTTCTCTAACTATCATTTAACTCTATCTATAGTATTCTATTAAAGGTTCCATTAACCATATTCTATATATAAATCGGTTTCCATCAAAGTTTGCGGGGATGATATACCCATCCACCCGACTTCCCCCGTAGATATAGATCTACTCACCTCGATCTTCGCTTACTGGAGTTGATAACGCCACGCTCATCCTCGGAATCCACGCGAAGGTACCTACAATATCAACATAATCGCAAATGCTATTAGAATCAAGTTCGGAAAACCGATACGGCACACGGATCGCCTATAGGTTAGAACCTATAGCCCACGCATGCAAAATAAACCAATTATCCCTAGTTGTTGATGTAAAAACATCCAACAACCAAATACAATATCAAATACTAAAATCCAAATTTCAGAATACGGAAAACACGAAAACAACAACATAGGAAAACCACTCCCAAATTTCACCCTAGGCCAAACTAAGAGATTTTGCACATTGGGTTGCTCTAGATAGAAGATATTGGAGCTACAGACCAAGTACGAGCCAAATCCAACCTATCCAGGACGCAATTTGCGGCCATATTGCACTAATTTGGGGCCAGGAATTGGGGTATGGGGCTAGGGTTTCAGTGTTAGCTTCCTAGGTGCCTGCATGACTTCCTGTGTTTGCTAAATAAATCCTAGTGTCCTCGGGTGTTAGCAGATCTCTAAACAACCTCATAATTTCCATAAATTCCTGATATCGGGGTTTCTAGGTTTGGGGTTCTATCTCAGGTTTCAGTCCATGAAACTAACTCTTGAGGGGTTATAAGGTCTCTACTAATCTCAATTTCATCTTTAGATTCAATTCCAACCCTAACCTCTTCTAGAAATTTCCAAAGTTCACATATCCACACTAAATCGATTCTAAACTTAACTAGAATATAACAAACTAAAAACTAAACTAATTGGTAGAGATTATATCTCATGATTACACCCAAGCAAAACCCTAGAAGTCCCAATGTTGTCAAAATCTCACTTTGCTTGGTCCATTGCGATGAGGGTGAGGAGGTAATCATCTTTTGTGAAGGGGTATAGGGTTTTGATGAAAGATTGGAGATGGGTCATGAGGTTAGAATGAGGGGCTTGAGAATGAAGGAGGAGAAATAAAATGGTGGGGAAAAAGAATGGGCAGCCCTCTCTCTCCCCCTCTCTCTCTTTCTCACTCTCATTCTCTCTCCTAGCTTGCTCACTCTCATAATGATGTCCTCTCTCTCTCTCCTCAAGTCATCATGACACCTTTTTCCCTTTTCTCAGCATAATAAAACCATAATATAAAACAATACAAATGAATATGTAACCAAATGAAACATGTCATGGTGCACTAACCAATAAAACTATAGAAACACGGATTTGGTTTAATCGCGATTAGCAGTGCACTAATCGGGTGTTTATCCAAACTACATATAATAAATTTTAAAAATGCCAAATTCTTTAAATATATTTTTAAATGAATAAATCATTTTAATTTCCATTTATTTCACAATTATTGATATATATTTATACCCTTTTTCGAAAACCCCAATTTCGCAAATCGGGCAGTTTTCGGGAAATATATTATTTTAATATTAAATTCCAAAAATAATATTTTATATTTTCTGAAATGTTACACATCATCATCGGTAATTGCCATGACACGTACACATTAGAAAAATGTTACTTCACTTGTGTAACCTGCTAGCTGGTAGTTTATTCATATTGTTAGTATTCTTGCTCTCACATGCTACTTTAGATATTGCATTCCTTACTTAGATGCCGCATACATTTTCGTACATACATTCTGTTTTATGCATTGTAAGATGGACTCTATGCCGATATTCATGAGTAATTTCTATCTTATGATTACGAGATTCCGATTTCATGAGATTTCTGGATTTGGGAAACCGCATGTGAATTTGAAAACTTATGCTTCTTTTAAAATGAAAAATGCGGTTTTCGTTGATATGATATATGATGTCCACCATGAATTTGAAAACATATACCTATATATGTATACCTATATATATATATATATATATATATATATATACCTATATACATATACCTATATACATACATACATACATATATATATATACCTATATACATACATACATACATATATATATTCAGAACCTAGGCTTGACGTTACGGAACTTAGACTTGGCCGAGGGGGTATTAGACTCGAACTTTCGTCACATAGGTTGACCTTGGTTGATGGAGTAGGTGACTTAAGTAAAGTGACGTACTGTGTGTATGTTCTACGGCATACTTACGATACGCTACTTCGCTTAAGTATCCTTAGGATGTACATTTCTTATACATTGTATTTCTATTCGTTCCTATGATCTATCCTCATCGATATCGTATTGTGATTTCCGTTACCTTGACTACACGAGCAGAGAGAGCTGCGGCCAGAGATGCGGTCAGAGCGAGCTCTTCATGGACGAGGACTGACCAGGGCGTATTCCGGTTACATACGAACACATTGATATGTTGTTTTATTAAGATTTCTTGTTGATACGAGCGTTCGAGATCTACACCCGATGATCGGGCCATTGCTAGAGGCCATCCAGATTGCGAAGATTATTAAGGTACCATCTACTCCAGATGATTGAGGCGTTGTCTACCGTGCGGAAAGATGAGCCAGCTGTTGCTGAGTTGATAAGATATCGTCCCCAGACCATTGAAGCTAATACAGCATGAGTTTATACATGAAGATGTGACATAAGGTAGCTAGTTCATCTTGAATAGAGTGACTGAGATGATTTGTTTAATCTGATGCGCCGACGCAGGCTCAGTTAAGTTGAAGAATCCCAGTTTGAAGGATCTTACACAGAGTTAGAGTGAATCGATCAAGAAAGGACATTGTTCATTAGATGCTCCGATGAAAGATTAGTAAGTTGACCAGCTTCGGATGGAAGGACCTCCCCCAGATGTATTATGAGTTGATCAAGAACGGACGAATGGAGCGTATTACCCCGACGATTTGGATGAGTTCCCAAGGACGTAATTGGCCAGATGCCATCTACAGGATATTAGAGATGCCGAGTTCGTAGCTTCGGAAAGGAGACTCTAGTTATGAGTACAGCCAATTGGAGCGTGATTCACCCAGCAACGAGGAGATAATTACAAATTGGTCCATATTGAAGAGAAGCGGAGTAAGAGGTTCGTGCAAGATCCTTACGAGTTGACGTTCCTTTCCGTTGACGTCAGAGATTTACTACGCATGCAGAGGCCTTGAATACGACCATAATTCCAGAGAAAATTCATGAAGAGAATGCAGTTGTGCCGGAACAAGGAATGGATTGAGTAAAGAGTGCCAATATCCGGGCAGATCTGCGGAGATGAGATTGGGAAGAGACCCTGACAGGATCTTTCGGGAGTACTTCATGATAAAGACTCGAAACAGGATCGACTGTATCACGCACACTCAGCGGGCCAGAGATTTGCCGTCATTGACGTGATACATTACGTTTGACCGTGATAATTGGTCAAGTGTCATGACACGAAATTTAGTTCATGACCGGCACTTAAATCACGCAACGTCTAAAGGCGCAACGTAAATTAAGTAAGCCGAATCCCAGAAATCTAAACCTTTTTAAGAAAATAAAAGAGGTGAATTTTTGAAATAAAGGTATGATAAAATAAAAAGTTTTCTTAAATGCATAGATAATGGAACATGAAAATGCCAGTGGATTATGGTAGTTGAAAAACATGTTACGTCTTTTAAAAATTTAAGCAGCACCTCCCTTGTATATTTTAATCCAAAACCACATATACATGATAATATAAAAGGCATCTCCAAGTGGGAGCTAGCTCTTCTCCAATCGGCGGAATCAGAACTACGCAAGTCAGAATATATGTATACGATGCCCAAAGGCAAAGATCAACACAAAAGGAAACGTAAATAAAGCAAGATATCAAATCCCCTAAGTTAACATACAACCCATCGCTCTAAGTCTCGCGGCCACAAGTCTTGCTAAGCCTTACTATTTATACAAATACTAGTTTCTGATTGATGGAGTTGACTAGATACAACAGGAATAATAAATACAAGAGTGGGCACGATCCAATGTGTCCCACCTACCAAAGCAAATCACCTGAATGCAAGCTGTGTGCAAGCGATACCTCTACTGATCCATGCGGTCAACCTGCAAGAACTGTGGCACAACGGGGGTGAGTTGCCAACTAATGAGTAGAAAATATCAGCAGGTAGAAATCGAATAAAACAACGACTCCTAGGTCAATTATATCATAAAGGTAATACTATGATACCTAGGGTGACCGTATCTGCCTATATGCCAACAATATAATCAATGCCTATATGCATGTGGACATCATCCACGTATCTATCAATGACACAACAACATCATGGAACCTGAGTGTCTAACACCGACACTCGAAACATCATGAAAGCATATGCATGTAAATATGAGGATATCAATCAACGTGTGTCTATCAACGACACATCAAAATCATGGAATCTGAGTGTTCAACATCGACACTCGAAACATCATGAAACCCGTGTCCAGTATCGACACTTAAATCCTCATATCTCGGGTTCCGTCAGTCCAGATCGGCCCACGGGCTCCGTCAGTCCGGATCGGCCCATATCATCTCATGACTCCGGTCGGTATCCTCCGGATAACCGCCGAGCCCAAATACTATCACCGGTAGGTAGTGTTCCCTCATCCAGGCTCATCGGCTACTCCACGACAATCATTTCTTTCCCCTATAACGTTTTAGAAAATTGTTATGCGAATTTTTCCGTTTTAGGGTAAAATTGTCGGTATTTTCTGTTTTAACCCGACCGTGATCAAATGTCCATATAGACTTGCCAGCACCTAGTTTAGCTAAAATAAAGCTAGTGTGCAAGCTTTGAGGGTATATGGGACGTTTTGGTTCAATTTGATTTTTTCCCCAATTTTAATATTAATTTAATGCGGTATTCACATTTTGGGAAATTTCTCCAGATTTGGGATCTTTTCAAATAAATCAAGTTGGGTAAAACAAAACCTTCCATACATTATCTAGATATTTGTTTTGTGCAAGGATTAAAGGTTTAAAAGAAAAGAATGCAAGAGGTGTATGCATGTGTGTGTGAATGCATTTATGTGCATTTATTGATGAAATAGCTAGGAACACTACACACAACTCCATCCTTCCTCCCTTGGCTGAATTCTTTCTCATTCTTCTACCCTTGATCACTTCTTTAATCAATAGCAACAAATCCAAGCTCATAAATCTCCAAAATTCCTAAATAAGTCACAAAAATACCTCAAGTTTTGATTCTTGCTCTTTGATCACTTGGAAACTAGGGAAGCTTGGATCTTGGGAGCTAGCTTTGATAGGTATAATCTCCACTCTGTTAGATAGGAGTTTTTATGTTGTGTAGCTCGTTGGTTGTAGCATAGAACACTTTAAATATCGATTAGTGCAATATCGTGTTTTTAGTGTCATTTATGAACCTCTGTGTACTTCTATGACCTGGTTTTCGTACAGAAAAATCAAACAAAATTGTAGTGATGTACTACTGACCCTGGAGCACCACCTGAGACACGAGACCCACCCCACCGGAACGGACCGGCGACCCTTTAGCAAATTCCGGCGACGCCGGCTATGAGGGGAGGTGATGGGGTTTGGATTTTTTGGGTAGTTGTCTGCTGTTGGTTAGGGGTGTTTGGTACTGTTTACTTTTTTAGTATTTACTGTATGAAAAATCTGGGATCTTTTTCCTATAATCTAGTGTTTTGTGTCCGCACGATACGTTATAAGACACGGATCGTGCACTTTGTGTGTTTTTGCTCTTAGGTTATTTTCGTCGTGTCGCTACGCACGTTAGCCATAATGCGAACACTTAGGAGTAGGTTTGGAGTTGGTGTGTCGGTAAAAACGTAGTTTGTGCATGTTTTTGGTCGTTTATTAATATATATACTTGTGTTATCGTTGTGTTGTTTTAGGTTCGCAGGCGGGGATTTCGGACGCTGCGAAAAAAGCGAAACAAGTGGTTGGCTTCCCTTAGCCAGGATGGTTGGTGAGTAGATTTGACATCTACAGGAGAATCGTCCGCATGGCGTTATGCGTCTGGGCTAGAAATGACATAACTTGTCGCATATTTTATGTCATATTTAGAATTGCGCATTTACCCTACTGCTTAGTAACTATTGTGCTTGGACTAGTATCCATAGGACATTACACTATTATTGACGGCTCATGTTGCACGAGCACTGATTGTATGCCATGCACACCGTCAATAACTTCCATGTCATGCACAATCCACTTATAGATATGTAAATGTTTGGTTAGGGACATTGTGACCTTGATTCATATTTTTTATCGCATATGATATATATAGCATACCTGTATACTTACATGCTTACACATATACCTTGACATACTTACGTGTTAGTTACCTGTATACCTAAAGAGTATTGTACCATTAGCAATAGGTACATACACACTTCATGACATAGCTACAGGTATACCTTGGACACATATTTCACTTATACCCAGGGGGTATATTACATCGTTACTGATAGGTAGATGGCTATATCTTGCTATACCTTATATTTACACATATAACTGGTTATAGCTACCAGTTTACCTTTACTTGATGTCTTTTAGAATTGGAGAAATTAGGAACCGCATGTTTTATATATTAACTTGTTGCAGTTAATTCTGGCTTTTCTTTTATATGCTCGCATTTCAGATTTATGATGCGTATATTATATTTCATGGATTTTCGCATTGAGATATAGATTTTTCATGATGTTTTCCGGATTTGGGGACCGTGGGAGTTTCATGAAATTATGCATTATTTGAAAAACCCGGTTTCCCTTGATATATTATTTCAGCAGCCACCATGAGATTTATCGGTTTGGATATATATATACCCCACGCGAGGAAAGGAGGGATCCGTGTGCGGGTACATGGTGGGGCCCGGAGGTACCCCGGGGCAAGAAGTCCGTGGATCAGACAATAAGTTAGTGGGGGAACCATACCTACCGGTGATATTACCAATGACTCAGCGGTTATCATGGGGATACCGACGGGAGTCATGTACATATAGATACGTCGAGAGGCGAGGGTCAGAGCTAGGCACTCGTGCTTTCGGTATAGCGTATGATACGTACTTATCAGGGTGCCAGTCTGGGTGACAGCACCTGATAGATCAGCATTTCTGTGTCGATACTTGACACATTGTTTTCATGATATTTCTCTTATTTCTTTGTATATATAAAGTGGAATGGGACGCTGTTTTATATGCCCTTACACCAATATTAGTGGAATGGGACGCTAATATATGTGTATTGACATTGATTTATATACATCATCATATTTATTCATGCAAATTTATTTAGGATGTTAGAGATATACTTGATATTGTACATATGGGATATGTGAGATCTACTTGATGTTGTACATTCGGGATATACGAGATATACTTGATATTGTACATACGGGATATGTGAGATCTACTTGATGTTGTACATTCAGGATATACAAGATATACTTGATATTGTACATTCGTGATATATAAGATTTACTTGTTGTTGTACATTTGGGGTATATGAGATATACTTGATATTGTACATTCGGGATATATGAGATTTACTTGATGTTGTACATTAAGGATATGTGAGACTTGATATGATAGCCAAAGTTGGAGGCTGATTTGAGGAAATTGGGATTTGGATTGTCTTGTTGGATTTTGATCCTACCACAATGTCAGGATTCCGTGGAATTGACATGTTTCATTCCATACTCTACATTTAATGTTTATACACTGCTTCATGCATTAGTGTACCTGTTAGAGTACCTTCCATGACTGTTGCATTTACATACCTTTATTCATATCATTTCTTCATGTATTAGTAGTACCGATATAGTACCTTACATGATGATGCATACAGATTGTCATACTATTATTGCTTCATATATTAGTTGTAGCTGTTAACGTACCTTTCATGACTATTGCATTCATATGACATGTTACTGCTTTTAACCTGCATATGTTAGATTCACGCTGTACGTGCATACTTGCGATTACCTGCATCTGTTATTTACTATTCACGAGTTGGCAACTCACTCCCGTTGTGCCACAGTGTTTTGCAGGTGTTCCTCGGGACAGTCAGAGGCAGGGCTATTTTCATCCATCGTATCATCTTTTGCTGTGGATACCGCTTCACCTGATAGTGTGCAGTTTTGCTTAGGTAGGTCTTGCAGTTACCCGATGTTGCTTGTTGTATATTCGTTGTATCATGTACTCTCCATCTACTATTATATTGTATGACTTAGAGACTTGATGAGAGAACGATATTTTATATTATTTTGTGACTTGGAGGTTTTTATGCAGTTTTATTTATATCGTCTCTTTTCGCTACGGCGTCGTATAGCTGTTGTGGTGGTTGTTTTCCACCTTTTGGCGTGGATTTGCTCCCATTGGGGATGCTTTACTTTATATTTATGTTGTACTCATTTTGGGGGCTTGTTTTACAAAGGAGGTGCTGTCAAAATTTTAAAGGAAATAACTTGGACTTTTAAAGAATTTGGGTTGAGATTTCAAAGGGTTTGAAAATGCTATTATTTCTTATTACTTTTGATTGTTTAGATTTCTGGGTTTTGGCTTTCTTATACTGCGTTACGCCTGTAGACGTTGCGTTGTATTAGGGCCATCACGTGCCAATTTTGGGTCGTGACAAAGTTGGTATCAGAGCGCTAGGTTTTAACTTTCGGAGTGTAGGATGACCTTGGTATGATGGAGTAAGTAGCTTAAGCAAAGTAGCGTAGTGTGTGTGTGTCTGCAGCATACTCACAATGCGGTACTCCACCTAAAGTGACATAAGTACAAATTGCTTGAAATTCCTTCTTTGATGATTCATATCTCTGTGATTCGATTTCCGTGTTCGTATCGAATCCTATGTCTATTTATATCCTTTGCCGCCGACGACTATAGGGACTCAGAGTGATGCAGCGAGGGCCGAGGTCAGAGTTGACTCTGGTGGGTCAAGGACTGACTAAGATGGCATGCTCGTTGCACAGGAGCAGACGGATCCGCCTTCGACGGATAGTATCGCTAGGCTTGTGGAAGAGATGCAGGACATGCGCCAGACTATGAGTTCATTGGTTGAGACCGTTCGAGCGCAGCGACAGGAGGTTTTCACCCTTGTTACCCAGTTGTTCCTTTGCAGTCAGTACACAGCATTCCGTCACCTACATAGCACCTATGGATGCAGCCCCAGTTGACGAGGCATATATTCCAGAGACTTTGGGAGTTCCGGAACAGTGGAGGACTCGTACAGATGTACTAGCTTAGAGACAGAGGCTTAGTTGTCGAGACAGCTTTCGTGACCGTCGCGGGAGTAGCAGAGGTTTGGGACGAGGAGAGTCGTGTTAACTAGATCAGCCGTTAATTGTGTTAACTTCTGTCTGCGATTCTTTTGTTACGCAATACGTATTTCAGTCGTGTGCCAATCGGTTAGGAGATAGAGATTCGCCCGTCACTTGATCCTTCTAGAGATGTTGGATTTGACGTTCTCCTGGGCATGGACTGGTTAGCTACCTGCTAGGCGTCTGTGGATTACCATGAGAAAACAGTCAGGTTTGTTTTCCCGGCAAGTCAGTTCTTGTTGTGCAGGGGGGACAGTGGTGCCGCCTCTCATAGCTTGAATTCAGCCTTTTTCGCTTGTCAGCTTTTGAGGAGAGGATGTCGTGGATTCTTGGCATTCATTCAGGATACCGGATGCCACAGTGGGTTTGTTGGACCGGGTCCCTTCGTGCGAAAGTTTTCCGACGTTGTTCCAGATGAGCCGGCGAAGCTTAGGGAGCTTAAGAATTAGCTACAGAGTTGTTCGTTGGGGGACTTGTGCGTCTGAGTGCTTCGCTTTGGGGAGCTCCTTTTCTGTTCGTCTGGGAGAAGACGGCAGTTTGAGGTTGTATGTTGATTGATCGTTAATTGAACCGGCTTACGGTGCGGATAGGTATCCTTTACCTCGCATTGACGATTTCTTCGATCGGCTCTAGAGCGCGAGACATTTTTCTAAGTTTGTTTGGGATCAGGTCATCATTGTTGCGGGTTCGAAGTGATGACATTCCGGAGACTGCTGTTGTGCGTGCTATGGGCTTTATGTGTTTTGGTGGTGTCGTTGGACTCACCAGTGCCCTAGCAGCATTTGTGGATGTGATGAACCAGATTTCTTCAGGCCGTTCCTCGACCAGTTTATTGTTGTCTCATTGATGACATTCTGATTTATTCCAATGTGTCGTGAGGAACAGGAACAACACTTGAGGATTTGTTTTGCAGACATTGAGAGAGCACCAGCTGTTTGCTAAATTCTCGGAGCGTCCCTTCAGGCTTGATTGTGTTAACTCCTAGGCCTTGTAGTTACGGGAGACGGTTTTTGTATGGACCCGAGGAGGATCAAGGCCGTACAGCTTTGACCCATACTTATATTCGGGACAGAGGTCCGCAGATTTTGGGCTTAGCAGGTTTTTACCGCCGTTCGTGCAGGATTGCTTGTGTATCGTTGCACCGTTGACTGAACTGACCGGGAAGGAGGTTCTTTTTCTGTGGACTGAGGCATGTGTGCGGAGTTTTCAGCAGTTAGAGATTCGGTTGACAACTGCACCAGTTCTTTCTTTGCTGTCTGGTTCGGGCCATCTTATTGTTTAACTGTGATGTTTCGCGAGTGGGGCTTGATTTTGCGCTGATGTAACATTATAGAGTTATCGCTTTTGCTTCCCTACAGTTGGACGAAGTACGAGCAGGACATCCCACTCATGATCTGGAGATGGCCGAGGTGGTCGTGCGTTGAAGATCCGAGGACACTACTTGTGTGGAAAGTCGTGTCAGATTTTCACGGACCACCAGAGCTTAATGTACATCTTCCTGCAGCGGGTTTTGATTGTTGAGATATTCTTCTGCAGATTTACAGTTCTTGTGCAATCGTTGAGTACAGATAGGTTCACCTCTACTGAGGGGACATCTTGCTCATGTCCGCGCCCGACCACTTTCCTTAATCGCTTTCACGAGGCACAGCCCGCCGATGCTCGTTCGTCAGAGATACTTGAGCGTACTCGGCTGGGTAATGATTCGGAGTCCTTGATTTGTGACCAGATGTGCTACATTTTTGGGACGCGTTTGTGTACCTGTTGCTGATAGGCAGAGACGCGAAATCCTAGAACAGGCACATCAGTCAGCTTTCGGTGTTCATTCGAGTTCCACCATTGTGTGACATGACTCGTGAGGTAGTTACGGGTGGGCAGGAATGAAGAGTGAAGTTTCGGATTTCGTTTCGAGGTGTCTGTCTTGTTGTTATGTGTTTTGGTTGAGCAATTGAGACCGGATGGAGAGTTGCGACCTTTAACCGTTTCCGGAGTGGGAATGGGAGCAGATCTCCATGAATATTCGTTGTGGCGTCTACCCAGGTTTAAAGAGGGTGTGAATCTATTTAGGTGTTTGTTGTCCGGTTATTCTCAGTTTGCTCAGTTGTTCTTTGTTAAGTTTGTGCGTTGCATGGAGTTCCTTCATGGGTCGTATCCAAATAAGGCACCCTATTCGCTTGCCGTCTTGGGCAGGAACTTTAGGAAGCCTTGGGTACTGGTTGAGCTGTAGCTCCGTCTTTCCATCCGCAGGATGACAGTTTTGTGAGAGCGGGCTATACCGACTCTGGAGGATATGCTTGTGTGTACATACTAATTGTTGTCGACAGTTGGGATCGTCACTTGCCACTGTTAGAGTTCTCCTTCGATAGCTGTTATCAGGAGACACTCCAATTGGCAACCTTTAGGTTTTGTTGTTCGGTTGTGTCGATCGCCATTCTGTTTTTCTGACTCTGTGTGAATAGGATTTTGGACCCCAGCTAGTCTAGAAACTTTGGAAATGATCCAGTTGGTTCAGGTCAGGATGATGACAGTCCTGTGGGGACAGAGGTCTTATGTCGACCATGGTGGTCGTAGGCTTGAGTTCGCAGTGGGAGATCATGTATTCTTAAGGATTTTCCGATGAATGACGTGTTGAGTTTTGGGGAGCTTATCCTAGGATTGTAGGTCCTTTTGAGATCCTTTTAGCGAGTTAGTTTCCTTGCCTTTAAATTGGCACTTCTACCCAGATTATTGAGTTTTCAGCCCGTATTCCTTGTGTCGATACTTTGCAAATACCTTCATGACCTTTCTCACATGATTCAACCTCAGACCATTAGCTTTGACGCAATCTTTTTATTCATCGGCAGCCATTTGTGTTAGTGGCTCGGCAAGTGGAGAAACTTCGGTCAAGGGTCTTGCCATCTGTGGAGAGTTTTCTAGAACGTAGCCATATAGTGAGGTGGTCACTTGAGAGGCTGCGAGCGAGATATGAGACTTTGTAATCTTTTCTTTGAAGGTGCGCTTAGTGAGAATTTTAAATTCGGGGACGAATTTTTATAAGGGGGAGATTGTAACGTTATAGAAAATCGTTATGCGAATTTTTCCGTTTTAGGGTAAAATTGTCGGTATTTTCTGTTTTAACCCGACTGTGATCAAACGTCCATATAGACTTGCCAGGACCTAGTTTACCTAAAATAAAGCTAGTGCGCAAGCTTTGGGGGTATATGGGACGTTTTGGTTCAATTTGATTTTTTCCCAATTTTAATATTATTTTAATGCGGTATTCACATTTTAGGAAATTTCTCCAGATTTGGGATCTTTTCAAATAAATCAAGTTGGGTAAAACAAAACCTTCCATATATTATCTAGATATTTATTTTGTGCAAGGATTAAAGGTTTAAAAGAAAAGATTGCAAGAGGTGCATGCATGTGTGTGTGAATGCATTTATGTGCATTTATTGATGAAATAGCTAGGAACACTCCACACAACTTCATCCATCCTCCCTTAGCCGAATTCATTCTCATTCTTCTGCCCTTGATCACTTCTTTAATCAATAGCAACAAATCCAAGCTCATAAATCTCCAAAATTCCCAAATAAATCACAAAAATACCTCAGGTATTGATTCTTGCTCTTTGATCACTTGGAAACTAGGGAAGCTTGGATCTTGGGAGCTAGCTTTGATAGGTATAATCTCTACTCTGTTAAATAGGAGTTTTTATGTTGTGTAGCTCGTTGGTTGTAGCGTAGAACACTTTAAATATCGAATAGGGCAATATCATGTTTTTAGTGTCCTTTATGAACCTTTGTGTATTGCTATGACCTGGTTTCGTACAGAAAAATCAAACAAAATTGTAGTGATGTACTAGTGACCCTGGAGCACCACCTGAGATGCGAGTCCCACCCCACCAGAACGGGCCGGCGACCCTTTAGCAAATTCCGGCGACGCCGGCTATAGGGGAGGTGATGGGGTTTGGATTTTTTGGGTAGTTGTCTGCTGTTGGTTAGGGGTGTTTAATACTGTTTACTTTTTTAGTATTTGCTGTATGAAAAATCTGGGATGTTTTTCCTATAATCTAGTGTTTTATGTCCGCGCGATACGTTATACGACACGGATCGTGCACTTTGTGTGTTTTTGCTCTTTAGGTTGTTTTCGTCGTGTAACTATGCACGTTAGCCACAATATGAACACTTGGGAGTAGGTTTGGAGTTGGTGTGTCGGTAAAAACGTAGTTTGTGCATGTTTTTGGTCGTTTATTAATATATATTCTTGTGTTATCGTTGTGTTGTTTTAGGTTCGCAGGCGGGGATTTCGGACGCTGCGAAAAAGGGGAAACAAGTGGTTGGCTTCACTTAGCCAGGATGGTTGGTGAATAGATTTAATATCTACAGCGGAATCGCCCGCTTGGCGTAATGCGTCTGGGCTAGAAATGACTTAACTTGTCGCATATTCTATGTCATATTTAAAATTGCGCATTTACCCTACTGCTTAGTAATTATTGTGCTTGGACTAGTATCCTTAGGACACTGCACTTTTATTGACGGCTCATGTTGCACGAGCACTGATTGTATGCCACACACACAGTCAATAATTGCCATGTCACGCACAACCCACTTATAAATATGTAAATGTTTGGTTAGGGACATTGTGACCTTGATTCATATTTCTTATCGCATATGATATATATAGCATACCTGTATACCTACATGCTTACACATATGCCTTGACATACTTACGTGTTAGTTACCTGTATACCTAGAGAGTATTGTACCATTAGCGAGAGGTACATACACACTTCATGACATATCTACAGGTATACATTGTACACATATTTCACTTATACCCTAGGGGTATATTACATCGTTACTGATAGGTAGATGGCTATATCTTGCTATACCTTATGTTTACACATATACGTGGTTATAGCTACCTGTTTACCTTTACTTGATGTCTTTTAGAATTGGAGAAATTAGGAACCGCATGTTTTATATATTAACTTGTTGCAGTTAATTGCGGCTTTTCCTTTATATGCTCGCATTTCAGATTTATGATGCGTATATTATATTTCATGGATTTTCGCATTGAGATATGGATTTTTCATGATGTTTTCCGGATTTGGGGACCGTGGGAGTTTCATGAAATTATGCATTATTTGAAAAACCCGGTTTCCCTTGATATGATATTTCAGCAGCCACCATGAGATTTATAAGTTTGGATATATATATACCCCACACGAGGAAAGGAGGGATCCGTGTGTGGGTACATGGTGGGGCCCGGAGGTACCCCGGGGCAAGAAGTTCGTGGATCAGACGATGAGTTAGTGGGGGAACCATACCTACCGGTGACATTACCAAAGACTCAGTGGTTATCATGGGGATACCGATGGGAGTCATGTACGTATAGATACGTCGAGAGGCGAGGGTCAGAGCTAGGCACTCGTGCTTTCGGTATTGCGTATGATACGTACTTATCAGGGTGCCAGTCTTGGTGACAGCACCTGATAGATCAGCATTTCTGTGTCGATGCTTGACACATTGTTTTCATGATATTTCTTTTACATCTTTGTATATATAACAGTGGAATGGGACGCTGTTATATATTCCATTACACCAATATTAGTAGAATGGGACGCTAATATATATGTATTGACATTAATTTATATACATCATCATATTTATTCATGCAAATATATTTAGGATGTTAGAGATATACTTGATATTGTACATACGGGATATGTGAGATCTACTTGATGTTGTACATTCGGGATATACGAGATCTACTTGATATTGTACATACGGGATATGTGAGATCTACTTGATGTTGTACATTCGGGATATACGAGATATACTTGATATTGTACATTCGGGATATATGAGATCTACTTGTTGTTGTACATTCGGGGTATACGAGATATACTTGATATTGTACATTCGGGATATATGAGATTTACTTGATGTTGTACATTAAGGATATGTGAGACTTACTTGTTATGATAGCCAAAGTTGGGGGCTGATTTGAGGAAATTGGGATTTGGATTGTCTTGTTGGATTTTGATCCTACCACGATGTCAGGATTCCGTGGAATTGACATGCTTCATTCCATACTCTACATTTAATGTTTATGCACTGCTTCATGCATTAGTGTACCTATTCGAGTACCTTCCATGACTGTTGCATTTACATACCTTTATTCATATCATTTCTTCATGTATTAGTAGTACCGATATAGTACCTTACATGATGCTGCATACAGATTGTCATACTATTATTGTTTCATGTATTAGTTGTGCCTGTTAGCGTACCTTTCATGACTATTGCATTCATATGACATGTTACTCCTTTTAACCTGCATATGTTAGATTCACGCTGTACGTGCATACTTGCGATTACCTGCATATGTTATTTACTATTCACGAGTTGGCAACTCACCCCCGTTGTGCCACAGTGTTTTGCAGGTGTTCCTCGGGATAGTCAGAGGCATGGCTATTTTCATCCATCGTATCATCTTTTGCTGCGGATACCGCTTCGTCTGATAGTGTGCAGTTTTGCTTAGGTAGGTCTTGCGGTTACCCGATGTTGCTTGTTGTATATTCGTTGTATCCTATACTCTCCATCTACCATTATATTGTATGACTTAGAGACTTGATGAGTGGACGATATTATATATTATTTTGTGACTTGGAGGTTTTTATGCAGTTTTATTTATATCGTCTCTTTCTTCGCTACGGCGTCGTATAGCTGTTGTGGTGGTTGTTTTCCGCCTTTTGGGGTAGATTTGCTCCCGTTGGGGATGCTTTACTTTATATTTATGTTGTACCCATTTTGAGGGGTTGTTTTATAAAGGAGGAGCTGTCAAAATTTTAAAGGAAATAAGTTGGACTTTTAAAGAATTTGGGTTGAGATTTCAAAGGGTTTGAAAATGCTATTATTTCTTATTACTTTTGATGGTTTAGATTTCTGGGTTTTGTCTTTCTTTTACCGCGTTACTCCTGTAGACTTTGCGTAGTATTAGGGCCGTCACGTGCCAATTTCGGGTCGTGACAGCCCCAGAGTACCTTGCCGGGTCCACCATGTACCCGCAGACGGAGCCTACTGCTCCTCGAATCGAGTTTCACATACCAATCTCAGAACCGAGAAAACACATGGTGGACGTGTCACGACCCAAAGTTTGGCCCGTGACCGGCACTTAACTACGTAACG
This sequence comes from Agapanthus africanus, assembly GCA_030015575.1. Lineage (NCBI taxonomy): Eukaryota > Viridiplantae > Streptophyta > Magnoliopsida > Asparagales > Amaryllidaceae > Agapanthus > Agapanthus africanus. The sequence continues at coordinate 309,553,777 of CM057343.1, read as the reverse complement.
TCTACAGGCGTAACGCGACTAAGTGAACCGAAAACCCAGAAATCAAACCAGTAAAAGTATAGAGTGTTATAAGTTTTTAAAGAAAGCACTTACTAACATGTTAAGAATATCTAAATAAACAATCACCAAGATAGCAATATACGACGCCGTAGCGAAGATCAAGATTCACAAGTGGGAACATCACAGATAGAATAAACTGCAAGTACTGTCGGCTCATAACGAGCTCGACACCAGAAAACAAGTAATTTACATCATCGTCCTCACACTGTCTCTAAGTGAAATACATACATGGTAGATGGAGAATACTAGATACAACAATGTACATAACTGAAAGATAAACAGATACCGCACAAAACCCACCTATCAGCAAAAGAGCTAATATACCAACTATGGGGGTATCCGTGTCAAAAGATGCAAAACGCAGCTTGCCGCGACTACTCCGAAGGGCAACCTGCAAACACTGTGGCACAACGGGGGTGAGTTGCCAACTCGTGAATAGAGATGACATATAAAGGTAATCGCGAGCATGCACGTACTGCGCTACTCTATCATATGTCAACAGATGATATCAATATGTGATAAGCAGTATGTGCAATAATCATGCAAGTGCTCTATCAGGTAATATAACTACAGGATGAGGTACAATAATAAATGCTGAGCATGGGCAATATAACATCTACACGGAATGTCAACGTGGAATATATAATCGGTGTCCATCAATGCACCCAGATCCCCCAAATAGCTCAGGCGCCGGCACCCTCATCGGCCCTCAAATCCTGTAAATCTCTGAGAATCCCGAGTGCCCAACATCGGCACCCAAATATCATAAATACTCGTGTCCAGCATCGACACGCAAAACCTCATCCATCGGGCCCCATTAGTCCGGGTCAGCCCACGGGCAGCGTCTGCGGTATCGGCCCTCGGCCCCGGCAGTACGGATCATCCCGCATCCATCTATCGACTCTGATCAGTATCCTCCGGATAACTGTCAGGTCTAACCAATCACCGGTAGGTAGTAGTCCCTCTGCCAGGCTCACCGTCTACTACACAGCGAAACCGTTCTCGCCCCGACGTACCATACCGGGTCCACCATGTACCCGTAATCGGCCTCAACCAGCTCCTCGATTCGGGTTCACATATATCACTCTAGCACCGAGGAAACACATGGTGGACGAACCGAAATATCATATCAAGGGAACCAGGTTTTTAAATGATTACATATTTGAAATAGCCACGGTTCCCAAATCCAGAAATCATATGTAATCCAAACCAATATGCAAGTCAATGATCCGATATGATATGTGCATCAAGTATGAATATCATGTCAAGTCACATATAGATGAGCTACAATATAATGATCCGATGTGATATATGCATCAAGTATGAATATCATGTCAAGTCACATATAGATGAGCTAAAATATAATGATCCGATGTGATATATGCATCAAGTATGAATATCATGTCAAGTCACATATAGATGAGCTACAATATAATGATCCGATGTAAATTCTACAGTGTGAGTGTCATGGCAATTACTAACGGTGTGTGTGTAACATGCAGGATAGTGCTCGTGCAACATGGACCGTTAGTAATGGTGCGGTGTTCTATCAATTCTAGTTTATATCCATATAGCAGGGAATGCAGTATGCACTAAATAGTAACCATGAACAGTCAATGTATATAAATATAGCTATAAGGTCCTATCAGCCCTGACGTAGAACGCCATGCGGGCGATATCCCCGTAGATGTTAAATCTACTCACCGTAGTCTCTCGCTAGGTATAGCCAACAACTTGTTTCCCCTTCTGCGCGGTGTCCGCCGTACTCGCATGCGAACCTAGAATTACACAATACATCTTACATAAGCTTGACATCACACAAACACGACATTAAAGCCGAACTAGTAACTCGTGTCGTGAACCAAGCGCGCGTGCGCGCGATACGCTAAAACGTGTGATTACGCGCCTGAAGTCACTCCGACGCGTCGCGATACGCAGAAACCCAAAACCCATACACACATATCACGCGTGTCGCGAAGATTAAAATACGGGAAAATAGGTATTCACCTCCAGATTTTGATACAGAAAAGATATTGTAAAAATATATATACCAAAATAACTCATATAGCAGCAGACACCATCACCCCAAACCCTAACCCAAAACACCCCCATCTGGCTGCAAATTGCGGCCAGAATGCTTATTTCGACGGCCTGGGTAGGGAATTGGGCTCCCAGGTTTGGTGTGCTATACCCCCCATACATGCTACAGTAACCTCTAGTTTCACTCTGAAATATCTCGGGTAGCAGCAGATCCTACAGAGCCTTATTTCTAGTTAAAATCCACACTTTTGCACTAAAATCAAACTTTAGGGTATTTTTCTGAAATCTGAAACAAACCTAAATCTAAACCCATACTAATAACTCATTAACAAGCTAATCAAGCCACAACAACATAAATTTTAACATATTAACACTAAATCCCTTTAATAGCACTAAAATTGCACAAAAAGGTGATATTTTGAAACTAAACATGCAAGTTATGGAGATAGGGTGCTAGGAGTGAGATTTATACCTTCAAATTACCTTAGAAAAACCAAAAGTTCCAGCTTTAACCTGAAGTGGGCAGATTTGCCACAAAACACCTCAAATGAGCCATTAAACCATGGTTTTGTGAAGGAAAAAGGTTAGATTTGTGCAGGGTTTGAATGAGGAACTAAAGAGAAGTGAAAAGAGAAGAGAATATGAAGAAAAATGGGGGTTTGCTGCTGGAATTTCTGCAGGAAATTCTGAGATGGGGAAAGAGAGAGAAAAGAGAAGACAATGGGGGTCAAAAGTCAACCTCTTACTTAACACCATGCCTTCATTTCTTTTTATTAGGATATTGAATTATGAAATGGGTTATGATATGATTAAAATGGTGGGGAAAAGTTAGCAACCATGCAACACAAGAATGGTTAGCATGCTATACCAAAAACCCTAAGTCACAAAAATGGCTAAGTGTGCAAGTGTACACTACAAAGGAAAATTTTTCAATTTGCTAACACGACTAAATATAACTAATAATCCTATGAACACATATATAATAACACGTACAATTACTAATTATCACGAAAAACATTCTCACGGAAATTCAAAGTGTTACAATCTACCCCCCTTAAAGAAATTCGGTCCCCGAATTTAAAAATCTAACTATATGCACCTTCAAAAAGATGGGGATACCTCTTCCTCATCTCGCTCTCGGTCTCCCAAGTGACCTCCTCGCCGCTCTGGCCACGCCAAAGTACCTTGACGGACGGTATCTCCTTCGACCTCAATTTCTTCACTTGTCGATCCAAGATCATCACCGGCTGCTCTGCATAGGAAAGGTCGCGCTCAAGCTGGATCGTCGGGTGCTGAATCGCATGCGAAGGATCATGAAGATATTTACGGAGCATCGAAACGTGAAATACGGGGTGCACGTCTGGAAAACTGGGCGGAAGGGCTAATCGATACGCAACCGCACCAACACGCTCGAGGATCTCGAAGGGGCCCACATATCTGGGACTAAGCTTCCCCTTCTTTCCAAACCTCATCACGCCTTTCATTAAGGAGACCCTCAAGAAAACATGATCACCAACTGAAAACTCAAGTCTGCGCCGACGACGGTCCGCATAAGCTCTCTGCCTACTCTGGGCTGCTCTCATCCTATCGCGAATCAACTGGATCTTCGCGGTCGTCTCCTCCACAATCTGCGGCCCTAAGATACTGCTCTCACTGAGCTCCGTCCAACAGGTGGGCGATCTGCATCTCCTCCCATAAAGAGCCTCAAACGGTGCCATCTGAATGGTCTCCTGGTAGCTGTTGTTGTAGGAGAACTCTACTAAGGGCAAATGATGATCCCAGCTACCTCCGAAGTCTAAAACGCATGCTCTGAGCATGTCCTCAAGAGTCTGAATAGTCCGCTCTGACTGTCCGTCGGTCTGCGGATGGAATGCTGTGCCGAAACTCAAGCGAGTGCCCAAAGCCTCCTGAAGCCTCTGCCATAGCCAGTTAGTAAACTGGGTGCCTCTATCGGACACAATACATGTCGGAACTCCGTGCAGTCGTACAATCTCGTCAATGTAAATCTGGGCATACTGAACAAATCCGAAAGTCTTCTTCACCGGCAGGAAGTGAGCCGCTTTCGTCAAACGATCCACGATCACCCAGATGGAGTCATACCCTCGACTAGTCCTGGGTAGACCCACAATGAAGTCCATAGATATCTGTTCCCATTTCCACTCCGGAATGGGTAACGGCTGTAGCTCTCCCGCGGGCCTCTGGTGCTCAGCCTTGACTTGCTGACAAGTCAGGCATCTCGACACAAAATCTGCGATGTCTCTCTTCATTCCGTCCTACCAGTAAACATCTCTCAAGTCATGGTACATCTTGGTGGAACCGGGATGAACACTATATACCGATCGATGTGCCTCCTCAAGAATCTCGCGCCGCAATCCCTCAGCATCTGGTACACACAGTCTAGCTCCAAATCGTAGTATCCCCTGATCATCGATCACGAACTCGGAAAATCTGCCCTGTCCCATCTGTGTCCTGATCTCTGAACAGCGGTCATCACTGTGCTGTGCCTCATGTATACGGTCAAGCAACTGTGGGCGTACACGGACATGCGCAATCTGTCCTCCGATCGGCGTAAACTCGAACTGTACCCGGCTGTCGCATAAGATCTTCCAATCCGCCGACGACTGCCTCTGCACTGCGCTCAAACAGGATAGACTACCCCCGGGCCTCCTGCTCAAAGCATCCGCCACTACATTCGCCCTGCCCGGGTGATACAAGATCTCACAATCGTAGTCCTTCACCAACTCCATCCATCGGCGCTGTCTAAGGTTCAGGTCTCGCTGCTGAAATATATACTTTAAGTTCTTATGGTCAGTGAATATCTGGCACGACTCTCCATACAAATAATGTCGCCAGATCTTGAGTGCAAAGACCACTGCAGCCATCTCCAGATCATGAGTGGGGTAATTCTGTTCATGTTTCTTTAATTGTCGCGAAGCATACGCGATCACCCTGTCATGCTGCATCAAAACGCACCCTAGCCCCACTCGTGAAGCATCACAGTAGACCACAAATCCGCCTGATCCTGAAAGCAACGTTAGCACTGGTGTCGTAGTCAATAGAGCCCGTAGCTGCTGGAAACTGTGCTCACACTCTTCCGTCCCATCGAAGCGAACTCCCTTCCGGGTCAACCCGGTCAAAGGTGTAGCAATGCGAGAGAAGTCCTGCACAAATCGCCTGTAATAGACTGCCAGCCCTAAAAAGCTGCGAACCTCCGTCACTGACGTGGGTCTAGGCCAACTCCGAACTGCCTCGATCTTCCTCGGGTCTACACATATACCCTCTCGTGTAATCACGTGCCCCAAGAAATCTACGCTGTCTAGCCAGAAAGCACACTTTGAAAATTTGGCGAAAAGCTGATGCTCCCTCAAGGTCTGCAGTGTAATCCGCAGGTGCTGCTCGTACTCCTCTCTACTCCGAGAATACACCAAGATATCGTCAATGAACACTATGATGAACAGATCAAGATACGGCCGGAAAATGCGGTTCATCAAGTCCTTATATGCTGCTGGCGCGTTGGTGAGTCCGAACGACATCACCAAAAACTCATAATGGCCGTAGCGCGTGCGGAAAGCTGTCCTAGAAATGTCCTCCTGTCGAACCCGCAGCTGATGGTAGCCTGATCGCAAATCGATCCTCGAAAAGTATCCTGCCCCCTGAAGCTGGTCGAACAAATCGTCGATGCGTGGCAAAGGATACCTGTTCCGCACTGTCACCCTATTCAGCTGGCGGTAGTCGATACATAAACGCATACTGCCGTCCTTCTTCTTGACAAACAGGACTGGAGCACCACAAGGAGAAACACTGGGTCGAATAAGTCTCTTATCCAGCAAATGTTGCAACTGACCCTTCAATTCTCTAAGTTCCGCCGGGGCCATCCGATAAGGCGGTACAGAAATAGGCCCCGCGCCAGGAACCAAATCAATACAGAAAGAAATATCACGCTCGGGCGGTAGCCCAGGAAGCTTGTCAGGGAACACATCAGAGAACTCGCTAACAACAGGAACTTGATCCATCGGAACCTCTGTAGCCCTAGTATCGCAAACATAGACGAGAAATCCCTGACATCCCTTCCGCAAAAGCTGTCCAGCACGAAAAGAAGAAATCACACTGTGAGGGGTGGCACCACGGTCCCCCAACACAACAACAACCGACTCGCCGGGAAAACAAAATCGAACTGTCTTCTCGCGGCAGTCAACAGAAGCATAGCACGTGGCTAACCAATTCATGCCCAAAAGAACGTCTAAGTCCAACATCTCAAGAAGGATCAAATCGACAGGAAACTCTCTCTTGCCAATATGGACGGTACAGGATCGGAACACGTGCCTAGCAACAAACGACTCTCCCACAGGAGTAGTCACAACAAGTGGCTGGTCAAGCAAACCGGACTCTCTACCCAAACTCGTCACAAAGTGTATGGATACGTACGAGTGCGTAGATCCGGGATCGAATAACACGTGTGCATCAACCGAACATACAGGAAGGATACCTGAGACCGCCGCATTGGACGGTTGCGCGTCCTGATGCGTCAAAGCAAAAACTCGCGCCTGTCCTCCACCTGCAACTAACTGTCCCCTGCCGGCCGCTGATAGCAAGGAATAGTGGTGTAAGCAAGCCTCGGATAAATCTCTTAACTCGCAACTCCTCAGTAGCCACTAGATACGGAGCATAAACTGATAGCTCGGTGAACAGCACATCGTACTCTGCCACTGACATCTCTGGCGTCTGGCGTAAGGACTCGAACCTGCATGCTCTAGCATCTCTGACACTCAGGGGAAGAAAGCGGGCAAGGAATAGGGCCACGAACTCTGTCCAGGTCATAGGAGGAAGACCTGCTGCTCTACCCTTCTCGACTGATTCGCACCATTTCTGCGCAAGACCTTTCAGGCGAAACCACGTGGACTTAACCCATCTCGCATCTGCGCATCTAAGTGAATGACATATCCGCGCCATCCTATCAATGAAAGACTGTGGGTCCTCGGCCACATCGGTGCCTGTGAAGACCGGAGGCTTCAGCCTCATAAACTCTGACAGTGATACTGTAATAACCTCTGTAGTCGCAGGTGCAACTGCCTGATCTGTGGGTACCACCGCGGTCTCTGCAACGGGTGGAACTACCTCTGGTCGCTGTGCTCGAAGTGTCTCAACTAGAGATCCCATCATCTGGCGCATCTCCTGCATACTGGATCCCATCGTCTGGCGTATCTCCTGTACACCAGCTCTTAACATAGCAATCTGATCTGTCACGGCAGGAACAGCCTGCTCGGGCACAACCGATGTACTACCCGGATCAGTCCTTGTCTCCGACGAGTCAACTTGAATCTCGGCCCTCGCGGCCGCTCTCTACGCTCTCGTAGTCTTTGGCGGCATAATGGCTGAAAGGAACAATAGGATTCGATAAGGATACGGAAATCGAATCGCAAGAATGTATATACTCAAGAAGGAATTTAAATCAACAAGTCCTAAGGTCGCGTAGGCGGAGTGCCGTGTCGTGAGTATGCCGCGGAACATACACACGATACGCTACCCTGCTGCAGCTACCTACTCCATCATACCAGGGTCATCCTACACTCCAAAAGGTGAAACCTACGCTCTGATACCAACTTTGTCATGACCCAAAGTTTGGCCCGTGACCGGCACTTAACCACGTAATGTCTACAGGCGTAACGCAACTAAGTGAACCGAAAACCCAGAAATCAAACCAGTAAAAGTATAGAGTGTTATAAGTTTTTAAAGAAAGCACTTACTAACATGTTAAGAAAATCTAAGTAAACAATCACCAAGATAGCAATATACGACGCCGTAGTGAAGATCAAGATCCACAAGTGGGAACATCACAGATAGAATAAACTGCAAGTACTGTTGGCTCACAATGAGCTCGACACCAGAAAACAAGTAATTTACATCATCGTCCTCACACTGTCTCTAAGTCAAATACATACATGGTAGATGGAGAATACTAGATACAACAATGTACATAACTGAGAGATAAACAGATACCGCACAAAACCCACCTATCAGCAAAAGAGCTAGTACACCAACTATGGGGGTATCCGTGTCAAAAGATGCAAAACGCAGCCTGCCGCGACTACTCCGAAGAGCAACCTGCAAACACTATGCTACAACGGGGGTGAGTTGCCAACTCGTGAATAGAGATGACATATAAAGGAAATCGCGAGCATGCACGTACTGCGCTACTCTATCATATGCCAACAGATGATATCAATATGTGATAAGCAGTATGTGCAATAATCATGCAAGTGCTCTATCAGGTAATATAACTACAGGATGAGGTACAATAATAAATGCTGAGCATGGGCAATATAACATCTACACGGAATGTCAACGTGGAATATATAGTCGGTGTCCATCAATGCACCCAGATCCCCCAAATAGCTCAGGCGCCGGCACCCTCATCGGCCCTCAAATCCTGTAAATCTCTGAGAATCCCGAGTGCCCAAGATCGGCACCCAAATATTATAAATACTCGTGTCCAGCATCGACACACAAATCCTCATCCATCGGGCCCCGTCAGTCCGGATCAGTCCACGGGCTCCGTCTGGGGTATCGGCCCTCGGCCCCGGCAGTACGGATCACCCCGCATCCATCTATCGACTCTGATCAGTATCCTCCGGATAACTGTCAGGTCCAACCAATCACGGGTAGGTAGTAGTCTCTCTGCCAGGCTCACCGTCTACTACACAGCGAAACCGTTCTCGCCCCGAGGTACTATACCGGGTCCACCATGTACCCATAATCGGCCTCAACCAGCTCCTCGATTTGGGTTCACATATATCACTCTAGCACCGAGGAAATACATGGTGGACGCACCGAAATATCATATCAAGAGAACCGGGTTTTTAAATGATTACATATTTGAAATAGCCACGGTTCCCAAATCCAGAAATCATATGTAATCCAAACCAATATGCAAGTCAATGATCCGATATGATATGTGCATCAAGTATGAATATCATATCAAGTCACACATAGATGAGCTACAATATAATGATCCGATGTGATATATGCATCAAGTATGAATATCATGTCAAGTCACATATAGATGAGCTACAATATAATGATCCGATGTGATATATGCATCAAGTATGAATATCATGTCAAGTCACATATAGATGAGCTACAATATAATGATCCGATGTAAATTCTACAGTGTGAGTGTCATGGCAATTACTAACGGTGTGTGTGTAACATGCAGGATAGTGCCCGTGCAACATGGAACGTTAGTAATGGTGCGGTGTTCTATCAATTCTAGTTTATATCCATATAACAGGGAATGCAGTATGCACTAAATAGTAACCATGAACAGTCAATGTATATAAATGTAGCTATAAGGTCCTATCAGCCCTGACGTAGAACGCCATGCGGGCAATATCCCCGTAGATGTTAAATCTACTCACTGTAGTCTCTCGCTAGGTATAGCCAACAACTTGTTTCCCCTTCTGCGCGGCGTCCGCCGTACTCGCCTGCGAACCTAAAATTACATAATACATCATACATAAGCTTGACATCACACAAACACGACATTAAAGCCGAACTAGTAACTCGTGTCGTGAACCAAGCGCGCGTGTGCGCGATACGCTAAAACGTGTGATTACGCGCCTGAAGTCACTCCGACGCATCGCGATACGCAGAAACCCAAAACCCATACACACGTATCACGCGTGTCTCGAAGATTAAAATACGGGAAAATAGGTATTCACCTTCAGATTTTGATACAGAAAAGATATTGTAAAAATATATATACCAAAATAACTCACATAGCAGCAGACACCATCACCCAAAAGCCCAACCCAAAACACCCCCATCTGGCCGCAAATTGCGGCCAGAATGCTTATTTCGGCGGCCTGGGTAGGGAATTAGGCTCCCAGGTTTGGTGTGTGCACCCTATACCCCCCATACATGCTACAGTAACCTCTAGTTTCACTCTGAAATATCTCGGGTAGCAGCAGATCCTACAGAGCCTTATTTCTAGTTAAAATACACACTTTTGCACTAAAATCAAACTTTAGGGTATTTTTCTGAAATCTGAAACAAACTAAGTCTAAACCCATACTAATAACTAATTAACAAGCTAATCAAGCCACAACAACATAAATTTTAACATATTAACACTAAATCCCTTCAATAGCACTAAAATTGCACAAAAAGGTGATATTTTGAAACTAAACATGCAAGTTATGGAGATAGGGTGCTAGGAGTGAGATTTATACCTTCAAATGACCTTAGAAAAACCAAAAGTTCCAGCTTTAACCTGAAGTGGGCAGATTTGCCACAAAACACCTCAAATGAGCCATTAAACCAAGGTTTTGTGAAGGAAAAATGTTAGATTTGTGTAGGGTTTGAATGAGGAACTAAAGAGAAGTGAAAAGAGAAGAGAATATGAAGAAAAATGGGGGTTTGCTGCTGGAATTTCTGCAGGAAATTCTGAGATGGGGAAAGAGAGAGAAAAGAGAAGAAAATGGGGGTCAAAAGTCAACCTCATACCTAACACCATGCCTTCATTTCTTTTTATTAGGATATTGAATTATGAAAAGGGTTATGATATGATTAAAATGGTGGGGAAAAGTTAGCAACCATGCAACACAAGAATGGTTAACATGCTATACCAAAAACCCTAAGTCATAAATATGGCTAAGTGTGCAAGTGTACACTACAAAGGAAAATTTTCCAATTTGCTAACACGACTAAATATAACTAATAATCCTATGAACACATATATAATAACACGTACAATTACTAATTATCACGAAAAGCATTCTCACAGAAATTCAAAGTGTCACAGGACGTCTCGAAATATCATATCAAGAGAAACCGGGTTTTAAAAACAATACATAATTTCCTTTGAAATATAACCACGGTTCTCAAATCCAGAATCTCATGAAAACAGTATCTCAATGCGTATAATCATAAAGCATGATGTATGCAAACATAGAACAGAAATGTGAGCATATCAAGTATATCATGCGGCATAGTATAGTGGTGTGAGCATAGCTAGTGTATCGTGCAACATAGCATAGTGATGCGACAATTCTACTGTGTAAATGACATAGCAATTATCGATGATGAAAGTGTGAGAGTCGACAATCTGTGTAAGTGTAACATAGGCATCATCGATAATTGTGTAGGTGTACTGGCACATGTAAGTCTATGTTACCCACCCCGGTACTTACGGGAGGCGGAAAGAGTAAAAATCAAATTTTTATCACAAGGAAAACTAGACTAACCATGAAGGATCTTTGCTAAATAAGAACTAACAAACATAAAAGAAGCTTTAACTACTAGGTTAAGAGGTTATACAAAAAACTTGAACTCCTTCTCTTCTTGTGTTGCTTCCTTTTCTTGCGAGCTCCTTTGAGTGGTGTAGACGGCTCCTCCTCTTCGTCTTCTCTTTACCAAAGAAAGATCCAACCGAAGGCCTCTACCTTGAGTTCCTACCTCAACAATGAAGTAACTAGAGTGCTTGGCTTGCTAGACTAAGAAACCTAGAGTAAGTAGAGAGGTGTTTTGGTGGTTTAGTCTCAAAAGCTTATGATTTTCAACACATGAAACACTTAAGCTTTGAGAGAGAGGAAGAAGGAGAGCAAAACATGAGAGAGAAAGCTTATGCGAGAATGAGAGAACAAAGCTCTCATATTAGAGATATATGATAATAATAATAATTAAGAAAATTGTGATGGTGAATTGATTTGACCACTATCATTTCATATTTAATGCTAAGCATGCATCAAGAAGCATCTTATGCTTAACAAATACAAAAAGAAAAATATCTGGGTCAAAGTAAGTCAACAAGTCAAATGGTCAAACCAATTCTAACCATGATACAATTATACTTAATTAATATTATTAATCACATTTCTCATTCTCATTAGGGTTTTGATCAAGTCAATGGTCAAAAACCCTAATGAGGTGTCTCCCTCTCCGCCTCTGTCAACTGTACATACGTACCCGCATTCGTGTTTCGAAGAAACACGAATACAATGAGACAAGACCAATCCAAAAACAAATACTAGGATCTGGCTTAAACCAAAGCCCACTAGTAATAACTGCCCGGACACCAAACGTGCACAAGTGCGCATATGTGAACGAATCCCGTCGTAAAACCATACGACCTCTACATTGTTTCGCCCAAAGGTGAACAACCCCC